>OX465426.1:11214393-13614393 GCA_950005045.1 Agrotis exclamationis
AGCCAACGAACGTATACAATAGCGTTCAACGAAAATAGAACTTTAGGAGATCAGGGAAGAGTGTTTAAGACGGGGACGCGGGGTATGATGGGAAAACACACACTTAAGGCAACCTGAACACAGTACTAACGTATTGCAAGCGTCAACAGGGCGCCATTTGTTCCCCTATGGATTTAAATCGAAATAGGTATCATCTTAAAGTAGATCCCGTTATTTTAAAACAAAAAATAAACGTGAATTAATATGCTTAGTTCATATTGTTATTTTAAGTGTTGTGAACATTAAAACTTGATACATCTGAAACTATTATTACTTAGGCCACAGACACAACATAAACCTACGGAAAACTTTATAATGAGAAACTCAAAATATTTACATAATCACATAATGTATCAGATATTATTTCTGAAAGTTTACTCAAAAGGCAAGAATAAATATTTTTCCTTTATCAGACTTCCCTTCTTCATTTTAATTGCGTAAATCCTCTTTAGGGGGATCGTTTTCGTCAAAATCTTTTTTTTTTTACCGACTATACTGAAATGATGTAATTAAAGATTCTGAAATCAGCTTACCGGTCTGTTTTGTGGTTTCTTCTGTCTCATTAGAGAATTCGTCAGACCGTAGTGATGTGGTATCGTGAATTTCCGTTGTGTTGTGGTGTTATTACTCGTATTCCATACTCCTGCTACTTCGTAATCCTCACTTACCTTTTAACAAACATCTCGAAACAATGTTATTGCTAAACATGTTCACGATAGTTTGCACAATTTTACTAGCAACTTCGGGTAAAAATACATGTGGCACTCGGAGACTGCCGCGGTGAAGCTATTGCATAACATTTTATTTTTATTTTTAAAGATTAAAATCGCTTACCTCGTATATTTAACGAGAATATAATTTATTTAAAATGTTTGTGGTGCACTACTCTAATAAAGAACTTCTTTGTTGTAGGAGAATTTTATAAGTAGGTTTCATTGTGAAAACTCCTTTTGTAGATGGCCGTTTAGAATCAATAACAAAAAGTAAATCCCTCTTCGTACCTTTATGAGCACGTCTGTCCGTACCTTTATGATTGCCGAAGTCTCCCGAACTGAAACGACGCGCTGTCAAATGTGGTCAGGTTTTTTCGTTACGTTTTTCGCGCCCGCCGCGCTCAGAGCCTGCGATAAAAGCTAAGCAATAGCTTAAAAATGACGGTTACATTTAGCGATAAGTTTACTATAGCTGTTATTAGTTCCATGTTAGTCTTGTGGTTTCTCATAGTTTTCACTAGAAATGGATATTTTGATTGGCGTGATCCTGAATTGTCACCTGTTTTCTTAAGATAGGTGAAAAAAAACTTTTTCAAAAAAAAATGGAACCGAGTTCCCACAAAAAAGTTCAAAATAACCTACAAAAAACTTTTCTTTCGAAAGTTGGTGACTTTTTTTTTTATTTCATTGAGTTTTTGTCTCCGACTTTCGAAAGAAAAGTTTTTTTGTAGGTTATTTTGAACTTTTTTGTTGGAAGTCGGTTCCATTTTTTTTTAAGTTTTTTATTTTACCCTTTTTAGTTTCAATATTCAACCAAAATTATTGTCAAATACAAAATTTTCTTACATGAACACTAAAATATTGTAATCCGTAGCACCGGTAATAACATCGCCCATGTATGTAGGTACTCTTACACATTGAGCTAAAAATAAAAACTACTGCACCAAACTACATACAAAAATTTTATGGGACCAAATGGCAGATATACTGTATCGAACAAAAAAAGAATCATCGAAATCGGACCAGAAACCTCGGAGTAATCGGTGTAGTCAATGTTGAAAACTTTTTAGGTTTTTGTTGATTTTTCTAAAAGTGCTTGTCCGATTTCGATAAAATTTTAATGGGACCATGCGGGAAGTATACCCTTTCCAACAAAAAAAGAATTTTTCAAATCAGTTGGTAAACGACGGAGTTATGCCCGAACAAACATAAAAAAAATATATATAAACATCCGAATTGACAACCTCCTTTTGGAAGTTGGTTAAAAATGCACCTTCAATGATCAGTCCTTTTTTTAAATGCTCATAAATCTGGTCAAACATGGCTTAAACTGTGTTGCTAAAATGAATGTTGCTTTAGTATCTCCTGTCGAAAAGGTCACATTTGAAAGTAAATTAAAATCATCACTTCATAATTTGTCATTAAAGAGCTGTCCAAGTGTCCAGGTAGCTGGGGTGCTAAGAAAGGAAACCTACACGTGCGCCCGTGGACTGTCGGGTGAACGCTCCAACACGTGTCCCTCTGAATAGCAGAGGGCACAGCGGCGGAGCGGGCTTGCGGACGGTGAGTAATGGGTAAGCTCGCCGTCCGACCAAGGACCAAGCCCGGGTCGGTGGCGCGTCGTGTTTCACGCGTCACCGACGGGGCCCCTTATGGGGCCAAATGCCTGCTGGGGTCGCGGAATTTTTCTTAATCCATGATACCGTGGCCCCGGAACGTAAAGGGCATCCGAAGGAACACGGGTGGATTTTAGTCAGTAAGAGTCTGACAGTCCCTTCCGCCCCACCCAGGGCGGGAGGACACATTTGATGATTATACCACCCAAAAACAAAAAGTGTCCAGGTTGCTACGTAGGGAGGCGTTAGTACGACTTCTTCTTCTTCCTGCCCTTATCCCATTCTACTTGGGGTCGGCGCAATACGTTTTCTTCTTCCATTTTCCCCTATCAGACGTCACAGTATCATTTACTCCTTTTTCTTTCATATCATTCCTTAGACAATCCATCCATCTTTTCTTTGGCCTTCCTCTTCCTCTCCATCCATCAACATTCATACTCATCACTCTCTTAGTCACATGGGTGTCATCCCTCCTCATCACATGTCCATACCAAGATAGACGATTCCCTTTCATTTTTTCTGTAACCGGCGCCACTTTCAAACTTCCCCTTATAAACTCATTCCTTACTTTATCCATTCTTGTCACTCCACACAGCCATCTCAACATCCTCATCTCCGCTACATGCAATCGTTTCTCATCCATCTTTTTCACAGCCCAGCATTCCGATCCATACAATACGACAGGTCTAATCACGGATTTGTTTAATTTCCCCTTTAACTTGAGGGGCATCCGTGGGTCGCAAGTTGTTCCGGTGACCTGTCGCCATTTCATCCATCCCGAGTTGATCCGGTGTGTTATGTCCCGGTCTACATTGCCGTCTCCTTGGACAAGCGACCCGAGGTACCGAAAGTCGAAACAGACTGGTATGGGCGTTCCTGCAAGAAGACTGGAGAGACCGCCAAAATCGCAAAACAGATATTCTGTTTTGGTTCTGCTTAATTTCAGGCCAACGTTCTCCAGTCTGCGTTTGTCAACGTTCTCCAGACTGCGGGACAAAATATTTATATGTATATAAATTTTTGATGTTAACAATTTATTTATATTTTGAGCGCTATTTACTACTGTACTATTTATTTCTTATTACTTACCAAATTGTTGTATTTTCAATTCAAAAATTGGTGAATTTACATTACGTTTATTTTCATGCTAGTGCTTCCAGCCGGAAAAAACATGAGTCATCGATTCAAGAAGAAGAAAAATCTTAGATATTGAAACAGGGCTTTAATAGCCCTGTTTTCAATATCCAACACCTCACATAACTTACGTATATCCACATAATAAAAAATAAAACAAAGCATGATACTATCAATGTTAGCCAGCGCCGTCAAGTTTTATTTATTTATAGTCTGCAAGATAAGGTTTCAGTTTTGGCTAGACAGTATAAAGGGTCTACCATAAAAGTCGCCGTTTGGAATTTGTTTTTTGTACAGCTTTGCTTGCGATAGCGTGGCAAGATAAGCTTGCTGTCTCCTATAAATCAGCGTGGTGCATAATATTTGGAAATGTTTCATGTTTGCAACGAGAAACTAGACTGGATTTTACAGGCGTCGATGAGTTAGTAACGGTATGTTCGTGTTTATGTTCGTGAGATAAGATGGTCTTTTCGATGTAGTCATACAATTATCCATCCCCACAAACTTTCGCAGTAAGATCGAGTGAAATCATCTGTCATTTGTAGATCTTTGACAGTCGTTACTGTTAGTCAGAAGCAGAAGCTTGAAAGTCTAACAACCAGTCTTACCATGGGGTATCGTATTGCCTAGTTACTGGGTTGTGGAGGTCCGAGGCAGTCGCTCCATGTAAAATACTGATATTCAGTTGAATCTGGTTAGACTGGAATATAGTTGGGAAAAGGCTAGGCAGATGATGAGTAAAAACATCTTGAGGAAACCGGCATATCGTTAACGAAAAGTCCAAAGACTTGTGACCAATCCACATTAGGCCAGCGTACAGATGGATTTTAGCCCACTCCCTCTCACAGAGAACAGGCATGTGTACCGTCTGTGTGGGTCTAAAAACGCCACTCTACCAATGTTGTTCTCTTGCAATGTTGCAAATTGGTCTTCATATACTCAATTGCTTAAGCAACGAATTCTATCGCAATTTTGTTAGCAACATTGCTAAAGGGGCAGTTCAAGACCCCAAGTTCTACTAACTCTGACGGGGGGCCAAAGCCTGCCGGGGTCGCGGGACTATCTCATCAGGTAACCGTGACTCTGGAACGTAAAGACCTATTGAAGGATCACCATGGATTTTAGTTAGTACGAGTCCTAACAGTCCCTCCCGTTCCGCCCTGGGCGGGAGGACACATTTGATGATTTAAAAAAAATAAAAGATTTACTAACTGTGTATTTACGTGTGTATTATGTGTATATTATGTTGAGATACTTTAATTTGTCGTATTTTACTCTAGGATATTATTTATTATCTTCTACCTGAGAAAGGTAGGTTCAACAAAACAAACAAACTCTTCAGCTTTATAATATTATTATAGATTAATGCAACTTCATTAGCAATCAAATACGACAGTATTATGTCCCAGTATAATCATTAATCAGTCTTAAGGGTTAACGTGAATTAGTCTACAGAATGTAAACAAGCACAAGTACTTGTTTCAGTACATTATGTAGTACACACATTGTATTCGAGTCAATTTGCATGTACAAATGTACACACGGCTATATACCAAGGTAAGCAAAACTTGTATAAAGCTGATCGTTTCTTTGTACAGAAAGATGAGACTTAGCCGTGATGGCCAAGATGTCAACACTTCGCCTCTCAAGTACGGGCAAGTACTGTTTCTCCATTCATTTGTGGGTACTTTCTAAGTTTATCTTGGAAATCACTGGCATCGCTGAAGGAAAACATCGTGAGGAAACCTGCAAATAAATAAGTCCTGACCTGTAAATAATAAGTGTTAGATCTTTATTCTCATTTGCCACCTTCGAAGCCTTCGAAACCAGCCGGTTCTCAGTTCCCAGAGGCATTTTAATTAACTCAACACCAGCACGCGTAGCATGGCGATTCTATCTCTATTCTACCAAGAAAAGACAAAGTTATTTCATCGTTATTTCTATACAAATCGACTGTTTTGTTGCACAAGTATGACACGATTCTTACACCATTAAAGAATAGAAACATATCTTTTCTAAATTTTAAACATTGCTATGCTTAAATCGATAAAAATCTTTTACGTTCTGTCATTTTGTCTATTCTCCTGTCGACAAAACCCGTTTCTACGGCGCCATGCTACGCGTGCAGAGGGTGGCAACATTCTAAACACGGAGAAGAAAAAATATTAGACAAAGATAAGTAAACTGGTTATGTACCTACAGCTTTATGTGTAGCCGTGTGTACAACCTCTCAGAATAGAATACCTAACTGTCATAGTGACATGTTAACAATTAGGGAAAGGTACTCGCAAAAATGTATTCGTATTGTTGAGTAAATAACTTTATTTTCACATACAATATATTTTTTTGTCAGGTCCTATTTACCGTTTGTGCAAATTAAATATTAGTTGTTCGTAAAATACATTATTTTTCAAGTTATTTGTTTATGAAATACATTATTTACTTGACTTTGGTTAAGCCCAAAAAAAGGGGAATGTGTTCAACTGTTCATACAAATAACAATTTATTATTAATAGTCAAGTAGATACGTATAGGCCTCGGCCTCCGCCTTTCGTTTTGGAAATATTTTACATTTAATTTTAGTATTTATATATGGGTAAGTATATCTAATATATAAAAATCAATGTCACTTTTCGTTGTAATGTTATACTCGTAACTCAAGAACGGGCTCACCTATCCAAACCAAATGTTTAAGCTTTGTTCGGACTATTTAGAAGATGCTTTATGTGAAGTTTGCACAAAATCGGACGAGCGGTTCTTAGTATACCCGTGCGAAGCTGGGACGGGCCACTAGTTGTAAATAAAAATTAAAGGGTGAACTTATTATAAGATGTAATGAGGAAACCAAAGAGTCTACATAATAGGAATAAACCAATTGGATACATAATGTAGTTTTGCGTTTAAGTTTTTTTTCGTGGTTAAATTATCAAGTGAGTCCTCCTACCCAGGGCGGGATGGGAGGGACTGTTTGAGTCCCATAAATTGGGGCTAGTCTATTGCCACCAATTCTTGATGGAAAGCCCAGAAAAACTGTTTGCCCCAAACTAAAATATGGGATCAAAAAGTGGGATTCAACGAAAATAAATGATGGCCTCTTAAAGAAACCAGGGCCTCTTGCTCTTGCACAGCAGTCGCCATGAGCTACTAAACAAATGGAATCAGGTTTTACCCGAACTAGGCAATTATTTATGACCCTTGGGTCCATGAGTTCCATAATGTGAGAAAGGGACTCCGTATTTAATACGGTAAAAAAACCAGCCAAGTACGAGTCGGACTCGCCCATTAAGGGTTCCGTAGCAGCAACTAACATAATATAAACAGGACACATTTCACCACTTTGGAAGTGTCTCTCGCGCAAACTATTCAGTTAAGAAAAAATTTTTGAAGACCTATCTATAGATGCGCTGAAATGCGGGTTCAATTTCAGCTTTCGACTTACATTTCGGCGAATCTTCCTCCATTTAAATAAATAACTTTGGTTGTGCACCGCGAGGTGAGTGACTGATAGGGCCACCCTCCATACTAAAATCTTCTATTCCCTTTATTCGCGTTCAAAAAATACATCTACTTACCAAATTTCAACGATAGGTATAGTACATTATAGTTTCGGAAAAAGTGGCAGTGACATACGGACGGACAGACAGACAGCCATGACGAATCCGTAAGGGTTCCGTTTTTTTGCCATTTGGCTTCGGAACTCTGAAAATGAAACAATATTAGTAATAGTAAGTAATAATACACAAACAAACCAACAAAATAATAACTTAATTCAATATTAGAATTATATCTATCGTCTGATAATAATTACGATGATAATAATTGTTAATTATTTATCATTATACCCACCCGTAACGTCCACGGCTTAATAAGCCTATCCAATGTACGGCCAAAGGGGAAATAGCCATAATCCATGCTTAAATAGAAAACGGAATGGTGGCTGTTGTAGCAGGTTGTTGTTATTAGGAGACTTGGCAATACTGCAGCATATTCTCTTGAAATAACTTGATATTACGCCTATAATCCCTGATCGGTTAGACACAGGTTTACCTAATAGTTTAACCATATTTAACCAGTTCAGTTGAATTAGTTCGTCGCCTGAACAAGGACACGGAGGTCTATTCTCTTAGTCCGTCAACGTAAATACGGGCCCATACGAAAGAAACACGAAAATTTTGAGTGTTTTGAATTAAACGGTTCTGACTACAAATCTGGAAAACTGTCCAATCATGATGACACTAATGTTTAGTTCCTATTAATTGTTTAATCTAATTAATGTCCGTAGAAACGTTCTAAACGTCGGCAATGATACTACATTCTGGTCGAAAATGGCAGAGTTAGAAGACTATATTTTTTTTTTGTTATAAAGCGCACGCAGACTTTGACTCCATTTTCAGGCAATATTGAAATTCTGAATAATTATTGAAAAATGTAAAAAATTCAAATTCTTACCGATTTATCAATTCTAAAATGCACAATTAAATAAAGAAGTTGCAAAGTCAAAGTAGCTTAACAGTCGACGATTAAAATGGAATGGTAGAATAGTATTCATAAAGATTAAGCCTTAAGGTGCCTACGTTCTCTAGATACGGGCACATATTTATGTTTGCTAAACGCGGAGCCTCATTTAGTTCGCAGTGCACGCGAACTAGCCGTATAGGTAAATAAGTTTTAATTACTTGTTTATTGTTGTTTCTTCCTCAGTATTTCTATGGCTGTATAAGAAAGTTTCGCTTCCCATACTGTTGTTTATTACACGTTTCTTCCTTTAATGGTTTTCATCGAAGGTGTACTGATAGAAGTTTGTTGCAGTAATTGCTTTGTTCATCTTCAGTTTGCCCGTTTTCTATTACAGAATGTGAAGTACTATTTGTAATAAAACGTCCTAGGAAAGCATTATTGCAAAATGTTGTAAAAATATATAGCACAAAGGTTTTATTCTGTACATTGATGTTCCTTCCGCACTTTAAATATTCAGGCAGTCATCCGTTGTAACAGAAAGGATTGGTAGATATAACTTATCCGGGTCCTCATGGTACATTTAATTTTTCATTTAAATATCTCGCCCAAATCAGTTCCACTTGGTTCCATATGAAACATCCCCCAAAAATAAAAACATAGCCTTTTGTATGTAAACGGCGACTCTGGTTGCTCGGCGACTAAAAAGCAAAAATAGAGGTAGAATGGTAAAACTTTTTCTACGTGAGAGCACAACAATATAAGGTGAATAAAAAGGGGCATTGTCTCAAAATAACCTAATAAAACGTATGTGTTTTCTACGCCACCCCATTGTCATGAAGAATTCTATGGAAATTCACAGCTTTCCATTTTTTAATATCTAGTCCCTCATCCAAACAAACAAAGGGTCTGAATTCTTTTCCGCTGGCTTTAATTTATTTCCAATAAAGATTGCGCGGGTACTTAGTAAGGTTGAATCGGACATTTTCTACGATCGTTTTTACGGAGCTTTCATAAAGGCTGATCAGTGGAAAAGTCGTGAAAAAGCGATTTCATCTAATTGGAAATTGACTTTATTAGCTAAATACGTACTAACGACTTATTCGCTGACTTCTCACAATATCTAGCGTGAGGAGGCAATAAAGCGTTTATCTTATTACACGGAGCTGTGTTATGAAACAGTCGGCATACGAGTTATTAAAACTTGTTCTTTCCGTGTCAGTGCGTTTTGTTAAGAATTCTTTTGTAGTGTTCGGACGTTCAATTTAGAGTGACGAAGTTATTAGATTAGTGATAAATTACGCTTCATACATAGTACGTGAAACACAATAATAAGAAAAAAGAAATCCAAAATAATATTTATACTTGATCCGATAACGAAGCTCGCCTAGACGGCTTTACTAGCCTACAGCCTAATTTTAGCCCTATTATACTAATTGATAGGTCAAAAATAATAACAGAGGCCAGCAAAAGGTATCTCTACATCTATATTTCACACTACTGAACCTACAAATTAGGTATTTTCGGACATTCTTTGTACATTCAAATTAGTAATTCCAATCTAGAAACTTTTTAGTAGCTATAAATTAGAGCGTCGCATGCGATTATAATCCCGTTCCAGGACGGGAAGGCTACTTATGCAAACTGGCACTTATGCAAAATGTAAGAATCTTCACGCCTGTATTACGTTAGATTGTAAGCAGCGCCGTTAGAATATGTTTCGATTATGATTTCAGTGTTGTTTTCTTTGGTTATTGATATCATCGTACGGTAGAGCTTGAAATGTAGTTATCAGGATTTTTTTCAATATTTTCCATGACGGGTTTCCCGAACGGCTTGATTGGCTTAAGCGCCAGTAATAATTACCTAATCAATCGGAGTACATGACAGCAAGTTTTATTTTCTTTATTCATTATTTTCACTTTCTAAATATTTTTCCTAAAAAAGGAAACAAAAAGAAATACATTTAAAAATATAAAATATAGAGGCCCACCGGTATCGGGAACAGGGGCCGAGCTACCGGCTGTCAGGGCTCCAAAGAAAGGAACCTCATGACAATGCGCGCCGTGTCCAAAAGAACTGCTTTCTGAATCAGGCCCTTGATCCAGCTGTCTATCGAGAGTCTCCTTAGATGTTGGTGTTAATATCTTTTTTTTCGAAAATGCTAATGTGACACTCTGTAGACACAAGTTGTATCGTGGTAAGCCTTCTACGATTGAACATGTGAAATACGAATTTCTGTATACAAGAATCTCTTGTATGTATATTGCCGTCCTACTTTTTGATTACATTGAGTTTAAAACATCAAATAACCTTATGCCTTTGTTATACTGCCCTCCCCCAAAAATGTAAAAGGATTTAGAGCCTTAACAATTTGAAAGTAAACAGAAAGTTGTCGGTACTTAATGGCGCTTAGAGCTGTTTGCTTTAACTCTTAACCGATTACGACAAGATTGTTTTTAGGTTTAATTTTTATTTCGGTATCCAACAATGTTGCTCTTTCTACTTTGTTATTAAACTGGCGGTACATTTGTCTTGTAGACTTGTTGTAGTAAGTTAGGTAGGTAAGGACAGTATAATCGGCCTATAATTGTGGTTACTATTGCTGGGATCTCCATTATGTGAGAAAATAGGTACACCACGCTGGCCCAAAGCGGTTTCAGCATTTGCATAGTTTTTCCTACACTACAAATAAACGAAAAACTTTATTCCGAAATTCCCAAATGCTTACGAATTTCAAAATACCGATTTTCATAATTTCAAATGGTTCAAGATTCCTAACATACCAACTCCGATTGATCATTATTCCTATTTTCATTATTCCCAAATATCAAGTGTAAAATAACACTTTTCAAAATACCGAGTTTTATATACCGAATAACAAAAATTCCGGATTAATGATTTTTCGAAACATCAAAAACACGAATTCCGATTATTATAAACATCTGAGTTGAGAACCTCCTCCTTTTGGAAATCGGTTAAAATACCGATTAATTAGAATTCCGAAAATATAATGAGGCTCGCTCTTGCATCCTTATTCAAATTGCTGATTACTGCCTACCAAGGTAAATCGTCGGTATAGGAGGGAGCCCTGCTTGGCGGGGCTCCTATTTTTATTAGCAAGGTTTAAAGTAACCTAACACGAAGGGGATGGTGGGGTCTTTCAGTCCCCGCCATCCTGTTCGAACCTAGCTGTCCGAGTCGGGGTGCCCCAAGTCCCGAGCTCGCTTCGCTTGCTCTTGCATCCTTAGTCAAATTGCTGATTACCACCTACCAAAGTAACTCGACGGAGCTTACGCAGGCTTTAATATCACTATAGGAGTAGGGTAGAGAAAACCACGTGGAGCCGGTTTACAGGAATTCATTTCTGTAACTGACTTTGTAGAATGGGATCAGTTTATTCGGAGTATTGAAAATCGGAATAGGTATCAGTTTTCGGAACGATAACACATCGAGCATTACATCTTTAGAATATGTGAAAATCGGAAAACGAACAAATCGGATATATACGACTTTCGGTAAAATAAATTTCCTGATTCTTAATAATAGATATATATTTTTTAGGCATTATGATATTCGGAGTTTTAATCAGAATATCGAAATTCGGAATAAAATGTTTTGGAGTATTTGGGTGTTCCCTTTTTCCTAACTATGTAGAGGTCATAAAGGGTTTTCGGAATGAAAAATTTGACTGTGAGCGGGACTCGAAGCTGTGTTTTCTGGATAAGTACTCAAGACTAATATTTTTTTAAAATATTAAACTCATTAACGCATGCGTAGCGAATTTTCAAAGATTTTCTTTGGAACGAAAAATTCAAACCGCGGGCAGGATTGGAACCTGCGACCTTCGGATTCAGTACATTGTATATGTACAACTACTACACCAACATGTTAACATGTTGGTGTAGTAGTTGGAATACTTTGCAATTGATGGCGCTAAACGTCACCTTGAGACGTTAGAAGTGGAATAAAGAATTCGCCACGGCAGACAAGATCCTCGGTGGCTCGGTTGGAAATGAGCGTCGGATGTACTGAATCCGAAGGTCGCAGGTTCGAATCCTGCCCGCGCCCGCGGTTCGAATTTTTCGTTCCAAAGAAAATCTTTTAATACTCAAGACTAGTTTGACATTCCTACAAAAGTTGGCGCAACGTCACCAAAAGACGTTTTACAATGGAGTGAAAGATTCGACCTTGCTTGTGGGGCTGCGATTAGCTTAGTTGGGAAGTACTTATCCAGAAAGACGCAGGTTCGAGTCCCGCTCGCAATCAAATTTTTCTTTCCGAAAAATACTTTACGATTCTATATTTATATTTATGAAGAGGTCGACTTTCAGTCTCACTGGATGTTGTTGAATAGATACTATTTAAAATGGAGCGACTGCCTATCTGACTAAACTCTGGACACTGACTGTTACGTCGATGCGACGGTGCTTTGGGTTCCATGCGCGCCTTAAGGAGCTGTTAGCAAACTGACCATTCGCATCAAAGGTCATGAAGGAAGGGAGCCACACAAAAAGCCACCCTCAACATCAGCCTATAATGTTCCCACTGCTGGAACACAGGCCTCCTCTCTGAGAGAGGGAGTGGGCCGTAATCAACCACGCGGGCTCAGTGCGGATTGGTAGATGTCACATGTCTTCGAATTTTTGGTTCTAGGACATGCCGGTTTCCTCACGATGTTTTCCTTCACCGTTTTGAGAGCAGTGGTGTTGAAATAAATTACACAAAGTAATGCGCCTTACGGGGTTCGAACCCACGACCTACAACTCGTAAGTCGAGGCCGATACCACTGGGCCACCACTGCTCTCAAAAAAAGCCACCCTGCTTTTTAATAATTCCAGTCTGGCAATCCCTTCCGCTTGATCCAGATCAGGAGGACTCATTTGATAATTGCCCACCCACAAAAAAAGCCCTTTAAACCCAGTGCGGCTGATGTCTTTCTACATATCCATTTTAAAAAATAGGTACCTGTTTTTTTGTCGATACTGTATGTATTATTTCCTTCAAAAATGTTCATGTTTTGTTCATGCCAAGAATGGATTGAATGAACCTACGTTTAAGGTTTTTAAAAATAAAAGAGAACTCGGGTGATACTAGGTGAATTTAACAGGTTAGGAGATTTGTTATATTTTTTTATAAAAGTAATTTCAACCTATTTTCTTAGAAAAAACTAAATTGGAATACAAGTAAGTGCTCTTCAAGCCCGATAATACGCAATTACTAGTTTAATTACGAGGAAACAAGAAAGACGATATCTTCCCAAGAAAAGTGCATGCTTCGCGAAAAAAATAAAGTGCTGTACTCAATTTTAAAAAGAGAATTTTATTATACCTTCCTCTACTTTCCAAGTATGAAGTTTCTACAAAAATATGTGTTTTCCAAAGTTCAATGAACGATTGTAGGAGTAATATTTCATTTTGACGATGGATTGGTTCCAATCGCGAACCCAATCCAATGCAATCTCAAGAATCAGGCAAAATAAAATTTTATTCGCTTTTCATTTGACGTGGTCATTTTTGCAGCACTTATTTTTTAACAAAATACTCGTAGTGTAGGAACAGTATCTGTTAACTAATTTAACAGTATTAATAATCTGCCTGAACTTTATAGAATATGTGTGTTTTGATTCGCTCGACGTTGTTACATCTTCTGCCTCACCAACCATGTTTGGAATTCAGTAGTAGTCCCACAATCTTATCTCATTACTCTAACCCCGGAACACAAAGGGCTATTGAAGGACACCGTGGATTTTAGTCAGTACAAGTCTGACAGTAAGGGGGTGGGAGGACTCATTTGATGATTTTACCACGCTAAAAAAAAAAGTAGTCCCACAAACGTCACTTTTGAAAGGCTTCTTGATTGTATTTTGATGATTTTCAAAGGTATAGTTATATTCTTATAGTAAATATTCGCCACTGTTGAGCCGTATGTAACCGTCCTGTTTGTTGTCGTTGTTTGCGACATCGAGATTTACAACGGACCTACAAAGATCACTGTTCTCAAACACATTTTACGCGATGCAACTCCCTTTGTGTTCGTAAAAAAACCGACAAATGACGAAGCACGCGCTATTCGCTCGTTCAAGTTTCGTAATGTCGGTCCATACTACGAGAATTTGTGGTCGGTTGTTGCACTACTTGTGGTCGGCTCGCTTAGCATACTCGTTGATGCACCTTAAAATATTACATTATGCCTTGTAAGGTGCTGCTTTAATAAAAAGCTGTATTCGTGTATTAACGAGCTTTTGAAGCCCAACAACCGTTTGATGAACCTGGTACTAATTACTTCAAAGTTTTAATTTGCTCGCATAAATAAGGAACTATGAACATTTTAATTTTTCAACCATTCCGTCGCCGTCCTGAGTGCGTGTCCAATATAATTCCGTAAAGTGTTCAGAGGTTCATTTCGCCCACAAATTGTAACGATTTAGTGAAATTAACCGACGTGTTGCCTTCATTTTCACACTGCTTGTGGTTGTATGAAATTGAAATCGTGTTGTTAACGAGTTACAAAAATATCGTGTTGGACTGTGATGTAATCTTAACAGCGAGTCGAGGGTTTATTATTTCTGTACGGTTGATTTGGTAATCTTATTTAATGAACATCGATGTTTGTCGTATTTTGAGTGATTATAAATAGTAATTGAGGGAGGACATTGCCGTCGAGGTCGACCGCGGCAGAGGTGGTGTGACGATCTGATCATGTTTGCGTGGTAAACATGACCAACATTTGCCTAAAATAGAGAGGTTTGGAAGGAGAAAGGGGAGACCTTTGCCCAATAGCGGGACACGGAATCGGCTTGTAAAAAACATAGTAATTGTCATATCACCGTAGGCTTGATCCACTAGCTTCGCACCCCTTTTTTGGGTAGAGCGGAACGGACGGTCAGACTCGTACTTACTAAAATCCATGGTTACCCGTTTAGACTGTCCGGCGACCCTCTATGAGGGATTCGTCAGATTGCTGACAATTCTTTGAGGTGCGCGTGGAACACGTCGCGCCGTCGGCCCAGGCCATGGTCTCTGAGCGGACGGCAAACTTTTGTTTTTATATATAATGGGTTTGCTCTTGACCTTAGTCTAGATCAGGAGTGACTAAGACAAGGTTGACGATGGAGCGAGCTTACCCAGAAGAACCTGCCTGTTCACTCTAACTTTGAAGAGATTAGGGTTGTATGCGTTGGGAAACACTGGCGCAGGCAGAGAGTTCCACTCCTTCGCTGTCCGCATTATAAAAGACGTTTGGAAACGCTTAGTGCGAATTGGTGGTATAGCAATAAGGTAAGGATGGTAATTTGCCGTGTGTCTAGATACGTACTACTAAACTACTCATTACCCGCCGTGCCTACGGTGGCCGAAAATAGCCACATGACGTCCGCAGCGTCTCCGCGGCGACTGGATCTTGAGGCAGTCCAGTTCTTCGCGCGTCTCACTATCTCCTTCGTAGAAAGAGGTAACTGCCTCCCATTCCTCCTCGCCCCGCAGCATGACCTCAATCAATGCTGGGCGAGAGAGCTTCGCTTCCCGGTAGGATATAAACCCACAACACGTTTTAAATATAGCCTATGACACTCGTTTATAGTTCTACTTCCCATTTGAGTAAGAATTTCCTGAACTATGTCCAAACTTTTTGAATATTAGTAACTAATGTTTTAAATTGTTACTACAAATTATTATGTGGATATGACAATGCAGTTTATTAACATTCATTGCGTGATATGCGCTGTTCAGCAGACTTTCAAGCAAGGTTTTTTTATTGTAATTGATAGTGTTCCGTAAAAGTTAATAGCCACGAATGCATCGTAAAACCGTGTTGGTACCAATTTTCACTCCTAAAGTTCTTAGACCACTTGAATTTCAAGCTGTTATTGAACTTGGATAAAATACTGAGCTACTTAACTCTGTAAAGTTATTACGATAGTAGTAGTCTAGTAGTTCAGGGACGTGAAAACTTAGTAGATAGGTTAAACAACTTAGTTCTTTAGAGCGATGAACTCCTAACTTACTCCGACAAAAATCTGTAGGAAATAGGTAGGTAGATGTTAAATCTGCTTCCAATAATAAATGTATTGCAAAGTATGTTTACCTTTTACAAAAGGTTTACTTGTTTATCATAATGCGAAGTTGGTATCCGAAAATTTCCGATGTCCTACGAAAACGTAATCACAGGTACATTAAACTTTTACAGCTCTATTTAACAGTGGTGTCTAGTGAAGGTTTCAGATCACGAACGGCGTAATCCTGTATCTGATTCAAAGTGAATAGCTCCATTTGTGCCCTCCTGAATGCATCCGGACCCTTCGGAATCGTGACAATCGCCATTGGAGCTGTGTTACCTGAGTCTCCAATTTAGAATTGGTGACGACGTGATGGAAAACTTTAAACGAATTCAAATAAAGGTTTTGCTTTATGTGAGGTATTCTTTGTGAGTGAGGGGAGGAGGTCGTTATTGACTTCACTCCAGTGACGCCCTCTGAAAGGTACTGGGAATTCCATACTTATGAAACTGCAGATACATACAACAACATAACGATATTGTGATAGATCAATAGGGACAAGCAAGATAATTATGTTGACATTTGTTGCATCGGCTCGAATCATCTAAACATTTGTCGAGGTACTTATATTGTATCCATTTGTATGAGTACATACAAATGGATACAATATGCACCTCGACAAATGTTTCGCCCTCATCGTCATTATAGTAATAATGACGATGAGGGCGAAGTTGTGTTGGTGTCATATTTTGACGTCAAATGATACAAAAGCGTATATAATATGCTTTAGTAACATTTGAGACAATAATCGTATGAGAATAATAATTTTCAAGATACTACTTGTCGAAAATTAATTTCCACACAAGGTGATTTTCAAGCGACAGTTGACAGATGAAGAAGTCTTTGACATGTTTACCCTTACCGTGGTCGCATAGAATGAATGTGGATGAAAGATGTACTTCTTGTACAGACTGCCAGCACATCAACCTACCTCAATCTGTTAATTTTTTTGTAGATTTCCAACCTTATCACAATAGTGGAAGGTTAATGTTCGATTGGTAAAATTTAACAGATTCAGGTAGGTTGACCTGCTGGCGTCTGTACGTGTAAGGATCGTAGTTTACGAGTAAAAGATACATATTTATTTGTAAACTGGATTAAAAATAAATTCCTGCCTATTTCAGCTCCAAAAGGCCTGAGTTTATTTGGAAAGTAAATATTTACATTAGTTACATTACATTTCCGCTCTTCGTTTGGGTTAGCGCCACTATTTGAGTAGATAGACTACGAGTATGTAACAGAACGAAGCTTAGCTTCTAATCTTGGCGCGCAATGTTATTGCGGCATAATGTTCGTGATAATTAATTCTCGGAACTGCTCACAGTTGTTTCAGTAGTAATGAAAACTGTCAGAAAGGTGCTGGAGGAAGAAAAGAGGAAGTTGTTGAAAACAAAAGCTACCAAGCAAGGTTTTTTTTTTGGTAAAATCATCAAATGATTGCTCTCGCTCGGTTAGAGCGAACGACTGTTAAATTCGTACTGACTTTAATTCGCTGTGTACCTACTGTCTACCTGAAGAGACAGCCCCACGATCCCGACCAAGCAAGCTTCAAGTGGTGTTTCCTTGAAAAGTTGATCTCAGACGAGAAACTTCTTCAATCTCACGTGATCTGACTGAAAAAATGACACTCTCATCTCTTTTAAAAAGTGGTTTTCAAAAGTGACCTCTGGATTTTATTCAACTGTTATTCTATCTCCCCCCCTATCATGACTTTTTGAGTTATTGTGACGTTAAGTAAACTGGAACTTTGACGTTAATTTGGAGGAAAAATTTGTTCTTATTTCGTACACTATAGGCGCTTTGTCATTTTTTCATACAATAAACGCAGTAAATACTTCAAGTACGCTGTAAATAAAATACTGAAATCTCGTTATAACAATCTCTTTGCCTTTTCAGATGCAAAATATCGACCTAAGGCGCCAGTACGAGCAAGTGGAGTAAATATGCTGATTTTTGGATCAACAATACAAGTATCCTCTATCATGTTAGTCTGTTTTGTTGGCAAAATATACAATTTGGGTCCCTCATTTCTTACTAAACTTATAGTTTATAACCAGATCGATTAACGATAGGATGATAGTTTTATTTAAATTTTATGATCTCATGGGATATGTTTTGAGTTGTAGCGGGCAAAGCCACTCGCAACAGCTGGTTTATGAATAAAAAGTTTTGAGTTAATATTATATGGGAAATGTGTAGGTATTTTCCATTTTGAAATCGAAGTATTCATACTTCACATTTACGTGCAGCGTCTCTGATCTAGTTCGTAAAAAATACGGGTCATTTTAATAAACTACGAGTACGTCCAAAATAAATCATCATTTCATTTCATAAATTACTTGATATCCCAGGAAGCCGAACAGAGTGAGCAACTTGAAAGTAATCTCAATCTATTCCAAATTACGTAATGTACCAAATATTTATTTGAGATGTTAGAACCCGATAAGGTATATTGGTTTGTATAAATCAAGTTTGTCGTACAACCATTTCGAATATTACGTTGATATTTCTATTGCAGGTTAAAATATAAGAGATGTCTGTATGTAATAAATATTTGCTGTTGCTTCCTAATGTATTTTTAGTAATATCGATTTTTTGTTAAATTTTGTTTCTTAAAGAGTCAATGTGGGATACTGTTCTTGGTCGCTAACTCTATCACCACTTAGTATTTTTAGGGTGCTAAAATCATCAAATGAGTCCTCCCAGCCCAGAGTGGAATTACCTAGTACTTGAAACAGGATATTCATCATCATCAGCCTATAAATGTTCCCACTGCTGGGACACAGGCCTCCTCTCTGTGAGAGGGAGTGGGCCATAAGCCATAATCCACCAAGCGGGCCCAGTGCGGGTTGGTGGATGTCACATGTCTTCGAATTATTGGTTCTAGGACATGCCGGTTTCCTCACGATGTTTTCCTTCACCGTTTTGAGAGCAGTGGTGATGAAATAAATTACACAAAGTAATGCGCCTGGCTGGGTTCGAACTCACGACGTACAACTCGTAAGTCAGGGCAGATACCACTGGACCACCACTGCTCCTAAACAGGATATTCGCCATGTTATTATTTGTTTTGTTTTCCGATAAATTAGACGCATAGTACAGTATCATATTATGATACTTACCTAGTGATAGCTGCGTCCTAATGTCACATTGACATTATAACGACACTGCCAATGATAGGAGGTCAGCTGGATTATTTCTACATGAAAAAATCCAACCGACCTAATAAAGTTCAGCGATGCAAAATCAAAGATTTCAACCAAACCGCACGAATTTTTTTTTTTGGGATTCTCGTGTTTACTCATTCAGATTTAAAGTAGTGTGAGTCGTGCTTTCGAAAATAAAGAAATGATTATTAAAGTTTAATAGAATAAAAAATATTCTACCTTCCAAGGTCAAAATGAATTTGAATGACCTTAGTATTAACCTACATCGACCAATTACTAATCCAACTAATGACGACACGGTTGGCGTAGTGGCTGAACAATCGACTACTGCTCAGTGTGTCGAGGGTTGGATCCCGCAAGGAACAAACATTTGAATGATCCGCAAGTAGTTGTTCCGGGTCTGGGTGTTTTTACCCGACTGCGCGACGACTCACAGTCGGGGCCCCTTGGGAAGATTTGATTGGTAAAATTTGAATTGGCCCCGACTGTGAGTCGTTCTGTTCTGCTTTTTCCTGCTTTTCTGTCGGGCTTGTTTCTTTCTTTTTAGTTTTTATTTAAGTTAATTTTTCACGTATTTTTTAAAATTAGTTTTTATGCAGTCTGTTTTTTGTTTTTCTTTATTTTTTTTTGTATGTGACATCATATGTTTTTAAACGCACACACGACACAGGAAGAAATTCCTAGTGCGGAAAGGATCTAAAAAACGTGTTTTAAGAAAAACTAAATTCTATTCTAACATGTTTAAAAATGTTACAGGTCGCGTGCATGTATCGTTTGAGTTTTAATGAGCTCGCAAGAAATAGCGAAGGTGACATAAAAATTATTGAAAGCCATTAAGTACGTTTTGTACATTTTTGAAGCCAGTTTCTATTAAATATAGCATTCAATTTGTCTTTCCGTCAAGATAAACCTTACTGAGAAATATAATAAGAAAATAAGTGATTTTGAGAGGATAAGTCGTTTTAGAAATTAATTGTAAAGTTCTGTGTTTTGCGAACATTTTTTTTAACCTTTAAGTATTGTCGCACTGCTGGGCAAAGCTCTCCCCCACAACCTTCCATTCCTTCTTCTTTTTTCTACTCCTTCCTATTAAACCATAGGAAGGAATGGAAATAATAAATTGAAATTAATTGTGCTATGTTACAGTACACATTTTTTGACGGATTAATTTAGATTGCTCCATTTTGCGGGAGAAACTCAGGTCCTAATAACATTTAAAATGTATGTTTGTAATAAGCATTAGCCACGTAGACCTCTTTCAGTCGTTAACAATTCATATTGGCAGTACAGCACTTCACTAGAACGGCCCTTATAAGGTTAATGACCAACCGAAAAGGGAAGATGAAATAAAAAATTACGGTTACGAGAGCTATCATTAAAATCCCTTACCCAGGAATTCGCTAACCTCGGAATATGTTAGTAGTAGCTTATTTTATGTTCGACTTGAACACCCCAAACTTGCCCAGTTCTTAAACCAAGATAAATTCGAGACTAAAGCGGCTGGAAGTTTAATAAATAACGCTTTAATACCAACGATATTGATCATAACGTAACCGCGGTACATGAATCCACGTAGTTACATAAACGAAATAGGTACACCACACACAACAGCGATAAGTATCGTGTATGCGAAATGAATTCTAATGATACCTATTTGTGTCGGTGTAAAGGTACAGTTTCGAGGCTTCGAGCTCGAGAAAATCGTTCGTTCGTCAGATAACAGTCGTTGTGTGACACCTTCGGACGTCTCCGGTGACAAATTTACATTCTTGTCGCGAAGTGTCCCGAAACTGTTGTAGTAGTGAGATGTCGTCGCTTGTAGAGAGGGGCCTGACTCCTCCGCGCCTCGCCACCTCGCCTCGGTGCCTCGCCTCAGCGCCCCGGAGCGCAGGTGTCGGCGTCCCTCCCCGGGCTCGGACCGACGACAAACATGAAATATAGAACTTCCAGGACACCTCGTGCATGATATATGACACTAGTGACGGCTGCGTTCAAACAATTCCTAAACATGCTTTACTATTCTTTTAACATTTTATATTTCTTTGATGCTTTAAACACGAATTATGGTGTTTTTATTTGAATGCGCATATATAAATAAGCACTCTATTTGATTGATGCATGTTTAAATAGTTTGGTAAACAAGTCGAAACAAATGGTTTTCTCATTTAGGGTACCCTAAATGAGAAATCGATAATTAAAGCACTGCATGGGTAATGAAACGACCAATAAAATATTATTGTAACAATATATTTTATATACAAAGTAGCATTATAATACAACGTAAATAACTACGAAGAGGCCCAGCGCGGGCCGCGATCGGAGTCCGGCGCTCCGCTTGAGTGCCTCCAGCTCGCTGACGTCGGGGCTCTCGTCGGAGTCGCCCACCTCGTTGTACTGCATCTCTTCGAACTTGCCGGACAGAGCTGAAACAAAATACTCACTCAGAAACACTCCCCAAATCCCCCGAGGCCAAATCCGACGCCATTTTACAAAATATCAAGTTACTCGACATGACCATTAACTTCGCCTCTAAACGCTTTTCTAAGTACATATTTCTTATCATGACAACAAAAACAAAACTTCGTACTCCGATACTTACAATACAATTTTATTGTCCCATCCGTGTCTCCGAGGGAATTCTTTGATATGCAACTGTATGTGCCAAAAGTGTTTCTACCAACTTTTTTAATCTTCAGCCTCATATCCACTTCATATCCTCTTTCTATGGCGGTGATCTCGAACCTCTTGTCCGCTACAAAGTGAAAATGAGCATAGTTTAATACCCCTTAATAATAGTTCCGCGTCAAGTTCACATTATGTATTATACTCACACTGTGATATGATTTGATCATTTATCGTCCAATAATTAATAGATCTAGGAAAAGCTTCTGAATGGCAGTCCAAATGTACAGTATCGCCTTCTTTTGCTCCTACTAATTGGTTTTGTATAGTCATTATCGGCGGAACTGTAACACAGAAGGAATAATTTCTTAAACTCATCAAATGGAGACTCTCGCCACATCCGTTTGGAGCGAGCTAGTTAATGTAAGGGGCTCGAGTAAGTCGGTTGACGTAATTTAGTTCAAATTAGCTTAGTTGCGGTTCAGGATTCAGCTCTAATGCTGGCGACACACGTTTCCGCTCTTTGCGAGGCAGCCGCAAGTGTGTATATAGCTTAAAGATTTATCTACATTAAGCATTTAATCTCTTTAGTACGAAAGTACTCTGTAAAACGATGTAGATTTTGGTTGCGGTCGCAATATCAAGTTTTCCAATCTCAAAGGCATTTTATAAAGCGATTGAAGTTGGCTTAAAGCGCGCGACAGACAAAAGCTGGCCGCCGGCGATATGGGCCGGCAGCGGTCCTGAACTATTTATGTCAATGAATTTTCTATTAACGGGACGTTTTACGAGTCAGTGTTGGACCTAATTTGAACGTTTCAAGGAAATAATGATATCAGAAGTTGATCTGAAAATTAAAATGCGAACTTTTTATAGATTGGAAATAATAGAGGGAGATTCTGAAGTGAACTTAAAACTTGCGGGGCCGTCAATTATGAACTGAGTATGAAGCGTTATAGCAGTTACTTTACAGCATGAAAATAGCTTGATATGAAAGGCAGAGGTAGACAGCTCGGCACACTATGGTATTGATTAAACAGGTTAAGATAGGCTACTCACAATGCACGACGAGCATGACCCGTTTACTGACAGACGGGGGCACTCCATTACTGGCTATACACAAGTATGCACCCATGTGTAATCTTGACACTTTGACCAGCTGTAGCACAGCTCCATTCACTGACGAATCTAAATAATTAGAAAGATTAATCAACAAGAAAGAACAATTAATTTGAACAAAACAAAGGAGATAAATAATGGTTTGGATTATTTAGAAAATGACGAAGTTAAAGGAACGAAGTGAAGTCATTTGTTTTTGTTAGATCTGTTTTGCTATTTCTCGCATTTGTAATGTTTTCTTTGAATTAATCTGAAAGAGTCCGAAAATTATTCTATACCTTTTTAAAATTGTACCGATATCGATATCACGAGTCCCTCACTATTTGTTTTTATATTCTGTGTAAAAGTTTTTCCAAGGAACCATTATTTATCTATAGTTTGCGAGGCTACAACTTTAAGTGTTTGGTGTGAAAATTTCTACCCCAGGGAGGTGAAGATTTGATCAAAGCAACATTTCCTGTGGAAAAATTTCAATGTCCAGAGGCGTGGGAAGACTGACATTTCTTTATAGAACTTGTAGAATAGTTGGGTTAAATTGACTTAGTAATAATGAAGTATAAGATTGATTGGCACTTGAATTTAATCGTCTTTTCTATGCGACAGTTTCATAGCTTTAACATAAAGTTACGTAGGTACTGACAGGCGGCTTGCATAGCGCCACGTTCCTAGTGCTTAACATCTGATTACTTTCGGGTAAAGATATACACTTGTTTCACTTGGAGGCGACGAATGAAGGCGCCAAGTTCACAGAGCGACGGATATGAAAATTCTAGAAAATTGGTTTCACTTCACTACTTGCAAGGCGACTCGCTAGGCTTTAGGCGCTGAACAAGGCACTTGTCATTGCTTACGTAGCCTTAGGACTTTTTGTAGTGATAATTAATGGCATGCAATGGGCAAGATAACCGAAAAACCTAATTAGTCCTTTTTTTGTTACGTAAGCCAAAATTAACGAAGATACGAGTAAAACGCTTTTAATGTATATAAAATTCGCAATACGTCAGTCCTAGGTATAATTCTTACTAGTTCTGAGGTCACAAGCCCCCAAATTCGAGATTTGATGCGTTTTACCTTTGTCAACATTCATTGAATAAAAAAAAAATACGCGTTCATTATTTTTCAAAATTCTAACGAAAGGATTAATTTGATTGCATTATTGATGCTTTCATGATGGCTATTACGAAGTTGATATCACTAACAGAATCATTTTAATTTTCTATTTTTATGATTTTAATTTTTATAATGGTGTGTGGTTTCTTTTTTGTTTATGACTTTATACGGGTATAAAGACCGAAAAAAAAAAAATTGTTATAACTATTTTGAGCCGGAAGACGTTTTATTCATCACAGTTTTGGTTATTAATAGTAGTTTATGAAACTGTCACATAATGAGGGGTATTATACACGAGTGTGAGTTTAAAAAACGAGCGAAGCGAGTTTTTTAAAAGTATCACACGAGTGTACGAGGGTACAGTTTCATACACTACTTTATCTACTCTCATTGAACACGAATATAATTATCAAATAAAAGATAAAGATTGTTAATAAGTGTTCATTTTGTATTTATAATTGAGTATGAAATTGAATATGGAATTGTGTATCGTTGGCGTTAGACGTACTCCCGAAGCGCGCGCAGCCACAGATAAAAAAATAAATTCATGTATCTATGATCTGTAATCCGTATCGTAATGAAAAAAAATTTTATTATAACATTATTTTGTTAGAGAAATAGTGTCATAATTTAATTTTTTAATTTCATTTCGATATACTGTGTGTAAAGTACGTCATTATAAACTCGTTTTGAGTTTTGTATTTTGAATTTAACGATATGAGAGTAGATAAAAGTTATTATTACCTATTTACAGAAAACTGGTAAGTAACTAGTCATCGACTTTAGTTCACGAGAATCCGTATTTGAAGTCTTTATGGACGGCAAACTTTTGCGTTAAGCTCACAACTCACTGCGAGTTTATGGTTGGAGGGAACTTTTTGTTAAAATTTTAACTACTTACTTGATAGCAGTACTTTTTGGAAACTGACCTAGACAAAGTGATATTCAAAATCAACAATAGAAGAAAATTCGATAGTGTACGGGATTTAATTATGTTGATGAAAGAGAAAGCTATTTGAATTCATCTAGGCCTACAGCTTTCTATGTTATTTTATAACAAACTTTAAAATTATTTTCCAGTTATTTGTTCGTCACTGTCAGAAAATGCCTAAAAAGTAATTAATTTACTTTTTACCTGAACACAAAGTTATAATAAGTAAAGTAAAAAATGATCTTCGCTTAAAATAATATTAGGAGCAGAGGGTCTAAAACGGCCACATAGCTATATTCGAAATGATTCATTTCGTGAATGAATTGTACAAGAGTAGCCAATAGTACAAGAGTAAGAATGACTTGCTGGAAATCACTCGAAATGCACGAAGTTCGTGGATTTTCCTCAACGCCATTACCTACCTATTCATTTACGAAGCTGAATCATTTGCTGATATTTTGTTGATATTGCTAAGTGGACGTTTAGACCCTCTGACTTAGGCTATCTACGCCTTTTTAAACGCGATTTTAAAGGTCTCGGAACCCAGGATCTCGAAATAATGTCAAATACATTTTTAAAAGAACAACTATACTACTAATTAGAGGTGACCCATAAAGCTGCAAGAGTCAAACAAGACTAGGCAGGCTATGTATGCTAGTTGCCAAAGAGTTGTGGGCCCGAATATTGCCAGATTGGAGTCCTGAGCCTGTCCTGACCGCGGTGGGACGCCTTGGATTGGCAAGAAGAAGCACACTATCAAGAGTAGTCGAATGAAAAGTGGGAGGTTTTTGTTTAGGATGGAACAATAGGGCTAAATAAAAAAAAAACATTAATTAATAAAAGCAATAAAAGTATCTTACTATGCTTACTATGTGTGTCACTGAAGTTCGTGGTCGGCAACAAGTCGCCGGCCTCCTTTCTCCACACGACTGTCGGTGTGGGGACACCGTGGGCCGCGCACCGCAGTGTCACGTTGGCCCCTTCCCGTGCCACCTGGTCACTACTCGTCGGGTAGTCCAGAATGTCCGGGGGAACTGCGCAAATCCGTAGCGGATTTTCATATCTACGCGAATATTTTATCAAAATAGAATATAGTATTACGAATGTTTCATTTTTGATGAATTGGAACTTCATGTTTTCCTGAAGACTGGAAATTAATGTGGTTTGGAAAAATGATTCGTAAGACTAGATTCGAATAACATTCACTATACAAACAAAAAATACTGAACGAAACTTGTTGTTATGAAATAATTTTCAGGGAAAAGGGTCTAATTTGAGAAACATTTTTGATAGATAAGTAGGAGTTTCGTTGTGTAAATTTTACTTGAAATTCACCTTAACTGTTATGAATTAATTATGAACATTACAAGACGTATACATACGGTTTAGTACACAAATTGGTCATACAGTACGCTTGCCTGGCTATGTAAACCAACAGTTTAACTTCAAATAAAATTACCTTCATCATAAATTTAACTTAGCTCTATTTGTAATGAGCAATACATCGAAAACTATTTGCCTTTTCATATCGGCCCCCTCCGCTATTATTTCCTGATTAATTTTGTTACGGGATACAAGGCATTTAAACTAAGGTAGATTCTGGCTTCCAGGAATTTTAATGGTGAGGGAATAGAGTGGCGGGCTCGTCTCAAAAAAAATCCTCGTCATGACGGCTATTCAACAAAGCGTAGACAATGGGAAAACATATCGGTGTGGCAAAATCGCCAGCGTTGTGTGTAGGAGTTTTTGAAAAGAACTAGGTGCACATAAACATGTAGGCACTTACCTACTACATCTAAATAGGCCGTCTGGCTCTTCATGGGGTCGGTGTTGAGCTGGCACATGTACCAGCCTCTATCCGACTGCCGCACGTCGTGTATGTGCAGGAACCACACCCGCCGGTCACTGTGGTTGACGGCGATGCGGTGGTTCTTGGTGATCACATGAGTAGCGATCGTCAGGATAGTCTGCGTGTCCACGCGTAGCCACGCCACCTTTAGGAAAAGGAAGTTTAGGGACTTGATATAAAAAAGAGCTTTGGGCGCGCAGCCTGGTTGTTATTAAGAGCCTTGATATACACAGCGTCTTGGGCGCCGAAAGGAGGGCGATAACCCTCCGAGCTGCCACTGCTTACTATTGCTAAATATTTGTTCAAAGCAATAACATATACTGAGTGGCCTGGGCGCGCATATTTGCTTGGGCAGAGCGTCGTGTCCTCACGTAGGCAATAGGCGGCGAACTCTCGCGCCCGGCATTGGTCGAGGTCATGCTGCGGGGCGAGACGGAATGGGAAGCATTCACCTCCTCCTGCGAAGCAGTCATGCTAGCAAAGGAGGAGACGGGACGTGAGGGATAGGACAGCCTCCACCTCACGACCCAGCTGCCGCAGGAGACGCCCACGGCAACGGACGTCGCGAAGCGATTTCCGGGCCGCCGCCGGGTTGACGGCACGGTGTGTTCCACGTGCGTCTCAAAGAGCTGTCAGCAATCGGACGGGACCCCCCTAGTGGGCCAAAACCTGCCGGGGTCACGGGACTGTCTCATCAGGTAACCGTGGCCATGGAACGTAAAGGGCTGTTGAAGGACACTATGGAATTTAATCAGTAGATTTCCTCCCGTCCCGCCCTGGATTCTTTTGATGATTTTAGCACGATAAACAAAAAATAGCCCTTCATATATAGTAGCTTTTTGTCTGCCTAGACTTTCATAGAATCACTTTGGGTAAACACTATCGTTTCTAAGAAGTATTATTTTATTTTTTATGATTGTGATAATGAAGTATAAGCAAAGTGTTTTAGATCAATAAAATAAAGTGGTACCGAGAAGTCGTGTATTTATTTTTATTTAAGTATATTGTATAAATGTATGTTTTATGACATTTCAATCATCAAAGGCGAGCGCTCGGTGGACCCATTCAGACACGGGAGATTTTTAAAATTAATTAACATTTTTGGTAATTCAGTTATATACGACATGTGTCTGTTTGTTTTCGTATAGTAATCTTAAGATATCCCATTTTTGTCTCAGATTTTTAAAACTGGAAATTAATAAAGTAAAAAAATCTGATTACATTGACTAAATTAGAACGGGCTAAAATTAATTTAATTTATAATAAAATCAATTCCTTCAATTGGGAAGCCGGAGAGTTATTTGGTTTTTCATGAAATCTTGCCATTTATTAATTCCAAATTGATTATTTATTTTTGACCGAATTTTAACATTTTAGGTCACTAGGCAAGGTTTTATTGAATTCACAGTCGTTTGACAACAGTCTAATCCTGTTGGGTTGAGTGCCTTTGATAAAATCGCAAAAGGAAGTCTGATTTTAAATATTATTTTTAAATGTCCTTTGCACTGCTTCAGATCCTTTTTAATCAAAGAGAAGTTTTTCAAGCTACAGTGCGCGGCAGCGGAGGAGTGCGATTGATTTAGAAAACAGGACGGTTCTACCTGATTCCAGTCTTTACTGTTTTTATTTCCAATATTTTTTCGAGATTATGAAAATCCAAATTATGAAAATATAAGTATAATATCCTAAAGCGTTCAATACGAAAATGGAACAACGTATCCAGTAAAATCATCGAGTGAGTCCACCCACCCTGAATAGACCGAAAGCGACTATGACGTACTCGTACTGACTATTTTAGTGTTCATTCCACGGTGTTCCTTCCTTCCTCCACGGTGTTGTTCCTAGCTTTCTGCAGCCTGACGAAGCCTCCATAGACATGGAGGCGTCGTCAGATTGCGGGAAGCTCTGTGAGCGGCGCGTGGAACATCCATGATCTGACGGCGAGTCACCTCATGCCCGTCTAAACGAGTATGGCTTATTTAATTTATGCTTTATTTCCGGCATCTAAAGGCCCATAAAACACAATACACGTAAACATAGATATAAAACAATTACTATAAACTAATACATATTCTAAACAATATACTTAAAACTACTGCAAACGAAGTGACGGCGTCGTGTTACGCTGCGAGATGTCGCGTAGCCGGCCTCGGAATCGCCGATACAGCACACCTTTCGGCCAAAACTCTTCCTTGAGAAAGGTCACCAAATGTAGGGTCGGAACGAGCACCACAAACGAATTAAAATTGGTGTTATGGCGCGCCTCCAACTTCTCCACTGGGTGAAGACCAACTGAGACTTGTCACAGTTGGTCTTCACTCGTATGTACTTGACGATGTCCTCTGTCTTCGTAGAGTAGTTTAATATGATTGTGTATTATGTCTCTAGCTTAATATTATGTCTTACCCTGTACGAGCCGAGGTCATTGACGACACAAGTAAACACAGCCTCTCTTCCTAATGACACAGTCAAGTTGTTTAGGCTATCTTCAAAACGTGGGACTTCTGAAACAACAATAAATATTATTTCATTACCCGGTTTATTGTTTAACTGTTATCAATTCTCATAATTCATTTTGTGAACCACTTCAGGGTTAATTGTAAAGGCAGTTTCGTGTTTAAATATTTTCTGAAAGCAATTAAGTTGTATAAATTTAAATTTATTACGTTTCCAGGTGGGTATATGATTTATAAAAATACAATCTATTTTCTTTCAGGAATCTTTGAAGGTTACTGCTTGTTACTGGTTAACCTTTGTTACCAATTAGGTCACTGACCTGCGACGTGAAGCAAAATGGGCATTAGTTACCAGGAATGCGGTATTTGCTTTGCAATAATAACTGTGCCGCGTCGTCATATTCGTATTATTTTACTGAATTCTTACGTAAGAAATCTGGATTTTTTATACTATCCATGTCATGTTTTGAGAGCAGTGGTGATGAAATAAATAATTACACAAAGTATTGCGCCTAGCTGGTTTCGATCCCACAACCTTGAACTCGTAAGTCAGGGCTGTTTCTACTGGTTCACCGTTTCTCTCCCCTTATAAATATAGGTGTACTTAATACTTAAACTATATACGATTAGTTCTATCTATCTGGCATCATGATATGGTACTTAGTCTATACATATATTGTCTGAAGGCAACTGTAATCTAATTGAACATCAATACCAAATTAGAAGCTTCAGCTGATGGTCGATTTGAGCTGTTTTGTTGTCGATGTAGCATCTAATTGTACCGCTAATGAGTTGTATCCCGTGGTTGTATCGGTTTCAATTTATTGTAAAAACCGTTTGCTTTTGTTTTCCACTAATTATGATATTGGGATGGAATGTTTAATTGTTGGCGTTACGTGATCCGGCTGAATTTAAATCTCGTGTTTAACCGGACAAAATCGTGCGAAAAATGAGCAGAAATTTTCCAATATTACCCGAATATTACGGAAAGGTTTTTGAATGTTGCAGAATACACGAAATCTGTTTAAAATAATGCAATTTGGGAAGCATTCTACAGGTGTAATATTATTTCTGATCGAAGTTAAGTTTTTGAGTTAGTTATACACTCCAAACAAAGTTGTCTTTCTATTCATAATATTAGTTTAAAAAACAGTAACGCCTTCTTCATCACTGCTGAATACGTTTGTAGGTAATGACTGTGGGAAGCGGAAAGGTAAGCGAAAGTCACTTACTTTTAAACTTTCAATTATTTTACAGTATAAAAGAATATTGGGCAGTTTTCATAATTTTTGTTATCAACAAAAGTCCATGGTTTACGTAAAATTTTATTTCCCGAATTAAATGGAGCCAAATATCTATGGAAAAAATAAATCCACAGAAAGTGTTGGTCTATAAAATTTGTAATAAAAGTACTTTATCGAAAAGCTATGATAACCTAAATAAAATAAGTAGTATAGAATAATACGGCAAAATCAACGATAAAACCGAATTGATAAACAGTAAACAACGGAATTTACTAATTATCCACTAACTGAACAACAATAGATTTATTTTCAGTCAATATCGACGGTCCAGAGCTGGCCTCGGCAACATACATTTTAATGAGCTACCATTTTTTTCTCCTATCCTATCTCTCTGTATAGCCTATTTGGTGATGGTATACTTTTTTTATTTTAAATCATATCATCAATCAAAACATTTCTATGGATATTTTTATTTAAATCCTACTAATGTCCTGCCAATATTACTAAAATAATCTTAAATTACAAATACACAACTAAATCTAAATACCTATTTACAAAATAAAATAAACAAATAAAATAAAAATATTACTAAAATAAAAACACAAAAAGGGAAGAGACACTAGGCGGCTTTTCAATCAAAATTAAATCGTATTACATTAATTACAGGCTGTCTGGAAGATGTCGCCAATAGCAATAAGACCGCCCGCGCCATTGTAGCCGTACAATTAGTATTATTTTAAAATAGTTGTGTAACAAATTTGGTGTACAATAAAGTATATTCTATCTATCTGTGTAATGGTGGTTATTTCTGCATGATAGATACCAACCATACATAGAGGCTTTTAAGACAGCAAGGTTTGCGAAGTGGCCGGGTAATCGACTGCTGCGTTAAATGTCGCGGGTTCGATCTACAAGTAGTTGTTCTGGTTGTGGCCATTTGTGAAGGCATATCACCCTCTACTGACGCGGCGGTAAATGCACTCACAGCCACAAGAGAAATTCTATAATAAAAATTATGTGGGGCAATCTTAAAAAAAAACTTAGTTTCGTACACGCTACTGAAATGTCTTATTTGCCTTTAATTTCCCCAACAAATTCCCTTCGGACTAGGTAGCAATTACGCTGTATGGTCTTAGAAATTTGTACAGTGTGTATTTAGTTATATTTTTTTTTGTAAATGATTAGTTAAACTTTATGATAATGGCAGAGGACTAAACACAAATATTTGGCCACCGATCCGCGTCTTCAAATGTTGTATAATAGCCGTTTATAATTAAGATTGGATCGTTAAATACTCTTAATTCTAAGACACCCTGCTTTGAAATTCCATCGCATGTTTAAAATTATTCTAAGACAACTGTAATCTTGACGAAATTTCAATCTCAAACACAACCTGCTCAAGTTTATTAGAATTTCTATTGATGTATCTACTCACAAAGTTATCGTAATTATTTCGTCAAAATCTTATATTATCTCTCAATAGAGCATTTCATTAAACTCAATTTATGTTATTAGATTGAAATAACGATCAATTAGACATATTTGCTTTATATTTTACTTGGATAATGAGACACTGAATCGCCTGAATCCAAATCTTTTGCTTTGAGCCGTTTGTATCTCTGTCAGATAAAGTGATCAATTTGAACAAAGTAGTCGTTGGTATGAAGGCGACATGTTTATAGGCTTCCATATATCACTGAGCTTTATCTCCGCACTAATGTATCAGTATGTATATACAAATGTTATTGTTGCCGGCAATGTGTTCACTCACGTTCAGTCCTAAGCATTTATTGTGCCTAGAGCAAATTTGCTTGCGGGTCGCAATATCCAAGTGAGCGGGCCCTGGGGTGCTATCTTGTTTTATTTGCGCGCCAGAGCCGATAATGAACGTTTTTCTCCGTATCTATTCTGAGCATTCAATATACTAAAGGTGTAATAAAGGGTAACATATTAGTAGTCCTCCCCTTCCTCTGGCCGCTGAAATTTTATCGTCGTACAATACCATCAAAATGTACATGTTAAGACCAACGAACTTTGCTTAAAATAGACTTTAATAGTATCACAGTAAAGTCCATAATGTTTGAGAATTCTGAGAGATTAGGCAAATAAAAACAATGGATAGGTGTATTTGATCGGCAATAAAATGTGGGCTAGTTTTATTGCTCTTCCATTTTGTGGCCAGTATCTTATCGCAGTTTAAAATCTTTGTTGTGTAGAATATTAGTAAGCTAATACACTGACTTATAAGCTTATTATTATTGTTGATACCGATTGTAGAATCAGCTTATTTTTTGTTAGTACCTACTATACGCTAATTAAGATCATAATAGAACCTAATTGGGCTTTGTTAGGCGGCGTGCTCTGTGAAATACCTGAAAGTTTCCCCAAAAGTCGGTTAGCGTACTTACCGAATACAAAGCGTGATTTAAACTTACGCGAACACGAATAAAGAGTGTTTCTAAGGAAGTCTATTACATTTTTATGATATAAATATACCGCAAAGTACTAATGAATATAAATCAGACCGTTCCACCAATATTTTCCTTGTTCATTCCAAGGTCCACACGGAATATAATATCTCATTTAAATATTATCTCAGATTAATAAATTCATCGAAAGAATTCTAATTATTGTCCTGCTATTTTCGTAGATATTTTAACAAATTTCTCACCACCTGCTATCAGAAAAGGTATGTTTATAACTTATGAGTCGGGGCCCTTTCAAAATACCTCTGTACATTTCAGACAATTCCCAGATAACAAACTCGAAACAAGTTTAAACTCCGCATATTAATGAGCGGATTTGTCTCGATGTATTTCTTTGAAATGAACGAATTGTTTAAGACACAAGGAGGTACGTAACTGTTCCCTTCAGAAGCTACAAAAGATGATCTTTATCGTTTTATGGGTTCAAGGAGGGGGTGAACCCCCGGGGAGAATTTATGTCAGAATATTACCCTCCTTAGAGACTCTAAAAGAAAGTTTTAAATGCTTTATGTCGGTACTTGCACATACGATGTTGCGGACGTTAAATTCTGTAATGTAGTATGTATTTTTACATCGTAAACTGTCATTCACGTTTGCCGATGTCTGCGGGCGACTGTTTTATCGCTCAGGAAGAATACCATTGTATTCCGCATGACAGAAAGGCAAGCTCTCCCTATTGTTTTTTTATCGGACGGCAATTGGCTCTATTCGCCCGTAGACCGTACACAATTTGTCGAGGCTTGTTAGAGATTGTGTTTATACGTGACGATTGTCAATTTCAAACAAATTTTTGATATGACCTTATATATTTTGTCTCCATAAATGTGAAATTCGCTCTTATTATCATTTCACTTTAGATATTGTTGCAATGTGGCCCTTGACAATAGTTCTGCAGTATATAATATATAACCGCGTTCGATTAGCTTAGTGTCTCAGCGCTGTAGTTGGAATTCACTTGTCCCGCTTGTTGAATTAATACTGATAGCACACAGAGCAAATACTCGTTGTGGACTTGCAACAACTGTCGTTCTAATTGGTCTATTTCAGAGATAACATAGCACCTAATGTACACCAACTGGTCTTATAAATGATAATATTAAAGATAGAATTACCTACATAGGACAGCAGAATAAAATGTTTTTAAATGGAATATTTTTCTGGAATGTTGGCCACATTTATTCAGTACAAATTAATGTAACCGGTACAGTCTGAGAGCACGCACAGAAAATATCTACGACTTACTCGGAATTCGAAATTAGAGGCCGTGACGCAATGGCCAGTCCGAATAGGCCTTTGGACCGGCCGAAATAATTGTCAAGTGATACATTTTATATCAAACGAACATTCATTCCTTTATTTTCTTTAGCCCTGTCCCAACTATGTCAGAGTCGGCATCCTACTTAATAGGATATTGCTATGTTAATTACATTAAACGAGCTTTTTTCACACAGAACCATACAGTAACTTTACTAAAACAATAATGATTATTACATTAAAAGGATTGCCTTGTCAGTTAAAATAAAAAAGGGAACTTTTTATCTCCACAGAAAATCTTCAAGAATCAAGGCGCATGCATTAATGCGTATAATATCAAAAAAAGAGAGAAAACCTTGCTAATTCTGAATTCAGGCACTTCTTTATTCAAAACCTGCTGAACCCTTGGAGCTGCCTTTTAAAGTAAATGTCACGAACAACCATGCATAAAATCCATTGTAGCGAACTACAAAGGAAATAATATTTTATCACGTTTGCCCGGTTTTTACTTTTTAAAACTTCAATCCGTGCATTCATATCAGCACGTCCGTCTCGCTGTGGGGATTCGAAACTCAGTCGGTATCTATGTATGTGTACTTTTCCTTCTTACACCTTTACAGCAATTTTATACAACGGACAGCTGTAGTAGTAAAGATAAAGAAGTCTTTATAGCGCGAAGCTTTTGAGACATCAAAGGAGGGAACATGTCTTACGGAACAGTGCGGATTAGAACCGTGGGCATCACGTCTCAGTTTTTTATTCTCCAAATCCAAAGATCTGAAAAAACGAAGTAGAATAAAAATCTAAAAGTATAAATCTTGAATTTGTTAGGTAGTCGATTTTTTATTCCATTGTAGCTTTTTACTTTTTAGAAACGTGTGGAACTGTGGAGGTTTTATAAATATCATTCACGAGAAACGTGAAAAAGAAGTAATGAAGAAAGCGAAATGGAAAGGTATTATACCTACGTGAAGTTTCAAAGCCTTTGATTCCTTGCACATGTCTCGCTTCTTTATTTTTAGAATTATGTTGGCATCAGGAGTCTTTTTATCTTTTATATTTTAGGCCGGTGATTTTCCAAAAAATATATTGTGTGTACCCAAAAATGTATTGTGTTTGTCGGTCATCATAACAGTATTGTGTGAAAAGATTACAATTATTTTGGTATTCAATTTATTTTCAGTAATTTGTCAGTTAATTCATATTGATCTGCATACAATTTAATATTCAAAATCAGAACTTTTCTTCACTGTTTGTTTGTTTTAGAAGCAAAATATTAACCATTTTTGTGTCTCTAAGCGCCAATCGTTTAATTAATTAAACATGTAAGTCGCTACTAAATAATCGGTAACGTGAGAAAAACGTCACCTGCAAACCGCAACTCACACGCTCGAGAAACGGTCGCTAAACGCCGTTGCCGTGGCGTGCTTCATCGTAATAAATTGCCGACGGAAAAAACCCAAGTTTTAATAGAATATTCAATTTACAATCGGAATACTGAATTTCATTTAAAACCTATGAAAGTTATCACGAAATGATTAGTGTAAAAAATAGTTTTCATTCGTTCACCTTTCTGTTCCGTTTCATTTTTAATTGGGCATATCTTATAATCAGTTTTAGTTAATAACAGTTAAATATGCCATGAAAATAGCTGTAGGAAAAATTATAATATCCTGAAATTGACTAATTACCTGCAAACAACATTTGACTATGAATAGGAAAATGGAGCGAAAGAAATAAAAATAAGAATAAGTACGTAAGCAGGATTATAAAAAAAAAATCATATTTTTCCTTAGTAAGCTTTGAGCTTTATAAATTCACAATAAGTAACGGTTTGGTATATTTATTTAAGTTTTTGTTTTTTTTTTTTATGACGAGTACTCTAGAGCATGGTGTGGTTTATCTTTGGCAAAATTAATTATTCAACTTAAGAATATGTCCATTATTTTTAATAGGTACCTACCTACTCTGACGGAATAAATTCGAGTTTTTGCAATTGATTGCTACTGTCATAATGCCTTTATGTTTATGTATAGTGTACCTAGTTGCTAAATCATTTGTTAATTACTTTGCTCACTGTGATTAGAATTAGATTATTATAATATAAAAAAGAATAATTATCACTTGAAAAAAAAAAATATCAAAACGTAAATAATATTTTAACATCAGCCATTTCGAATGTATAATGCCAAACAAAAAGATTTTTAATTGACGTCAATTTTATTTTTTTAAATATAAATCAATTAATGTTTTATTTATTTTTCAGGTGCACATTTTAATATTATCAACTGAATGTAGTTTGATTTTATAATAATATGATTGTCGAAACAAATAGAACGCCTTACTGTGAACGTATTTTGACTGTGACTGTACAATATTTTCTTGTACGCCTAAATCTAAAGAAGGAATAATATATGTAAAATTATGTAAATTTAATGTGTGAAATGTTCAGAATTATAATAACCGCTAATGATAATATTTAAATCAGTTTTCGTTTATTTGGCAACACGATCATTTAAATGTATATATAATCATGTGGAATGTAGGTATTTGAATTTTAAATTATCTTGAAATGTAATTATTAGTGACACTTGCACTAGTACCTACTTAATTTATCAAAATAGGCCGACGAGTTTAGTTTTTGCAGAGCCAAAAGGAACCAACATACCTTGGTTGATAAATACATATCTACCTTGCTTTGCGTAGCGCAGTCGGGTAAAAACATAACTTCGTACAGTTTATTGCTTGTCATGTTGGACTAAGTTTTAATATTGAAGTTTGTTCGCTCGTTACATCTTCAATCAGTTGAAAGTAACTTTTTAATACTAAGATTTCTTTTGAAACTAAGTTTAGTCTTTGTAACAGAACTCTTTTAGTTTCACAACTTATAAATGGATAAAGTGTTTAAAATATTGTCTGTCATACTTCAAAGGCTTCGCTTTTTAGCACGTCTTTTTTATCTTGTTAAAATCACCAAAAGAGTCCCCCCACCCAGGGCGGGACAGAAAGGACTGTCAGACTTGCACTGTCTAAAATCCACGGTGTTCCTTCAATAGCAGCTCTATACGTTTCAGGGTCTCTACCGGTTTCTACCTGACGAGAAAGAAACGCGATGGATTAAAACAAAAATTACGTATTCATTATTTTTCAATATAATACTCTAACTGACGGACTTAACAAATTTTCAATTAATTTTTGCAGTAGGTCAACATGACTAACTACGCAGTTTGACAGAAGATATCTTATGAAAACTCTCCATTCCTCGATGGTTATGTCTATTTCAATTAAACTAGCTGTCAATAAGTTGCTTTAATAGCAAGCTTTGAGTAAATCAGCCGCTAAGAATATCAGGCTTAGTCCAAACAACTGTCAGATATGATTTTGTGGTTGATTTTGTAGATGTCAGTGTTCTCCAAGCTAATTATAAAAACTGAAAAGTCTATTTCAGTTGGTAACCGTAGTCATACTCAACAACTGTCTGATATCCCAGACTAACTTAAACTCCTTTTCGTCTATTTGTCAGACTTGCTGATAGTGCTTTACCAGGAAAACCTTTTATGCAGATTTCTTTGTTAAAGACAAAAGAGGAAATTATTCACTTGGTATTTATATTCTGCGACGACAATTTGTTTGGCACCGTCTATAAATATGGAATTCTAGCATATCATTTAGGCTAAGTCGATATTGCGTAATATAAACGATCCTATGAAATTAAAAAGAACGTCGTTCACCCTCAATGCGTGAAATGTGATCACGCACACTGTTCATTTTGCGTTTTCTTTATGAGCACCTCCTATAATGTGCAAAACAGCAGAAACATTCAATTTTAAACCATAAAACAATATCGCTTGCTAGTTGCTACTAAACCGTACACGATCATTTTACAAGACTTTTCCATTTGTACAAAAGAAACTGAGTTTTATTAACAAGCCCTCATTAAGCCTAGACATGAATGCAAACAATAAAAACTGTAGCCGCATTTTATTATAGTCGCATTTTACCTAAAAATGTATTCAAAATCTACAATTTTAACGTCAATATTTATCCAGTTTCATATTACCGATATCTACTGAATAATAAACGGGCCGGGTCCTTTAAAAGTGCGAACATAAAAAAGAAATTGCCGATAAATCACAATATTGTGTAAAACCTCACTTAATCTTAATTTGGGGCGATGCTTTTGAATGGGCGTTATGCAACGCGACTTATTTGTGCCGTGACTTAGTCATGAATAGGATCGACAGGCAATATTTTCTCTTTACAACGAGGTTGGTACAAGACAACGCTTTCAGGCAATGACTTGTGCCGTGGGGGACGATATAAATATTTGCGTATCGCGTCTCCAGCTGGCGTCGGGCGCCTGGCGTGCGGCCCGCGCCCGCGCCCTCTGCCTGCCCGAGTACCCGCCGCTCCAAACGTGCCTCGTCACGCGACCACCGCTGCCTCAATGTAAGAAGTTTATTCCACTTTAAATATCCTACGTGAATCGATATGTTCTACAAATTAAGGTCGGTTATTACGCCATACTACTGTTCCGTCTAAAATTCGTGCTAAAAGAAAATGCGAAAACTTCTCCGTCCGACCCCAGGGAGAAGTTTCCATGAATTATCATAGTTCTAGAATAGTAGAAATGTATATCTACGTGTGAGATTGAAATAAAGGCAGCATGTCGTTTTACGTAAAGATTTTATGTACAAATAATCTTTTTATTACTGTTAAATTGGTAGTTATCCTCGGGAACAAACGACCCTACTACTACTTTACTTCATTAGTGTCATTCGCTAGCAAATTACAAACGTAATAAATGTACTTACAAGAATTAATTAACAAAATTAAGCAACTGAAGTCTACGCAGGTAACTTATTATCACTACATAATCAAGTCGAGTTAAAGGGAGTGAAAACTTTGTAGATAAGAAGTGTTGCAAAGAAGATTATTTAAAATATTGAGTAAGTAACAAATTTTCGAACGATCGGCGTGATTCGATAACTTTTCGCCGAAGTTAGCTGTAAGTTTGTGGAAGTTTCCAGCCGTGTTTCTGAACCTTATCGTCCGTGGAAGTAACAAGCCGAGATAAATGAAGTTTAGTTGCTCTTAATTTAATGGCTGGCCGGAAGTTTGGACGACGTGACCGGATGGAAGGAAAGCCTCTTTCCTACCAATTATTCGGCTAATTAATAAGACATTGTATTGATAGGATTGTTAGCACCCTTCATAACACTCGGTAACTTTATTTAGCAAATTCACTAAAACAATTAGGTTGGAACAAATAAGGAGTGACTTATCGCATCAAAACAGTAGCAAAACAAACAACATCATTATTTTCTTGAGAAAAATAAGAAGTTGCTCACAATTAAAGTGTACCGAACGAGTTGCGGATCGAAGTAACTACGGTAAATGTCTTTCAAGTCTCTCGAACACCGCAACTGAGCAAATGGCGAACGATTTAAACGCTTTCTTAAAGGATTTATCGGAGATGACACAAGAACAAGAGGAACGGAGGAATCGGGGAGGCAAAGTCCTGGGGTGCGACGGGCTAAACCGGGAACCAAGATTTATTGGGAGACAAATTGTAACAGAATCACGGCTATATTTAAACCCCTAATTAGTTTATCAGTTATAAATTAAACATGATTGCCTTTTTTACGAGGAAATGATTAGGGTAACTCAGCGGTTGGTTTGTAAATGCCACTTGAGTTTAGATTGTGCCTCTATAGTTATTTACGACTAAAGTAGAAGGCAGAAATTAATTTCGAGCTGCCTGTAATGTACCTGAAAGGTTCTTTCAGTAAGACATAATCCTATACGTCGACAGGTTATCAAAATTATCTGCCTTGAGATTTAGGATCTACCAAGCATTATCCTAATGTATTCATACGTTATTAGTTAGTTATTCCTTTTGATATGAAACTTTTCGTTTCGACTCGAAAAGCATCCATTTCATGATTTGAAATCCTCTGTGTACCTTTAGCGCAGTATAACAGATTCGTTGTTATGATTATTTGTAACATTAGGATTTGCAAAATTTAATGCAAAATTTAGTATAATGTACGTTGTATTCCAAATCTAAATTGACCGATAATGCGAATGCGGATTTAGCATTGATGTTGAATCTGACGTGAATATCAATGTAAAATCAACGTAACTGTTCACAGTTTGTATTAGTGTCAAAGCTAACAATTATAATCTGACTAGGTTATACCTGATGCGGCGCTCTCTGCAAACTTGGGCAATTATCCCACGGAACGTCTTAACGAGATAAAAAGTATAATGTGTGGTGTGTTAATCCAGGTTATACACTATGGCCCAGCGCACACCACTGGAGGCGCGGCGGAACGCATTTTAAGTGTGCATTCTCTCGTGAGAGCTTGAGGGCGTTCCGAGCACCGTGTCCGAATTTATTCTTATATTGACCGTATATCAAGGTAGTTAAGGTTTATATCAAATTGTTATCTTATAGTGCGCTCCGCTGCGCTTCCAGCGGTGTGCGCTGGGCCTATCAGGTGGCCTACCATGATGTCTTAAAGCGTGAGTTTTTAGGCTGTGGGAAAGAGACAGAGCTATACAAGTCGTCTAACGCCATCTCGTTCCCTGAGCGCAACCATTCACGCTTTAAAACGTCATGGTATTAGGCCACCTGTGCACCAAATATCATCCAAATCTGTTAAATAGTTTTTGTGACATTCATTCATCCGTCCTCACGAACTCACTAGACTAGTCCTCAGGTAACTAGCTGATGTCGTTGGTTTCGTCCGCGTAGGTCGAAAATTATCCCACAGGATCGTAATATTCGGATAAAGTCCTATCTCTGCAGGTACCAAACACCCAGATAAGTTCAGCAGTTTCGACATGATTGAATAACAAACATCCATCTATCACTACGTCCAAACTTTCTCATTTATAATATTAGTAAGGGTTTTATATATTTGCACTGATAGGTAACACCGATAGGTAACTGTTAAAGGCTCACGGTAACGGAGCATTCGCTTGTAATATAAAAATCTTATATTCTTAAGAATCGCAAATAGACCCTGGTGATGATAGCACTAATACAAGTTTCTATATTGTACAAAAAGAAGTAGTATTCACAAATAATATCTTGTATTACACAGGAGGAATGTTCCGTTATTTCTTCTCACTGATGTAATGCTTGAATTTGAAGTTTTTTTGTTATAATTAGGAAGTGCCTTAAAATGTCGCTTAGAAAGCAAAAAATGTTTCAGAAATCTCTATTTACGCTAGAGTATTTTTTAGAGCCCTTACCACAAATCACTGGTTTGGACGCTGTACAGGTTTTTTTTTTTTTAATCTAAGCCTTATATAAAATGAAAAAGTAAACTACTTTATTTAATTACTATCTGGTTTCACCCGTACAATTTGAAAATTATCCCATGGAGAAATCGGGATAAAAGTATTTCGTGTGTTAATCCAGACTATAAACTAAAGTGTACCAAACATCCAAATCCGTTCAGTAGTTTTTGTGTGAAAGAGTAACAAACAAACTTTCACGTATATAATATTAGTAGGATTATAGCTTCACTTTTCCTACAAATCATTTATTTAGATGTGCCGCTTCATAATAGACAGCAATTTAGCCCGAAGATTCAGTTTCACAGTTTCAGTTTAGAGTCTAAAATTGCATGCATTGTCTGAGACGTCAGATAGATTGATGAAACCTGAGAATCTTTTGTGTTTCTCTCTATAATTGTTGAGATTGTTATGTTGAAACTTGAAACGGAAGATTCCAATAAAAGGACATATAAATTGGAAGGAATAAAGATAATAATGAGGCTAAGATACCTTTTATGTTATGTTTGACCTTTTGTTAATAAGTACCTATAACAAAACTAGATTATTCTTGTATTTTTATAATGTTTCTTTTATGTATAATGGATTTGCTCTTGACCTTAGTTTTGGTAGTTTCAGTACAAGAAAAACAAGTTTTAGTATCGAAGAAATCTTAAGAAAGAATCGAAAATTAGTGGTTTTGTACATCTTCTGCCGACCTAGCCTGGGCTAAGAGGCCTGTCTTCTTGATTCTGTGCAATACTGTGCATCTCTCATACATCTATTCCCCGCGATCTTTATGGAAACTCTAGGATTGTTTTACTTAGTTATAAGCTTTCTACTGAAGGTACATTTTCATTTTTACCTCTCTTTCACTCCCTGAGGACCCGTGGTCATGATGGCAACGTTATTTGAAGGTCATAATCATTAGCCAGGCCCTGACCGCGTTGATCAAAAATACATTTTTATAAGATACAACGGAACCTCGTTACCGTGCGGGGAATTCCACCGGTTAATCGTCATTTTAATAATTCAAGAACACATGTCTATCAATTACCCCGGAGGAAAGTTTAGGCGTAAATTCAACCCTATCGTGGGTTTATGATAAAAAGGTAGAAACTAGGAAAATTAACTGAATAATAAATGTGTGCGACCCCTGATTATGTTCACACGACTGTTGGTGTGCCCCGGGGGCATTTAACCTTTATTCCCGGGGTCCGTATGCGGTAGGTTGCTGTACGTCGCTTCATAGCGCTAAGCCGGCTTTCATCCGGGGCCTTGCTGTTACAACATCTCAGTGGACTGTCCTTTTGGCTAATAATTTTGTTGTTGTTCAACCTACATTTTAATTACATATTCATGCACTAATTTTAGCTTGTTATTATTTTGGAGCTTATTTCAAATAGAAATGGAACAAATGTTTTCCATCTCTGTTTTTCTTTTTTTATTACTCTTTTCGTTGTATTGAAGTAGGTAAAGGTAACTAGCTATCTACCATTCACTTAGCTTGTATTGTGTGAGTAATTACAGACAATCAGGCATATTGATTGACTTGTGGTTAACGTGGCATCAATATCCTACAAATGGTTCAGTTAAGTAAGATATTTACTAAACCAACATGTTTAGTTTAGTACAACTGAAAGCGGAAATTAAATAAATGAAGAATTTGGTGGACCGGGGAAAATTAAAAAAAAAGCAATGCAAAATCAAATATACAGATTCACTGTCTCCTCACACAAGGAAAAGAAATAAAAAGCAAAGATTTCATATGGCGGTCCCTTTTTTTCACACAAATATTTGATTAAATTTAAAAAAGCGGACTGAAGCAGCTGGTTGTCGTTTCGTGCAAGATTCCGCTAAGGGAAACCCATGCAGTCACCTAATAATATTGTAGACGAAGGACAACTAAGGTACCTACCTATATATTATTTGTGAACTTGGTTTACCCAATTTGTTGGCCTATATTACGTTTTACTGTACCTTTAATATTAACACGCAAATTTTCCGGTACGAAGTTAAACGAGGATATCTCATTATAAGTTATTAAACAATTTTTATAATTATTTTCAGAAATTATGAAAGGCATTCCGTCCTATATCAAGAGCCTGTTAATGAAAAGGTCCTCCCATGGATAATTATTTTCAACTTCGTAATATTTCTTGAACTGCCTCGGTCGTCTAGAAGTCACCATATGAGAGAAGTCAGCGACTGCTGAACATTTTTTTTTGTATCGTAGTAAAATCATCAAATGAGTCCTTCCATCCAGAGCGGGACGGAAGGGACTGTCAGACTCATACTTATTAAAATTCAAGGTGTCGTTCAATAGACCTTTATGTTCCAGGATCACGGTTACCTCATAAGACAATTCCGCGACCCCGGTTAGCTTTGGACTACTGCGCTTGAGGTCCTGGGTTCGATTTCTTGATCATTTTTAAGAATTTGTCAGTAGCAGTCTGTATAGAGTCTCAGTTTGTACCTAGTTGATGGTGATAGGACTTCTATTAATTAACCATGTAATTAATGACTAAAAGTAAAACTGGAGAAATGTGGGCTAAGTACTAAGTAAACCTTTGCAACCCTTTTTTCTTTTTTAGCGTGGTAAAATCATCAAATGAGTCCTCCCGCCCAGGGCAGGGCGGGAGGGACTGTCAGACTTGTACTAACTAAAATCCACGGTGTCCTTCATTAGCCCTTTACGTTCCAGGGTCACGGTAATGGAATAAGTCCCGCGACTCTGGCAGGCTTTGGCCCTCTAGAGGGGAGCCCCGTCATCTTGCTGACGCTCTTTGAGGCGCGTGTGGAACACAACGCGCCGTCGACCCGGGCATGGTCCATGGTCGAGTTGCCCTTTACTCGCCGCCCGCATGCCCGCGTTGCTTAACCCTTCGGGAATTACAGGCGCGTATTATTTTGAAACCGCACTGCTCGTCTTCTATTAATTGTAGTGTGTAAGGCTATAGGCTAGGTGTAGGGATGTGACATACATAGCCTATAGCCTTCCTCAATAAATGGACTATTCAACAAGACAAGATTTTTTCAACTTGAACCCGTAGTTTCTGAGATTACCGCGTTGAACCAATCAAACTCAACAGCTTTATAATATTAGTAATTTAGTATAGATGTTTATATTTTCTTCACTACCACGACGAGTGAGCTTTCTTATCGAACTCATGTCCCTGAGTTTTTATTGCTTTGTACGTGTTTTCACAAGCTATTTTTTTAATCTTTCCGTTATACCTATTTATTTTTATAAAGTATCTTTCATAACATCAAAGTTGTGATAGCCTAGAGGTTACACTTTGCGTTGTGTGTTCAAACCCGGGTAAGTACTAATTTGTACTTTCTAAGTTTATCTTGGCATCACTGACATCGGTGAAGAAAAACGTTGTGAGGAAACCTGGACATTACAATGTTGATGGCCTACGTAATTCCTAGAAGTAGCTTGACTATCTGACACTATGATGCCACCATCTGGGGTGGACAAATCCTCATACGAAAAAGAAAGATTATAAAGATTATATAAATATTATAGCCCAGCCACACTGACGGCATTTCTCGTTGATTAGAGCGACAATAGTCTTTAAATGTTCGTATAAATTTCCATCAAAGCGATAATCAACGGCATTTCCTGTTAGTGCGGCCGGTTGTTACTGGTTATTTTAGTATCTATACAGTAAGATATCTATATTTTACAGCTAAATTAATAAATCCAGACATTATACATAATTAGCAGTCATTATTCAATAACTACTCGATTTGGTCAAAGTGAATAAATATTTATTTCCCTACTTCATTCCTTACTGAAAGAGTTTTGTTCTTCACGCATCAACTGTTTTTACTACTACAATTTTGGCCAATAAGTAGTCGGCATGCGGCAGACAATCCCTCTCCCATTTAAATTTACTCCAGCTACATCGGTAAATTGCGTTTTGGAGCGCAGTGTAGAGTTGGTAACACTATTAGGTAGTTCCAAATCTAGCGTACTGCGCTTAATGGGTCGGTGGCAATCCTTGATTCTTGACTTATGGAGTTTTGGACTGATGTCAAAGACGTTAGTGGATCTTATGTCTAATGTGTGTGTGGACTAAGGTTGTTTATGAACGTTTATTTTTAAGTTTTCGGTGGGTTTGCGTTTAGCCTCGAATCTTGTCCAGAAACAAATACGACACTCAAAATGAACTGGAACTCCTGCACACTTATGGAACACTCTAATGGGATGCTGGTCGCGGCCTGGTGAGGCCTATCACTGCTCGTAAGATCTCTTAGCAGTCACTGCAGTGTCGTTGTATCGTGTGGAATGCTATATAGGAAATGGATCCCTTCCACATCCATGTAGTGTTAGAGATACGTTTAAAAACAATAAGTGACCTGTTTAAACATTTTTTTAAACATAGATCTCTATAACGAAAACGTATTAATGACTGTTTATCTCCTTGTCTTTATTATTACTTAATTTAAAGGCGGGTTTTGAATGAACCCCTAAAAGAGTAACTTTAGGGGAAACCAGTTTAAGGATTATTTAACTTGAAGAAAAGACAATGAAGCAGGAAGGCAGGAAAAGAGACCTTAACTTTTACATTGAAAACAAACAATGTAAGTTGTGTTTTTGCACTTACAATTCTATCTTAGGACCAGTCGAACACCCTCTTCATTAAGCGATTCAACTTCAAATCCTCATTAGAATTTGAAGTTGAGAACTAGTCAAACTTTACTTTAGGTAACCCCCGGAATTCGACTTACGTTTGTGTTTGAATTAAAACGTAATTAAAGCAATGTTTATCTAAAGTTTTACAAATTATCAAATACAAATTCTAATTCTAGAACTAAGAACGCACGTTTAATTAAGGTTTAATATTTTTGATTCTTATTAAGGGTGTTGGTAGTCGCTTTATTTCGATCACAGGAAATACTGTGAAAGGACTGAAGAATACCTTGGAATAGAAAATCTATTGTTCAACGAAGTACTTAATGAAGGGCGACCTTCCAATCAAAACGTAGTCTTAATACTATTGTTGTTTATATAACTAAGAAATTCCGTTGGAAAATCGATTGTGTTCTGTCCAAAAATAAATGTGTTATGACTGAGTTCAAAGCTGTAGTGTTGTGTTTAAAAATAATGCCTGTTAACAATTTCATGAATATTAATTGATTGATATTTACATACTTGTGTATTAATAACTTGTTTCAATTTTATTGTGACAGAGTATAATAAACTATTGTGATATCGAACTGATTATTAACAGAACATGTCACCTTTTTTTCTTGAAGGTTCGTGAACGAAGTGGGTTTTGGAGGTCGGATGGGTAGTAATTATTTGATGTTAAAATCTCCTACTCTTTCGGGTAAACTGGAGGCCAATTTCAATATAGTTAGACAGATGATGATGATTGGTCTACTAGGAATACAAACACTCTAACGTTTCGCCATGACTATTATCATTTCCATTAATTTCCATCAATCGGGCTCAAATTAAGACTGATTGTGACATTTCGTATGGTTCTTTCATGTTCTTTGTATTCATATAACATTTGTATTTCCATCTTGTTATTTTTAAGTACATTGCGGGACATTAGATATTTCTCCTGTGTATGTAACTACATAATGCGCGCGGCTTCACTCGCTTTAATTAAGAAGTTGACACTTTATTCGGACTGTACAGTTACCGTGGTAAAACCATCAAATGCCCAACTAGGGTGAGACGGGAGGGACTGTCAGACTTGTACTGACTAAAATCCGTGTTGATCTTCCAATAGCCCTTTACGTTTCAGGGTTGCGGTTACCTGATGACACAGTCCTGCGACTTCGGGTTTGGACTGTACAGTCATATAGCGTCATCTATTATAATATATAATTATAATTAAAATAAGAATGGAATGAAAGGTAAGTACCATTATGTACGTTTCTGAACACCTTACAGAGTATGTGCATTTCAGGATGATCGGTTCAGTGGCGTAGGCGTCAAAAGATAACTAACAAACAAACAAAATTAATATTAGTTAGGATTAAGATAATTTGTCTTAGCTTTGAGGAGCTCGTGGCTAAATAATTACAGTCGCACAGGCCGATCTTCCGGGTTAAGCCGCGCTTGCTGAGGTTGGTCTGTGGATGGGTGACCATCTGTCGTAGCAAGTTTCCTCCGTGCCTCGGGAAGCACGTAAGTAAAGCCGAAGCCGTTAGTCCCGGCTGTCATTTGTAGATATTTGACAGTCGTTACTGTTAGTCCGAAGCTCTAAAGTCTGACAACCAGTCTTACCATGAGTATCGTATTACCCAGTTACTGGGTTGTGGAGGTCCGATAGGCAGTCGCTCCATGTAAAATACTGATATTCAGCTGCATCAGGTTTGACTGGAAGCCGACCCCAATGTAGTTGGGAAAAGGCTAGGCTGATGGTGGTGATTAGGATAATTTGTCCTAATTTATGAAAAAAAAAGAAATATGTGGAATTGCCGGGGTCTGTGTTTCCTGATAGTTCTTTCTAACTTTGGGCTCTTCAAGTGAATAGGTTACTTCTAGGCAAGCGTGCTTCACCGTCGACATCAGTGTAGGGGAAGTAAGCCCAAGACGGGTAGCCCGCCCAAAACGGGTATGCATGTTAAATTACGCGTAGTTCTTGCTAATCAGAATGTGTACGTGCAGGACGCGGCTCCTCATAGGGAGAGGCGACGTGTCCTGCACGCACACATTATTTAAAATGAACAACGACGCGTAATTTAACATGCATACCCGTTTTAGGCGGGCTACCCGTCTTGGGCTTACTTACCCTAGTAGTGAATTAAAGTTAAAAAAAAACCAGCTGTTTTTGTCTAACAGCCTTGCCCAATGCACTGCCATTTATCCACACCTGGTCGAAACGTTCACTTTGAGATTTTCTTACAAAGGTATGCTCAAAGGGGAGCCATCGCCATAATCACCTTGTCTGACAGTAGGATTGGTGACCGCAGTTTGTAAGTACTTACAGGACGCTTGCTGCAGTTTCTAGGGACTTAATCCTGAGATCTCAGAAGGAATTTCTCTGGTTTATCCAAGAAACTGTGTGGGTTTAAGATAAGAGATTTTTTTCTTTTCGAAAACAAATATTCACACATGGTATTCAAGATGTTTTTTTTTTATCGTGGTAAAATCATCATATGAGTCCTCCCGCCCAGGGTGAGACGGGAGGGACTCTCAGACTTGTACTAACTAAAATCCACGGCGGTCCTTTAATTGCCCTTTATGTTCGACAGTTACGGTTACCTGATGAGTCAGTCCCGCGACCCCGGCACGCTTTGACCCTCTAAGGGGGGCGCCATCAGTTATGTCACTGTCATGTTTTGCCATGGCGCTTTTTCATTTTCCATGCAAAAAACCTTATAAATACTTGAAGTACGCTGTAGGTAAGATACGGAATTCTTGTGTGATAAGGCTTCGAAGGAATTTGTTTTTTTTTTTCTAGAAATCTTATTTTCCTCTGACGCAGTAACAGTCAACAAACAATGATCTAGTAACAGCCTGTTGCTAGTTTGAATGTTTTTTTTTATTGCAGAAGAACCTTTTCATGAAATGATTTTGCTGTACTTCGGGCCTAAAAGGCCATTTTAGCAACATAATAAAGTGCATTGCGATAAAATTCTTAAAATGGAATATTGAATTCTATTGCTGAAGCAAAAGAATAGATAATTGATAAAGAACAATTTTTTAACATTGCTATTAGCAACATGACTAAATTGGCGATATTAAATCCGCAGTGTTGGTGCGGAACTTCAATGAGCCATATAGGAACGGCTAGAGACTTCACTCCTAGAGATATATTATTTCAAGCATAGTGAATTAAAACATTTTTCTTTATTTATTTATCAAAATCAAAGCATTTCAAGTAGGCCAGTTAACTTATGAATAATTTTCAAAAGACAAAAATAGTATACTACCAAAGTATGGTGCTACAGATCCAGTTACAAGAAATAATAACTATAATACTACAGTACCATTCCAAGGAGTACTTTGAAATTAGAAATAAACACAAAAAAAATATAAACAATAAAGCATTGGTTTTCTGAAACAAGTTTGGTATTTTTTGGCAATACTGTTTATGTAACAATCCTAAAAGTCAATGTTCACCATGAAACACAACAATAAATTTAAGCTAAACCACAATATTTTCAATTACTTCCAACCTTTATTACTTTTTTATTTAAATTATTAACAAGTTTCCGCGGCACTTAATCACAATAATTTCAATATAACCCGATATAGATTTACTTTCGTTCAGGCCAGAATATTAAAAAAAAATACTATTTTATATCTTTTAGTCACGATAAGCAAGTATCACTTTATCGCGGGTATTTTTATTGATACTAACCCGTAATGTATTGTTTGTTATTTTGATGTGAAAGAACTTTTAATAACAGTACCAAATGTTCTTTCATATTACCAGCGCAAACCTTTAGCTGCCGTAATGAAACCAGCATTATATGGAAGTAATTTTTATTCATTCCGAAGTAGGTTTTACTATTCCGTTTATTACTAGCCATTAGTTTAATATTTTGTTTTAGAAACAAACAAAATTCAATTATAAACAGCCATTTTAACAATCCACTGAATTATGTTGTAATTATTTTTACTTTGTAACTTACCGACGGTATCCTTAAAACAAATCACAACATGGAAGACAAGTCCGAAGTGTATATAGAACAAGAGTTTTCCCAACAACATCATTCAAAACACATCGTATGTTAGCGAAAAAAACTTCACTGTTTGCGCGGCATTCTTCGCGAGATCGACGATGTAGAAGTTCGTAGCGCGTAGCGGCGTAGGCGTGCTACGTGCGTCCGCGTAGCGAGTCGAGGCGCGACTGTAGGCTTGCTACGCGAGGGTTTGCTCGCTAAGTTCTTCGCTACGGTGCACATGCGCTACCGAACGCATTCCACACGAGCTGAATCAAACTTAATAATAATTCCTTCCTTTCCACTTCACTTATCAATTTTCTGGGAAAGACAAGTATTTGATTTTCGTGCATGACTTTGTTTAATCTGGTGCGATTTTTTAGATAATTTTGACTGTGGTTTTTCTGTTTATTCGAAGCTTATTATTTATTTCAGATACAAATCCTCATAAATATTAAAGTAACAAAGTACGATTAATGAAATACCAAGCTGTTATTTTTGCCATTTTTCAATTAAATTGACAAATAGTTCCTTGAATAAACATCAACGAAACACATTATTTACTTTGTAAAAAACACGGCTATTCTTTTAAACAAGCCTGCGTAAAAAATCACTTATATCTTGTCGTAATTGTATTTCGTACGCTTTCTCTCTATTATTATATTACGTACTTACCGGAAATTCAAAGACTGGCTGTATAAACAGCGATATAGCTACTGAGGCTCATTTTAAAAAATAATAGAAAGGTATTATTAGGTTATATTTATTACGCAATACTTTGCGTCATGCAACCGGAATGTGCTATGCAATGGAGTAAAACCCAGTCCCCGTAATTACGTGAAGAACTTACTTAAGCGTAATTCATATGTGAATGAATTTAAAGGGGTATTATTTTTTATGGTAAAGTGCCAGTTAAAAAATTCCCGCAAAAAATTAAAACGGGCTCTTAAAAATGAGAGCACACTAAAAAAACTATTTATTATTCGTTACAGTGCACAGTTGATTTAATTTATTTTTACGCCTATAATAAAGTTACGACGCCAATCACACAAAAAACGTATTCTGGCAAAAATTGGTTTAAAAAGAGCGCTCTTTTCGGGTGAAACCTTTTACGCTGTAATGAAGTGAAACAAAGCCGGTGAAAAAACTTTGTGTGATGTAGGAATACACATTCCTAACATCGTGTGGCTGGCACGAATTCCGGGGAAGCCGCGGAGAAACACGGAGAACTTAACTAGCCCAACCTCCGCATCTGATTAATCAGTGAGGGAAACATTGTTTCCTGTTTCCCAAATGCCCCGCTGCGCTTCACGAATTCCCCCAAAATAGTCATAATCTACACTAAATTGTTCAACTGTTAACTAAATCCTGCAGCTCCAAATAGATGAAATTCTACTGATTTCGGCTTGCAATTACAGCAAGTACGGGGTGCTAAAGACTGCTTATGTCAGCACCGTCTCGTAATTATTTAGCGAGAAGCTAAACGAATCATTACAGAACAGATCGATAGTTATTAATAGGTTATGCTGGATTTCCGTCCTGAATAGCGGTACATTTGTCAACAGACATTTTGAGAAGTCCGTTTTGCTTTAGTTCAGCACTTCAGCCGCAGTAAGTGGCGATTGTTTGTTAGTGAAGACACAGACCGTCAGCTGGCTTGTTTCGAGTTACAGTTTCAGGATACGCCGGCCGCGGCTCCCCCACTTCACCGTCGATGGTCGATAATTTAAACTACAACTGGACATTGTTATTACTATCGCAGCATATATTTCATCGTATTAATAGCTCACCGCAAAATATAACATCACATTCAATTCATTTATGTACGACTATGAACCTGAGTCTCACTACTATTGAAATCCTATCCAAATATTTTCCTTACATTATTACTCAGCATAAGAGCCGCTATTTTTTATTTGTAAGAAAATCTCTGTTATTTTTATTGTATCATGTAAGAGAAATTAAGGTAATGGATTCAGTTGCAAAGATAAATTGGAATTGCTTCACGTAATTTGTAACGTTACATGTTGTTTGTGCTTACTTAGGGTTCTCTTTTGTGTTTTGTCGAAAACAAACTAAGTCCTTTGTCTGAGAGGTCGTACGGGCCTACGGCGGTTTTCTTATCAGTGGCGTGTCCCTCAAGCTATACAATTGTTTGGTCGGCTGCTCAACTCCTCACATCGCAATGATTAGGTATGTTCGAATTCTAAATTCCTTATGATATACTCCTAAAACTTTCTGCGCCAAGCTCTTGTATATGAATATTTTATTTCCACTGTCGGTGCATCCTTTCAGAGGCACTTTTTTCAAATATTACTCGCGGAAACAGCGTACTGTTTACACAACGCTCGCCTTTCTGCTCATATCCAATGTAGTTTTCAGTTTAAAATTCATAGCGTAGCTTTTAAACTCGGTTAGATTCTGAATATTCTCGTGGTGAACCTGTTTCTAAATGAGCGTTTAGCCATTTTAATATCGCGGCGCATTGTTTGAACTTCAGATGTGTGGCGGAAATGTATTTTTTCGTGAAAAGAAGTTCTTATCTACAATGAATGCAAGGAAAGTTTTTACAGAAGTCAGAAAGGGCCATAGAAACGTGTACCTCAATCACAAATTAAGTGTTGTATGCGGTAACGTAACACCCAAAAGGTTTCTCTCATTTTCTGTTTTTCCTTGCTCCTAATGATCTGGGGAAGGTTGTGCTTTTTACATCGTAATAACTGCGTACACATAAATAATTGAGAAGCGGAAAAACATTCCGACACTAAGATTGTAACATTATGAAGTACCTGCAATTGTAAGTACGTGAGTGTTTGTACCTAGATTATGTACTAGTATATTATTTTTATATATGCTCAAGTTTTTGCAGCTAGCTACATTCGAGTGTGCTTGCAGATTGAGCCTTAATATTTACGCTCAGAATGACGAGGTTGTTTACATTATTGTGAGCAGTTTTTATAATATAAGTATTTGTTATACGTTCGTATAATAGTGTGGAAATGTTCAGCCACTGCTGCACTGCGTATTGCGCGTTCGATTCCCGACCGAAACGAATATTTGTATAACCTATAAGTTGTTGTTCCGGGTTTCGCTGTTTGTGTATGTGAGTTTAAATGTTTGTTAAAGCACCTACGACTTTTGAGACCTCCCACCCAGGACAGGGCGGAAGGGACTGTCAGACTCGTACTGACTATCTTCCAAGAGGAATAATAACTAGTGTGTTCCATAGATTTAAAAAAAATTGCTTGAATTGTATGAAAAGTTTCCCTACTATAATTTTAAAGCAATTTATTCTACATTTGTAAACAATGTCGATCTGAACGTCAAAGACCTGTAATAGTGAAAATACCGTGACGTTATAAAAACTAAAGAAGATGTGATAACGCGAACAGCGACGATAACAGTAACAAAGAAGTTATAAATATCATCTCTTAGACTGTTATTGTAACAGATAAAAGTTAAAAATATCTTCTCTGGGACTTATATAATAAAAGGCTACGAAAAGAGAAATAAAAAATGTTATCCTGAACCACAGTTGCTTCATAAAATCCTTCTTAAGATTTTCTATTGCAAATGTATAATTTAACCAAAAAGATGAGTACTAAAATGTTTAACATATCATACATGTAATCAGCCTCTAATGTCCACTACTGGGACGCAGGCCTCCTCTCTGTGGGTCGGCTTTATTCCACCACGCTGACCCATTGCGGATTGGTAGATGTCAGATGTCTTCGTTTTTTTTTTGTTTTAAGACATTTCCTCACGATGTTTTCCTTCACCGTTTTGAATGCAGTGGTGATGAAATAAATTCCACAAAGTAATGCGGCTAATACGTCGAAATCCGGAGACGAACGAAGGTTTTCGATATTGGTAATCGAGTTATGGAACTTAAATGGAGTTGGTCAGGACACCTGGCAAGGCGCGGTGACGGCAGGTGGAGTAAAGCTGTGACAGAGTGGCGTCCAAGGAATGGAAAAAGAAGTGTTGGTCGTCCGGCGGTGAGATGGGCAGACGACATTGTTGCCATTGCGGGAGTGTCCTGGATGAGGCTGGCGCAAGACCGTGGAGCTTGGCACAAACAAAGAGAGGGTGTACCCAGCAGTGGGTGAAGACGGGCTGTGGATGATGATGATGAATGTGGCTGATTAGGTTCTAACCCAAATCCGACAACCCGTTACCATAACTGCACGTATGTGAAAATCTATCGGTTAAAATTTGTGCACTTTATTTCAGTAATCAAGCATGCTTTTCTATGACAGAAACTTTTTGTGACAGTAACCAAGAAAAGTATGTAGTAATGTATTTTATGTCATATATGTATATCCTCTAAAAAGAAAACTTTTAACGTAAACGAAAACTTCGAGAAGTGTTAATACAGAAGTTTACGTTCTTAACATAAAGCAAGTCTCTCCTAATACATAGAGCGGTACAGTCAGGCTCATATAGAGTTAATGTCAGTTCCAGTCTGAAATCTAATAAGTGGTGAGGTCGGCGGCAAGTGGTGACAATGTGCTGTTAGCTATAACGGTAACCCGTCTATCGCAGCTTGAGTGCCAAATGCTCATTTAATTAAGTAACATGGTGCCAACGGAGATGCACTTTGGACTGGGTCATGAAGGATAACTAGCCGTCTGCGTGGCAACTTAGATATTGCTGCACATGTGCAGTTTTCAAACTCATCGAAAATTTATGAGAAATAAATAAAAAATTCTGGATGGCAATGCCCCAAAATCAACTTTTGCTATTTCAATTTAAAGCCTTAACTCAGTTTCGACAGTTGCCAGTGTTTTTCATGGCCCGAAGCTGTATTTGTTTCGATATTCAGTTTCATTTACTGCCATTCTTCTACACTAATATTATAAAGAGGAAAACTTTGTATTTTTGTTTGTTTGTTTGTTTGTTTGTAATGGATAAACTCAAAAACTACTGGACCGATTTTAAAAATTCTTTCACCATTAGAAAGCTACATTATCTGCGAGTAACATAGGCTATATAACATCACGCTATTACTAATAGGAGCGGAGCAGCAATGAAAAATGTTTCAAAATCGGGAAAATGTATTCCTTTTCGAGAGCTTCTGTTGCGTGCGCTGCGTAAACGGTTAGAGTTACGTAAAAAATATGTACTACGGAATTATTCCTCATAAAAATTCCTAAAATAAAGTCCGCGAGAGGATATATCTATCTTTTAAGGTTAAGTCACTATAACCTTTTTTATGGAAATCAAATTTGTTTTAAAATAATGCATTATTTGCGAAGGTATTTTCATTAACATGATATTAATCCTTATCCAAATAAATTCGTTAATCATCACAAGCATTTAATTTTGAACGTAATGCCCTTGACATCATTTGATTTCAATGAATATCTTAGGAGATACCTATCACAGTTTTAAAATATTACCGCAAAAAAAAATTACGGGCTGGGCATGACACAAATTATTCGTACTCAACGGTCGCTTGATGTGTTAATCCATTCGTGGACACTACCAAGTTTGTTGTTGAGACACCTCACGACAGAAACAGGAGAGTATCCTGTAGACGTTTTTACAAACCTATTCATCTACATTACTCCTATTACAAATACTTCTATATAATTATATGTAAGTATACATCATCTGGGAATCATACTAAAATTGATTTATCGTGGGCTCTAACAAGATTTTTCTGACTTATTTAATCAACAGCATTGGTTGCTAGGCAACAGGCCCATTGTTTTTTTTTTGGTATCTTTCTTTGCTTCTAACGGAAAAGGCAAAGGGCTTAAGCCCATACAGCCTAGGCCCATAGACTTCCTACTATTTTGTCTTTTTGCTATGGCAAAATGAAGTACGTACTAAATTAGTTCCAAAATTCAACACCTAAAGGTGCGTACAGACTATGTAACATATAACATGTTTTTTTTTTTATAATTATTAAACGCATTAACGCATGTGTAGCGAATTTTCAAAGATAACATGTTATACAACATTGTTATATAACATCTTTCAAAGATCCCTCTTTGAGGAGTGGTTGGAGAGGCGCTAGGCGTCATCCCTTCAACCTGACGCAAGTCCTCCCGGGCACGGTTGTTTCGGGAACTATCTCAGGGATACGGCGGCAGGCGAGAGGAATGGGGAGCAGTCAGAACGCGTGAGGGAAAGGACATCCTCCACCTCTCGCCCCAGCCACCGTTGACGACGCCCAGGGCGTTGGAAATCGCGGGGCATATCCAACCGCTTGCGGACGGGGTGTGATGGGCTCGCTGAGCTCGCCTTAGGGTAGTTGAACACATGGGATCAAACTTAGGCTTTTTGTAACGGTAATCGACATCAACGCAGGCGGAGCCGCGGGGGACCGCTATAGGTTATATACAATGATATTATAAAGTCACCTTTTTACTTATAATATCATTGGTTATATAAATCAGAATAACACATAGGCTACTTTTTGTCGCGAAAACCGACATCCACGCGGGAGGAGCCGCGGGCGACCGCTAGATGTCTACTATATAAAAATAAGTCGGGTTTCCTTCCTGACGCTATAACTCCAGAACGCACGAACCGATTTCCACGGTTTTGCATTCGTTGGAAATGTCTCGGGCTCCGTGAGGTTTATAGCAAAGAAAATTCAGGAAAAATATTATTTTTTTCTTCTTTTAATCACCAAACGAAATGTTACATAAAACGAAGCCATCTGGTGGCGAAACGGAGTTCGCCGGGTTTGCTAGTTATTTATATTTTAAGGCTATGTTTACAACAATCACTGATTTCAGACTAAAACCTCTACAAAGGATTAATTTATTTGATAAATCTGTCCGCAAATCGTCATTCAATAATTTCCAAAATATCCGAATATTCGCTTACAAAAATCTAATAAATGAAATCGATTTCGGGTCACAGCAGATATCGAAAATAAACTTAACTATCTGGATCGCCCGTGGACACGGCAGTTTGTTTGCGTTTAATTATTCTACGTGATGGGACTCCGGCCGATCCCAACTCTCTACCTACACTCTGATATATTCTCGGTGGCCAGGATTGAGTTGCATAATTATATTTACACTGACCATAAGTGTACAATGTACAACGAAGGAATGGTGTTGTCACAATCACACCTGGCATTTCAATTAACTTTTCTGAAAGGTCACATCGATGAATTAAGAATTGAGTGCAAATATTTTTACCAGTCATTGCTGTTGTGAAATGAAAAAGTAATAATGTAGGTTTTTATTATTCATTTCATATTGAGTCGTACTCTTAAAATATGAAGGTCAGAATTAAGAAATTCCTAACTTTTTTCTTGGTTTAAAACAAAGAACTAGTGCCTAATTTTTCTATTTTTGTTTCAAAAATTCTTTTTTTCACTCAGAAGGTTCTTCCTGCGGAAATTCCTGCGCACCAACGGAGCACAGTAAAAACTGTTTAACATCGGACTGTCATGAGTTAGGCAGGCCTGGTGACGCCTACCACAGTCATTGGGATCGCTTGGCTATCACCACAGATTACACGTAGCCTGTGCTGCTGTTGCCCGGGGTAAACCGGTAGGACATGGATCCAATCCAGTCAAAACTACTTTCTGAAAACTGTCTGTTGTTTATTCGTGATCATGACGCTTGCAGCATATTGTAAATCGCGACCAAAAAACCATGAAAAATATCTTGTGTTCAGTTCAAATGATAATGTTTGAGGCCATGTCAGTTTAAACACTGAAATAGAAAGAAAGAAAAAAAAAACCGGGTAAATGCGCGAGTTCGAACCGCACTTACCCGGTTTTTTTTTCTTTTTTTTCTATTTCAGTGTTTTTTTCTTCACTCTTAGAAGTTTATTTTATTCTGTTTTTTTTTGTATGTTTTGTTATAACGGCAACAGAAATACATCATCTGTGAAAATTTCAACTATCTAACTATCGCGGTTCATGAGATACAGACTGGTGACAGACGGACAGACAAACAGACGGACGGTGGAGTCTTAGTAATAAGTTGTAAGTTTTCTTTTGTCTTTGTTCTTTAGGGTTCCGTAAAAAAGTAAAACGGAACCGAAAAAAAAAACTTGAGAGGTGTCAAGGGACATCCGGTTGGAACGAAGTTACTGTATACACTCAACAAAAATAATCGTCGCGACACCACACTGTTCAATGCGAAATAGAAAGATGAAACGAAAATATCTGGCTTGCTTTCTATAAGAGAAAGAGAGAGACAGAGAAACATGCGCACGACGCACGGCTTACAATAGCTTTATAGACTATTGCACTTGTAGGATCGCTGGCGGTAGATACTGAAGGCTTCAAAGTATGGTTCGGCGCTAATGAGACTCCGGATTACTTTCTTACTTCTTGTTTCTTATAATACTGCTGGTTTTCGGAATGAATGCCATAGAAAACTACCCCTTTTTTATAGAGAGCTCTGACCAATCAGAACCCTTAAAATTTGCACACGACCCTAATATTTTTTCCTTCAGCCAATCAGAGCAATCCATTTTTGCACACGGCACTAATGCGACTTTGTATGGGGAACCTTAATTTGGCAGTTTTCTATGGTAAACCTTCCCCTTTTGCTTTACAATTTATCTTATAGCCTAGGGGTTAACTTAGTCTATCTAATCACATAAAAACCTTATAAAAACCTTAATTTTTAGACCCAAAAAATGACAAAAAACCAATTTTGCATCAACCTACAGGCAGAGACACCAAGTGCCAAAAATTGGAATTACAATTATTTATCATTGTTTTTGAGGGTATTTGTAAAATTTACACTTTTTACGTCTACGTAACACTTTGCTTACTTTTTCGGGACAACACAGTTTCTCAACTTACTTGACGGTGTATGTAAAATGTGCATTTTTATGTTTACCCTACTATGGGTTTACTTTGTGGCATCAGCAGAGACACCAGGTGGGAAAAATAAAAACAAAACAAATTATCAATATATTTGAAGGTACTTATAAAATGCACATTTCTACATTTACCCAATCCTTATTAAATATAATAACAATAGTTTTATTGCTCAAACTAGCCTAATCTTTCTAATTACTACATATTTACATAATTGCTTGATGCGATTATTATTCGTCGCTAACAAGCTTACTATGGCAAAAAGTGTCGTTACAACTTTTCGTCTTAATTTTTTCCGTCTAGCCCCCTTTCGCAACGCGCGATAAGGAACTTCGTTCCAAAAACAAAATATAAACTTAAAACTAAACATGAAATATTGTGATATCTTCAAACTTTCCATCGTTTTCCTTCAGTCACAATTACTACAGAACCAAAAGTCTTTAACATGCTCTACCCGCGCCCTAGTGACATTACCAAGTGTCTAATACCCCTGATAATAATCTCGTAAGTAGCTTTAATGGCTGCTTTCAGTATCTCACTGTAGACCCGGACATTATTCCAAGTAATTATTTTATCTCGCTTGAGATAATTGAATCGAATAATTCGTTTCTAGTACTTTTGGTTGTTTAAAACAAAACGTTCGGTTTCAAAATTGGCATGACTGGTAGATTACTGCGCTGCGTGTCATGGGTTTGATACCCGCACGGGACAAGTATTTGTATAACCTATAAGTAGTTGTTCCGGGTCTTGGTGTGAAATTAAATGTTTGTCAATGCACCCACGATACAGGATAAATTCATAGTGTGGGGCAAAGTTAAAAAAAAAGATCGATACGACTGACTCTAGTTTGTAAATAGATACCAAACCACAATAATTTTTTTAATATCAGTATTGGCTTTTTATAAGAGAGTGTCGAAGCATGTCGAAGTTAGTTTGATCTCATTTTATTTTCTCAATATACACACATCAAAAGTGTCTAGGGATCAACATATATTTTTGCAATAACTTTTCTCCTGATTGATATTAATTAAAATTTTCTTTAAAAATTCATCAAATAAAGTGTTTTCGTTTGTCACAGTAACGATAAACCAAGTCACCTTTGCATTAATAAAGAAATTTGCCATTTTCCTAATAAAGGGATTTTTGACATTTGAACCACTAACACAAAAGTTCGAAAAAAAGACTGAAATAACAGTTTTCTTTAAAATTTTATTGGGTAACTTAAACAATTAATAATCCGTGTTTCTACCGCGAACACTAACAACACAAGAACATCGGTTTGGCATACTCAAAATGAGTTCATCCAAATCACGCTGTGGAATGGCCGCCCATGTTCGTTGCAACAACAAAAAAAGGTCTTCTTGTGACTGCATACCCTCCATATTCGGCAGAGCTCTTCTCTGTAGCATATCCCATGCATGCTCAATCGGATTCAAGTCTGGCGACTGAGCAGGCCAGGGCAGGACATTGATGTTAGCAGCGGCGAGAGTCTGTCTTACAACTCTTGCGGTGTGCGGTCGTGCATTATCATGCATTAACTGAAATAAGGGACCGATTTGCACTTGTAGAGGAACGATGACGTCTGATACAATCGTCTCAGCATAAATTTGAGCGTTGAGGTTGCCTCTGATCCAAATCAACTCAGTTCTTCCGCCGATCCAAATACCCGCCCATACCATGATGGTTCCACCACTATAAGGATGGACTTCCTGGCAGGATTTTAATCGCTGTTGGCGTCCAGGGGTTCTCCAGTGTCGTATACGTCTTGTATCCGGTCTCATACCGAAACGAGACTCATCAGAAAAGCATCACACGAAACGCCATTGTTCTTCTGCCCAATTTCTGTGTTCAAGAGCCCATTGATATCGAATCCTACGATTGTGCATTGCTATAGGTGGTACCCGTAGCGGTCTTCGGGAATGAAGGTTCACTTCATGCAAGCGGTTTCTGACTGTTTGGTCGCTAATTAAGTTCCCTGAAGAGTGATGAAGCCTCACGGCTAACATCATGGCGGTTATTGTTGGAGCTCTTCGAGTTAAGATTTGAATGTATCGGTCTTGTCTCCGTGTGGTGCAGCGATACCGTCCTCCATGGCGCTCAGCCACGGTACCAGTGCTTCGGTAACGTGTCCAAAGTCGACTGATAACACTCTGACTTGTATTCAGAGCTAAAGCCACAGTACGTTGCCGGGAACCAGCTTTATCATTCCCACGGCTCTGAGCATTTCTTCCCTGCTTAAATGACGTCGCCGCTCCATAATAACGTTGGTTTTAATCAGTAGTAGGGAAACAGTAGCACTAATAATGTCTTCAATGCGTTGTATGTTTTTATAGGGAAAATATTGACAGCTGATTTTCATCTTTTACTCGAATTTGATTCACAGTTCCTGATTCAAATTATGAAATGCACCAAAAAGGATCCATATAAATTTATAAAATCATAAATTTATTACAAAGCCACATCTCAATCTCAAGAAATCCGCATAAAAATGCTTGATCCCTAGACACTTTTGATGTGTGTATGTATGTCACAAGTAATGAAATATACACACTTAGAAAATTATTAAAAAAAAATATAATGGTATGGCTTCCAAACCTATTTGATAGCATAAAATGTTAATACAAATGAGAAAGTGACTAATGAATTTTGCTTGGCGGAGTACACTTGCTCCTGGTTGTACTGTGCGACCACGATAAAAACCAAAAACGTTAATGAACTCCATCTGTTGAGCTTGCGTGACGTCACAATATGGCGTCATCACAATTTCGTTCAAAACGTAGTCGTATAGAACGTCAGTACATTTATTTACTAGACGAGTTGGATTTGAGATTAGACTCAATCACGTACGACGTATGTTATAGTATTTATGTATACTTACATACATTATCATCCTATTTATCATCCTATTAAATCATCCTTTTATTGATATTTTTCTTGTGACACTTATGTCAAATGTCAAACTGTCGTTTTCTTTTTCTGTCTAGCTTAGTCTATGATGCTGCTTTTTGGTTTATATAATTTAGTTTATTTTTATCAAATTGATTTCGCTGAAATATTGTATTTAATTCTAATTTAATCTTTTATATTATGATTGTACTAAATATCTTAATTCTAAATTTTACTTATGAAATTTACGCACACGAAGGAGGTCTGATATGGTCGGGTTCCTCTACATTTGAAGAAACTAATTTGAAAATAGAAAAGAAGACTTATTTTGACAACGAGCTGATGGGTATAAAAGCAGAGGCCGTTGGCAGAAGGGGGCTCTTCTAAGTCTTCTATCTCAGACTGTGGAACAGTGGCGCTTTTCGATCTCAGACTTCTGTCCAGTGAACACTCTATGTGCAGTGGAGACTCTATCTTAGTCTTTGTGCAGACGTCTGTCTAACTTAGCCTTCTTGGCAGAATACTATAACTTGCTGGAGTCTATCTCAGCATTTGTGGAGTCGAAGGTCAACTTCAGTCTTCTCTCTACCTGCTGCGGTCCTGCCTGTTGGGGCCACTACCTGCTGCGGTCCTGCCTGTTGGGGCCACTACCTGCTGCGGTCCTGCCTGTTGGGGCCACTACCTGCTGCGGTCCTGCCTGTTGGGGCCACTACCTGCTGCGGTCCTACCTGTGGAGGCCTCTTGCTGGAGGTCATTACCAAGGCCTAACCTTCTGTGCGTGACAGTGAACTGTGTAGTGCTGAACTGTGTTTTGATATCATTCTTGTATTTTATATTCTAAAATAAAGTTTAATTTGTTGTGTAAATATAAACTGTTACAGTTGGCGCCCAACTTCCAACCCACCCCTCCCAAAATTCTAAATTACACTTCCTCAAGTCAGTACATTTTGGCAAACATATTATACTTCATCATCTTTTCATCCACCTTCACCTTTATTTATTTATCTTATTATACTACATCCCTCACATTCCGTTATCGAAAGATAATTGGCACCCTTTCGGCCTCTTGGGTGTGTTAACCCACTTGTGGGCACTACCAAGGTTGGAGATTGGTTACTCTACGACGGCTATTGGACAATATCCCGTAGTCGCTCATACTCAAATACCTACTTAACTCTTAACAAAAACATTACTAACACTACATCCCACAGACTTGCACACCACAGCGTTTACCCTCGGGTATTCGTACTCAACGGCCGCTTGATGTGTTAATCCATTCGTGGACACTCCCAAGTTGGTTTTTGAGACACTTCTCGACAGAAACAGGAGAGTATCCTGTGGACGTTTTTACAAACCTATTCATCTAAATTAATCCTATTACGAATAATTCTATATAATTATATGTATACATCATCTGGGAATCATACTAAAATTGATTTATCGTGGGCTCTATAAAGATTTTTCTGATTTATTAATCAACAACATTGGTTGCTAGGCAACGGGCCCATACAGCCTAGGCCCATAGAGTTCCTACTATTTTGTCTTTTTGCTATGGCAAAATAAAGTACGTAATAAATTAGTTCCAAAATTCAACACCTAAAGGTGCGTACAGACTACGTAACATAACATGTTATACAACATTGTTATATAACATGTTTCAGATTAAACAACTCAGTCCTCTTAAACCGTCCTCATGCTCCGCTTCCTTTGAGTCCTCTTTTAAGCTCTGGAATATTTTTTTTGAACTTTATGAAGCTGAAAGAAATAATATTTTTTATATTAATTTTTACAACTATTTTAATATTATAATATTTTTTTTTCTTCATACTGATGACTCTTCCCTTTCTTCTTTCTTCCCTAATAGAGTTCTTTTTCGGTATATTAAAACTCTATTATTTCTAATTCATTCATCGGTTCATTTTTCTATTACTTTTTATTATTGGTTTACCCCAATAGTCTCTACGGTATGATGGCCTACCCCATCATTACCGATATCTATGGCTCTAAACCATAGGTATCTTTTGGAGCGGCTGACAACTCCATAAAAATAAGCCCTTGTTAACTTCTATACTATTGGCCTACCCCAATAGTCTCTACGGTATGATGGCCTACCCCATCATTACCGATATCTATGGCTCTAAACCATAGGTATCGTTTGGAGCGGCTGACAACTCCATAAAAATAAGCCCTTGTTAACTTCTATACTATTGGTCTACCCCAATGGTAACTACGGTATGATGGCCTACCCCATCATTACCGATATCTATGGATCTAAACCATAGGTATCTTTTGGAGCGGCTGACAACTCCATAAAAATAAGCCCTTGTTAACTTCAATACTATTGGTCTACCCCAATAGTAACTACGGCATGATGGCCTACCCCATCATCAAGCCTTTGTTATAATCTCACCTCATTAGTGGTTTTAGACGAGAGCGGATTACAACTCTTAAAATAAGCCATAAAGTTATTGATTTATCAGGTCGAGTAGTGATCATTGAATGTGAATCCTACCTGACACTTAACGTAAGATGTCGGTGTGTTTGAATGACTTATGTAAGTTTTGTGAATGTTGTAATACTTTAACCTTAATAAAATTTTTGTTCTAGGCCAAAAATTTTCTCGGGGTCGTTGGGGAAATATAGTATTTATGTATACTTACATACATTATCATCCTATTTATCATCCTATTAAATCATCCTTTTATTGATATTTTTCTTGTGACACTTATGTCAAATGTCAAACTGTCGTTTTCTTTTTCTGTCTAGCTTAGTCTATGATGCTGCTTTTTGGTTTATATAATTTAGTTTATTTTTATCAAATTGATTTCGCTGAAATATTGTATTTAATTCTAATTTAATCTTTTATATTATGATTGTACTAAATATCTTAATTCTAAATTTTACTTATGAAATTTACGCACACGAAGGAGGTCTGATATGGTCGGGTTCCTCTACATTTGAAGAAACTAATTTGAAAATAGAAAAGAAGACTTATTTTGACAACGAGCTGATGGGTATAAAAGCAGAGGCCGTTGGCAGAAGGGGGCTCTTCTAAGTCTTCTATCTCAGACTGTGGAACAGTGGCGCTTTTCGATCTCAGACTTCTGTCCAGTGAACACTCTATGTGCAGTGGAGACTCTATCTTAGTCTTTGTGCAGACGTCTGTCTAACTTAGCCTTCTTGGCAGAATACTATAACTTGCTGGAGTCTATCTCAGCATTTGTGGAGTCGAAGGTCAACTTCAGTCTTCTCTCTACCTGCTGCGGTCCTGCCTGTTGGGGCCACTACCTGCTGCGGTCCTGCCTGTTGGGGCCACTACCTGCTGCGGTCCTGCCTGTTGGGGCCACTACCTGCTGCGGTCCTGCCTGTTGGGGCCACTACCTGCTGCGGTCCTGCCTGTTGGGGCCACTACCTGCTGCGGTCCTACCTGTGGAGGCCTCTTGCTGGAGGTCATTACCAAGGCCTAACCTTCTGTGCGTGACAGTGAACTGTGTAGTGCTGAACTGTGTTTTGATATCATTCTTGTATTTTATATTCTAAAATAAAGTTTAATTTGTTGTGTAAATATAAACTGTTACAATGTCACTCTATTCAATCCCATGTTACGAGCTGCATACTTTCCGTCGTATACCGGGCAGGATTCCAAACTCCGGGCAACTGATTGAAAACCTTAATAATGTTATTTAATATAGAAATCTAGTTCAGGATATTTTAGATTAGAATTAAAATGTAATGTCGCTTTCGCCAATGATGACGATTTTTTTGTAGATTACTGAGACCCGGAGGATACACGGACTGGTTGACGTAGTCCATTTCGCGGCACGATGCCTACTTTGATTATTTTTTGACACTGAAGTAATCGGTAGTTACTTTCAAAATGCTGCGTGTTACGAACTGTACTGCATAGCAAACTAGTATTCTACGTATTCTACACATACACGAAACCGCTCTAGCAGTCACACTGCTTGAGTAGCAGTTGGTATGGACTGTTGAAGGAATGAGCAATGGCAGCTGCTGCTGTTAATAATGCTGTATCTTATTAGGTATATTACATAGAATGTCTTTTATACTACTATTACGTGACAAACAATGACAGAACTCGAAGTGTCGACCAAAAGTGTCTTCCAATATTTCTAGAGTATCATTGTGGTTGCAGTTACTGACAACGCAATAAGCTGTTGCTCATTACTTCAGCAGAATTTGAAAGCTCGAACAATTGTTGTGTATTGATCACTGGCTAGCTGCTCGAGCAGCCCGTGTAACTAATACACCGTGTTCCGGACGATATACATAAACTTCGACCAGATGTTCAAACCACGGAAGTAAGCATTTTTCATTATGGACACATTAATAAATTCTTATTTTTTATTTTTTGTTAATTTTCATACAAACTAAATACCTAGACGTAAATAACCCGATATGCATGCCTCTTTATCCGAATTGGCAACGTCATTCATAACATTTGGCGGGCTGAAACAAATGAAATGCAAATAGTATTTGATAGATTTCAAATTAAGATACTTTCTCACTGCATAGCTCAATTAAATTTCATTAAATGAAATTACAAATATCTTTGTAACGAAGCCTTTTTAAGTACTACTTCCTTTGTTGGATTTGATTTGTAAAAGCCATAGAAGTATTTGCTAAAGTTTATGGATAACGTGAAGAACACGGTGTATATATTATGTCACTTACATAAAAATAAAATAAATGATAAATAAAAAAAAATAACAAGAATAAAAATATTCAAATAAAATATATTTTATTATCTTGATTAAGTTTAATGGTAAATGCAGTTATAGGTGTGATTTTAAGAAAAAAAACAGAATACACTGTTACAATTTGATCACTATACTCATTACAAACATAAATGTACTAATGAATGTAATTACTAATTAATGTTTTTATTCCAAAAACGTAATTTGATAACCAATGGTGCCTTCAAAATAATAAGCCTGGCCAGTGATTGTTTTGTCTTGTTTCATAATATCAAATATCAGTATTAGTGTTTTGATTAACAATGTAGAGATTTATATTCAAAGCCAGTATTTTAGTGATCAAACTTTATGTTGTTTGAATAAAAATCAGAGAAACTGCTTGAATTTAAAACTAAAACTGAAGAAACAATAAATTGAATTAAAACATTGATTCAAATACCGTTTCGACGAATCGAATATCAAGCAAAGTTCTGAAGAGCATTTTATTACAATGACCAACAACTGAAACGTTATCATTACGTTCTACTCCATTTCCGAATCGTTTTCAGCAATTCAATATCATAATACACGATTTACTTAGCGATATACGAGCGTAACTCTATAAACGTTGATGTATTAAACACTTGAAAGGTTCAATTCAGCGGAAGGTGGATTTAGTCGATAGCGGTACTTGGTCCGATCCCGAAGCTATTCGTTTTGCCTGACCAGTTCAATATCTCCTCTCGGCCGGCCTCTGGGGCACACGATATCCCATTTTGTTCATACTCTGTCAAAAATTACTTGCCTTGTGATCCAGTGCCACGATAGCACAAATGTTACGGCTTTATTCTTTCTGGCTGTTTGATACAAAAACCTGTTATTGATACCTTTCAAAAGTCTATTTTGGCTTACCACTGAAATACCGCGTTTTAGATTAATTGTCTTTTTATTAAAAAGAAGTTTAGGAAAAATTTTGCCATGTTTTTACAACGTCTTACAAAAAGGTTTACGAAAATATTTTGTTTCTGAAAGTTTTATAATTTTCTCGTTGAAAGTCGTCTCTTGTTTCAATTGCTCTAATGGACAGCTCAATAGAAATGTAGATTAAACGAAACCAAAGAAGAAGATATTTTTTTTATCAAATAGGCTTTTCTTAGAAAGATTCATGTGATAATAATGTGTACAATAATGTGATATTCATGTGTACAATAAATAACCAACCTACATAGAAAGGTTCTTAGAATACATTTACATATTTACCGCTTGAGGTAACTGTAAATCTACGAAAATGATATTTCATTAAGTTGTGAAAGATCAAAAACTGATTTAATGTAACCAAACAATCAATGAGGTCATCCTTATTGGATAGTTTCGCAGCAGATGTTCCTAACAACACAGATAGATATTCTCTCGACATTAACAAACACTGAAAGCCTATAAACGTTCCGGGACAATTGCTTATAATTATCCACTATTGATAAGGGTCGAAAATTCAACATCACTAAATTAATTCTTGAAGGAAAACAATGATACTACAACAAACATTTTATTAGATATTTTTCTTGTACTATCAGATATTATCGTAGGTCCCAGGTCGAAATTAAAGCCATAGATTAAATAAGATTGCAACTATCTCGTGCGTGTACCCATATTAGATTGGCCTGAGTAAATTTACTCCATGTCCAAATGAACTAATCCTGTGGGACGCCAGCGACTGAACTTTCATTAAAAAGACAAGGAACGTTTGTCGTACGTGCGTGTCGTGTCGTATAACAACGACGAGGATAATAATAATTGCCGTTGAACTGTTGGAAATCACTTTTTTCGATAGTGTAGTAGCATATGCATATGACGTGCAACTAAGTGGTGTCCATAAATCCAGTCGTGACATGTCCTGTCCGGTGGAGTGTCGCGTGTCCATTCATTGTATGCATGTTGCTGCTTCACGCACCAATGAACTGCTGTTATATGTTTAATTTATTATTAATGAGGTGGTGGAAAATCACTAGTCTTTATGACTGTAACCTGATCGATGTTTGTTTAATGTACCTAGTTGGTTTATTAAAATAAAAGCCTAACATTTTCAATAAATAATAATTTATATAAAGCTTTTCACGTAATTGTGGTTACATGACCAAATAAATGATCAAGATGCCTATATAAATTACTAATGGTTTATAACCATAAGTCAAATCCAATAAAAAGGGTACGCCAAAGTCACCTTTTAGTCGGCTTAAAACTGAAATAGAATTAGAATATAGAACTAAACTTAATGGACAAAAGGCTAAGTGAATCAGCGCGATTAAATGGGGCAATCAGTGAAATTCACCAACAAAATCTGGCTGAAAGGATGACGTGAAACAAGCATTACCTGCCACTATAAATTCATCTCTCATTGTCAACCGCTATCAGCGAAATATCGAGTATCCACATCACGGTACGCTTTACGCATACGAAAACACGTTTAAATCGTATTATGATTGCTTTTAACTACAACAGCGAAGCGATTGTGTATAAATTATTGATTTGCAATCTACATAGATTGGGATTACAATGAACTAAAGTGTGGGTGTCTAGGGAGTAGACAGAGATTATAATTAGAACTAAAACGGGGCAATTGCCTTCAGCGTATTAATGTTTTAATTTAACTTGTTTGCTAAAAGTTTGTCGTGTGATGTACAAATAAAACATGTCATTGTACACAGCTCTATTAAACACATATTGACGCGGTGTGTGCGTCTCTTGGGTGCTATAGAGAAGAAAGATGTCATTAAAGCTGTGATCATCACTCTTTTTTAGGCCACTTGTGATCATTAACAGTTGTAATTAAGTACAAGTAAGTAATCGAGTATAAACATACATATTATGAATTCTGTCTTATCTTTTAATGTCTTAACAGTTGAACGAATTTCGATGAAATTTGACATAATTTCGACATAACTAAAATTAACATAATTATGATATCTACTTTTACAGATATCCTAGTACTGCATTCGCTAAAAATCAATTTAAATAATGAGAAGAAAACAAAAATTCACAGATGTTTTTTTTTTTAAGTTTTAATACCTCTATAATGTCTCTGTAAGTGCTCATTCACACTGATCCGACAAGACGATTCGTGTTTTTTGACGAATCGTCTTTTTTCACGAATAGTTATTTTTTTTTCTACGGGCGGCTATACATTTTAATTGCCCGTGTTCACACTATTACGGCATGACGGATACGTCTTAAAAGACGTTTCGTCTTTCAAAAACCTTCAGTTTTAAATCACGGATCGTTATGACGGATCCAGTGTGAATGAGCCGTAAGATAAAAATTATCTATAATTAGGCAAGGCAAGTATACGTATAATTATTTCTGGTCACAATTACTTCATGTGGACGTTTTGGTGATTAGCGTGGGCGAAGTACTTCTTAGTGGACGTCACTGGGTGGCGATCAATCTTGCAACACGCTTACCAGTCAACTGCTGTACGGTGCACTGAAATGATAATTGTTTTTCTACTAAATAACAAGTAAATAGGAAAGTAGGTTGAAGTTGGGAAAGGACTGGCTGGTACAATCGATACCGAATACTCTTCGTTTATTAGTTTGTCTCAAAACTTCAAAACGTCTATTACGATTTTAATAAAAAAAGTTTTTGATTTTGTGATTGTCCAGTCAATGTTTGTAAAAAAAAGTGTTCAATATTAAAAAGATATATTAGTTAACTGCGCCCGTAATCGGATAATTTTTAAATAGGTATTTTTAATTTTCTTAGATAAATGACCAAAGGTTTGTTTTAAAACAAACCAATTCCAGCAGATTTTTTTTTACTAATGAATTCATTTAATATTTTTTAAGAAACAAAATAAAAATGTTTTTCCTTCCAATCTGTGACATAAACACAGGGGAAATAAAGAATATTCTCTATTTTAAGGCAAAAACCCTTAATTTCCAAATTGATTCTGCAAAGATAAAAGAAGATAGGCAGAGATGTGGGACCAACGCAAAGATCACCCATGACGACAGTAAGGCCGATGTGATAAGGGCCGAACCTATCCATGTATTGGATCCAATTCCAATTTACAACTATAATCCGAGACTTTGTCCTTCCCAATTTCACCCGACTTTTAAATGAAATCCGAAACGCAGCGATCCATTATACCCAAGCCTTTAAAAAAGGTAATTAACATTATTTCATTGGTTGCTTTACTCGTATAGATTTCACGTTAGTATTTCGATGCTGCCTGATATGTGATTGGTACAAAGAGAAAATAAAAATGTTCCCTGTCTCTAGGGAAGTACTCATCTAGTTGAGATTAGATAGAAGTGGGCTGTGTCCTTTTTGGTGACGTAAGCTTTTCTGCTAAAAGGCGCCAATTCGTCATTCATTGTTCTACTGAAATGTAGTTGAACTAACACTAGTCTGCAAATTATGTCTGTGAGGGCTTTACGAACTACGCGACATTCTAACGAAAGATTTTAGTCTGCTGTTTTCAAAATTTGTATTATTTCTTCATTTTATTTTATTCATTTTAATTTATTATTTTATTCTGGTTGGTGCAGTGGCTGAACGATTGGACTGCTGCGCTGCGTGTCGCGGGTTTGATTCCCGCACGGAGCAAATATTTGTATGATCTACAAGTATTTGTTCCAGGTTTGGGCGTTTGTGTATGTGAGTTTATATTTTTGTAAATGTACGATACAGGAGAAATTCCTAGTGTGGGGCAACGTTTTTTTTTTTAAATTAACTTTTTCATAAATTAAGAAAACAGAGAAAATCTATGAGTAAATAACAAAATCATTACGTTACAATAATAATTATTTTTTTCAATATTCAGTAAGAGTAAAAATTACAAACTGAAAAATGTTTAATTCATATTCCATAGTCGCAAAAAATATCTACCATTTATATTTTGCAAGGCTAGCCAATCGTTCATAATTTTATTAGAGCATTTCGAATAGTTGCTTTTTGTATGCAGTTTCACATTTGCATTTTACGAATGGCGTGTCGTAACACTACAAGTAAGTTATACATTGTACTGTGACGTTTATTATGGCGATCGTGGTAGCTAACATTTATCAACCGCTCCAGCCACAATCATTTGTTACAAAACAACATTTCTTAAGAATTTTTAAAATGTTAATACTAGAACTACGAACACAACGACTTCGCAATTTGTCAACAGAAAAAGTAAAGTGATTAATAACAGTTTTAAATGCAAAAACTTGCATCATTTACACCTCAGCGGGAAATTATTCAAATTTATTCATTAAAAAAAAAAGTTCTTTATTTTGGAACAAAAAACACAGTTGGCACAATACAATGTTAAACGATGATAGCTGCAAAAGTTTTCAACTGTGTCGCAGCTATCAGCGCCCATCCAGACAAGAAAATATGTTTGGTAGTTCAGGACAAACTAAAAACTAAACAATTTTAAAAAGAAGTAAATTAATTTAAAACAATAAAAATAAAAAAATAAAAAAAAGAGAAGGGGTGTGTACGTGTAGGTTGGAGTGGGTGTGGATGAAGGGTGTGTAAGCGAGTGTGTGTATTCTTGTGTGGAGTGTGGGGGTGTATGTGTGTGTAAGTGTAAATTGGGGTGTGTCAGTGTTTGTGCTTGTTAAGTTTCCACAACTTTTTCAGTTTCGTCATATGTCAACGATTTCAACCACTCAGTCAGCTTCCTTTTTAAGAGACATCGGGGTAAGTGGTAGATGTTTAAAATCTTATTCAGGTTGTTGTAAAGCCTAGAGCTGAAGAACCTAAAATGTCTTTTCGCTGCTGCTGTTCCACAGGGTACATTTTTGCAAACTCTGTCAGAGAGGCGCTTAGCAGTGCTGTAATTTGTGTCGTAGTGTATCAGTTTGTGTTTTCTGAGTACGGTCTGTAAAATAAACAGTTGCCTGACTGTAAGGACCTTGCAATGCGAGTAGAGGTCAGTTGTTGGAAAGCGGATTGGCTTTTTCGATAAGACCTTCAGTACGGCCCTCTGCGCCCTTTCCAAGCGTAGCATGGTAGTTTTGTGCGCTCCACCCCACGTTGTTACGCAATACCCAAGGACTGATTGAGCGAGAGCCAGGTACACAGTTATCAGACACTTGAAGTCAGCGACTCCCCTAAGTTTTTTGAATATAAAAATTAATCTTCGCACACGTTTCACTGTGGAGTCAACCTGCTTTTTCCACTTAAGGAGATTGTCTATGATTACTCCAAGATATTTAATGTTATCGGTTCGTTCGATAGGTATACAACTGCAAGTGAAATAGTTAGTGTGTGTGCAAACATGTGCTCTGATTTTTAAGGACTGGGGGGGCTGACTTAAGATGCCTAGGGTAAAGGGTATACACTTAGTTTTGCTGATATTTAGCGTGAGGAGGTTTGTGTGTAACCAGTACATGACCATGCTGAGAGCCATCTCCGCCTTATTGAAGGTATCAGGCCAGTCCTTGCCGTGAATTATAAGTGCTGTGTCATCGGCATATGTGATGATTTTACAATTTGGAGGTGATAGTTGGCAGAGTTCATTCACGTAAATAAGAAAGAGAGTAGGGCCGAGAACACTACCCTGGGGCACACCATAAGAAACTGTCTCCTCTTTACTAGTGAAGGTTCCGATTTTTACTACCTGCTTGCGGTCAGTCAAATAGCTACGAAAGATATCGTAAGCAATACCGCGAATTCCAATGCTATCCAACTTGGAAAGTAATAGGGGGACAGAAACGGTGTCAAATGCTTTCGATAAATCCAGGAAAATTCCAATTGTTTTTTTTCTGTTATTTAAATGGCCGATTATAGTATCTGTGAGTTCCAGAACTGCATCATCCGTAGATTTTCCACGTCTGAAACCGAACTGGTTCAAAGCTAAAATATTGTTTTTTGTAAGAAAATTTACAAGTCTGGTGTTAATAATTTTTTCGAAGATTTTGGACAGAGTAGTAAGGACAGATATAGGTCTATAATTAGAGACACCGTTCCTGTCCCCAGATTTGAATATGGGATGAACAATCGCGGTTTTAAAATCATCGGGAAAGACACCTGAGTTAAGGCAGAGATTAAATATGTGCACTAGAGCGGGGATGATAGTGTGCCTAGTAGTCTTAACAACGGACGCAGAGATATCATCATAGCCAACAGCACATTTGTCTTTTAGCTTTAGGATATTTTTTTCTACTTCATCATAGTCTACGTCATACATAACCATTGAAGCGGATGGGGATGGTCTGATTGAGTTCAGTACACTAGTTTCAGATCGAGTGTCTGTAATAACTGAGGGTGGTGTAGGTTGCTGGATTTTAGTGGCTAGATTGCTTCCAATACTGGCAAAATAGTGATTAACCTCGTTAATTGATTGGGTAGGATCGTCACAGCACTTCAACAACTCCGTGGGAGGTTCTTTGTTATCGTGGTTCAGGTTTGTCACCTCCTTGATAAGACGCCACGTTGCTTTTGGGTTATTCCTAGACTTTTGGAACTCACAGGTTTCATAATCTTGTTTTAGTTTTTTGAGGAGATTATTACAGTAATTGCGATAGCGGTGGAAGACTAGTTTGTGTGAGTCATTTCCAGGGTTTTTCAGAAAAGTTCTAGACAATTTATCCCTATGTCGAATACATCTCAATAGGCCAGGAGTAATCCAGGGTTTTTTAATACGTAGTCTGCTAGGAAGTATTGAAGTGTGAGAGTGGGATTTTATGGAAGCAGACAGGAGAGAGACTAAATATTTAGTTGCTAAGTTTGGGTTACTACACTGGAAGATAGGAGAAAAATCAGCATTTTTCATATCATTTAAAACTTCATTGACATCAATTTTTAAGTTTGTTTTTTTAGTAGTATTAACTGTTATGTATGGGTTGCAGAGTAGAAGTACAGGAAGATGATCTGTTATGGGGCAGTCAAGTACCAGGGTAGTGGCTGTGTAGGGAGATTTCAACATGACGTGGTCGAGACAATTTGCGAGTCTAGTGGGGAAGGTATGTGCTGGAAGCATTTCGTGTGCTGCCACAGTATTTGAATATTCATCAGCATTTGACTCGTGACTGTTCGATATGATGTTAATATTTATGTCTCCAACAAGAGCGATAGTTTGGTATGCTGCAAGCTTGCGTAAAAGATCATCTAGGCTACAAAGGAAAGGAGATAAGTCTCTGTACGATGGAGATCGATAGAGAGCGACAAGTGCAAACTTATTTGAAAATTTAAGGACCAGGCAATTTGCATCATTGAAAGATGGAACCTCAACAGAACATTTTAACTCATTTTTGGTAAAGGCAACAACGCCTTCGTTTTGGTTTTTAAATTTGGAAGCGTGGGTTACATAGCCAGGTAAAGAGGGAATATTTGTGCATTTACTCAACCAGCATTCAGACAATAATAACACGTCGATCGAGAAATTTAATCTAGCCATCAGCACCAACAAGTGATTGAAGTTACAGTTTATGCTTCGGATGTTAACGTGTAGAATTTTTATAGAAGATGAGGTAACATAGTTGTAGCTGCGTTCGGGCGAACAAATGAATGAGTTGGAGACAGAAACCTCTTCTATCTCAGTATTTATGGTGTTTACGTCTTCCATTTTTGTAGTAATTCATCAAACTGAGAGACGCAGAAGCATTTGGAAGCAGTCCTATAACTCAAATTGAAGTTACGAGCGGTTTTTCGTAGACATAGATAATGAGACGAATGAGATGAAAAAGTTGAGGTAAACAGATTGTGTGAATTGTTTTGGTTTGTTGGTAAAGTAAGTGTGAGATTGTAATATTGTGTGACGGTGAGTTGTGAAGAGTAAATTGTGAGGGTTACAAATATAAACTTACGGACTAGTGTGATAATACAAAAAATCAAAAGAGACAATAGTAAGTAAGCTACAACATTAATTTGCCCGTGCATGGCGGTATGAACTAGGATACAATTTAGTCATGTGACTTTCAAAATGCTAGCAATGTCCGCTTCACTCTTAATTTCAAAGTGTTTGCAGCCCGCTTTTTCTCGAACAAAAATCCTGCCATGTTTGACCCAACAAAAATCGTAGTCATTTGATTTAGCCGCATCACGGGCGAGGAAAAAGAGCCTTTTGTTCCTTGCTGATAAGTTCTCGGATAAATACACTGGTTTAGCGGGGCCACTAATTTTAAGGTGTTCTGTGGTAAGTTTAAAGCTATTCCTGATATGTTTTCTAAACTTGGCCAGAAATTCCTCTTTACGTAAAACGGTGGTAAAGTCGACTATGATTGTTTTGTTTGCCGGGTCTTTCGATTTTATACGAAAAACATCTTTAATTTCATACGGCTGTATTTCTAAATTTATAATGCTGCCAGTATTTATGACAGTATTTAATAGAGCAGCCTTTGTTTCCAATTTGTTGACTGGAATGTTGCGAAGTTCTAAGCAGGTTGACCTAGTACTTTGCTCAAAATATTCGAGTTTAGTTTCCAACTTGTTAATGTAAGATATGTTTTCTTTACGTTCGGTTTCTAGCAACTCCACTCGAGAGGTCAAAAGGTCGTATTTTGTAGCCATAAGGTCAACGTTTTCGCGGATTTGATCTACCAACGAGTACAACTTATCGTACCTGTCCTCTTGCTGTTCCTTGAGTTGGCGAAACATTTCCTTCATGTCAGCCATAAAGGTGGATAATTTATTACAATCATCCTCACTTTCATTTAGCCGCTTTCGTTTCACATTTCGGAAAGTAATTGCTGGAGATACGATACTAGAAGGTGAGTCATTATTTAGATTCAGATTTGGCTCAGAACAGCTGTGTGGTGTATACTGCAAAGGCTGGGGAGTACTGAAGACTGCTGTTGGAGTCGACGGCGCTTGAGATTTCTGTGATGAAGGCGGCGGAGAGCGTTGAGGAGACATTTTACTAATATTGATAATATATTGACACTCAATTACCAAGACAGGCAAACGGGATACGCGCGACAGTCTGTGGAACGCTTAGAGCTCAGTGTAAGGTGGTCGCGATCGGCGAGTCGGTTGAAAACAGCTTTCCGTCCAGAATTACTTGACCTTCGCTTTCTGTTCACTCACAGGTAGTTTCCGGCGGCGTGCGTGGATAACGAACACAGGTTAGTTCGTTGATGATAGTTGCCGTAGATAATTATGTTTGTATGCGGAACAGGAATCAGACAAAAATAAAAATAAAATCATCCAAAAAGAGCGGCCAGTTGCGGGGCTCGAACCGTCGACTACACGCGCTGATGTCCGCTAAGATAGAGACTTACGCCTCGAGACCACCGAAGCTATGATAGACGTTGCGAATTAGTGGCTCTGTTGATAATATGTTTATAGACCCAGACGTGTGTAACTGATCGGTCCAAAGGTCAGACACTTCGACACAAAGTTAAATGAATTTTTAACGTTCACTTTCAAACTTGATAAAATGTTTTTGCTAGTATCACCGGTAATAATTTATCCACAGTTGTAGTTTTTTCACTGACTGTTAGCAACTTTGTTTAGCAAGGAGTGCTATAACTTTCGATCTGATTTCTGCACTTTTTACTATTTTGCCGAATTAAATTGTTCGCGAGTACAAAAAGCACGTCCGCTTGACACAGAGTCCGGTCGGGGGGGGAATTCATGAGCCGCGGGAGTAGGTAATCGTCTCTAGAAACTGTATGAATAAATAGGAAGCAGTGTACAAATCACTAGGACGGCCACCCCGCGATATAGTCGTATACGTCGAGATTGTTCCACGAGGGGTTGCTAACTCGCTACCGATTGTATGCCTTCACCTATTTACCAAAACACGTACAATACTCGTCTCTCATAACGCGTCCATTACTACAATACTCCCTGCCTCGACTTAAGCTCTTCTAAGGAGTTTATTCTACTTTGTAAACAGTTCAAACAAGATTCGTATTTTGCTCATTATACGACTGTTAGGCAAATGGTATTTGAAAAACGAATTCAAGACTTTCTTGAAATTTTCCTATCTACTTAAAAACAAGTATTACACAAGTACAAGATAAAGTCACATTTTCAACTCAGTACCATCATTTCTAAATTTAATTTTTCTTATGCTAATTTAGGAAATAGAAGTCCCAACTGTGGAAGTTAAATTTTAAAAAGATATTCAGTACCCCGAAAGCTGCGTCATTTTAAGGGTTAACATTTTCTAAAATACGGACGAACTTTGGAATTTAAATAATTTATTCTTTTTTAAACTTGTTCCATCTATTCATTCCAGCTTTAAATTAATGTGTGTAAGTTAAAATATAGGACTGAGGCACATAAATTAAAGCATTTTAGGTGTCTTTATGCAATTAGTGATCCATTAGTCATATTCGTGCTTTTAATAAAGCTTTGATATTATTATGACTCAATATCTTTTAATAACGGCAATTAAGAAGACAGCGGTAATGGAAAAATAAAATTATGCTTCCAGGTAACTACAAAAATAAAACATAAAACGTTTTCTGTCGGGCATCTTAATTAAATAAAAAATATACGACCAGTGTAAGCATTCTTTTATTTTTATGTAATCGAGTTTACCGAATTATGGATTCGCAAGCAAATATAATTTTATTACATTAGATTATTCTGATACAAATAAATTTCAATAAAAATAAGTATGGGTTATTTCTAACTGAAAGACGAAAACATTACAATATTGTATAAGGTCGTAAAAACAGTTCATTGGTTGGCTTTATTACACAAACTCTAAACGAAATATAATTGAAGTTGGCCGCTTAGTGAGTGTTCTGAGCCACCCTATCATTTTCAGTGTAGCTCCGCAGTAGTAAATGACAATTGGCGGACATCAAAAATTATTTCGATAACCTTTTTATTTTCCTTCGGACGCAGCCTTGGGCGGAATGGCGGTCATACGGGTTAACAACGCGGTCCACCAGAACGCATTAACCCTTTCTTTGCCCCACGAGGATATGGCAAGCCAACATACACTACGGAATAGACTGTATATACAATAATATTCTGATATTCTCGCTTAGGCTGCCACGTTCCCGCGAAAATATGCATACTAATTGAACATTAAGCTTCTCATTAAAGAGTGAAGCTTAATACACACCGCGTTTTAATTAATATTACAGTCATGTACATTGTACAGTACATGGGATTCGGATCGGGTAAATCGTTCGGCTTAAACAAAAATTAAGTTTGGAAATGTTCAAAGGCATAAGTTGACGAGTCTGCAACCTCATAAAATTGGCTAATTTCGTCTTTCTTTCTCATTCGTCGGTTGGCACTCGTTGTGCTACTGTAGGCAAATTTTAATAACGCTTACTGCGCCAACCGCGCCGCCCGCTATTTCGCACCATTGAATCCTTGAGCACTTTTTACCCCCTATAGAAGTGAGTGGTTCTATATGTTTTGGTGCGATTTTCCTTTGAATATAATTAGGTTCTGCGACTACGATTGTATTTATATACGCTCCTTGTGTTTTGGTTTGTTCTCTGACATAATCATTCTGTTATTTCTTGTGAGTGTCGGTTTGATAAAGTTAGGACCTTGTTAATAATAATCTATAGAATTGAATAGGAATATTTGTTTTGGATTAAATATACTGGAAACTGAATATAGCTTTCTGTTTTTAATTTTAGTGAAATGGGTCGTAGCTGAAGGTATAGATTAGGTTTGAAGATATTATAGAGTTTTAGGTGTTCCTAATATAAATTGAAGCAATAATTTATTTGAACTTGTCTCCCAAAACCGAGTAGATATCTACAAAATTCGTTTATTCTTATCTTTAATTTCTCCTTTGAGTATTAAATATAATCTTGATTAAAGTTCAAAAGGTGCTTCGTTTTATCTACATAAACTAGAAATTTAGCTATGATTGAACTATGAATATAGAAAAATAAATGAGAATTTCACTCAACCGTTTCACTGTTTCATCGCTTAGACAAATTGTATTTTAGGATTTGGAACATTTTCATTTGAAATGCGGTACTAGCGTGAACTTGCGACTTTATTCGCATAGTTAATGATTTCGTCCCTTTTTCGACCCTTTCAAGGTGATTATTTTGATTCTATCCAAATCTCAAGTTTCCAAAACGTCAAACAGTCAGAGTAGAACATATCACACATAACAACAGAGTATTTGCCTGAGATCTCTAAGAATATGGGAGGCAGATGGTTTATACATTCGTATCCAAATTACTTCACTTATGTTTAGTTAAAGTTACATATACAGGGTGATTTGTTATTCGATGCGGTCCTTGAAATGGATGATACTAGACCTTATTTGCAACAATTTTAACCCCGACAATATGGGGTCTAAACTGACTGGTTTTAGAGATATCGAACTTTAAAGATTTTTCGAAAAATTTCCACCTCTCCCTCATTAAGTGCTTATTGTTAGAAATTAACGATAGTCGCCACTTAGAATTTATGCTCTTCTGATAGAATATGAACGACTGAATCTAGTGAATACAAGTTTGTTATAAAAATAATCATATCTTGGGAAATTAAGTGTCATAAAGTTTCTGTTTTGTAGATTTCTGAAAACTTTCTTTGTCTTTCAAAGCATATTTTTCAAAATAAATGTATGACACTTGGTGTACAAATTACAGAAAAAACTTCCTTGTCTCATCACCTTTCTAAAATGGTGCCACAGTATCCACTTTTAGTTAGTGTCTAACCAGAAAATTAGGGTTGTTACTGACAAAGTAGTAAATCAAAGAAAATCGGTAATAATGTTTTTTCGACACAACATTTTTTTTCTGTGGTTTTTGTCCAAACTGCTGTCTGATATTAGCTTTTTGAGTCAATGCGCTTAATTTTGGTCGATCACATCAAGCAAAATCGGTCTTTATCTGGAGTATTTTTACCTGTCCTACAAGTAGGGTGACCCAACTTTTATGCACGCCAGTTTAGTTTTTTTTTTTTGCGAAACCAGAGCTTATAAACATTCCACCATTGTACGAGTACATTTGTTTCAAGTAGCTGTTTCAAATGAAAGAAAATTGATGGTTTGACTATCTGGTCCATAGGTAAAAATACTCCAGATAAAGACCAATTTTGCTTGATGCGATCGACCAAAATTAAGCGCATTGACTCAAAAAGCTAATATCAGATAGCAGTTTGGACAAAAACCACAGAAAAAAAATGTTGGGTCGAAAAAACATTTATAACCGATTTTCTTCGATTTACTACTTTGTCAGTAACAACCCTAATTTTCTGGTAAGACACTAACTAAAAGTGGATACTGTGGCACCATTTTAGAAAGGTGATGAGACAAGGAAGTTTTTTCTGTAATTTGTACACCAAGTGTCATACATTTATTTGAAAAATATGCTTTGAAAGACAAGGAAAGTTTTCAGAAATCTTTTCCCAAGATATGATTATTTTTATAACAAACTTGTATTCACTAGATTCAGTCGTTCATATTCTATCAGAAAAGCATAAATTCTAAGTGGTGACTATCGTTAATTTCTAACAATAAGCACTTAATGAAGGAGAGGTGGAAATTTTTCGAAAAATCTTTAAAGTTCGATATCTCTAAAACCAGTCAGTTTAGACCCCATATTGTCAGGGTTAAAATTGTTGCAAATAAGGTCTAGTATCATCTATTTCAAGGACCGCATCGAATAACAAATCACCCTGTATATACTTCAAAGTGTAATATGTGTCCAATTATGTATTTATTACATACGGCATGTAATAAATACATAATTGGACTATTCTGGATTGACTTTTCGTCCCTAAAATACAACAGAGACTGCAAAGTGTAAGAGAAACGCTACAGATTTGTATTGCATAATTTCTGTACACAGATACCTCCTTCGGCGAAGTTTGTGCGAGACAACGGCACTATGCGAGTAAAATGTTTTCCTTGTTCACACTACTCGTCTTTGATTTTACGCTGGCTCCGCGCCGATATTTGAAAGCTAATATTGAACGTACTGTACGTGAAGTACTATGAGTTTACTGATGAAGATGATAGTACTTTTAGTAAGACTTCTGTGGTATTCTAGAAATAAAGGTTATTAGGATGGGTAAAATGAGTGTTACGTGGTTGAAGATGATTGGCTCAAAATGAGCCACCGAAATTACGCTGCATTTACCTACTTAGTTTGCTTTTGAGGCATGGCGCAAAATTAACAGAGTTGGCTCGAAATACAAAATAGTAGTGTTTTTGTAGGTATGTGGAAAGATGATGATGCACTGATTAATCTACCCTGTATAAATTATTCGCGAAAATTTTTCAATTAAACGTACCGAGTTACTGATAAGCTATGAATTGACTGACTAAGAAAATGGTGAAATAAAGTGTCCGTCTTTCGTAAGACACGATTTTCGGATTGGTGTATTTTAGCTAAGGCGAGATTTTCGGATCGGTGTGCTTCAGCGTGAAATATTTCGATCAAAATATTATCAGCCTATTGCCGTCCACTGCTGAACGTAAGCCTCCCCCAAAGAGCGCCAACCCTCCCGGTCCTGGGCAGCCCGCATCCATCCGCTGCCAGCCACATTCTTCAAATAATCGACCCATCTTGCCGCAGGGCGTCCTACACTACGTTTGCCTATTCGCAGTCTCCACTCTAGCACCTGTCTGCTCCATCTACCATCGGTCCGTCTACAGACGTGGCCGGCCCACTTCCACTTCAACGTGCTTATTCTACGCGCAATGTCGATTACTTTGGTTCTCTGGCGAATGACTTCGTTCCGAATTCTATCCGCCAGAGAGACTCCGAGCATTGCTCTCTTCATTGCACGCTGAGCAACCTTGAATTTGTGGACCAGGCCTATGGTAAGTGTCTACGTTTCGGCTCCGTAAGTCATTACAAGTCGTAAGTCAGTCAAAATGAGTCACTGAAATTCCGCCACATTCAGTTTGACAAAATATTACCTACGCAAAAAACTAGATCACGGAAAAAATGGTAACAAAGGTTCGAAAAAGTCAAGAGAAAGCCAGCAATTCTCTACTATCTCCTAAAAATAATAATAATATTACATTCACAAAGTCTGTATTCGGTGATAATGAAAGAACGTAAAGTACGTAGATACTGATTCCTGGAAGCCTAGGTTATATTAACCAGTGAAATTTTCAAGGATATCATGGATATTGAACGAAATTCCAACGATACCTAGGTAGGAGACACTGATAGTCGTACCTTCATAATATACTCGTAGGTATCTAAAAGTATCGCGTGACGCACTTTGTATCTACTATAGGAGTTCAGTAGCGCCACGATTAAAGGCCTTTAACCACAGAGTACGATCCGTTTCGGCGATCTGATCTGGCGATACGATCTGATGCGCATAGCTTCGATCTTTGTAAAGGCTGAACGAGATGCTATCTGACGCCGGCAATGAGAAAGCACATATGGACATCCATAGGTTACAAAAATCGCATGCGATCAGATCGTATCGCCAGATCGGATCGGGTCGGAACGGATCGCCCTCTGTGGGTAAAGGCCTTAAGTCCAACTTCCATTTTACTTTGTGCCTTTTGTGATTTAATGACCAAAATACTGATTGATGAGTTAATGGCTTAATTGCTGGATTAGTTACACGTGGCATCCTTTTGATTGCTTAATTATGAATGGAAATGTTTTTTTTAAACCCTACTTCACATTACTTTCTATTATATTTACTAGATATTGCCCGTGAAATTGCTTGCGTTGATTTAGAATTGACTGTAAAGGATTATGCATGAGGTGCCATCTGCTGCCATGAAAATAAAATAAAATGAATAAATAAAATGTTATTCATAAACGTTTATAATTTAATTCGTTTATACATATAAAACTGGTGTATAACTATAGAATATAGGTACAAGATATTTAACTAGGGATTTAAATTATATAAAGCGACCTGCCTGAACTATGTTAATAAAACCGGCCAAGTGCGAGTTGGACTCGCCCATGAAGGGTTCCGTAGCAGCAAGCATAGATTAGAGATATAATTATATTGAGATTAGTAAATAATATACACAAACAATAAAAATAACTTTGTTTTTCATTGTATTTGTATGAATGGCAAAGTTATATTTGCGGTTTTTGAAAATGTACTATATCTCAAAAACTGCTAATTGTATCTCATCCAAACCAATTTTCGTTGGTAGTTTTGGTTGAGGTCTACATTATATATTTTTTTTAGTTTTATCATTCTCTTATTTTAGAAGTTACGGGGGGGGGACACACTTTTTACCACTTTGGAAGTGTCTCTCGCACAAACTGTTCAGTTTTTTTTTTTTTTTTAGCGTGGTAAAATCATCAAATGAGTCCTCCCACCCCGGGCAGGGCGGGAGGGACTGTCAGACTTGTACTGACTAAAATCCACGGTGTCCTTCAATAGCCCGTTATGTCCCGGGGTCACGGTAATGAGATAAGTCCCGCGACCCCGGCAGGCTTTGGCCCTCTAGAGGGGGGCCCCGTCATCATGCTGACACTCCTTGAGGCGCGCGTGGAACACAACGCGCCGTCGACCCGGGCATGGTCCATGGTCGGGTGGCGAGTTGCCCTTTACTCGCCGCCCGCATGCCCGCGCCTACGGTGGCCGGAGATCGTCCCGCGACGTCCGACGCCGTGGGCGTCTACCACTGCGGCTGGGGCGGAGGGAGGACGCTGTCCTCTCTCTCTCGCGGCTCGCCTCCTCCTTCACGAGCATAACTGCTTCGCAGAAGGAGGCGACCGCTTCCCACTCCGTCTCGCCCCGCAGCATGGCCTCGACCAATGCCGGGCGCGAGAGGTCTCCGCCTATCGCCGCCGAGAGGACACGGCGGTGCTCTGCCCAAGCGGGGCAGTCCTGCACCGTATGCTCCACCGTGTCCTCCGGGCGATCTTCGCAGTGGTGACACCCGGGCGTCTCTTCCCTCCTTATCAGACACAGGAACCTCCCGAAACTTCCGTGTCCGGTGAGGACCTGCGTCATGCGGTAAGTCAGGACGCCGTGACGTCTTTCCAGCCACTCCTCAAAGAGGGGTCTTACCGCCGCGATTGCGGCGTGCCCGGACCTCGGTTGCGACAGTCGTCCCCTCCATACTGCCCTGAGATCGCACCGGAGCTCTTCCCGCCGTGCCTCGACTTCTCGGGGCAGAAACTGTTCAGTTTAGAAAAAAATGATGTTAGTAACCTTAATATCATTTTTAAAGACCTATTCATAGATACGTATGGGTTTGGTGAAAATTTTTTTTTTGAGTTTCAATTCTAAGTATGGGGGACACCCCCAAAATTTGTTTTGTTTTGATTTTTGTGTGAAAATCCTAATGCGATTCACATAATACATCTTTCTACCAAGTTTCAACAGGATAGCTCTTATACTTTCGACAAAAAGTGGCTGTGACATACACGGACAGACAGACAGACAGACAGACAGACAGACAGACAGACAGACATGACGAATCTATAAGGGTTCCGTTTTTGCCATTTAGCTACGGAACCCTAAAAACCTGTGTCATTCAGTTGTTCATTCACTTCAGGCCATCACTTCAACTCATTTTAATTGTGGCTAATTTGTGTAAACTAGTACAGAAGCAAAGATGATGCCTTAAATGAAGTGAGCTTACCCATAAGGAATTGGAACTCCTGCGCACCGACCGGAACACAGTTAAAGCACACGGACTCCGACAGGTTGGTGGTCGCGAATTATGCGGTCCTAGTAAGACCTACCTGCATCGCCAGTCGGTTTTCATTTCAAGCTGACTTTATCGGGGGGCACGGCAGTACCCCCGCCAAGACGAGCGCGAAGCAAACACTGCCGTACCATCCTTTACAGGAACCATTTCGCCGCGTTTTCGGGCCCCTATTTGAGAACCTCTGGATAAGACCAGAACGAAGAAATTCGTCACCCTTAAGCTATAGTCACATACTTAAAATCCAAAATTTCAAGTCTTTAGGTCATTTAGTTTCGAAGTTAAGCGAAAGCAAAGTTTCGCATTTACGACACTCACTCACTCACTCACAGGCCTGTTGGTCTAGTGGTTAGTGACCCTGACTGCTATGCCGGAGGTCGTGGGTTCGATTCCCACTCAGGACAAAATGTTTGTGTGATGAGCACGATTATTTTGTTCTGTGTCTGGGTGTAATTTATCTATAATATTTATACATTTAGAAATATATTAGTATGTTTATCAGTTGACTAGTACCCATAACATAAGCTCTGCTTAGCTTGGGACTAGATGGCGTTGTGTGATAGTTGTGGAATATTATTATTATTACTCATAATCATCAAAATAGAACTAGTACTTGCCATAAACTCAGAGAGCTGAAATTTAGTTCAGAGTTAGAGTTTAATGGCCACATAAAGGGAAAACTATAAAAAACCAGGATAATCAAAGATCTGGAGTATCTGGTGACTCTGATTAGAAAACTCAAGAGCCTAACCAAACTATTAGAGATCGACACATCGCCTTTACAAAAAATATTCAACTTGGTGGGCCGCTTCATTTGATGTCACGTTTCTACAAAAAGAAGTGAAATCCCACCAAAAACATACTGTAAAAAAACTAGCCTCGATGGAGCTGCATGTTTATCTCTGAAAAATAATTAAATCTAGACAAAGTCGTTCCAAGTCTAAGGTTCCTTCGGGCACGCCGCAATCGCGGCGGTAAGACCCCTCTTTGAGGAGTGGCTGGATAGGAGTCACGGCGTCCTGACCTACCGCATGACGCAGGTCCTCACCGGACACGGAAGTTTCGGGAGGTACCTGTGTCTAAGGAGAAAGGAGGAAACGCCTGGGTGTCACCACTGCGAAGATCGCCCGGAGGACACAGTAGAGCATACGGTGCAAGACTGCCCCGCCTGGGCAGAGCACCGACGTGTCCTCACGGCGGCGATAGGCGGAGACCTCTCGCGCCCGGCATTGGTTGCGGCCATGCTGCGGGGCGAGACGGAGTGGGAAGCGGTCGCCTCCTTCTGCGAAGCAGTCATGCTCGCGAAGGAGGAGGCGGGCCGCGTGAGAGAGAGGACAGTGTCCTCCCTCCGCCCCACCCGCAGTGGCGGACGCCCACGGCGACGGACGTCGCCAGACGATCTCCGGCCACCATAGGCGCGGGCATGCGGGCGGCGAGTAAAGGGCAACTCGCTGCCCGACCATGGACCATGCCCGGGTCGACGGCGCGTTGTGTTCCACGCGCGCCTCAAAGAGCGTCAGCATAATGACGGGGCCCCCTCTCTAGAGGGCCAAAGCCTGCCGGGGTCGCGGGACTTATACCATTACCGTGACCCCGGAACATAAAGGGCTATTGAAGGACACCGTGGATTTTAGTCAGTACAAGTCTGACAGTCCCTCCCGCCCTGCCCGGGGTGGGAGGACTCATTTGATGATTTTACCACGATAAAAAAAAAAAAAAAAAAGTCTAAGGTTCCTTACTGCGATTTCTATATTAAAATAGTTAATATTGTGTGACTTGGCTTAGTCACAAGAATGTTTTTAATTACTACACAATATAATTTATATTCCAAAATGAATTCTCTAAATGGTAGTGACAACCTCATTTAAATTATTTGCCTAGTTTAGAAGAACAATAATTTAGTCACATAGACAGACTGGAAAAACAATTTTGATTTAATGTTTGAATTAATATTAAAATACCTAAGTAGTCTAAAAAATGCTAGAAATATCCTGAGAATTATCTTATGGTTCGAGAATTTGGAGCACATTTCTGCGAATGTTTTCGCTGTGGTACAGATATAGAACTACCCAGTTAGGTACCTTCTTTTTATCCAGGTTTAACATGAGTTTTCAGCGAACAGATTAAATTCTAAACGCAAGCTTAAGAACCGTTCAGGACGTCCGAACCATTCCATCAGAACCCTTTGTATAAAAAAGAATGCACGTAGAAAAATACTAAAGACTCACTAGTTGACTTTACAACATTTCTAGTAATAAATACTAGAAATGTTGTAAAGTCAACTAGTGAGTCTTGTTGTCACGATTGCAACCAGAAGTTCTCGTATACATTTCCCTGCGTGTTCCTTATTATACTTCCTGATTCTTGCCTGGATTGACCCAGAAGCTTCTAGCTAAAACCAAACCCATATCTCCCCCCTAAGAGCATCTTACACCAGCGACTAAGACAAGAACTGCTCATATCGGCTAAAATTAATGCTATTAGCGTACTACAGTAGTATCCTCGCTTGCATATTCAAGCACTATGATGATAAAACACTCCGTTTCGAAGTCAACTCCAGTAAATTTACCCGTTGAGCGATCTAAAAGCGATGATAAGGCGACGCGAAAGCGTCACGCGAAGACGAGGACGCGAAATTATCAGTATTCATAAGTCATTGATAGGTACTCGTAAACTGTTGATAAAATATACGGTAAGCTCTTCAAGAGGGATTGTTTAGTGAAAACTACAATAATGCAAAATGGTTGAGCTATTTTTCGGAGAAAATTAGCTCCGACTAATAAAATAATAATAGTCTGTTTGTAAAATGATTTGTTTTCAACACAATATAACATTCGTATTACGACGATCAATACCGATAAGCTCTTTCTCTGTATCGATATAATACCTATACATTTAAGCCTCTAAGGGCGTAAGGGCTTTTACCCTTAATTTCATCAAAATCAGCTTAATTTTAATTAAGTTTGTGTTTATACTAAACGAAATAGCGGACTCTCAAAAGATATTATTATTTTAGTGTCGACGTAGCTATCTGTTCGTTTCTTCCGCCTTTAGGTGGTCCCGCAAATTCCAATAATGCCGACAGCACCACTCGTAGCTCCGAATATAGCGTCTCGGCTGCAAATATTGTTCGTACCACACTTAGACGACCCAAGCAAAAATGGTTTTTGACTAAATTGATTTTCTGAAACCAAATAACGCCAGTGTGACCTCATTTGTTGTTTATATATTTCAAGAAATCGGGAATTAAAAATCGTAAGAAGTCAGTCGACGCTATTAAGAACCTGTTCATCAATTTTATGGACCCTAAATTTCTGGTGGTAGGAAACTGCCTCGAGGCATGCGACTATAAACCTGACTGTCTGGTGACACCGCGACAATGAAGGACAATACTGATAGCTACACACCTAATAGAAATAAATGGAGAAAAATACAAGGAAAACGACTATTCATTTGTTTTCTTTGTTTTGATAATTGGTTTGTTCTATTTAATTAAGAAAACATGCAACTCGGTTTAACGTTGAACATACACACGTTTTATGTTACATGCTTACATTATTAGGTTCATAAAGGCAGGATAAAACAGTATAACTATAATTCTTTATGTGATAATTCTGTTTTATCTGGGTAACTTTAAACCAGGTTAATGTAACTGTAGATACATACTTTGCAAACATTAGCCTCTAAAGGTTTGCTCCAATTTTGTGTTAAGAGAATCGTCCCAATTAGACGCGGACTTTTTCTTCGCGTAATTGTTAAGAAAACTTGTGTAACAATGGACATTGGTTGGAGCCTTAACAAAACGTTCACCTCGTTGGCCCATTCTTATGGTAATTCGACCTCACTGTCACGCGACCTTCTGTCCACACCCCGATAATATGCAAATTAGTCCCCTCCTCTATAAAGTGACCTGAAAACGCTTCCTCATTAAGTCTATTTTGGATTCAGATGAATTCAAAAGCTAGATCTTCGAAAAGATAACGCGTCTCATAACATAACAGAAGATATCTTCCGACCTGCAATATAAAACATAATGTAACAACTTTATGAGTAAAATTTATATCATCTGCGGTATAATATCAAATTTCATAGATACCCAAATGTTGGGTAAAAAAACCCGGTTTTAATGGGTGAAACTTCAAGGGCCATTAGTGTAAAGCCTCGCGTCATTCTCCGCGTACAAACTCAAGCTTTTTACTGCAATAAACTTTCTGACAAGCCATTTGTGGCCGGAAAGTGTTCGCTGAAATTAATCACATGACCCACAACAGGCCTTGTTTACTCCTACCCTCGCGACTCTTGATAACTTCTTTATTTCACTTGTGAATTAATGGCTGTCGTTGGCGCTCGCTGTTTTAAAACTACAATCCTTGAACATGTCTATGTAGTTTTGAAGTTTCCGTCGTTCCAGGGCAATTTAAACGTTCTAATTAAGATTCTCAAATTGAAGTTTTCATTGTTCTTTGTAGCTGAATCGCACAGTTAATTCAGCGAGACGTAAAATTAGTCGAATCAAAGCAACTCGTGTCAGGCACACAACGTTTCAGCAGGATCGTGGATCAGATTGAGACTTTAAACTCTGAATTGCGAAATTTCTCTTTGATATTTTGTCAGAAATTCTAAAGTCACGTATTTAATTCAACTTTGTCGTCGAAATGCAAAATCAGGGTAAATGATCACAATACTAAATAAAAAGAAAGCGAGGCGAGAGTGGAGCTTCGACAAATAGATGACAGAAGCTGGTGAAAAGTTTAATTGTTTGAAAGTCTCTCTAGGAGTTAGGTATTTTAGGGACGCCGCGAGTGCAGAATAGCATGCCTGCGGGTTGGTACTCGGAGCGCGCTTAACTTAATCTGTTGAATTAATACCAAGTGGCTGCGAGTCCCCATATCTGACATTATTCTTACAAATTGGTAAAGAAGGCTGAAGTCAGGAACCCAAATCAAATAAACCGGATTAGGTCATCGCTTTACGGCGAGTGGAAGTGGCGGGTCATCTCGGAGGAAGCAATTCTCGTGGTCGTAGATTGAATGCAAAATTGGATGAGATCCCACTGTTTTTACTGTATGGATCCCGGGAATTGTTACGTACCAACTTCCCCGCGTTTTATTTTGTCGAGGGCACACATTGTTTGAATGGTTTGATTGAATGTGACAATAGTTATTGTAACTGACGCTTCGACTTTCGGGTTTCTTATTCAACCGTTTTCTCGAGAGATGAATTTATTCCCTTCATATTGGATGTTTGACCGCTTTTCGGGCTTTGTAGTTAAAGATTGTAGAGAGAGGGAATTTTTATATTGAATCACGACAGTGTTACAAAATAACTGTAGATTTTTATCAATATCTGTAGATTTATTATTAACGAAAATAAACACAACCATAACTATAAAATATCAATGCATAACAAAGAGAGGGACTCGAAAGGTTCCGATTTCTATTAAATAAACTTAGAAGCCACTAAAATTTCTATAAAATCCGCTGTCAATATTTCCTACAATACAGGAACAACACAATACAACTAAGAAAAATGTGTTCCGAACATTTGTTTTGCTTCGAACTGCAAAAGCTGAATTCTTATGCCGGCAGTAAAGGAGACTTGAAAACCGCTTTTCCATTTCCAAAGTTTACGAAAAATATTTATACATTCTTGTGACAAAAGAGCGTGTGCACTAAAGCTCCCGTGAACTTATGCTGCTAACAGAGCCAATCACGTACGGTAGTGCAAGTAGTGCCGGTTGCTCAGGTCAAGTAGCCCACCGTACGTGTATAGGCCAATCGCAATGTTACCTTGCATTCGTTGCTAACGAATTCTATTCACTAAAGAATTAATAGGGCGCTTCGCATGAATGAATGTTTTATTAGCGATATTTTTATAACTCACTGAAGTATTATTAATTTTTTTATTATTTATCACTGGCAGTTTGAAATATTTTTGTTTCCATGATACTCTTCCATGGTAGCTAGTCAAATTGAGTTTAAGTATAAATATTGCATATTATACACTTTCATTAACTATCTCCGTATATTTTTTATACACATCTTATTCCGCCATCACGACAGCAACGTTGATTCCATCATAAAAAAAAACATTTCCTAAACTTTACATAACTCAAAGGGTAAAACGAAAGTAAACTTTCATGTTGGCAATGTTATTGAAGTTTTCCAGGATTGCTCGCATTTCTGTTTACACAATATACCACTCGTTTGATTTTTTGATTCTATTCGTTCTGTTGCATACTTATATTTTTGTGCATTCAGATTGGAAACTGCGCAATTCTCGGTAACGTGACAAAAGGGAGTTCAGTCAAAGACGCGGGCCTCTTTGCGCCTCGTGTGACATCATACCCAGCAGACTATCGCCACCTCGCCCAAGCTCAAAACTTCGAAAATGTCTACCAGACGCCAGTGTTTTAAAACTTTTGTTTCTATTCCTGAATCAGCTTTTGTAACTGAATGAATGTGCTCGCGTTCCCTCTCCCGCTAGCCAAAAGGCTACATTTGTGAAGACGCGACGACTTTGCTACGTTCTAACTTGTATGTTGGAAAATCATAACGATTCCAGAACTATCAAGTATAATTACTTCAAACTAATAAAATTAATATTCTAGTAATTTTCCAGCTAATCAACGCGGTTGGTGCGCACTTAAAATGCTTCTGTCTATGATAGTAAATGAACTCAAAAGAGCAAGGTTATTACTTGTTTCTAGGAAACCCGCCACAAGCCTTCGTGAAAATTAAATCAGCGAGCTTTAAGTATTACTCAAAAAGCAATGAGCGATGCTAAATAGAAATTCGTTAAAAACTGAAGGCACTTTTGTTGATAACTGTACAGACTCTGGTTAAATTAAGCTGTAGTATTTTGAAGCAAAGCAGAATCCCGCATTAAAGTTTCGGTTACAGTATCGACTGCGGTTACAGACAGCCACGGATACCACAAATGCTAAAGGAGGAAAATATTTTTTAATAATTAATTATGAAGAGCTTGATGGTACCTATTTGTCTTTTGTAATAATAATGATCTCGTTAGTAACCTCACACTATGTTTACTTTTTTATGCAATGTAAATCTTTTCAATAAGTTCAGTTTACATCGTTGCATGAGAGCAGTGGTGGCCCAGTGGTATCGGCCTCGACTTACGAGTTGTAGGTCGTGGGTTCGAACCCCGTCAGGCGCATTACTTTGTGTAATTTATTTCAACACCACTGCTCTCAAAACGGTGAAGGAAAACATCGTGAGGAAACCGGCATGTCTTAGAACCAAAAATTCAAAGACATGTGACATCTACCAATCCGCACTGGGCCCGCGTGGTAGATTACGGCCCACGCCCTCTCTTAGAGAGGAGGCCTGTGTCCCAGCAGTGGGAACATTTATAGACTGATGATGATGATGATGACATCGTTGCATAGCTGGGTTTTGTTTTGATGTGGGAAATCATCAAACAGAACTTGTTTGATGACATTTCCACAGTCTACAGTTTCAACATTTACGTAGAGCTCTGTGTAGCTCTACAAATCTGTATCTGCTGGAATATTTTGTTGTATAAAATCAAAATATAGCTGGGTACTTACGTAATTTTCTTTAGATTTTATCCCAAAAATTGTACTCTTTTATTACGTACCTTAAAACTTCCAGAAGCTCTCGTGAACTCTCATAAAACTGAAAAAATTCAGTTAACTTCATTATAACACTGAATGAAAAGCTTTGTTTCAGCCGTGCAGAGAGCAAAGTTTATCCTATAGAGAGCTGCATCTATTAATTTTTGTTAACTGGAATTCTATTCGCAACTTTGCACTCGAAATAATTTTTCTACGTTGAAGTTGGCGGCTATTATTTGCCCAGTTTATTTTTCTCCAAGTATGAGAGCCCTTGAGTTGAACAAACAGTCTGTGTCCAAGTGAGCCGCTTCGCTGCACGGCTCTGCGCACCAAAACTAATATAAACTGTATGTGACGGACTCTATTCTTTCAACCATAAGGCTAGCAATGACTGCACAGCTTTGCTAAATGTAAAAGGATTTAGCCAAGATATAACATTAAATTAAACCAATAGCTTCCACTTAAACGCTCTATTATTATAAGCTCCCGTCTTCATACAAAATTAATCAAATACGTACAAGATTTCTCGAGTAACCTATTTCATAATTCTAATAGAGGCTTTTAGGGATGCGCCGCTATTTTTTCATAAAAACGTCATGACGCATGGCCGCCATAAGTTTGCCCAGAAAAGAGCGGAGAGAGCTGGATCCATGTAATTAGACGCTACGAAGATTTATGTTACGGAAATTCCCAAATTCTTTTAAAATTTTGGCTGCGACACGTGCTTCTTCTTAAAACACTTTTCCTCGGAAAAACTTATTGCTTTAATAAGTTTAAGTAGCAGATATTTTACAGTTAAATGGGTTTTACTGTTGTTGAGTGTTTCAATTATGAAGAAGTATAAATTAGGACGTTTTTAAGTCGGACATGACATTAACATTCGTTAAGGTTACCGTTTCGAGTTACTTCTGCTAAACTCGTGTAACGAATCCCGCATATCTACGGCGTAGTTCCCAAACATCTGTGTTTAAACCGGGAGCTTAAGCTTCTAGATCAACGACAACTTACTTAAGACAACTTCTGATACAAATACGAACATTATCTCCGTCCAATTTCGTTAAGCGAGGGGAAAAAGGTAAGAAAATGTATGAACTCCGTGTTTATTCGGGTCCGCTTTATTTCCATCGTCCTTTGGGGCTCGCTTCATGTATCACTGCAGACGTCAGCCCTGGGTTAATTGTCTACGTGCGTTTTCAGCTGAATTCGTCACGTTCACCCGTTCACATCCCTATCGCTGTTTAGCCTCGTACTAATAAACGTTTTCTAAATCGAGCGCCCGATGTTACATCTACGAATACTCTGTATCAATATTTGTCTTTCTCTCTTTGTTTCGTATTACTTATATGAGAACGACGTATGAATCTAGATTTATGCGACATTTTATGACTGAAATATCACAGGTTAAATTCTGATTTTCGGATAAATTGTGGAGTTCGTACAATATTTTTGTAAGTAATTTTGGCTTGGGCGTGACCAACTAACAACATAGGGATCCTGAATGTGTCGCTGTGAGTGTGAAACGTTTATTTATTTATGTAAGGGATTTACTCCGAAACGGCTTTAGCAACTGGAATAAAACGTTGACCAAATAGCTTATTTTATTCCGTTTGTGTTATTACAGGATGTACAAACACAAAGGAAGAGAAATAATCTAAATCGTCTTTGTAAATCGATTATTTATACATTAGTCGGAAGTTACTAACCATTTCATGAATCGGTAAGCCAATTGGTTTTACTGGTTTGAGACAAAATCTATTCCAATTTGGTCGGTATTCGTTTCATTTTTTGAAGAGCACCTAAAATCAATGGGGCAGCCCTAGGTAATTGGTACTACTCGTAGATATCTTGTCAATTGGCATCCCTAACAATGGCATCGCAATCTGAAAAAATATGAATGATCCGCCGCTCAAATGATGTGAAGTTTCTGAATCACGATACTGTATCTCCAAGATTAAAAGTGCTATGCTTCTACGGTATGAACAAACCTGCGCTGACGACTTTATTGTGACGTCATGAACGCTTTTCTAACACGTGAATACCCTTAAATTAACAATAATCGTATTACAATAAAAATATAAAATAAATTAACAATAATTCATAATATTAACAAGAAAATAATGATGACATAGAAAAAAAATCACAATGTATTTTTTCCAACTGTAACTTTCAAGTCACAGTTGACAGATCCAGATCATCGTCGTTTCTATTCATATCGTAATTGCATAGTGTAGGTCATTATAGTTTTTGATATTACGACGCATCGAGCTTTAGCGTGTGTGAACCGCAAAATATTGGGACACGGACTGTGCAGACATGGTTTAATCCGATTAGTCGAAATCCTGTCACAAGATGAAAAGAAACAGTTTGCACACTTTCTCGTTCCCTCGATAACACAATGTCCATGTCAATCAAACACCTATGGTTGGAAGTACTGAGCCACTAGCACAAGCAAAAGCAAGCGATGTAAACGTGGTTTAGAGTAAGGAAGATTTTCAAGCTATTGCATAGCTTTTATCGCGGGCTCTGCGCGAAGCGCGGCGCGGCGACAGAATTCCTAAAAACCTAACGAGAAAACCTAAGAAAAAAACCTAAGGAAAATACCTGACACTACGCATCGTCTAACGTCGTTTCAGTTCGGGAGACTTCGGCAATCGTAAAAATAGCCGTCATAAAAACAATTTACTTTTTCTTAGTGATTCTAAACGGCCAGCTACAAAAGGAGTTTTCACAATGAAACCTACTTTAAAATTCTCCTACAACAAAGCAGTTCTTTATTACAATAGTGCACCACAAAAAACATTTGAAATAAATTATATTCTCGTTAAATATACGCGGTAGGCGATTTTTTTCTTTTAAAATACAAAAATGTCATGCAATAGCTTTACCGCGGCAGTCTCCGAGTGCCACATGTATTTTTTTATAACTTATAATATTTACTTAACTATCCAGCGGGTCTAAACCAGCCACTTTAACATATCGTTAACGAAATTGCAATAAAAAAAATAAAAACTAAAAATAGAATATTCTATTCTATTGCTCAAGAAACAAGTAGATATAATTGATAAGGAATAATTTGCAACACTGTAAGTAAGTAATGTAGTTGCTAAAGTGGCGGTCAGCTCGAACTGAAATGATCTTCATTAAATCCGGATAAAGATTACCTAAATCATAATTATCTCACATTACTGTAATTGAAAAGCCTAGATTTTTCTTAAACTTTCCCTAGGGTGGTCACAAAAATAAATTTCCGAAGTGCTATTTACAATATGATGCGGAAAATTTAGTATTTTTGATGAAAAAAACTCCGCGCGTACGAACGTACGTACGAAGAACTCCGCGCGTTCGTGCTAGTACCTCTGTTAGAACTTTAATATGAGCATGAGCAGTAATTCCTCGTAGCGACTATTATTATTGACTCGAGTAATAAATGACAAATGTTGTTGTGGAATGTTTGTCGTGTCGTTTGTGCGGATATGAAACTCTTTATTTGCTCCCTGGCATTAATTAGTTTGCAACAGAACTCTATTCAGAATGCTTTTTCTTTGTATTATTGCTGTTTTGACCTTAATTTCAAGGTCTTTTCAAATGGTTTTGCTTTTAGTTATGAGTTATGACCTATTTCAAAATGTTCACAGGCTAATTGGAGGGTTTCTTATTAACGACTGCATTGAATGTATTACATAACATACATATACTATACATAGAATCGATTTCATTTAAAAGGAAAATGTTATTATATTCATAACACATAGACCCGGTAGTGATTTGTCATTCTAAAAGTGATGTTCAGATTTTATTTGACACTTTAATTTATCGAACGTCGAGCCTGCTTGAAATTCTCCATTTAGTTTTCAGGTACATGGGACCGATACCTATCTTGTTTCCAAACACGGTACAAATATTTAACTTCGGATACCGCTTTGAATTTAGCGACCGTGGAAATACACACGGTATTTTTAACTAGACGGCCGGTTCGTTTGTGTTAGAAACCAATCTCGTTGATATATCCATTAGCCAAATAGAGAGCCGGGGCACGCCGCCCTTAACAAAACATCTGCGGGTAAGTATTCGTGGTACGAAGAACACAAACATTATTTTCCTTTCATTTCTATGGTACGTAACCCATGGACGGCTACAAATACAATATGATAAAAGGGTTAATAATGATTCAAAGAATTACTTTGAGTGCGAGTTCTTTATTTTTCCCAACTATGTTATTAGATTGTATATTTTACAATATTATTTTTATATTGTGAAATAACGTTAATCTTTTCAGTAAGAGAAGTGTCATTTTCAGTTGTAGTTCGGCAATTTATTAATGAAAATAATACGGCGCGCAAAAAAACAAATAGAACCACTGATTGGTAATTGATTCCAAACAATATTCAATATTGAAACAATAAGGTAGCGAACACGCACTGTACAAAGCGTGCGGGTAGGAAAGTACGAAATAAAACCTCCTGAATATTGTGGGAACGTGAGAAAAGGTAACTACAGCGTATCTTGTCCGCACCTGTTATTTATGGTCACTCGCAATATGCATTCTTTTACTATCATTTTATGTAAATGTGACCAGCTATTCCTTCAGGGAAGATAGCAAAATAATAACGCTTGAAAATAAGGTTCATAATGCTTTTACTTTTTCTAATTGCCTGCTTTCTTGTAAATAATGCGAGGGTGAATTAATAATGAAATATAATTGCATGCAGCTAACCCTAGGCTAGCCGGCGGTGCCGGCAACGTGTTATTATGGTAATAGTTTTCAAACTTGAACGGGTCAGTGTTCTTTGTTTCGTTGCAAGTGCTGTTCAATTGGTCACTAAAGTGGCTGTTTTACGAAACAAATCTGCTATCAAAAGTTTGTTTTGTTTTTATCGCTTTTGTGTAATAGTAGCATTGACTCATCATGATTAGCAAAATCCTATTACCGTCTTGTTAGGTAAGTACGTACCGTCGTATTATCTTGAAACAAAAATGTTTGTGATATAAGCCTAAATCTCTACTCAAACGGGGGGATAGTTTTCTGTTCTTTTACAGTAAAACAAATAAATGCCACATCCTAAATTGCTCATTTCCAGTGTAAACAACGAATAGGCACATCGTTAGCCACTAAAATCCATTGAACAAGGTTTCGTAAATCAAAACATTGTTCTAACCGCCATCATTATAAAGAGGAGTGAGTAAACAAAGTGAGCAGAGGACTGAAGTCCGCGCGACGCGACGTTTCGTTTCTCTTCACAAAATAAATAGGCCAATAAAATTCTGTTCAGTGCAACAGCTATCGTTCAGTGGAGCGGCTATCTGAATTTTATACTTTCGACGCCATCACTGGGGCACTTTATTTCTTTACTTTGTACATACGTGTATGAGATATACGTGTATGTGCTGCTTGCTCCTTGTTTATTTAACGGATCGTGCCCGATGAACGGTTCTATTCAATTGAACGCTGGTACATGTACGCTGAAACGTGCTCACAGAGTTTTAATTTCACAAAGTTTGTTTAACGTGAAATGTAAGCGAATCTGAACGTTAATGAGGCTCACTTTAAACAGATTTTGGTATGAGTACGCACTGTCTACACTAGGATAGAACATCCGGAAACGTCAAAACAAATCGTATGCCGTCCGCAACGTCGAATCCTAAACAGGATTGAAACTTGGTCGGGAAGCAATCTAACGGGAACAACAGTACATACAGCGGTCTACCTCCGTAGAGCCCTACGTAATTTAAAGAACAAACAAGCCTCGCAACTGGGTTTACCTCGACTGCAACAAACTCTGCGTCGTTGCTTTAACTTACTCATTTGTCGCTTACTATCACTTCGGTATACGAGTACGTATGTAACTTAAGTCTTACAAGGGTTTCGTATTTCTGTTTAAGCTATCCAAGCTTTACACCGGATCAAAATTAATATCTTCATCTATAAAACAAACACAGAATTTTATACAAAACAGGTTTAGAAGCCAATCGACGTGGTAAGTCTGTGTGTATATGAAATTCAGAGGCTCAAAAATGCTATAGCACCGCAGATGAGTTCGGCTCAAGCGAAGCGTTATCAAGCCCAGTTAATCCTGTCTTCTGTATTATTGAATAAATTTTCCCTCCTGTGACGTACTTTTGCCATTTTTTATCAATTTAATGTATTGGAAAAAATCAGGGCGTCGCTACTTTTTAAACATAACAATGTTACATTGAGGAAGACGTAAGTTAAAGTTTAAATTAGAACGTTTCTCGCAATGATGGGGTGTTCATATTTAGGTAATCCTATTAGCCTTGGGCGGCACGTTATATTACGGGCAGCGGGCGGTAAAGCGGTGTGATGTTATTGTTATGATGGCATAAAGCGAGCCATGTATCTCGTACAACGCAGGTGGCGCTAACTACCGGCAGCGTAGTGAAACTGTCGACACTACGACAACTCGAGACACGGATGTATCTACACACCATACTACAATGTAATGTTTCACGGTTTGCTGATGCGCAAGTTAGAAGCTTTTACTCGAGTAAACTGAATTTTAAGTTGGTACTTGGCAAGACTGTCTCATTTTCACACACTATCGTTACTTTGAGTTCTTGTGTTTATATTGTACTTTTTAACGTTCGCCTTTTTACCTTATCCGTGTTGTTAAGTCGTTTAATGCGTGTTGAAATGGAAGTGACATGTCATGTGGTCTGGTTTAGAATATGCCATGTAACGTCTTCCCTTGCACGTCGTGGCAGGCGATTAAGGGATTAGGCAAGTGAATGGGAAGCTTCCACCTGTAGTTACACTGATAACATCGCTCTGTGAAAGCCTGGCTTGCTGCGGGGGTCACACTAAACCGCCTAGATTGATGTGAAGAGGTGTTTCGGAATTACTCAGGATTCTTACTGAAAATTGGTCTTCGTAACTTTAATTATGTAGCAAAATTTTATTACGTAGAAAATTACGATTATTTTTAAAATTATCATAACATCACGCTTCTTACCTCTGAAACTTCGTTCAGAACAGTACCTACATTTCTCACATTCTTCAATAAGAACGAATGCATTGTTATTACGCAATTTAAACTAGGTTGAGGCTTCTTAAAATCTTTTCTGAAATATTAGAAGCACTAAATTTTCAAGCCAAACATGTGCCTGCAGAGTTTGGTATAATTTTGTTTCCGTTGTTTACATTTCGCTTGTAGCCCCGTCCAATAGCCCCTTTCTACCTCATTCTTAGGCTTTTTCGTGTCACGGCTACATGATTTATAACTTACTGAGATACGTGTCTCCATTCTACCCTAAAGTCTCAATAATGTTATATAAGGCACTGAACTTAAATAATAAATTGTTAGCATGTAACGTACCCAAGTGTTTTGTACTAGGAATGTAATTCTTGAAAAACCACCGTTTTGCATTCTAAGTAAAATAGTATTTTCTTTCATTTTTGGTTGGGTTGTTAGGTTTCATTGTAATTCGTGTTCTACAGGAATGCATAGATATTTACAACGATACTGTAGTCTGATACGATCACTGTTGTGGCGCCAAGTAATTCTATTAGTTGAAATACTACCGTGCATGATTCGATGGTAATTACCCTTTATTATGTACTGTAGTAGAATTTATAATCTCGAAGCATTCATAAGAAATATCTTAGTAGTTAGTAGTACATTTTAATGAGGCAGCTTTATAATTTATGTTTGTTTTGACTTATAGTGAGGCGGGCGGTTGGCTAGAGTTACTGTTTTCTAGTTAATACACCCCAGCTGTTGCACAGATTTGTCTCGGCGTGAATGTTAACACGATGCCAACGGGTACGCTCTATTTATGTAACACCACAGAATATACAACGCCTTACACAAGATTTATACGCTTTGTCTGATAATCTGTTAAAAGATAGTTGACACAGAACATTGGAATTCCAGTGTTTTCTACGTAAAAGAGGGAAAATACTAGGCTAATCTTCAATAAACTAGTTTTTTTGCTGATAATCCAGACTTGACTGAAGCAGCTGTAATTCCGTACCGCAGGCGGCTCAGCGTAATTCCTTTAAAGCCAGCTTTCTCCCGCGTCCCTGTTACACCTGCCGCTGTGGACTTGGAATACGTCGTTTATGAAATAATTTTGTGTAAGAGTATTTCTTTTTTATATGTAACTTTGTTCGTTATTTTAAGTAGGCACCAGGTGGCGTTAACAGGCGGCGTTGCAACGGAAATTGCCGTCGGTCGGTCTCGTCGCCGCGGTGGCCGGAGGGAGACTTGGCTTGCCCCGACCACGCCGCCCACTAAAATAGGCCCTTGTTAATTGTAGGCCAACACAGAAAACAATTAGCACCACTCGTGTGCGCCACACCGACTCGGAATATTTCATCCATTACTCAGATAAAATCACAGACCTACTTACGTAACATGTTCAATTAGATGTAACTCAAACAGGGAGATTATTCTGTTAAGACTTGTTGTGTGCTCACCAAACTTTGGATTGGTTTGAGTGTTTGCTCCTCCGAATTAATCTCAGAAAACATACGAACGTAAACTATTTGACTGCCGAATTTGAACTTAAAAATTATAAATAAAAACAAAAGAAGCCGCCTTTGTTTTTCAAGTTAGGGATGACTTTCAACTTTCTTATTACGCAACGACACATAACACGCTTTTGTACTTATAACACCAATTGTTGGGGTAACAATACTTTGTAAAACAAAAGAAACTGGCACATCAATTTATATCAACAGGGAAAAGCTAAGCAAATGGATATCACGCGTACAAATGAAATGAGAAGGGCGGCTCCCTGACTTTAGAACGTTTAATGACCTTTGAGGAAGGTGTTGTGTTTTGACGTTGCATTAGCGAACAATAGACGTTGAAACTAAAACTAGATCCGCCTTTATCTTCGCAATTGTTATAAAACACAAAGCGCTTAACTAGTTGAAAGCTTTCGGCAGGGCGTTTACACGGCGGGCGGTTAGGCCGAGCCTATATACAGCTTAGGACGTAACGATGTCGATGACTCCAATGATCCTGGTACTTGTAATTCGCTCTGAAATATGTGTGCATTGGATTGTGGGAAATGCTTTGAGCCTTGTTTTGGTTGAAACTAGTGGATTTGGTTAAAACTAGTAGGTAAATATGGTTGAATCTATTGAAACATGTGAGTTGCTTCTGTAAATGTCAAAGTTGAATATATACCATACTTGCAAATCGAAGTAGCATTTGACGACAGCAGGAGTATGATGAATTACGCCAATACCATTCAAATATAAAATACTTTGTGATAATAAAAACATTTATGCCTGCGACGTTGCGTCTACTAAACTATCTGTATACCTTTCATTCAAATCCGTTCAGTATATCTTGTGTGAACGAATAACAAACACCTATCCATGCGAATGAAAGATTAAATCCATCAGAGTAAGATGTAGGTAACATGTGAACTTGTAGGTAATTAAATCTTTAATAAAATTTTACAGAAGACCTGTGATTACTGCCATTTTCCAAAATTTACCATTTTTTAAAAATTAATTACTAATTTAATTTGTCTACGCTCTAAAATGCAAATATTTACAGTAATCAAGTAAAGTTTATGATAACATTACAGTCATTAAAATGGTTTAAGTTGAGTGTAATATGCTTACCAATTCCAATCTTTTTAAGTAAACAACTTGAATTATTAAAATTAAATTGGGAAAATTTACTTTTGAAGTCAAATAGCATTTTATTTATGAAAGGCCGTTGGCGCTGGATCATGTAGGAGCTAATCCTCGGGGAACTATTTCATTTTTTGAGTGAAAACTCATTTTATAATGTTACTTTTGCACGGAATATAATTACGTAGTCCGTTAGAATTACTAATGTTTTATTCAGACTAGCTGTATCATCATCATCTGCCCAGCCATCTACTGCTGAATACTGATATTTTACATGGAGTGACTGCCAATCTGACCTCCACAACCCAGTAACTGGGTAATACGGTACTCTTTGGTGAGACTGGTTGTTAGACTTTCGTGCTTCAAATGACGAGGGGCTGGGGTCAGACAAACAAGCTATCCATGTAAATACTGATACAGCAGCATCCGATTCGACTGGAAGCCAACCGCAACATACTTAGTTGGGAAAAGGCAAATGATGATCGAAAGATTAACAAGGACAAATTAATAAGGTATTCTAACTCTGCTGCTGATTTCTGAAAGAAGTATTGACTCACGCAACTTACTCAAGCCAAACAAGAAAGTTTTATTAAGATCGCAACTAGAATGATTAAAATACCTGCCATCTTGAACTTATGCTAACCTAGTTCTTCTCGGCAGACGATCTCCGGCCGCCGTAGGCGCGGGCATGCGAGCGGCAAGTAGGTAATGGGTGACTAGCTGTCCGGCCATGGACCATGCCCGGGTCGACGGTGCGTTGTGTACCACGCGCACCTCAAAGAGTGTCAGCATAATGACGGGCTCTAGAGGGCCAAAGCCTGCTAGGGTCGCGGGAATTGTCTCATTACCGTGATCCTGGAACGTAAAGGGCTATTGAAGGACACAGTGGATTTTAGTCATCCTCCTCCGAGGACAGTCCGTTCCGCCGTGCCCTCGGAGGGAGGACTCATTTTATGATTTTACCACAATAAAAAAAAGCCTAGTACTTTTGATTTTATCGATAATATTATTTAAAAAACCCATCTCTAGAAGCTACCTTAGGTGCTGTAATCTGAAAACAATCTTTGCTCTAACATCGTTGCTCAAACAGGAATACTTCACTTATCACAGTTGTTCATTCCACACACATCGGTAGTTGTAAGTTAAATTCCTAAAATGCAATGAACTTCCCAACATACGTACTGCAGTAAACAGCGCTTAAGATTTAGTTGGCAACTCAAACGTAGATATTTTAGCTCCGAATCCATACCTTGCAACTTCCTGAACAGAATAGAGTAATTGCTTCTCAGCCAAACTTAGGAATCAAGTGCATACCCAAGTTAGTTTCAAGTAATTAATATAGAGGTAGGAGAAATTGTTGGAGTCATCCGTCAGTCTCAAGCTGTGTATTGAACCCGACGCTGGGAGCCGAGGCGTCATGTAATTCTGTTACTCTCCCACTTCCAGTTAATTGAATACGTCTGCCACAAGGCTGGGGAGCCAGAAAATTCGATTCGAGGTTCTAATGTATGTAGCAAACATTCTTAGAGGGAATACTGCTTTCTTGTTTTAAGATTACGAAGGATGACGCCTTAATGGAATTGCTACGCGCTACATCTTTAATTGCTTGTTACTTAGCGCTGTTACTGTAAGCTCGCAGGCGTCTTGGCGTTTAGCGCTTGGCTAAGTTGGTCTGTGGTTGTGTGACCATCTATCATAACGAGTTTCCTTCGTGATTTCAAAATCACGTAAAGCTGTTGATCCCGGCTGTCATTTCTAGATCTTTGACAGTCGTTACTTGGAGTCAGAGGTTCGAAAGTCTGAAAACCAGTCTTACCAAGGGGTATCTTATAGTCCAGTTACTGGGTGCTGGAGGCAATTGCTACATTTGTTGCATCCGTTTCAACTGGAAGGCGACCCCAACGTACATAGTTGGAAAAAGGTTAGATAGATGGTGATGCTTAGCGCTGCTACTGTACTTCGTCAAACAGGGAGTGTTCCGCGACATGACGGCAGCGTGGCGCATGCTTGGCGTGCTTTACTAAGAAAATGTATAGGTTGCTGGCGTGACGCAATGGTGACGGGATGTGAGCTTAGCGGGGACATGTTTCCTGCAGTGTGTCTATCACGCACGCGTCGCTTACGTCCCGCTAGCGCCCCGCTATCGCGCCGATCTCTGTTTGACGAAGCCTTAAACCTTATTACTTACAGATACAGAGTAAATCTCCTTATTCCTTCGTCTGCTTCATCTGCTATAAAATAAAGCTTATCAATAAGCATCCGGTAGAAAATATAGTTACCCACAGCGCGACGTCTTCTCAGTAATGTGATTTTATTTAGCTTTCCTTTCGAAACATGGCAGTTTCAAATGTGTCTATTTGCTTTATAAAGATTAAATGTTACCGTTAGATTTTTCAGTACTTATGTGATCTTTTTCTTGGTCTTATCTTACGTTGAGAAAAGTATTACTGGTATGAGTATATTCCGGACAAACGCTTCATATAAAATCATCAAATAACTCGTACTCTGTTTTCTTTAATTGCTCTTTACGTTCCAGGGCTGTGGTAATGTCTTAAGACATTCCCGCAATGTATGTGGCCTAAAAGTTTAAACTATAATTTCGCAATAGATTATAATTTTGATAAATATTTTCAAAAATATTTACCAACAGCGATTGAAACTTTTGTCAGGGCACAGAATAATTAATAGTACTATACGTACAGAAGGACTACTCCAAAAAAAATCAAACAAATGTAAAATCTATATACGAGAGAATAAAGTACATTTTAACTGGCAGCCGTACCACCCACCTACTTTTATAATAGCCTAAACTTCCCGTGCGCAAGCAAAAATGTACTGAATGGTTACGCCCGAGAGTTTATTTCGGTTTATCTGACGCCAACGACATTAAAAGGTTACTATGGGTCAAGCTCAATAGGGTTGCGACTTGCGAGTTCAGGCACAAATACCTATGCGTATTTTATGCATTTGCTAAATTACATTATTACCATAAATACCTATGTTCCTCAAGGAATTTTGTTTTTATCATCAGCCTATATCTTTTTGGTTTCGTCATCGATTACTACATACATTATTGATTGTTAGCACATAATGATAATAGTAGGTACCTACGGCACCTTACGTGAGGAATAATATTTATAATAATATTATCTTTTCTACCTATTATTGTTATATTTTTGAACATTTATCTTACAAAAAAAAGAATAATATTTAAAAGATTTTTATCGTCTATGGCAAAATAGCCAGTCCTTATTATTTTGCACTCAACCTAGTAACCGACCAATTACTATCGCATACTGTCACAGGCCCCGCGTTGCGTGTCTTTGTAGGTAGGTAAAAAAGTGGCGCAGCGAATTACGACCGCTGACCTTGAATGCGTAGTGTGGCCATTTTCTGAGTTAGAACTTTTAAACAACAACGCAAACATCTTTCTACTTTCTATACCGATCTTAATTCTTAGTACTCAGCTTAAGGTGAGTGAGAGTGTCGTCTTTTTATCTTGGTCGTCCAGTAGGCTCACCCCCCCCCCCAATTAGTCTCTCGCCTCATTTCCAAATTTGTAACCTCATGATTAGGTATCATGATCAGTTAAGCCCATACTTCACAAGCAGGGAGATAATTTTGTTGATCATTACTAAATATGTACTATATTTTTTTTTTCTTCATAATAATATTGTGTTATTAATTTACCAAAAGCCCCTAAAGCAAGAAACTTGTGCGTAACTACACGTAACGTAACAAAAATATTAAGGAGACGGAGCGCGTGCGTAACGGGTGGCACGTGGCAGCCGTAGTGAATGGGCCACGACATAATGGCCCCGCAACTACTTGCAGTTTTATGCCTACACCGCGGAGTGAGACAGGCCTGTTAAGGGCGAGTAGTTAGATTATTAGTTAAACTATTTGTTAAATCCACTACATTTTTAAACATTTGTTTTAAAAAAATGGATGGGATTTTTGGCTCTTCGGTCGTTTGATCCCGCTCAGGCGGGACCCGCGGGTCCAAACGAGTTACAACAGTTAACTATTGATCAAACAACTAGGCCTTAAGCGCCGAAACACAGCAGCACTATACTTAATTCTAACTCCCTTGGCAGATAACCGACGATCGAATCGATCGAACGATCGGTGATTAAAAAGCACAATCTTCTCTATCCTTTGTTTTCTTCGCAGTGTGTCGTAACAACGAGTGTACCATGCAGCGTACTTCATGTAATCCATTAGTCGCTACTTTTCTTTTTAACGTTGAACTTTAACTTGGCACTCACTGACAAACGTGATGGGGTGCTTTGAATTTTTCACCCTTCAAGGAAGAAAAGTTGTGTCAGTAACACATGGTGTAAAAATTCAAAGCCGCTTAGAATATTTTTGATCTGAATAAAACAAATGGGTAAAGCCAGCTGGTGTTAGTTCTCACATAAATACGAGTTTTAGTTTCAAACTATTTTGATCGAAGGAATTGACTGGTTTTATGCACGATTTGTATTGCATTCATATGGATTTCATAGTATTAAGTATATAACTTCTAGACTCGAAACTCTTTTAAAACTGCACGTTATTTGACCGTGTTGTAACTTGAGCCTACGTTTTTGCTACGAGCGTAGTAAACTGTAGCATGTGGCGTAGCAGCGTAGTAAACCGTAGCGGATGGCGTAGCAGCGTAGCATTAACCTATCACCCTATCTTCCGATCTTCGAACTTTGTTAGATGATCCGAACAATACCCATGAATAAGGTGGATGAATACATGATTTTGATTTAATAGCGGCCTTCAAATAAGTAGGTACATAAGGGTCAAAATCCTTTATGCAAATTTACTCTTTTTATATCAACGTCAATTTTTGCAGTTATATTCGTTTATAGACAAATATTGTCATGTCTAAAGCAAATAAATATGTATGTGCTGCTCGCAAAGTCGTATAAATATTTTGGAAAGGCTTTGATGTTTTATGAATGTTGGGATATTAATGTCTCATGTTGAGTTTACCATAGCTATATTTAGATTTCCAAACTAATATTTTTTTCATGTGGTAAACAGGTATTAAGGCTACACAAGCCACGCATTTCTCCATACATTTGTTTTAGGATGATTACTCCATTGTTTGACATTTTTTGTTCCAAGACGGACATAATACTGTTTTGTCTTGTTATGATCTATGCCTGTACGAAAACAGAATTTAAAAATATTTAGTCATTTCAAAGTTATCAGCCTCAAAAGTTCCATATTTTAACCCGTAATTTAACGCAACTTTGGACGTAATTAAATAACAGAAGGAGTATGAAATCTCTAAAACCAAATTCGTACAGGCGTAGTTTATTTATTCAAGAATTTATATAACTTTACTTTGGATCAAAACATTCAGTTATTTTGTCATAAGAACACAAATTCTAGAAGCCTACTCATCAATTTTTACGCGCCCGTTTCTAACAACAATTATTGTGCATCTCACTTCAATACACATCCCCCGCGGGGAACGGGGGAAGTGGGCGGAGCGGCGCGAACGCCGGCCGGCAGTATTTTTTTTTAAATAATATTTCCTTATATTTCGCTTTCGTTCGCGTTCGTATGTTGACTTCCGTTACTTATGATAATTTTATCTTTTGCATCTTATTATTGTTATCACACTCCTGGCATTGAACTTTTGATTTTGATTACGATTCTACATTGATAGTTGACTTCGCGCGTGTATTGTTTTGGTTTCGCCTTATCTTATTGACCCCTTTTTTTTCGTGGTAAAATCATCAAATAAGTCCTCCCGCCCAGGGTGTGGCGGGAGGGACTGTCAGACTTGTACTGATTAAAAACCTTCAATAGCCCTTTACGTACCAGGGTCACGGTTACCAGGTGAGAGAGTCCCGCGACCCCGGCAGGCTTTGGCTCTCTTAGGGGGCCCCGTCAGATTGCTGACAGCTCTTTGAGGCGCGCGTGGAACACAACGCGCCGTCGACCCGGGCACGGTCCATGATCGGGCGGCAAGTCACCCATAACTCACCGCCCGCACGCCCGCGCCTACGTTGGCCGGAGATCGTTGCGACGTCCGTTGCCTTGGGCGTCACCCGCGGCGGCTGGTCGTGAGGTGGACGCTGCTGTCCTCTCCCTCACGTATCCCGCCTCCTCCTTTGTTAGCATGACTGCTTCGCAGAAGGAGGCGACCGCTTCCCATTCCGTGTCGCCCCGCAGCATAGCCTCAACCAGTGCCGGGCGCGAGAGGTCGCCGCCTATTGCTGCCGTGAGGACACGGCGGTGCTCTGCCCAAGCGGGGCAGTCCTGCACCGTATGCTCGACCCTGTCCTCCGGGCGATCCTTGCAGTGGTGACACCCAGGCGTTTCTTTCTTTCCAATGTGACACAGGAACCTCCCGATACATCCGTGCCCGGTGAGGACCTGTGTCAAGCGGAAGGTGAGGACGCCGTGACGCCTCTCCAGCCACTCTTCAAAGAGGGGTCTTACCGCCGCGATTGGGGCGTGCCCGATCTTATAGACCCCTTGCATTTAATTTTAGACTATTTATTGGATTGAATTGAACGATTTACTTCGCGTTTTACAGTTGGCCAAGTGTAAAAACCGGCCAAGTGCGACTTGAACTCGCCCATGAAGGGTTCCGTAGTAGCAAGCATAGATTAGGGACATAATTATATTGATATTAGTAAGTAATATACACAAACAATAATAATAACTTTGTTTTTCATAGTGTTTGTATGAATGGCAAAGTTATATTTGCGGTTTTTGAAAATGTACTATATCTCAAAAACTGCTAACTATATCTCATCCAAACCAATTTTCAATGGAAGTTTGCATGATAATGTACATCATACATTTTTTTAGTCTCTTATTTTAGAAGTTACAGGGGGGGAGCTCACATTTTACCACTTTAGAGGTGTCTCTCGCGCAAACTGTTCAGTTTAGAAAAAAAATATATTAGTAACCTCAATACCATTTTTAAAGACCTATCTATAGATACCCCAAGTATGGGATTGGTGAAAAAAAAAATTTGAGTTTCAATTCTAAGTATGGAGAGAACCCCCAAAATTTGTTTTGTTTTTATTTTTGTGAAAAAATCCTAATGTGGTTTACATAATACATCTACTTACCAAGTTTCAACAGGATAGCTCTTATACTTTCGAAGAAAAGTGGCTGTAACATACGGACGGACAGACAGACAGACATGACGAATAGATTCCGTTTTTAGGGTTCCGTAGCCAAATGGCAAAAACGGAACCCTTATAGATTCGTCATGTCTGTCTGTCTGTCCGTCGGTATGTCACAGCCACTTTTTGTCGAAAGTATAAGAGCTATCCTGTTGAAACTTGGTAGGTAGATGTATTATGTGAACCGCATTAGGATTTTCATACAAAAATAAAAATAAAACAAATTTTGGGGGTGCCCCCTATACTTAGAATTGAAACTCATTTTTTTTTCACCAAATCCATACGTGTGGGGTATCTATGGATAGGTCTTTAAAAATTACATTGAGGTTACTATAAAAAAAAATAGTATCATTTTTTTCTAAACTGAACAGTTTGCACGAGAGACACTTCCAAAGTGGTAAAATGTTTGTCCCCCCCCCCTGTAACTTCTAAAATAAGAGAATGATAAAACTAAAAAACAATATAATAATGTAGACCTCAACAAAAACTTCCAACGAAAATTGGTTTGGATGAGATAAAGTTAGTAGTTTTTGAGATATAGTACATTTTCAAAAACCGCAAATATAACTTTGCCATTCATACAAACACTATGAAAAACAAAGTTATTTTTATTGTTTGTGTATATTACTTACTAATCTCAATATAATTATATCCCTAATCTATGCTTGCTACTACGGAACCCTTCATGGGCGAATCCAACTCGCACTTGGCCGGTTTTTGCCATTTGGCTACGGAACTCTAAAAACGGATCCCTGCTAGCAACGTCACGGGAAATCCATTATTTTTACATACTAAAACCTTCTCCGGAAGAATGTGACGAACACCTTTCTGAAAACTGCATCAAAATCGGTTCAGCCAAACGCGAGATAATCGCGGACAACATACATACATACAAACATCCAGGTCGAATTGAGATTGGAACGAACGGACTTCAAAAACAAGTGCGAGTTGGACTCGCCCATAAAGGGTTCCGTAGTAGCTTATTACAAAAACCGATTATCTGCATTTTTAAACCAATTTTTGTTAATTTTAAAGAAATCGAATCCTCAAGTCACGACGAAGCTACAAGTAAAAGCCATTATCGCTCGAATTTTGATGCAGTTAATCGGTTTTTGCAATAAGGGTACGAGATTAGCGATATAATTTTTATATTGAGATTAGTAAGTAATATACACAAACAATAAAAATAACTTTGTTTTTCATAGTGTTTGTATGAATGGCAAAGTTATATTTGCGGTTTTTGAAAATGTACTGTATCTCAAAAACTGCTAACTATATTGCATCCAAACCAATTTTCGTTGAAAGTTTTTGTTGAGGTCTACATTATGTTGTTTTTTTAGTTTTATCATTCTCTTATTTTAGAAGTTACAGGGGACACACACACATTTTGACTTGACTGGCCTGTTGGTCTAGTGGTTAGTGACCCTGGCTGCTATGCCGGAGGTCGTGGGTTCGATTCCCACCCAGGACAAATGTTTGTGTGATGAGCACGATCATTTGTTCTGTGTCTGGGTGTAATTTATCTATAATATGTATGTATTTAGAAATATATAAGTATGTTTATCAGTTGTCTAGTACCCATAACACAAGCTCTGCTTAGCTTGGGACTAGATGGCGTTGTGTGATAGTTGTGGAATATTATTATATTTTACGACTTTGGAAGTGTCTCTCGCGCAAACTGTTCAGTTTAGAAAAAAAATATATTACTAACCTCAATATAATTTTTAAAGACCTATCCATAGATATCCCACACGTATGGATTTGGTGAAAACATTTTTTTGAGTTTCAATTCTAAGTATGGGTGTAAGTACCACCAAAATTTGTTTTGTTTTTATTTTTGTGTAAAAATCCTAATGCGGTTCACATAAAACATCTACTTACAAAGTTTCAACAGGATAGCTCTTATACTTTCGAAGAAAAGTGGCTGTGACATACGGCAGACAGACAGACATGACGAATCTCCCGTTTTTGCCATTTGGCTACGGAACCCTAAAAACAAAACTACCGACTTCCGAAAGAAAAGTTATTTTACGCTCTTTTGTGTCTGTTTTTGAATTCGGTTCCCTTTTTACAAAAAGTTTTTTTTACAACAATAAAACAATACTAGCGACCCGTCCTGGCTTCTTCTTCTAACTTTGTTTACACACGGCTGCACCATCCTTCAATCAAACCTGAGCTAGCAATCTGGAAGAGATTGCTTTTACACTATATAAACGCTATTTTAAAGGAACAATTATCAATAAAAATATAACTAAATAACATGATTTTTATTTGATGAATTAGTAATTAGGTACCTACTCTAATGACTCCTACACAGTGCCGCCGGCACTGTCGCCGGCTTTTGCCGAGCAGCTGTGCCGCCGCCATACGCGGCGGCAATAACAAAATAATAACAACAAAAACTTTACAGAACATAACAAATTATATAAACTACGAGTATGGTTACCAATGAGCTTGCGCAAGTGTGCCGCACGACGGATACGGTATGCTAGACGCGATCGTTTCTGTGTGTGCGCAATAGTTTCGTACTGTTCATCGCTGGCGCTATCCTTTTCTCGCGTGCCGCTTGATGAAATAGCAAGCGTTTACGCCGCGCCCACCGTTGAGTTCGACCGAGCGGCCTGTGTACTCTTAAGTATCTAGTTAGTTAGTGAAAATTTATGTTCCTTTTGCTATGATACATTTTCATTTATTCTGTAAATTATTTGTAATTTCCTTTTTTTGTGTGGCATCTCGCAGGCCAACCTCTAGTAGGTTGTGTATTGTTCTACTGGACTTTTTTGTGGATGCCCTAAGAATTTAAGGCCTCCAGCCAGGGCAACAAACTTAGTTAAAAACTAAGCGATATAACTTCCTTTTTTTTTCAAATGTGATATATTTTCAACACCAGCATCATGTTTGCGAAAATCCTGGAATAGACGACAAAAATTCGCTTTTCCAATTATTATTCTGTGACATATGAAATGCATTCTTGAAAATATTTGTTTTACGATGTCAGTATATTCAAATAGGTAGCTGCTTTTGTCCTTCCAGTTACTGAAAAAGTTCAAATGAATTTTAAACATGGTTAATATTAAAGTGCACAAAACAGTAGCTAAAAAGTATCATATTTAAAACAGGAAACAATATTGGTAATCCATCGAATCAAATCGTTTTATAAAACAGTGGATTGATGTTGGTCAACTTTTTATAAAAACTTTTCAGGGATTCCTTTCGAAAGAGTGTCGCAATCAGCCGTGAAGCCCAATACATTGTTGCAAAACCCATAAAATCGATTTCAATTTGTTTTGCAACAATTTTATTTGGTAATCATTACATAGGTATATTAAAGTTTGACACTGGTATTCCAGCGAGTGACTTGAGTCCATTGCTCAACTCAAGGCCACTCAGTCGTAATGGCAACAATGTCTAAATCGAATTCTTAACAGTTGGCTTGTTAACTTGTTGATTTTTGCAAAATTTCATTCTAACCAAATAAAAATATAACATTTGGTTAGAATGAAATTTTCGCTTTTGGACCTTTTAACATTAAGACGAATGTTACCCCAATTCGTTCTGATCACACCGCAAGTGTCCAAATATGGCGCAAAACAGAGCATAAACGGCCATATCTATTGATTGGGATTGTAAACATGAGTATTTAACATTAATTTTAGCTTGATTCCTCTACGCATTCCCGAGAAAAAGTGTCTTGTCAGACAGCAGACGGACGACAAAGTCATTTTATAAGAGTTCTGTTTTTCTTTTGAGGTACGGAACCCTAGAAAGGTACCTCCACAGTAAATGCACGTTGCCTTATACATGGCTTATTTTATTCTTATCAAACCGATACTGTTTCAGTTAAATCAATGTTAAGAATGTTTTTATTGTTACACTAACGAACGTTTTCTTGGTTATCAACACTTCTCAAAGATTTTATAAACATGTAAATATTATACACAGAGGCGCTAGTACGATTGCATAACGTAAACGTTAAGTAAATACTTCGATTTTAAACTTGGAAAAGTTCGTTTTTATTTAAATGAAAAAAAATAATTGCGAATTTATTTATTTTTTGAGGAACGCTGTGTTTTAAGAATAGGTACTAGATATTTTTAAATAATCGGCATATTTATTTTATGTTGAAGTCAAGCATTCGTGTTCACCTCTGATTATCAATTTCTATGACTCAATAAAATGCAGACACCGTTTGAAGCTAACAAAAATCTACCCGTGTTACTAGACTGAATCAATGTCACCCCAGTAATTAATTGGTTACTTTTGAAAGTTTTCCAGGAATTCCAAGGATTCGAAACATCCAATTCCTTTTTAGTCAGAATTTAGAGTTGAGAAATATAACGGACACGCATTTTTTTCTTTTGTAAAATCAATAGGTGCGTCCACACAGAGCGAGCAGCCTCGCGAGGCATTTGCCGCGGGAAGCAGCTCGGTTAGTGTGGACGTGTCTCGGCCGAGGAAAGCGCGCGCTCTGCCGCGGACGATCAACCGAGCGCCCGAGCCATCCAGTGTCGGCTTTTGTTTCGAGAAACAATTGCGCGTCCAAACAGAGCAAGCAGCTTCGCGAGGCATTTGCTGCGCGAAGCGAATGCCTCGCGAGGCTACTCGCTCTGTGTGGACGCACCTAATGAATATTTACGACGATAATAACGCATCAAAACTCGAGCGGGCTTGTGATGTCAGCATTCAATAAAAAAATTACTAAATTGTGACGTATTGCCCATTTTTTAAGCAACGTATCTCCGTCAATGTTGGTTTACGTTTAAAAAAAATACGGGTCGAATTTTTTTCGAAAATCTAACTGATGGCCTAATTAGAATTTTTCAGTCAAATGGCCAATTCATAAAATTAGGCTTATCAACAAAAGATTCATCATCATCAGCCTATAATGTTCCCGCTGCTGGGACACAGGCCTCCTCTCTGTGAGAGGGAGTGGGCCATAACCCACCACTCGGGCCCAGTGCGGGTTGGTAGATGTCACATGTCTGCGAATTTTTGAATTTTAGGACATGCCGGTTTCCTCACGATGTTTTCCTTCACCGTTTTGAGAACAGTGGTGATGAAATAAATTACACAAAGTAATGCGCATGGCGGGGTTCGAACCTACGACCTACAACTCGTAAGTCGAGACCGATACCACTGGGCCACCACTGCTCTAACAAAAGATTAACGCAACAAAACCACACTTTTATTCTACACAGCAATAATTGAAAACAATAATGAACCACAGAATAGACATTACAGTTCCACAGCGAATTGGAAATACATATTTTAGTATCTACTTAGTGAGAAATGGACCAGGCCCGTTAATATTTGTCGATACACTGTGCAATACGATTTAAATTGCTAGCAACCAGAAATTCGTGAATAACGTGCTATTAGTAAGAAGCCATGGAAAATTAATTTTACGTAAATGTAATTTGATTTCGATTGGGGCTTATTGCGAAGCGAACTTCAGTATACTTTGCAATATAAGTGTATTTTAAGACCTTTCCAATACCTCGCGGTGAAGCCTTCAAAAGTCCTAATCGAACTTTATCATGAGCTTATATATTTTTTGCAAATTGAATTATTTTTATTGTGATTAATTTTTCTAAAACGATTTTGTAGAATTTTAATTTATCTTTTATTTAAAAGAAGTTAGTATTTACCTTCGTAAGCTAATATACAAAAAATGCTCTTCCAGCATTTTAGTCATATAACTTTTACAGTTTTGTGTGAATCATATTTTTTTTAAATAAACCTGAAGGTATGTCAACGCTAATATCTATGGAGGTTCAAGTTTAAAAAAAAAAAGTTTGTATTGTGATGTTCCACATCATGACTGTACTCGTTAGTACACGGGATACATATTTTCCAAATTAATATACCGTCCAAAATAATTACTAACAACTGTTCATTAGCTATGGAAATTAAACCGCTGTCATATTATCGTCTTACTAATTGAAGGTCAGACCCAAAATAGCTAGATAACCAGAGTTTGACACTTGACACTGCTACCGCAGCGTTAATCTAAGTAAGAATCCCATTAACATCTTGAAAGGAGAACATCTTAAAGGAACATTAGTTAATTTGTACTAAATTAATATGATTACGAGTTAAGTGATATAAAACGTGATACTAATGCTGGTGGCAAGTACAGTAACTAGTAGTAGAATGGATGTAAAGGAACGTCAGTCAGGTAATTTGGAGGCGGTTCCGATTGTATGGCCCAAATGATGAGAGAACGGCGGTCAAAAGACATTTAAGGCAGTAAGTAAGTAGTAAACATAGTACTGGTAATAGTAGTTTGCGAGAAGCGAAGTATTTTACTATCAGAATCAGAAAGATCAAAAAAAAATTTATTTCCTTTCTTTCTATAGAAGTAATGTTCAAAATAGTTTGTGACAAACTCTAGTTACCGTAGTGGTGAAGACGTCTGGATCTGAGCGCTTAATGTCTTTCTAATTTCCAAACGCCTAACTACGAGTAAGCTTTGATAAAAGTAGTTTTGGCAATGCCACCACTCTCTTTGACACTTTGTCAAATAACTACTTGTTTTCTGCCCCTTTTCAATGAAAGTGATGATGCATTCAATGTCAATTAATTCACTGACAGGCCTGTTGGTCTAGTGGTTAGTGACCCTGACTGCTATGCCGGAGGTTGTGGGTTCGAATCCCACCCAGGACAAATATTTGTGTGATGAGCACGATCATTTGTTCTGTGTCTGGGTGTAATTTATCTATAATATTTATGTATTTAGAAATATATAAGTATTTTTATCAGTTGTCTAGTACCCATAACACAAGCTCTGCTTAGCTTGGGACTAGATGGCGTTGTGTGATAGTTGTGGAATATTATTATTATTCAGTGTGTTTCTGAATTTTAGAATTTTAGACGCTTTAATATGTATTATTTATTCATAATCACTAACCTATCAGCCTAGAATCTCCAATCAACGAACAGGCCACTTTGACTCCAATGAGTAGTCTGCACTGTACCAGAACAAGAAATTACGCGACTCACAACTCAAACATTTACGCTCGTCTGGCTTCAGCCTAAAACAGATTAAGTTCCCCGCCCGCATACTCGTCTATTTAGCTCATTGTACATTAATTGTACGCATTTCCTTGAATTCGTTGTAACTTTTGAATTAAACAAAATTGTTTGTTGCTAATTAGTTTTATTTCAGATCATTTTAGGAATGAACGGTCGTTTCTGACAATGTTAATAAAGTTCTACATCCTTTAACCTTGCTCATTAATTAAATCACGTTTTAATTATGTTCAACACTACGAAAACGCGTAAGCAATTTGTTCTGAGTTCTAACAAGAAAATCGTATTTATTTTTAGAAATGTTTTCTATAGCAACATGTTCTTTACAAGTTGTCACAACAAAAGACCACGTAATAAAAAAATGACTAACGTAGATGAATATCACATTTTTTCGCTCTAGTGAATTTGTAGGAATGCGAATTAATAGGATTTCTTGAAGAATTCGACGAAATACCTACTTATACTAAATAAATTTTATTGGAATGGCTTCCAGGTAATCGAGTAAATAATATGTAGATCTTCTTTTCTGAATGAATCAAAATTCTCAGTCAGAAGTGAATTTTTGTTATTACATTGTTATTTTTACCCGACTGCCAAAGAAGGATTATGTTTTATTAATAGTGTTTCCTTGCCTTACTTACATTTTTTTGGCTATTTATCTTAATAAACCTAATAATCCTATCCTACTAATATTCATCATCATCATCATCAGTCTATAAATGTTCCCACTGCTGGGACACAGGCCTCCTCTCTGTGAGAGGGAGTGGGCCGTAATCTACCACGCGGGCCCAGTGCGGATTGGTAGATGTCACATGTCTTCGAATTTTTGGTTCTAGGACATGCCGGTTTCCTCACGATGTTTTCCTTCACCGTTTTGAGAGCAGTGGTGTTGAAATAAATTACACAAAGTAATGCGCTTGACGGGGTCTAACCCACGACCTACTACTCGTAAGTCGAGGCCGATACCACTGGGCCACCACTGCTCTCTACTAATATTATCATTGTGAAAGTTTGAGAGTAGGGATGTTTCTTACTCTTTCACGTAATAACTACGGAAACGGAACGGATTTGGATGAAATTTCGCATTATAGACACATGAAAAGAATTTTGATTTATAGTGGGCGAAGCGAAGCCACTGATAACAGCAATATTATTACATGATAGTCGCTTTTTACATTATCAAAATACAATAGATTCAATTTCTAGTGAGATTTTCTAATAAATCCGCAATGACATCAGCAATGACTTTCAACAGAAGTTGAGTAAAGAGTGACTGTGAAAATACATTTGTTTATTTATCATATCCAGCTTATAATATTCCCAGAACTGGTACATTGACCTCCTCTTTGTGGGAAGGAGTGAGCCGGATTCCAGTAAGAAAATATCACGTGACTTCGAACTTTAGGTTCTAAGACTGTATTGTCTTATGGTGAATCATGCCCGTTTTGAATGTTAGTTTGCTTACATTTAGCTTATTTCTCAGATTGATATGGAGCCTAGACGCATAAACCTTATGGGATAAATAACATTGTATTGAGACTATATTAATATTAGCCTGAGCAAAAGCCGACCCACATGACATCCCACAGGAACAATGTAGTAGATTTGGTCGCTAATTTTATTTAGTTTCTCCCGCCACCACCTACCAGTTCTGCTGCGATGCCATCTGGTAGAAACAGAGTTGTGGGCGAAAATAGCCACATAACATACATCATGTGGTAGGCCTCACCAGCCGCCTGCTTCGCGACCACCATCCTTTCGGAGTTCGGCTCCAAACAGTTTATACGATTATGTTCCGTCGTTCGCTCTGTGAGCTCGCTTCATCTTAGGCCTCTTGTTTGCAATTTCCGGCCACCGTAGGCGGGGACATGAGGATGCAGAGAGTGTCTGAGCAGGTAACCTTACGGTTGAACGTAAAGGGCTATTGAAGGATCACCAAGGATTTTAGTCAGTAAGACTCTGACAGAACAGAGCAAATCTTTTTTTAAATAAATAAAATGAACATCAAATTTTCTTAAACATTCTGGAAAACATCGCCGCTTTTGTACCGACATAAACCCAAATTTCCTTTATGAACATCGGTGAACAACCCGCTTCAGCATCTGCCCCACACCGCCACGTCCTAAGTGCTGCGGGTGCAGGAAGCCGCAGGCGCTTCGGCACGACATCATGTACCGTAGCGTGTAACATGCTGCGCACACCTCCGCGGTAATTGAATCCGTGTCTACTGCTGTGTGCCGTGCAACCTTCACCCGCTCGCTATCTCACATGTAGGCTAGTTAGCCTGAATGGGGCATAAGACGGTGGAAAAGGTCATCGAACACTGGTGGGTAATCTGAAGCTCAGGTATAATGTTCCCATAGCTGTGATACTAACCTCTCTATAAGCGGCAGTGGGCTATAATCCACCAATCTGGCCTAGTTGTTGCAACAATCGCGCGTTGTTGTTCTGAAACAATTTAAAGTGGGCAGTTAAGTAAATTCATTAATAATAAAGTCTACTAAGATGGTTGCTGGGCAAAGAGATTATTGACATACAAATTGACATACAAATTCACATGTCTTTTTGTTTTGTTTTTTTGACATGCATGTATTAGTTTTGGTATTTCGTAGTTACTTCATTGCATTGAGCATTTAATAGGATTGGCAAAACAGAAACCAAAGATTAAATTATACTTAGTAATTCTTCCTCTCGATGATTATATCTAAATCGATCTGTCTCTGCTAAAAATAAGGACCAAATTGTAGAAGTTTCACAGCGGTTCTAATTTCAACGGTTACATGAAAAGTGCCTCAGATCCCTTGTTCGATATTTAAAGAAGAAATGAAGAAAAGGAGAGTTTTTTTTTGGTAAACACATACAAGAAGACAATATTAAAATAAGCGCGAACGACACGACGAAATCGGATCTCTCTATATCCAATTATTCACCTGTATGAGAAAACAGATACAATGCTTGAGAGTCGCTATGTAATCAAAATGTTTTCAACCACATTCAGCGAATTGAATTTTCTGTTCATCTCGTAATGGGTGGCTTTTATTCCATGCCTAGAAGGTTCCCGAGGTGAGCATTGAAACAGCCTCGACGAATACATTATCGATATTGATTATGCCGTCTAATCTACAGTATCAACTTCATTACTCACGTTCACTGAAGCTAGAGTATTTATCATTCGTCTAAATACTTCACTGTATTTAACCACTATTTATCAAGAGCGACGATTAATTAAGCCGTATTGTACTGTGTTATTGTAAAAAGTTTTCTTTATAGTAAATGCACTTTGATAGCTAGAAACTGCTATGTTTCTTGGGGAATTGAATAGCTTGAAGCTAGAAAAGAGCAGTTGGATGAACTGATAGAATTACAGCTGGGAGAAAAATATCGTTGCGTCCTTTCTTCAGAATTGTGAAGAGAGAGGATATGGTTTCAAAGTAAGAAATTTCACAGAGCTTCATTTTTAAATAATACCTTTTTTATTATTTGCATTAGGGTACACATTATTGTTTCAATAGGTATTATAAATAAATCAACACACGAGTTCAACATAAGTAACATCAGGCAATCGAAGCAGCAAGAAAATAATAAAAGATTGATTTTCAATTGAAATGTTCGAACGTGCTGGTCATATCTATAATCATTTCAGAACTGTAAACTTGATATTTTTCCACAAGCTCCCACAAAGGCCCCATAACGAAGTGAAATAGCCAAATAAGAAGGTTTTAATGTCGCAGTTAGCTGAGAATTCTCCCTTGTGAATGCTGGGTCATTAGCGCTATGTTATTGCGAATTACCCCTAAGACTCGGCGCCCGGGACTCTAGCAGTCACGTTTAATCTGAATTTTCCTTATACTATAGCTACTTTGTGCTGTACATGCGAGATTTCACGGAATGCTCTAAAGCGGCTTACATATGCAGAATTAAATTGCTCTAATAAATTCAAAACGTTTGGGGCAGTAGTCGAATGTAGAATCTCTGCTTATACGACCGACATACATAAAAGATTTGGCTCACCATATAAATGTGCATCTTTTGTGATATTAATTGCATCGACTGTCATATTACGGGTGGAACTTCAAACGTTACAGCCTGACAACTGGCGGTATTGTTCATTGTTTCACCCGTCGAACGTTGCAAGCGTGAAGCGTATCTGTATTTAAATCACGTTAAAATATTTTAAGCTCTGTGAACAATCTGAAAGCGAAAGCTGATTTTAAATTACTGAGCGGTGGCAGCCAAGTGGGACGAGGGTCTTAAAATCCATCACGCACGACGCCGATCTTATTTAGATAAGTAGCAGTCAGCTGTCGGAAGGCCGCCCAGCTTAGTTCACTTGACTGATTGCTGCTAATGATTGTCACACTTTAATCTTTCCGTTAAATCCTCACATCCGACATTTTTTCAATAAGACTACCGTTTATCACTAAAACTTAACTTTAAATTAAAGTAAAAGCCGATACGACGACGGCTTTACATATGCAGAACCATAAAATTACCAAATATTTGCTTTCATCACAAGGCGTATCTTAATTACTTCAGAGTGTTAATTAAAGTCGGCTTTCCGCTTAGGTGGGTATTTAAAATTAATACCTATAAATAAATGAATCGCATACGATTTCTGTCAACCGCACAAAATTGCATTTAATTAGGTATTATTTGCCACTCAGACCACAGCTTGTTCAACAAGCCTACATAAATAAAGAGAGGTTTACATTATGGACGATCTAACTGAGTGCGTACTGATGTCACCGCACTGAATATCACGTTTGGTTGGGCACATTTAATTTTACACCGGCCAATTTATTTGAGCTTCATTTTCATTAACAACGCATGAACTCGAACTTATTTCTTTGATCACGAAAATTCTAATTTCAAATCCAATATTTCTGACTGAAACTGCACAGTATATAACATTAATCTAGGAAAGTTCGTGTTCGCAAAGTTTAGTTTTAAGTTTGACATGTCTTTTGTTTGAATTTAAGTTCAAGACTTTTGTTCTTTTTTTTTTGTTGAAAAACAAAAGTCTGGATGATCGTGAAAGTGAGTTTAAATGTTTGTAAATGCACCCACTACACAGGAGAGAATCTTAAATTGCAAAACATGCAGCTATCTACCTCCTAATCTACTAATAAGACCTGTATAATTTCACGAGTATACGTACTCATGTTTTACAAATAAATACATCTTGGTTGTCTATATTTGTAATTTCTAGCGTGCGCTTGACATTTCGGTTCAGTAAATGCATAACGCTTTAGCTTAGGTTACCGCAGTAACGGTATTAGCAAGCATCTCGGTATGTCTATAGAGACCAGTCCTAATTTTCCCTTTGCACTGTACCTGTACTGGTTTGATAAGATGTATATTATCATTTCAAACACAAGCTAGTTTTTCATTCATGTTGACCACAGGCTCTATAATGGAGAGCTGTGGTAGCGCAGTCGTGATGGCCATAGGGGCCACAAGTGGGTTTGAACCTAGCCCAGCTTTGCTCGTGAGAAAAATCGGCATGTCCTAAATCCAAAAATCCGAAGACATATCTATATCCTCTATCGTACTGGGCTTGCCTCGTATATTACAGCCCACTCCCTCTGACAGAGAGGAGGCCTGTGTCCCAGCAATGGAAACAATATTGACTTAAAACCACAGGCATGGCATGCGGGCGGCGAGTAAAGGGCAACTCGCTGCCCGACAATGGACCATGCCTGGGTCGACGGCGTGTTGTGTTTCACGCGCGCCTCAAAGAGCGTCATCAAGATGACGGGGCCCCCCTCTAGAGGGCCAAGCCTGCCGGGGTCGCGGGACTTATCTCATTACCGTGACCCCGGAACATAAAGGGCTACTGAAGGACACCGTGGATTGTAGTCAGTACAAGTCGGACAGTCCCTCCCGCCCTGCCCGGGGTGGGAGGACTCATTTGATGATTTTACCACGCTAAAAAAAAAACCACAGGCATTCAATGTAATAAAAGCTGTAACGCGAGACAATGTTATTTTCTGAAACAGGCAATTCGGTGATAGAGTCATAAAAGTCTTTCAAAACGTTATTTATGCATGCAGTAATGCGAAATGATGCAACTAGTTTACCAAAAAGGTGGACAAGACGTAGTGACACATAATTACGCGATATGGCGTGTGCATAGGTAACATCTTGAAAGATATTTAAGAGTCTAGCACCTTTCCTTCCTCACCAAATAACCTTACTTTACTATATAACTTTCGTCTTGCAAAACAAGAAGAAAAGTCTCTGAATTCCACATTACTCTTTTACATCTATTAAGGTTCTCATATATTTGAGTGTAAGTACACATGAGAGGGGCGGAACCTGCATATCTTGTGTGAATGCGACCCACCGATGTATAAACTGAATGTGCATCTAGGGAAGCACTTATGTTACCCAGATGAAGTGCAACAAATCTTCGCTAAGAAATCCTAGAGCTCTTAGGAGATATGGAGATTTCTAACCAGGAAAGACCACAATAGACATTGTTAGGGAGGTACGAGCACTGTTTGCTTCAATAGAATTCCTATGAAGATTGTGAAACTTTGATCTTGTTTGAAATGTTTATACGTGAGAACGTTGAATCAATACAGATAGGTTAAACTACTACTTGCATACTGAAAGCCTACTATGTTTTTGATATTTACGATACGTATTGGATCTAATCGAGTCACCGACATAGCTCGTAAGATTTGCAAGTTGAAGTGGCAATGGGCAGGCCACATCGCTCGTAGAACTGAACAATGCATAGGTAACTTATTTACAAACAAATATTTAAAATATACTTTGATAACTTATAATTTTTATTCATAGAATATATCTGGAGGGTATTTTTAACAGACCTCGTAGGCAATTGCGGGACGAGTTTGGCAAGACCAATGACCAGTGGTTCACTTTGGCCCTGGATCGTGATAACTGGAAGTCGTGGGGAGAGGCCTTTGCCCAGCATCTCGGGATAATGTGGGCTAGCAATCAGTATTTTATAAAAAAAAATATAAAAAACTTGTTTCATATCAAGATAGATAAAAATTCATGCCAGTTTTCGTTGTAATTTTATAACTCAAGAACGGGCTCACGTATCCCAAAGAAATGTTTAGGCTTTGTTCGGACTATTTAGTAGATAGTTTATGTGAAGTTTGCACAAAATCGGTCGAGCGGATCTTCATTTATCACATTTTTTGTAACAAATTTTATTATTTCACTTTATACGTAGCGAAGCACATATCAGGCCGCTAGTTTATAATACGAGTATAAAAAAAATTTATCGCTGAATGTGTTGCTAAGCGCAAAACTTGAAAACGGCTGAACCGTTTCGGATAATTCTTTTTTATAGTATTACTGTGACCTGAAATACAGGCTCAGCCTAGTTCAGGCGCAGTTGCTCAATTTATTATTCCTGTATTGTTAAACTACCCACAAAAATATTATTTTTGTTAATTGGTCAAAGTGTAACTTGTTTTTGAGATAAATAAATTATTATTACATATTACATTATTCCTTGAAGTACTAGGATGATTCTTACGGAGCGAAAAAAATAAAAAATGCCTGTAAAAGTCTAGCCTAAAACCTAGTCCAAAATAGATTCCAAACATAAACTGTTTGAAAAAACCAGGCGATGTCGCTTTACTCGTCTAACTTTTCGACCGGAGAATTCAAAAAGTTAATCAAAAATTTATGAAAACAGCACAGAGTGTTTGAAACAAAAACGAGCAACTACACAACCTACGTTTTAGTTAACTATAGGTATTAAAACATCAGCTGGTGTATGTGTCGCTGGCACTTTGAAAAGGTAGTCTTCAGGCTAAAATGACTAAACAGTTAAGAAAATGCGGAGTCTGTTATAAACGATCTAATCTCAAGGAAGAACTACCAATCAGTAATTTTTGTAAATCATCAACAGATGTTCCCACTGCTGAGACACAAGCATTCTTTTTGTGAGAGGGAGTGGACCATTATCCACCACGCGGGACCAGTGCGGGTTGGTAGATGTGACATGTCTTCATTTTTTACCGACTTCAAAAAAGGAGGTTATCAATTCGACCCGTATGTATGTAATATTATCAGAAGTGCCCAGTTTTCATATATGTTAGTCTATATCAGCGACTGAACAAATGTGCCAAATTTCATAAGTGTAGGGGAGCGGCGGGACGTTCCGTACAGCGGACGATACCGTACATTGTATTTGACAGAGACCAAATGATGAGAAACTAAGTCTACCCTTGTCTAACGGTCGCAACACGGCACCGCTGCGTTCTCCCTTCCCACCCGCTTCAGTGACCCGTCCAGTTCCGCGAGTAAAGCATGTGTCACGTTTTCGAGACAATTGTTATAAAAAGTACTGTGAAGAATTTACGCCGTAAGTACTATATTTTTTCTTGAATTGTGTTATTTGTTTATCTAAGTTGTACGATATTGATTTAAGCTTCGATTGACTATATTTTTTCATTAAAATCACTAATAATTTTCGTTTGTTGAAATATTTCTTCCAAATGGGCGGCTTCGGGTCGGTTCGTACATCAAAAGTTGAAGTTGAAGAAAGCTGATGGAAAGCAGTCGCACAAGAGAAAAATTTTAAACAGCTCGAGCTCTGACGATGAGTCTTTGATGCTAGGCGAAAGTGATGACAATGACAACGTCTTTTATGCAGAAGGAGAAACGGGTGTTACAAACGAGCTTTGTCTAATTTGTGGTGAATTTGGAAAAGATCGAGAGCTCTGGTATCGATGTATAGTGTGTGGGCAATGGGTTCATGCATTATGTAGCGATAAAGATGTGCCAGATGGTTATATTTGTGGATTTTGTCATGACAAATAGGTGAACTAACACTGTACGTAATCATCCGAAGGTGTCGGATGATTCCGTAACTTTGTATTTTTTTTAAACTTAATAAATCCAGAATTTGTATTTAACTGGTTTTATTTTTTGTTCGAGCATTTAGTAGTCACTTATTTTCCCTACAGATTTGCTCAACTTAAACCAAGTAAGGCTTTTCATTATTGAGTAATAAAAGTTATATCTTAAGTGTACGGTAACCCCCGCTCCTCCCCTATGTATGTATGTATGTTTTTATGTTTGTGCACGCATATCTCCGGAACTACAAGTTCGATTTAAGTAATTCTTTTTTGTTGTACTAGGTATTGTTCAACTTAGGGTGCACTGCAAGTTTCATCAAAATCGGTTCAGTAGTTTTAGAGATATGGATTTTTTTATGTTGTGACGGATTACAAGATTAGTGCATATTATGTAAGAAAATTTTGTATTTTACAAGAATTTGGGTTGAATATGTAATAAATAAACTAAAAAGGGTAAAATAAAAACTTTTTTTTAAAAAAGTACCGACTTCAAAACAAATACAAAAAAGGTTAAAATAACTTTTCTTTCGGAAGTCGGTGGCTTTGTTTTGTTGTGTCATTGACTATTGCCACCGACTTCCGAAAGAAAAGTTATTTTAACCTTTTTTGTATTTGTTTTGAAGTCGGTACTTTTTTAAAAAAAAGTTTTTTTTGGTTCTAGGTTCTGGTTTCCTCACGATGTTTTCGTATGTCGTTTTGTAAATCCGTGTAGATAATTTTTCAGCTTAAAATAAACGAGAGGTGGCATGTAAAGCAAGGATAAGCTACTAAGTGTATATTTTACTAAAGCGAATAATTTATTTCAAACTTAGCTATGGTAAACCAGCATTCAACGAAGTCTGCATTTCCCTAATTACGAACTAGTCGTTTAGCTCAAAGACTACTTATTCTAAATGCCAGTGACATCGACAGTCAGAGACTTTATAAAATCAGATTTAAAATAACGAACTTCGGAAGTTGAAAACAGGCTTGCCACAAACTCTGGCATTTTATCTCCGGTTGCGTGTATTTGCTTTGCATGAAGTGTTATTTTTCACTGTTTTAAAAACAAACAATGGAATCTAGTGACATATGAGTCTGTGCACAGCTTTATTTTATTTTTGTTTCGGACCATTGGCAACAGAGTCAAACGAAACTAAAATACGTCTATTTATTTATTAAATGTTTTAGTCAGGATTCCTATTTACATATCGAAAAATATCGATGAAATACTGTCATTCAACACTTCAAACAGATTGTATTTTAAGTCATAATTAGGGAAACCGTCAATATTAAAAAAATATTAATCTATACATATATATAAAAGAACAGGGTTTTTTATTAAGACTCGACTACAGCCGAAACCGCTAAACGCAGTAACTTGAATTTTGGACAGCAGTTGCAGTTTACCGTGTAGGGTAGCAATAAGACGGGATTTTGCGAAAATCCTCCTCTAAGGGGGTGAAAAGGGGTGAAAACGTTTGTATGAAAAATCTTATTCCTTGGGTTTATAAATTTGAAACTTGCCACGAATAAGAACACAAGTAAATAAAAAAGATAGGTTTTATTATTTTTTAAAAACTACCCTCCATTGGTAATCTAGGCGTTATTAAAATTTGTATGGCAAAATCATAACGCGTAAGTTGATTAATGTGAAAATCAGTATTTACATACTAGATCAAAAATAATTAAACACGTGTTTTTGGATTTTTCGAAAATCGCCCCCCACGTTAGTGAAAAGGGGCATTCAAGTTTGAAGGGGAGGATATTTAACCGCTAAACGTATAACCTGAATTTTGGTCGGTAGTTGCAATTTATTATGTAGGTGAGCACTAAGAAGGGATTTTGCGAAAATCCACCTATAAGGGGGTCAAAAGGGGTGAAAACCTTTGGATGGAAAATTTTATCCCTTAGGTTTATAAACTTGAAACTTGGTACGAATATGAGTATAAGTAAATAAAAAAGATGGGCATTATTAGTTTTTTTAAACTACCCTCCATTGGTAATCTAGACTATGTTAAAGTTTGTATGGGAAAATCATAACGCGCTAACCGGTAAAGAAACTCAATTTATAGAAATTAGATCAAAAATAATCAAACACGTGTTTTTGGGATTTCCAAAAATCACCCCCCAAGTTAGTGAAAAGGGTTATTCAAGGGAAGAATCTAAATTCGCTATACCTAAAACCTGCCTAAGCCTTTTAGATTTTTCAAAAGTATCCTATAAGGAGGGTGACCGGGCATTAAATTCACTGAGTTCGGCGAAGTTAGAAACACGCGCAGACGAAGTCGCGGGCGGAGTGCTAGTTTCAAATATAACTTTGTGTGTGTAAATAAGTAAGTATAATTAATAGGAAACTATGTCAACGTACATAAACTCACACCTTTTTCCCATAAAGATGGGCAGAAGAAGGCAGAATGAACAGTGTCACTTTTTTTTTTAGCGTGGTAAAATCATCAAATGAGTCCTCCCACCCCGGTCAGGGCGGGAAGGACTGTCAGACTTGTACTGACTAAAATCCATGGTGTCCTTCAATAGCCCTTTATGTTCCGGGGTCATGGTCGGGCGGCGATTTGCCCTTTACTCGCCGCCCGCATGCCCGCGCCTACGGTGGCCGGAGATCGTCTTGCGACGTCCGTCGCCGTGGGCGTCCATCACCGCTATTTTATATTATTTTTGTGCACCTGCCATGTTATCTCACCACTACCCTTGGTTGACTGGTAGAGAATGCCTCAGGCATTAAGTCCGCCAATGTACCTTTTTGTGTTGCATAAAGTTTTAAATCTATATACAGGGTGGAATTTTGTAATGCCACTTGGAGGGAAAGTACTCTTAATACTGCAGATAGAAAATTTTACTCAAAGGAAACATTCCTTTATTTTTGAATAGAAAGCAAACTGCATTCAAAGATTTTCGAAAATTCTCTTCTCCCACACCCGGGAATCGAACCGGCCAAAATTAAATTTAAGATTTCCTGGTTTTCCTTTCATTTAATTTATCATGTTTGTTAGAGAAATTTCATCCTTATAATTGACCCTAACAATCGATGCAATAAAAGTACAGGGTATAATTTTTTCAGATTTTAGCCGGTTCGATTTCCGGGTAGAAGAGAATTTTCGAAAATCTTTGAATGCAGTTTGCTTTCTATTCAAAAATAAAGGAATGTTTCCTTTGAGTAAAATTTTCTATCTGCAGTATTAAGAGTACTTTCCCTCCAGGTGGCATTACAAAATTCCACCCTGTATATAAAAGAACAGGGTTTTTTATTAAGACTCGACTACAGCCGAAACCGCTAAACGCAGTAACTTGAATTTTGGACAGCAGTTGCAGTCTACGGTGTAGGGAAGCAATAAGACGGGATTTTGCGAAAATCCTCCTCTAAGGGGGTGAAAAGGGGTGAAAACGTTTGTATGAAAAATCTTATTCCTTGGGTTTATAAATTTGAAACTTGCCACGAATAAGAACACAAGTAAATAAAAAAGATTGGTTATATAATTTTTTTAAAACTACCCTCCATTGGTAATATAGGCGTTGTTAAAGTTTGTATGGAAAAATCATAACGCGTGAGTTGATTAATGTGAAAATCGGTACTTATACAGTGTGTCCGGACACGAGTTAGCGATACTTGAAGGGAATATTATAGACTCATTTTCATCAACAAAACTGCTTTTAAAAAAATTCTTACTCCAACACCTCGCGAATGGCGGCCATTTTAGTTTTTTGATTTGTCGAACTGGGGTACGTACAATAAAATGCAAATATCTTTGAATCCAAGAGACCTACATACATGCAAATGACTTTATTGCAAAGCTAAATGTTAAGGCTTTTCAAAAACTTTCAAAAGTTTTCTAAATAATATGTAGAAAGAACCAAGAAACGTGGGCAAAAATGAAATTGTACACAAAAATTACTGAATATTTTCACATTTTATACTCTAGCTCGAAAAGTACCCCTGAATTTTGCTTAGATTTTTGCATTAAGTTAAAAGTATTTGAGTCAGGCTATAAAATAATATCAAAATTATCACTCTACGTTAAGTATTTTAGGAGTTATTCTCACTTGAACATAACCCTTCCTTAGCGCATGTACCACCAATGTTACAGAAGCTGCATTCTTTGGGCGAGCTAAACCGTTTCAACGTGAATTTATAAGCTGGCATTATTAACCACCATGTAAATGATCCCAACGAATCACCATTAAACTGAAATAATATTTTTTTTGTTTACTCTATGAAAAAAAAAATCTTTGAATAAATTCAAAAAATGTATTATTTCAGTTTAATGGTGATTCGTTGGGATCATTTACATGGTGGTTAATAAGGCCAGCTCATAAATTTACGTTGAAACGGTTTAGCTCGCCCAAAGAATGCAGCTTCTGTAACATTGGTGGTACATGCGCTAAGGAAGGGTTATGTTCAAGTGAGAATAACTCCTAAAATACTTAACGTAGAATGATAATTTTCACATAATTTTATAGCCTGACTCAAATACTTTTAATTTAATGCAAAAACCTAAGCAAAATACAGGGGTACTTTTCGTGCTAGAGTATAAAATGTGAAAATATTCAGTAATTTTTGTGTACAATTTCGTGTTTGCCCACGTTTTTTGGTTCTTTTTACATTTTATTTAGAAAACTTTCGCAAGTTTTTGAAAAGCCTTAACATTTATCTTTGCAATAAAGTCATTTGCATGTTTGTAGGTCTCTTGGATTCAAAGATATTTGCATTTTAATGTACATACCCCAGTTCGACAAATCAAAAAATTAAAATGGCCGCCATTCGCGAGGTGTTGGAGTAAGAATTTTTTTAAAAGCAGTTTTGTCGATGAAAATGAGTCTATAATATTCCCTTCAAGTATCGCTAACTCGTGTCCGGACACACTGTATACTAGATCACAAATAATTAAACACGTGTTTTTGGATTTTTCGAAAAACACCCCCCAAGTTAGTGAAAAGGGGTATTCAAGTTTAAAGGGGAGGATCTTTAACTGCTAAACGTATGACCTGAATTTTGGTCGGTAGTTGCAATTTATTATGTAGGTGAGCACTAAGAAGGGATTTTGCGAAAATTCACCTCTAAGGGGGTGAAAAGGGGTGAAAACCTTTGGATGTAAAATTTTATTCCTTAGGTTTATAAACTTGAAACTTGGTACGAATGTGAGTATAAGTAAATAAAAAAGATGAGCATTTTTAGTTTTTTTTAAACTACCCTCCATTGGTAATCTAGACGATGTTAAAGTTTGTATGGAAAAATCATAAGGCGCTGACCGATAAATGTGAAACTCAGTTTATAGAAAGTAGATCAAAAATAATCAAACACGTGTTTTTTGGATTTTTCGAAAATCACCCCCTTAGTTCGTGAAAAGGGGTGATTAAGTTTTAAGGGAACATTTTACTGCTTGCTTCGATAAACTCAAAACGGGGAATAAATTATTTCGCAATCGAATAAAGGATGCGTGTTTATTTATATGTATTTCAAAAATCAACCTCTAGCGGGGTGAACATCTACTACAAAGTAATAGACCATTTTTAGATTTTCCAAAAGTAGGTATCCTGTAAGGAGGGTCCGGGCATTAAATTCACTGTGTTCGAAGTTACATACACGCGCAGACGAAGTCGCGGGCGGAGTGCTAGTAAATAAATAAATAAATGAACAGTGTCACTTGCTACTAATTTAACATTATACTCTTATCACCTCGCCCATGTTTATATTTTGGTCATACAAGCACGCCGGTTGCTAGAGAAAACCTTACCAATACGTTACGATGTAAATTGTGGTATTATATAAACAATTTAAAATTAACTACTAAGAGTAATTTTAATTGTATTAATTCGTTGTGTAGGATTTTAACAAATATTTTGCTTAGCTGCTGATTAAACATTGGCCCTAAGTAAATACAACAATATTTCAACACAACTTACATTCTCAAATTAATTCCAGATCTCCCACAAACGTTGACTTGAGAAACCGAGCTGCCCGCATCACCGATCATGCATAACATAGTAGCTACCTGTTTGCCATTCAATAGATATATCGATATGGCTTGCAGCTAGGCTTATCCTACGTTGATAAAAGCATCACTGACACGAATATATTCCGGGCAAACGCTGCATAACAATAAATCGTATACAACTATAGTGCATCCACAACCAACGGTGCTATTCTGTAATAATTAAAAGCTTACGTGTTTTGTTTTTCACTGACTAAAATCCACGGTGATCCTTGCCTGCCGGGGTCGCGGGACTGTATCATCAGGTAACCGTGGCCCTGGAACATAATGGGCTATTGAAGGATCACCGTGGATTTTAGTCATTACGAGTCTGACAGTAATGGGTAGGAGGACTCATTTGATGATTCTACCCAGATAACAAAAAAAACGGTTATCATTCAATAACCCTTTACATTCCAGGGCCACGGTTACCTGAAGAGACAGTCTCGCGAAAATTGATAAAGGGTATTAATAAAATTGGCTTATTAATCAATGAGAGCAGTGGTGGCCCAGTGGTATCGGACCCGGCGTACAAGTTGTTGCTCGTGAGTTAGAACATTGGCAGGCGCATTACTTTGTGCGATTTCTCCATCACAATTAATTACTCTTAAAACGATGAAGGAAAAGATGTGAGAAAACAGCATGTTCTAGAACCAAAATGACGAAGACATCGGAATGTGACATCTATTAAGAAAGAAGAAGAAGCCTTCGCATCGCAAGTGCGGGACAGCGCTGGCAGGAGCTAACATGCTGCTACGTCCTTCAGTACCGACAACGCAGTCGTAAGTAACCCGTTTGCACCACTCTACGAAGACTGAGGACATTGTACAGTACATGCGAGTGAAGACCAACTGGACCTTGAGGGTGGAGGAGTTGGAAGCGCCATAACACTAATTTGAAGTTGTTCGTGGTGCGCGTTCCAACCCATTATTTGGCGATCTTCCTCATGGACGAGTTTTGGCCTTAAGATGTGCTGTATCAGCGTTTCCGTGGCCGGCTATACGACACCTCGCAGCAAAACACGACCCTGCCGGGGTGCGAGACTTACGAGCTACCGTGACCCCGGAACGTCGAGGGCTATTGAAGGACACCGTGGATTTTAGTCAGTGCAAGTCTGACAGTCCCTCCTGCCATGCCCTTTTTTTTTTTTTTTTTCGTGGTAAAATCATCAAATAAGTCCTCCCACCCCGGGCAGGGCGGGAGGAACTGTCAGACTTGTACTGACTAAAATCCACGGTGTCCTTCAATAGCCCGTTATGTCCCGGGGTCACGGTAATGAGATAAGTCCCGCGACCCCGGCAGGCTTTGGCCCTCTAGAGGGGGGCCCCGTCATCATGCTGACACTCCTTGAGGCGCGCGTGGAACACAACGCGCCGTCGACCCGGGCATGGTCCATGGTCGGGTGGCGAGTTGCCCTTTACTCGCCGCCCGCATACCCGCGCCTACGGTGGCCGGAGATCGTCCCGCGACGTCCGACGCCGTGGGCGTCTACCACTGCGGCTGGGGCGGAGGGAGGACGCTGTCCTCTCTCTCTCGCGGCTCGCCTCCTCCTTCACGAGCATAACTGCTTCGCAGAAGGAGGCGACCGCTTCCCACTCCGTCTCGCCCCGCAGCATGGCCTCGACCAATGCCGGGCGCGAGAGGTCTCCGCCTATCGCCGCCGAGAGGACACGGCGGTGCTCTGCCCAAGCGGGGCAGTCCTGCACCGTATGCTCCACCGTGTCCTCCGGGCGATCTTCGCAGTGGTGACACCCGGGCGTCTCTTCCCTCCTTATCAGACACAGGAACCTCCCGAAACTTCCGTGTCCGGTGAGGACCTGCGTCATGCGGTAAGTCAGGACGCCGTGACGTCTTTCCAGCCACTCCTCAAAGAGGGGTCTTACCGCCGCGATTGCGGCGTGCCCGGACCTCGGTTGCGCTGAGTAGAAAGTATAGAAGAATTTGATGATTTTAACACGATAAAAAAAGAAAAGCATAACACGATGTCGCCACTGCGTGTGCAATAGTTTTTAGGTTTGAATTTATTTTTAAATATTATTTTTCTTTAGGCCTCAGTTGCCTTGAAATAAAGGTTAAAATAAATATAGGTAAGCCTGCGTTGGGCTCTACCAGAATTGGGAACATTATTGGCTGATTATGCTTATGTCATGTCAATAAAACTGTTTGTTGAAGTTGGACAGAAATACAAAACTTTAGCACCAATATTGATACTGAATCCTAATAAAATCCTAACAATAATGGTTTTGAAATGTCAATGATTGAAAAGGATCCGCCAACGTTATGAACAACATAGATTAAAATGTCAGTCTATTTTAAGAAACTTTGCCCGCAAATAATATTTTGTCCCTTATCGTGGCTTTGATATTATATATTACTTACATATACCCATATGGTCCACAGTTTACAAATAGCTTAAAGCCCCATTTTTGACTTCATTACGGACTATTTGCAAATATCGCAATGTGGTTAAACTTGCATGCAACTCGTATGCGATTTCTTGCATAGACTAAATGGGTTTAGGTATCGCAATCACAGCACTGTTATTGGTCACGCTGTTCGTCGACTGCTAAATATGAGGTCCAGGTACAATTCCCAGGTCTGGCAAGGAGTAATAAGGTTTTCCAATATAATTTGTTAGTAGCAGCCACGAAGTTTGAATTTGTACCCGTTTAAGGCTCGCCCCCTATTAAAAGGGACTTAAACATAACTGGCGACATGTGCCGTGTACTATTTGGGAATAATAGTTTAAAAAACTAAAAAACACGCTTTTAGCACGCACTAAAATTATTTTTAGTGTTCTTAATATTCAAACTTAATTGACTACTTATCCGCCACCTTGGGACGGCTGCCATGTTGGATTTAGGTCACGTGATATTTTTTTTCGTATCCCATTCAGCAAACCCTTTCGTTTAATACCCATATCAGGGGGTGTATTTCAAATAGCCTGTCCGCCATATTGGATTTAAGTCACGTAACTATTTTATTTCGTATTCCTGACAACAAATCCTTTCATTTGATACCCATATCATGGGGGTGGATTTCGAACAGCCATAGCCAGTCCGCCATCTTGGGGAGGCCGCCATATTCGATTTGTAATGACGTTTCTTAGCTAGTCATGTAGTGTCTTCAGAACTCAGAGCGTATGCAAAAATTCATCCAAATCGAAGACCGGGAAGTGGGTCAAATTAAGATTCCAAGATTTTCTTACATACATACAAGTGAAGCTAATATAAGCTTGTTAAAAAGGGATCGTTTTAGTGAGGTAAAAGTACCACACATACCGAATACAAAGAAGAAAAAAGGTATAGGTTGATGTTACTTTAATTATAAAAGCATTATTGCTATTGATGGAAATGTACTCACTTCACGCAAAACTTAAATGTCACTAGTGAAACGTAGGTACGAGTACTACGCTGGCCGCCCCGTCGAAAAATACAGCTCCGATATTCCATCGTATAAAAACTATATTCTCGATTTCGTGTTCAGATTTAACAGAATAGACTAGTGATGTAACCGAAAACACATCGGTACGCAACTCCGATTCGACTAGTGTTAATTTGGACCCAAATGAAAGGCAATGGTTTGGTTTTCGATGTAGGTACATCCGATCCCTTTGGGAGTTGCCAGCTTGGTTAATTACTAGGCGCCATACGCCCGTGCTTGGATAAAACCGACACGGCTACAACATTACAACGAGGCACGTTACTTGAAACGTCTTCAGAAGTTCTGTGTACGGAATTAAACTAATCATGCTTGCTGAAAGAAGTAATGTGATTGTTTGATGCTATTAGAACTGTAAGAGACTCCCACGGGGCTTGTTTATAATATTAGGCTCTTCTTGCTGTTTATTTTTAGGTTATTTTCTTGAAAGATCATTAAATATTGATACGCAGAAAAAAAATTTATAGTACCTACTCGTAGATAAAATCTAAGTGAATAATAATTTAGACTAAGTAAAATGTTCAATCCTGTGACAATAAATGTTACCAAACTCCCCAATTATACGATAAACAGCACACAAAACTAATCAACACTCCACCAGTAATTACGCCACTAAACTTTGCATAATAGCTAATAAATTTGGACACAACATCCGCGGACCTGCATTTCCTAGTACTAGCCATATAAATACGCGGTTAAATATCTGCTCTGAAATAATTTACACTCCTAATAACTTCAAAAGTCTTTTTAAAACTTCGCCCGGAGAAACAATGAATGCCAGGAGCTCCACTTAAAATTTTCCCCAAAGAAATATGTAGAGTTCTGCCGACTCAAAAGGCGAATTCGTCGTTGGAATCTCGACGGCTGGTTTAATTAGCCGTTTTAATGAATGTCGAGGCACGTACGCTGTAAATGCGGCCCATTACCTGCGTAATTCACGCAATGATAACAAAGACGCAGGTCTTGAGGCGCCTCAACGACACCAAACGTCACGACAATGAACGCTCTTCCGTATTTTTTCAGAAAATAACTTCTATTCAAATTTAATGAGGCGTCTGTTTAAAAGGTATTCCTATCTATTGCATTAAAAGGAACAATACTGATTACCAAAACTTTCGTAGAAAACATAGATGGAAAGTTTTCAAGATGGCATTAAGTAATAAAAACTAAATACCACTTTTACAAATTGGCTTTTAGCAGTCATTGAGGAAATTCTAGAGTGTTCACAGATGTGTGCTAATGGGCCCGTTTTTCTATATTGTATATTTACATTAGACCCTTATTTTGCAAAACATGTAAGGGATGTATGAGTTTAACATGCATATAAACTAGCATAGTTACGAGTATGACTACTAAAACAAGAGACTATAAAAATATTTTCAATCCATTTGCCATAAAAATAGAGGTCGGAAAATCGTTCATAAATCATTTATATTTATAGCCTGACAAAGTTACCAAACAAGTAATGAATGACAATGAGCGAAATAAAAGAAGTAAATCGGCGTTAAAAGCCGTTTATATTTTCAAAAAAATATACAAATTAAATTACATTTCTAATAAAAATAAGATTGCTTTACATAGACAGTAGGAAACGCGAACAGCGATTATAGCATTTACGTCTTAATGTTTCTTTAAAAGCTTTTTATATTTATGCTAATCTGAAAGTCGGGAGCAATAATATGGAAAAAATACTGCCGACGGAGACACGGGTCTCCATAAAATGGCATAAGTGGGGCAAACTTGAAACATAATTTAGCTGTTTGAGAACTTGTCTTTGCTCTTAGTTGATATTTTTATTGTTAGCCTTTATCATATGTATCATGTATGGATTTGTGTAACATAATATTGACAACGAAACGTTTACGAAATGAAAAGTGTGTAAGTACGCATAGTTTGAGAAATATGACATTAATTTCATTCATTAAAGTGTCTGAAAAAGAAACTCTGCTAACTAAAATTCCGAGAATTTTAATGAACATTTACATTTTTTACATTCACATTTTTTATACCTTACCATTACCTCACAATCTTTCAGTTTAAAGCCCATTGAGCGTTAAATCTTCATCAATGTAATTCATCCTGTAAACAACAAAATTTCATTGTTAATTTAAAAAGTAACACTTTAATTACCCAAATTAATACGCAGAACAAAAAGCACATAAGCCACTTGTACTTTCGTAACCACTTTGTTTTTTCACATCTAAAGAACACATGTTGGGAGGCGTGTTTATACGTAATGCTCGTCGCAAATTACAGTACTCGTTGTAAGAATTAAGTGAGCAATAACACATTGTCACAGTATTAAGATAATCAGCAATCCAACTAGTCCTATTTTTAAATCAAACGCGGGTTTTGGAACTGTCAAATATAGTTTTTGTTATGTTGCTCTACAGTACGTATTCCCTTGTCTTGATGTGACAGTCGCGACTTAAATCAACCATTCAGTCAGTGGTGACTTTTTGTCCCATGGAAGCCTAAACTAATACTAATTATGGTGATAAATAGTTCCTAGCGGCCGGCTAGCATTCGATTGGGTTTATGACTGTTATATAAATATAACGTTCCTTACACACTCCTTTCGCCTCTTCAACGTTCATTTGGCCATACAAGCAGACGGTTGCAAGCACCGCATCTGATCTTTCACCTCAGATACAGATAATCGCGGATTAACATGCAATCGTCTCTGAAAATCTACAATCCTAGTAAGCAAAAACGGATCCACGTGGGCAACGTCACGGGATATCTATTAGTGTTATATTAAAACCTTCTCCAGAATATAATGAACACTTTTCTGAAAACCGGATCAAAATTGGTTCAGCCAAACGAGAGATAATCGCGGACAACTACATAGATACAGGTCGAACTGAGAACCTACTTTTTTTTATTAAGTCGGTTATAAATTATTTAATAAATTATACAGAAATTAGCAACTAAAACTCCTGAAATTGGGGAGTTATCGATATTTTAGCTGAAAAAGATGACTAAAATGTTACGAAAACTAAACTAACAGCATTCTTGCAATTCTTGTAAATGCTTTGCAGGTGTATGTGTGCGCCGACTCTGACTTGATCCCAGTTGGAGTACTGAATGTTTAATACTAATATGTGAACTGTGTCATTGTTAACGATGCTTAGTACTCCGAGGAGTACGGACTAAACGTGACAAAGGGCTGCGCTGCCTCTTAAACTGTGAGCGCTTATGCGCACTTGTTATTCCCCGTATCACTGTTGTTTGGCAACAGTTATTGTTTTAAATTAGAGTAATTTTATTATTGTTTTGTAATTGTTTAAGTTTTAATAATTAGGGCCTGACTTCAACAATTAAATTGATCGTGACCAACGCATCTGAACCACCTTTAAGAGCTATCTGTATAGTTTATGTACTTAAAAAGAGTAATGATGGATTTTGAACACGGTTTGGAATTTCAGATAACAATAAATGCTGATACATAGTAATCTTAACCAATAAGGCATTATTAAGTAGGTATCTACTATTTTAGCGTTACTAGGGGGACTCAGCAATGTCAATAATTGTAGACACCATCTTCTTTTTTGGCATTGATATTATACGTCTACATTTTGTTAGATATTTCAACTTTAAAAAGTCAAATCCGAGACTGCTTTCGCATTGAACGATTTAGCTTTTTTCTGCCTCCTTAGCAATTAAATATTTAGAATTAAAAAGGCAGCTGCGTAGTTCCTATAGATTACAAAAATATACCTACCGAGCTATAAAAGACAGACGGTTTAATTAGTCTAAGCTCGAAACTAAGTTAGCTTCAATGTACGCAGTTCTGTTTATTCTGTTTCTACGTGGGTAAGTTACTAAAATTACTCAAAACATGGCAATGACATACATTATGGCGCTTCAAGATGTTTCGGCTTACTACTTTGTTATTCGACTGACTACACATATACATATGTACATAAAGTCATGCCTTCTTCTAAACTACAGAGCACCACCTGCTACGAGCTACGATCCTTACATACTGCTTACTGCTACTCCTTTAGATGTACATCTGGCCCTAAAGCCATGTTACAAACGGTAAACGCAAACACTAAGTAGGCTTTAATAGATTTTTACCTTTATGAGCTTGGGTATAACGTTGAAGATCTAGTGAAGATTGCTTATCGTTTTCGATCTTTCTTGTCGCTAACGCTCAGAAATCTTAAATAGATTTTCAACTTTAGGCTCTAGGCTATAAAATGTGTCATTAAATTGAATTTGCCACAAAATATTTGTGGAAATTTCCAAGGCCAGCAATCCTACTCTATAAGTTTTTAGACTGACATGGTCACTAGAACTATTGTTTAGATTTGAAACGGGATATTTAGCATGTTTATTATTTGTTTTGAGTTTCCGATATTTCGGCACTGTTGCAAGCGCCATGATCACGGAGGAACTGATCATGGCGCTTGCAACAGTGCCGAAATATCGGAAACTCAAAACAAATAATAAACATGGTAAATATCCCGTTATAAATCTAAACAATAATCCTACTCTAGTTCTTTTTACGTATATTTCTGGTACAGCATTAGTTCATAGAAATTTAGAAGTCTCTCAGTAAACTGGAATACGGTAGTTTATAGCGCCATGCCTTAGAAGGCAGGTTAAGCCGCTTGTCCTGCGTGTAATCTCTCTCCAGTGTTATACCGTCCCATTGAACTATAAAAGCAAAAGAGAGGGAATGTGTTTGTGCACATACTTCAGAACTGTACTAGTCCCTATGTCCATTATTTTGGCGACCTAATCGAAAACGGGCATGAGGACTATCTCTACATGAGTTTAATGCAGACTCTAAGAATTTTCAAGTGAACGATTGGCGTGAGAGGAGGGGTTCATCATTATCAGCCTATAATGTTCCCACTGCTGGGACACAGGCCTCCTCTGTGAGAGGGAGTGGCCATAATCAACCACGCGGGCCCAGTGCGGATTGGTAGATGTCACATATCTTCGAATTTTTGGTTCTAGGACATGCCGGTTTCCTCACGATTTTTTCCTTCACCGTTTTGAGAGCAGTGGTGATGAAATAAATTACACAAAGTAATGCGTCTGGCGGGGTTCGAACCCACGACATACAACTCGTAAGTCGAGACCGATACCACTGGGCCACCACTGCTCACTGACTAAAAATCATCCGGTTCATTCAGTTGTTCTTTACGTTCGGGTCACGGTCACGGCCAAATTCGAAGACATGTGACATCTACCAATCCGCACTGGGCCCGCGTGGTAGATTACGGCCAACTCCCTCTCTCAGAGAGGAGGCCTGTGTCCCAGCAGTGGGAACATTTATAGGCTGATGATGATGATGAGTATGAAAGTCCTTTCTGCTTTATTCATGACGGGAGGACTCATTTGATGATAAATAAGCCCCCACAGCGCTATCAATACCAAATTGTTCACTTTTTCCAACAGAAAATTAGCAGATATTCATATGGCAACTCATATTAATTGTTGTACCAAAACAATAAACATCTAAATTACCCCAAAGTATTACTTAGATTAAATTAAAGCATTTAAAACTTTCGCAGTACTTACCTAATATTTATTTATAAACGCAGCTTGAGGCGGTCTTAGGACTTTCAAGTTCTTACGCGAAGTTTTGGAACCGCGCCGACTCGGGACACAAATTAATAGTTGTTCTATGTATTGTCTTTGGAAACTGTTCTATTACCTACCATTTGTCAGGTCTTAAGAAACGGTTCAATTTAGAGGTGCCATGTTGTTTTGGAACCATACTAAACTTAATGTGTTCCCAATGCTAAAATAATGATAAAAGTCTCCTGATTGTACCAGTACAAAAGGGGTTACCAACACACATTGACCCCCTTCTGACAGGCCTGTTGGTCTAGTGGTTAGTGACCTTGACTGCTATGCCGGAGGTCGTGAGTTCGATTCCCACCCAGGACAAATGTTTGTGTGATGAGCACGACCATTTGTTCTGTGTCTGAGTGTAATTTATCTATAATATTTATGTATTTAGAAATATATAAGTATGTTTATCAGTTGTCTAGTACCCATAACACAAGCTCTGCTTAGATTAGGGACTAGATGGCGTTGTGTGATAGTTGTGGAATATTATTATTATTTATTGGGGACTATGTACTCTGTCACATAAATTATATCTTTGATTTTTTATTTCTAATAACTGCCGATTTTTCTTGTATTTTTAGGTAGATGCTGCGTGGGTTTGAATCAACGACCTCCACATAAGTCGAGGCCATTGTCACTTAGCTAGAAATTCGAGTGATCACGTTTACTGAAAAAGATCGTGAGGTGTTTGTGTTTCACAAATATCGTAAAATCTTTCAATACCCGTTTTCATCTCAGTATATAATTTTCAATACATTTTTTGCTCTCATTTTTCAGCAAAAAATCAGTCTACCTTAAAACACGTTCTGTTCGACGATATTAAAACGTGACACAGCGTTATTTTCCCTCTGAAATCCAAACACGATATACCTTTACCTACCTAATTAAAAATTAATACATAATCTACTATCCAGTTGTGGGTGGCTTGTTTACTTGTAATTATAATTTACGGATCCAAACTTCAGGATAAAATTAATGCTGGATATGAAATGTTTACGTGTATGGATCAATTTCCAGAGCAGACAAACTAAGCCCGAATCTATAGAGTGAGCTTAGTCTAAGCTTAAGCTTAGCTCAGTTATCTTTCAGAAAAAATGCACCTTATTTGCAAAAGTTGAACCTTCTTATTAATATTTTTTCATCGCTGTCGTTTTATCGCTTCATCGCTGTCGTTTCTGTCGTTTGTTGAAATACGCATTTTAATCGTGTAATGATATGATTAATTTTCAGATGAAGCATGAATAAGCTTAAGCTAAAAGTCTCGCTCTATAGATCTGAGCCTAGATACTTGTCTAGAAATATCTAACCCTGTATGTGCATATTTCTTCAAACGACGAAGCGTATCATACATATAAGAATAATAGGTCTATGTAAATAAGGTTTATTTTCAGACGAAGCGATTATGAGCTACGTCTAATAACTCTCTATAGATTTCACAATGAGTCTATTTGAAATGATTTCAAAGTAGGATATTGAACGTTAATAAAATCAGATCAATAATTTAGCGTAGCCTTGAAAAATAAACAAAAGAAGTCTTTATCAGGATTTTCATAAGAACATACTCCCATAGGATGCCTTTATAAATGTATCTATAGATAATTTGAACCCTTTTCTTATTTTTCCTTTCCATTTCATTTTGTATTTCCCTAAATTTCACAAAGCTTCTGCGGTTATCTGACTGTGGCTAATTTTATCTGCCACGTTAATGAAAGATTTTTACATAATGCAAATCCATGGCTACCTGGGAGAAAGAAAAATTTAAATGTATTTAATTGTATTCAAAAGTTTACGATGGAATTCCAATTCTTAACGATTATGCTTTTAATTTTCCTTTTTGTATGAATTTCAATCTATTCCGCCTGAATGTAACTTAGCGAAGGCACAGTATGTTCCGATCAATCTAAAGCGTACCCCGTGCTGGTTGTGGGTTATATGGGCATGTATCCCACAACCAACATATCAGTTTGAATGTGGCAACTATGAAGGTACAAGCTTAAACTAGCATCTTCTCTCGCACGCTCTTCTAAAGACTGTAACCGTCACCAAAGTCCCACATACTCGTATTACCTGACACCGCGCGACTCACGACGCCGACTCTTCGTGTGAATTAGTGTTATTAGTATTGTTTATGTAGGTATTGTATCATTATATTAGTTAAGTTTCATAATGTATTGTATTATTGTATTTTATATGGGCCTTGAATTCTGAAGTAAATAAATAAATAAAAAAATATCTCTGTAGTTAAACATTGACCGTCGTACCACAAAAACTTTTAAACGTCTGTAGAACACTTGTCTAAAAAATGTCAGATAATGATGTTGAAATAAGGTCCGTTTTGCAGTCACACTTTTTTTAGACAAGTGTTCAACGGATGTTTAAGTTTTTGTAGTAAGGCTGTTAATATCCGTTCTCTAGTAATTGGAAGCGCATCAACAAAAAAATTAATTTTCCCATTTAGATTATAAGTTAAGATTCAAAAACCACGAAATAAGCTTGGTATCCGCCTAAGTGCCTTTCAGCCTGGTATCATGTTATGCTTAGTATCAGTAGACCTCGCGTTTTAGAGCTCATCCAGAAGTAAATCATTCGTTGTCTTATTCTTGGAAGACCTACCATTTCGGCAATATTAATTATACCATAGGCGAAGGTGTTAAATGTAAGCAAACGTTCGAAATAATATGTTATTTGTGTAAGTATAGGTACTAAATGAAAATGGTTGGCAATTAAACATTTCACGGTAACGGTTTTAACACCTATAAATGTACCGGTACTAAGCAGGCTCAGGGACTTCTTCAACAAACTGTTGTCTACGGTAAACGTGGTCTCAATAACTTTTATTTAAATTACGAATAATGGAAGACAATTTGTCGTACTTAGGCGTTACACCACATCTAAAGAATTTACGTCTTTCCGGGTACTATCAATTAGATTCAAATTCGACGAAGATGAAAAGAATGTTCCACACGGTCAACATGCGGTTGATTCTGTTTCTTATTCTCCTGTATACTGTCCAACAAACTATGAAAGTTTACCAAGTAAGTATTTTTCAGTATGTAAGTAGTTTGTAGGAAAAGTTTGGATTTCATTGCGGAATTTCGAAATATAGGCCGTGGTTCGTGGTTTTCTGCAGTTATTGTTAGAAAAATTATATTATCCACTTGTTCTGGAAGACAATCGTTAAAATCGTCGTTTACTTAACAGGTTTATGCAGTTAGTAGTACCATTACGTCATAACCGCATAATAATTCATTTTTTATTCTTACTAAATATAAAGCTGCAAACTATTAGAGCAATATACGGTTTCTTTTGGGGAAGGCAAGTCAAACTGCCGGCAAAAGCTAGTCCTTCATAGAGATTTTGTCAAACTGATACAGACGGTCGTCGCACATTAGAACTGATAGATTCACACAAGAAATTAATAACCCATCACGGTTGGTATCTTCATCCCGATCTTTATCTGTAAACAATCAACGACTAAATTTGCTTATCCGAGTCTTAAAGATGTTCAATCAGACACAGCCGTCAAAAATAACGGAACGGGATTTGAATTGAGATAGAATTTTATTTTTTTACGTAAAATAAGTTAAAGGTTAGATCTATGTTTGTGTTCTAATATGTTGACATTTTTTGTCAGAGTATCGTCCTCTATTTATCTTTAATCGATTCTTTACTTCTCGTCTTCAGAGAATCAGATGCTAATAATGTTATCCCGACTATTTACCGTTGTTTTTCTTTCTAATTTTCTTTTCCAGTACTCCTTAAGTAAGCCAAACTTCCGCGGAAGCTTTTTAAAGCTAAAAAAATACTTTTCAGGATAGAGATGATCTAAATAAAGTAATGGATACGATGTTTCTGTTGCTCACTAATTCAGATTCAATTTACAAACAAATTGTTCTTTGTAAGAAAGCTAATCGTATTGAAGTGCTTCTAAATATAATGAAAGGTAACGTCTCCATATTTTATTAAATCTTTGATGTAAAATTGCTTCGCAATTTTGGCTATTATCGTTGGCCTTAAAAGCCAAAACTACAGGAAATTATCAAATCACGCTTTAGCATGGTTTTCTAAAGGATGTATCTCGAAAGGTCTATTCAAATATCCTTGTTAAAATTAAATAAACGATAATTTAAAATGATAAAAACAAAATTATTTTTAGCTGGTGCTGACTGTTGACATAACCATCCCTCATGACGAGAACCTCGTGAAAGCTGAAAAAGATAGGCAAATCCAAGCCAAATCAATATAGTTATATTGATTTGGCTAGCGAAGTTGTCGATATGTGGGATGTGGATTCAGCGATCATTGGGCCGATAGTCGTGTCGGTTTATGATTCATGTGATAAGAGCCTCGACCAACATTTAAGGAGGCTCTTGTTAGGCAGCTGGATCAAAGGCTTGATTCAGAAAGCAGTTCTATTGGACACGGCGCGCATTGTTAGGAGGTTCCTTTCTATGGAGCCCTGACTGCCGATAGCTTGGACCCTGTTCCCGATACCGGTGGACCAATGACAACTTACATGACCTGGGTAGAAACACCACCAAATCTGAAAAAGAGAGTTGAATCAATATCTTCTTCTTTTTGGTGGATTTTTAAAAAAATAGTCATCATCGCAAATTCGGAGAATGAGTGAACAACTGGACCGATACACGGTATCTGCCCTCTCCACGGCGCACCATCTACAAACCGCACAATTTGGGAAACCCTGCTATAGCGGAATTTCAATAAATCTCATAAAAGCCAATCCTAGTTACTATAACGCATATACGATCAGAGCTTTGGCCAGGGGCAAAGCTCAGTGTTAATAAAAAAAAAAAAACTTTACTAGCTACTGTAATTTATTGAACAGTTTCATCATCAATGTTACAAAATAGTCTAGTTACGAAATACAATTTAAATAAACCAGTATTACTTTTCCAGGTCCAATATTCAATCAGAAAAATCCAGAACATGAAGAATTTCTGTTAGCAGCCGGCCGACAAGCAAAATTACTGCTACGTTCATTCAATATCGCGGCACTATTTACCTGCTCGCTGTGGGTTCTATACCCGGTCATCCTATACGCCCAAGGAAAACCCGTTGAATTTGCAATATGGCTGCCCTTTGACGCCAACCTAAGTCCGCAGTGAGTTCGAATTTGCACGTAAAACGTACATTTTATATTATCTAGACCTACTCATTACGTAGTACCAACCGAATCTACGTGGTTCAGCTGATTAAGATTATCATAATTTTGTCTACTGGAATAATAAGGTCGGCTTGTGTTTTACATAATTTGAAACTAGTATTTGAGATTGCTATTTCAGGGAAGCTTCCTAAATACTTACGTAACACTAGATAATACGAGTACACTACTATGCGAAATGTCATCCATCTGTCAACTGTCACTTGAAAAATTAAGTTTCAAATAATCTTTTGTGCAGATTAATTATATAACTAATTAATCTAAAATGTTATTTGAGTTTTAATGTTATTATTATGATTATTGTTAATTTAAGAGCTTGCAAGTATTAGAAAAGTGTGCATGACGTCATATTATGGCGCCATCGCAGTTTCATTCTTATTGTAGTCGCATAGTACAGGCGGAACCGAAAGTGCTGGGTGCACTTCGGTGAAAACACTTTGACCTTTAGCTAGTGTAGCGTAGACGGGGTTTCACCAGGAAATAAAGAGGTCATCGTAGATAATGTAATCACTGATGTGCATCTAGAGTGTGTATGAATGCGAATCTATCAACTAGAAATAATGGGCTTAAACAACCAAATGAAACCGAGAATCACTTCTCTCCGTCATTATGATAATTTATTTATTTATTTTGTTCTGGACATGTACAGAAAACGCCAGCAGGTCTCAACTTACCCGAATCTGTCAAATTTTACTAATTGAATTTTAACCTTCCAGTATTGTTTGACAGATACTGAACGCTGGATATTAATAATTTTAATAATGAAAATATCGGAAACATTTTTGTTTCCAATATTTTAAGTGTGTGAATGCTGCCGCTAGTTTCCAACCCAAAAAAGCTTTATTTCGATCCTTCCACGAAGAGATCGCCCATTTTGGAGAGCCCATTTATACCCAGTATTGTTCTGAAGGAACACATAACGTACCAAACCGTATTACTAACTATTATGCCCGAGTACGATCCTATAATGATTTTAGGAAGGTGCAGTATTCAGCCTTATCGTCGTAATGCGATCAACAAAGTGCTCTTCAGTGGAGGTATCTACAGCGTAACGTCCGTTCATTGATGCGGTCTCCATAGTGTAATGACCTGTTTGGAACATTCAACGGTTAATAAGGCTATATAGTAGAAGGTTCACTCAAACTTAATACAGCTTTCGTACTTTGATCGATCGTGACCACACCTCAAAACAAAAATTGATGAAGATTTAATTTTACGTAAACTGTTTCCTTCCTTTTCCCATGAATAGACTGAAACTATAGAACACCAGCAGGTTGCTTAAATACTCGCTTTCGCCTCTTCCATGTTCATACTCGAAACCAGTGTGTTTGCATGACCAGCGGTGTTACTCCCGAAACTGATTCGATTCTGATTTTGTTTCCATTCCATTCGAATTTCGAGATGGCGCTAGACGACTTGTATAGCTCTGTCTCTTTCCCACAGCCAAAACAGGATCGCGTTAAGAGCTCGTGGTAAGGCCCCTGATGTCATGCAAACACACTGGTTTCGAGCAGGGAGGTAGGTACCACAACTGCCGTCATTCTGAAGAATGTCACCAATAAAGTGTCGGACGCTTCCAGAGTTGCCACTCAGTTCTGCATCATTGATAACTTTTGTTATTCGCTTTTCACTTATCCTCTCAACATGATCAAACTATTTTGACGGCATGGCTTTTTTTTTTTTTTTTAGGGTGGCAAAATCATCAAATGAGTCCTCCCGCCCTGGGTGGGGCGGGAGGGACTGTCAGACTCTTACTGACTAAAATCCACCCGTGTTCCGTCGGATGCCCTTTACGTTCCGGGGCCACGGTATCCTGGATTAAGAAAAATCCGCGACCCCGGCAGGCATTTGGCCCCATAAGGGGCCCCGTCGGTGACGCGTGAAACACGACGCGCCACCGACCCGGGCTTGGTCCTTGGTCGGACGGCGAGCATACCCATTACCCACCGTCCGCAAGCCCGCTCCGCCGCTGTGCCCTCTGCTGTTCAGAGGGACACGCGTTGGAGCGTCCACCCGACAGGCTATTTGCATACGGGCAAAGAAACCCCTTAGGCACACAGTGCCTAAGGAGAGTTTTTGCCCGCATCCCAGGGCGCACCGGCCCGAAAAACTGGTCTTCCCCCCGGACGTACCCGAGAGGGAACTCCAGTCCACGGGCGCACGTGGAGGTTTCCTGTCTTAGCACCCCTGACGGCATGGCTTGCGCAGTGGCTGGTGGTGAGTGATCGACTGTTGTCACCAGTTTAATCCCCGCACAGAACAAAAATGCGTATGATCTGCAAGTAGTTGTCCCGTGTCTCTGAGTTTCTATGTATGTACGCACCCACGATACAGGAGAAATTCGTAGAGAAAAAAAATTTGGCTCACCTACGACTTACGTAATTAATTGAAAGTTTAAATTACCTTTTTTCCTCAGATTTTACATTGCAGCAGTTTACGTGTTGGTGCAAACTTCGTGGCTTGCCTTTAGTAACACAACAATGGACGTTTTTATAACATACTTCCTTCTACAATGCAAGACACAGCTCTCTATCCTCAGGTGAACGATTTTCCAAGACATGCTTTATAGGCAAGAGGTGAAAATAAATGTTGAGAACGACTGTTTGACAGGCCTGTTGGTCTAGTGGTTAGTGACCCTGACTGCTATGCCGGAGGTCGTGGGTTCGATTCCCACCCAGGACAAATGTTTGTGTGATGAGCACGATCATTTGTTCTGTGTCTGGGTGTAATTTATCTATAATATGTATGTATTTAGAAATATATAAGTATGTTTATCAGTTGTCTAGTACCCATAACACAAGCTCTGCTTAGCTTGGGACTAGATGGCGTTGTGTGATAGTTGTGGAATATTTATTTATTATTATTTATTTATTTACTGTTTACACTTTACAGGCAGGATTTAGAACAGATTGTTGAAAAGAGCAAGGAGGAAGCGGTAAAGACCTCGGGGGATTTCGCAAACATTTTGGAACGACGATTAAAAATCATTTTAATACATTACGATGAGATTATCAAGTGAGAGCCCTTATAATGTGCTCAATTTTGAATATTTGAGTGGTTTGAGACCCTTCAATAAAATTTTCGTGTTAGATTTTCAGGTTTGATTCAGGAAATATTTGGTGGCGCCGTCATGTATCAATTTCTAGTGAGCGCTTGGATAATTTGCACTACAGCTTACAGAACGGTTAATGTGAGTTTTTTGGCTAACCTACACATAAAAAAAAATATATTTAAACTTAGCAATATTGCAGAAAGCATTAAAAAATCACAACTTTTGTCCTTAGTCCTCAAAACAACTGAGGTCCTAGCATAAGTCTACGTAATATTTGGCCATACCTACAGCGTACTTGAAGTATTATTTAAAAGAGACGATGACCTCTGAGTTTGTTTCGGATGTTTCTTCTCAGAGTAGTCAGGTACGAAACACCGGCCTCATCTAGCTATAAAAAAAGTGTTTTGACTTGTAAAAGTGTTTGCGAAAACCTATTTGCAAAATAAATATCATTTATCATATTACAACGCATTCTTATTCTTACACTTTTCATAAGTACCTACAAAGGCGAGCTTAACTAATCTGTGGCTTAACCCAGAATTGGGTTTTAAACGTAAAATTGAATGAAAAATTAAAAGCGCCTCTAGTGAACGGACGAGGAATTAATGTTATCCATCAAATTAACATCAAAGTCCCCATTTACCTACCTTACATCACAAAACGTGAAAATTCGTGATAAGGCCTCTAAAATGAGTAAGAGTAGTTCTATGAAAGGCGATATGGAAAAATTTTGTTTTTATTTCACGTAGTCTACTTGTTTTCCATTTTCTGTTGCAGATTGATCCAATGTCAGTGGAATTTGTGTCTATGGTGATGTACATGTGCTGTATACTCACTGAGCTGTTCATGTATTGTTACTATGGCAACGAAGTCACTCATGTGGTAATGCATCTCGACTCAAAATAAAAGCTTTTTATATAAATGTTAATGGGCCTACCCACATGCACAGTTCTGCCTGCGCAAGCTTCTCCCATGAAAAAACAATACACGGTCGGTAACACTGAACGCCCAACCACACACAGGCAAGTACGCGCAGGCCGGGCTTGTGCAGGCAAAACTTTCAATTCTATGTACAAATAATTCTATGTGTGCATAGAATTGACATAGACCTCTCTAGAAATAATTCTGTGTGTGCATAGAATGATTTCTAGAGCGATTTCAACATTGAAAACGCTTTCCTGTAAACCTCGGTTTTTGACATGTCCGTTTGTACCTACATAGGGACCGTCGATTTGTCCACTTTGAAGCTTTTCTTTTGGTAATGAAAAGCACTACAAACTCAATACATTGAAGGCCTTTATACCTTACCTGCCTAGAAAGGGCCTGAAAGTCATGCTTTCGAGTAGAGTACTTACGACTAGTGGATATAGCAAATGCTATCGTGGCTCTCACTTGTTGCTATTTGCTAAATTTGCTATAAATCGCACACTCGTTCTGTCTCTGTCCGTCGCGCGTCGCATAAATCGCAATCGCAGCAAACAGTACCCATACCATGAGTTGTCATTGCGATATTCGATTATCGATATCGACCGCGTTTGGCGCTCTCATTGACCCGCTCCAAGGTTGTATGAAATCCCAACCAATGAGAGCGCCAAAAGCGGTCGATGCGTTTGATCGAGTATCGTAGTGACAACTGATGGTAGAGGCTCAGACGGCGCGTGCTAGCGATTGCTATCGGTCGCTCGCGCAACTATTTTACGCACCGCATTTGCGATCTTGGGCGGCTCACGGAAACATACCTACGCTATTTTGTTTCTTGTTTTCTTGTTCTTGTTTTGTATTGTATTGAAAAGTATGAAGGAAAGTTCATTGGGTTTTTTTACTGCTCCATTTTATCGTAATGAATTCATAAACGCGATGTATTATTCTTAATTTCTTGTATAGCATGCAACTACAGCAAACAGTCACTGCGCTTGCTTTATTCGCACCTACCTAGTGAACCTACGCATATAAAATAGCATGCTATAAAATAGCAAGTAAAATAAAATTCTTTCAGAGAAAATCTAATGCTCGCCGAATGCACCCCGCATGCAGCTTCCTATCGGTATTTCGGTAATTATGATCCAGCAACTTATTCAATACCTACAAATTGTAACTTCCAGCGAGGATCAGATGCGGACGGTCTATCAGATTTTTTCTTACAGTGTGCGATTTCTAATGCAAATGTATGCAGCGAGTCCCTAACCCTGAGTAAACCACAATTTTTTTTGTTTGCAGAGTGAGAAACTCATAGAATCCGCATATGAATTGAACTGGTTGGAAATGCCAATAAAATACAAACGTGCTCTTATAATTTTCATGGAAAGAATTAAACGCACTGTAACACCTGTGGCTGGGAATCTGGTGCCGCTTTCCAACAGTACTTTTGTTTCGGTAGGATTTTATTATTTTTGATACCAATTACCTACATTGTTTTGATATCGGTACCTAACGTTAACGAAGTATTGCTACCTTAGATTATAGAATGTCCAAATTCCTAGTAAGCCACCTTCGATCATTAAAAACAAAGCCACTGAAAATTGAAGCTGAAAACACGGAAGAAAAACCCTCGTCGTTCGATTCTTACGTAAAACAAGTGAACATTTCCAAGGAAAATACTGAAATGTGTGCGAGTTGCTCACTCACACATTCATAACAAAGTGGCTGTACTAAAAACTTTATCTTTTCTTCGAACACGGAATCTGGACATTTAATAATCTAAGATTGCCACTTAATTAATTTGTCTCTATAAAATTCAACATAAAAATAAAGTGGGTTTGATACCGTCATAGCTGTGGGCCCAAATACAGCAAGAGTGAAGTCCTGAGGCACCTGGGTGTGGTCTCGCGGCAGACCTTGTAGATGGCGAGAGGCTTTTGATGGTTTCCTCGTGATTCAGCGAGAAGAAGCTCACTATCGACAAAAGAGGAAGGAATGGGGGTAGCCTTTCCTCAAGAGTGGGATAGAAAAGGCTAAAAAATAAACCCAGAAAAGCTGTAAAGTAGTAGATAGTCTAAGTACCTGAATGTGCTGCAAATGATAAAACTTACCTACTAACTTGATTGTAAACGCCATCGTCGTCAAATAAAATCGTCCCTACCTATCTTTTGGACCCGATTAACTACTACCTATCTTATTTTTTAACTTTTACCATATTTTTGTTTCAGGTTGTGCGGAGTTCTTACACATTTTATGCATTTTTGAAGAACACAAATTAAATAGCAAAGCTATGTTATTATCATCGTTTCCCATTTGATATGATGATTGGGTGATGATGATGATTTGGTGTTCCTTCAATAGCCCTTTACGTTCCAGAGTCACGGTTACCTGTTTAGACGGTTCCGCGATACTTCCAAAGTTACGAGTATTGGAAGATAAATAATAAGCACCTACATGTCGAGCTATCATTAGTTTACAAAGCTTACTACCTGATAGGCGTAAGTTATATGTACCTAACTAAAATAAATAATATACCACTGCATATTACTCAGTGGACACTTTACCTGTGCACATTTGACTATAAATGTAGGTACCTAATATGATTTTATGTATTTATGTTACACGACCACGCACAAAATAGCCGAACTGATTCGAGTTTGTGGCATTACCTAGCTAGGTCTAATCTGTAATAACAACTTGAATTTATTTTACAATTCTTTTAAATCTCTTTGCGCCCAAGTCTGTTATTTTATAAATTCGCCATTCCAAATGATCGCGGGACTTATCTCATTACCGTGACTTATGTCCTTCAATAGCCCGTTATGTCCCGGGGTCACGACCCCGGGACATAACGGGCTATTGAAGGACACCGTGGATTTTAGTCAGTACAAGTCTGACAGTCCCTCCCGCCCTGCCCGGGGTGGGAGGACTCATTTAATGATTTTACCACGCAAAAAAAAAAATCCAACACAATCCCAAAGTTCGTAATTTGCTAAATTCATTAGTCGATCAATGGTATCGTAATATCCATATTTGTGTTAAAATGACATTTGAACACTTATTCATGCCAGTTTTCATTTTTAAGCAATCTAAAGTAGTAATAGTACCTACTTAGTTCGTAAATAGCAAAAAATATTTTTACGAGATTAGATTACCATTCGATGCCATTTATTTCAGTGGGTGGAGTGTCAGTGATTGACCACTCCGCCACCGCGCAGCTTAGCTGTGTATAGAAGGCGTTGTAATCCCGCGTATTGAGTTTTTGCAGTCATAATAAATCTCAACGAAATATAAAAACGTTACAATAAATTACTGTAAAGGCCTGATACTCAGTTCTTTTAATAAAAAAACATTGGCACCACAGACTAGATAGAGAATAATTAATACTACCAATCATAGATATAATATATAATATAGATTGTCCTCTTCAAGTTTTTTGCCACACAAAAATGAATCTTATACTCACGATTTAGATTTCCTTTTTTGTCTGGCAAAACTAACGAGAGAAATGAGAGGTTAATTTTGAAGGTCGCTATCTCTTTTACACAATTGCCAGGAGATAAGCATTGGTAGAAATGGTAGAAAATTTTATAGTTTGGGGCTTATTTAATTTATTTGTAATTTATGTTATTTTTAAGCTACAAGTAAAATAAGTTTGTGAGATTGTTTAAAAATATATTTTACCATATTTTTATAATACATAGAAAATAGTAATCATTATTTTTTATAAAGTTCTACTTATTGTATGACTATGTGGTAGTAATTACGTAATTATTCTGACAACACTGAAATTGACGTATGAATTATAAATGGCGGCTTTTTTGTAAACCATAAATAAAAATACGTTTTAACTACAGGTATCTTCTATTTTTATTGTGAAAATACTAAAATTATAATGTATTATGACATATAGAAGTGATTCATAATATTGTTTGTGGCGTATCATTTCACAGGTAAGGAATATTTAAGATTTTATTACCTAACGTTGATTAGTGTGACAATACTTCAGAAGTTTTGAAGACAAATCTACTTATTCTTTCATGACTTTGCGATGAAAACTAAAGGGAAAATATGGAAAATATAATTTGAACCTACGAGTAATTATCACATTATTGCAATAGTTTATAGATTAGTTTAATTTTACAGTTGGACGTGACATAAAATGTTGTGTGGAGACTCCAATTCAAGCCAATCGAAACTCTATTACTTAGACTTCGCTGTCCGTCTGTCTGTCTGTCTGTCACCAAGCTGTATTTATGAACTGTGATAGTTAGACAGTTGAAATTTTCACAGATGATTCATTTTTATTGCCGCTATAACAAACAATAGGAAAAAATCATATTCAAGGGGGCTCTAATACCCGCGCCCGTCCGCATGGATCATGCCTGGGTCGACAGCGCGGCGTGGTCCATACGCGCCTCAAACAGCTGTCAGCAATCTTACAGGGCATTTGCCTGCCAGGGTTGCGAGACTGTCTTATCAGTTGACCCGGAACGTAAAGGGCTATTGAAGGAACACCGTGGATTTTAGTCAGTACAAGTCTGAGAGCCTCTTCACGTCCCGCCTGGGATGGGAGGACCCATTTGATGAATTTACCACGATAAAAAATAGGGCCCAGAGTTTTTTGCTCTTGTTAATCGATAACGGCAACAAGTAGACGTTTCAAATACTTATTCACAAAGTATTGAGTTATAAATTCTCTATGAAAATAAATCATTAAATTAAAGCAAATATTTAAGGGAGGCTCAAATACAAAAATTCGTGTTTTTGCGGTCTGTGGGTACTAAACTGGGTACAATGAAAATACTTTAATAAATTCTCCACTTTAATCAATAATCGCCTAATCAAACCTTCAGGATCCTGTGGGATGTTCGAATAGTAGGGTGGCGAAACAGCATTTTTTTTTTCATGGTAAAATCATCAAATGAGTCCTCCCAGCCCCGGGCAGGGCGGGAGGGACTGTCAGACTTGTACTGACTAAAATCCACGGTGTCCTTCGGTAGCCCTTTTGCGTACCGGAGTCGCGGTATACGTATGTCCCGCGACTGGTGAAACAGCATGGGGTCATTGATCTTGAGGTAATAATCAAATCCGAAAGTCATGAACTCATGATCCGCGATTCTCGTGGAGTTAGTAACGTTAAGGTCAAGGTCAAATATCCTTAGAGTTAAGGTAAAATGACTTTGAAAGATTCCGAGGGCATTATTTAGGTATATACCTCAAAGGTCAAGGTTGAGTGGAAATTATGGTCAAGGTCAAGTGACTTTAGATTTCAGGTTCATGATCTTGAGACTCACAGTCAAGGTACTGGAACTCCAATTGACTTGACTTCAATTGTAATAGTATATTTTTCTCTTCTTTTGTTTAAATCTCCAAAACAGTGTAACCTGTCGCAAAAATAACGAAAAAATTCAGCCAAGTTATAGCGGGAAAAATCTTGTTCCAGAATCTTATGGTCACCCTACTAGAAAGAGACGGTTACCTCCAAATTAGCTCTCTCAACTGGCACGTTTTTCGGCATGAGTACTCAATCCAGATTGTTTGTTACATCCATGCTACCAATCGGCAATATGACGCTTACAATGACGCAAATCTACGACCAGGCCATAGACAAAGTCGCGACTTCATAGTGTTGGTTAATGTCTCAAATGAAAAACATCGATAAATTAAAATCGTCGAGTACAAGTCTAGGTTCAGCAGTTTAAGTTCTAATCAGTCGTCTAATTTTAATTATAAATACTCTTCTGTAATTTTAAAGTACCTTACAAATTGTTTACTTATCGTGTACAGACGCCAGCAGGTCAACTTACCCAAATCTGTCAAATTTTACCATTCGATTGTTAAAATTTGACAGATTTGGGTAAGTGGATCTGCTGCATTAACCTTCTTCTGTTGTGTTATGGTTGAAAATTTATTAAGAAATAAAACAGATTTTGCTAGGTTGATGTGCTGGCGTCTGTACAACATTACGTAATCTAAATAAAATTAAATAATAACATAACCACATTTCTTTTAATATTATTTTTTACTACTCTTGCTTTGCGACTCTTAGGTACAACGACATCCGACATCAAAGATGTCCAACAAAATGTATGATTGCTAAACTGTGTTCTCGTGCATAATACGTATTTAATAAATAAAATATCGATACATTGTACGTATCACATATCGATATATTTTTCCCAACTGGAACCGTTAATTTGGCCGTTTGACATTACTGGTTGACAGCATGCTGCATGACGTTGACTTGACGTTGACTTGACGTTGACTTTGTTGATTGTTCCATTTATCCTGAGCTATCGATAGCGTGTTGTGTATTAACTTAAAATAGTTTCTAGTAAATTGTGAGAATTCTAGATTTACCATTCAAAATGTTTCGTTATTTTCTTGCCTTTCTATTGATCAATACGTGTTACCAGAGTTTGGGGAATCCTATCGAACCAAGTGCACCCAATTTATCGAAATCACTCGAGACACTAGCTATTCAATGCAAAAATACTGTTTTGTCTAAGCATATTCAAAACCAAGTAAAAGATTGCGCCGTATCAGTTGCATCGTCTTACAGTAAAAAGCAACTTCAATGTTTGATATTCTATGACATAAGTACGCAATTGTGCTCATCAAATGTAACTGTGAACGATGATTCTTTCTCGAAATTAGAAGAGAAACAGGATGTCAACGCTATTTGCACACTGGCTAAGGATTGGGTATTCAGTAATATTTCGGAATTCGTGACCTACAAAAAAACTGCGGAAGAGTTCTTCAAGCTGCCAGCCAGTTGTGGTGAAGTATGTGGGGTCGAGGAAGCTATAACTGAGGCCAATTACTATTGCAAGTATTACAAGACGGGCTTAGAATTATTGAAGAGCCAACCTCCAACTACAGTGGGAGAAAATGCACCTATAATATCACAACCCGACTTTAGTGCTCAAGCAGACAACCCTGTACCAGCCAACAGTGACCCGGTGAAACCTCAGGAAACAAACACAAAAAAATTGAATGAACAAATTAACCAACCTACTGTAGCTAAAACAACATCTCAGAAGGCAGACAATACGATGGAAGAAGCAGTAAAGCCTGAGACAGGGGCTCAAGCAACATCTAAAGAAATTCCAAGTGCTGATGAGGGTGAAAATGCTGAAAACAATGATGAAGATGTCAATGTGAAGAGACAGGAGAACCCTGTGGTAGCTGAACCAGAGCCTGCTGCTTCTCAGGCTAACAAGACAGTTGCCCAGGTAGTCCAGGCTGAAAAACCAGTAGTTTCAGACGAGGCAGCTGTTGGTGACTTGCCGGTGGCGCCCATCAGTGAGCAGAAACAGGCTGTCATAGAAAATCCTAAACCCAAAGTTAATGGTGATATTGAGGATTATGGAGGTAATTTTGTTTTCTATCTTCAATTAAATGACTATCTTTTTGCCTATGTACAGCCCACCTAACCCTTCATGACATTATTGTTTCAATTTTATTTTGTCTTGCCGTCAGTCTTGTTGACATTCAGCAATTGTTTTGATTTGTTTTAAAATATTTCAGTTAAATTTGAAGGAAACACGGTCATAACAAGGAAAAGGGAACTGGTTATCCTTATCATTTAATCATTTATCATGTTTGAGATTGTGAACACTATCCAAAATTACTGTTGTTTTCACAACAGTGATGTTAACCCAGTCTTCATTGAATAACCGGTTTTCAATATTTTTGCAGTCTATGAAATAAGGTGTCTACTTATTAACAGTTTATTTATCCTGTTGTTTTTTGCTCATTCTTGACAAACATAGCATTGATATTTTCTTAATCACAACTTCAAATCATAAAATGCCTATATAAAGGTTTTCCATTGTTCTGTTTGCATAATTATATTAGTTAAAAAAAGAATTAAAAAAGACCTTGAAAGGTGTTTTTGAAAAAAAAAAATAACCATGTGCTATTACTATTGTAATGAATCCTACCAAACATTTAATTATTTTTACGAGTACTCTGTAATGAGTCATGAAATATTTAATAACTGCAAAAAGATAAGATAATCGTAAATGATCCTAGTTATTAAATTTAACATACTTTACCAATATATATATGACAAGTACTATTAATTGTATTTACATAATTTGTGTAGCCTCTGATTTTTATCAAAATATTTTGATTAATGATTAAATAAGGTTTTTACACGACTACAGTGGAAGTTTATGATTTATGCCTGTATGCACAAATGTATGTGTTATTAAGCCCTTTTATTTTATCAAATAAAAGGGTTTAATCAGCAAATTTTAAATTCAACAATCCAATTATATTTTTAAACTTTAAGGTTAGTAGGTATTCTTTGTTTCATACTTTTTAGAGCACTGGTTTCTTCAAAGTTACACATAAGACAAAATTAATTATGACTAGTCATTGTGTAATCACATTTATTACTAGTTCATTTCTCTATAAGGTATGCTTATTATTTCAGATTCAGACGATGGTGATGATGAACCGAATGATGAAGAGATTAAACCAGAACAAGAACCTATAAACCAACAAAATTTCCCACAGAAAAACGTAATTGTACCACCCATTCACGAAGCTGATGTTTCTCAGAAAGGTAATTTTCTAATAAAATTATTTTTTTAAGTAAAAATATATTAGTATCTTGTAACCTTGAATATACAGTGCAAAATGAAGTAGCATCAACACATTAAATAGTTTTATGGCTTCAAGGTCTTGAAATTCAACCAATGGATTAGAGATTTAGAAATACTTTGTAATTTTGGCGTGGCAAAGGTCCATCTTCGGCATGCTAATTTAAACTAAATATTGCATCTATAAATTCAAGAGATACAAATCAAAGTTATTTATTCAAGGGAATTTGTAGGACTTATTGAGTTGTTGTTGCACAGTTAAGGAGTGGAATTCCCTGCCGGGGTCTGTATTATAGCTATAACCTTGGGGTCTTCAAGTCAAAAGTGAATAGGTTACTTCTAGGAAAGCATGCTTAACCGTCAACCAAATCTACGCTTACTATCTATTGAATAAGAAAATGGACAAAAAAATCTTCTTCATACATCAATCTGAATTTGTTTTGCAAATCGAATCATAAGGCTCTGTTAACACTTGACCCCATACAAGATCCAGTTTACCGTTAAGTTTGTGCAAATTTCCATTCTGCCGACTTGATCAAGATTTCAGCGTCATGTAAACGTGAACGTGTGTATGAGCAGTCAAGTATTCATGACAATTAAAAGACTTTTTTTTCGTTTCTAACCGGTTTTTGCACCAAACAATTTTTCTTAGGCCACTATCCCACTGGCGTTTTACGAGCGTTGGCGTCTCTCCAACGACTGCGCAACGTCAATGTTGCGCAGACGCGACTTTGACGTCGCGATTCTCTAGTTGCAAGCATTTGCTTTGCGATCTCGCAACGTTCAAATGCAATCATGGGCGGACGGGAGGGGACTATCAGACTCGTAGGTAGTGACTAAAATCCACGGTGTTCCTTCAATAGCCTGGGTCACAATTACTTGATAAGACAGTCTCGCGACCCCAACAGGGTTTGGCCGTCTAGGGGGGGCCCGTCAAAGCAATAAGCCTAGGGTGGCTCGTGGCCAGACGTCATACTGGTGATGCTATGGAGGCAATAGGCTATTTGACAAAAAAAAACTTTAGTCCGTCAGTAAGATTATCAAAAAATATTCGCCTCGTATTTTTTCTTTTTGTACGACTGCCAAAATAGACGGAGATACAACGCTTTCAAAATTGGCAATACGTCACAATTTAATACAATTTCTACTGAATTCTGACGTCACCAGTTGACTCTCGAGTTTCGATGCGTTATATCTTGGTAAATGTTCATTGAATTTAAAAAAGAAAAAACACGTGTCCGTTATTTCTCAAAACTCTAAATGCCGGACTAATTAGATTTGTGATATATTAATACTGTCAAATAGCCTATTGGCGCGCCATTATGCAAACTAGACGGAGTATTTGATCGTGAATGTTGTGTAAAGATGCACTGTAAACAGAATGCCACTTCAAGTTAGCTGTAACTTGATGAACTGTATCGTGTATGGATGGCTTTAGCTTGACTTAACCTTCAAGTTGCTGTTTTGGTTATTTTCTCCGAAAAATATCGCCGTGAGATTGATAACAAAAATAATTCGTAATTTACAAAGATTTTATCAGTTTTGGGACTTGTTAATTTGTATTGTGCAATTTAGAGAAGATTCTAATCTTATTGTTTGCAGGTTAATTAATTCATCGTAAAATTTATCGAATGATGAGTAGGTATTTCGATAACTCAGTTGAATATATTTCAAATGAAAATGTTCATAAACTATGGGAGTTTTTCACCGTTTTGGAAGTGCCTTCTATACCTACCTAATAATATTAAATTATAAAATTAAGTTAGATAATTTTGTTCTGTCTTTAGTCCAAGACATCTGCTATTTAATTATGGATGCCACAATTACGTATACTCTATTTTGGTACTGCTCATTTAAAATGCAAGTTGACAATAGTTTATTAGGCAACCCATAGATCGTTGATCTCTATGCTTTAATGTAAATCAGCTATTAATGAAATAAATAAAGTATGCTATGCTGCTAGTAGATCACTTCTCGAATCACTTCTTGGAAATCTCAAATACTTTACATGTACCCAAAGAACAAAGATAGAGCAGTGGTGAACAAAATAAAACCGTTGCCCCGTTCTGGAAATTCGCCTGTATGTCACCGGTTAGAATCTACCCAGATGCATTATTCTCAGTAATTTGTTTCATTACTGCTGCTCTCTAAACGTCGCATCGGCATGCCTTATATACATGTGACATCTACCAATCTGCATGAGGCCCGCGGATATTTGGATTGATGTATGGATGTTTATATTTTTTTTACTCTATCATATTAAAACGACTGAAGGTTTCTTGTTAAAATTTGGCTCGGAGATAGGTTACTTACAGTCTGGTATAACACATAGGATATCGTTTATATACGATAAATAAAAAATAGTAGGATAATATAAAACAAAAATCATATTCAAATTCATTCCAATATGATGTAAATAATCGTATCAAATTAAAGTTATTGTGAATTAAATTGGTTTTAAGATGACTGCATTTGACAATTAATGTTATTTTTTTTTTTAAATATGGTCATGCAAATTGAACTTTACTAATGCGATTTAAAGTATTTTTTTTCAAGACTTGTTAGTAAAAATGAATCTTAAGTTTTCGAGTTCTTGTACTAGTGTATTTTTCATTGTGTTATTATTTTACTGAACTTATTATCTGGTGCGATGTTTATTTTTTCACTCAATCGTGTTTACTGTAAGACTTGTGGTTGTTTACTCAGGTGTTAACATCAAACACAAATAATTTCTTTGCGTGGGGTTAACCTAGTCTATCCTAAAGCTGCGAACAAATTATCGGACGCGTCCGTCAGCCGCGGCTGAAAGATGCGGCTTACTCATTATCTAGCCAGTACATTTAATACTACACTGTGCAAACTGTCGGTCGTAAGACGCGGACGTGACCTTGAGCGTTCGGACGTCCGAACAGAATCTGGCCGGCTGGATGTTTGTGCATCCGAAGAGGGTCGTCCGAACTACCGTGCACACTGCTAAGCCGCGTCCCTCAGCCGCGGCTGACGGACGCGTCCGATAATATGTTCTCAGCTTTATTCTTGTGCTCTTTCTTTGAATATTTTAAACACGTATCCCTCGCCGAAAATAAATGAAGTACTTGATAAAAACCAAAATTTCATGTCATAAAACTAATTTCTTTAAGTAATTATTATTCGTCTTTCATCAATTTTTTTCTCTACATTATGTCCGTAAAAGCCAGTTTTATCTGAAATTGCAATTTAGCCTGTTAATAATAGTTATAGGCTACATTAATATACTTAAGATTAAAATTACGTACATAATTACTCATAGTAATTTTATCGCTAAGAGTCCATTGAAAATTTTTATATACATTATTTTTAGGTGAAGCGTCCTTTTGCCAGAGGACGACATTTTATTTTTTGGATGTCAAAGGGGTGTTTTTTTAGCGTTGAAAAATCATCACATGAGTCATCCCACCCAGGGCAGGAGGGACTTGTACTGACTAAAATCCACGGTGTCCTTCAATAGCCCTTTACGTTCCGGGGTCACGGTAGCTCGTTAGTTCTGCAACCCCGGCAGGCTGGTTGGGGTCACAACCCTTGTCCTGCGGCCACCATCTTTTAAAAAGAGGTGCAGATGGTGCAAGGTGGAACAATATAAAACCCGTAACAACGTTTATTGTCGCTATGATAACAATTCATTTATTTCATTAAAATTCTTTACGTTTGTATGCAGCGAAATAATTTTTCATGTTACGAAATGGTATTCTATGTAATAACATACCTATACGATAACTTTTGCTGCTGACTAGGTAGTGTCTATTTGCACTTTCTCTAACATAAAAACTATTAATATTTTTCAGAATTCTTCCCCAACTCGATGCCTGACGGTTTCTCTGATGAAGATAATGACCACTTCTTCCCGTTCTTCATGACGTCTGTGATACTCATGGTGTTGTTATACGTCCTCTACCATAACAAGAGCAAAGTCAGCAAAGTGGTGAGTAACAGTTATTCATAAATACCAAAAAAGTACGCCGATGTCAAAGATTTTGATACGGTTTCAAAAAAAAAAGTCATTTATTTGGACTGATAGTTGCCGCCGTACCGTAACAAATTCACAAAACGCAACGCATTGTGGCAGGCAAAACCCAGATGACGTATGGATTGTCAGTAATTTACCCAACTTTTTGCGTATCGAAGTTCCTAATTTTAATGAGAATTCCGCCGATTATTGGGCAGATTAACTGCGTGAAGTTGGATAGTCACATCCTCATTCTTAGCAAAAAAAATTCGATTGTTTGACACAATCATTTAAAGCAGCAGTCGGCAACAGGGCCGTCTTTACCAGGGGGTGCAAGGGGTGCGGTGCACCCGGGCGCGGAACGCCCGGGGGCGCCTGTCGAGCGCTGAATTTTTGGATATTTCATTGAACTTAACGCCATTGCACAGTTTTACATACTTATTACTTACGACAAATATGTAGGTATGCAAAAAAAATAGTCATCAACAATTTTTTTTTTTTTACTTTCATTACGCTTTCGGCGCTTGTCTTACCGCATTAGTACACTACACAAATAACAATTTTATTTAATACAACACGCGCGCGGCAAAATCTCTAATCCAAAGAGATTGTATTGTATTTACGTTTGAAACGTTGCCGCCCGGTCGCCCGAACTTGAAGCAAAATGATCTCCAAGTCATTAGAGTGGCTAATGGAACTTCAGGGAGCATTTCCTGAGTTTGGCCCCAAAGCTGAACTGGGCAGCGGCCGCCATCAGGCGACTCCTACCCAATCTCAGCGGGCCGAACGCCTCCTGGCGGAGGCTGTACGCCGGTGTCGTGCGGTCCATGGCCCTATACTTGGCCCCCGTGTGGGCCCTGAGCATCCGGACGCAACCATTAAAGCTGGTCGCATGCCAGAGGGTCATGGCTATATCCGGATGATCCGGATCCGGATCTCCTTGCCGGATTGCTGCCCTGGGATCTGGAGGCGACTGCCCTCCAGCGCGTCTATGAGTGGCGCGTGGAGGCGCAGCGCCGCCGGGGCGAATCCCCGCTGCCTCGAAAAGTCGAGGAGCGGCGGGAAGAGCTCTGGCACGATCTCAGGGCAGTGTGGAGGGGACGACTGTCGCAACCGTGGTCCGGGCACGCCGCAATCGCGGCGGTAAGACACCTCTTTGAGGAGTGGCTGTATAGGCGTCACGGCGTCCTGACCTACCGCATGACGCAGGTCCTCATCGGACACGGAAGTTTCGGGAGGTACCTGTGTCTGATAAGGAGGGAAGAAACGCCTGGGTGTCACCACTATGGCGATCCCAAGCGGGGCAGTCCTGTAGGACTGCCCCGCTTGGGCAAAGCACCGCCGTGCTCGCCGACCTCTCGCGCCCGGCCTTGGTCGAGACGGAATGGGAAGCGGCCGCCTCCTTCTGTGAAGCAGTTATGCTCGCGAAGGAGAAGGCGGGCCGCGTGAGGGAGAGGACAGCGTCCTCCCTCCACCCCAGCTGCAGTGGTAGACGCCCACGGCGACTGACGTCGGCAAACGATCTCCGGCCACCGCAGGCGTGGCGGGGTGGGCATGCGGGCGGCGAGTAATGGGCGACTCGCTGTCCGACCATGGACCATGCCCGGGTCGCGTTGTGTTCCACGCACGCCTCAAAGAGTGTCAGCATGATGACGGGGCCCCCCTTAGAGGACCAAAGCCTGCCAGGGTCGCGGGACTTATCTCATTACCGTGACCCTGGTACGTAAAGGGCTATTGAAGGACACAGTGGATTTTAGTGAGTAGGAGTCTGACAGTCCCTCCCACCCTGCCCTGGGTGGGAGGACTCATTTGATGATTTTACTACGATAAAAAAAAACTCTAGAATGGTAAAATCATCAAATGAGTCCTTCATTTGATGATTTTACCACGATAAAAAAATTGTCAATAGAGTGTAAGTTCATTTGAAATGGGCGCACGGCGCGGCACCTGTGCGTCTGTCATAGGCGGACTTGAAGCAAAATAATCTCTAAGTCTTAGTCAATAAAGTGTAAGTTCATTCATTTGAAATGGGCGCGCACGAGGGCGCAGGCTGAGTCCCGCACCCCGGCGCAGAATAGACTTAAGACGGCCCTGGTCGGCAACATTTTAATAAACAAGGGCCGCAAAGAGACAAAATCAAGTCACGGCGGACCGCATTTTTTTATTTTACTGATTTATATTTATTTACAATTTATATCTTGGTTATAAAAGAAAATCTTCAGTTTAAAAAATAAGCATAGGCCACGCGTTGCTGATTTAAAGTATACCTAATTAAGACTTTTTGACAATATTATAATGAGGATTTTAAATAGGCGTAGCCACTGTAGAGTTGTGTGTAAAATTTTAATAATATTGTGTTTGGTTGACATGATGTATCAACCAAACAGAATATTGCACAGACATGCGTTTTTTACGGTGAGTGTATTCCCGAAAGTCGAAAGTAATAAACCAATTAGTTTTAAAAATAAATATGTATTCAGTGTCATCATAAGCCTCCCCCAAAGAGCGCCAACTCTCTCGGTCCTGTACAGTCCACATCCATCCGCTGTCAGCCACCTTCTTCAAATCATCGATAATATCTTGCCGTAGGGCGTCCTACACTACGTTTGCCCATACGCGGTCTCCACTGTAGCACATGTCTGCTCCATCGACCGATCGATTTGAATATAATAATCCATACTTAATATTAATTTTTCTTTTCCAGTTCTTCGGCTTAATACTAGAAGGTCGTCAAAGTGGTCGTCGTCGCAACAGTCGCGGCCATGCCTACCGTCGCCTCGACACGCTAGAACAAGCCATGAGTGCTAACACAGCTGCTCCACCAAGCAAGATAATATACTAAAACGCTGCTTAATTAACGCTTAGGTAAACTAATCATTCAGTACATCCGCTTAGGAAGAAGTATGACTGCGATCAAGTGATTTGCAAACTGCGTTTATGTTACTTAACTACTGATTAAACAACTGGCTCTTAGGGCGAGTTCTTTGATCAATAGTTAAGTAAATTAGTGTTAAAATCCCATACATTTTTTAACTTATGGTAAATAAATATTCCTTATGAAATGATCATTCAACCCTGGTGGCGTATCAACTGTTAGCATTGTGTTATTCTGACACAATTTTGTATTTGTACAATATTTCTCTAATACAAAATGAACTTTATTTCAGTCGCTACAAGGTGTATTGTGCAATGATCTAATAGTGTTGGAGGTTACTCATGACGTAGAACGCAGTACGTAGTTCACTTGAACGCAGCTTATTCGCGGGAGAGAGATTGTGATAGGCACTGAACTTTCCTTTCTTTTTTCAATCAATTTTGTTTCCATTTTCAAACGGTATCGCAACTTTCATTCATATTCCATAAATGGTTAAACGTGCATTTTGAGGCAATCACATAATTTTCACTTAAAGTGGTGTAGTTTCCCATTTCGATTCATTTAGTCGTTTCATTGCCTACTATTAATTTATCTAGTCAATGTGTTGCCTTATTAAGACCTGCCGCTCACTGGAGACATTTTGTTTCCTTGCCAAATGTATAGACCGCTTTCTTTTTCTAACGTGATAAAATCATCAAATGCGTCCTCTCACCCAGGGTGGGACGGGAGGGCCTGACAGACTCGTACTGACTAAAATCCACGGTGTTTCTTCAATACTTCACGTTCCAGGGTCACGGTTACTTGATGAGAGAGAGCTGTCATATTGCTGGCAGCTCTTTGATACGCACGTGAAACATAACGCGACCCGGGCGTGGTCCATGATCAGATGGCAAGTCACCAATTACTCGCCGTCTGCATGCTCGCGCATGTATGGACCGCTAGAAACTATTTGTCACCATAATGAGCACACTCCCATATGTCTTCATAGCACTTGACAGGGGGACATTATGGGACACAGGACTTATGGGAGACAGGGTCTCTAGGGAGCGGCTGGTCTAATTAGAAACGGGTGCTTAATTAATCTATGTTTTTTTTTTTTACTTTTTTAAGCTGTAAAATGGCCAGTACTATTATACTATTCATCTCCAAGAATAAAGGAGTAGAAAGAAAGTGCAATGGTGGGTCCCATAGTTGCATCGGTGTCTATGGATTTAAAAAAAGTCTTGGATATTGACATAGACGTATAATTTTTGGTTATATTTGACGGACAAACTTCATTATTTAGTTGACAACAAGAGTTAAAATTGTTAATTTATTTTACCAGTGATATTGGACGTTTATTTCATCAGTTTAGGGGTTATAACATAAATTAGTGACACACCGATAAAAAACGTCTTCGTTTACTATTTCCCAAAAAAAATCGCCTTTTTTATTTATGTTCCCATAAATTTAATAAGGCCGTTTATTTACTCGGCTTGCTTTTTTCTTTATGGACGCAAGAAACCTCTAGTTTACGTAGTAACTACACCACTTAGGAATATTCCCATTGTAGCATCACTGTATAGAGATACATAATTATGCTTTCAAATTCATCGAGGTAAATCTTTTGTTTTAATTTAAAAGAAATATGTATACGTTGTCGCGTCCTCGGTAATTAAAAGTGTAGACAATCCCAAAATTACATGTTCCATAGAGTCACATAAATCGATCAATTTTAAGAAAATACATTTCAAAATTCGTGGTCGCGATACAGTCGCCATATTTTCTGTTTTATTACCATAAAATATTAGCATGCTAACGAAATGTGCACCAAGTGCCTGTCTTATATAAAGGCATTATTATATCTTATATCTTCTAAGCAGCTTCAGTAAAAGTAACAAGTACAAGTACAGTAGGTTAATATAAAAAAAAAACAAAATAACATATAAAATCTCGTCACCATAAAATTATGATTTTATTTTATATAAACTGTGATTAAGAATTATTTAACGATGAGGGGTTTCTATTCCGAAAATAATTAAAAATGTTTATAAAAATGAAATTATTTTCCCTTTTTTTACTTAATTTTTAGTTAGTTCCTAATATTTAGAGTTGAAATATAATTCAAAGTTTGCTTAGCATAAATGTTGAAAAATGGTTGGTATTAGATCTCAATATGTTTAAATATCTTATTAATATTGAGGCTCTTTGATTTGGTATAGGTATGTACTCGTATATCTGCGCACTTAGAATCAAAAGGAACTTTATTTGAGGAGTTTTGCCGTAAGAAAAAATAGTTGTCAATGAAAATTGGATACTAACATGGATAGTCTTTAAATTCAAATCTTAACTGGCTTTTTTTGACAGTTGATTGAAACCGATTGTAGATTATTACCATTTCATGTATGAAATGGCGATAACAGATCTACAATCCGTTTCATCGATGGTTATTTCGACGGAAATACTATAGTGCTTGTTCTAAATGCATTCGTCCATTGAAATCCAAGTGTGTCGTTACAAAAAGCTCCTTAATGAAATTCTGATCATGCGCAGGTTGCATGCTACGTACGATAACGTCCAATGTATGAAGAATCGTAATATTAGTCCTGAAATAAATATCATTTTAGATTTTTTGGTTTGATTAAAGTAGGAGTAAATATTCTACTGTATACGTATACCATGAATAAATGTTAAAATTCAGTGTAGATTTTATATCGTGTTCAAACTTTGTTAAGGAAGATTTTTTGTCAACGTTTCTGTATTTAATTATATGGCATTTTACTTCTTATTAGCAGACATAGAATGTAGTATAATAATTTAAACAAATCAATGTTTTTAATTGTGAATTTATGTCTAACAATAAACTCCAGAAAAATAAACGCTATGCTACTTGCGCACTCGATGTTCGAAAATAATAATAGGTACTTGTATAAATTGTATTAATAAATGTGCTATACCTCATATTTAACGCCTCATTCAGACAAAGAAAGAACTTGCATCATGCAAGTAAAAAGCAAAGAACTCAGCTGATCAAACAAACACTTGATTACATTGCAGTGTTTGTTTGTTCAGCTGAGTTCTTTGTAGTACCTCAATAGTCCGCAATGAAACGCAACTCTAACCATGTTCTGGCGTCGTCGTCTAAATGAGGCTTTAGGTAACGTACAAGTTGCGCAACATTGTTATGTTGCTGGACAATACTGTATTCTTTATGCGTCTGCAACCTGTCAGTAACAACGTACAAGTTGGTTGTGAAACTTGTATTCAAAACATGTTGTGTTTGAGTAATTTCACACGAATTTTAGAAAAAGTTGGCTAAAAGGTGAACAAAATAGTTGGTAATATATTTAATTGTTCACTTGTTTGCTAAACGTATCCACATCTAATTGCGAACACCCTGTTAAAGGAAAACGTTAGGCTGTGGAATGTGGAAGGCTCTTCCGAGGTTTTTCCAATGAGCTACATCATGGGCTCTTCAAAGAGGGCGAGAAAAAGTTTCTAGAGGGTCGGCAACGCGCATGCGATACCTACATCTGGTGTTTCCGCTTTCCATTACATGGGCCGTATCCTTGTTTATTGCCATAATGATATCATCATCATCAGCCTATAATGTTCCCACTGCTGAGACACAGGAATAACAGTATAATTTTTTTTTCATAAAACATGATTTATACTTCAGTGTTGACCGCGGGGTACCAATGTTACACAACTTTTTTTTACCTTATTATATTCGTAGAATCCTCAAATTACATTTCAATTTGGTTTTGGTTCCGGTTGTGAATAGTAGCAATATAGAAGTTAAGTATTATCTATTAATATAATGAGTATTACAGTTTGAACTTTCATTTAGTAGTTACATGTTTTAAAGCAACCCGATTTCATTTTATTTTATGATGTAATTAATGTTCTTATAAATCGTGTCCTCTAAGGACTAGTTTAAGATTAGACTTAATTTATTTCACTTTGTATTTATAATAAAGTTCGAAAAACTACAAATCATGTTTTTAATTCAGTCCTAAATTTATAATATCTGGTAAAGAAGATCCGACAATACCGTAGTTAAAATATTTTTAACAACATGCTGGGTTTCGCACCGGAGGCTGAATACATATTTTTATTATGTGATTTGTGCAGACTTCATCACATTAAGCTACCACAATTTGTCAAAGGGGTTTGAACATTTTTGTATGGGCCGTGTACCAGGTGCCATCCGCCATTTTGATATTTTTTCAAAACGGCGGTCACGAATGAAACTTTCATAAACAAAACATAAAATGTAAGCGGCAAAATCTCGTAAAGCGTCACGTTTCCGAGTTATGAGCTGACAAACATGTGCAAATAGTGACTCATTTTTTTTTATTTTTGTAATATTTTTTTGTTTACTGATTAAAAAGGATACTTCCGCAATAAAACTAATTGTATATTAGGTTTTCCACGCATTTTAAATGCTGAAATTGCGTTAAACGAAATAATCCTATCTACTTAAAAGCATTTGACATACGTGGAAAACCTAATATTAAATTAGTTTTATTGCGGAAGTATCCTTTTTGATCAGTAAACAACAAAATATTAAAAGATAAGAAAAAATGTGTCACTATTTGCACATGTTTGACAGCTCGTAACTCGGAAACGTGACGCTTTACGAGATTTCGCCGCTTACATTTTACGTTTGTATTGATGTGATCTATCGATGTATGAATGTTTCATGAGTGACAGCCATTTTGAAAAAAATCAAAATGGCGGATAATAAACTGGTACAAAAGGCACAAAGCCCTTTCTTTAGTAGATTTTCAACTTTATCACAATAGCAGAAGGTTCATGTTTTATTGGAAAAAAATCACAGATTGGGGTAGGTTGATGTGCTGGTGTCACAATAATATAATTATAATCACTGCAAAAATATGAAAGACTTGCAACGTTCTGCGCTGATCAGCTAATTGATTAAGAGTCAGCTCACACCGAGACGCGACGCGGCGCAACGTGACACAACGATACTGCAAATGTGTATAAGTATTTTCATGTAGTAAATAAAGTTAGATTTTAAGTCGCTATTAAAACACGCGCGGCGCCGCGCCGCGCTGCGTTTCTTTTTACGCTACTGTGTTTTTTGTTTGTTTGTTTTACTTCACGAAAAGATACACCTTTGCAGTATAGTTACGGTCAGTTCACACCGAGACGCAACGCGACGTGACGCAACGATACTGCAATTGTGTTTCTTTTCGTGTAGTAAATAGTTAGATTTTGAGTCGGTATTAAAATGCAGCGCGGCGCCGCGCTTCGTTTCGAATGGTGTATCTTTTCGTATAGGAAATAGAGTTAGATTTTGAGTAGCTCTATTGAAGTGAGTCACTTCTCGGTCTGTGCTAACCCTAACTGATGACGTACTAAGATATTGTGTAGTTCCACGCCCCCTATCTTTAACATTTAGAAGTGTTTAGATCCTTGTGGTTGTGTTCCTCTCCCCTCTCTCCGATCGTGGTATTCAAGTTGAATTGTAAACATCTGGTTGAGATAGATGGCGCTATTGGTACAAAATATTAGGTCCTCTCCTTTTCCCACAAAATTGTGCACAAGATAAGAATGCGATGGAGTATGAGTATCAGTTTGAACGATTTTCAGTAAACGAATAAAAAGGATACAAACGCACTTTTATGACGACTACACAAATTAAAATTAAATCTGACCTTTCTGTAAATAGATATTTTTTTTTATTAATTTGAGCGTTGAGCTCAATTCCTTTGTTTGTCTGATGGATTAAACCCTACTAAATCCTTCAAGGTCAGTCAAGTCACGAAAATTATAACCAGAATTACATATCTACGGAAGCTGTGCTCCGATATCCTCTTTTATTTCCAAAAATTTCCTAGAATTTTGTGGCATTTGATTCACTTACAGAACATCCTTTACAATAGTATTACAAATGCAAAATTCCGCCTAAGCAAGTTCTGACACACTCTCTGAGTTCTATACAAAAGTAATAGGGAGGAAAAACAGATCTTAAAGGCTTCGAGAAAATAGGGAGCACGGCGATGGCACGGAGGAAGGCTGGCGGGTCGTGATCGCAACGTGATAGCCACACTGTAGTAAACAGGCCACGCCGCTGCCACGCTCGCGCCCTGTCAACATTGCGTCGCGTCGCGCCAGCAATCTGCTAATGATATCTGTCACTTTTCTTTCCGAAAATGTTGAAAATGTACCTACAGCGCAAACGCCGCGCCCCGTCACGCCAAGCGATCACGCCACGCCGTCCTTTGTCATCGTGCCAATACCACTTCCATATATTTTTAGTAAGCTTTACGCCAAGCACGCGTCCCGCTCCCTGTTTGATGACCCCTTAATAAAACCCATTAAAGCTGACTGTTGTTATAATTATGGGAATTAGTCCAAAAACAATTGTGTCCCCTTTGGAAGTAAGTGGATGGGTATTTTCATATCCGGCCAAAATTGGAACGTCAAATCCATTTATTATCACTGATTGTTATAAAGTGTTTGGCGTTGGCCATTAACTATTAGTATAGAGATATTATTCTTGCTAATGTAGATGAGCTGCCGTCGTTTAATGACAGAATTTTGGCTAAAATAAGTAGCTGGTTTAATGGAGGTAGGTAGGTATCCTCCGGTCGCAGGAATGCCTAGAGCTTACTGCGTCCCTGGAATATGAATAGCAACTGAAGGAAAAGGGTTGATGATTTTCTCCGAAAAAAAAAATGTTTAGTTCTACCTATTATTTTTGGAGGAGTTCCTACCTATGAAAGCACAGTTACTTACAGTTTATAAAAGATACTATTACGAGTATAAAGAAGAAGAGCAGATTCATTCATACTTATTACGTGAATTTTCAAATTCAGTTCATCACTGTAACGTTTCGCTTCGCACCATTGAAGCTGGTCTACCAATTTATTGTAGGTACTTAGTTTTTTTTTTGTATTTATCGCGATAAAATCATTACATCAGTCCTCACTGCATCCATGGCCAGTTGGCCAGATAGGAGGGTGGGTTTGTCAGACTTATTGACTATAATCCACGGTGATCCTTCAATAGCCCTTTACGTTCCAGGGTCACGGTTACCTGATGTGACAATCCCGCGATCCCAGATCTATTATTGTGGTAAGTCTTATTGTAGTAAGTATGTACCTACGATGTTCTTAAGCTCAGTTGTTTCAATACGGTACCTGCTTACAATTTTTCAGGGATTACCTACCTGTGTAGCTGCCATTAGTTCGTACTTTTAGAGTAGGATAGTTACAGACGTATAGAGTTAAAGTTTTTTTTTTACTTTTCGAAGGTGGGTAAGAAGGAATTACTTTGCAGTCGGCCTTCTTTTGCACAATAATTAATGAGTTCTCTGTCTTGTGTGTTAGGACAGACAAGTATAAGGGTGCCTTTCCACCTGAGATGTGCTATGCAGCTATACTGCGAGAATGTAAAAGCTGAGCTACGAAACTTTGTGACCGTTTCCACTGATGCTATGTAGCGGTGCGAGTAAGATTTGCTATGAAGATCGCCGCCGCGAAGTAGCTGCGCGAGGAAGATGCGCAGCTCGAGCTATGCTATGTATCGATAGTAGGGAAGACAACCCATAGCAGGTATCCATAGCACGCATCCATAGCACACATCCAGAGCACGAATCCATAGCACACATCCATAGCACGCATCCTTCCATATTAAAAATCTAGGTAGGTACGAGTATCTTAGTTGAATTCGTTTCCACCAGTGCTATGATAAGTGTACCAATGAATAATAATATGATTGGTGGATATCAAACGCATCCATAGCAACGCATGGAAATGCAAATGCATCCATAGCATAGTACAGTAATCTCTGGTGGAAAAGCAGCCTTAGCCTTCCGCCTACTTGTGTTCTAAGCCTTTCTGAAACCGAAGTAAATTTATGTGTGCGTGTGTGTGTACCGGGAAAGTACTGTAAAAGAGGGTGAACTGATACAAAACTGAAAGGGATTTTAACGATGAAGTATCCAAAAAGGATCTCTAAATAGTTGAGTAAGTGTAAGTGTATATAAGTTTTGTAAATGATACCAACAATCTGTGTATTTAGCTATGAGCGTCTGTAATTTATATCGTATCACACGACCTATAAAATGGTAGGATAATAGGTATACTACAGTGGGCATTACAAACGACTGCACACTTCAAGATTTCCGGAAAACAACCGCAGCAGTGAATCTGCGGCGTGACGTGGGTACAGCCGTAATAATTGCTGTTTAGTGCAATGAAGCGGTTGATGTAAACCTCAAATTATTCATAACAGTGCTCAAATAAGTACTTCTGTAGTGCTATCCTGTAACGTTCTAGTGTGCCGGTTGGGCGTCGTTGCCGAGGGAGGCCTAGAAAACGCTACCGTGACGAACTAGACGCATTCAAGAGAGATTTGCCAGAGGAAGCCGCACAAAGGGAAGAGTGGAAGGTTATGGGGGAGACCTTTGCCCAGCAGTGGGATAATATAGGTAGGTTTAAAAAAATATAACGTTGATAATACAAGCAATCCCGTAGACTTGTGACGAAGCCCCCTTAGAGGGCCAAAGCCGTAACGTAAAGGGCTATTGAAGGACACCGTGAATTTTAGTCAGTACAATTCTGACAGTCCCTCTCGTCTTGCCCTGGATGGGAGGACTCATTCGATGATTTTGCCATGTAAAAAAATCCCGTAGACTTCGACTTGCAACTGCATTGAAATTCGATGACGGGCAGCGGCGTGGAAGCTCCTACAAAGATTCTACGTTCCATTGTGCCAGTTTCTATGTTATACCTACACAATAAAAAAGTCTATATGGCACTAGACAGCATTAATTTATACCTGGAACATTATAAATAGCCGTTATAAGTAAATGTGCCACGCAAAGGAAAATTTCAAGTTGAGTACAAATGAGAATTGAAAACGTGGTAAACAAGAACATACGATACGAAAGTGATACAGATCAACGCAAGCAGAATAACAAATTGTTGTAAATATAGGAGAGTGTTTGGAAACGTTCCGCAGAAAACAACGTTGTTTATTTTACGAGTATTTTTGGTACTTCTTTTGTTTACTCTACTCTTAGTATTTAAGAAACTTAAGCTGTCCTGTAGAATGTTTGCCTGACAATAATTTCTTGGTTGACATTTCAATCGATTGACGGATCCACTAATTGAATGGAGTTATTTTTATCGCAACAACCACTCTGTGATGAAAAAATGTGTTCATATTAATTATAGATGTCAATTAACAATATTGTTATTACTTGTAGTATTTTAATGTGCTAAACGTGTTTCTGTTCAAATGCCTTATCACAAGATTTCCGTAATTTACCGTACAGAGTATTTGAAATAGTATGACATTATGGAAAGTGAAAAAGATGGTGTACGAAAAAGGATTTTTCACTTCAGTAGCTCAAACATGTAGGTTTTGCTGCCTGAAATCAGTGAGCAAAATGCGATTTTGCTCACTGAGTGAGACAAAGTAACTTTTTAATTTTAGTTTTCAGAAAGCCGCGAATATCTTATTCAGCCTTGGGTTAATCATACAATTCGAAACATTTACACTCCATCTCTTTCCCGCTATTAGAAAGAGAAAGGGACAAAGACCAGCTCTCTCGAAATTCCGATTTTGAATTCGGCCTCAAAGACAAACACGTTCGGTTTGTACTAACTAAAGAAATTTTGCAAAAAGATAATTATGTCTTAGTGTAATTTATTGAATTTTTAACTTAGTATACGTAGTATTTGATCGAAAATAAGTATTTACTGCAAATGAAACTGATATTTAACCTGTAAATATTTATTTCTAATTTCATTAATGTTACGTAAATATTTTGAATAATAAATTATCATGGGTGCTATAATTTCCGAACACGCCTTAATTTAAATAAAATAGCGGGAACAAAATTTTGTGGCTGGCGTAAAGAGTTGAGTAAGTTAATAGTTATTTCAATCTATTCATGTTTATTATTTTATCCCCTAAAGTGTTCTCGCTGCTGAAGTGAAAAGTTATGTGTGTTACACGAGAGCAAAGTTTTTTGCATCTCGTGCCTTTGAATCCCTCGCCACACTCAGGATTCAACTTTAGAATCACTCGCTACGCTCGTGATTCAATCGTTGAATCCTTCGCTTGCTCTGGATTCAAAATCAGCACTCGCAGCAAAAATTGACTTTGCTCTCTTGTTGCACAAATAACTATTATTCCATCAAATTAAAGTAAAAGTTTACTTCACAAATTCTGAGAAGGCCTCGGTAAGGATGTCCTTTGCTCATTAAAATGCAATGACAACATGTCATGTCGACAGTTACGTTACAGCAGTTCCGTACACAGTAGCTCCGTAACTACGAGGCATGCGTGAAACATCTGTTTACCATAGTAAAGTAGCCAATATACGATATGTGGACTTTGACTAGCATTTTTGCAGTTAGATGAAGACTTAAAAGGAGAAAGTGACCTCTTTGTAAAATCATCAGATGAGTCCTCCCACCCAGGGCGGGACGGGCGAGACTGTCAGACTCGTATTGATTAAAATCCACGGTGTCCTTCAATAGCCCTTTACGTTCCAGGGTCACAGTTACCTTATGAAACAGTCCCATGACCAAAGTGATCTCTTAGTTTTGGCTGTTTATTCTCAAAGCAGCCAGGTAGGAAACACCGGCCTAATGTGTTTGTGTCATGCCAATTTACCAACTAAACATCATTTTAAATAATATGTTATTAACCGACTTCAAAAAAAGGAGGAGGTACTCAATTCGTCGGAATCTTTTTTTTTTATGTATGTTCCCCGATTTCTCGAAGACGCCTGGACCGAATTGGAAAATTTTTCTTCTTATAGAAATAACCTACAAAATAACTTTTCTTTCAGAAGTCGGCGGCAAAAAAGACAATGAAATGAAAAAAAAAAAACAAAGGCACCGACTGCTGAAAGAAAAGTTATTTTGTAGGTTATTTTACCCTTTTTTGTGGTTGTTTTGGAAGGCGGTTACATTTTTTTTGAAAAAGTTTTTTTATTCTAACCGTAATCACGTAATATTTTTGTGTATCCTATAAAATTCGTGGGCGTCTAATTACACACATCAAAAGTGTCTAGGGATCAACATATATTTTTGCAATAACTTTTCTCCTGATTGATATTAATTAAAATTTTCTTTAAGGATTCATCAAATAAAGTGTTTTCGTTTGTCACAGTAACGATAAACCAAGTCACCTTTGCATTAATAAAGAAATTTGCCATTTTCCTAATAAAGGGATTTTTGACATTTGAACCACTAACACAAAAGTTCGAAAAAAAGACTGAAATAACAGTTTTCTTTAAAATTTTATTGGGTAACTTAAACAATTAATAATCCGTGTTTCTACCGCGAACACTAACAACACAAGAACATCGGTTTGGCATACTCAAAATGAGTTCATCCAAATCACGCTGTGGAATGGCCGCCCATGTTCGTTGCAACAACAAAAAAACCGGCCAAGTGCGAGTTGGACTCGCGTGAAGAGGGTTCCGTACGATGTTACCTACCATATTTTTTTTTAATCTGACCCAAATTGGTACGCACAATATTGAGTGATTTATCATGTTATTTTAATATTTCGTCTATTTTCTTGAATAACTTGGAAACTATTTATTTTAAAATTACAAAATATATATATTTAAGATTGTCTCAACAAGACCTTTCATTTGATATATCACACGATGCAGTTTTCAATATTTTTTTAAATTTTCCCCTTCCCCCCCAAAAATTACCTCCCATATACAGATATGGACTTCTTATAGGTTATCCTATAATCTATAAGTAGAAAACTAATTCCTGTATTTTTTTCAAAATTTTAGGTTCAGTAGTTTCGGAGATAAGCGGGGGGGAATGGTCAAGCTTCGTCTATTTTTTTTGAATAACTTGGAAACCATTTATTTTAAAATTACAAAAAAATACTTTTAAGTTCGTCTCAACAATACCTTTCATTTGATATGTCACACGATGCAGTTTTCAAATATTTTTTTTTAATTTTCCCTTTCCCCCCCTCAAAAATTACCTCCCATATACAGATATGGACTTCTTATAGGTTATCCTATAATCTATAAGTAGAAAACTAATTACTGTATTTTTTTCAAAATTTTAGGTTCAGTAGTTTCGGAGATAAGGGGGGGGGAATGGTCAAGCTTCGTCTATTTTTTTTGAATAACTTGGAAACCATTTAGTTTAAAATTACAAAAAAAATACTTTTAAGTTTGCCTCAACAATACCTTTCATTTGATATGTCACACGATGCAGTTTTCAATTATTTTTTTTTAAATTTTCCCTTTCCCCCCCAAAAATTACCTCCCATATACAGATATGGACTTCTTATAGGTTATCCTATAATCTATAAGTAGAAAACTAATTTCTGTATTTTTTTCAAAATTTAAGGTTCAGTAGTTTCGGAGATAAGGGGGGGGGAATGGTCAAATTTCGTCTATTTTCTTGAATAACTTGGAAACTGTTTATTTTAAAATTATAATAAAAATATATTTAAGATTGTCTCAATAAGACCTTTCATTTGATATGTCACACGATGCAGTTTTCAAATATTTTTTTTTTAATTTTCCCGTTCCCCCCAAAAATTACCTCCCATATACAGATATGGACTTCTTATTGATTTTCCTATAATCTATAAGTAGAAAACTAATTACTGTATTTTTTTCAAAATTTTAGGTTCAGTAGTTTCGGAGATAAGGGGGGAGGGGGAATGGTCAAATTTCGTCTATTTTCTTGAATAACTTGGAAACCATTTATTTTAAAATTACAAAAAAAATACATTTAAGATTGTCTCAACGAGACAATTCATTTGATAAGTCACACGATGCAGTTTTCAAAACTTTTTTTTTTCATTTTCCCCTTCCCCCCCAAAAATTACCTCCCACATACAGATTTCATCTATTCACGTCACACCTCTGTGCTTGGGTCACAGGAATGGATATGTGTACCAAATTTCAACCCAATCGGTTTAGTAGATTCGGAGATAATTGACTGTAAGCGACAGACAGACGGACACACGAGTGATCCTATAAGGGTTCCGTTTTTGTATTCGGACGTACGGAACCCTAAAAAGGTCTCCTTGCGACTGGATACCCTCCATATTCGGCAGAGCTCTTCTCTGTAGCATATCCCATGCATGCTCAATCGGATTCAAGTCTGGCGACTGAGCAGGCCAGGGCAGGACATTGATGTTAGCTGCGGCGAGAGTCTGTCTTACAACTCTTGCGGTGTGCGGTCGTGCATTAGGTATCATGCATTAACTGAAATAAGGGACCGATTTGCACTTGTAGAGGAACGATGACGTCTGATACAATCGTCTCAGCATAAATTTGAGCGTTGAGGTTGCCTCTGATCCAAATCAACTCAGTTCTTCCGCCGATCCAAATACCCGCCCATACCATGATGGTTCCACCACTATAAGGATGGACTTCCTGGCAGGATTTTAATCGCTGTTGGCGTCCAGGGGTTCTCCAGTGTCGTATACGTCTTGTATCCGGTCTCATACCGAAACGAGACTCATCAGAAAAGCACACGAAACGCCATTGTTCTGCCCAATTTCTGTGTTCAAGAGCCCATTGATATCGAATCCTACGATTGTGCATTGCTATAGGTGGTACCCGTAGCGGTCTTCGGGAATGAAGGTTCACTTCATGCAAGCGGTTTCTGACTGTTTGGTCGCTAATTAAGTTCCCTGAAGAGTGATGAAGCCTCACGGCTAACATCATGACGGTTATTGTTGGAGCTCTTCGAGTTAAGATTTGAATGTATCGGTCTTGTCTCCGTGTGGTGCAGCGATACCGTCCTCCATGGCGCTCAGCCACGGTACCAGTGCTTCGGTAACGTGTCCAAAGTCGACTGATAACACTCTGACTTGTATTCAGAGCTAAAGCCACAGTACGTTGCCGGGAACCAGCTTCTATCATTCCCACGGCTCTGAGCATTTCTTCCCTGCTTAAATGACGTCGCCGCTCCATAATAACGTTGGTTTTAATCAGTAGTAGGGAAACAGTAGCACTAATAATGTCTTCAATGCGTTGTATGTTTTTATAGGGAAAATATTGACAGCTGATTTTCATCTTTTACTCGAATTTGATTCACAGTTCCTGATTCAAATTATGAAATGCACCAAAAAGGATCCATATAAATTTATAAAATCATAAATTTATTACAAAGCCACATCTCAATCTCAAGAAATCCGCATAAAAATGCTTGATCCCTAGACACTTTTGATGTGTGTATTATCTTTAGATAAGTACGTCAATAGAGTAAAGAATATGTCCCTTGCGGCATTGATATGAGCGTGGGTTGAACAAAAAATATAATTAACTAAATACCAATAATTACTATTATTGTAGCTTTTATTTGCGACTCACTGGAAATTTTTTAGTCTTGCAGTATTGGAAGTCGTTTTAATTGAGGTTCTATAAAAAACAAAATCAAATATTTTCATTACCTACACATAGGCCCATGACTACCCCCAATTTTTTTTTTGTTTTTATTTTTGTGTAAAAATCCTAATGCGGTTCTCATAATACGTCTACTTACCAAGTTTCAACAGGATAGCTTTCGAAGAAAAGTGGCTGTGACATACGGACGGACGGACAGGCAGACAGACATGATGAATCTATAAGGGTTCCGTTTTTGCCATTTGGCTACGGAACCCTAAAAAACAAGATACAATCAGCGCCGCAGTGTTGCCTAGATACGTTGTCCGCACTCTAAAATGGCAACAAAAAATGAAGCCAATTGGCCACATTGCGCTTAGTTGCGTCTCCCTCCCGCCGTACGGTGTCATATTTTCTTTCTCTTTCTTCACGCGTATAAGTAGTTCTAGTACTGTCGCTGTTTATAAGCGCCGCGATGTTCGTTCATGACGTGTCTATATATAATACGTCATTGAATTCAACAGTTTCCATGGAGAAGAACCGGCAAGAAAGTCCATCTATATTGTCTGGAGCCTCGTTTAAACTGTGACTTGTCGGACAGTCGATGAAATATTTCCCTCATTTGCTTTTTAGGGTGCTATACAATTAATGTTCCAGTCTACATAATTCTGCACTGCTGAATAAACTCGGTCGATTAAGTACTAAAACTCCCTAGCTACTTAACTTAACTATAATTAAAAAGCTTAGAACTGCAGCAGTTGCACGAAAATTGAAGCAATTTCTTGTAGGTACGGCTCATGCGTATGTATTACTCGTAGGCGTATGCGTGTGCGTAAGTACGTAATTACGCTCACTTATAATTAATTGTTGCTTTATCTTTGAACGAAAAATTTCCCTATGTTAACACTTGCCCAGGGTCCTATTGTCCTTCGGGGTTCCGAGCTCCTGTGAGCTTAATTGCATGGGCTTTCAATAAAATATTTATCTAGGTTTAGGTATCTATTCCAGGGGCTTATCAAATTTTCGAGCTCGCTACGCTCTCTTTGATTTTTTTTGCTCTTTTTTACTTTTAGATAGACAGGAAAACTAAAGAAGGTGGTGTGCCCATTGTCCTGAAGTGCCCAGGTCATCCAATAGATTAAATACAGCCCTGAGTGAAACCACTCACTCCGAGTCTTATTACTCTAAGACTTGCAAATAATCTAACTCCTATTTATTTTTATCATCCGCATGAGCTGAAATAAGCCCGGATTTCGTACCTAGTTTGGATTTCATAAAGTAACCGGGGCAACAATTGACCCCGAAACTAAATGGTGATATCTTCAATCTTGATTAAGTTACAGCAGGTAGCTAATTACAACTCGGTTCAAAAAGATTACTCAACATCAAAGCTCGCCCCCGCACATTTTAATGAAACAAAAATATATATGAATTGCTTGCTTTTTAAGCGGATGCTTAGCTCCAGAGGCAGATTTATCTCGCCTGCCTATTTATCTTAAGACATAACCAGAAAAGGTTTTTATGATTTCATGTTTTACGTTTTTTTTTGTGTTTGTTCCTTTCCGTAAAGGTTTGTTTGATGTTTCGAGTAGGTAGCTTATTTTCCATGTGACCCAATTGGCAATAGCCCCCAAGAGTGAACTGTGGCGTTATTGTCATTTGGGTCACGATTACGAATTTGAGGAGGTACCTCATAACGAGTCATATGATGTTCATCTAAGAACTCACATATTTACGTTTTCTTAAAACTTGAAATGAGAGCATTACTCAACCCCCATAATAATAAACTCGGAATAAAGGTACAGAGAACTGACGTTAATCATGGCGTAATTGAGTTCCATGTTTTATTTATAGGAGTTTAAGGAAACTTCCAAAAAACTGCGTAAAAGCCGCTCAATACCTTAGAAAGGGTAAAATTCCTCTTACCAAAAGTACCATCTTATAAAATTGATTAAAGCATTTTTTTTATTAACCTGTATTGTCTCACTGCTGGGCAAAGGTGGGAGACCTTTAACCTTCCACCTATAACCTTCCACTCTTCCCTTTGGTGGCCCAGTGGTATCGGCCCCGACTTACGAGTTGTGGGTCGTGGGTTCGAATCCAGCCAGGCGCATTACTTTGTGTAATTTATTTCATCACCACTGCTCTCAAAACGGTGAAGGAAAACATCGTGAGGAAACCGGCATGACCTAGAACCAAAAATTCGAAGACATGTGACATCCACCAACCCGCACTGGGCCCGCGTGGTGGATTATGGCCCACTTCCTCTCTCAGCGAGGAGGCCTGTGTCCCAGCAGTGGGAATATTTATAGGCTGATGTTGCTGATGCTCCCCTTTGTGCAGCTTTCTCGGTTCTCCGTCCAATCTCTCTTGCGTCTAGATCGTCACGCCAGCGTTTTCTAGACCTCCCTCGGCAACGACGCCCATCCGGCACCCACTGCGTAACGACTCTGGCCCACCCCTATGCATTCTATACACATGGCCCGCCCAATCTCACTTCAACTTAAAGCATTACTTTCTTAAAAAAACAATTAGCTATTTATGTAGTTAGTAGCTACTTTAAAAAAAAATTGTTGATACTGTTGAAATGGTGTTGAGTACGCCAGGCCAGTTCATCGTCAAATGAGGCCTCGGAGCCTTGTGCGGAGCGGAAGGGACTGTCAGAATCGTATACTGACTAAAATCCATCGTGTTCCTTCAATTACCCTACACGTTCCAGGGCCACACGGTAACCTGCTTACAGTCTCGCGACTCCTCCAGAGATTACCGCTTATTGCTGGTGATGTTATGATGTAATGTAATTTTCCTGACAGTATCTCTATCAAATTAGACGTTACCCAATGCTAAAACTATGTAAGAATGATAGGTACCGAAATTCGTAGTGACGAACAGAGTTCTAAATTTATGCCCTGGACATTTTGGGCGTGTTGAATAAACGCCCAATAAATGCCCATAAACGCCGAATAATTGCCTTTTGCCTGACCTTTATGCCCAGTTAAGTTTCTGCTCAATTTTTTCCTGAACAAAATTATTAGTTTTTATAGCCAGTAAACGGGCATTTTGTCAAAAAGTCAAGATTATGCCCATTTTGTTCACAAATGTTTTTGCCCTCAACCCATCTCTAGTACCTAACGAACCAAGTTTCATTATACATGGTCAGTTGTACCTCCACTAGTTACACAAGAAACATGGCGAATGCATGACGACACTGTTTTAGTTAATTGATAGTAAACAAAGACGAGGAGGCGATATATACCTACATCGGCTAAGTGACGCAGAGGAGTGAGTTTGCGGGAATTTATATCCGTTCATATACCGGCTAAAAGGCGATTATCATCTTGCGTCGTAACTGTCGCACATAAACTGAGATAATCTCGCAATTATTACTGTTTTTTTTTTGAGATATGGGTGGCATAAAAATGTGAAAGGATTTTGGTGGTAAGAAGGAAATAAAGGGAACAAACTGTCGGACACTGAGTAATGGTACCTTAAAAACCCTTTGTGAAATAAATCTTGATTAAAGATGAATGTTAAAACAGTGGCTAGATAAGCGAGAAAACATCTTTTAATTTACTTTTCGTTTCGTTTTCTAGACAAAAATGTGTTGTATTAACGCTAATTATTACCTAATTCTTTTTCTGTAAAATGAATCCGAGAAAAAAGAAAAAAAATGTTGTTCAAGTAGCCCCAGCAATATAACACAAAAAATAATCGAATAGGCAATAGTCCTTCCTTTCGACGCTACGCTAGTGTCTATGCCATCATATAAATTGCATTAAAAAAAATAGTAACTCTAATTTTCCACTGGTACACGTCATGAAGGTCTGCATATACGGCCGACCTTGACCTGACTATGACCTCTTCATATCTTTGGGACGTCAAAATTGGACCACTTGCCTACTAATATTATAATCAAACTTTGAAGTATCCTTTCATTAGATGTCAATAATTGCGTAACTAATGATGGATTAGCAACCTTTATTTTGGAGGGATTAGTTACATAGTTTATTACCAACATTATATTAATAAACGGCTACATTTTATGATGGTATGACGTTGCTATGGTCTGTCGCGTGGGCGCGCCAAAGTTCACCTAAAATTTAAACTCCGATTATTGGAAACCCGAAAATTGTATTCCTAACATTTTTAATCCTTATGATCACAACTCCTAATTGCTCTGTTACTAATGTTCATAATTCCGAATCATTCGACTTTATAATGTCAGTAGCAATAAACATCTATTATACTATTACTTGTTTTCCTATATTTTCTCAACATTACCTTCTTTTACACTATTATTCGAAGTCATATCTTTTTTTTTAGATATAAAAGGATGCAAGAGCGAGCGAAGCGAGCTCGGGACTTGGGACACCCCGAGTTGGACAGGTTAGGTTCGAAGGAGATTCCTTCGTGTTAGGTTACTTTAAACCTTGCAAACAGAAGCGAGCTGCACATTCGCGGCCCATTAGCCAGATGTGGACGCACCCTAAGTATTAGCTTATAAACTTTATAATGGTCACTAAAACTCATTAGAATTTAACTGGGATACATAACTTGTTAATTATTCATCCGTAATCCGTGATCATGGCCGTTGCACCAGTGCTGAAATATCATACCACATATTTGGCAAAAGCCTAGGCAGATGTTTGATTTATTTTATGGCTCGAAGTCGAACGTAAAGTTAACTATTTGATATACAATCTTTATGTTCTGTAATAACAGGCTACAACAAAAAGGCAACTATTACGGTTGTCTTATCAGCCACAATCAGGACATTGTTTGTTTTTTTTTATTCCCACGTTTTTATACACTCACAATTCTTGTTTGTTTGTTTGTATGTTTGTTTGTTTGTTTGTCGTTCCGGTTGGACTTTTGCAACTCAATTTTGAGGCACTTCCCGATAAGCTAGCAAGCTGAAATTTTGCCCACGCTCTGAGTTCTAATGACAATATATGACTAGCTAAGAAACGTCATAACAAATCCAATATGGCGGCCTCCCCAAGATGGCGGACTGACTGTTTGAAACCCACCCCCCTGATATGGGTATCAAATGAAAGGGTTTGCTGTCAGGAATACGAAAAAAATAGTCACGTGACTTAAATCCAATATGGCGGACGTCCAAGATGGCAGACTGGCTGTTTGAAATCCACCCCCCTGTTATGGGTATCAAATGAAAGGGTTTGCTGTCAGGAATATGAAAAAAATAATCGTGTGACTTAAATCGAATATGGCGGACGTCCAAGATGGCGGACAGGTTTTGAGGCACTTCCCGATAAGCTAGCAGGCCGACATTTTCGGGGTAGCTTCAAACCCGATGAACAAAGATAAAAATAATAAAATAATTAATAGATTTTAAAAAATCTAAAAACCCACGTTTTTAAATGTCCTAAAAATAAGAAAATAACCCTACGGGGCTGAGAGAGGGGCCACTCAAAACGTGGGGGCGATATTTGCAAGTTACACCCACGATCACACATCATATACTCGTCATGTAAATATGTCCCATAAATAATCCCTTAAATAATATACGCCCCCACGTTTTGAGTGGCCCCTCTCTCAGCCCCGTAGGGTTATTTTCTTATTTTTAGGACATTTAAAAACGTGGGTTTTTAGATTTTTTAAAATCTATTAATTTTGATTACCTATTCAAATTTTATTTTTCAACTCATTTTTCTACAAAGCTCGGTAAATATAAAATATCTCTTGACATCAATGGCCGTGATTGTAGTGCTTATGATAACATTTTTCAGTCTTCTTTTAGTGGTTTGTTTATTTTAAAACATAGATAAGTATCTATCCATTAGATAACTGTGTGCTATTACTGCCCTCCTTATTATTTACAATTAGCTTCTGCCCGCGACTTCATACGCGGATCCTGTTGCTTAGGTATGCCAGCGACAACGGGGTCGCCAAATTCGAAGATCTGAAACGTGTGGTGTCGAATTCTAAGAGCCCCGGCGGGCGGGAAAATAACGCGATTCGCGAGACGATCCGAGTCATTCCAGATCTTTTATTTTTGTAAGGTAAGTGTACCAAAGTCATGTTCAATGACCATGTCATCCCAGAACCAATTTCCGTCGAAGGCATAACACTCGAAGTTGTCCAAGAATACATCTACCTCGGACAGGTATTACAGCTAGGTAGAGACAACTTCGAGCGAGAAATTGCCAGAAGAGTGCAGCTTGGCTGGGCAGTATTTGGGAAAATGCGTCATATCCTCACGTCACCTGCCGCAGTGCCTGAAAAGCCGGGTGTTCAATCAGTGCGTCCTTCCAGTCTTAACCTACGGAGCCGAAACGTGGAACATGTCAGTCAAGCTGGCCCACCGACTTCATGTCACGCAGCGTGCTATGGAAAGGTCTATGCTTGGGGTATCACTAAGGGATAAAATCCGGAATGAGGTCTTACGGCACAAGACCAAAGTTACAGATATTGTCCAAATCTGTAGCAAGCTGAAGTGGCAGTGGGCTGGTCATGTCTGCCGCAGAACCAACGATAGGTGGAGTAGGAAGGTTCTCGAATGGAAACCGCGTGTAGGTAAGCGTAGGGTTAGACGCCCCCGGCAAGATGGACTGATGACCTGAAGAAGGTGGCTGGCAGTGGCTGGAAGAAAGAAGCTGGAGATCGTGCGCTGTGGCGCTCCCTGGGAGAGGCCTATGTCCAGCAGTGGACTGCAATAGGCTGAAATGATGATGATGATTTTTGTAAGTCAACAGGAAATGCCTTACAGACTAAATAACTTTTGCTAATAGCGGCCATACACCATACTGCCAATCGTACAATCGGCATGACGCTGCCGATTTGATCAGTTAGATTTGACCGTGTGTGGGCGTGGAATCCATCAAATTGGCATGATCATGCCGATTTGATCAAATCGATTTGATCAAATCGATTTGATCAAATCGATTTGATCAAATCGGAATGATCAAACTTCAAATCGGCAGCAGTGATACCAACTTAGCAACTTTATAGCTAGATCTAGCTAATATTCGGTAGCTACTTTTTAACCGACGTAAAAAAAAGGAGGAGGTTCTCAATTCGAAACGTTTATTTTTTTGGAACGAAGTTCCTTATGGCGCGTTGCGAAAGGGGGCTAGGCGGAAAAAATTGTCACGACACTTTTTACAGTGGAGTGGAGTGGAAAAAACTGGTTCAAGCGATTTTCGACCTTATTGACATTTAAAATTTAGTTTGTTTTTTCTCACATTCTCGTTAGCTAACATTGCTCCTTCATTAAAATCCGGTGTTTGCATAAATGTCAATAAGGTCGAACATCGCTTGAAGGTCGGAAAACATTTGCTTAACGATAAGCAAATGTTTTCCGACCTTCACTTGTATTACCAACTGATTCCCACCAGTGGGATAGACCGGTAAAAAAACAAGTCGGTAAAACAGTAGCTAAAAAATTAAGCCACAACTTTTATAAAATTGTAGCTGTCGGTCACCGAATAATAGCTAGATCTAGCTATAGGTAAAGTTGCTAAGCTGGCATCACTGCTGCCGATTTGAAGTTTGATCAAATCGATCGTCATGCCGATTGTACGATAGGCAGTATGGTGTATGGTGTATATGGACGAACTGCCAATTTGATCAAATCGATCGTCATGCCGATTGTACGATAGGCAGTATGGTGTATGGCCGCTATAAGACGTCATTCCTATGCCTATAGTATTATGTTATAGTGTCGCTGGGCGCTTGAAATTCCACAACAGGTGTTCCAGATCTTCAATTTTTATACGTTAACAGAGAGTGCTCATCAGGCTGAACAACTCTTGCTAAGACATCATTCCTAAGTGTAGCTGGGCTCTTGGAGTCCCACATCAGGTGTTCCAGATCTTCAATTTTTATACGTATACAGTGAGTCGTTATCAGGCTGAACAACTCTTGCTAAGACGTCGTTCCTATATTATGTTATAGTACGGGGCCGGTACCGCCGCAACCGCTATGTCCCTGCATTTTAAATCTGTAATATCTTCAAAAATATTACATGCTGCAAAGGGCCATATTGATCTTTATTAATTGCACAATGTATTTGTCTAAGGTACCTAATTGGATAAGGATTAATGCTGTATTGCTTAAAATCGCTTTTTCGTAAATAAGCCATTATTTTCTCGTAATAAGTAAAGAATAAAAACCGGCCCAGTGCGAGTTGGACTCGCCCATGAAGGGTTCCGTAGTAGCAAGCATAGATTGTGGATGTAATTATATTGAGATTAGTTTAGGTTTTTAAACTGAAAAGTCTGCACGAGAGACACTTCCAAAGTGGTAAAATGTGTGTCCCCCCCCTGTAACTTCTAAAATCAGAGAATGATAAAACTAAAAAAATATATAATGTAGACCTCAAAAAAATCTTCCAACGAAAATTGGTTTGGATGAGATACAGTTAGCAGTTTTTGAAATATAGTACATTTTCAAAAACCGCAAATATAACTTTGCCATTCATACAAACACTATGAAAAACAAAGTTATTTTTATTGTTTGTGTATATTACTTACTAATCTCAATATAATTATATCCCTAATGTATGCTTGCTACTACGGAACCCTTCATGGGCGAGTCCAACTCGCACTTGGCCGGTTTTTGATAAACATTCAAGAATTAGGTAAAGAGTTCATAATTATTAAAGAGTGAATTATTAAACAATTGATTGCCAAACACTTATTTTATTGTTTCTCACGTTAACACTGAACCCATGGCTTGGCTAAAAATTCAAAGTGCTCAACTTGCCCGATACCCTTGCTCAACTTACGAGTACCTCACCTATGGGGTACGTTGAGCATGACTGACTTTCTGCATTTAAACAGTTGTGGCTCTTAAACGTAATTTAAGAGGAATAAATACTATAGACACTTTTACAGACGGATAAATTACTAATCCATCACGATGCATAACGACCCATTGAGGCTTATGGTTGAGGATCTATAGCCGCTTAACTGAAAAATTGCTCAACTAGCCCCGCCCTACCCTACCATCGCGGATTATTTTGTAGACAGTTTTAAGGTGTACAATACTGTAGTAAGTACATTATTTTGATCTATCTCGTAGCGTTCAGCCAGCGTTTGCAAAGTAAACACAAAAAAAATGTGTTTATGTACTACGACCTTACATTAAAAACCTCTGAAATTATCAGTGTTTCTCTACTGTATTATGCATGTATTATACATTAAACCTTCCTCTTGAATCACTCTATCTATTAAAAGAACTGCATCAAAATCCGTTGCGGAGTTATGAAGATCTAAGCATACATAGGGATAGACAGACAGCGGGAAGCGGTTTTGCTTTATATAAATCTTAGAGTCTAATGTGAATAAGATCCAACATTATAATAGGATAGGTATGTGTGTTTTGTTAAGCAAAATGACAACATAGAACATTTGTATAGCAGTTTTGACGTGATTGAGTAACAAACATGCATTGATGCAAAAATCCAAACTGTGCAGAATTTTGAGTTTAGAAGATAAAATTGTGCAGAATTTTGTACTATTATTGATCAAAAAGAATTTTTGTAAAAACCTATGAAGGTAAACGCAGGACGCATTAGCTTCTTGTTGAATTCAATTGTTGTGTTCCTCATACCTATACAGGTATAACAGGGATATTTCTATGTTTGTAAACGCACCGTGCGGTGCAACGAATAATAATAAAAAAAATCAGCAAAAACAATCTTTGTGCCAATCATTCATAGACCATGGGGTGCTAAGACAGGAAACCTCCACGTGCGTCTGTGGACTGGAGCTCGCCGTCCGACCAGGTACCAAGCCCGGGTCGGTGGCGCGTCGTGTTTCACGCGTCACCGACGGGGCCCCTTATGGGGCCAAATGCCTGCCGGGGTCGCGGATTTCTTCTTAATCCAGGATACCGTGGCCCCGGAACGTAAAGGGCATCCGAAGGAACACGGGTGGATTTTAGTCAGTAAGAGAGTCTGACAGTCCCTTCCGCCCCACCCAGGGCGGGAGGACTCATTTGATGATTTTGCCACCCTAAAAAAAAAAACTTTCATAGACCATGACGTCATGATCTTTTTATATTATACAAAAACAAGTATAGTCTATTTAAAGGGAATAAGTAGTAGATTAGAATTCTCAACTTAAGAAAATTGTGGAAAAAGAAAACGGTCCTAATCCATTTGTAGGAGAAAATTGTATTTGTTAAGCGTATCCGTGTAGGCGTAAGAAATTTGAATTTCTATAGAAAAAACTGTGGTAATTTTGCTGATTAGTTTTCATATTTAGATAAAGCTATAGGCACTGCCATTTTTAGAAAAAGGAAACGAATGTTTGAATATTTTTAGGGAAATATTTATTTCCCTAAAAATATTCTTTGTTCATTTACTTTTTGTTTTCATAGATTAAAACCGCTGCTATTATGAGCACTAATGACATACGCCTATTATCCCCGTAGGGCTATGCAGAGGTGTACCTACCTAATAGCTTCACCAGTTACTTTTTAGGTGGCGAGTCTATACCTAGACAAAGCCAAACTCTGTCGGGCACGCCGCATTCGCGGCGGTAAGACGCTGGCTGGAGAGTGGCTGGAAAGGTGTCACGGCGTCCTGACCTACCGCATGACGCAGGTCTTCACCGGACACGGAAGTTTCGGGAGGTTCCTGTGTCTGTTAGGGAGGGAAGAAACGCCTGGGTGTCACCACTGCGAAGATCGCCCGGAGGACACGGTGGAGCATACGGTGCAGGACTGCCCCGCTTGGGCAGAGCACCGACGTGTCCTCTCGGCGGCGATAGGCGGAGACCTCTCGCGCCCGGCATTGGTCGAGGCCATGCTGCGGGGCGAGACGGAGTGGGAAGCGGTCGCCTCCTTCTGCGGAGCAATCATGCTCGTGAAGGAGGAGGCGGGCCGCGTGAGGGAGAGGATAGCGTCCACCCTCCACCCCAGACGCAGTGGTAGACGCTCACGGCGTCGGACTTAGGCAGACGATCTCCGGCAACCGTAGGCGCGGGCATGCGGGTGCACGGAAAAAAAGGACGTCTCATATTAAGACAATATCGTATTGGTCAAGACAAATACTGATTCATATATGGGGAAAACAATATATTTTTGAATGAAGTAAAATATTGTCTTAGTTATATTGTCTCCTTCGAAGACATTAGACTTGAATCAAGAATTATTAAGTTTAATTTTAAGAATATCTTCAGTAAAAACTACATATTTTCTTTAAGATTGTAATAGTCTTGAATCAAGAATATATTCTTACGTCAAGAATTAAAACCAAGTATTTATTATTCTTAATTTGAGTAAACAGGTTTTCTTCGACTGAGCACATTTACTTACCTACGTTAGGAAAATATTTATTTGGATTGAAACAAATTTTTTAAGAATTTTGATATTCTTCGCAGAAGAGATCCTTTTTTCCGTGTGGCGAGTAATGGGCGACTCGCTGTTCGACCATGGACCATGCCCGGGTCGACGGCGCGTTGTGTGCCACGCGCGCCTCAAAGAGTAGAGCCTCAGTATGATGACGGGGCCCCCCTCTAGAGGGCCAAAGCCTGCCGGGGTTGCGGGACTTATCTCATTACCGTGACGCCGGAACATAAAGGGCTATTGAAGGACACCGAGGATTTTAGTCAGTACGAGTCTGTCCCTCTCGCCCTGCCCTGGGTGGGAGGACTCATTTGATGATTTAATCACGAAAAAAAAAGCCAAACTCTGTGGCTGGTACTGAGGAATTTCTGATGAAACACTTAATAACACTTAGTCCGATCAGGGAATCAAACCAGAGCCTCTGATTCTACCTTCTTCTGTTCAAGTTTTATAGGCAAAACAGTAATTTTGCTAGTGCAAAAACGGGTGCTAGTGCAATTTACTGAGTTGGCAGGTTTCAGTTAATCTAGGAACATGCGCTATCCTAAATTTAATAGGTATAATCAGGACAGAGTTTCAAGTTCAGTGTGAGAAGCTGGCTGGCCACAAAGTTTATTTGCCACAGTTTTTGAAACCTCGTACATTGGAAGTTAATTCGCCACAGCTTGATTTTGTTATTGTTTTGCCACATATCTTCATTTCACTAAATTTTTACTGAAGAAGGCGGTACCAACACTTCCATGATCCTGTTCTCCTAGTACTTTTGGTTCAGATTCCACATTGTGTCCTCGTTTTTTTTAGTTTTGTGCTGGAATTTATTATTTAATTGTTCTGTTATCCGTGCGGAAAAAAAGATATGGGGCGAATTTACACTAAACAAAATTCAAAAACTGTGGCTAATTCACACATATATTTTTTCGTGGCGAAATAACTTTGTGGCAACTTTACAACAACGCCTAAATAATAAAAACCGCAAATAGGTTGATTTTTCAAAGTCAAATCATTTATTTCAGTTAGGCCATCGAAGAGGCACTTTGGTACGTCGAATATTAAAATTAAAGGAAATGGGATGGAATAATATGGGATTGATTCTACACCTTTGAGTTTGGCCTATGGATGGGTCACCATCTACTAGGTATTTGCAAGTTTTCACTGCCTCGAAAAGCGCGTAAAGCCGTTGTTGATTCGGCTGTCATTTGTAGATCATTGAGTGGTAGTTACTGTTAGTCTGAAGCTCGGAAGTCTGATAACAAGCAAAAGGGTATCGTATCACCCAATTACTGAGTTGTGCAAGACAGATGACGACCTAGGCAGTCACTTCATGTAAAATCCTGATATTCAGGTATTTGGGCATAAAGGGCTATAGGGCAAAATGTTAGGAAAATGGTGATGAAGGTGTCAAGTTCAATTCATTTAGTTCCGGGTATCAAGACATAAAATTAAATGAAGAATATTGTTCCCAAAACACATTTTCTGAAAATGGCTATCAATTCCTATCATTGAACCTTCCCGGGTCGGCGATTGTGGATAGAGAGCGAAAGCCATTACCATTCACCCGGATTATAACTAGATTTATAAACTTTAATGACTTTCATATTATGATATGTAGGGGTTAGGTACCTATTTCATTTTAGAACTTGAGTATACCTGGAAAGTTGAGCTTATGGAACTATGGTAAATACCTAACGGTTGGCATTTGTGGGGAACAAGTCCGACGGAGAAAATAAAGTATATTTAGGATAGAACTTATGTCTGTTGTACGAGTAGCTAACACCTTGAAAATGTTGATAATAAGTTTATCCTACCGAATCATAAGGAAATAAATTGGGAAAAGTAGCCAATGTGAGTTTATGACGAGGTATTAAAAGAAGTTTTTTGAGGTAGAAAAAACGTAATTGTTTAAAGGCGTGATTTGAGCCGTGTGTCTTTCATTTTTACACGATTTGTGATGCATCAAAAAATATCAAGAATCGTGAAAAAAGACGTTACGTCAAAAGTGTCTGAATGAGCTCTAAGTTCTAAGTAAATCTTGTAAACAACATGACTTACTGCCTCATTTCCTGAGGATACACAGAGCTTATGTAATCTAGGATTCCTAAATACATTCTAGCTCCACATTTCATCTGAATCCGTTGTGCTTTAGCGGTTTTGCCTCGTGTTAGAGTGCAAACATTTTTTAAGATAATCCCATAAAATGATTGGGATAATTTACGAGTAACTAGCATTAGTTGCTGTGTACTTTCTTTCGCTTTGTATTATGTTAGATTGCTTACAAAATGAAATATTCAGATAATAACCGAAACAAATAATGTGATAAAAACTTATGTACATATTTTACCCAGACACACGTACCTATTTTATTTTATTTTTTTTGTTCTAATTTGTCTTTATTTGCGGGGCAAAAACGACCAGAAATTGTATACAACATAATTTTTTGTTTATGCGAAACCCGATACACCTGTCTAGTATTTTGTGTAAAGAATCTATGTACAAAATTTCAAAACTGTATCATGAAAAATCACAAAGTTATAAGCTTGTTATGTTCCCTGGTTGTCCGTTCAAAAACATGCTTCTTTCGCTGCGGTACGGGCCGCGCAACCTTCGTCTCCTGTGTCGTACACTCATTGATATTAGTTCGGCAATAAGCAACTAACTAACCGTACAGTGATTGTGTTGTAATTAACTGGTGAGAAAATGTTATTAAAATACTAGCTTTTGCCCGCGGCTTCGCTCGCGTAATCAGTCGAAAGTCTAAGAAGATTTATACAAACTTTCATCCCCTATTTTATCCCCTTAGGGGTGGAATTTATTAAAATCCTTTCTTACCGGATGCCTACGTCATAGTAGCTTTAGGCATGCAAAGTCTCAGCCCGATCGGTTTAAAATTGACAAAGTTTCATACAAACTTTCATCCCCTATTTTATCCCTTTGAGGGTAGAATTGATCACAATCCTTTCTTAGCGGATGCCGACGTCATAAAATTCATATATTGTGGGTGCGTTAATTTGCATTTAATTATTTAAATTCGTATACACAACTTATAGACCCTAAACAACTACCTACCGGTGTACAAGTATTTGTTCGATGCAACAATCGAACCCACAATTGGAACTTACATATTAGCCAATCGTTTAGCAACTGCGCTAGACGCGGGCGTCAAGTTGCCATTTAACAGGTTTATTTACCGGTTTACTTGGCTAAAGTGAGGTTAGTGTAAATAAAATCTCTGTGGATCGGTTTTTGTAAAGACGGTTAAGTTTTTTTTTTTGAATATATGCATCGAGTAGTTATTAAAATTAAAAATTGTAGACTTACACATGTGTTCAATAACTGTACAGTAAACAAAAATAAAGATATCTTTAGGTTATTGAGAACAATTGGAATTTTCTCTTTGTAAACCGCCAAATTGATAAGAACTCTTATAGGTGGTTAATCTTTTCATCCCCATCTTCAACTGCAATTTTCCCTCCATTCCCCTTTGTCGCACATTTTTCAATATTTCATGTTTGAATGTCTCCAAAGAATATCTACTTTAACGGATCACTAACCTACTCAATAATGAGGCTTGAAATTGAGTAAAGTAATCATGCAATATGAATATTGGCTGGTGTTTAGTAACGCGTGACATTACCTTTAGAGTAAAAATAAACGGGATTAAGGGCCGATTTTTCAAGAGCCAGATAATACGTCAAGTAGCTACCAGTTCAATATCTTTAACTGATTCTATACCTAACGAATAAAGAGTTTCAATTTTTCAACGCCTAGTTACCATCCCGTTTGCTACCTGACCATTTTTTGTGACTAGCTTCACACTACATCTGTGTGAGCGAGACGCGCTTATGAAAATTTACAGAAATATGAAAGAGACAGACAACTTTCAACTTAATGACAACGGTTGTCACATTCTGTAGAAAAACATAACCTAAAACTTTGACGACTTGTCTTCGTGTTGATATTTTGTTTCCGTTCGAATTTCTTCTGTTTGTGTGTTGTGTGAGTCCTGTGTTTTAATTATGGAAAATATCGTAAAACGTGAACGTTCCACGAATTTTAATAAAAGTGAAGTACGATTATTGACCGAATTAGTGGCAAAACATCGCGCGGTAATCGAAAATAAACAGACCGACGCCGTAACCAATAAAGAAAAGGAAGCAGCGTGGATTAAAATCACTACATTATTTAATGCGGCTACAGGATTTACCGCGAGGAGTACAAAGAGCCTGAAGCTTAAATATGAAGGCATAAAAAAGGAAACAAAAAAAACAATGGCCAAACATCGGCAAGAGCTGTACAAAACTGGTGGCGGGCCCTCTTCAGCCCCAGATTTTACAGATATACAGGAGAGGGTTATTGCGATATGTTCGAATATCACTGGGCTAGATGCTCGAAATGACAGTGACAAAATTCCTGGTATGAACTCAAATATTTTTTATTGATGTTATTATTGGGCATTGATGATGTCGTGTTTATGAAAACGAAGGTTAATATACGCGCTATATTATCTTCAGCATCTTTTTATGCAAGTTTGTGTATTGTTGTAATTTTTTTTTCAGAACCTTTCGAACTGGAAGAGACAGCTAAAGTTGTCCCGGGATCGTTGCCACTGCAATCACTAGAAAATAATTTAGTTATTGTACCATGTGATGACAATATTCAGTGTACTTTAGGTAAAGTATCTAATTCAATATATATTCCACAATATATTCCACAACTAATAATAAATATTGTTCAACAATAACTAAACATGTGTTGTAATCTCTGGCTGCGGAATGAAAAAGAATAAATGTTTGATTTTTACTCTAATCCAAGATTTCTGAAAACATGATGGCTATTGTCTTTTTACAGAATGTTCAACCTATATGTATATTTAATGTAAAATGAAAAAGAAGGACCTAAACATATTTTTTTGTTTTAGATCAAGAAGAGTTTTACCCGCATCAGGTTTTAAAGGAGAAAGTTAACAGTGAAATTGGAAATGGTATTTTAATTTGTTAATTTTTATATAAAGTAGAATGAAAAAAAAGTACCTAATGTAGTATATTAATATAAAACATAATATAATAGCTAATTAATTTGTTTTCAGACAATAAGGCCTTTGATGACTTTCAATCTGTACAGATACAAGATATGGAAGTGGATCAAACTGAAAAAGGTATGTCTTTACCAATTTTCTAGTTAATTTATTTACATTGTATAACATAGCATTAATTAAAATTATTGTTATTTTCAGAGAATAAGTGGTCTTCATGGAAACCAAAGGCTTTAAAAACTAAGATTAGTCCATGCTTGAAAACTAATCAAAAAATTACCAAAGTTGGAGTGACTGCAAAACTAGACCATTTAACAGAATCTCGCTTAGAGCTAGTGGAGCTCCAAAAGGAAATCGCCATAAAAGAGCATGAGTTTATTAAACAGGCACACCTATTAAAAATGCAGAACCTGCATAATGATGAAAGAAGAAAACAGGAAATGCATGAAGTACTTTTAAATAAGCTCCGTAATGGTGTACATTATGAAACAAGTCTTTTAGATATTAATAAATAAAGAAATTTATAAATTGTGTTTTTTTTTCTTTTACATCTGTTCAACAAAACAAGGATCTCTTTAGCCTATGACCTATGATAATGTGTGTTTTTAGTTCCAATAAATTTATTTTGTTTCACTAGAAACCCAGACTGTTGAATTCTAATAATCCTATTCAAAAGCAGTGACTACCTCACCACAAAATAATTGTAATAACTGAATATAATTACTGTAAAGTGGAGGTATAATAAAAAGAACACATTTTAGTTATATAATTATATTTTAATAAAATTGTTAAAACATTCAAAGTACCTAACGTAGGTAATTATTACTAATTGATCAGACTTTCAAAGTATTCTAACACAGAATCCCTTGTACTATGGCGTTGGTTTTCTGGCTGGTCAGCAATGAGAGTTTCAAATTGTGGTTGTTGTGGTATGTGGATTTCAGGATCCACAGGTGGTTCGCTTTCATTTCTACTTCTTGCAAGATTATGTAAAATTGCTGTTGCTACAATAACGTCTTGAGCAAGAGGGATTCGGCACCGCATTCCTATACTTAACACAGGAAATCTCCTTTTCCAAACCCCGAAACATCTCTCAATTACATTTCGAGTACGAATATGAGACTCGTTATATAGTCTTTCGACTTCTGTTTGAGGATCACTTAACGGAGTCAGTAAATAATTATTTAAAAAATAACCACTGTCACCTAGTACAAGTCCATTCTGGAATCTATTAGTATCAAACTGAAACTTTGCTGCAGAGTTTGAGAATATCAAACTGTCATGTGTTGAACCTGGCCATCTTGTTACAATATCTTCAAATTTTAAGTCGCTAGTGCACATAGCTTGCACATTCAATGAGAAGAAACCTTTTCGATTTCTGTAGTCTTCTGCAGTATTGCCACCTAAAATGTAATAGGTAAGTGTTAATAACTCTGAAAACCCTTTTGACTATAGGCGTAGAATTTTATTGAAGATGGAGTCTTACATATTATTGCATTTTGAGCAAAACGCAGGGGGTTTAAGAATTATTATAATGAAAAGAATACTGGTCTGTATAAATAACTAACCTGGTGAAATTATCTTGATGTGAGTACAATCCAATGCAGCTATAACCCTCGGGAATCGGGCAATATTAAAAAATCCTTCCTGTACTAATAATATTTCTTCTCTGTTAGCTGGCAATGCAACAAATTGTTGGCGAAGAGAGGCAATTGCTTCAGTCACTTTTCTTATAATTTTGCATGCAGTTGAATTGTGTATTCCAGCAAAATCACCAATCGTAATGTAGAAACTACCACACGCATAGAACCGCAAAGTCAGCAGTAATTGCTGTAAAGCTGGAACAGAATTGTTTCTGAAAAATAAAATAATAATTATGTACCTAGGTATCTTTCAATGTAAATAGATCGGAGTCACTATACAAAAATACTCGTTTTTATTAGGTATTTATATAGAAAATAATTCTTACCTGTTTGTTATATTGGCGATTTTACTTTCAATGAGTGTTAATAAAAATAGCACAGTACTTTTTTCGAGACGAAATCTCCTGTGAAATTTCTTATCATCCCATACAGACATATTATCAGGTCTCTCTCTAATAACTCTTTCTCTTCTCTCTGAATCTAAATAATTTAGCACTGTATAATCTTCTTCGATTGCTTCGTCGTTGATAGAATCAAAAATATCCATAATTTTACAATTTAGGAAGCAAAAACACAAATATAACCTACAAAAACTGACGCGCGTAATGGCAGAAATGACAAATATCTGACGGGTAGCGTGCTACCGGGTCGGTATAGGGCCAGATAAGTTTATTGACTGGGTAGGGATGTTACCTGACCGTTAGAGCCTATCTGTCAATTGAAAAATTGAGATTCTCGTTAACTGTGGAATTAACCTTATCTTGCCCTTTATCTGACTATTGAAAAATCGGCCCTAAAAATAAGGTCATTTCCGGGTTCCGTACATCAAAATGAAAAAAAAAACGGAAGGCGAGCGTAGCGAAGTGTCTGTCTATCTAAGTGTCAAGATATTTTTAATTGGGAACGTGGAGGGGTATAAAAGTTAAAATTTATATCAAATTTAAAGGTATAGGTACATTCTCTTGAATTTATAATGTGTCCGGTTTCGGTCATTAGTTCATTACAAACAAACAAGGGACCTCCGCTTTAATCCAAAGGCTACCGGACACCTTGTATAAAAAAAACTACATGTAGCACTCGGAGACTGCCGCGGTGAAGCTATTGCATATTTTTTTTTAATAAAAAATCGCCTACCGCATATATTTAACGAGAATATAATTTATTTAAAATGTTTGTGGTGCACTACTGTAATAAAGAACTTCTTTGTTGTAGGTGAATTTTATAAGTAGGTTTCATTGTGAAAACTCCTTTTGTAGCTGGCCGTTTAGAATGAGGTTTAGAATCAGTAAGAAAAAGTAAAATGTCTTTAAGACAGATATTTTTATGATTGCCGAAGTCTCCCGAACTGAAACGACGTTAGACGACGCGTGGTGTCAGGTATTTTCGTTTGGTTTTTCCGTTAGGTTTTTGGGAATTTCTTGATTCGGTCGCGCTCAGAGCCCGCGATAAAAGCTATGCAATAGCTCAAAAATATCCTACCATGTGTCCAATGCAATCAAAGGATACCATTTCTTATGTCACCTATGCCAATATTTAGGGTAAATCAGAACCTGTACTTACCCTTTTTTTTTGGGTGGCAAAACCATCAAATGAGTCCTCCCGTCCTGGGTGGGGCGGAAGGGACTGTCAGACTCTTACTGACTAAAATCCACCCGTGTTCCTTGAGATGCCCTTTACGTTTCGGGGCCTCGGTATCCTGGATTAAGAAAAATTCCACGACCCCAGCAGGCATTTGGCCCCATAAGTGGCCCCGTCGGTCGGTGACGCGTGAAACACGACGCGACACTGACCCGGGCGTCGTGTTTCACGCGTCACCGACCCGGGCTTGGTCCTTGGTCGGACGGCGAGCTTACCCATTACTCACCGTCCGCAAGCCCGCTCCGCCGCTGTGCCCTCTGCTATTCAGAGGGACACGCGTTGGAGCGTCCACCCGACAGGCTATTCGCATACGGGCAAAGAGACCCCTTAGGCACACAGTGCCTAAGGAGAGTTTTTGCCCGCATCCCAGGGCGCACCGGCCCGAAAAACTGGACTTCCCCCCGGACGTATCTGAGAGGGAACTCCAGTCCACGGGCGCACGTGGAGGTTTCCTGTCTTAGCACCCCAACCCGTATACTGTGCTTCCTTTTGTGTGAAAATAGGTACGTAAACTGCTTCGATTTTAAATATTGACCTACTCATTTTATATCTAGTATCAGAAAAACTGATTTAGCCTTTCACTAAAAAAACCGTACCTACGGAAATGCTAACGGTATCCTTTGTTTTATCGATTCAAAAATCGATGGCACGTCACGCAGTCGTGCTTAAATGATGTTAAGCAATACTCAAGGTAGAGTGTTACCTACTTACAGCTTAAGTGAATTCAGAATGCTTTCCGGGTGAAACCATAAATGTCTTGGGATAAAACATTAATTTATTCAACCTAACTCCGGAACCTTTCACACGACGTGTTCCGACATGCACTTACCCGCTTTATCCAATACATTTTCCGGTAACACCAACACAAGGGACCTGTCTAACAAAATTTTACGACAAAATAGTAAAAGACGGTACGGTTGGCGAAGTGGTTGAGTGATCGACTGCTGCGCAATGTGTCGCGGGTTCGATTACCGCACGGAACAAATATTCGAATGATTTGCAAGTAGTAGTTCCGGGCTGAGTGTTTATTAAATTAATTAATTAAATTAAAATTCTTTATTTCGTAATTACCCATATAGAATACATGACATATTTACATTAGATTAAATTAATACTACTACAATTTATCAAATTAAATCAAATTACCAAATTATATAATATTAGGTTATTAAGTGAATAAATAAATATTAAATCAAGTTATACATCAATAATTATCTATTCGATTTCTCATTATTATATTATGTCACAGATATCAAATTTACAGCAGTATACACAGCCCTAACAATTTCATTTCGCGTGTTAGAAACAAAACAAAAAAAAAGAAAATATGCCGGAGCAAAGTGAGCATGTCTCTATTAATTACCGTACCTATTTTATTACGCAATAATTTAATATTCCCTAGTACATAGTTACATACATAACGTATTTATAACTTTTAAACGATTTAGGCGCTGCCTTTTTCCGGAATTCTTATTTTCTCAAACGTAGGATATAAAGTGAGTATTTTATCAAGGCAGTCATAAGATGTACGAGCCCATAGTAAAAATTGACTACGCACTTCCGTTCCCATCTCCTGATAGGTTGCAAGCGTCGTTCCTGTAAAATGAAGCTGAAAAGCATTAGTTAAATTGACACCATTTGCTATTTACGTGTTCCGTAATATTTTAGATTTCCACTTCCGCATGATTTGTGCTAATTAAGTGAATATAAACCTTACATAGAAAATGTCATTTTTTCTTCCATTCACTGGCTCTTTGTTCACAATAACCTTCCAGTGTTTTGATAAAAAATACATACCTGTTTTAGCGTGTTTACACGTCGTGGTCGTCAAATGAGTCCTGGGAACCCAGACTGGAGCGGGACTGTTAGGCTGCGTTTCCACTAAGGCGGAGCGGAGCGGAACGGAGTGCGATTCACCAATCACAAGGCTTGAAATCCACTCTCTCCTGTCTCACTCTTCTCCACTCAAGCAATGTGATTGGTGAATCGCACTCCGCTCCGCTCCGCTCCGCTCCGCTCCGCCTCAGTGGAAACGCAGCCTTCGACTGGTACTGACTTAAATCCACGGTGTCTAGCCCTTCAATAACCCTTAACGTTTAGGGGCACACGTACCTGTTTAAGCTGTCCCGCGACCATTGAAGTACGTGTACAATCAAATGTAAGTAATACAAAAAGATAAACTATTACGTCCTTTATATTTTCGCCATTTTCTTTGCCAAAGTCGGAAGTTGTCTTTAGCTTCTTTTTATTATTGTTTCAAGCTGACTCATTATTTTGTCTGCGACTCTGCACACAGCAGGATATTTCATTATTTGCCTCTAGTAAGCAGTAATAAGAAAAATAAGTAATGAATCTAAGATTACCTACGACAAAATCACATATTTAACCAACATACAAATATTTACTACAGATAATAAACCAACATGTAGAGAATACTCTTATTATGACAGCTTGCCGTAAGTTGTTAGCATATAGTGTTACGAGCTGCACTACCGAGCCATATTTCTTATTTCCATACAGTAACATTGCCTAAATATAATTAAATAAAAATCAAATATTTAACTTTCAGAATACGCCCTCTTAACACATCCTCATATATTTAAGCTGGCTTAGCTTGTATTCATTCTTAACTATATTTAGCAATTTTATTAGCCTGATTCAGTAGCTGAGTCCCACTTATATCAGAATGCCCGTCCTTATTATTCATCCAAGTCTTGCCATAAAAAAGTACCAATTTTCAACTAAAAGGTTCTGTAATTAATTAATATATTTGTAATATGATGTACTGTAATACCTATCAGTATGATTTATATTACAATTACAATAAAAGTAACAATGTGTATGTTTGGTGAAAAAACAAAGAATAAAAAAACGAAACCAAAGACGGCAGCTTGTATTGATGGCCTTTGTAACCATATCCATACAGGGATTGGTTTCCGCACTTAGTGCTTAAGTGGACCATTGTGTGTGGGTGTGGGTCGACACCTGTATCTATTCCCTACATGGTCTTGCTGAGACGTTTAGTAAAACGGCCATTGATTTTGTTACAACGGTTATTGCCGATGGATAGTCATTGAGCTCCTTGAGTTATGAGTCGAGCTACACGATAACTGACAAAATGTTTGCACTGATTGGACAGGTCCACTCAAATCTGTGTGGTTCTTTCTTCAAAAGACCATCTAATACACTAACCTACACACTGCTCGTATGAAATGACCAATATAATATCTGGACTTTAGGTTGAAAGTATACGTAGGATAAGTATTATGCACCGAAATGTTGCTCAAGTTTGCAATTGAATACTGTCCTTTTGTCTTAGATGAAAGGTTTTCATGATCACTTCCACAATTTATCTAAGCCGATAGTAGATCATACCTAAGTTCCATTCAAAATCAAGGATAATAACATTGTTTGCGAATTATAGGGGGATCTACATGGGAAATCTTCGCCAACAATATAATAACAAATGTTGAATAAAAGTTTGAAGTAATCCGGAAATAAGTCGTTATGAGTCCCTCTATTGGTGAAGTGAATAAGGATGCCGGAGGTCATTGATTGTGAGTGACAAAGGGACGTATAAAAGACCCTCAAAAGGGGTTATCCGAAAGAAATGAATGTGGTTATTTCTAAAAGTTTTTAAAGGGCGGAAAGTTGAAAAAGTTATTGAAATGGTCCCAGTTAGAGTCTCAAACTGAATAATAATTATTACAATAAAGTGGTTACTAAAGAAATACAATAGCAGATTTTTTCAATGACTTACGAGCTGAACAACATCTGCCTTTTCCTTTCCTGACTATAATATAAGGATTGGCTTCCAGTCGAAACGGTTGCATTTGATTTAATCAGTATTCTATGTGGAGCGACTGCCTATTTGGACCTCCACAACCTAGTAACTGAGTAATACGATGCTTCTTGTTAAGGCTAACTGTTAGACTTTTGACTATCAAAGATCTACAAATAACAAACGGCTTAACGTGTTTTCCTAGACACGGAGGAAAATCGTTACGATCAATGCCCAGTATGGCCCACCCATTAAACTGCAAAAAAAACGAAAGATTTTAATTCATATGGGCATCAATGGGCATTTATAAAACTACGAAAAATTGCCACGGTTGGGGTTGGTCGTTTCCATAGAGAAGAACAGGCAAGAAACTTCATGGTCAGTCTTACATCTACAGACCAACCTCGACAAGTGCGGCTTAACCTTGAAGATCAACCTTTGCGGCTGTTATTATTAAGACACGAGCTCCACGATTTATAGCTTTAGAACAAAATTATTAAAACTGCTGACTGTTCGTTATTTTTGTAAGTTGCTACTCCACTAGTTTCACTACAAACATTAAAGTCAGGTTTTTCTGTATTTTATGAAACTTAACTTCATATAACTTGGAGCATTTTTGGCTTTACAGACAAGGTTTTCTTGTTTATTGAGTAAACAAGTTGAGCTCAATGTAAAGCCACTTTAGCAGTCAGCTTTGCGGTGTCTCGTATTATTAGCATAAATCAGAAGAAGTGCCGGTGTGGAAAAACAGAATTAAAAACTTAAAACTTGGTTAGAAAATGTCCCTGCAAATTGTCGATTTTGCAAAGTTTGTGTGAAAAATGGAAAACTTTCTTCTACAATATAATAGAGTAGAAATAATATACATTTCTGTTAAATTAGATCGATGTATTATATACATTTTGACATGTAATGTTTTTGACATTAAATATTTTAATTCCTTTTAAAGCTTTTTGTTTTTTCACGAATTTTACTTTTGTTTCTGTTTGTTGTGAATGTGAGGATCTATGTGGGTCACGCTTTCTATTTTTCGTCCGGTTCATTTGTGTTTGTTTGACAGTTTGAGTTATTTATGTGTCCTACCCAAATGTCCTTTCTTTGGTATTGTTCGTCGTGTCGTTGAGCTTCTTGGGTTATGAGTTGAACTACACGATAACTGACAAATGCTTGCACTGACTGGACAGGTCCACTCAAATTTGTATGGTTCTTTCTTTAAAAGACCATCTCAGACACAAACCTGCAGGGTCCTCGCATGACTTAACCAATTTAATGTCTGGACTTTAAAAGAGACGATGACCTCTGAGTTCGTTTCGGATGTTTCTTCTCAGAGTAGTCAAAACACCGGTCTCATCTAGCTATAAAAAAAGTGTTTTGACTTGTAAAAGTGTTTGCGAAAACCTATTTGCAAAATAAATATCATTTATGTACAGAAGAAAAGGAATGTTTAAAAGGGCCTATTCACTATTCAGATACCTTAAGGCATGCAAAATTACGGTCTATACCTACCTATTATCTGTAAGGATCACGTTTTTGTAATTGGAGAACGGTTAAAAGAAATTCCGTCTTATTACAAAATAGGGTTTAACTAAAAACCCAGGTTTAGATCTTGTAAAACTACGGTTTGCACAAACGTTATTACAAATCGTGGGTTTTGCGATAAACCGTGGTCTTCGTCCAGTTTCGTGTCCTGAAACAGGGATACGGGGAGATGCGAGGCCACGAAGGAGATGGCGAGACGAACTGGATGTTTTTTTCGAGAATTGGAAGGAGGTGGCGCTAAGTCGTGAACATTAGTAAACCCCAGCCCAGCCAGCCCACCAGCAAGGGGACAGCAGTAAACTAAAAAAAAAAGAAAATGTTGCCTATATTTTTTTTATTAACGTATTAATACGAAATATTTAAATACACTTTCCAAAAATATCTTTCCTTCGTGTTCTTTGCAATCGTATATCCAGACATTTCAATAAATTGAATGTTTTAAATAGCGATGAAACATGCCTTCGTAATACGAGTAATAATATGCCGTGTAACCGTCAGCTTTATGAAACAAAATTACAACGATGTTAATTAAGTTTTCATTAAAAACACGTGTTATAAGACAAAACAATTTTACATATCTCTTGCTCTGTAAGTACACCCTTACACCCCTGAATGCCGGGGTGTATGACTATCATTACAGCATAGGTTTTGGAATTTGAAAAAAGAACTGTCATACTCATACTGCACGAAGAATATTTTTAAAAAGTTAATTTTTTTTTTCTCGGTATCGATTAATTACTCGAATCGGAATCTAGACAATTTATTTTATAAAGATTTTATTTTAAATATGGAACTATTTGTTTCCACATCGTATGTTAGATGGAATCGATTTAAAAATCAAACTGGCCAGCAAGATTTGACGCGCTTGCGTGCGTGAAAAAAAAAGGCAGTCTACTAGTAGGCGCGAAAGCATCGCGAAAATAATTAATTTTCTTGTTTGAGTTCTTTTTCAAAAGTTTTAAACATGTCTAGTGACGAAGACATAGATCTAACGCCCGATTTTATTAAAGAAAGGGCAAAAACAGTTGTCGAAAATATATTACCGCCGAACTCGAAAGAAAGATATGTAAAGGCATACGACGAATTTATGAAATGGCGGTCAGAAAAAAAAGTGAAATCTCTTTCTGAAAGTGTTTTTATATCATATTTTGATGAATTATCTAAGAGGCTACAACCTTCCAGTTTATGGTGCTTTTATTCCATGCTAAAATCTACAATGATGACAAAACATGACGTGAATTTGAAAGATTTTTCTAAACTTACTGCTTTCTTGAAAAGGCAGTCTGACGGCTTTAAAAGCAAGAAATCGAAGGTATTTACTGCAGAAGAAGTACAGAAATTCTTAAATGAAGCTCCGGATGAAATTTATTTAGCAATAAAGGTACCTACGTATTTACTTGCCCTTTTTAATAAGTTACCAAAATATTTCACAAAAATACTATGCGAATTTGGTGCCTTTAATATAACTTATGTCTTTTTTACAGGTTGTTCTAATTTTTGGGATATCGGGAGCCTGCAGAACCGTGGAATTGACAAACTTGACAATAGAAAATGTAGAAAAACATAACAAATTACTACTCATAAAACTGCCTAACACGAAAACTAAAATTGACCGGTCATTTGTTGTGCATGAAGAATTTGCAAATTATGTTGAAAAATATCAAGCTCTTCGGCCTGAAAACGTGGATACAAATCGTTTTTTTCTTAATTACAGTAAAGGAAAATGCCACAGGCAAGTAATAGGAAAAAACAAATTTACAGGCATGCCAAAGCAAATAGCCACATATTTAAAACTGAGTAACGTAGAGTTATACACCGGGCATTGCTTTCGCAGAACATCAGCGACTCTATTGGCTGATTCGGGAGCCAACCTCACTCTGTTAAAAAGGCACGGCGGCTGGAAGTCCAGCAAAGTGGCCGAAGGTTATATCGAAGATTCGATGGCAAACAAAAGCAAAATTACTTCTAAAATAACAGAAAATATAAACTTAAAATCACCACGTCAAAGCACATCATCTGAGCCATTTTTTAATGAAGAAAATAGTACCAGTCAACTGCCGCCATTTACGATGCAAGAACCTCAAGTCACTCAAACTCAAGTCTTATCATCACAAACTCATATTCAAACTATAAATATACCTAAAAAGAACGTGACCATATCTCTTACAAATTGTAATAATTTTACTATTAATTTTAATTAAATACACATTTTTTTCTTCTTAATAAATGTTCATTGAAACCTGCTGTCTTGTTGTTTACTTACCTCACAATCGATATGTAAAGCAGAGTATTTATCTCGGGCGTAAGCATCAATTGCATACTCGGGTTAATTAGCGCCTTCGCTTCGCTCAGGCGCCAAAAACCTCGTATGCAATTGATGTCATACAGCCCTTGGTTAATAATCTACTATTACATATCGAGTATTCATTTTATGATTTGTTAATATAATTATACCTACTTTGATTAGCCTCAATTAGGTAGGTATCATCATCTGCTATTAGACGTCAAGGAGATTTAATTTTCGACTGCTAACCAAAAAGGGCCTTCCCCTTAAATTTAGTAAATTGACCCATTAATTTATTATGCATATAGCTAACATAATCAAAGTCAAAACATTTAATTCTAGTAAGCCAAGTTCCATGCTCTTTTGAATTGTCGAAAGGAAAAAAATTGTATAGGTTCAAATAGTTATGGTGCTACAGCCCCAGTCACAATACCAAACTGTGAAATTACTGTAGGTGCCCATTTCAAAGCGTAGATCTCTATGAAAAAAAAAACGGGCAAGAAACTCTGGTATGTATGAATAATGCATTCATCCCATTCATCCCCGTACCTCGAATTCGCCCACTGTTTGTTTCAGCCTTTGGTATAAACCTCTGTTGTGTCAGTGGCATTCCCGGTGTCAGCTTCATCCAGGCTTTCCACGCGCGATGGAACCATTCATTTGATAATTGAAAAAAAGGGATGTAAAACTTCTCTACCATCAGAATTTATTCCACAATTATTATAATTCGTTACTTTTTTCTCAAACAGCTTAATTAAGCCTTTTATTATTCGCTCCTTAAATTCGAGTCGGACAAAGCTGCGGTTATAAGCTAGTACATAATTTGATCAAAACAAGCTTCGTATTTATTCCGTTTTCGGTAGTTATATTTTCATAAACTTATGTCTAACAAATAAGGTCAAACTTACTCAATATTTGACGTAACGATGGTGCTGCCACATATTTTCTTGGGAATATCTTGATTAATAATTCACATTCAACCAATAACGGACGCTTACCGAGTCACATTTCAAAGGTTACGAAAATTGACAGCCTAAACAAAGTAACAATATGAGGTTCACATTCGACATTTTCGTGGAAATTCTAATAACTGTACTTTGAAAAGTTCTTTTATTTCTGGGAAAAGTCTTCAAATTCAAATGTACACGAGTTCTTTGATTTGAATCGTGGTTCGATATTTATGCTGTGTGCCCGATGACAGCGCTTCCTAGTGACCACAATATTGGGGGCCATTATGATCTGCCAATTATTACCAAGTAGATATTTTAATAAATATTTTCTGGATTTTCTTTAAAAATTAAATAAATGCTAGAAAAAGTACTTACTTTAAAAGGTTGTGGTGCTTATAAAACTTGACACGTAGGTACTCCAGTCCACGGGAGTATCCCTTGATTCACATATCTGTCACATCGCGCGCTGCGATCAATTTAATAGTCCCTTTTGCACATAGCGTATAATTTTCGATTATATGCTTTTGAAGTTGTTGAAAGATCATCGTGGATTTTTGTTAGTACAAGTCTGACGATAAGGGGTGAGAGGAATCATTTGATAATTTTACCATGATAAATAAAAGATTGTCGTATATTAACGCAACAAAATATTGCATTTTAGTAGTACTCGGTGACTCACGATCTCATTTAGCCTTTAGATTTATGAGTGTAACATTCCACTGGTCATCTTACCAATTAGACATGCACGTCTGTGACGTAAAGGCTAAGCTTAATGGTAGACACGTTTTCAGATTTATGCGACGGATACCAATTAAGTCAACCCACACACTTTTTAGGGTTATTTAGCCAATTAAGAGCGTGTACGCCGAACGGCTTTTTGTACAGTTTTTAAGTCCTTGTTTTTCGAGATGACTAAAAATTCTTACGTACACGCAGAATACCTACATAGAAAGAAAAAAGAAAGAAAGCCTAAAAAGCCACCAAAGAATCATCATCATCATCTCAGACATAGGACGTCCACTGCTGAACATAGGCCTCCCCTTTAGATCTCCACATATACCGGTTGGAAGCGACCTGCATTCAGCATCTTCCGGCGACCTTTATAAGGTCGTCTGTCCACCTTGTTGGTATCAAAGAATATTTTCGATAAATATAAACTTTCTTTTTTAAAATAAGACAATAACAGAGAAGTACCTATTTACCAGAAGAAGTAGCCGGCTCCTTATCACCCTTGCCGCTGTACGGCTCTGGTGAGTATCTCACCTCGAATGCAATAACAAACTTCCCCCACTTGTATTAACAATTTCTTACAAAAAATAGAAATTAAAGCAAAATAAAAAACTGAAAAAAATGAACTACATTTCATGATTACAATTAAGAAATCATTATAATGAATTATTTTTATTGTTTGTTACAAATCCACTCTTTGACTAGGAATAGAGGAAACTCGAAGTAATAAATTACTTGAGAAACAAGTCATTTATTACTGCTGTAAATCTTGTTTGAAATCTGTTTTTAATAAACAAGTTTAATCGTGTACGGTGTTTGTCAAAAATTCTCTAAGAATTTCAACTCTAAAAATTTATGTTATTCGTCTTTGTTGTTTGGTTTCATTGATTAAGCCTTTGATTGATGTTTGACCAACATGTTTGTCAAACACTTACTATACCTATCCTATAGGGTTTCCTACTCTATAGGAGCTACAATTAATTATGGGTTCTTTTTTGTTCAATATTGTAATTTAGCTGCTACTACGCGTAGGCGTCACAACTTACAATATTCTCTTCATCATAATTATGGTTCCCGGCTAACAATGGCAAGCCATAAAAGTGCCTTATATCTTCCTGAAGGGACATAATGGACGTCTCAGTTAATATCCAGTGATTGAGAGCATCTTTATGGCAATAATTAGCCAACATTTTTTTTTTTGTTTCTGATAATTATTATTACTACAGGGAATGGAAGCTGACCTAGAAGTTTGCCGCATACTTTTACTTCCCAACATTTAATCCTTCTAAGTCTATCGAGTGGGGTAATTACACAGGGTTGCTTTTTTTCCCAAAATCAGTGGATTCGATTCCTGGCCAGGATTATTGAGTTTTCTAAAATACAATGATGCAGTTTTAGTTTTCGTTAAAATTGGCCTCTAGAGTCCTTTCAGTACTATTCGATATTCCTCATAGTTTCGGAAATAGCCATGATACGCCGAGTTAGAAAATTCATAAAAGTTGACAACGCAAAGTTAAAATTGAATAACTGTTTGCTTTACCTGTTAACGATGATGGGTATGAAATAAAAACAAATGATTGGAAAAAATATACTCCATCAAATCATAGTTTCCTCACACACCACAAATTGATCATGTGAATCGTCAATCAGTCTCAGGGTAATAGTGATTCGTCGCAACAAAGGGGCTCGAACAAAATTGGATCCGACGGAGAAATCTAGCCCCATATTGTTCCCTCGAGTACCTTTATAAACTGCGTAATACATATACCTATTCTAACCTTTTGCTAAGCTGACAAGGAATATTTGTACCAGTTCGATTTTTTTATTTTATTTATTTATTTATGTACACAGAACACACAAAAACAAGAAATAACATTTGGATAAAAGATTATGATTATGATTTGTTTTCGTATTTTAAGCGATATCATTTTTGATGAATTACAAAGAATGTTAACTTATATTAAATTCCTGATCTATTTTTATAAGTAAGAAATGGTTGCACCCTATTTAGTTAATTAATTATTTTATTTGCAAAAATCTCCAAATAAGTAAAAAGTTTCTTGACGTGACAGAAGACGGATATCATCTTAAATATAATATAATTGTCCTTTTTTCCATCAGAATATTCGAGCGAAGCCAGCAGCAAGAGCTTGTACATACTGGGCGCTCGGCGTTGCGTTGAGCGCGCGTTGGTCGCGTACACACACCGCGCTTAGCACGGCGTTCAGCGCGCGTTAGTAGGGCGAACATACTTTTAGATCAGTTCGAAAATGGACGTCGAAGAGATCGCTTGTGTGTGGCTCCTCTACCGTCGCTATAAAAGACGACGTCGAAGACAAAGAGAATATTGGGTGTACCCAATACGGCCCAATAGGGCTATTGAAGGCACTTTACTAATACTATTGCCATTAGGTAGGCTAAACGTGTCTACCTCATCTTATATAATATCATTACCTCTCTACACAAAAGCGCGCGTTGACATGTACAACCAAATGGCCGCTCATGTATCTCAAAGCGCGCAGCTGACGCCCGAGCAACGCGCGTCATAACGAAAAAATGTAAACGCGCGCTTGACGCGCGCTTGACCAGCAGCGCGCGTTTGCATGTGTACACTTCAATAGAATTCGGGGTTCTCAAAGCGCACGTTAGCAAAGCGCGCGTTACAAAACGCCCAATGTGTACCGGCTCTAAGCATGATTGTCATTTGTTAAGTTTTTAGGAAAAATAAAATGATAAGAGGTACATAATTATACTTTTCTTCTATTTATTATTATTACTAGCCTGTACTGTAGGTACCATTACTAGGCAAAGAAAACAAAACCTTATGATCTTCAAAAGACAAAATAACAGCTATAGATTTATGTACAGCTTCTTTTCATATTATTGTCATTTTTAAGAAATTACAAAACATGTTACCAATACTTATCTATGTTTACAAAATTCCTGAAATTAAATGGGATCTAATATTTAAAATACGAGTACGTTTGGAATACAACGTAATATCATAACGGCACGCCTGAAGGATTACAAGGCATGACCTTTCTTTAGTACACCTACACACACACACATGTCGTGAGTAACATTTTTTTATTCCGTGTAATAGGGGCGTCGCTCCAGACCTCGTAGAAGATGGCGGGGCGAGCTGGACAACACTAAACATCCAATCATCTTCAAGGACCACTTCCCAATGACCACTGTCCTCATTGCCACTGGATCGCAAGAGCTGAAAATAATGGGAGAAACTGCCTGAATGGCCGAATGTAGCAGGCTAGCAGTTATAGCATTGCATAATCCGCCTTATAATGTCCCACTGCTTGCATGGACGCAGGCTACTACTCTGTGATATTGAGTAGGCTGTAAGGCTGTAATGTAATCCACTTCGCGGGTCTAGTAGGCAGATGAGAAACGTCTTCGAATTTTGGCATTATCGGATATTTACATTGATTTTCTCATGACGTTTTCCTTCACCGTTTTGAGAGTAGAGGTGGTAAAATAAATTATATAAAATAAGCGCCTACTTGAGTTTCAAACTTACACAGGCTAGATACAGGATTTTTTTGGCGTGGTAAAATCATCATATGAGTCCTTTCACCCCTACTGTCAGACTTGTACTGACTTAAATCCACGGTGTCCTTCAATAGCCCTTTGTGTTCCGGGGTCACAGTATTCGTTAGTCCCGCGACCCCAGCAGGCTTTGGCCCTCTAAGGGGGGGCCAGTCATTGCGCTGACACTTTTTGAGGCGCGCGTGGAACTCAACGCGACGTCGCGTCGGACATGGTCCATGGTCGGACAGCGAGTCGCCCATTACTCGCCACCCGCATGCCCGCGCCTGCGGTGGCCGGAGGTCATCTTGCGACGTCCGTTGCCGTGGGCGGCTGGGCTGTTAGGTGGACGCTGTCCTCTCCCTCACGCGTCCCACCTCCTCCTACGCTAGCATGATTGCTTCGCAGAAGGAGGCGACCGCTTCCCACTCCGTCTGGCCTCGCAGCATGGCCTCGACCAATGCCTGGTGCGAGAGGTCGCCGCCTATCGCCGCCGTCGTGAAGACATGGTGGTGCTCTGCCCAAGCGGAGCAGTCTTGCACCGTATCCTCCAGGCGATCCTCGCAGTGGTGACACCCAGGCGTTTCTTCCTTCCTCATCCGACATAGGTCTCTCCCGAAACTTCCGTGTCCGGTGAGGACCTGCATCAGGCGGTAGGTCAGGACGCAGTGACGCCTATCCAGCCACACCTCAAAGAGGGATCTTACCGCCACGATTGCAGCGTGCCCGATCTAAATACAGGTTTACGTTTGTTTTGAATCATTAAACTAGAAACGATTATTTTGTATTGGTACTAACATTCGTTACAAAAACGCTATATAGTCATACCTACAACTGGTAAGTCGGGGTTAATGTAACCACTGATCTAGGGACAGTAATAGTGGCTACCTAATTGCCATACATCAGTCATATAACTTGGCTTACTGTTACTGAGAAATCCCTAATAGAAAATCGATTAACAATCTACCCAGTTTGATCCAGTTCTGACACCACATTATTTATTGCCTTTTTTAGCACAAAACACTAACGAGATCGAATTCTTTCAGGAGCTTTCTTTTTAAACGATTTATCTGAATACCTTCTTGGAACAAACCCATGTCAGACTCCAGTCGTCTCGGCGAGGTCAAGAATTTTACTTCCCCGTTCAAGGAAACAGATTCAACAATTCTTCGAAACAAAGTAAAGTACTGGTATGAGCTTTCATTTTGCTTTTAAGACTGTTTCGGAAGTTAAAAGTAGTTTTTTTTTCTGGAATTGATTTTTACGAGGTTCTTTTCCGTATGCTGAACGCGATCACTGGGGACGTTTTAATGTGGTAAGAATTCTACCCTCCCCGGTCTTATCCCAAAGACCGGGCTACATAGAAGGTTTCTACCCGACACCAAAAGAAAATACATTTTTCTTGAGAGGCGGCAAGAATGCCATACGCTTTCATCTTGTTATATTTAAAGTTGGCTGGCCACTGCTAGGACGGAAGCTAACGGAGAGGTTTCAAAATGAAAACAATATATTTCACAAAATTAAAAAAAATGTTAACAACAAACAAACAAACTTATGATAACAGAGGACCATGCTAGCAGATATTGTTCATTTGTATGCCGGCCACACATCTACGTGATGCATACATGTGTCTCTGGGTCGCAGTTTTCCGTATGGATGTTTTTATTTTTTCACGCAAAACATTAACGAACGAATTTGGCACGCAGTTTATAGCCGGGAATAACACATAGTGTGTGTCCACACTGGAAGCCTACCCGCCTTAGTCACTTCAGTATGGCCACGAGCGGCGATTTCATACGTTCAATATTATCGCGCCCGCCGCCGCCACCGCGCTAGGCTCGCAGTGTGTTTGAACACATAGAATACTTTGAAGAAAGTACGATACCATGGCACATTACCAAACTTCACGGCCGGCAATGCTTAAAATACTAGAGCTTAGCTTAGCTGTAGACTGCTGTGGAGTGGTGCCTTTAACACTTTTTGTACCGGAAAGGAGGTCGTGGAAAGTACTGACATCAGAATCAGAGCGGGGCTAAATAAATACCTACAGTTGATTATCCTCTTTGTTTACGACCGCTGAATAATGTGTAGCCATTGTTATTAAAACGATAAGAGGTCACGTCTGTTAACACTACATTTACCAACCTGATTATATTCGGGATTCATTTGGCGGGAAATTTCCAGACTAAGAATGTTTAGAAACTGTAAAATGTGTTACTGTATTGTCTTTTCTCTCTAAAAGCGTTGTTGAAAGCTTCTTTGTTCTAGCGTTTTGACGAGAGGCTTGGAAAAACAAATCACTAAATTCACATGTTGATTTTGTTAAAGGCTTCATACCTAGATTAAGCTTTCTTTACAAGATGTTTAGGTAGTACAGCCTGAAGTATAGAAACTTATGCGCTTTGGTTCTAAAATGATCACTTTGCAATGTTCTTATTGATTAACTTCGTATTTTATATCTTACGCTTTATCTTGCGCTTTTATCTTGCGCTTCCATCAGAGATGTGCGACGTAGCTGGGCAGTGCGAGGTTACGTAGGTAGTGAAACGGTGCGCAGATGATCGGTGTGAGGTGAGGATATTATAACGATAAATTAATCTAAAAATATATATAAAAATCAATGCCACTTTTCACTGTAACTTTATAACTCAAGAACAGGCTCACCTATCCAAACCAAATGTTAAGGCTTTGTTCGGACTATTTTGTAGATTATTTATGTGAAGTTTGCACAAAATCGATCGAGCGGTTCTTCATTTACCACATTTTTTGTAACACGTAGCGAAGCACGGGGCGGGCCGCTAGTATTCCACTGATCTCTGACAAACACTGTTCAGTGACTGCTATTTTACTGTATCATAAATCATCCCTTAACACAGAAATGCTGAACTTTCTTTTTTCCCTCTCTTTAGTTATACCATTTTAAAGGTATGAAGATTTTGAAACGCCTCAAACATTATTTCTCGGACCAAAAAAAATCGCATCTTTAAATACGTATAGCTTCGTTCAAAACCACTTTTGCACAGCCAGGTCAGCATTTCTGTTTTAGAGATAATTGAAGAAGTATTGAGCAATTTTTCAGCGTGCCTCAAACACTTTTCCAAAATTTCAAACAGCTCACATTAGGCCATTTTATCGCATGCGTTTGTAGCACACATACCTTGAAAATATCCTATCAAACAATCATATCGTTTCGTTCCTATAAATGAATAAAACCTCGCCCCGCTGAGTTGTTTCCAATAGAGCTGTGTTAATCTAGGTTAGGTAAATCATCAGTCATACATCCCTCGTTACGAATCCTCGCAAATCTCCTGTTTTGTGCTGAGGCACTGTTTTTCTCGTGGTAATTATAAACATTTTCATAGAAACCTAATTAAGGGTGTGTCAGATAAAGAATAGATCACGTCAACACTGTCAAAACAAGGCGAAGAAGGAGTTTTGAGAAAATGTTGAAGCTAGATTAAAATGTTTGTAATATCGTATTTCTCAGTAATTTATTAAATGGTTATTTTGTAAATCTAAAATATCATCAAAATTCGTCTTATTATTATTTAAGTATAAACACAATCTGGAAAAGTTATGTAACTTATTATAAGGCCGATTCTCTCTGTTGGAACTTGGAAGTGGAAATAAATGAAGGTATTATGATTTAATTACAGCTGAAGCAAACAGGTTGCAAAACGAGTGTTGCTTCTGTTATAATGTAATTAGTTTGAAGCCCACCACTTTTGAAAAACATCTCAAGCTAAGCTTTTCCTTGTTCCAACTTGATTAACGTATTGAAATAAAGCCCCCATTGCAAGGCTTCAAAGCGAATGATGAAATGTGGAAATAACAGTAATTTGTAGCGCTAAGGCGCGCCAAGATATTTTCCATTTGCACAGTCGAGCGTCTGGCTGAACATAAAACATTACCGCAAGACCACAAGTGTACAAGTGTTGTAAATTCTAAACTTCCCAAATAACTTGGTTCTCGACGCTTGAATAGCCTGTATTTGTACTTAGACTCGGGGCTCGCGGCCCTTCCACGGAAAATTACGGACTTACATTCTGAATAAATATTGTCTTTTTATACAAAGCTGGGTGAGGCGTGCCCACACATACACGGAAAATATTGCGGGGAGTTGGTTGGACTGTATGTAAATAATGTGTAATGCAGGATTCACATAAATCCTATAACTAATCAAACAATCAGAGCTTTAACTGTTTCGAAGGTTTGTTGAATGATATGCCATTAGGTGCTTAAATACTCGTAAAACAGGAACCCGACACACTTTCTCGTTGGTACAAATTGGGATTTATTTCTGTTGAATAGAAACAAAACATGTACCTACGTATAAAACTCAATGAAATTGGACTATTCACAGGACATTGCTAAGCTAATTAGCGGTCTATAATTTCAAATCAACGAGGTACGTACTTCTTCTTAGCGTGTCGATGGCAAATGATTTTATATATTTTATTTAGCCCAAAATTCAGCTACTCGAACCCCGAGGTACTTAAGTTACTTTAAATCGCTTTCTGGCTCACTTCTATAGCTGTAGTAATTGAATGTAGGAATAAAGTCAAAGTTTGATGTGGCTTTCAATCAAAATAATTCATCTGTATAATTGCTCACACAGTAGCGAGCTGCGTAACATTAATCTCGATGTATATGGCTCCACTATTTCATCGGTTTAACGATGAGATTATGTTTCAATTCTCTGTTTGGGTAACAATAATTTATAGCTCCCTAATGCAGCAGATGGCCTATTTAGTTGTTATAATGTAACGATTTAATACCAGACGTTTGGCTCGAGGGGATTGTTGTAAAATCATTATGAAAGCTATTATTTCTGGCAAGCTAAGCTTTGATATATTTAAAATATTACAATTTCAGTTTCAACCAAACTTGCATAGAATAACCCAATTTTATTTCAACCCAATGGGAATTTATGTTATAGATAGAGAAGATAGATGAAATTGAATAATAAAAATAACAGCTGAAATGCACAAACTTCTTGTAAAATCAATATTTTACTAGAGGATGCTGCTATGGAAAATTATTTTTGGAAATTTCAATTAATATTCAGAGCATCATCACACGATACCACTTCGTGTCATTCACACACTTCATGTTGTAGATTTTCTTCTAATTAGGTATATTCACCTATTTCTATTTACCACAAAAATAACGAACAAAATGAAGTCACTTTAAGCTACATTAAAACTTTAAACATATAAGTACCATTTTATTGAGCTTCCAATTTTGACTTTAACGTTTATAAGATTTTAACTGGTAGTAACATATTAATGCCAATAAAACTAGCTCTTATAAGCTTTGAAGATTGAACTTAACACAATAAGTATGGATGTATACTGAGAATAACCTAGTACATTGTTTAGTTAGAGACATAATTTTATTGCTTGCGTATAGGACGGCAAAAATATTTGAAGAGTAAACCAATCACTCAGTGTGTTGTAAACACAAGCAAGCATTATCAGCTTACAACAATATAACACCGAAAATACGTCGAGTCAATGTATAGTTTCTTTTTGACATTATAGTACAACATAATAGCAATATAATGCCTATAAAAGTCGGGGAGGCAGTAATCCTAAATAGCAACCTTTAGTAAAGTAGTAAAGTAAAACTCCATTAACATACGGCATAATATTCTTTGTTCATAGAAAAATTTGGAAAGCTTTAACGGATCAAAACTTTGGCAATAACCAGCTGAAAGGATCAGTTAATCTATATGAGAATGTACAAGTATATAAGTTCTTATCTACTGGATATCTTTACTTTTTCAGGGCTTTTTGAATTGCATTTGAACGCAGTATATTAGGGCATATTTATACTAGTGAAACTTCATAGACATTATTGATATCTATGTAACTTTGACATTTGAAAATAAATTTTAGTTTGTTTTAGGATAAAAACTCAACTAAACCTTCATACTTAATCGTTTTTTTTTAAATAAGTATCCATTAATTTATTTACAACTAGCTTCCGCCCGCGACTCCGTCCGCGCGGATGTCGGTCTTCGCGTGGATGGTTTATTTCTCCATTTTGAGTAACTCTGACAATGACATCTTATAAATATCTATTGGACCCAAATACGGCTAAGCCTATAATAATTAAGGAGATCCCTCTATTGAGCTACTGCAGCTGTTGAGCTCGCGTTCTGTAGTAAGTATTTTTTTCATGGTAATTCCGACCTTGTATTTACAAATAACTGATCGGAACAGTAATCAAAAAGGTCGCGCTGAAAAGCACGGTTTAAAATTACACGCATACAATATTAATTCCACGGACGACCGCTCGCCACACTGGACACGTCCGCTCGCAACAAAATTCAGAGTTTATATGCATTGCGCGGCGCGGAACGCGGCTCCTTATATAGGAGTCGGGAGGCGTGGCCCGCGTGTGCCGCAAACGGTTCAAGCCAAATCCGACTTTCGGCGCTACAGGTTACGGCGCTGAATCCACTGCGGGTAATGCAACTTGTGTTCGCGGTTCTACAGAACAACGTCTATGAATAAAACTGAAAAATAAGTTTTTTTTTTCTACGTATTTTTCCAGGTTAAAAAGTATCCCATTTTATGCCCAGGATAATAAGGTATAATTATACCAAGTTTCATCGAAATCGAACCGTTAGTTTTCACGTGATATATAGACAGACAGACAGACAGACAAAAAATTTTTTAATCACATATTTGGGTTTGGTATCGATCCAGCAACACCCCCCACTATTTATTTTTTCAATATTTTCAATGTACAGAATTGACCCTTCTACAGATTAATTATATGTATAGATGTCATACAACCTAGTTTAGCTGTTATTTTCTTAATAGGTATATGTATATTATATAAAAAGCATAATATATTCTGTAACCTAAACCTCTTAAAAAATAATAGTACAATTACCTACTCTGAATACCATAAATAAAGTCATATAAGAGAAGTCAGCAGGAATTTTCGAGGACTATTTGGTTCAATTAGGCCAACTGCTCTTATATTCGATACATCCGCAGTTTGGTCACTTGGCATTGACACTTGGCAAGATAGAGTTGACCTTCCATAGGTACAAAATATTTTATAAATTTCCTACATCATTTTGATATTATTTAGATATTAGACGACTCTTAGGACGACGTCATGGTTTGAATGACCTGTTCAGATAGTTCAAATTCTTGTGATTTTTCTCAAGGATTTTCTTCTAAATTCATCTACAACACACAAAATGCCAACATAATATAACTTGAATAACTATAACACGTTCGTCTCCCGTGTTGAATTTCATTCACATTAGCAACCACACTAAAGTTATGACTGGTCCTTAACGGTTTTGTGGTATAATTCCCAAAACATATTCATAGCAAAAAGAAAACATTGCGTGATGAAACTGTATACTAATAGCGAACTGTATAAAAGCTAATCATTAATTAGGGAAGTAAGGAATATTTTGCTCTAATCAATTCAGGAAGTGTACCATGCATAAGTGATACTTAGACCCAACCCCGATTAAAACAACAATAAAATTATTCACCCGTAAATATTTCCAACGGCACGGTACAGATTTATGGGCCTACAGATAGATTTCTTCGAGAAAAATAATAAGTATTGTGTTTCTCGGGTTTGAAAAAAGAATCTCCCTCTATCGAGTAAATTAAAAACGAGATCGCAATTCTCAGACAGATTTCTATTGGTCGTTATTACGTGACTTCCATAGCTATGCTTAATCAACGGATCTTAGCACCTCTGCCCTGCCAAGCCAAAACACTGTAACCTACAAAAACCAGTTTTGAGATAATTGACAAAACATGTTTTTATTAATATTTGCCCATATCAGAGGTAATTGGAGCATATTATATAATTTTGTGCATTTAATAGTTAGGTGCACATCTCTAGTATATAGCCAAATAGTTTTTTTGAAATTATTTTATTACATAAAGAAGTTATTGCCACTAACTTGTGTTGACAAGACAATTATAAAATTTTAATGTACTTCAAACAAGGCAAAACACTGTAAAACCGGATACAGTGTTTAATCTTTGTCTGAAACTCTAAACTCATTATGCCAAAACACTGTACACTGTATCCAAGCATACAGTTTTTTTAAGAGGATAGATGGAATGAATTGTAAATTATAGTATTTTTCACTTTAGTATGATTTCTGTGACACTTGTGAATGCAATAGCAATAAGTTAGATGAGTAATATCTGTCGTTGTCTATTACCTAGTCCTAACCTTTCCAGAAACCGGCTTGTTCGGGAGGCTGCTGGAAGTCATCAAACCTGCGTTTGAGACGGTTCGTAATGACTCTTGAGAACAGCTTGTATACATGGCTCAGAAGTGAGATTGGTCTGTAGTTCTTCAACAAGGTGTTATCACCCTTTTTGAAGCAAAGAACAACCACACTCTTGTGCCATGCATCTGGCGTAGTACCTTCGAGTATGACGGAATTAAATAACTTCTGGAGGACTAGAAGTACCGGTTTTCCACCCGTCTAATCTCGTACAGGCTGATGTCCGGGATATCCTCAGTGTAGCGTCGAGTCTGTTTAGCTCTTGCGTCTCGAGCTGTACTGACACTGGGTTGTCGTATTGATGTGTACTCGTATAACTGTCCGTAAAACCTCTCAAGCTCTCTCAGGATTTCCGGTTTCGTCGAAATGATGCTGCTGTTGTTAATCTTCAACTTTGTCATTTGGCTTTTCCCAATAGACGAATTTTAGCCCTGGTTCCGCTCGATTGCCTCTTTGATCCGTGCCGCACTATAGGCACGCAGGTCACGTCTCATTGATTTAGAGATTCGTCCATTGAGTTTGCCATTCCGACATATCAGCTGAAGATTGCAGCGTCATCTCGGTCCGGTCTTGCATCAACTTGATGGTTCCGTAAGAGAGCTTTTGAGGCTTATTGCGGCACGGGGTCTTGAACTTGGACCCCACAGCTTGGACAGTTTCCACCAACCCATTGTTAATCTCGTCCACAGCTTCGCATTCGGTTAGGCACTGGAAGCGATTGTGCAGTTCGAGTTGGCAGTCTTCGGGGTTCTGGATGCGGGCAGGACCAGGTCGGAGCGTGGACTTCACCAGACGAGACCTTTCAAGCTTCACATTGATATTCAATGTGCCTCTGACGATTCTGTGATCGCTACAGGTTTTTACCTTGGCGATCACAGAGACATCACTGAATATTCGCTTCTTGGTCATCATGATGAAGTCAATCTCATTTCTGGTAGTACCATCGTAGCTTACCCACGTCCACCTCCTGGATGGCCGCTTCTGGAAATAGAGTTCATTAAATGGAGTTCTTCCTTTTCCATGAAGTCGACCAGTCGCTGGCCCCTATGGTTTCGCTGCCCATACCCAAATGGCAAACTCTTAACTCATCGCCATTCCGTGCGCCCACCTTCGCGTTGAAGTCCCCCATAACAATGGTGAAGTATGTTTTGGAGGTATGTATGGCCTCGGATATCTCCTCATACAATGCCTCTACTACATCATCAGAATGTGTCGAGATCGGTGCATATACCCGTATGACCTTCAACGAATACCATTTGGTTATTCGGAGTATAAGGTATGCTACCCTACTCGATACACTGTCGACTTTCATAATATTGGTGACCTGCGGACGAGAAATCTAACACCACCCTGGGATTTACGGTCTCCTTCCCAGTAGAAGAGCATGTTGCCGGAATCTAGAACTATCGTATCCTGACCCTCTCTTCGGATTTCAGATCCATCCGATCCATTCGGATCCGGGGATCCCAAGATATCCCAGCGCACTTTGCTCAATTCTTCCTCCGGTGGTAGCGGGGCATCTGCCGGGGTTTCTTGTTGTTCACCCCCTGCTCCGCCATTACCCGATCCGCTACCCAGACTAGGAATAGCGGAGCTGCCGTGGACTGGGGGCCGTGTGCTATCGTTGTCAATCATAATGGGGGGGGGGATCGCAGTGAGGTCACCGAAAGTTTACAAAGGACGCTGCTGCCCGTCCTTCGGTGGCTGGTCGCTGCTGGAAACAAATCACTCAGCGCGCGGAAGTCGGAACACGACTAATGTAAATAAAACTACTCGAAAGAGATGAACAAGGAAGAGGAATAATAAAGGCACAGGAAAGTACGAGATAGCAATACTGTTGTCGATTCTGCTTTCACTGGTTGAACAGTAAACGCGCGAACTGCATGCGGGCAGTGCAAAACACTGTATTTACCTACGCATGAGCAAAATGCGTTTAGTCTAATTCGCCAAAACACTGTATACTTTGTTACAGTATTTTTCTGTGTTTAAGTCTTATTTTTTATGTAATACAGTGTTTTTTTGTTTGCTCTATCTTGCAAAAAAACCGTTGAAATGAAAATGTGATCGATCATAGGTGATAAACAGACTTTAAGAAACTGATTGGGCTTTGTTAAGCGAAAACACTGTAAGTCGACTTACAGTCTTTTGGATTGGCACGGCAGACCTGTCTGATGCAGTTTGGTTGATTTTGTTTAGTGGAAAACAAGCTTAACTTTTAAGGGTGGCCGTTCAGTCGTGTCTCGATCGCGGATCCGTTTGCACGCACCCTGGCTGCGGCGCGAGTGTTAATGCGACCATAGTTTTACCACAATAAAATCATTGTGAAAAACCAAATAATTAAATAATTTAATTTAAGGACATAAACATTTATATCATCTAATATTTTAATTAACTTTTATTTTAAATTTTTACTGTCGTAAAAAAGTTTTTCTGGAAAGTTTACCAAAAGTTTTTGCGATATCTATTAGTTTATTTTTGTACAGTTTAATGTTTTTGTTACAAAACTAATCACGTATGTTAAGTGAGGGTGAATAAATCACTGTACTTATTTCATTTTCTATTGTGCTCATTTTTAATCTACGAACGGTAAGAAGGAAAGGCGGAATTAAAAGGAGTCTGATAGGGAATTCAAAGGATGGTTCACAATTGGTTTTTGTCAATGAATTTTAGTAATCAACATACTGAAAACTGTTTGATTGAAATGATAATAAGCAATTTATTTTTGGTGCTATTACTATTATAATTACTTTATCTTTTTTTGTTTTGTTTTTTTTTTTTAAGTAGCCTTTGCATTCTAACAGGAGGAAGGCCGGTTGGACAAATCCAACACAAAGACCTCTCCAGTGTCTTTCCTTTTTTCTTTTAATTTAATTACTAGCAATAAATTGTTTACGCTTATTATTAATTAAGCCTGTCACAAATATTCACAATCGCCAAAATTGTTTCGAGAAAATGTGATATTTTTGGTGACCTTGACATTTTTGATTGAGAAATATTTGAGAGGAACGAAAGTGCCAGAAATTCTTTAGAAGTGTTGTCGATGAGTATGAAGGGTATACATTACTCGCGCCTAAACAAATACAAACAGATTTATTTACATTAGAAAATCTTTACTGGCGTATATATTTTGGGTTTCTTTGATCCTGACGAAGACACCTACAGAGTTCAGTTATTTTCATTTTGTTAAGTATTTCCTGTAGTTTCTAGGGCTATCCAATTTATTTTGTGTTCTTTTGAGTATTATAATAATTTTTAATTTATGAAATGTTAAAAATAATATAAATCTTTAGTGAACATTAGATACTTTTTACATTAGAAGTGTTTAATCTAAGTTATTTTCATACATGACTAAAATACTTTAAAAAAACCGTAAATATTGAAGCAGAAATAATAGAAGTCTAATAAAATTAACATTTGAATTAAAGTTCTTAATTTTTATGTACATTTTTACAAAATTTCCAAGTATGTAACAAACATAACCCATCGTTCCCTACTTAAGTGTAAAGTGCTTTCACGGAATTAAAACCGTCCCGAAAGGTCCCAAATGATATTTCCGTTATTTCTATCACAGAATACGTTTTACGGAGATTAAATTCGAATTAGGCAATCCTCATCCCGGATGTTCCCACATTAGTACCTATGTACCTACATATTATTGTAGGTTATATAGTACCTAGTTGCTATTCAATGCCAGCCTTGGGAATCCGTTCGCCTCCTTTTCACGCCTCTGCGGTCATTTATTGATAGCATTTGTTCGCCATGATAGAATTTGATTTGTTTTTTTCTCAACTACTTAGAAAATAAATTGGGGAAAGCAAACGGTAATTGTATGAGCAGTGGTGCGGAGGAACGATTGAAATGTCGGGTTTTTTAAAAATGTGGATGAATTTATAAATAGAGAGAGACTATAATGTAAATGGCGGTCGATGGAGCATTCATTTGTGCTGGAGACCGCGAATGGGCAAACGTAGTGTAGGACGCTCTGTGGAAAGATAGGTCGATGATTTGAAGAATGTGGCTGGCAGCGGATGGATGCTGACTGCCCAGAACGTTCAGTAGTCGACGGCAGATAATAAAATATACTATACGTATAATGTATAAAGACTATGAGAGTAGAGAACATAAAAGAAGTATTTGGATGAAATGTGTGGAAGAAAAAGTAAATTTAAGAGTAGTTACTAATACTGTAAGGAGAGGAGCTCGTGTAGTCAGAGTTTGAAAATGAAAACCTGTGTAGAAAAAAAATGTGTAGTAAAATCTTGACAGTACCAACAATAGTACCTAGATGATATATAGTTATATGAATAGATTAGAGAGAGGGGAATTGCTACACTCATTAGTAAAGAAAAGGGCTGATCGGTAATAAATTGAGCAAATTAGGGAAAGGGTTTGCCCGATAAATCAAATTGAAATTACGTTAAGTAATATCCTTCAATCCATATCTACATCGTGTTGAGTTTAAGAAAATAAATTGGTCCCATTGAGAATTCCAATTCATGTGAAGCTTATTTATTGTCCAATTTGGGTTTTAATCTTCCAAATAACTGTATCTCTTCCTTTCTCTGCTTCACCCTAATTTCCGTTGGGTTCAGTAATGTTCTTAAATATATTTGTTGTTTCTATTTAGGTTTGCACCCAATTTAGGATCGTTAAAACTGTTATGGGCAAATTGCATGAATCAGGGTTATTTGGCACGAAACCTGTAGCTTCGGACCGTAGTTCGAGCGTTTGGTACTCTTTATCACTTACAGATATAGGATTAGTTAGAGATTCGAACTAAAACATGATTGCAACATGACTGGACAGTTGTCCTGACTTTCGATGTGTCAGAACTTATAAATTTAAAGCTAAATTTTTGAGTGAATCCTACGATTCATTCAAAAATTTCGATTTACTTTTGCACGGGCCCATATCTTCGTTGACGGACAAATAGAGTAGACCCCCAGATCCGTCATTCCTGTTTGTGTAAATCTTTACCTAGTCTAAATGATCTTCGTTCTCAGTAAATGTCTAACCAATTTCGCCAATTGAAATTGATGGTTCATTCAAATTCGTATAATATATTATGGCTGATTTTTTTAATCACTTGAATGTCAGTCACGTGTATCATTAGAATCATTTCGAATTCTTCAGATGTCTCCTCTCTAGTAAGTGGGATTTTCCTTTGACGTTGCTTGAGTTTTTTTGTCAATGGAATATCATTTACGACCCGCGACGGTGCGAGTACTTCATTATAATTGGTCTATAATTTGTATATCAATATTATAATATTAATTGTATACTATAAACTTTTTGAGAAACACTTTGTCCAGGGAACTACCATACATATTTCTGCCACTAAACACAATTTTATATGCTATAATTGTTAGATTTTTAAAGCATTAGTGCCTGTACAGCATATGAGTACTTAGTTATCTCTAAAGCGGAAAATCCATCTTTTTCCTCACGAAATAAGGCTACTCAGTACTCACACTGAACACCGCAGTTCCGCGTGTTCAGGCTTTGAAAGGAATGTCTGATCGGAGTTTGTGTGTAAGGGTCGTGACACATCTGCAGATTACCTTCCGCAGAAAATTCGATTCAATAGCCGAAAAACTAAAATTACGTCGCGTTTTGATGTGTCATAGGCAACTTAAAAACACTGCGAGCGTATCCACCGATAGGCGTGGTACGTTCCGCAGATGTGTCGTCGCGACCCTCGACGTCAAAAGATTTCATATTATAAGTTATACTACTTGCGATCCACTTCACTGTGATATCCTACTTTTTAAAGAATTTTCATCTGACACAGATATCTCTAACGTTTAGTGGATAAAATATCTTTAAATATGCATTTGCATACCAGTGGTATTTAAAATTTTGACCTCCGTAAAATGTCAGGGTCGCTTGGTTGTTTATTTTGCAGAAACATCAGCATACCTAATAATTTTCTCAAACAGAGAGACCATTACTGTTATAGGAGCGATATTTCCTTATCGCGCGTTGCGAAAGGGGGCTAGACGGAAAAAATTAAGACGAAAAGATGTAACAACACTTTTTGCTATAGTAAGCTACGGCTTACAATAGTAAGCCGTGCGGCGTGCGCATGTTTCTGTGTCTGTCTCTCTCTCTCTCTTATAGAAAGCAAGCCAGATATTTTCGTTTCATCTTTCTATTTCGCATTGAACAGTGTGGTGTCGCGACGATTATTTTTGTTGAGTGTATACAGTAACTTTGTTCCATCCGGGTGTCCCTTGACACCTCTCAAGTTTTTTTATTAAATTTACTTTCATGATAGTTTTGAATGTCGATTTTTAGTTTCAATTCAATAAAACGAATTGATGTCAAAGAATGTTTGCATAAGAATTTAACATTATTAAAGTTGCTGTTTACGATGTAGGTAGCTGGTTTATTTCGGATAAATAAAATACTGGAAAGTTCTATAAAAGGTAGGTATTTGTTTGCACCTTTTTATTTGATTTTATTTTAGTCGTATCGGTACCTTATAGTCAGATTTCAAAGTCAAACACGGTTCGGTTGTAAAGAATACCAATAGGTAACAAAAATGCTGTTTTCTTTTATATTTTCGTCACAGAGGTCTCTGACACTTGAATCGACACTTACCAGATATTTTTTAATAATACCTTTCTTTATCGCAATTTGAATAACGTTATTTTGTAAGGACGGGACGATCTCTGAAAACTGTATTTTTCTTTCTTTCCATCTTTAATGTCGGAAAGTTTTCCAGAACATTAAAGATAGAGGAGCATTTGTAAAAAAAAAACATTGCGTATTCAAAAAGAAGACTGCGTACCCGTTGGACCTCCAAGTTTGGACCTCACTGACTATCATGACCCTTTGGACCTCCTTGTGCCGTTTCGACCTTAAAACTTGGATTTTGCCTATACTTTAGTGCCCATTGGACCCCCTATTAAACAACGTGTTCCGTTGGACCCATTTTTTTACATCTTCGTATGAAAAGCTAAAGTACAATCGTGCACAAAAGTGAGACACTTTATCAAAAATAAAACACGATGCAATAAATAAATCAATATGTTTATTCAAAGATATAAAAGCAACAACGTCAGCTTTATAGGTTCAGGGGTTTGGGCCCTGCGTTGGTGACTTAGTGAATGAGTCAGGACTTTGATTTTTATATGTATAGATAAAATCACCTATTCCAATTAGATCACGTATTTACCCGATTATAAATCTTTAAGTTGGTATATTCCTACAGGTTGTACCAGAAGGGTGTGGATAATTGTTAATATAAAATAATGTGTATTATAAGTAAAATAATGTATATAAATCACAGATCAAATATTAAAATCAGTTTTATCCTAAAGTTAACAGACTGAAGATATAAAAATAATAATTATTATATTATACATGGTTTAAGATCACAAATTCTAATTACAATTAAATAACAGTAATGCCATTACATGATCTTTATTTTTTTAAGCAATTAAAGTACCTATATTATTGAATACAAATCATATAAATGATTATAATCACAGTATATCATAGAATTTACTTACATTTTTGCAAGCAAAACCTAAATATGGCGGCTTTTCTCAAAATTAAAACGTTGTAGCCTGACATGTCAGTGTTACCTAATCTGACGACTCAATGTCGACGGTAATATTCATAATGTTGCAACATTAAGTTATTTTTTTTTAAATAAATTTGTAAATATAACTATATATTTTACATGTTTCTAAATCACTGTTCAGTGTTATTATCGTTTATTTTGTTCGTAAATATAAAATATTGTATATTTTAAGTAAAATAGAGTATATAAATCACAGATCAAATATTGAAATCAGTCTTATCCCAAAGTTCAGACAAAAGATATAAAAATAATAATAATAATGATTAACATGGTTTTAGATCACAAATTCTAATTACAATTAAATAACAATATTGCCATAAGGTGAGTTTACAAAAATAACATTACATAAATGTTAAAAAAAAAATAACATTAAATCACAGATCAATTTATAATCACAGTATGTCTTTAGAATTTACTTAGACTAAATTTGGACCTAAATTAACCTAAGTATGGAAGCTTAGTTAGCTTCCATACTTAGGTTTTACACATAAAAAATAACATCATCAATCTCAAGTCAAGCTCAAGTAACAGAATTTTCAAATAATTTTTTGGAAGGACATTAAGTATTGTTAAATGACAAACACTTAAAATACATATGTAAGCAGCTTCTCTAAGCAATGACCTACATTAATATAATTGTTATCTAATTGCTCTAGAATATAAGCGATTTTTTCATCTTTTTCTATGTACTCTTTGCGCTTATTTAGTATTTGGTGTCCATTTTCTAGTTTTGCTATAGTTAAACTTGTCATTGATGCGTCTGTTTTAATTATGCTCAAAAATTGTAAAATATTTGGCTTTGTATTACCACACAACTTTTTATTAATACTCGAGTGCCATGCTTCCACGCTATTAGTTGTACGATGTCTTTCAGAGTTGAAACACCAGATTCTTCGCATGTCTTCTTTTTGCAGCCATTGTTTTGTAAAATAGTCATTAAATTTAACTAAATTTTCATTTTCTTCGGACCAGTCCTCCATAATATAAAACCAACCTTCATCTGTGGCTTGTTCTGGTAATAATGCTAAAGCGGCACATAAAGCAACATGTCGCTTACACGCGCGATTTTTTAAGATGTGCAGACTCTTTGCTTTTTTACTTAAAGCCTGAGTAAAATGAAAAAAACATCCCTTAATGTCCACTTCAGGAAAAACTGACTGAATAGCATTCATTTGCGCAGTTTCAAAATCTGTAGTAAATTTTTCTGGCTTCCAAGATGGATTTTGCGAAAGTAATAATTGAAAAATAATTTGATAAGTTTCTTCTTTTTTATCAGTAACCAAAGCATATATCAATGGTTTAATATTTGTGCTTTTTTCGGTGCTACCGAGATCTCCGTGAATACTGTACATTTGTACAAACGGCGGTACTACGCATTTAAACGTCCCATCTGCAAAAAAATGTTTCACCGTTTTCAATTTTTCTCTTGCTTCTTTTGATGAAAATATTAAAATTCTTCGAGCACCTTCTTGATAGTCAGCCATTAAAAAGTCGTTGTATTTTACAGGAACTTTGACATCTGTAACTGTTTTTGGCTTAATATTATCGATGCCAAATTCTTTTCTGCGACTGTTATAGAGTCCATGCTTCACATTATTAAAATTAGGTATCCGGGTCAATAGGTTAAGACCTCTATCCTTCAACCGGTTAACGCCTTCATTATATATTGTTTGCAGAGGAAGAACTCCTTGTCCAGATTCAACTTTCCATGTACTTATTTCTTTCTTTATTTCATTGCCAGCGTGATCACGTACACAATTGTTACTGTGACTGACTTTGTTCATAATCGTATTTCCTTTAATTGTTATAGTGCCGCGACACTTCGATTTATATTTGCAATTCCACCGTGAGGACCCATTTTTATTATCTTTTTTTTTATAGTACTGGTAACCATCATTTAGCAGAATCTCACCACCTCTTTTAGATGTCACGAAACAAAGTTCTTGTGTTTTATCTATATTATTATGTCGACTTGTTGAAGGGACTACTTCTATTTGAGACATTATTCATTAACAATGATTCTTCTTTAATCTGAAACAGGCCATTAAATATATTCGTTTTATTTAAGTTATTATTTTACACGAAATAAGTAGTGAGTAAATTTACCACAACATAAAAGACAACTAATTGAGTAAACTCAGCTATAAGAAAAAGAAATAAGAAATTAAAAATAAGAAAAACAATTGGACTAAAATCTATAACAATAATTAGGTAACTTATGAAGAGTGTCCATAAAACAAAGTTCCAAAGAAGACTAAAGTGTATTATTATGATTTTTTTTTATTTTAATCATAACCAATGTTACTAATAATGACACATTTTGCACCGGCTAGTCGACGGTCGGCTGGAGTCGTGTGTGTATGAACAAATTAATTAATGTATAATAATTTGGTGGAATGCTAGCATGACTAATTTTACAAATTCACAGTATGGTAAGTAATAATTGTTCAATAATTAGCAGAGACAAATTAAATATAGAATTAACCGGCTTCTTGCAAAACGGTAGTAAACTACCGTGGAAATTTTTTCCGTTATTTGCAAGCACGGTAGTCTACTACCGTTCCTTGGTAGTCTACTACCGTTCCCGATTTCGCTTCAAATTTTTCAATTTTTTTGACTCAGTCCAGATTTGTTGAATACGTCCGTGTCACACTCGATTCGTCATAAAATTCTACATGCAACAAATACGAAACGCGTTTCGGAACGCATCTCTTTATTAAAAAAAAAAATGACAAAGTTAGTCTATGCTTACGCGCTAACATGGCTGCCGATTATAATGAAATGAAATGAAATAAAATAGTTTTTTACGTTGTTGATAAGTGTTATTGAGTGAATTACTGATGTAATGGTGAAATAAGTTTATATTTAATGTGTGTGCATGTGAGTTTTAACCTGAGGGTGAGTTTAATAATTTTTCTGTGTGATTTTCGTAACGCTTGTAACAAGACTTGAATTTTGTCAGAATATTATCGTAATTTATTAAATTGTGAGACCAGTTCTGAGTAAAAACTAATTACTATCGCATTGAATGTTTACTCGACAATAGATTTCAGCCAAAACATAAACAAAAGATACTAAATTTAGAATAGGATTAGAATTTTTGCGAACGTAAACAAACAAAAATGGCGGCCATTGTAAACAAACTTTCCCGGATTGTGAAATTTCATAATTTTTATTATTTTTCTATGATTATTGATTAACAAGTTTGATACATCATTGGAAAGAATATTTATTGTAGAAAATAGTTACGTATGATTTAACTACTCTAACTTTACTGAACAATAACAAACAAGAAATGTAAAAACGCAGTTTACGAGTGGGTATTACTTCAATCAATATCATATTTTTCTGTATTAGATAAACTTATCAACATAATTTTTACACAGTAGTTACAATATTAACTTAGCTTTCAGATGATAACAATATTTTGAATGTTTGTGAAAAGGTATAGTTGTACTAAATTATTTAATTTCCGTGAAAATTTTTTAACCGTCAGAAAATTTTTTGAGGTAGTTGTACGCCTGTAAATATATATTTTTGTACTGTAAAGCATGTTGTTTTTTATTTTATCGTATGTAGATATAAACCCCCTAACAATAAAATTCATAAAATACATACGTTATCCATTTACTTTTTAAAATAATCCTGTTTAAAGTTCACGTGATGTTTTTTTCAACAGTAGTCAATGTTTACAGCTACATTTTAAAATAGAGAAACTAATTATCAGCAAACACTCAACACAAAATGAATGGGCCATTCATAAGCATTCATAAAAACAACGATTAAGTGCTCCTTTGTTACGCCGAGCGCCCAGCCGTAAATGTTTATCTTATCGGACCGCCCGGCGCGCGGCTCCCGCCATTTTTTTTTTTAATCCAAATAAAATCACTTAAACATGCAACAGATAAAGTAATTTAATACTTACCAGGTACTTAATTAAACGTTTCCTTGTTTTCTTATTACTTGTGATCATCACCTTTTACCACACGGATTGCACAAATGCACACACGTCAACAACTTAAAGCTCCAACTAATTGTAATGTAATGCAAAATGTCACTGTTTTGTTTTTGCTGGCCTGCGATCCCTCTAATACTCACCCCGCACCATACCCCTTTGTCTACTCCCCTCTCTGCGCCCCCGCGCGCCGAAGAGAGCGAGGAAAGGTCTAGCTTAGACGCGAGTTTGCCTTGCGTATGTCCAAAAAATGATAATGTTCGATTGTCTATTTTACTTATAAAACATATTACACTTTATATACATAAGTTTCATTGGTGTTTCTACATGAAGGTTACCAAAATAATAATAATAGTAATACCGTGTATTTGCTTAGGTACTTGTTTCGTCAATTTTTTTGATTTCCATTTAACAATTTTCAACATAACTGTACCCCTTTCCCAACTAAATAACATTGAACGAACAACAAATGAACACATATTTTTTGAAGGTCCAAAGGGTACTAAAAAAGAGGTCCAACGTTTACTTTTTTACTTGTTTTAATTTTGAAGGTCCAACGGGTACTACAAATGAGGTCCAATGGGCACATTGATTATTTTATTTTGAAGAGGGTCCAAAGGGACCTAAAAATTAGGTCGAACGGGTAACATTTGTAATAGGGTCTAATCTTTGAGGTCCAACGGGTACGCAGTCAAAAAGAAGTGCTCAATCAAGACCCCCTATTATAATGACTTTCTAAATTACTGGTTTCATTGTTGACCGTGACATAAAATGGGAAATAACAAAGAGATCTTAATTAAGCTTTACTTTATTAAGTGTAGGAAAGTTCTGGAAGATAATTGTTATTAATATCTGGTGAAGAGTAATAAAGACATTCAACATGCGTAATTTCATGTGATTTATTTTCAGGGAAGGTTTTTTCCTTGACCCAATTAAATTGATAAACCTGAAACGTGTTGTGATTAACAATCAAGTGATGTTCAGGAGATAATTGGACCTCCTGAAAGGGGGACTCTTTGTAAAGACAAGAACAATCAAGTGGAGTGTTTGAGTAACATTTAATTCGAACTGAACGACAGTGTTTTGTTTTTTTTCTATGTGTCTCAAACGATTTTTAGTGAAGTGTAAGTGAACTATGTTGCCATGGACTCCGAAATAGATATCCTATTGTTCATAAACTGCACCCAGCAGATACTGGGCAGACAGCAGTCCTGGGATCACCTTAATGTCACCCAGATCCTGGACCTGCTCCCAACCAGGATCCTTGAAGACATCAATCTAAAGTGAGTATAATGTGGAAAGTTGTCGCATATCCTGAAACCCATTTGAATAAGAATCGTCTCATTTCCCATGCATGGAAATTGCCTGGTTCTAATGGAAAGTAAACTTCTGCCTCAAACTTGAATCGGGAACATTTTGTTTAAATTACGTTTTCTGTTTATCGGTTTCCAGCGCTTCCAGTACTTGGTAGTATAGTCGTAGCCTGTTGTTCGCTGATATTAATGAACGTGAGTTCCTAGATTCAATTAAGATCGGTTGAATTAGGCCCCGTCAGAATATTTGTCGGCCTGTAGTTCTTGTAATCATTAGACGTCTTTGTCTATGAAACGTTTTGCTAATAATTTTAATAAAGCAAATAGTCTTTAAACTGTTTTATCTACAGTCTGCGCTCGACACAAAGCGGGATGTAGCCAACAAAAGAATGAAAAATGCTGTTCTTAACAAACCCACTCTGGACTTTGAGTTTGTTCTTTAATAATCCCTTGAGCATACTTGCAAAAATGTACGGAAACCCCTCAACAAATCATTGGTCCCCAGCGAGGAAAACACTTTAACAACCACCCTCTTGTTTTGAATAAAACTCGTCGTTTCAGTTATATTTAAATAGGGAGACTCGGATCCGGAAATCCTCGAAAATATCTTCAACTCAACCCATTATTATCTCTCTTTTAAGATGAAACAATGTGAGTTACGTAAATTGTTTGCAATGTGGTTGTAAAATAGGAGTTTGTTCAACAAATTTTATGCCTTTTTCTCAGTAGTAGGTACTTCTTTTTGTCGTTGCTGCATACTAGAAATTACTCTTGTATCAGACATACACGGTGACGTTAAACGGTCAGACTCGGAATAAGTAACTGTGGGGCATATAAATGTTTGTTTTGTGCGGGAACTGAAAATGCGTTAGGCGGCGCAGCAGTCACTCGTTTAGCCATTGCGCCAACCATGCCGACTGCCGACATCAGTTTAGCATTACTGTATCATTACCATTATTGTTTTATTTACTCTTTCATGTACCATGGTTATACACGCTTAATTCCGCAAAGTATTAGTTATCTACCAGTAATTTATCACCTGCCCATTAATGCCCAGTCTTCCTGAAAGGTTTCCTGTCCAACCAGATGCTTCTGTATACCAGTATTTTACAAGAAACGACTGCTTTAGATCTCCAAAGCCTCGTATTGCTGGGGTTTATACCTCTCGTTATATGCTATAGGTACTACCTGTGTAACGATTGTCAAAGATCCATAAATAACAACTGACACCGGCAGCTTAACATGCTTTCCGAGGAGGACACTCGAGTTTTGTTAGATGTTCCTTGAGCCGATCCAGGTAAGTGCGGCTTAACCTTTAAGATCGTCCCGTGCAGTTGTAAATCTTTCATTTTGATCTTTTGCCATTTTACGAATTAGGCCTTTCGAGAATTTGTCATTTTCAGAATCAGGCTTTTTGAGAATTTGCTATCATAAGAATTAGGGTTTTAGAGAATTAGCCATTTTGAGAACTTGTTCTTTTGCGACTCAGTTGCCATTTTGCGAATTAAGCTTTTTGCGCCTTAACAAGCTTTTGTTTAGTTTCACTTGTCCCTAACTAAACCTTTTTTTTTTTTGCGTGGTAAAATCATCAAATGAGTCCTCCCACCCCGGGCAGGGCGGGAGGGACTGTCAGACTTGTACTGACTAAAATCCACGGTGTCCTTCAATAGCCCTTTATGTTCCGGGGTCACGGTAATGAGATAAGTCCCGCGACCCCGGCAGGCTTCGGCCCTCTACAGAGGGGGCCCCGTCATTATCCCTAACTAAGCCTTGGCATAAGATTTCCGTATTCTACTTTACAGTGCACTTGAAGTAATGACGTTAATTGTATGGAAAATGAAAAAGCGCCTGTAGAGTACGAACGAGGAACTATTTTTTTTTAATCAAATTAACGGCAGTCTTCACGTTTTTTAAATGTAATGTAAGCGGATACATCACGTCATAAAAACGTGAAAGCTCATGTTAAGGCCTCCATTGTCTAAACGTACCTAATCGAATCTCGAAAGTTCAATTTGACACACTTGCAAACTTAAATGTATATATTATGGAGTATCAATGAAATATTAAATTACATGAAGCTGATCTGATGGACCTGGAATGTGGCCATAGGATCTCTGTAATGAAACGACGAACCAAATCGTGTTCGGACTCGTTTGATTCGTCTTGACAAGTATTTTGTCTGTTGATTGTAGAAAAAAAACATCATGTTAAAAAAATAACCTTAACTTGATTACTGTCAAACTATTATCGATATTGACCTCAACAAAAAAATAACCAAAATGAATTAACACAACATTTAATTTCGGAACAGCATCGAAGCAAATACAACCAAAATTGACTGTGTTAATTGTTTTTAGGGTGAGACTAGACTAGACGAACTCCAGCAAAATATATTTGAGACAATTTTGATATGACTCAATTTAGATTGCCGTCGACACCCTAAAAGAATAAATATTCAGGATTTAAATAGTCCTTAGTCTTATTGAAAAAGAGCATTAATTTTCTAAAGAAATTCAACAAGTTGTAGAACCACTAACTATGTATTTTAAGAATGAAGAGCTCATAAAGTTGTATAGTAGTGCTAGCAAAAATGAACTGCGCTGATTAACGCTTGCATTGATTGAAGCGACTCATTAACGTTGTTGAATTTGACGAAGTTTTACGAATAAAGTTAGTGGTATTGTTTTAGTTTTACAGAAAAAAGACAGTCGTGAAAGCATACCAATTGACATATTTATGTTTAAAAACCCGTAAACTACAAATTGACGAACATACGACGCCTATAAAATTCGAAATACGTCACAATCTAGTAACATTTTTACTGGGTTCTGACGTCACGAGCCCTCACTCTCGACGTTTAATGTGTTGTATCTTTGTCAATATTCATTGATTTAACAAAAAAAACTTTTACATTTTTCAAAATTTTACCTCAAAAATGAATTAAATTTGGAATTTATTTATGCTATCAACATGCCTTTTCAATGTATCCATCGGCGTAATAACTTGACGGGACATTACATTAAGCCCTTAACTGAAACGTGATTTTTCTCACTGAAAAAAAAAAGTTATTTACCAGCAATATTTTTCTGCCCAATGTTACTACTTTGATTGTTGTAAAGAATGCTTGGATGACGTGCTTGGATGACGGCTTTATGAAAAGTCTGTTTACACCTTTATATTGTACTTCAAGTTTTATGACGTTCTTTCTATGAAGAAAGAAAAAGCCTCTAGTGTACTAATAAGGAACTAATTTTATCCAAACTAATGTCAAAGTCCCAGTTTACGTCACAAAAACGTGAGAACCCGTGATACGGCCTCTGATGGGTTTCGTGTATTACTGGGTTTCACAAGTCTGATAGGTAGTCGCTCCGTTCAGCTGTTTATTACGTCTAATAAACGTTCTGAAATCCGTCCTCTATTTTTTTTTTGGGTTCGCGTATATTTTTTTTTCACTTAGTGATAAATTTTCTCTACAAGAAAGATGATGAAAGTATCAAAACATTCGACTGACATAAGCTATCGAAACGTATACCTCTTGACAATAATAGTAGTAGAAAAAACCGCAATTTCAAAGCTTTTCAGCTTTGAAATCGCTGCCGTTTGTCTGGGCCCAATATACCTATTGACTCAGCTATTTCGTCACCAGACGTACTTTTAAAAGGAAAAAAAATACTACGGTATGCGCTCGTAACGACTGTCATAGATATTCGCTTGACAACAGGCCCTGAAGGTTATCGTGCCTACTCGATAACTCGCAGGAGGGTTCCCGATGTGTTTTGGATTGACATCTACATACCGACCAATTATTGTCACCAAATTTAAGGCCAGTCCATTTTGGCTCAGCACTGAGATGAAGTAGGCTAGCAGTATCAGTATTGATATATTTTGTGCTCAATGAAAAGTAATTATTCTCATCTCTTAATCTAATGAGACTTATACATTATATTGGTGCTTATTACACTTCGAAACCTACCTTCATCATTACAGGCAAGACAATATTACGTTCTTGCCTAATTAGGTACTCAATACACCAAGCAAACCAATTTGAAAGAGAAGTTTATTGTTGTAATATTATATTTATTTTATTAACACGTTTTCTAATATTTAAGGCTGGTTACACGTTTCGCCAGCGCTGTTGAAGCGCGCGCGTTTGGAGATGTTATGGTAGTAGTTGCGTTCCAAAGTCGCGCGTTTGAGCAGCGCCGTTCAGTAAACGTGCGTTGTTCGCACGCGCTTCCCAAGTTGGTTTTCGTCAGAATCGGCCTCGAGACTTCTTTCACTGTTTTTCGATACTCCTCATAATGTCGGATCCATCCGCGCCCGGTTGGAAAATTCACCCTGTATATGCGAAAGTCTGCGAGGATGTGAGGACTGGACTACTGAACGGATTTATACGTGAATTAAACCGATCCCATGAAACTGCGGAAAACAGCTACGGTAGTATTATAAATGCTACAGTTTAAACAAAACACATAATAAAAACACTTTTTATCCCGGTATGATTCTCCCTTGGGATAAAATTCTAGTTACACGCGGAAAAAGCTACTGGCAACTGCTAGTTGTTAAAATATATTCATTTCCGAGAAACACGATTGAGTAATATCTGCGACTATCTATTTTATTCAGCTCAATGAATTCTAGTAGTTCCCTTTTACCTGCCGTGAGAAACTTTGCTTTACTATATTACAGGATTTATTATTCACTCACATTTTATTAAAAGCTTGCTTCCCGAGCTTGCCGTCTTGTAACACAAGACTTCAACAGTTACTTTATTGTATACGATCAAAGACGAGGACTTTGTGAAATAAAAAGGTGTGACGTTCTTTCCAACATCATTGATCTGTGATCCGTAAACATGGCGCTTGCAAAAGTGCCGAAATATCGGAAAATAATAACAGTTCTATCTTTTGGCAAGTGGCATTATTACTTTTGTAGTTAAAATACAGTAGTAGTGGATCATTTAAAGCAGCGTGCAATGTTTGTTGTCAATGTTGACATAACGGTTCCGCATAACAAGATCCTCATTATAGTCAAGAAAGATAAACAAATAGAGTATCTCGACTTTATCACACGACATTATGTTCCTGATACTAATGGGCTACCTACGTTTTGTTTTTCATATTTAAACATTTAAAAATAAAATTCTGTATAAATCTCTGCAACTGATCTAAGTGATCGTCGTTTGTATCGTTAGTATTGGAACATTACTGAGTGTGACGGCCTAATCTCAACTAAAACCCACAAAATTAAGTGCTTCATGCGAATAAACGGGTTTTTTGTTAAAAAAATACACAAAGAAATGCGCCTTCTACTCATAAGTCAAGACGTTACGACTAGGCCACCATTTGACTGCTTCCACTGTTTGTACACCATTATGAAAAGTAAACCACTTTATCACTTTGGGGGGAAGTCACATATTCCAAGATTATTAAGAAAAAATTAACTGTTTAACATCTGTTTGATGTAATAAGAAATTCCTTACGTTTTACTTTCTTTTGCCGCGTTGTATGAAAAGTTCAAACTGTGGAGTTATTTCAGGGAAATGGAATTCGTTTGCCCCGCTTTTCATGGTTTTCCGACACTGCGAGAGAAATGCGACAGAACTGTTAAAACAAGTTATAAAGAGTTGAAATGAAGTAATTTATTTACTTTTAAAGTTAAATTATGTTTTTAAAGTAATCCCTGTTATTTATTACAAGTTAATGCTGAAAATGTGTTTAAGCCACCCACCCACGCATGTCGATTTTTTACAAGAACCTTTAACAGTGGTGACAAAACCTTTCGGTCGCAAGTACTTTAATCTGCTGTTTTGACATGTTTTTTTATTTTGTCTTGTGCTCTGCTACTTTAGGTATAAAAAAGTAAAGACTTGTTAAAAGCTTTTCATGTTTACGTTGCTTTTGTCCGAAGGCACAAAGAAAACTCAGTATTTAACGGATGGTCACCCATCTACGCGTCGGCCGTAGCAACCTTGAACATCGACCTATGCAATTGTTATTATTTGGCCCTTTGCTTAATATCAGCAATCCACGAATAAATTTAACCGCTTGACGGTGTATGGCTAGAAAGTATACTTGTCATGTACAGTGTAGAAATTAAATACTTAGTGCACGTCGCTTCTGACGTACCTACTGCAAACTTAGAAATAGCAGGCGAGATGTTATTTTATAATTTCTCAAACTGTATACACAATCAAAACAATGATAAACTTGCGTTATTTGAGAAACCACAACTCACAAACAATTGCTATAATTTTCTTCACGAAAACCAATATTCGGTTGTCTCAGAAGACTTGTTTGCGAACTGAAACTCTTTTCTCCTTCTCTTCCACGTGCCGGGTCAAAACAGTCAGATATATAAATGTCAACTTTAACAAACAAGCTTACTTCATTAAAAAAGGGTTCTTATTTATTTGACTTTAGAGATTAAAATCATCCCAGATTAGATGCTTTATCTTAAACAAGATTGCTTTTTTTTAGCGTGGTCAAATGATCAAATGAGTCCTCCCACCCAGGGCAGGGCAGGGGAGACTGTCAGACTTGTACTGACTAAAGTCCAAGATTGCTTAGGATTTCAAAATTAACCTATTAGGTAGTTTTTAGGCTTAGCACGCACGCGTTAAATCGAAGGTCTGAAATCGCAGAAAAATTTAACACTTAGCCTTCTATGCAAGAAGCAATTATCGTTCGTCACGACCTAGTCGCTGTGAGTAGAACTTAACGCGGGGCGGCCATCGGTAAGATCAAATGTGTAGAAACGTTTGAAAGACGCCACGAGGCGCTGCCAGAGGCGAATTAGCATTTTTTTTTATTTAATGATAGGAATCTGGTTGACGATGAAGCACGCTTGCTTAGAAGTAACCAGTACACTGAAATTACCTCCCCGCGTACCACCAGCCCCGTTCTTCACCGAGCACATCTCAAGTTTACATTTTTTTTTGTCATAAACTAACAGGGCAACGTACAGAAAATAATTTAGCGAAATTAAGATAAATGTGTTTTTTGACCAATGTTAGTGAATTTCGCTTACAAAATGAGGTAGGGGGCACCTCGAAATATCTAAGTGCCAAACAAATTTTTTTGTGTATATTTGGGTGTTAGAAGAGCAACCTTTTACAGGTATTCCAAAACGATTACGAAAAAAAAATATTTTCGCTCCATCTACTGTTCACTCATAACTTGAAGACCCCAAGGTTATAGCTGTCGGGATATACAGAAGCCGGCAGGGAATTCTTCTCCCTAGCTGTGCGAACAATATGTATTGGCAAAACGCTTTGTACGTACCGGAGGGATATCCACCATATCGATGGCGTATTGCCGTATGTTTTGTAGTCTGATGATGGAAAGGGCCAGGCAGAATCAAGTTGTGCAGTTCCATCACACACTCTCCGAAATGTAACCGATAAAAACCGACAGGCTGGCAACACGGCGTCGATGTTCAAGGCTCTGGAGCTTAGAATCGGCCAGATCATCGTTACCGATAAGCATCTTGGCCCGTTTATCTATTGACTCAAGTGCATCTACATGGCGGGTCCATCCCAGAGGTGAGAGCGGATACTTATTAGTTGGAAGTGTATAGCCTTATTCACGCCGCCCGTCGCACTGATCACCGCTAAGACCAAAATTGGTATGGGCTGTTAGTGACTTTATTCAGTGATTGATCATTGACCGCGGTTTTGAAACCCACGATTCTTTTGTGTCTTATCCTACAGCGGTTTACTGCACTGGATAGTCGTTCTTTGTGGTATGATTAGGTGATGTCATGTGTCACTGTGTCACTGTGTGCCTAAGGGGTCTCTTTACCCGTATGCCAATAGCCTGTCGGGTGGACGCTCCAACGCGTGTCTCTCTGAATAGCGGAGGGCACAGCGTCGGAGCGGGCTTGCGGACGGTGAGTAATGGGTATGCTCGCCGTCTGACCAAGGACCAAGCCCGGGTCGGTGGCGCGTCGTGTTCCACGCGTCACCGACGTGGCCTCTTATGGGGCCAAATGCCTGCTGGGGTCGCGGATTTTTCTTAATCCAGGATACCGTGGCCCCGGAACGTAAAGGGCATCCCAAGGAACACGGGTGGGTTTTAGTCAATAAGAGTCTGGCAGTCCCTTCCGGCCCACCCAGGGCGGGAGAACTTATTGGATGATTTTGCCACCCCAAAAAAAAAGATACCAGAAAGTGACAAAATATTCACACGAAATAAAATTCTGTTTTATTCGACATTCTGGGGCAGATACTAGACTTGTATAATATCGTTCTAGACCTTTCTTAAGTAGGTAACGTAGTACTTTGTATCTGTTATATCCTTGATGTTAGTTCTGGTGTTATAAGCCTATTCTCATGTTAAGTTCGTAGGTTTAATTGTTTAACAACTTAACGAGGCTTCACGGTGCTTTTGGGTCTTGTAACAGATTACTTATGAGACTTGTACGCAGTTCTTAAGCCCTACATACATAGTAGGGTCTATGCGACTTATGACATACCTAACATCACGACTATTTTACCTGAATGAGCAAGTGAACATGCGAAATGTGAATACCTTTACTTGACCATTAATAAATTAACTAGTTATATTTAAGTCAAATTCAAATTATTTGTGAAACATAGGTGCAAATAAAATAATAATGTTAACCTTCAAACAAAAGAATGAACGATTCAACCTCGACGTGGAGTTGCGATAGCCAAAGCCCCTCCGTACACAACGCGTTGCAAGTCTCCGATACCTTATGGCGCAGTTTCATTGGTCGTTAACTCGTTCGGTATACAGCATGCGGGGAGTCCCCGCATGCGAGATAACAACCATTGAAAGTCACAAGTCGTTACACCGTCTGCGGTGGTCGATAAAACGATCGGTATAAAGCAAGCGGGGGCTTGCTTTATACCGACCGTGTTATCGACCAATAAAATTCATCGGTCGTTATACAGCATGCGGGTCTGCCTTGTAGTTCTTCGAGGTTTTCCTACACCTAACAAGTAATGAAATCGATTCCCCGAATACGGGCCCTGTAGCATGCTTTACAGAAATCTCTCGCACCCCGCATGCGGGCTATCAACTAATGAAAACGGTTCCCCGAATGCGGGTCCTGTGGCATGCGTTACAGAAATCTCTCGCACCCCGCATGCGAGCCCTAACAACTAATGAAAATGCACCAGGTATAAAGGCGACTGTCGCAAATCGCAATACAAAATAATCTATAGAGGTTCGTACACAGGCACGCGTCAATGAATACCAAAGTCGTAAGGTATCGGAAACTTGCGACACGTTGTGTACGAAGGGACTAATTTGGTAAGGCCTCTGGAGTAGTGATCTAGAAGACGCGGGTTCAAGTCCCACTCGCAGCTGAATTTTTCTTTCCTCAAAACGTTCCTCACGTTTTCATTAGTTGTTAGGGCCCGCATGGGCCCGCGCTTTCATTAGTTGTTAGGGGACGTTAACCTACATGGCCCTCGTATGACTACCAATTTAATGTCTGGACTTTAAAAGAGACAGTGACCTCTGAGTTCGTTTCGGCTGTTTTTTCTCAGAGTAGTCAGGTACGAAACACCGGCTTCATCTAGTTTGTAAAAAGACGACATGTAAAAGTGTTGAAATTAACCTACTTGTAAAAATAAATATCATTTCATTTCATGCGGGATGCGAGAGATTTCTGTAATGCATGCCACAGGGCTCGTATTCGGGAACCGTTTTCATTAGTTGAAAGGGCATGCGAGCTGCGAGAGATTTTTGGAACGCATGCCACAGGGCCCGCATTCGGGGAATCGTTTTCATTAGTCGATAGCCCGCATACGGGGTTCGACTGCGGCGACGAACATGGAGGTTTTCCTACAGCCTATCAAGTAATGAAAACGGTTCCCCGAATGGGGGCCCTGTGGCATGCGTTACAGAAATCTCTCGCACCCGCATGCGGGCCCTAATAACTAATGAAAACGATTCCCCGAATGCGGGCCCTGTGGCATGCGTTACATTAATCTCCCGCACCCCGCATGCGGGCCCTAACAACTAATGAAAATGCACCATTAGGCATTCAATGTAATATAGTGTGTCTCATGTATTATACGGACAGCTTATTATCACCAAACATAACTTTGGAATCCAGGGTAAACTGATAATGTTTTCTTGATGATTAAACTTTATAAAATTTTCCTGATCAGGCTACCGAACAAAGGGATATATATACTCGTATGTATACAATAGTAAAGCTTTGCGACCATCAGTCTTTCGAGGCCCTCGATATATTTGTTTCCTCGCAATATTGTCTAGAAAATCTTTCTTGCAACATTTTGTATTGAAGGTTTCCTTTGACTTTAATAAGGCCACGTCGTCTATCTTTGAATGGGAGTGGACAGAGGGCAAATGAGGTCAGAGACTTATTTTCTGTGTTGGCGGATGTAACAATAAATACAAATGAATAGGCAGACAATCTCCGAAAATATGTTCAATAAATTCTTATATGTATAGTTTTGTGTTGCGTTCTCTTGGTATATTATTTATTTTATGTTCCACTTCATCGTTCCTTGTAATTTCATGGTTAATTTACTAGCTAACTTGATTTTGGGCGGATTTTGGGAGCATCTGTAGTTGGCTTTCGAATGTAGGACAACACGTCTAACAAGTACTTCATGTAGTTTGTAAGATGGTTATCTGTATCTCTAGATACATTATGTTCTAATAAAAAATTATTCATGTTCGTTAGTACGCGCGTTACGTTAGATGAAATTGCCTTTAAAATACTTATTTTTTAACACTTTTATTCGCTATGTGGATTTGAGAGAAACGAATATAGAAGATGACTGGAACGTAGAAAAAAATGGGCAAAGAATTAGAATATATCTGGAACTAGCTATCTCGAGACATATTTTATGAAGATAACAGGGACATCGTCACAAACTTGAATCAAATATGAATTAAGTGCTATCAAAGGCAAACCCTAAGTCTAGATTCAGTTTAACTGCCTTTAAGAATCATTATTAACTCGTTAGGCAACCCAACAGTTTACACTAACAATTAATGGATTGTTGTAAACAAGGGTTTATCACATAATTTCATGATGGAGTTTCCATTTGATTAATTTGCGAAAACAATCATGAAACGGGATGTGCGACCCAATTTCTTGATATCGGATGATTGGATTCATCTGATCGGCCTATTGTGTACGAGTGATTTCTAAGTAACTAATATCGATGATATTAAACAATGAAGGTTACGTAAACCAATATAACTGAAGGGTTTAGTAATTTAATTAATGTTAGGATGGAATTAGGAACTTCCTATTTAGTAGGTACGGCAATTTCGTCACAGAATATTATTATAGTGCTCAAACACACTGCGAGCCTAGCGCGGTGGCGGCGGCGGGCGCGGAAATATTGAATGTATGAAATCGCCGCTCGTGGCCACATTGAAGTGACTAAGGCGGGGGCCTAGCGCGATGGCTACAAGCGATTTTGCGAGCCTAGGCGTTGCTAGGCAACAACCGATACAACGGGCGGGTGGCAGGTGTAACAAACGTTTTCGGTCTTTTAGTAGCGCCATCTAGTTACCAGAACATGCACTAAAGTACTACCGTTGGATGTTTTTGTACATATTTAAATTATTTTTACCGTACTTGAGTAGAAAAATGTAGAATGATAGATAATTTACTTGTATGCAATCCTAAACAACCTATAAAACATTTTAAAATGAATTTCTTTAAACAAGATTTATAGAAACTACTTTGTACCACCGGCTTGCAACACCTGAATTCGCCGCTACAAAAACAAACGCTTGATCGGCAGTGTGGACACAGATCGCGCCCGCCGCCGCGCCCGCCACCGCGCCCGCCGCCGCCGTCGCGCTAGGCTTCCAGTGTGGACACACACTCAAGAGTCCGGAAATACCACAATTATTTTAGTTAAATTGTAACTTAAATTTTTCGTAAATAGTATCACCGTAGCCTGAAAAGTGGTAACACTCCTAGTGAATATAGTGAACAACACTACAATGGATAGTAACACCCACTTCAAAGATACGAGTACTTTAGAAATCTAGCCTTTTTTGCTCCACTGTTTCATTTCGAAATAGTGGAGTCAAAAGACTAGGTTTCAAACAAAGTATTGTTTAAACAATGAACACGACGAGAACCCTTCTCAATCTCAATGGAACATTCAACAATGTCGGACATTTATTGCACTTCCCGCGGGATTGTCACGTTTCTTCGACAAATACGGAATAAAATATATCACTCGAAAACATCTGGAATATCATCCTTTTTGGTGTTTTAGTAGTCCCATTGCGAAAGGACGATATATTTTCCATGGATAACCCTCTAAGGGTTTAATCCATTTTATGATGTGGACGGAACGAGGGGGGAATAAAGATGCAATATTTTATTTTTTTCATTGCTCATGAAGAGTTTTCTAGTCTATGAAACGCACTGTCTAGTTGGTCCACTGCTAGCCTAATTACGACTGCCGAAATCAACCTATCCAAATATTAGGCTAAATAAAATAAAATAATCAATTCTAAGTAGGTATCATCGACATAGCATAACAAATTATTACCCCTTTTTTAGGGTTCCGTAGTCAACAAGTAACCCTTATAGTTTCGCCATGTCCGTCCGTCCGTCCGTCTGTCTGTCCGAAGCTTAGCTCAGTGACGCCCATCAGTACTAGAAATCTGTAATTCTAAGGATTAGTTGCGCCGAAAAATGTGTGGGGTATCATTAAATAGGCCTTTAAAAAATATTGATAGTCTCCATTAACAATTTCTTGATAAAAAGATTCGTTTGTGAAATATTAAGCTTTAAAGTGCAAATTTTTGCTCGACTCGAGTGTCCCCCCTCTACAGCTAAACGGTTATGTTTGGGGGTGTGAAAAAATCACAATAGTAGTATATATTATAACGAAATTTGAAAGAAAATTAGCGCGTGGAACACAACGCGCCGTCGACCCGGGCATGGTCCATGGTCGGACAGCGAGTCGCCCTTTACTCGCCGTTCGCATGCCCAGCTGTAAGTCCTCCATGTAATAAATAAATAAGGATCTTTGAACTTCTTGTCACTCTCGTACTTCGCAGCAACACGTCACTGCCACCTAAAGGCGCTCCCTCACCCGAGCATTCGCGTGTAATGTAACATCAAAGTGCGCATTGTGATGCTCGATTGTCTTCCGTCACTGATGAAATTAATGTTGGAATCTGTAACGTTATAATTACAGGTAATGTTCGCGGTGAGGGAGCACCTCAAGGTTAAAGGGCGTCACACACAGCTAAGATACTATAATATTTTATCTTAAGATACCATATCCCTCGGCATACAATAATTCAATGGACCATCACACACGACGAAGATTATAATTATGTATATGTATTTCATATTTCTTAAGATAGAGAGCGATTATGAGAATTTATCTTAAGATAACATCTTAAGATATAAAATATATCTTACCTTAATATCCTAAGATACAAAATGCGTCGTCGTCTGTGGCCTAATATACCTACAATAATATAACATCTTAAGAAAAAATATTATAGTATCTTAGCCGTGTGTGAAGCGCTTAATATTCATACCTACGTTTTGACCCCAAAAGCCACCCGGAAACTAAAAGCACAGAATCGAGAATATGAGGAACCTCAGATTTTTGAGTCGGGTCTCGTAATTAAGAACAACAACCGGTTCGGAGAATTTAAGCTTTTGTCTAATGAGGGTTGGAAAATACACTCATAAACCCTTGGCTACAACTTATGCCCTCAAGCGGCATACACTTTACGTGTTTCGATGTTGGTATTTATTTTTTGCAAAGTTAACAATTTGTTTAATACAGAAATAAATTCAATACATTGTGTAAATACATTATGACAACCTAGTTTTCAAATCAAAGTCACTTCACACATAATTTGAAACATCGCTATTATTTTTGACTATTATTCGCGTAACGAAAGCAAATAATGCGCGCTACTATTTTCCCACTGAAGGGACGATTCAAGTTATTAAGTCGCAATATCGCATATCACTAATTGACGTCTATCGAATCGCAACTCGTATCATCCTAGGTAGGGCATGTAAAACCGGGTCCGGTTCCAGACTTTGCAGAACCGGTTCTAGAGGCTGTAGGAACCGGGTTACCCGGTTCTACCCGGTTCCAAGCGAACAATTTTTTTTTTTTAATTTTTTGATGAGGATTCGTCTGCAAATTGTGAATAGAGCTTGGAGACTTTTAGAGGAGATTGATTCATTAGTTATCTTCTTTATATATAAAAATCAATTGCTGTTCGTTAGTCTCGCTAAAACTCGAGAACGGCTGGACCGATTTGGCTAATTTTGGTCTTGAATTATTTCTGGAAGTCCAGGGAAGGTTTAAAAGGTGAGGCGGTACGAAGTTTGCCTGGTCAGCTAGTTTTATATATTTTTAACAGGTTTTGTTTTATTAAAAAAAAATAAGTAGCTCAAATCTTCTAAGTTCCAATTTTCTCTCTACTTTAACCCACACAGCATTAATTTTATAGAACTGCATATAATTATGGTGACAATAAAGACAACTTACACTACGGTATTTTTTTAACTTCATTCTATGGCAGTTAAGTCGAAACCAATCGTAACTTTTGTGTTTTGGTTCATTTTACTCAAAATATTAACGTGATCACCACTTTTTTAAAAAGTAATATTTCAAAAGTAACTTGAGGAATTCCAAATAAAAGTTTAAGATGTGCCCTACGCTTCATTATTTGGTAGCTAAGTCGAAACTATCGCTATATATTCCAAAAAGATCGCTAGCAACGACAAATGAAAGCTTGTAATATGCCTTACACTTCATTCATTGGAAGTTTTATTTTTACTTGGTAAAATCATCAAATGAGGACGAGAGGGACTATCAGACTCGAACTGACTAAAATCCAAGGTATCCTTCAATAGCTTTTTACGTTCCGGGGTCACGGTTACCTGATAAGACAGTCCCGCGACCCCAACAGGCTTTGGCCTTCTAAGAGGAGCCCCGTCAGATTACTGACAGGTCTTTGAGGCGTGCGTAGAACTCGGTACGCCGTTTACTCGGGCATGCTCCATCATCGGACGCCAAATCACCCAGTACTCGTCGTCCGCATGCCTGCGCCTACAATGTCCGGAAATCGTCTCGCGACATCCATTGTCGTGGAAGTCACCCACAGCGGCTGGGTCGTGAAGTCCGGGCTATCCTGTACCTCACGACGCGCTTGCTTGCTCCTTCGCTAGCATGATTGCTTCACAGAAGGAGCCGACCCCTTCTCATCCTATCTCACCCCGCAGCATGGCCTCGAACAATGCCAGGTGCGGGAGGTCGCCGCCACTATGGCCTCCGTGAGGACACGGCGGTGCTCTGCCCAAGCGGGGCACACTTGCTACGTATGCTCCACCGTGTCCCTCGGCGATCCTGTAATTTTGACACCCAGACGTTTTTTCCCGCCCGATCAGGCACAGGAACTTCCCGAAACATCCACACAGGACTTGCGTCAGGCGGAAGGTGAGGACGACGTGGCGCCTCTCCAGCCACTCCTAAAAGAGGGGTCTTATAGCCGCGATGGCGGCGTTTTTGTTCTTTGGCAGCTATGTCGAAAACAAACGCAAAAATGATGTTTTGGCACATTTTAACTAAAATATTATATTCACCATTTTCTGATAGTATTAACACTCCAAAGTACTGTGAGTGTGTGCTACGCCTAATGAAACTTGCAATAGGCCCTTCCCTTCATCCCATGGCAGCTTTCGTAGCAATTCGATGCAGTGAATGCAAAATTATAACAATCTTATTGGAACCGGGTCGACCCGGTTCCATCACGCTCAGAACCGGTTCCACAGACTTACTCCAATACCCGGGTATACCCGGGTAGTCCGGAACCGGGTAGAACCGGGTGCATGCTCTAATCCTAGGTCGTGAACATTGCCTATACCGATGCTTTCGGGTTAGCTACGCGAGTTTTTATGTAAAAATTATGTTTCCTCTAGTTGCGTTAATGAAACACGATTACCAAAGTAAACTTGTACCAAACGAATTGACCTTTAACCGGCTTTTAACTTGATCAAACATAAATGTTCGGGATTAGATGGTTGATCATGTTAAAAGCATCCTATTCTATGTACATATTTTAAAATTTATTATTTCCACGGAGCAAACCCGCTATTTTCTTTGTGTATAATGTATAAGAGTGGAATTTAAAAAATATATAATTTGCATGATATTAAAGCATGTTACACTTATACAAGCAAATTACATGAATTTTCGGGTACCTACGGTTACGCTACGAAATAAAGCAAAATTATTTCTTTAACTATTTATTATGGAAACATTAGGAGACGGAAGTTTGTTTTTTTGCCAAAAGGACATGGAATGTTTTGCTTATAAACAGCTCCCATTAATTAAAGAACATTGTTTTAATTATACTAAGTGCTGGGATCTTGTTGTTTAGCCAAAATGTGCCGTACGAGTGTGGAAACACAATAAAGGTTGGCTTGTACGAGTAAAGCAAGTGCTTAAAATTAAGTTTGTAAAGCGAGCGTGAAGAAGTTCTACGACCCTCCAGGAATTAAATGTCAAAGGTTTACTAAATTATGACACACTGTCTTTAAAAATAGGAATATGTGAACAGAAATAATTATTTAGAAACGAAGGCCTGAGTCGCGAGCAGGAGTGAGTGACGTAAACGTTAGGTAAATACTTCGATTTTCAAATTACCTAATACACTTTCGCCTCAGAAAATTTACTTAATATTAAGGATGCTTGTAACTTCTATATTTATTTTACGGCCCAGCGCCTTAAGGCCCTATTACGTCTTATCACGTTTTTGTCCCGTAAAGTAAACGGGAACTTTGACGATAAGTTGCTCGTTCGTACACTAGAGGCGCTTTTTGATTTTCCATACAATAAAAGCCTTATTTAACTCAAGTAGGTACGCTGTAGGATATCGGATATCTTGTGCTAAGGCCTCTGGACTGAAACCTATTTACAACTTTGAAAGTTAGACTTTTCTAATCAAATAATTTGTGGAATCAACCTTCAATACTGAATTTGGGCCAATTTCACGATGACGTTGAAATGATGTACACATTTTTAACGTTCCGTAAAAAGACAGATCCCATCGCTTATTTCAGAATTATTATTTTGGTTACTTGACAAAAGCGAATTGGTACTAATTTTTGGTCTCGACGACTTTCGCTCCTTGTGACAAGTCGCCATTTCCGTTATAATCTTAAATATCATTTTCAGAGTATCCATTATTATTCAAGGGTCGTATTTTTAGACTTCCTCAAGCATTAATCTCGGTATCCTAAATTGAATACCGATAATCTCGATATCTCTTTTGAGTATTAATTAATTGAGACAAAATCTGGATTAGAATCGTGGTCATTTGTTTAGGAATCTTGCCTTTGTCTTTAATTTGGATCACTGATTTATGCAATCGATGATGCGATCCCTTTATATATATACCTATACAACATTATTTTTTGTTTATGCGAAACCCGATACACCTGTCTAGTATTTGTTTTTTGTAAAAAATCTATGTACAAAATTTTAAAACCATAATATCATTAAAAATCATAAAATTATAAGCTTGTAGGTATATTACCTGGTTGTCCGTTCAAAAACATGCACATTTCGCAATACACCCGCGTAAACCGCGTCTCCTTGTGTTATACACTCGTGATAATAGTTTGGCAATAGGTACCTAACCGTACGGTGATTGTATTGTAATTAACTGGTAATAAAATTTAATTAAAATATTTTTGAAAAAAATAACATTACATGGTGTAAAAAATATTGGAATCGATAATCAGTTACTGATTCTGAACAAACTATATTCAGGTTTCACATATACTAAAAATAATGTTGTATATATTTTTTAAATAGAACTCGACGAAAATGTTTAAAACCTATCACTAAAAAATCCTTGCTTTCTGTTTTGTACGTTTGAATGAACGGATGGATTAATGTTTGCTATCGAAATACATGCGAGCAAATGCTAGTAAGGTTTTAGAAACAATTTGTAAAGCGAATTTAACTAAAAGGGCGAAAGTTAGTTTAGTACATTCAGTCGTACCTAAGTTATGAAAGCTGACCGACGCTTTTCTCTTTTCAACTGGAGTTTCCTGACGATTTATGATAGCCTATAAGCTAGTTTCCAGCATTAATAACTTGCAAATGTAATTAGTCCTTAAAGAAAGAGTTTTGAACAATAATGAACACCTACTTTTTCTTTTGTTATATCAGTGACTATTCAGAAAAATAAAACGTAGCAAAAGTCGAGAGTTATAGAAGTAATTTTGTGGTAAAGGTCAGGAACAGTAGATCTAATCTGTCGATATCTCTGCACGTCTGTCGAGAAAATTAATAATTTATACCGCAGTATAGCAGGATTATCTTAAGTCCTGAAGTAAATATGTTTCTAAGACATGAACTTAATTTCCCAAGTTTTTATAATAGAAAATCCAAAAAAAAATACCAGTAACACTTAATGAGGCATCAATCAATTGCAAATCTGTTTACTCCGTTAGTTTAAAGGATTACAAATAATTAAGTTCTTATTTGACACATCTTTTTTACCCGACTACGGCAAAGCCAAAATATATGTTTGTATGTTTGTCTGTTCCCTCTAACTTCTAAACTACCTACTTATCATTACTTGACAAGTGAGGTGTCGTTAGAAGCGTCTCAGTTGTCCGCTGGTTATAGGGTAGGTGACGTGTCGCCAAATCCAATATGGCGCCCTATAGAGGATGAAAAGTCGTAACCAAAAATAAATAATTATATTTTCGCACATTATCGACATGGCTACCAAATTAAAGGGCTTGATGAGCACATTTGAAATATATAAACATTATATAGCTTTTACTAGCTGCTTTGCCTGTTTCTAACAATGTCAACATGGTCAAATGAAAAGGTAATGAGTATCTATAGGTACATTTGAAATTCACTCGCTACTTTGCTTTCATTATTATATCAAATAACTCCAAAATAGTATAAATAAAAAATAAGTTAAAATAACTAAAACCCGACTACGAAAATATCGCGCACTGAAAAGACAGTATAGAACAAGAACAATATTCGTATGGCCGATATTTTTAGTAATAGGTGGTAATGGCCGTGGTCGTATGCCACCTAGCCAATAAAGATTGTGTGAAACAACCGCAGGTGGCACACGACCACGGTTATTACTTAAAATATCGGTCATACGTATATTGTTCTTGTTCTATACTTTCCAGTGCGCGATTTTTTCGTTGTCGGGTTTTAGTTAATTTAACTTATTTTTCCCACGTTTTTTTACATCATTGAATGAACTGCAAAGATGGGAGTGGGGGCGTCAGCTCATGACGTTAGAACTACGTAAAATTGTATCTAGAATTGACATGATTATTATGAATTTTAAAAACGTTGTGCCTTTGTCAATTTTGGCTTTGATAATAATCTAACTGATTAATTCGATTTTTTCAGTCATTTTGTCTCTTACATAACATTTTCAATCATAATAATTTTCATCGTAATCCGAAGACTTTGAAGAAAAATCTTTAATCCGTTGTTTCGACAACTTTGTTTGGAAAACTCGTTAGCTCGACAACGAAAATAACGCAATGAATATTTTGAATCATCAAATGAATACCATTACAGAGGAAAATGGGTCACCCAATAATATAATTCCTGCTGACTTGTTTTATCATTTTATTTTTTTCCGGAAGAACCATTTTTGACATCGTACGAGTAAGTCTAATCAATTCAAAAGAAATCTTATTTTGCTTGACAACGACATAAATCAAATCTTTTGTTTACTAGGGTCTCTAGTAATTTACTTTTATAAAAATTCGTTGAAACCTCAAGAGGATCATTAGCTTAATGTTTAAGTAGATTGTTATCCAGTATAATCTGTTTATTTCAACTTAACTGATACGAAACTTGATCCAACCCTAACCTGCAAAATGTTCAGAATACAATTATAAAATTGTCAACGTATTTTTATTTAACTTTTGTATATAATTAATTCCCGCGCAAACTCGAAACTTCGTGATTGTTTATCTTTATGACATTGTTTTGAACTTTAAGATTGTCTTTATTTAAGCAGGTATTTTTTAACGAGTTTAATTTGTTTTATTTGGACGTGACATTTTACTGTTTTCTGTTTTGATTTTGAAGAGCGCTTATTCTGAAAGTTGGCAACGTCGCAAATAGTTGTCAAATATTAACAAGTTTTAATTAATTCAGCAATGTTACTGTATGGAAAAAAGAAATATCGCTCTGTAGTGCACTAGAACATTGATATAGAAATGCAATTAATACACTTAATTTGATGTTGTAACCGTTTCAAGTGTGAAAAAGCATTTGGAAAGTTTCTAAATACTTTTTTTAGGGTGCGTCTCATTTCATATAAAGTTACTTGATATATTTTCATTTCAATAACGTTCTCATGATATAATCAACGTGAGATATACCAACGATTGATATAATTTCTTTACACATAATGTTTGTGTTACTCTAAAACTCATTTCATATAATTTTATTTGATATAACGTTTATGTAACCGAAAATCATTATGATAACGTTTGAAACACATAATTTAACGTTTAAACTATTTTCTTTGATGACTTTGGCTTATCCTTTGGACTTTGATTGTTTGCCTTCACGATTGCTATTGTTATTAGAAAAATCTAGTATCCAAGAGCGAGGGTATCGAGCTCGGGACTTGGGACGCCCCGACATGGACAGGTTACGTTCGAAGGGGATTCCATCCCCTTCGTGTTAGGTTACTTTAAACCTTGCACGCAGAAATAGGAGCCCCGCGAAGCGGGGCTCCGTCGAGCCAGCATGACAGGTAGTAATCAGTTATTTGACCTAGGATGCAAGAGCGAGCGAAGCGAGCTCGGGGACTTTGGACACCCCGACACGGACAGGTTAGGTTCGAAGGGGATTGCGGGGTCTGAAAGACCCCGCCATCCCCTTCGTGTTAGGTTACTTTAAACCTTGCACGTAGAAATAGGAGCCCCGCGAGGCGGGGCTCCGTCGAGCCAGCATGACAGGTAGTAATCAGTTATTTGACCTAGGATGCAAGAGCGAGCGAAGCGAGCTCGGGGACTTGGGACTTCCCGACACGGACAGGTTAGGTTACTTTAAACCCTGTACGCAGAAAAAGGAGCCTCCGTCGAACATTCATGGCAGGTGGCACTATTAGTAGGTACATTAGAGCTAGATTACTTACCAGGAAGAAAAAAAAATTAGACCAATTAAGTTTTATGTCTTTTGAGTGGTATACAAAACGATGTTATACTCATTGATTGTTATACTTATAAAAATTAGTCATTATAAAATTATGTCAATCGTTTATTATGTTAAAAGATCGTTATATCAAATAAAATTATATATTCAGTTGTTATCTCTTGTAAATATTAGAGATTTTGTAGTTATATCATATATTACTTACCCCTTTTTTATATCTAAAACTATACATATATTCGGTGTTACGACATTAATTATTGCATTCCCAAATCAATTTTTAGGTCACGGTCAGAGCCATATTTCTTTTTTCATACAGTAAATTTACCTAATTAATTAAAACTTGTAAATATTTGACAGCTATTTGCGACGTTGCCAACTTTCTGGTTATGCGCCCTTAATTAATCAATGATAAACAGGTTCTGACGTTTATACGCGAATATAATCAAGTGGTAGGGGAGAATAACCTATCGAATGTCGTTGTTCTGACGACGTGTATACAGAAATAAACTTTGATACTTTGTTACCCTCAATTTGTCCGTAACTAGATGGTCGCGTTGATGGGAATAAACAGTGTATTTCGGCTTCGTTAAGGGGGTTTTCACCCTAGACATCGTATTTATATTAATTTTAGGTAGCAACTTATCACCTTGGATTTTTGTAGCAAGAGACATAACTCTTCACCATTCACCGATGAGAGGTAGTTTTGTCTATATCCTAGGAGTTTTCAACTTTAAACATTTTTGTTTTTTTATTGCTGAAAATGTCCGATGTTTTGTTCACTACAAATTTTGATAATTTTAACTCTCAAATTATCCAATTTCTAGTATCAATCGTCTGTATCATAAATTCGTTGTTTTTCCGTAAACTATTCAGAATATATTTATATTCTGAAAACAACAGAAGAAGGAAAAGATATATCTTACATAGTAGCAGTTTTTCATATGATATTATTCGCTAATACCTATATCCTTTTCATATTTGCCAGTGATCCAAAAATGTAAAATATTTAATAAGCAACATTTGTATAACCTATTCATTCTTATTTGTACCAAATAGTAAACGAATACGAAATGCCCGCAGAACTACTGTGGGTTTAATATGAAACTTATTACAAATTCCTCTACAACAATATCTCTCACGAAAAACCGCATTCAATAAATTCTTCTGGGGTTATTTTTGTGAAGAACGTATCATATAATACGCTCAAGCTATCTCGAATTTACGTCGCCTTAACCTCCAAATGGGTTACTTGGCCCTTTATAGATTATGGCCAAGATATAAAACCTAGTTTATTTTTTCATAAAAAATAACAATTTTATGGTTTTGAGCACCTCCAAACTACCACCTCCTTCTTTTATTAGGATTCTGTACTCATAGGATAAAACGGGACCCTATTACTAAGATTCCGCTGTCCATCCGTCTGTCACCAGGTTGTATCTCATGACCCGTGATTGTTAGACAGTTGCAGCCGCTATAACAAGTAATAAAAAAAAAACATACCGACCGAATTGAGAACCTCCTCCTTTTTTGAAGTCGGTTAAAAAGAAAAAACAGAACAAGATAAATATTCAACGGGGCTCCCAGAACCATTCGTGTGCAAGTCCGATTCACACTTTACCCTTTTTCGGATCATTCTCAAGTCGACAGAAATGCAACTCGTCAGATTTAATAATCGACTTGAGAATGATCTCTTTCATTTTGCCTTTTTCTAAAATTTGAACATCTGAAAACTCAATAACCGTTAGCATTTTTTTAAATGTAAACGTGTAGGCAAATGTCTCGTGAGATACAGGCCAACAACCTTTTTGCGGAGGCAGGACTGTAATGTAACTGTGTGGGACGGTACTTACGTTTTGTTCAATAAAGTATTATTAATACCTCTTCGATCAAAACATTACTCCTTCCTCCTCGGAGAGTAATGATAATTGAAAGTATGGTAATGACCACCTTTTTACTTATAATATCATTGGTAATGACCATAAAAGTACGCATGAAAAAAAAACTTATTATTATTTTTTTTATAATTTTCTTATGATTAGTGCTTCTAGTCTATAATTTATTACTTAGACTACTTTGTAAAAAAATACATACTCAAATTACATTGTTTTGTAGTCTGATGGCTTTTTAAGTACTGCTGCAAGCAAATATAAATAAAAGTAGTACGCTATTGTTGTCGTATGGTGGTGATTAGTAGAGCCTAACCTTGGCCAAATGGCGATCAATGAATGCAGCCATACCTATAAAGGCTATTCAACTAAAAGTGCCGGTTCGCGCGCGAGACCGCGACAGGAGACAGCGACAGCAGACCGCGACAGGCGGCCGCGACACTACTTAACATAGGCAATGACAAGTGTCGCGGTCTCCTGTCTCGGTCTCCCTGTCGCGGCGCGAACCGTCGCCTATGCAAAAGAGAGCGCACCTTAAGAAGGTCAGTTGATAACGCCAAACTGTGATGTCATGAACCCTTTTAAACACTTGTAAGCTTTTAAATAAACAATTATCATTTGAAAATAAGTCTAACGAGATAATAAAGATAATATAGGTACACTATTAAAAATTACCTAATTAGCGCAAAACATTTCATTGCTAAACGTTATTTTCAAGTGACTTTTGACCATAGACCTTCTCATTTGAACCGCACTTTACAATGGCGTAAGTATATCTAGGTTATTAAAACCACATAGTGCCATCTGGTAGGAACTTTTATGCGAATGGTAATGCAATTAGATAAATTATATCCTACCTGCATTGCCCATCAAGGATTGACACTTCCATCAATTCTTACCATCCGTTCGTGAACTGTCAGAATAAATATAGCCAACTGAAAGCTCTTATTCTGCTATTCGTGAAAAGCCGTGGGGGATTGCTAGCTTGTAATAAAGTGCCAGCCAATTCTTTCGGTAGAAATCAAGCTCATTCAGCCACCTTCATCGTTTTTCGAGGTGTTATATCAACAAATGAGTTCTCTCGCCCTGGGTGGACTGTCAGATTCTTACAGATTAAAAACCACCCTGTTCTTTCACTTAAACTTTCCCGTCCAGGGCTGTGGTGCCCTTTGAAGATACAGAACATTTAATGTACCTACCTTTTTTTTATTTAGCGACAGGCTCGCGTTAAACCATTATCTAACTTATTGTAAGCGAAAATACTCGTATATGTATCTACATACATACATATCTACATACATATCTTCATAATTTTTTGTATAACGTGCCTTTTCTTTTCAGAATCACTCTTGGAAACTGCATGGGACTCGGCGAGAGGCCGTTCAGCCCACCATGGTGGGGTCAGCTAGCCTGGTTCATGGTCTTCGCCATCATGTTGCTGCTAGCTGTATTGGGCAATACCTTGGTCATATGGATCGTTCTGGGTAAGTAATAGTTATATTGCTTTGTAGAGAAAATAAAGTCAGTTTAGGGAATTAAGCATAAGTAATCAATGCTGGTACCTGGAACGTACTGTCTTCTCTATAGGAGAGGGAATGGGCTATAATCCAGCATCGGGTTAAACATGGGTTGCCTGATGTCTTATTTTTGTTAGTTTATAGGACGCTCGTTTTTCACACGATATTTTCCTATACCATTTGCATGCAATTGTGATTATATTAATTATTCACATAACTATATGCTTGTCCGAGTTTTAACCCTATACTTACGACTTGTAAGTCCGTTACCCAAGTGGTTCATATGCGTCGGACGGCACGGGCCTTTGTTAACGTTTTCCTTGAAAGCTCTAATACATCACCGTATGTTTGTTTTTTTTTGGAGGTCCGCCCCGCGCGAAGCGCCGCCTGACGCACCTAGGGCCTTCAACGAGGCCTTAGGCGTGGGCCACATGGAAAAGACGTAAGACGAGGACCCGTCGCGGACGGGCGAAAATGTATGAGAGTCGCACCCGCGACGCTTCTCTTCTGTGTGTTCACGTTCGCGACGCTTCTATACATTTTGTGTGAAAGAGACGCCGAAGAGACATAATGTCTCCGCCCCGTCTGCGTCTTACGTCTTTTCTATGTGGCCTTAGAGAGTACGTGCATCGTAATGAATATTTAATAAAGCATTCGTTTTCTTTCAACCATCCCATTTCAGTCACCAAGCAGCTGTCAATATGTCGCTCGCTATGCTCGCCATTACTAATATTACATTGCAAAACAAGTTACAATTTTGTTATTCGAAACTATTGTTTCATATTAAGTCTATATTACGAGTATCATACTTGCCATTGTATGTCTGAGTTACAATATATAATGTCATTTGAAACATTATAAAATTTATGTTGTGAATTAACATTGTAACTCACGAAAATACTTAAAATATACATATAAATAATATAATAATCATTTAAAAGTGTAGTTAACCTATCGCTGGCATTTTTTTCAAGTCGCAGTAAGGCAGTAAGACTTAACCGAAATCTGTTGGATTTTTTCCCACGTTTTTTTTAAATCTTTGATGCGCTCTCCTGTACCCTTAGCACGAGTTTTTAGTATTTGGGACGTAAAGTAAACTGGAACTTTGACAATTTCAAATTGACAATATTTAAGGAAAAAATTAGTTCCTTCTTCGCACACCAGAGGTGCTGTTCCATTTTTACATACAAGAAACGCTGTAAATACTGAAAAGACGCTGTAAAGTAAAGAGTGAAAACTCGTGCTAAGGGTACTGTAAAGTTGCTAAAAGTGAGTTACGATATTATAGCTTGCAAGTGTCAAATTGCAATTGGAACACGAAATGGAATGGTTGAGAACCGATAAAATAAATAACATTCGATATTTCAAATGTGTTAAAAGATTGTTTGTCACGTATATTCTGTGAGATGACAGGCACCAATTTCTATGATGGTCGCAATAAGTTTGTCTTTCGAACTAGATTTTTAGAGGAGAACATTATTTATTTTGGTATAAAAATAAAGCTCTCAACTCGATTCACTGAAAAATATATTTTTTATGAAAAATAAAGCTCTATAGTTTACTGTACACTTCTGCATAACTTTCTGGGGATTGTATTTTCGTCTCATCATTGGTCTAGTAATAGCAACGAACTGCAGAATTCGAGGTCCTCGATTCGGTTTCTGGGTAGGGGATCGGTCAACGACCATTTATCTCTAGACGCCTCATGCACGATCTGACTAACGAAAATTTTCTGCCAAGTCGCTGAGGTATGACGTAAGCGAGGGGGACGGGGTACTGCGTTCTGATTGGCTAACTCAAGGTCAGTGCGACGAGGGGACTCACAGGAGAGGTCAAAACTATTACGAACTTAAGACTTTTTTGCCTAATGTGTTGACAGACGTCGGTCGCCTGTGATTAGGAGTCTAGATATAAATGTTCGTTGGGATCGGTGTTATCGGGTTTTTCCATATGAAATATCTTAGCAGTAGGTACCCACGGGGTCCGGATGTAATAGACTCAGTCCTTTTTTTATGTTGCCCCCCACTTTGAATTGCTTCCTATATCGTGGGTGCGTTTACAAACAGAAACTCACATTTATACATGGGACTTAAACATTACAGGCGAAAACTGGATGTATTATTAGAGTATACTTCTGCCTAACCATTTGGAGATTACAAACGTGATATTATGTAAATCTTTTATAAAGTTATGATTTTTTAATTGGCTGACACCTTCATTCTCTGGAAATCATTTAACAGTGCTCTCGTAAAATATTTATTTCGGGCGCACGCCTAAATTAGTTCTCAACTTAAAAGTCCTCTTTATACTCCTAGCCACTATAACCGGGGTGCTACGACAGGAAACCTCCACGTGCGTCCGTGGACTGGAGTTCCCTCTCGGATACGTCCGGGGGGAAGACCAGTTTTTCGGGCCGGTGCGCCCTGGGATGCGGGCAAAAACTCTCCTTAGGCACTGTGTGCCTAAGGGGTTTCTTTGCCCGTATGCAAATAGCTCGCCGTCCGACCAAGGACCAAGCCCGGGTCGGTGGCGCGTCGTGTTTCACGCGTCACCGACGGGGCCCCTTATGGGGCCAAATGCCTGCCGGGGTCGCGGATTTTTCTTAATCCAGGATACCGTGGCCCCGGAACGTAAAGGGCATCCGACGGAACACGGGTGGATTTTAGTCAGTAAAAGTCTGACAGTCCCTCTCGCCCCACCCAGGGCGGGAGGACTCATTTGATGATTTTGCCACCCTAAAAAAAAAAAAAAAAAAAAAAAAAAAAAGCCACTATAACCGTCGAATTTAAAATTGAACGTCAAAAGGCTTCAGCGAAAAATGCATTTGATGGACATACCGCGTATGGCCAGATACTTGAACGATTGCATAACGTTTATTTTTTCCGTTGCGGCAGAGAGCGAAAATTGCCGTATCTATTTTTCTCAGAATTTTTTGAGATAACTGAGGGTGAATGGTCAATTTTCATCTAATTTCATGAATAATCTCAAAACCATTTTTTTATTAATTATTATTATGAAAAGATTTTTTTATAATCCTCACCAATTACGTTATCATTTTGATTCACCATACGGTTCAGAAGGAAAAATAATTTTTTCTAGTGGGTCGGGGGTTTAAGGGTCGGGTTACAAAAGATTAAAAGTGTACCAAAACTGATCGGCCCAGTAGATATGAAAAAGAATTAACAATAAAATTATTAAGAAACTTTTTCAGAAATAAGTAAAATATTTCTTCTTAATTCAGTATATTAAAGATGTAATTTTTAATTACTTCCAAGAACTTTTCTGTCCTAGCCAGTACATGACATAGTTTTCAGTACTGAACCGTTAGAGTGTAAAGCGCTTCAGCGCTACTTTGATGGAATAGATTAACTTTATCAAACAAGTTTAATAATATATTCAAAAACATAAACTAGAATATAAATCGCTGGATATATTTTAAATCACACTGCTTATTTTGTTATTTATTCTCTCTAAAAAGGGAATACTCTGACGTAATTTTTGATGTTTTGTAGAAAGGTCAGAGGGCCTTGCCAAGTGGTAAATATATACCGTAGGGCGAAGAGCATTAAAGTCGAAAATCTATTGATAACTACTGAAGGTTTTCGTTTATCATTTGCCACTGTCCCAGTTGAAAGGAGTAGGTATATTAGGATCGTAGTAGGTGACATCTTGTAGGTTTTTCCTAGACCAGATTATTTTTACGTTCAGTAGACTAGAGGCCATTAGCGAAACACTTTTACCTTAGTCTAGCCTAGCGTAGTACGAAGTTCTAATAGAAAAGAAGACCAATTTATACTGGTCTTGCACCACTGATAGCTTTATGAGTAGTAGAAGAGTATCTTTAATTACTTCAGCAGACGACTCTGAAGTGACGCAACGAAGCGTCACAAGATTTCATCTTTACTTCGTGGTAATATTAATATCTGAAAGATGCTCTGAGATACAAAGAGATATGAAATCTCCTTTTGCCTTTATGTCAGGAGAAAAAGTACCTTAAAATTATAAAGGATTTTATAAAATTAAAAGGAAAAAAAGTATGTGAGCGTAGGTAATTATTATAAAAGCATGTTGTTAATATTACAATGCACATGCCTTCAGAGGAACATTAAAATATCGGATTTTCAAAGTACTAGTTTATATTTACTCATTAAAATTATAATATTTTTATCTTTTGAGTATGTTATCCTTTATACAATGTGTCAGTACCCTTAGCACGAGTTTTCACTCTTTTACTTTACAGCGTCTTTCCAGTATTTACAGCGTTTCTTGTATGGAAAAATGGAACAGCGCCGCTGGTGTACGAAGAAGGAACTAATTTTTTCCTTGAAAATTGTCAATTTGAAGTTGTCAAAGTTCCAGTTTACTTTACGTCTCAAATACTGAAAACTCGTGCTCAGGGTACTGTTTTCGGTAGCTTGCTCAATCAGTCTTTACTGAATGGTAGCCATTTCTGTTTTTTTGGTAGCTTTGGCATTTATAGCGAATTGTGATAAAAGAAATAAACTTTAATTACTGAAAATAAAAAAAAAGCATGTGGCACTCGGTGACTGCTTTTTATCAACTTAGGCAATTATAATTATTTATTATATTATTATTACTGTACTAATTAGGCTATGGTCAGCCACGTCAATCAAGTAAAACGTCAAGAAACGTTCTCCTCCTCCTCCTCCGTCTCCCACTCCCTCAATAAAATTGCACCTTGCTCAATAAAAGCATGCTTTCGTGCTAGTAATGAGCACGTCTGTCCGTACCTTTATGATTGCCGAAGTCTCCCGAACTGAAACGACGTTAGACGATGCGTGCTGTCAGATGTGGACAGGAAATTTCCTTAGGATTTTTCGTTACGTTTTTCGCGCGCGCCGATCTCAGAGCCTGCGATAAAAGCTATGCAATAGCTTAATAAACAGTAGGTTCAATGTTGTTTTTTAGAGATATTATTTATAAATACGTATTTATATTGAGTTAAAAGAAAATTAACTATAAAAATATAAATACTAAAATAAAACAAACGTCGGTGTCGACCAGCACCAGGAAAGTTCTGTTGAGTCGTATTTACATTTTGACGATCCTTGGAGTTTAAATCCTAAAGTTTTAGCACATTAAGTTTGCACGATTCATACAAAATGACCAAAAAACTGAAATGGCTAACTATTCAAGAGGGGTTGATTGGACCTCATATGTACCGTAATTTTATTGACATAAGAGCAAGCTACCCCCTTTAAGTTTATACAGATTCAAACCGGACACATCGTTTGTATACAGCGTAAGGAAAAAAAATAGACATTAAAATCAACAGTGGCGTTGGGTTCAGAAGTATTTTATTGAAGTATTCAACTATTTAACTATATGTACAAAGCTTTAAAATTTGAATGACGGAACGTGATGAAAGGAATAGATCATAATTAATCATACATTTTGTGAAAGAGGGGTTTTACCAGACAGTGTCTGAAGCTTGAACGAGGTTAATGTAGCATAACCTTTTATTTCCCATGGTTTCAGTAAATTAGGCTTCTTATTTCTATGTCTATTATCACACAAACACACTACAATATTGTTAAATAATTTGTCAGAAAATTCAAAGACCCAAATCCAACGTTATATTGGCGCCCGAACAGAGACCTTGCAATGCTTCTTCAGTAAAAATAAATGAATCAAAAACTACTGATGCAAGCTGCAATAATTCTGTACTGGTTTTCCTCTCCCTATATTGCATTATCGTTAAGAATACATTAAGGAACCTACGCTCCTTTAATTCTCATTCGTCTAAATGAAAATCGAATTTGCGAACGAGTAACGGCCATTATTTGAAATATATATTTTAAATTGACGATTCTAAACGGTTTTTATTGTAAACAGATGTTCCAATCCAATTTGTAGCTGTTAAAAATGTGACATGATTTATTTTAGCAATGGGAATTGAAACATATTGTTTTTCCCGGAACTGTCATATTATGAAATCCAACGATCATTAAATCTTCTTTTGAATAAAAGGTGTAATATTTTGAGTTTGCCTTTTTTATTTTGACACAAACGTATGTACTTTTAAAATGTTTTTTGTAAATACTTCGTTTTGTTTACTATTAATAAAAAAAAAAACTCAACGTTTTATCGTCTCAGGCTTTCAATTTATTCTCCAACCACAGATCAGTCTATAAAAATTTAATTTTCATCAATGTTCTGTTTCAAAAAACTGCACTAATTTTGTCTGTGTTTCTGTAAATCCACTTTTTGGTCATAACAATTCGAACGTCGACAAAATAAAATGCGGGATAAGTGCGTTTTGTCAAAAACGTGACTTCTTCAGCAATATGGTTTTTGTTCCACCATAAGCATCATAAAGTTATCAAGTTGACCCTCGTGCTTTTTCGTATCTACACAAAAGTGTTTTATATGTGGTTCTCATAAGAAAACTTTGTTTTCACTAAAACAAAATAATAAAACATTTATGGTATACCTAACTATGCAAAAAACACACAACATAAAAAAATACTCCGACTCTTCACGTAATCAGAGGGCTGGCCTATTTCTAGGCCAAAGAATCTTTTGGGCACTGTTCCCGATGACAGTGATGTGGACGTATTCTTTGACGCCCTTTTAATGTTTTATCTATTATAGTTTTTTTTATTGTTGATTTAACGTGCCTGAATTCTCGTTTATTAAACACGTATAGGGAGTCTTCTTTCCTTACCTCCTTACAATCTGCTAGGAAAAACACAATACTCCACCTGATTACAATTACCTCCACATACAACTAGGCCCTCTATTGTCAACCTACCCTGATATTTGACACATTCACATTCGGCTCACATTCTACAACCACAGTTTCGGTAAGCTTATCTTTACCTTTAGCATAAATTATGGCAAGAGAATGTCTTACTACAGAGAGTTTGTCTTTCCTTAGAATTTCAACATCATCGTTTCCATACAAATATACTTAATAATACAGGAAATATTTCGTTCCTTAATATTCTGGTTGGTTTAGAGCTCTTTGTGATGGAGCTCTTCTGAGGAAATTATGATAACGAAATTAATTTCCCTACGGCAATTTTACATGTATGTGTACATTTTTCTATGAATGTATACAATTTTCCATGATCTACTTGGTACTCTGTTAGCAAGGGTAGATCTTTTGACTGAGACGGACGATATTGTGTCTGGTGGACCCAAGAGTTGGTGGCGAGTTTTACAAACCCTAAATGAACCACAAGAAAAAATCACAAATTTAAAACTGCCACACCATTTATGGACCGCGTGGAAAAGGAAAATTAGGACGAATAAAATCATGGACCTCTCGGGAAAAACCTTTTATCTCACTAATAAAATATGGTATTTATTAATTGAAAGAGGGAAAAAGAATCAGGTCACATTTGATTTAACGGATAAAGGTTCTCATTGTGGAGTAGCGGCGTGTAAATAGCCGACAACTCGCGGGGAACTCAATTGTTAAATTTTATGGTTTGGGACTAATTATATTGATTCCTATGAAACCCACCCTGTGAACTGAAGAATGAGAAATGGTTTCGACGTTAGCACTGAAAACTATTGGCCCACTAACCTTAGACCAGCTCAGGGACCGCCTCACCAACTCAGCAACCTTCAGCAACTCACACGTGAAGCACTTTCACGAACAGATTGTCCAATCACTGATGGGTATTTATCTTGAGTTTCTATAAACCCTTTAACTGTCCTTAACGGTGAAAAAATCGTATTTCTTGTTAGAATTACACAGAAGCACCGGCCATTATTATTGAAAAAGTCAGGAATGTTCTTATTGGTCGGCGGTGTCGGTACTCCAGTGGCGGTGGTTGGAAACTATGGCGCGGATGTCGCCAGGTTCGGCAAATCCCAACGCACGATCATTATGGCGCGTAAACCAAATAGCTTCAGACACCAACTTATAGAAACCATTTGAAATGAATTAATTATTACTAAAGAAATGACCTAATACTTAGGTTTAACAGAAATGAATATTGAACAAATCAATTTGGGACACTTAAGGTGCCCAACCATGCTGCCCGCTTTGAAAGTTCGCAGAGCTTTCGAAAGAATACAACTAATAAGGTAAATGAATTATGGTTGCTAGAATTATGTTTATTACTTAAATTAATTTATACTAAATAACATGAGAAAACAGATAATATTATTATTGCGTTGGTAAGGGATACAGTTTTACAACCGGACGCTTGAAAATTCCACATTTTGTTTTAACTGTTGCAACACGAACGACTTTATCAGAACCCGGATGAATTTCTGTGATTACGCCTAATGGCCATCTTAAAGGAGGACAATCATCCTGTCCTACAAGCACGACAGTTCCGATTTCTATAGGACGGTCAGGAGAGGTCCACTTCTGCCTGACTTGCAACGTGTGCAGATATTCCAAACGCCACTTTTTCCAGTAAGACTGAACCATGCTATCTAACAATTGCTTGCGCTGAATAATATTAATGCGCTCGTCTTTCAAGTCCACGGCAGGCAAGTACTGCAATGGGGTGGACATTAAGAAATGCGCAGGGGTTATAACTTCTGGTGAAGGATCAGAAGAAACGACAGTAAGTGGACGAGAATTCATAATACACTCTATCTGAACCAATACTGTCTGCAACTCCTCGTAAGTCAGAAGCTGATCTCCTATCACACGGTGCAGGTGAGTTTTCAAGCTCTTAATGTTCCCCTCCCAAATCCCACCGAAGTGTGGGCTCCGAGGTGGGATCATCTTCCACTCTATTCGGCGGGCATTAAGCTCTTGCTTTAGAGCAGTTTGAAACTCTGAGTCAATCAAAATTTTGAAGATATTGTCCAACTGTGCCTTTGCACCCACAAAATTGGTGCCATTATCAGAGTATAGGCATGAGACAGGGCCACGACGAGAGATAAACCGCTTAAATGCATCTAAAAAGGCATCCGAGGTTAGCTCCGAGACTAACTCGATATGGATGGCCTTAGTTACAAGACAAACAAACAAGCAGATGTATGCCTTCTGTGAATGCTGACCTCTCCTACGAGTAAGCGTTAAACGGACTGGGCCTGCGTAATCAACGCCCGTATGAACGAAGGCTTTAGCTTCAGACACACGATATGACGGCAGATCTGCCATCATGGGCTTTGGGTGTGATGGATTTACTCTGAAGCAGAAGTTACATTTCCGCACCCTAGCCCTTACAACGGTCCTAGCGTCTAATATCCAGACACGTTGTCGTAAAATGGAAATAAGCAGACTTGGGCCTGTATGACAGTTCATTACATGGAAATGATCAATTAAAAGATCCACCACGGGGTCATGCTTAGGGAGCAAAAGAGGATGTTTAGCCTCAAATGGCAAGTCCGAATTAGAAAGCCTACCTCCTATGCGCAACAGCCCATCTTCGTCAAGGAACACGAATAAGCTTTGCAACTTTTTCGAAGGCAATTTATCTCCATTGAGAGCTTTGATATCTTCTGCAAAGTGAACTCTTTGGACAGAACGAATCACAGCCTTTTCTGCAGTCATAAGATTATTGACCATACCAGAAGAAGAAACTTTCTTTATAAAACGAAGGATATAAACGACAATTCTAAGAAGCTTATCCCAAGAGGATATACGCTGAGCTAATTCATTTAGGATCAATGGTTCACATTGAACTGTCGCAGTAAGTACCTTTGCCCTGTGTTCAGGCAATTGACCTGCATTGGAAGGAGTAAAAGGTTTTACGGGCCATTCCGAAGGTGGGTTCCGAATCCACGATGGGCCGTTCCACCACAAGTCGTGCGACATGAGCTGCGAAGGTAACATACCACGCGAAAGGCAATCGCTCGGGTTTTCACACCCGGCGACGTGATAATAATTTTCAGGAGGTAAATTCTCCTGACACTGGGCAACGCGGTTGCTAACAAATACTGACCACCGATGTGGTGAAGAATGTATCCACGAAAGAGCGATGGTAGAATCCGAGAACGCGAAAGTTCCTGCAATAGGAAGACGCGCACTAAAAGTTTCACGAACTGTACGTATTAGCTTAGACATAAGAACCGCAGCGCAAAGTTCCAAGCGAGCAAGTGTGGTCACTTTGGTAGGGGAAACCTTTGATTTCGCACACAATAATCTTACTGTGATATTCCCAGCAGGATCAGTAGTGTGTAGGTATATGACACATCCATACCCATTCATACTGGCGTCACAGAAGGCAACAATCAGCACAGTGCTATCACGCAAAACGCCTACATGTCGAGGAATTTTCAGAGATGAAATTAACGGAAATTCTTGTATGAACGCCGAGAACTTTTGAATAATGCTTTCGGGTGGAGTGTCATCCCAACCAATATTGGACAGCCACAGCTCTTTTATAAGCAGCTTGGCATATACAATTATAGGGGCTACTAAGCCGAGGACATCAAATAATCGGGCGACTACCGAGAGTATGCTCCGCTTGGTACACTTCTCTTCTACATGAAGAGCTTTGAAGAAAAAACGATCATCGGCCGTTGCCCATGAAAGGCCTAATACCTTTGAAGAATCATCACAAAAGTCTACCGTACTGCGATGTGAATCTGGCAGATTATCAAGTAGCACTTGAGAATTACTTGACCACTTTACTAAATCAAAGGCGCCAGACTTAAACAATGAGATCAATTCTCGTGAAAGAAGAATGGCGCTGGATTCATCTGGAATGGAATGAACCAAGTCGTCCATATAAAGTTTAGACTCCGCCACAGTGGCAGCATCCGGGAAATGTGGCCTCATATCCTGAGCTAATTGGCGAATGGTCCGCATTGCCAAATACGGGCTCGACTTGAGTCCAAAAGGGACCCGATTAAATTGAAAGGTTCGTATTAAATCATGAGGACTGAATCTATATAAGATTCTCAAATATTTACGATGTTCCTCAGGGACTTCAATCTGCAAATACATTTGTTTTATATCCGCAGTCATAGCGACAGGGAAGAGACGAAAATCAAGCAATAGCAAGAATAAATCTGCCTGCAAGTTAGGACCGGTATGTAACACGTCGTTCAATGACAATCCGGTGTGAGTTGTGGCACTAGCATCAAGGACGATCCGAGGCATCGGCTTATCCGGACGGGTAACAGCGTGATGCGGGATGTAGTATCCCTCGTCAGTAATATCGGACTCGGCGACTGGGGACAAGTAACCCTTATCGACATACTCATTCATTACGTTATTATAGTTTGTTTGTAAGTCAGGCGACCTTTTGAACTTGCGCTCTAAGGCCATCAGTCGACGTTGAGCAGCAATGCGAGAACTACCCAGTGCACTCGGGTCTTTAGAAAAAGGTAACTTGACAGAATACCGCCCATCATCAGCGCGACTGACCGACGATGCAAACAAGTTCTCACATTCCGTCTCTTCTGGACTTAAAAATCGCATATTAGGTATTTCTTCCAGTTGCCAGAATTTTTGAATTAAATCATTGAGTGCAAGTGCAGAAAAAGAAGTTTTAGTAATTTTATTTTGAGACTGATTACAGGGATAGTCACCCATCAACACGAAACCGAACGCGGTCAATAAGGCTGGGGGTGCGTCAGTGCCCGACTCAACCTTGTTACCTAAATAAATGTACGGAAACAATTGCGCACCTAGTACGACGTCCACATTCCCGGGAATATTCCACGTCAAATCAGCAAGGGGCAATCCCTCTAAGTAGCCGACATCACCCTTGGTTATAAAGTGAGTAGGCAGCTGATCCGTTATACCGTCAACAACAAGTGCATGTATTGAGTATTTATTATTTGGGTATACGCGAGACTCAATGTCCAAATTAACGTACCCCAATATCGGCTGAGACGCAGAGCCAATTCCCTTAACAAAGGAATTACTCAAGGGAATTATAACTAAGTTAAGTGCCTTGCAGCAATCAACGGTTATTAAATTGTTTTGAGAGCCATTATCAATAAGGCAACGTATTATTATTTTACTACCATTTTTAGAATTCGCGTAAACTTGCGCGGTTGACAATAAAATAGAAGAATTAGGTCTAACTTCAGCACTTAATGACAGCGAGGGAATACCTGAAGAAACATCAACACTATGATTCGAGTTATCAATACGCGACGCAGCCGAAACAGGTGCGCTGTTATCAGCAGAACAATTTTTCATAACGCGCGGGTCTATGTTTACGTCGGCCTGTCCTGACGGAGCGCGCGACGGGACAACAGGTGATGTCAATGACCTTTGACCGGTAGGGAGTTGAGACACTTGAACGTAATTATTTGACCTAATATTATGATCTTTTTTACTATCGAAGTGTAAGTAAGTGTGATGTTTTTTCTCGCATGTACCGCAAACATGCGTAGATTTACAAGACGTAACTGTGTGTGACCCACTTAAACAATTAACACAACCATGTTTTGATTTAATGAATTCAAATCGCGCTCGCGGAGAACTTAAGTTCTTGAACTGAGAACAAGCGTAAATTGAATGATCGGTTTTGTTACAAAATTCGCACGATTTCGTCGGCGAAGCAGTAGGCACACTCTCATTGCTCGCGACGAACGACTTGTAGGTATGAGGACGAGACGACTGATTAGTAGGCGGCTTGCTTGCGCACGCGCCAGTGTTCGATGTCCGCGTCGAGTTATTGTTTGAACGTTGTAATATTTTTGCTTGATCTTGTACGAAAGATACCAAGTCCTCATAAGACGGAATTTCCTTATTACGAAACGCTAACTCAAACGCTTGTACTGTTTGTGAATCAATTTTCCTAAGTGCGCAATGAAATAAGATGAAGTCGGACAAATCCTCAATACCTAATTGTTTCAATGCCGCCACGGAGGAGGTATACATACCAATAAATGTATCAAGACTATTGGACGTATTTAAGCAACCCTTAGAGTCAAGAATATTATTTAAATAATGTGTGCCTAATGCACGTTTATCTTGAAACTTTTTTACTAAACTTTCCCAGATAATATTATAAGTTTCACCCGTAGGCACAATGCCTGCCGTGACCTTGAGTGCGTCGTGCGTAAGTTTTCCTACTAAATACTGCACGCGCTGCGAATCAGTCAGCTGGCTGTTGTTATGAATGTTAGATTTGAAACTTTCGTAAAACTTAGGCCAATTTTGAGTTTTGCCATCGAAACTTGGCAATTCTATTGGTGGCAACTTAATGGTGCACGTGACATTAGAATTAAACAAGTCCTTTGGCGATGATTCATGTGATCGCAACGCCTGAATATTATTTCGGGTGTGCTTTACTCGAAGGTATAGATCATCAAACGCATCTAAAGGCTTGTAATCTGGTTTATACGACAAATCAAGTGATAACTGGAGATCATTTAAATCATCTAACAACGTTTCGAATTGACTACGCATCTCATCAATTGGTTCTGACTTAGCCATGAAAGTTTCATTACTTCTTGACTCGTAATTAGAAATGTTTTTTGAAAGATCAAATAAATCATTCATCCGCGAAAAAAGTCGTTCTTTTTTAGCCGTTAAAAGGACGAACTGTTTATCAATAGAACTAGACGTATTGTCTTTATCCGTATGCATTTTAAAGTATTTGAAATACTACTTACGAGAAATTATTAAAAATGACGTAAAAATATGTGGAATTTTCAAATGGCGTTACCGGCTCGCAATGGCGGAACTAATATGTAGGTATGTAGGTACTTCGCGAACTTTACCAAAAATTACGTAAATCTGCGAACATCCAAGCATATAAATGGAAAATAATACTTGTAATAAGTATTTTAAATGAAAATATAAGCTAGTGTACAATATCCGTGCTATGAAGGACCAATAAAAATGGAGTAGCGGCGTGTAAATAGCCGACAACTCGCGGGGAACTCAATTGTTAAATTTTATGGTTTGGGACTAATTATATTGATTCCTATGAAACCCACCCTGTGAACTGAAGAATGAGAAATGGTTTCGACGTTAGCACTGAAAACTATTGGCCCACTAACCTTAGACCAGCTCAGGGACCGCCTCACCAACTCAGCAACCTTCAGCAACTCACACGTGAAGCACTTTCACGAACAGATTGTCCAATCACTGATGGGTATTTATCTTGAGTTTCTATAAACCCTTTAACTGTCCTTAACGGTGAAAAAATCGTATTTCTTGTTAGAATTACACAGAAGCACCGGCCATTATTATTGAAAAAGTCAGGAATGTTCTTATTGGTCGGCGGTGTCGGTACTCCAGTGGCGGTGGTTGGAAACTATGGCGCGGATGTCGCCAGGTTCGGCAAATCCCAACGCACGATCATTATGGCGCGTAAACCAAATAGCTTCAGACACCAACTTATAGAAACCATTTGAAATGAATTAATTATTACTAAAGAAATGACCTAATACTTAGGTTTAACAGAAATGAATATTGAACAAATCAATTTGGGACACTTAAGGTGCCCAACCACATTGCTTTAATTTATAAATTGATCCGGTATTTGCGTAGATAGACTGACCTTTAACTGGAAACGTCCCTATTTATGTTAAGCAGTCGTAGGATCGTTTGATTTCGGTTCGGATCTCATTTTAATTTGATCCGTGTGGGTGTTTATGCGTAAGAGATTAGAGCTAATGAACTCGGTAATAGGTATGACTAATTAGAGAGCCACTAATTAGTTTGAGTAACAGATCATAACTTACACTAATTAGTTCGATTTTGATATACTCATGATTAGTCATCATCGTGATTTAGGATTTGTACCCAAAGGATAAAACAGCACCGTATAAGTAAGACTGATGCCTGAAGTCGTGAAGTCTTTTTGAATTACGGTTCTTTGAAGGTTTTTCTTTCACATTTTGAATTAACTAGGTATTCAGTAAAAAAATACAGTCGCGAAACTGATAAAAAGTAATCAGGATTGTTCATCATTGATCTAGGTTTCGAAGTATGTATAAGTACTTAACAAAAACAATTTTCTTTTTTTTTTTATCAGAGGCGAACTGTAGCATGAGAACGTTAAAATCTGTGTTTCAAAGTATGTAGGTATTTTTATATTATTTTTTAAATTTATTTTCTTGTCCGCAGCTCACCGCCGCATGAGAACAGTGACCAACTGCTTCCTCGTGAACCTCGCCGTCGCAGACTTGCTGATGGCGACCCTAAACGGGGCTCCGAACTTCATATTCCTGGTGACTGCTGACTGGCCGTTTGGGGCCGTGACTTGTACGGCCAGCAACTTCACCGCGAACCTTACTGTATCTGCTGGAGTGTTCACCTTGGTGGCTATCACTGTTGATAGGTAAGTTATCTTGCTTTTATAGTAATTAGGTACTGGCAACCCACCCCCGTTTTGCACGGGTGCAAAGACGCCTCAAAATAATGATGGGTGCCTAAACGGAAATACAATCGTTGCTCAAACGGATAATAACTAATAGAGAGGTGTGTATTATACATTTATAAACCTTCCTTTTAAATCACTTTGTCCTTTGATGACAACTGCTTTATAATCCGTTGCGTAGCGACTTTGTTTTATACTGTGTAGAGATGATTAACCAATCAATAAGTATGTAGGCGTTATTATTGGTCGATAAGAATTTTATGTATTTTGTTTCTTGACACAGCCGATATAACCTGGTTAATCTCGTCACGACGTGTTACACAAAAACCGAAAGTTATTTGTTTTGAATGTATCGCAAAATCGCATTTGACCAATGATTTAGACATTTTTGTATTAATAAGTGGACTTTGGTACCAATTTTTATGATAAATACCTACACGGGCGGAGTAGTATGTTTGGCACAGTTAAAGTTTTAAATATGGAGAGGGAGCGCAGCAAGCTAATATTTTACTCACATACCGACCGTTCGACTCACTCTGAATGTAAAAGAGTCCTTTAGGCGCGGAGCTAGTGTTGTAGGTCAGTACCACGAATTTTCCGCAGGACTTGAGTCGTGGGCGGACTGAGTTTATAGGATTTGACAATAGAACGTTGACAGCGTCCCAATTTAAAGTTTAAATGAATTGTGATCGAATTTCGGCCACTGAACGACCGCTAGTAATCATGAACACCCAAAAACTATTAGATATTGTCTGCGTGTTTAAAATTCTATTTCATTTTAGTCCTACTAATCATACTTCTTACTTCATATCTTACTAATAATAATAAATGCGATGACGAGAACCTCGTGAAAGCTGAAAAAGATAAGCAAATCAAGTATATTGATTTGGCTCGCGAGGTTGTCGATATGTGGGATGTGGATTCAGCAATCATTGTGCCAATAGTCGGTCCATGGCTTATTTGCCTAAAGCCTCGACCAACATCTAAGGAGGCTCGTTAGGCAGCTGGATCAAGGGCCAGATTCAGAAAGCATTTCTTCTGGACACGGCGCGCATTGTGAGGAGGTTCCTTTCTCTGGAGCCCTGACTGCCGGTAGCTTGGACCCTGTTCCCGATACCGGTGGGCCACTATAAGTTTTATTTATAAATGTTTTTTTTTTTTGTTTTTGTGAAAATATTTAAAAATGTACTTAATAAGGTTAAAAAATGAATGAAGGAAATAAATGCGAAATCTCTGTGTGTGTGCGTTTGTTACTCTTTCACGCAAGAATTTGGTACACAGACGGTTAATGACCTAGATTTATATTAACATAATTTATATTTTATTCCGAATTTTATGTTCCGAAAATGAAGCTGTTGGAAACAGCTAGTAGAATATAAAGCTTTCATGAACTTTTTGGACAACATAGAATAGTTCCCATCACAAAAAAACTTAGTCTAGTTTGTTACACAGAGTAATCGATTGTCAACGTCATGTAGGTATTTGAGCCAGACAATATACAGGGTGGAATTTTGTAATGCCACCTGGAGGGAAAGTACTCTTAATACTGCAGGTAGAAAATTTTACTCAAAGGAAACATTCCTTTATTTTTGAATAGAAAGCAAACTGCATTCAAAGATTTTCGAAAATTCTCTTCTCCCACACCCGGGAATCATCATTATCATCATCTCAGCCATAGGACTCCCACTGCTGAACATAGGCCTCCCCTTTAGGTCTCCACATATACCGGTTGGAAACGACCTGCACCCAGCGTCTTCCGGCGACCTTTACAAGGTCGTCTGTCCACCTCGTTGGTGGACGTCCTACGTTGCGCTTGCTAGTCCGCGGTCTCCACTCTAGCACTTTTCGACCCCTTCGACCATCTGCTTTACGAGCAATATGGCCTGCCCATTGCCACTTCAGCTTGCTAATCCGGTGGATAGCCCACCGGATTATCGGTGACTTTAGTTCGTCTACGGATCTCCTCATTTCGGATTTGATCACGTAGAGAAACACCGAGCATAGCCCTCTCCATAGCTCGCTGAGCGACTTTGAGCTTTGAGATGAGGCCGATAGTGAAAGACCACGTTTCGGTGCCGTAAGTCATCACTGGTAACACACCCGGGAATCGAACCGGCTAAAATCTGAAAAAAATATACCCTGTACTTTTATTGCATCGATCGTTAGGGTCAATTATAAGGATGAAATCTCTCTAACAAACATGATAAATTAAATGAAAGGCAAACCAGGAAATCTTAAATTAATTTAATTATTTACAAAAAATGACTCATTGAATTTGTAACTTCAGATTTCCTGGTTTTCCTTTCATTTAATTTATCATGTTTGTTAGAGAGATTTCATCCTTATACCTACGACCCTAACGATCGATGCAATAAAAGTACAGGGTATAATTTTTTCAGATTTTAGCTGGTTCGATTCCTGGGTGTGGGAGAAGAGAATTTTCGAAAATCTTTGAATGCAGTTTGCTTTCTATTCAAAATAAAGGAATGTTTCCTTTGAGTAAAATTTTCTATCTGCAGTATAAGGAGTACTTTCCCTCCAGGTGGCATTACAAAATTCCACCCTGTATATATAGCCAATAGCTATCGAGTAATAAACTGTATTTTCATACAACATTTCCAAGAATGGACATGACAAAAATAAAACACTTTTCCAGAGTTTCGAAGGTTGGTGTGAGTTCTGGTGAACCGAATTCCGATATCTATTTTCACTGTACACGCGTAACCGAACACGCGTGATACTCGTACATATTTTATTCTCTGATTTTTCATTAATTACTGGTCATGTTTTTTCGTTGAAAATATGTGAAGTACTTAGTAAGATTACTTTGCCAATACTTTCATTGTGCGCACAGCTAAAAGACCCCGGCAGGGAAATCCACTCCGATTTCCCTGCCGGGGTCTTTATTTCCCGCTATAACCTTAGGGTCTTCAACTCAACAGTGAATAGGTCAATCTAGGTAAGTGTGCTTCACCGAAGACCACATCTTCGCTTACCATCAAGCGATATAGTGGTCAAACTCGAACGTATCATTAGATAAATGAATGAATTGATTAAAACAGAAAATAATTAGACGCCAGTGGCGTCTTTCAAACATTTCTATATATTTGACCTTACCGCTTGCCGCCAAGCGCCAAGTCACAGTTCACAGCGGCAAGATCGTGAGCGGTTTGTTAAGGTGTCTACACACTGGCATTGGTGAGTAGACAGCCTTAGAGTAAACCTATCAAACCTTGACGAACGAAACTCAATTAACTATCTATGGTAGCGTGACCTCATTGGAGTTTAAACCCTCAAGGGGTTACGCGCAACAATAAGCACACTCTCAGTACGAACAATAGATCTGGGGCACATCTGACTTATACCCTTACCTTCACATGTCACGGGTACCTTTGGGTAGGTAAGGTTATATTCCGAAGGTGACTACAATTACGAAGCCATTCAATCACAATGATTATAATCGTATTGAAAGGATTATTTTACATTAGGATAAGATATAGAAACAAGTGGTAAAGTTTTCGAGTTATTGGATGACTCGCATTAATTGAACTCCGACCTTTTTTTCTGTAGATGATTCATTAGCCAAGTTTTCAACTATGGTGGCATTTTTATAGAGTCACTGCGATGCCAGCAATAGAATTCGTTCTTGCAGTCACCTTTTTTAGTGTGGTAAAATCATCAAATAAGTCCTCCCACCCCTACTGTCAGACTTGTACTGACTAAAATCCACGGTGTCCTTCATTAGCCCTTTACGTTCCAGGGTCACGGTAATGGTATAAGTCTCGCGACCCCGGCAGCTTGCAGTCACCCTAGGAAATGTCCTTTAAGACTCATAATCACACTTTTATTTACAAACCGTTACTGAACGAAGAAAACACAATTTTACACAGAAGCAAAAAAAATATAAAAAATGCAAGGCAAAAAAATTTGGCATGACAACCAGTCGTATTATTTATGATACTTTCCAGTTTCTATTTTTATGTAATATAATTTTATTTTTTAATTACTTAAGGTCATTAAATTGCGTATATTTTACCGTAGTGCTTGCTTAACTCAAGTTCCATTAGGTATAACAAAAGAAAACTAAGCATTATATTGTTGTTGACCATCACAATGAATTCAGGAGAGCAGTTGACAAACAGTCGGACCATTATGAGACTAGACTAGACAAACTTTGTCTAGGTTAAATGCTTGCTAACCCTAGGTTAACTCTCAGGTAAGTTTAACTGCAGATATTATGATCGATGTTTAAGCCGTACTTCTTAGAACTTCTCTCTTATAACTTCTCGAAATTAGTTTTGATATAGTTACGAGTATTAATTACTGTGGCTTGTCAATAACTGTTCAGAATGTAATGAAAAGGGATAAAGAAATCACGTTCATATTTTTATTAATGCAAGTTCTTTTAATTATTGTTATCGCTTCATCTTTCTTTCTACTATTTTGAGATTGGTAAACCAATCAGAGCAGTGGCCCAGTGGTATCGGCCCCGACTTACGAGTTGTAGGTCGTGGGTTCGAATCCAGACAGGCGCATTACTTTGTGTAATTTATTTCATCACCGGAAACCGGCAGGTCCTAGAACGAAAAATTCGAAGACATGTGACATCCACCAACCCGCACACTGGGCCCGCGTGGTGGATTATGGCCCACTCCCTCTCTCAGAGAGGAGGCCTGTGTCCCAGCAATGGGAACATTTATAGGCTGATGATGATGATGATGATGAAATCAATCAGATACTAAATACCAACATCTTCACGTGATGCCAGTGCAAAAAGTAGCCCTAAATACGCCCAGTGTAAGCTTCTTTAGAACAGAATAGAAAAACATTTATTTAAAATTGGACACACAGAAATAATAAATTAAAATTAAAATACAATAAGAATTTTATGGGGCATGTCCACACCAGAAGGGTTACCAAATCAGCATATTATGCTGGGTGAAAGACAACCAACAAGAAATTAACTGTACCCTGGTCTGGCTAATTGTGGTCCTGGTCTGGCCATCTCTGCGCCTCTAGGGACCGCGCCTTGTACTTGGGCACCGTTATTAATACACTTCTATTTGCTGCGTGACGCAACATCCGTATAATTCCCGCAATTTAATCCAAAATTATTAACGCGTAGCAAGATATAGGTAACTAAATCATAACAGTCGTTACGGATAATCAGAAGCCTGATAGTTGGAAAGATCTATGACAACCGGGACTAAAGGCTTCGTGCTCTGCGAGATACGAAGGTACCTACGTGACGCGGTATATGATGTACGAGCAATAGAGAACTAGAATTGGTAACATTTATTTGCCTTAACTTTAGAATGTAAGTAACATGGGGATTAAACTTCTCTTTAATTTAAAGCTTTAATTTCGGAACTTAAAAAAATCCGCGATTATAATAGGAGGTATTTTCTAAATATTACACAAATAATGCGACGATAACCTGCTGGAGTCAAATCATGGATGAACAATCCATAAACCGGCCCCGGCAAGCTTAGCTTAACCTTGATCGGCTTGTGCTGCTGGCATTACTAGGCCATGAGCCCGACCCTCCCATAGGCCGCGTTTCCAATAGACAAGTTACTTGTATACGAGTTGCAAATAGTTGGGACTTGAAAAAACCTTCATTGTATGAAGGTTTTTTTCTGCTGCAAGTTGCAAGTAAGTAATTTGTTCAAGCAAGTTCAAGCAACTTGAATACCAATGTGACGTCATACTTGTAAGAAAGACTTCCCTGATGGAAACGCGCTTTTAATAACAGATTGTTATTAAAAAACAATAAATCAATGCAGCTTTTATGTAATACTTTGAATGAGATATTTTAAGACGAATTAGGTTAATGCTTCTTCGATATTCCCATTTAATTTTTCCATAAGAACGATTTCGAAGATCATCCCCCGGATATTGTTATGAACTTTGATCCTTCTTACATTTTGTTTTATCTCCACCTGATTAACATTTTTAGCCACCAAATTAAAATGAGTGGTTTCTGAAAATGTTTTGTTCTGACGTGCCATTGAATAATAAAAAAGTTTCATTATTTTCTTTTATAACTGTTTTTTTGAAATACCTACGACCTTTTAAAAGCTTGTTGAACAGTTTTTTTTTTTACAAAATAAGGCCCAAATACGCTTTTGGTAATGGAAAATATCTGTCGTTTCAATTTAACAGTGTAATATTTTTGTTTTGTTGATTACCACTTACCAAGGTAGAGCGACAGAGTCCCGCTTCGCGGGGCTCCTATTTCTGTTAGCAAGGTTTAAAGTAAACTAACACGAAGGGTATGGCGGGGTCTGACAGACAGAAATGGATGCCCAATTTCGGTAAAGTCTTCTGCAAAGGCGACACATCCAGTGTTGTAAACTCGGGCCCACTATGCCTTCTAAAACAGCCGGAGACAAATTCCGAGAACAAGTTACTTGGCTCACGTTTTCAGTTCTAATAACTTCCTTATTTATCCTAACTTTGGCTACGACTACTCTGAAATGGAAAAGTTAAATTCAAGTAACGGTTAGGAAGTTTGTATAGTGTGAGTTTCATGGATCACGTCGGGAATCGTGGTGTTCCCTTTCAAGATAAATCTATATTAATATTATTAAACTGAAGAGGTTGTTTGGTTGAACGAAATTTGAGTAATTATTTTTGTGTTGAATAGTCTATTTGTTGAAAAAGGCTATATGAAATATAACATCACGTTAAGATCAATAGGAGCCGAGCAGTGGGTAAAATCGCGGGCTAAAGCTCATAACATAATAAATTAAATACCGTACTCCCTGCATACTAAACGCGAAATGATCGAATGGATTTCGAAAGGGAACTCTATATTAATCAGACTGTTTATATTCGTAGTAACTTCTTGTATTTTACTAACATCAAGCAATTCAACTTTATCTTTACGCGTATTAGTGAACCCGTGTCGCAGGTGTTCATAAGCGGCCATTATTTACTTACCCACTATGTGTGTTGACCGTAGTTCTGTTTGCCGACCTATCACATAAAAACTAACTGTGTTTGTTCTGTGTTGTCATATTACTATCACTAATGTGCCTTACAATTTTGATAATTTGACAGTGCTCGGAATTTATCGATGTGACGTTAGGTACTTTATCTTTTATAAAGCATAGCCTATGGTAAACGTTGACGTCTTACATAATCATCTTCATATGGAAGTTTTCCGTTAGATATTGTAACAGGCAAGTTCACTGAAAAAATCTAATTAGTCCGAAACTTAGATAAAAAACAAAACCATTTTTTTGTTACGTAAGCCGAAATTGACGATGTTATGACGCTTTTAAAATTCTCAATAAGGCACTCCTACACATAATTCTTAGTAGGTAGTTCTGATGTCACGAACCCCAAACTCGAGTTTTGATGCGTATACGTATTATCATAATCATTGTTTGGAAGAAATAAAAATACGATTCCATTATTTTTGCTGTTATCATGCTTATTCCTTGACTACAGGCTAACGTTGTTCGTGTACAATGCACGCGTAGTGATGACCAATTATTATTTTATCTCTATAGCTTTCAGCTTTTTCTCCCGAGCTTTGTACGATCCGTGGACGACTGAGGACCTAATGCATTTTTTCTATTCTATTCTTTTCTTTAACAATTGCCATGTTTAGGACCATAGAAATCATTCTACATAATTATTTGTTAACATTCATCCGTCGACGAATCCCGTCTCTACAGTGTCGTACCAAGCGTGCTAAAGAGTTAAATATAGGTATAAGTACGTGTCAGTCAGTACAGTAAGTTCTAGCAAGTAATATCACACAGTATTAAATAGTTTCATATATCACAAAGCTAAGCATGATGTCAATTTCATATCTAGCAAGAATTTATGTGTAGGTGGTCTTATATTGGTAACAACTCTAGACTAATAATGCTGTTTCATTAACTCTCCGTCTGGCTATAATTTCTTTTTGGATAACAACCTTGTATTGCCATACCTTCTAAATTTTTTAATATAACTACTGAAGATTTGAGAAAGATACAGAAAAGCCTTTGTCAAACTGACAGGCGAAACGAATGCGTGCCGAAGAGTTTTTGTTTGTAATGTATGGAATAGTTTGAAGCCAGTCACATAGACTATCGGAACGCTTTCGTTCAATGTGACTGGATTCGAACAATTTTATACATTACAAATAAAACCGCTTCGCTTCCCGTTCGCCACGCCCTGTCTATTTGACAAAGGCTAAAGGGAGTGACGAGTACTAAAAAGAAGTTTTCGACATACCTAAAAATTATTAATGTTTATGGTAATGTTAGAAAGAGATAGATGGCTAAGCAATTGTTTTTCTGTATTGAGAATTGGTTATTTGACTGAAAAATTGTAATGTAAGTTAGAATTGAAAAAAAAATATTTGTCACGTATTTATTTATTCTTATGTTACTTACACCAAACGGAGGACGGAGGCACGACGCTTTCAAAATCGTCACAATTTAATTCGCTTTTTCTTGTTCGAAAATCACGAGGCCTTATTCTCGAGTTTTGATGCGTTGAATCTTGGTAAATATGCTCGTTATTTTTCTAAGCTCTAAATGATGGACTAATTAATTAGATTTGTAATTTATTGGTACTGTCAAATAGCCAAATATATTTGACATTTGGCTAAACCACCTTTCCACCAGAGATGTGCTATGTAGCTGTGTTGTGAGGGTGCAATAGCTGAGCTACGAAACTGTGTGACCGTTTCCACTGATGCTACGCTATGTAGCTGTGCGAGTAAGATGTGCTACGAAGATGCGTAGCTGCGCTACGAAGATGCGTAGCTGCGCTACGAAGATGCGCAGCTTGAGCTATGAGATGTATCGATAGTAGGGAAGACGACCCATAGCACGCAGCCATAGCACGAGGCCTATATAAAAAAATACATGTGTCACTCGGAGACAGCTGCGGTGAAGCTATTGCATAACATTTTTTATTTTATTTTAAAATAATAAAATCGCATACCGTGTATATGTTATAGGCAATGTGTATAATCCGTCATTGTATAGAATGCCTAGGCTTTATATACATTGCCTAAAACGTTCAGGCAATGTATAAAATACGATTCATTTCATACATTGCCTAGGTATTGTATAAAATGCCCAAAGCGCATCAGGCAATATGTATAAGGAACGACCACGAGAAGGAGACACGTGTGTGCGGTGTGCGGGACTAGCCCGTACAGCCCGCGCCAAACTTTGTGACCGCTTTGAGTATAGTCGCGAGTCCGAATCTAACCTGTCCGTGTCGGGGTGCTCCAAGTCCCGAGCTCGCTCTTGCATCCTAGGTCAACTAAGTCACTGATTACTACCTACCAAGGTGGCTCGACGGAGCCCCGCTTTGCGGGGCTCCTACTTCTGGGTGGTTTAAAAAAAAATAACCACGAAGGGGATGGCGGGGTCTTTCAGACCCCGCCATCCCCTTCTAACCTAACCTGTCCGTGTCGGGGTGCCCCAAAGTCCCGAACTCGCTTCGCTCGCTCTTGCATCCTAGGTAGAAAAATTGATTACTACTTATCAAGGTGGCTCGACGGAGCCACCGCTTCTCAGATGAGAAGAGATAAAATGTAAATGTTTATCCGAAGGCAACTGCTATGTGAGAAACGCTCTCTACGCAAAAACTCGTATGTACTTAGGCATACAAACCAATAGGACACATGTCTTATCGCTGTCTGCTAATGGAAGTTGAAATTAGGATTAGCTCTCAAAAGATCAGTACCTATCTCACTAAATAATAGAGAAGAAAAATCGATTACATACATTGCCTGTACTTCAACTGGCATTCTATACAATGCCTAGGTATTTTATACATTTCCTAGGTAAAGTGTAAAATAGTTTAAACATTGAACATCATTTCATACATTGCCTGAACGACCCCGGCATTCTATACATTTCCTAGGTATTGTATAGAATGCCTGCATTGTACACATTGCCTATAACATATATAATATACGAGTATATAATATCAAAATAATAATAATAATATTCCACTACTCACACAACGCCATCTAGTCCCAAGCTAAGCAGAGCTTGTGTTATGGGTACTAGACAACTGATAAACATACTTATATATTTCTAAATACATAAATATGTATTATAAATAAATTACACCCAGACACAGAAAAAATGATCGTGCTCATCACACAAACATTTGTCCTGGGTGGGAATCGAACCCACGACCTCCGGCATAGCAGTCAGGGTCACTAGCCACTAGACCAACAGGCCTGCCATATTTAACGAGAATATAATTAATTTCAAATGTTTGTGGTGCACTACTGTAATAAAGAACTTCTTTGTTGTAGGAGAATTTTATAAGTAGGTTTCATTGTAAAAACTCCTTTTGTAGCTGGCCGTTTAGAATCAGTAAGAAAAAGTAAATTGTTTTTATGACGGATATTTTTATGATTGCCGAAGTCTCCCGAACTGAAACGATGTTAGACGATGCGTGGTGTCAGGTATTTCCGTTAGATTTTTGGAAATTTTTTGATTCGTTCGCCGCGCCGCGCCGCGCTCAAAGCCCGCGTTAAAAGCTATGCAATAGCTTAAAACACATCTTAGTTGATTCCGTTTCCACCAGTGCTGTGATATGTAAACCAATGAAGATTGTGAACCAATGACCAATGAATTGAACAAAAAACTACATTTATACACAAAAAAATATTATGAATGCAAATAACTTATAACCAATTGGATTAAAGGACTTTCCTATGAGGACACTGAAGCCCTCTTACAACACGCAATCTGACCCTGTTATCCACACTAACACCAACGCACAAAAACATACACCCCACACTCATCCACACATACCTACTTCACATGTACAACCCTCACATACATACACACATCAAAAGTGTCTAGGGATCAACATATATTTTTGCAATAACTTTTCTCCTGATTGATATTAATTAAAATTTTCTTTAAGGATTCATCAAATAAAGTGTTTTCGTTTGTCACAGTAACGATAAACCAAGTCACCTTTGCATTAATAAAGAAATTTGCCATTTTCCTAATAAAGGGATTTTTGACATTGGAACCACTAACACAAAACTTCGAAAAAAAGACTGAAATAACAGTTTTCTTTAAAATTTTATTGGGTAACTTAAACAATTAATAATCCGTGTTTCTACCGCGAACACTAACAACACAAGAACATCGGTTTGGCATACTCAAAATGAGTTCATCCAAATCACGCTGTGGAATGGCCGCCCATGTTCGTTGCAACAACAAAAAAAGGTCTTCTTGCGACTGGATACCCTCCATATTCGGCAGAGCTCTTCTCTGTAGCATATCCCATGCATGCTCAATCGGATTCAAGTCTGGCGACTGAGCAGGCCAGGGCAGGACATTGATGTTAGCTGCGGCGAGAGTCTGTCTTACAACTCTTGCGGTGTGCGGTCGTGCATTATCATGCATTAACTGAAATAAGGGACCGATTTGCACTTGTAGAGGAACGATGACGTCTGATACAATCGTCTCAGCATAAATTTGAGCGTTGAGGTTGCCTCTGATCCAAATCAACTCAGTTCTTCCGCCGATCCAAATACCCGCCCATACCATGATGGTTCCACCACTATAAGGATGGACTTCCTGGCAGGATTTTAATCGCTGTTGGCGTCCAGGGGTTCTCCAGTGTCGTATACGTCTTGTATCCGGTCTCATACCGAAACGAGACTCATCAGAAAAGCACACGAAACGCCATTGTTCTTCTGCCCAATTTCTGTGTTCAAGAGCCCATTGATATCGAATCCTACGATTGTGCATTGCTATAGGTGGTACCCGTAGCGGTCTTCGGGAATGAAGGTTCACTTCATGCAAGCGGTTTCTGACTGTTTGGTCGCTAATTAAGTTCCCTGAAGAGTGATGAAGCCTCACGGCTAACATCATGGCGGTTATTGTTTGAGCTCTTCGAGTTAAGATTTGAATGTATCGGTCTTGTCTCCGTGTGGTGCAGCGATACCGTCCTCCATGGCGCTCAGCCACGGTACCAGTGCTTCGGTAACGTGTCCAAAGTCGACTGATAACACTCTGACTTGTATTCAGAGCTAAAGCCACAGTACGTTGCCGGGAACCAGCTTCTATCATTCCCACGGCTCTGAGCATTTCTTCCCTGCTTAAATGACGTCGCCGCTCCATAATAACGTTGGTTTTAATCAGTAGTAGGGAAACAGTAGCACTAATAATGTCTTCAATGCGTTGTATGTTTTTATAGGGAAAATATTGACAGCTGATTTTCATCTTTTACTCGAATTTGATTCACAGTTCCTGATTCAAATTATGAAATGCACCAAAAAGGATCCATATAAATTTATAAAATCATAAATTTATTACAAAGCCACATCTCAATCTCAAGAAATCCGCATAAAAATGCTTGATCCCTAGACACTTTTGATGTGTGTACATCACTCATACAGCCCTCACCCACTCACATACATACATTACTCTTACACCCCAATCTCATTAACCACAAAACACGCATGCCATTACTTCCTTATAGAAATATGTTAGGAATAATATATTAATTAATTAATTAATAACTTTATAAAAAACTGCTTTTATCAACATTTGTTAATTTTTGTCATTTTTACCTGGCATAATTATCTTTTCTTTTTGTATTGTAAAACCAAAATTATTATAGTAAGTAGGTACATCACGGTTGTAATTTTAAGTTTCGGAGGAGCGAAGTGCCCTAACACAGGCCAATAATGCCTAAAAGGATACTTCAACCACTAGATGTAGTACTAATTTTGTGAAATGAAATAAATTATTTGTATTGTATTTGTAAGATGATTGGTGAATATCAAACGCACAAACATCCGCAGCAAGGTAGCATAGCGCATCTCTGGTGGAAAAGCAGACTTAGGATGCCTTTATCCTTGGATATGGGTGGAAGTAAATATGTTGCGGCACTCCCTATCCTCCCCATCGGTTGAGGGCAAAAGGTGATCAATCTTTGCTTTAACTTTGTTCTTGATCTTGTGGCTTGTAATGAGGTTTTCGACTTTTTGTATAGTTCTGGTTGAAGAAGAAAACTAGCAACTACTATATTCAGGAATACCGAGAATTAACTAGAACAATATATTTATTTGTCACCTTGTAAGGTTATATGGTTTACCTAGAAGTCTAGACATTTAAAAGCAAACTAGAAGTTTGTATAAAGTATCAAATTATGTACTGTTATAAATGTAAACTTAGGTAACTTTTTGTTCGTAATCAAACTAAAACAAACCTAGTACGAGTAAGCTGTCGTAGACAGACCTACTGAATTTTAAATGATTTTCTAAATAAAATCTGGGACTGTAATTTAGGGTTTTGTTTTATAAAGACAATCCAACTTTAATTTTATTCAAAGTGAAAAATGTCTATTGCTGTGCCAAGAATTTTAATGATTACTACAGAACTCGATTCAAAGTACCCTTTTTAGGGTTCTGTAGCCAAATGGCAAAAAACGGAACCCTTATAGATTTCGAAAGTACTTATACGAGTATGAGCTGTCCTGTTGAAACTTGGTAAGTAGATGTATTATGTGAACCGCATTAGGATTTTCACAAAAAATAAAACAAAAATTTTGGGGGTTCCCCATACTTAGAATTGAAATTCAAAAATATTTTTCACCGAACCTATACGTGTGGGATATCCATGGATAGGTCTTTAAAAATGATATTGAGGTTACTGATGTAATTTTTTTCTAAACTGAACAGTTTGCGCGAGAGACACTTCTAAAGGTGGTAAAATGTGTCCCTCCTGTAACTTCTAAAATAAGAGAATGATCTCCTCACAGAGAGGAAGCCTGTGTCCCACCAAACAGTGGGAACATTGAAGGCTGATGATGATGATGATGAACACTAAAAAAATATACGATGTACATTACCATGCAAACTTTCAGCGAAAATTGGTTTGAACGAGATTAAGTAATTAGTTTTTACCGCAAATTACCTTTCAAAGTTACAACAGTTAATGATGGCTTTGAAGAGTATTCACTATTTTGTTATTTCTTAATTGACTATATTTTCGATTTCGAGAAAATAACATTCGTCTCTTTAAAATGTCTACCAAATACAAGAGATCTCAAGAAATGGAGGATGTATCAACAAATAACATTATGTAACAAAATTGACACAGACGATTGGGAATTTCTTGTCCACATTCAACTTATTATAAACTATCACTCCGCTCATGATTTCGTCTGCGGGGATTTAGTTTTTTTCCCCCTATGGCTTTCATTTACCCTCCCTTTAGGATTGAAATTCAATAAAATCATGAAAGACGTGGTCGTACACGGTTGTACAATTTCATCAGAAGTTTCAAGCAAATCATACGAAATTTTGAATTAAATTTCATAAAATAAAAATTTCATCTTTAACACCCTTAGGATAATTTTTCTTAAAATTCGTTTTTAGAGCACACTTACGTACGTCATTGAGGGACCGTCTGCGCAAAATTAAATGCTTCTAGTCTCAGCAGTTTCACTCTTCAGCTGTATGTTAATCGATCAGTCAGTCAACAAGTTATTTTCTTGTTTTATTTGTATATGTTACGGCTAATAGCCGAAGTGCAGCTACACTTTTAGCCGGCTACAACTAGGCGCAACCGACCACATGCGGTTAAACTTAGATGTATTATCTTCCTTCACGGGAGTATGTTGACGGAGCCCCGCGAAGCGGGGCTCTCCTACTTCTGGGTGGTTTAAAAAAATTACCACGAAGAGGATGGCGGGGTTTTTCAGACCCCGCCATCCTTTTCTAACCTAAATATTGTCCGAGTCAGGGTGCCAGCAAGTCTATGATGAAGGCTAAACCTAATTCTAACCGAAGATAAGTAGGACACAGTCATCTAAGTTTAACCGCATGTGGCCGGCTGCACCTAGTTGTAGCCGGTTAAAACTAGGTGCAACCGCGCTTCGGGTATTAGCCGTAACATATACAAGTTTACGTTAAAATATTCATTCTGCCTCTATTTTTGGACTGCTGAAAACCGTAACGTGGGTTGAAAATTAATTAATTACTTGTCAAAAGCAGAGAACTTATTGTATGCACAATGACTTATTTTGTATAGGTCGGTAGGTAGCCTTTTGTATGCCAAGATAGACAGATTTTTGCTTATTATGTAAGAGGTGTCTTGGCCAACTTTTCTATAATCTATTTTCTGGGAAATTCTTGGCATTAATTTATGTAAAACCTATTCTACAAGCCAAATTGGCCCATCGTTTCCACAAGGTTTACTTAAAGCTTACTTTATATAGTGCTCATTCCTTGAACACCACAATTTATTTAATTAACCTTATATAGCTTCTGTTTTGTGTAAAAAAATTGTTCAAAGTAAATGGGGATAATAATTATTTTGGTGCCACAATACCCAAGAGCAATTGCATAAATATTCCATGGAGTGAATAAAATTAGACAAAGTGTATTTTAATTTATTGATTCTAAATAATTTTATCTTTTCCTTTTTAGCAGACTTTTTGGGCACGTGTATTTTCTCGTTGTATTTGGATAGGTATAATTCTATTTCCATTTATTAGAACAGTGTTCTTACTATTTTGTTAGTCCCTTTTTATTTTGTCCGAGACCTAAACATGCCTCTGATGTCCATATTGACGTATCCCAAGTACGAGGAAATTAGATTTTTGTGAATATTTGATCAATAAGGCCAAGACCTATCTATCTACTTCAAAATCCTAAATACACAAGATTGTCAGCCCTTGACATACTGTTTTTTGATTGAGAATTTCCCCTTTTTGTTAGGACAAAATCCAATTTTGGATCATTTTTTGTTTCAATGGAAAGAACTGAACAATAGTTTGGGAAATTGCCATTATATCAAAGGTCAAACTTACTGGTAATCTAGATACACATTAGTCATTTGAACTTACTTTCAAAAAGCATCGTGGCATCACGAAATAGTTTCCATCAAACATAAAATTGAGGAATTATTTAGTCATTAACACACATCAAGCATTTTCTACGAAGTTTGGATAGGGCTGCATGTTTGTATGGGACACGTGTAGATTAATGACATGCGATGCGAATGATGTGCGAAAAGGCAGGGCACCTCCCTTTGTTACCAGCGGTAATATTGACAGTGCGACTGTTGTACACGACATCGACATTTTATTTTTTGATTCTGATACTCTTTGTTTTTCTTACGCAAATGTGTTCCAGTCGAGTAGAGTTAGTATTAACATAATTTATAATTATACACCAGAATTACTACTACTTCAAGAGCCAACTTGGGACTGTTAATCTTGACAATTTTAAGATTTTGCTTCGAAGTGTCGTTGACATATAAGTGTATCAACGTTGTATGCTTCAATTTACACTAAACTGTATACATGTGATAACGACACCGAATTTCTAAATCCCCATTACATTTTGTCCTTAAAAATTCTTACTGATAGCTTTTCTGTGGTCTATCTTAAATCTATTTGCTTTAAACATAAGGGTCAAGTTTGCCATGTCACGTAAATCTGGAGCGGTACCGTAGGACGTTTTCGAATTGCCTGAAAGCTTTGTGGTCGTTAATGCGACAGACAAACGGCAAGCAAGTCTGCAGGCCCACTTAAGCCTGTCCGCTTTCTGTGTGACGTTGACCATTTCTGTTTTGGTTTAGCAACTCTGCTCTTTCCTAAATACTTGACCCAATTATTATTCTTGAACACATTAAGCAATTTTAGTGCAACGTAGACACAAAACCACCGTAATACAGGTAATATTATTTTGGTACCTATCGATATATCGATAAATACCTTTTATTAGCATGAAGCCTCCTGCAGACACACGCGATTAATCGCGCAGCGACAACGAGCCAAGCTAATTTCCACTCTAAAAATACTGCGAATGGACCGCGACATGTCGCCCCGCGCGATTAATCGCGTGTGTCTGCAGGAGGCTTGACTGTGTAAAAAAAGGTGTGGTTTTAAAATAAATGGTAATCAAAAATTCATGTCTCATTCTAAGTACCTAAATATCTAGAAGAGGCCAACACGATTAAAAAAATGTTTTCTTTTGCTGGTTTTCCATGACGTCACAGTTTAATAGTATGTTGTGTTACACTATCAAACTATGACGTCATGGAAAAATTCCGCCTTCAAATTTCACCACACGTTTTTCATACACTATGTATTCCATAATACTATTAAATGCACTACAGATTAAATTGAATAAGATCCCATTAACAATCGGATTTCAATAGGTCCATAATTAACTAATTTGCCCATTGAAATAAGTTAATAGATTTTGAAGTCGAATGAAGCGAATTCAGTAAAACTGCTGTTATGTGAAATAGGTAGGCATTGTGTTTGACTTTGAAACGCACTAATTAGTTAATTAAGCTATCATATGGCCTAAACGTGTTAAGTATTAAATAGGCCATGACTAAATCTAAATAGAAACAGTATTCTACTGAACTCCTATTCAGAATTTCGAATTATTAATTGCATTAGACCAATTGAGTTTGTTTGATACGTCAAAATCAAATCTAATTTATTCGAAGTAGGCTTATGTGGTGACTTTACAAAAGCCCAACTAAAGAAGAGATTAACTTTTCTTTAGTTGGGCGGTGTCTTTCAAAAAAGTCACCGTTTTAGTTTATTCCTTAGATAAAAGTTAGGAGCCTTTTGTAAAGTAAGTCCAATGTCATATATGATGTACTCTCCGAAAGAGTTACATACAACCGAAGTCAGCTAATTAAAGGTAATCATTACACAGATTGCCGAGAGAACTCTGATGAAAGCTTGTTTATACATCTAAGCAAATTACCTATGTGCCATTGTCATTATTTAATCACAGATTACCGCCTGAATAGGCCCTTAGAAATCCGGTAGATTAACATAAACTTAGGTAAGAGGTACTTAGCTAAATACTAATTAATTAGTAGGCTATGGATTTGTGCAAAGCGTCTAATAAAAGAATTAATGAACATGGTAGAGTTGAGTGGTAACACCATGAGGGGACACCATAGGAAGACCTACACTGACCTTATTGATGAAGTGCTTCGATCAGAAAGGTCGGGTGCGTAGTGATGTATGATACATAACATAGGTACCTACATTGTTTTCTAAGAATAAGTTACAGGATAAAAACGGTTTATATTTTTTTAAATTTAATAATTTGAATTATATAAGTCGTAAATTAGCTTAAAAGAATTCGTTTTCTTTTCTTTCCTGTTTTTTTTTTTTTGAATGGCTAATTTATTGAATCGAAAGACAACTTCATTAACTCAGTTCTGTGTATCATCAAGAAGCTGAACTACTGTTACCATAATCATAAGTGCTATTTTGTGAAATAAAGAAAACATACTATGTATCGAAAAACGGTGGAGGTATTTTGAACACTGCAACCCATATTGCCTTTGATTCTTTGATTAAAATAAAATAGCGGTAGATATGTTACGTTCTTACGTTAAGTATTCAAACAGTGACTCTTATACGTACACAGACACATTTACTCGCACAAACAATCATTGTTATTACACGCCAAAAAGAAAGAGACAGAATAATGCACAAAGGTGGCGTACGACTAAGACGGAGCATCACCGCTCTTCGTATTAGTTCGTTAGTAGTCGCCACGCCGAGCGGCGGCGGGCGGCGAAGCGACCTTGTTTTAGCCAAACGTGTCGCACATTATCGCATTGTATGTTTCTATCCCGCTCTTCAAAATTGAAATATACACGCACGCACGTCTCAACCGAAATCTACTCGTATTGCGACTGACAGGACTGTTAGGCCAATTTAGCCTAATTTATGCGGTCCATGCGCTATCGTGTAGTGACATACTGCTATTTTATTTTAATCAAAGCATATTGCCTTTTATATGCAGCTCATAAAAATAAAGTGTGCGTAATGAAATTGCATTGAGAGCAGGTTATTTTCTTGAAATAATGTTCATACTAAACGGTACTAAATGTATTGTGCTAGTTTTTAAAATGATTCACAAGTCTATGAAAATGTTCATAAGGGTAAATTCGTAGTGCAGTAAAAGTAATTTTTTCTCGACCATCGTATCAATTGCTTAAATTTTTAAACTATTAAATGCAGCTTCAGAATGCGAGATTGGATTCACGGCTTCTACAATATCATTGTATTTACATATGTAGGTATTTACTTCCAATTGTGCAGTATAATAAAACCGACGGCCAATAAAATGACAGGCAACAATGTGAAATTTATTTCAGGCGTTGTTTTCCGCTTTATGATTTTCATTGAGTAAATGCGTGAAAAGTAGTCGGTGTAATTTAAAGTCATGAATACAGATGGACCAAGTCTGTCAAAGACCTTTTTCGCGAGATTTCCATATTTCTCGAGAGAAAATTAAGATAAGCGTTATGTTTGAAATTTAATATATCGCAATCGTATTGTTAGTCAATAAAGCTAGATCAGCAAAAAACGAGGTACTTTAGATGCCTATCAAAATAAATTGTAAAGTAAATCGAGAGACATTCGAATTGAATAGCCCATTCTAAAGATTTGTGTCTCAAAAGCAATGCAAATTTAAATTCAGATCACAAAAACCGATCAAGTGTGATTCAGACCCGGGCACGCCGCAATCGCGGCGGTAAGACCCCTCTTTGAGGAGTGGCTGGATAGGAGTCACGGCGTCCTGACCTACCGCATGACGCAGGTCCTCACCGGACACGGAAGTTTCGGGAGGTACCTGTGTCTAAGGAGAAAGGAGGAAACGCCTGGGTGTCACCACTGCGAAGATCGCCCGGAGGACACAGTAGAGCATACGGTGCAAGACTGCCCCGCTTGGGCAGAGCACCGACGTGTCCTCACGGCGGCGATAGGCGGAGACCTCTCGCGCCCGGCATTGGTTGCGGCCATGCTGCGGGGCGAGACGGAGTGGGAAGCGGTCGCCTCCTTCTGCGAAGCAGTAATGCTCGCGAAGGAGGAGGCGGGCCGCGCGAGAGAGAGGGCAATGTCCTCCCTCCGCTCCACCCGCGGTGGTTGGCGCCCACGGCGTCGGACGTCGCAAGACGATCTCCGGCCATCGTAGGCGCGGGCATGCGGGCGGCGAGTAAAGGGCAACTCGCAGCCCAACCATGGACCATGCCCGGGTCGACGGCGCGTTGTGTTCCACGCGCGCCTCAAAGAGCGTCAGCGTAATGACGGGGCCCCCTCTGTAGAGGGCCAAAGCCTGCCGGGGTCGCGGGACTTATACCATTACCGTGACCCCGGAACATAAAGGGCTATTGAAGGACACCGTGGATTTTAGTCAGTACAAGTCTGACAGTCCCTCCCGCCCTGCCCGGGGTGGGAGGACTCATTTGATGATTTTACCACGATAAAAAAAAAAAAAAAAAAAAGTGTGATTCAGACACGTGTACCGAGGATTCCGTACCAACTTGTAAGTATACAAACTTCTTCTTGTTCTTCGGGTGACCACTGAAAACCAGCGCTGTGCTGTGGGTTTCTCACAGCACAGCATTATGCTGAGTGGTCACCTTTCTTTTTACAGACATGGCATGCAGCTGTAAAATTTTGTTTTTGTCACTTGTTTCTTTTTTAATGTTTAGATATGGTTAGTTATTAATTTCTCTGTTATTATATAATTTGCATGCTCTTCTGTAGAAAAAAAAAAATATTTTCTTTCTTTCTTTCTATTTGTGGCCGTACACATTTTGCATGAAAAAAATTACAAATTTAATACACCTATAATATTATATATTTTTATTTTATTTTTTGTTATAAATAGTGATAGATTACCGCTTTTATGACTTTTTCCTTTACATGTACCGTAAATTCACACTTCTTGCTTAATTTTATGACTCTATCAAGGGGAAGTACCTTGTAGGTTTTGGTTACATCGCGAGCGTCAAAATATGTGGCATAACGGAGCAAACGGCCGTATATGGCCGTATCTTTTGATTGTGTTACTCCAAAGGATTGCAGATCTGAGTATTTGATATTAATTTCAGCTTGAGACCTCCACGCGTTCCTGGAAAAACGCACTCGACTGACAGACAGACAGATGGTTAGACGAACAAAAAAGTGATGCTATAAGGGTTTCCTTTTTTTACGGAACTCTAAAAACGTCCATCTGCAATACGATTGACTTATTTGTAAATTCAAGTAACATATAGATCGTGTAAAAGAAGGATTCGGAAACCGATTTTAAATCTCTCTCCATTTCGAACTCCACATTTTGTAATGTACAGCTTTACAAAGCGATTTATATTGAACAATTCGCGGTTGGCATAATCTCATAAAAGTCTAATAGAATGATTGATTATGATTTTAAAGTGAATATGTACATAGACACGCAAATCAATCATCCTTTTTTTTTCTTTTTATTTTTTTAGCGTGGTAAAATCATCAAATGAGTCCTCCCACCCAGGGCAGGGTGGAAGGGACTGTCAGACTTGTACTGACTAAAATCCACGGTGTCCTTTAGTAGCCCTTTGTGTTCCGGGGTCACGGTAATGAGATAAGTCCCGCGACCCCGGCAGGCTTTGGCCCTCTAGAGGGGGGCCCCGTCATCATGCTGACACTCTTTGAGGCGCGCGTGGAACACAACGCGCCGTCGACCCGGGCATGGTCCATGGTCGGGTGGCGAGTTGCCCATTACTCGCCGCCCGCATGCCCGCGCCTACGGTGGCCGGAGATCGCCCCGCGACGTCCGACGCCGCGGGCGTCTACCACTGCGGCTGGGGCGGAGGGAGGACGCTGTCCTCTCTCTCTCGCGGCCCGCCTCCTTCTTCGCGAGCATAACTGCTTCGCAGAAGGAGGCGACCGCCTCCCACTCCGTCTCGCCCCACAGCATGGCCTCGACAAGTGCCGGGCGCGAGAGGTCTCCGCCTATCGCTGCCGTGAGGACACGGCGGTGCTCTGCCCAAGCGGGGCAGTCCTGCACCGTATGCTCCACTATGTCCCCCGGGCGATCTTCGCAGTGGTGACACCCAGGCGTTTCTTCCCTCCCTATCAGACACAGGAACCTCCCGAAACTTCCGTGTCCGGTGAGGACCTGCGTCATGCGGAAGGTCAGGACGCCGTGACGCCTTTCCAGCCACTCCTCAAAGAGGGGTCTTACCGCCGCGATTGCGGCGTGCCCGGACCTCGGTTGCGACAGTCGTCCCCTCCATACTGCCCTGAGATCGCGCCGGAGCTCTTCCCGCCGCGCCTCGACTTCTCGGGGCAGCGGGGTTACACAGGGGCAGTCGCCTCCAGATCGCAGGGCAGCAATCCGGCAAGGAGGTTGGCTGATTCGCCGGCGATCGTGCGGTATCCCCGGATCATCCGGATAGCCATGACCCTCTGGCATGCGACCAACTTTAGTGGTCGCGTCCGGATGCTCAGGGCCCACACGGGGGCCCCGTAGAGGGCCATGGACCGCACGATACCGGCGTACAGCCTACGGCAGGAGGCGTTTGGCCCGCCGAGATTGGGTAGGAGTCGCCTGAGGGCGGCTGCTGCCCGATTCAGCCTTGGGGCCAAACTCAGGAAATGCTCCCTGAAGTTCCACCGGCTGTCGAGGACGAGTCCCAGGTACTTCATCGTTCTCCCGACGCCGATGCGAACCCCCTCCACCGTTATGTGGGACTCAGACCGTGGCGCGTTAACGCGGCCGTGAAAACACATGGCCTCCGTTTTGTGCAGCGCCACTTCGAGTCCCAGCTGCCGGATCCTTTCGATGACTGTCGCAACCGCTTGCGTCGCCTTGTCGGCCGCCGCCTGGTGCGACTCTCCCTCCACCAGGACGAGCGTGTCGTCAGCGTAACATATTACGCTGAAGCCGTCGGGGAGGTCGCCGCGCAGCACCCAGTCGTATCCGATGTTCCACAGGGGCGGCCCCAGGACCGATCCCTGTGGAACACCGCACGACATCTCTCGCCGGTTCCACTCTCCCCGGTGACCGGGGTAGCTGACGGCCCTGTCCGTCAGGTAGTCCTCGACTATACGACGGAGGTAGGTCGGCACAGGTGATACCGGAGTGCCTCCCTGATGCAACTCCAGGGCAGGGTGTTGAAGGCATTGGTGATGTCCAAAGACACCGCCAAGACGACCCTGCCCCGGGCGACCGCATCCCCGAGTCGAGCGCCCCCTGCGGAAGCCAAACTGGCTCTCCGCAAGATCCGGACCCACCCGATTCAGGTGCCCGACGAGGCGGTCTGCAATTACTCTTTCAAAGAGCTTGCCCACCTCGTCGAGCAGCACGATGGGCCGGAATGCGGACGGAGAGTCCGCAGGGCGCCCGGGCTTCTGGATCAGGACCAGTTTCCCCGTCTTCCAACGAAGCGGGAACTGGCCACTCTCCAGGCATGCGCTAAAGAGCCCCCCCAGTCGAGGCCCGAGAGTCCCCGAGGCCAGGACCCAGGCTTTCCCTGGCAGGCCGTCGGGTCCTGGGGCGGTATTTTTGGCCTTGAGCCGTTGTACTGCCACTCTCATGTCTACCTCGGTCACCTCCGGAGTGTCGTAGACGTCGTCGTCGCTGTGGTCCGCGTTTGCGCCAGCTTCGCCGTCAGATTCCGTCGGAGACGGAGCCATGGGCGGGGGAGTATGCTCCCCTCGCGATGGGAACAGGGCGCTCACCACGTCCTCCACAAACTGAGGCTGGAGACTCTGCGTCAACGGGGGAGCCCAGGGGCGGAGCTTTTCACGCACCCACTTGTAGGGGCGGCCCCATGGGTTCCCGTCCAGAGTCCCCAGCATCTCCTCGCGGGCCAATTCCTTGGCCCGCCAGATCTCGTCGCGGAGGACGGTCTTCGCTGCCCTGTAGCCCTCGTACAGCTCCGCCTCCACGGCCGCCGCATCCGGAGGTCGGGTGCGGCGCCTGCGGTATCTGGTGTACCGGCGTCGCGCGGCAACGCACGCCTCGCGCAGCGCTGTTAGCTCGCGCGACCACCAGTCCTTGCCGGACTCGGGGCATGGCCATGTCGCAGAAATCAATCATCGTTTTTTTTTTTTTTTTTTTTTATCGTGGTAAAATCATCAAATGAGTCCTCCCACCCCGGGCAGGGCGGGAGGGACTGTCAGACTTGTACTGACTAAAATCCACGGTGTCCTTCAATAGCCCTTTATGTTCCGGGGTCACGGTAATGGTATAAGTCCCGCGACCCCGGCAGGCTTTGGCCCTCTACAGAGGGGGCCCCGTCATTACGCTGACGCTCTTTGAGGCGCGCGTGGAACACAACGCGCCGTCGACCCGGGCATGGTCCATGGTCGGGCTGCGAGTTGCCCTTTACTCGCCGCCCGCATGCCCGCGCCTACGGTGGCCGGAGATCGTCTTGCGACGTCCGACGCCGTGGGCGCCAACCACCGCGGGTGGGGCGGAGGGAGGACATTGCCCTCTCTCTCGCGCGGCCCGCCTCCTCCTTCGCGAGCATTACTGCTTCGCAGAAGGAGGCGACCGCTTCCCACTCCGTCTCGCCCCGCAGCATGGCCGCAACCAATGCCGGGCGCGAGAGGTCTCCGCAAAAATCAATCATCCTTGCAGAAATTGTTAAAATATATTTAAAGAGACATATTTCGTTGACTTATAACTATTTTTTAGAATGAAATCAAGCTGTGTTATAAAGAAAGATAGAAAATCTGCAAATCCTTATCTAAAGATGCGTTTTTATGGACTTTGGACTCTTTGCACAGACTCGGAGGACTTTTTGCCCGTAGTATCCCGTACGAACTGCGGATCCAATGATGGATGATGTGTTATTAAGTTGGAGGAGTCGTTTTTTGAAAGCAGTGCTGATGAAACACAGAATACTTACGTGTCTTTTTTTGATGGTGGTAAAATCACCAAATGAGTCCACCCACCCAGGGCAGGGCGGGAGGGACTGTACTTACGTGTCTTTGTTTTTTTTTTTTTGGGTGGCAAAATCATCAAATGAGTCCTCCCGCCCTGGGTGGGGCGGAAGGGACTGTCAGACTTTTACTGAGTAAAATCCCCCCGTGTTTCTTCGGATGCTCTTTACGTTCCGGGGCCACGGTATCCTGGATTAAGAAAAATCCGCGACCCCAGCAGGCATTTGGCCCCATAAGGGGCCCCGTCGGTGACGCGTGAAACACGACGCGCCAACGACCCGGGCTTGGTCCTTGGTCGGACGGCGAGCATACCCGTTACTCACCGTCCGCAAGCCCGCTCCGCCGCTGTGCCCTCTGCTATTCAGAGGGACACGCGTTGGAGCGTCCACCCGACAGGCTATTCCATACGGACAAAGAGACCCCTTAGGCACACAGTGCATAAGGAAGAGTTTTTGCCCGCATCCCAGGGTGCACCGGCCCGAAAAACTGGTCTTCCCCCCGGACGTATCCGAAAGGGAACTCCAGTCCACGGGCGCACGTGGAGGTTTCCTGTCTTAGCACCCCGTACTTACGTGTCTTGGTAAATTATTTTGCAATATTTCTGTCAGCTGTTATATTATAGGTAATATAATACGTACTTTTCAAAACAAACAAGCTATTAATCAACATAGCCTAAGTGCCACTGCAGGACATAGCCAACTCTCTCTCCTAGACTGCAACACATCAACCTGTGCTCCGGCTTCCGCACCCAGCATGTCCCAGCCACCTTATAATCTTCTTAAATTCATCGATCCATCTTGCTCGGGGCGTGCCACACTATGCTTGCCGATACGAGGTCCCCAATCTAGGGCTGGTCTGCTCCACCCAAAATTGGTCTTTGCCAAACGAAAGAAAACTATAAACAAAGAAGCAATAATAATTGAAGTGTGTTACGTCAATAACATAATTGTATTATCGTGTCTCGAAAAGATCAAAATCATTCGAATCCACGATTCCTTGATGACTGGAAAAATCAAGATTGGGTACAACTAAAGTTTAAACGCTAGCTTCATAAAGCGTCAATTTCATTGCTGTTTTATTACTCAATTTAAGACATTCAGTAACGGCGTTAAGGTAAGGCGCGGTTAGGCGATCGCCCAGGGCGCCGGATATAAAAGGGCGCCACAGGTCTACTTAATTCCCGTAAATGCCCTTTAGCGAAAAAATCGTTATGGTGGCAAGATTATAATGGAACTGTGTCAAATTCGTAGCACTGCACTGCATGCATAGCAGTTTACGTTACCGAAAATCCTGGACCATAGAGAAAAACATTATCAATCTCTAAATAAAAACTGGTTGAATTTTGACAAACTTGGCAACTTTGTCAATCGAAAATCGAAATGAAATTGCTGATAACCTCGACCTCGAAGGCTAGAAAAGTAAAATTTTACTAGTTTTAATAAATGGTAATTTTATTATATCCTTTTCCTTATTTCATATGGGATTGAATTGCAGTTAGAGGGCGCCGTAGAAATCTCGCCCAGGGGCGCTGGTAGTGCTAAAACCGGCACTGGACATTCCATTACTTGATTTATTGAGGTCATTGACCTCAATAAATCAAGTAATGGAATGTCCATCTACAAGCTGAGTCTAAACTAAAAATGTTTTATATTCTACTAAGGTTCACCCTAAACCATTTGATGAACATGTTTCTTCGAACTTTATCGTACTGCAGACAAATCGAGTTGTAGAATAAAATTCATGCAATTTGAATAAAACATTTGAATCTCCAGAGAGCAGTAGTACTTTACTTTGCGGAGTACTTTATTGCATATTATATTTCATTGCCTTCGTTGTTTCAATGATTTATCTCAGTTGTAGTTTCTGTGAATTGTGGTATTTTAAAATATTATAAAACTATCAAGCGTAGGGTCGCCGGTCATGGAGAGAGGATTTAGATATTAAAATGCATTCTATGACTACCACGTTCTCGTTTCTACCACGTATCCACGTTTGTCTAACATTTTCAGACTTTTAAGTAAATAATAATTACGATGTTATTTTTTTGATAAACGTAAGAGACAGGTTTAGTTTCGGTTAGTTCGTTCAACATTTTAATGTATAGAAATGTCAATGTACTCTCAGAAAAGTGATGTTCTATTAAAGTGCTACGTTTTCACGTACATAATATGTTTAAAGCTTATCTTAACCGTATCGAAGTTTGTTGGATTCATCCATTATGCCTGAACGCTGCACTGATGCATTACTACATTCCAGAAAAAGCAAAATACTTAGATACCTATTTCAACTCCACATAAATTTTTAATTTATTTTTTAAATATTATTGACAGTTCGTTAATTAATATTAACTAATTGCACTAGCAAGAGAGCAGTGGTGGCCCAGTGGTATCGGCCTCGACTTACGAGTAGAAGGTCGTGGGTTCGAACCCCGTCAGGCGCATTACTTTGTGTAATTTATTTCAACACCACTGCTCTCAAAACGGTGAAGGAAAACATCGTGAGGAAACCGGCATGTCCTAGAACCAAAAATTCGAAGACATGTCATCATCATCATCATCTCAGCCATAGGACATCCACTGCTGAACATAGGCCTCCCCTTTAGATCTCCACATATACCGGTTGGAAGCGACCTGCATCCAGCGTCTTCCGGCGACCTTTACAAGGTCGTCTGTCCACCTCGTTGGTGGACGTCCTACGCTGCGCTTGCTCGTCCGCGGTCTCCACTCTAGCACTTTTCGACCCCATCGGCCATCTGCTCTGCGAGCAATATGGCCTGCCCATTGCCACTTCAGCTTGCTAATCCGGTGGGCTATATCGGTGACTTTAGTTCGTCTACGGATCTCCTTATTTCGGATTCGATCACGTAGAGAAACACCGAGCATAGCCCTCTCCATAGCTCGCTGAGCGACTTTGAGCTTTGAGATGAGGCCGATAGTGAAAGACCACGTTTCGGTGCCGTAAGTCATCACTGGTAACACACATTGATTGAAGACTTTCGTCTTGAGGCACTGAGGTATGTCGGACGAAAAGACATTGCGTAGCTTCCCGAACGCTGCCCAACCGAGTTGGATTCGGCGGTTGACCTCTTTCTCGAAGTTGGACCTACCTAATTGGACTACTTGTCCTAAATAGATATATGAGTCAACAACTTCGAGTACCGAGTTTCCAACAGAGACTGGGGTGGGCACAACATTGGAATTTGACATAATTTTCGTCTTGTCCATGTTCATTTTCAAGCCCACCCGTTGTGAAACTCGGTCGAGGCCATCGAGCATCATGCTGAGTTCCTCCATCGACTTTGCCATGACTACGATGTCGTCGGCAAACCGAAGGTGAGTGATGTATTCGCCGTTGATGTTGATGCCAAGTCCTTGCCATTCCAGGAGTTTGAAGGCGTCTTCCATTGCGGCAGTAAACAGTTTAGGGGAGATAACGTCCCCCTGTCTTACGCCTCTTCTCAATGGAATCGCCTTCGTGCTCTGCTCCTGTACTCGGACCGACATGGTGGCGTTATTATACAAACACTTCAACACCTCGATGTACCGATAGTCAATACGGCATCGCTGGAGTGACTCAAGTACCGCCCATGTTTCCACCGAATCGAAGGCTTTCTCATAGTCCACAAACGCTAAGCATAATGGCAAGTTATACTCTTCGGTCTTCTGTATAACTTGCCGCAGCGTATGGATGTGGTCTATGGTACTATAGCCTCTTCGGAAACCGGCTTGTTCGGGAGGCTGGAAGTCATCAAGTCTGTGTTCGAGACGGTTCGTGATAACCCTTGAAAACAGCTTATAAACATGACTCAGAAGCGTGATGGGTCTGTAGTTCTTCAATAGGCTGTTATCACCTTTTTTGAAGAACAACACCACCTCACCCCTGCTCCACGTTTGAGGCGTTTTGCCCTCGGACAGGACGGAATTAAAGAGTTTCTGGAGGACTTTAAGTACCGGTGTTCCATCCGCTCTCAGAAGCTCTGAAGTGATTCCGTCCTCGCACGGCGCCTTGTTGTTCTTAAGCTGCTTCAGGGCCATCCTAATCTCGTACAGACTGATGTCCGGGATATCTTCGGTATAATGTCGGGACAGCTTGGCTCTTGGATCTCTTACCAAGCTGTCAACGGGCTTTGCGACCGAAGTGTATCCACTGTCCATAGAACCTCTCGATCTCGCCTAAAACCTCTGCTTTGGTCGACGCTATGCTGCCATCCTCCCGTTTCAGCTTTGTCATCCGGCTTTGCCCAATAGACTTGTCCTTTGCGAACACTTTGGAGCCTTGGTTTCGCTGTATGGTCTCTTTAACACGATTCGTATTAAAGAGACGCAGATCGTGTCGCAAGGACTTAGATATACGTCTATTGAGCTGCCTATATGACTTCGCGTCATCGGAAGACTGCAGCTGTAGCAAGCGTCGTTCAGCCATGAGGTTTAAGGTTTGCTCGGTCAATTTCTGAGGTCTATCTTTACGGCAGGGTCTAAAAAACTTAGAGCCTACCGTGCGGACAGTTTCCACTAGCCCGTCGTTGATCTCGTCCACTGAAACTAAGTTCTCAAGGCAAGCAAAGCGATTAGAGAGCTCGAGTTGAAAGCTTTCGGGGTTTTGAATATGGGACCGAGTAGGTCGGAGCGTAGACTTCATCAGGCTGGACCTTTCAAGTTTAACATTGATATTCAGCGAGCCTCTTACGATTCGGTGATCACTACCGGTTTTTACCCTGTTGATCACAGAGACATCACTGAATATCCGTTTCTTGTCGGTCATGAAGAAGTCTATCTCGTTTCTCGTGAAACCATCGGGACTCAACCAGGTCCATTTCCTGTGAGGTGGCTTCTGGAAGAAAGAGTTCATCATGAAGAGTTCCTCTTTCTCCAGAAAGTCGGCCAGCCTCTGTCCCCTAGGGTTCCGTTGCCCATACCCAAATTGCCCCACTCTCAACTCATCACCGCTTTTCTTGCCCAACTTTGCGTTAAAGTCCCCCATAACAACAGTGAAGTGGGTTTTGGTACTATGTATGGCCCTACTTACGTCCTCATACATAGTCTCCACTTCATCATCGGAGTGTGACGAGGTCGGTGCGTATACGGGTAGTTCTTCGAAATTCGATTCTTTGACTGATTCATATGGTCAAATTTTAATTTCACTTTCAGCTCAGTAACACATGTTCATATGAAAATAGATATTCCAAATAACATATATTTGTATGAGGGACTCGTTTTTACAAAGTAATTTTTAAGATATTTACGTTTAAAAATTTAGTGCCCAGATGAATCAGAATTTTATACAGATGAATCAGGAACAGAAATAAAAATGGAAAACTTTAAATAAAAATGGGCTCTGTATTAAGAAAATAATCAAAATATTATAACAACGATAATATTTTTTTTATAAAAACAATTATCAGTGATCATATCAAGGAAAAAATCTGGTCAATTCAACAATAAAATTCTTGTTTTTCAGAATAATATTTATACAGAAATAAATACTTACAGAAAAGCGAGAATTTTGTTATAAATAGTTACCTACCAGTTAGTCATTTTAATGCTACATTATAATATTCTCTCAGTTTACTTTGGCTTTTTCTCCCTTTCTTTTCAAATATAATTATTTTAATTTCCACGCAGCATACTCGTCTATATTTTTTCTTATTTTCCAATTTCCATCCTAGAAGGATAAAAAATTCGTACGTTCTATGAGTCTCTTTTTCTCCTTCTTTTCTACTGTTGATAGTGGCATTGTTGTGAACTGCAATATCAAAATAAAAACAAACAGATAGAGTTTGAATTATGAATAAATACCGAAGAATAATGTCAAAATTGTCTCACACACACTCTACTGACTTGGAAAAGTAAAATAACGTAACAAAAGTGTTCCTTTCTTGCTGGAAAATGGGAAAACTAATTTATTTTCAGATTCATATGGGCTTTTGAACATATCAATCAGGCACAGATGAATCATGATTTTGCCTAAAATTATGCTTAACTCATAATTCATACAGACTTCAGTATTGTCATTTTTCTACACGAATCTATAACCCAAAAGCATCACACGAAACTCAGATTAAAGTCTTAAAACAGCAAAATAAAATTAATAAATTAGGCATTGTAATCAGCAAGGTAGCTAAACCAAGCACAGATGAATCAGATATTTACCTTTGTTTCACCGGGTTCTAAGCCAACTAGCCTCACGTCCGCTTTCTAGCATGTCCGTTGTACGACAGGCTTCCCCCCATGCGGGATCCCAGACTCTCATTATCATTCCTCGACCAAGTACGGTGAAGCAAAGCTTACTCCATATTAATCAGTATTTTACGCCGGACACTTCTTATTTACTTAATTATAAACACACTAACGTAGTTACAACTATTACATATTTTTTTTTAAGAGGTCAATTCATCACCTTTCGATATAACTTTAATTTATATTGATGAATCAAAGGGAAAATGCGACATCGACCATTTTGTTCCGGAAAATGGGAAACGGACGCCCCATATGAATCAGGAGAACAGACTTCAAAAATTTTTATTTTGTATCTAGATAGCTACTATTAAAAAAATATAATTTGTCCTAGTTAGATCTAAAGCTAAAGTATACAGAAAAAAATATTACATGCCGTTTTGTTAGTTGGTTACGGAAATATACCCACAGACATCGAAAATTTTGTCTCTGAAGAACTACCCATACCTGAATGACCTTCAGCGAATATCTTTTGGATATTCTGAGTATTAGGTATACCACCCTGCTCGACACACTGTCGATGGTTATTATGTTGTTTACGAGGGACTTGTGAACGAGAAACCCGACACCACCTTGGGACTGTTGGTCGCCCTCCCGGTAGTAGAGCAAGTTACCAGACTTCAGGGTTACGGTGTCCTCCCCCTCTCTACGGACTTCGCATAGCCCTATAATGTCCCAGTGTAACTTGCTCAGCTCCTCTTCCAGCTCGCAGATCTTTTCGTCAGTCCTCATTGTGCGTATGTTGTGTGTTACCAGGGCCAGTCGTCGTGGGGGTGGGTAGCCGGATCTCTTCCGGAGATTCTTAGCACCCCCTGCTCCGCCGTTACCGCCGTCGTTTGACCGCTACCCGCGCCAGGGATAGCGGAGCTGCCGGGGACTGGGGGCCTGGTTTTTGTGCTTGCGATCATTTTGGGGGTAATTTGCCTTAAATCGCCACGCTTGGCAGGCGGGTTGGCGATCGCAGTGAGGATGTGCAGTAGGTACATGGAGGACGCTGCTGCCCGACCTCCGGTTTGTCCCTTAGTCGCCTCTTACGACACCCACGGGATGAATTGGGGGAACGCAATTCTAAGCCGGGATCTAGATCTACCAATCTGCACTGGGCCCGCGTGGTAGATGTCCCAGCAGTGGGAACATTTATAGGCTGATGATGATGAATTGCACTAATAAAATATTTGAATGAAATCGCAAGATGAATCTGAAATTAATGAAAAAAATGGCCGCTATTCGCGAGGTGTTGGGTAAGAAATATTTTTATAAGCAATTTTTCCGATAAAAATTAGTATGTATTTAATATCCAATTTAAGTATCAGTAATCAGAAACCAAACATTCTGTATAAATATATTGTCTTCGTTCAAAAAATGTAAAAACCAATAAACATAGGTTTTTACTCAGGTTTTCCAAAGATATTTTTGGATACTACCCTATAGGGATAATCAAGAAATATCGGATAAACTAAAACTGTATGAATCGTAGAGATTAGAGAAATCCGATGCGAAATGGACTGAATGAAACTGATATTTGGACTTTTTCTTTTTAACTCCTATCAAAGAGGTTCCGATCCCCACTTTCCGGACAGTTCATTTATATGGATTAAGTGGAATTTTCTTGGTGAACACTTTTTCACAAAACTGGATGTGATGAGATTTTTTAAAAGCGCTAAAATCAATTTATCTTCACACGTGCACGAATTCACGAAAATAATGGACTAGCTCAAAATTCTGATAAAATTTTAATGGGGCTATCCGTCTAGGGATATATAATATTATGACTATCTAATCTAATTTTAATTTTACGTTTTTTTTTTTTTTTTTTTGCTATTGCGGGCCCAATGTAACCTTGACGACACTCCGACCCTTTTGGATCTATTGTGTCTAGCCCTTAGCCTTTCAATCTGCCTCTTCGGCAAAAATATACCTCAGAAGCGATATAATTCCCCCTGTTGGCAGATTCCTGTAGTCCTCTGGGTCAGGGTAAGCTTGGCCCAGAAGTCCCATACGCTTTCCAGCCAGAGAGTCGCATTCACATAAAAGATGCTTCATGGTCTCCTTTTTGACATCTGTCATTGGGCAAAAACGGCAGTACGGGCTGTCTTCTAACCGCATTTTATACAGCAGGTCATTTGTCTGGTAATGCCCTGTGAATGATGCCAAGATCAGCCTTAACTGTTTCCTACCATGTGAGATTATTTGTCCATTCCACCTGGTGTCCTTTGTGTCAATGAATCTCCTCGAGTGGCCCATTCCCGTCGTCCTAGACCGCTCCGATTGGTGGGCCTCCCTGGCCATCGCCCTCATGGCCATATTCACGGTACTATTTGATAGTCCCACGAATGGCTCCGGGCCGATGAGATCACTTTCTGATCCTTTTCTGGCTAGTTCATCAGCTTTCTCATTTCCCAGGATGCCCACGTGGCCTGGAACCCAGACTAATCTGACTTTGTTTTGCCTCCCCAAAGTATTTAGGGTTTTGGCACAGTTCACGATTAGTCTGGAGTCCATTCGGTAGGAGTCCAGGGCCTTGAGGGCCGCTTGACTGTCACTTAGTATGTAAATAGTCTTACCTTTAGTATTCCTGTCTAGGTTTACCTGGGCACAGGCACATATAGCGTAGACCTCCGCTTGGAAGACCGTAGCATAGTGTCCCATGCTTTGACTGATTTGACAGTCCTCTGCATAAATGCCTGCTCCTGTTCCGGACTTCATTTTTGAGCCGTCCGTATACCATGTGAGTTTCGGGTTGTCTGTGAATTGCAGGCCCTCCCTCCAGTCGTCCCTGCTGGGCACATGTACCTTGTACTTCTTCCGGAACATGTGCGTGGGTCGCATTTTGTCACATCCCATGGACATGACCTTTTCGAGAGTGGTTGGGATCTCCATTCTTGTGTGATCCGTCCTCGGCATGTTGAAGTTCCACATGTCATTTACTGATAGTCTGTGGAGAGCTTTTGCAGCTTCCGACTGTATCACAATATGCAGTGGGGGCATGTTAAGCATCATTTCCATCGCTGCCGTGGGCGTTGTTCCGAACGCTCCCGTTATGGCCATGCATGCCGTCCTTTGGACTTTCAACAGTGTCTGTTTGCATGTGACCAGTCTTGTTCTCGGCCACCATACTAAGCTGCCATATGTGAGAATAGGTCTCACAATCATAGTATAGAGCCAATGTAGAACCCTTGGCTTTAAGCCCCAAGTTTTTCCATATGTTGAGCGACACATGCCAAAGACCCTAAGTGCCTTCGTCGTTGTGTTCTCCAGGTGTGTACTCCACGTCAGTGTATTGTCTAGTGTTATCCCTAGATACTTTACCGTTGTGGACCATTCGATACGAGTGTCATACAGATGAAGATTCATCAGCCTTGCGAGCTTCCTTTTTCTAGTGAAGGCTATCGCCGTGGTCTTGCTCGGATTGATAGAGAGGTGGTTAAGATTACACCAGTGCTCTACCGTTCCCAGCGCCTTCTGCATTAACCCTGTCACTGTTTCTGGGAACTTACCATTAACTAGTATGACAATATCATCTGCATATCCCACTGTGTAGAGTGGCCCTGTGTTCAGTTTGTTCAGAAGCGAATCAACCACCAAGCTCCACAGAAGAGGGGATAAAACCCCACCCTGCGGACATCCTCTAGTGGTCGTCGCTCGGAGACTGTCACCTAGTAGATTAGAGTGTATAATCCTACCTTTGAGCATGCAGTTTATCCACTTACGGTGGGTTCTATACCATGCTCCTGCGCCGCCGTGTTGATGGCCTCGAAGGTTGTGCGGTCGAATGCCCCTTCTATATCCAGGAACGTCCCCACACAAATTTCCTTGTTCTGTAGTGCTTCCTCAGCTTTGGATACCACGAAGTGCAGGGCTGTCTCCGTGGACTTTCCTGGCTGGTACGCACATTGCAACCTGTGTAGGGGTGTCTTCTTCAGAGGTCCCTCCCTTATATATTCATCTAGCATCTTTTCCAGGGTTTTCAAGAGGAAAGATGTTAGGCTAATAGGTCGGTATGACTTCGCCTCCTCATAGTTCGCCTTACCTGGTTTAGGGATGTAGATGACTTTGACCTGTCTCCAGATCCTCGGTATATGTCCGAAAGCTATGCATGCCTTGTACAGCCTGCACAGGTGTGGGTTTAGTATTGTTATACCCTTTTGTAGTAAAATGGGGTAAATCTCATCCGGGCCTGGTGACTTAAATGGTTGGAATTTACCCACCGCCCATTTTAGCTTGTGTTCATTTACTACCTTTTTTGCTATTTCCCAATCAGCTTTGGTCGTGCGTGACCTTTGTTCTTCTAAGCTGATGGCCTCTACTGTGTCATATTCTACCACCTTGGAGCCCGGGAAGTGAGTTTTGAACATGATTTCAAGGGTCTCCTTCCCAGTCTCGGTATGCTTACCATTTTCCCCCTTTACGGTTGATAGTGGATTCGCCCTTGTCATTGACATTGCCTTCGAGAGTCTCATACCTTCTGGTATCGTGCTGATCTTCTCGCAGTGATCTCTCCAAGCCTTTCTTTTAGCCTTGCGGACAGCCTTGTTGTATTGGGTCAGACTGCAGGCGTAGAGACCGAAGTTACCTGTAGCCTTGGCGGCATTGTAGGCACGTCTGGCTTCCCGCCGCAGTCCGTCCAATTCAGTCGTCCACCACGGCTCCTTTTTGCCCTTTGTTGTTTTGATAGGGCAGTTGTCGACCCACGCCTGTTGTATGGCATGGCTAACCCTGTCCGCTTCAAATTCTATGTCTATAATTGAATTGAGCTTACCTTTTGAGTTACCCAAATTGTTTTTGAGGTCATTCACATACGAGCACCAGTCAGTATTTCTTGGGTTCCTCCGCTGTACAGTCTCGAGTATTTGTCTTGTCCTGTACCTAAAGCATATATAGTTGTGGTCTGATAAAGAGATTTCACTTGATACATGCCATTCATTGATCTTTTTGCTGGCCCTGTTGGATGCAAACGTGAGACCAATGACTTCTGCCCGTTTTGCATTAACAAAAGTGGGCCTGTTGCTTTTATTAAGGATTTGCATGGATGAGCTTACCAGAAATTGCAGAAGCTTCTCTCCCCTTTTGTTGACATCCGAGCTGCCCCAGATAACGTGGTGTGCGTTTGCATCACACCCCACGATTAGATCCAGGTTCGCTTGGTTGCCCATCTCCACGAGGTCCCTTATTTGTTGTGTCGTCGGTTCCTCGGCCTCGTACGGAAGATAAGCAGATGAAACAAGAACGTTGCCTCTGCCATCTCCCTTACTTATTTGGATCTTGACAGTTGTTAGATCCCTGGAACAGAAATCATGTAAGGGCAATGCATGTATACCATTTCTGACATAGATGCATGTTCTCACATCATTAGTGGAGCATAGATAGAATATTACACCATCAGTCCCACCTAGGCCCTTAATGTCTCCTTTATATATATAAGGTTCCTGAATTAAGGCTATATCGAATTTTTTCCCTTTCAGCTGTCGTGCCAGAATGGCCGTAGCTGCCTTACTGTGATGTAGGTTTATTTGTACACACCTGATTTCCTCCATTTTTGCGCTTATGATGGGGGCTTGACGCAACCATTACTGGTCGCTGTCCAATAAGACTTCCTCCTGGGTGGCACCCGGGGGGGATGCCAGGTCCAGCGCATCGAGTTCTCCCAGCAGTTCTTCCGTTCTGGTTGAGTGACTGGGAGACCTCGGCGCGGCCATGTGCTCCTCCGGTGCTTCTCCGTCGCCCGCCTTCGTGCCAGGTGCTGGCGGCATGGACGTCGTACATGGCCCGTCCTCGGCCGGTGCCACGGCTGCCCGCACCTCCTTCTCCGCCTGAGCCCTGGCTCGCTCCTCCAAGCGTTTCTCGATGTCTTCGAGAAGCTTGAAGGTGCTTTTGTCAAGGCCCGCGGACAAGCAGTAGCCCTGGCTGCTGATGGCATCAGCCGACGCCCGGTCCATGTAGACGATCCGTCTCACATGAGTGTCCTCGACGAGCGTCTGCACTACCTTCCACTCGCTCGTCCTGATACCCGGGTTTAGACGCTGCAGCATCCGGAGAACCCGCGTTGTGTCGGTGCAGCCTATGTTCCTAGTCCTCCAGGCCATTTTTATTGGTTTTGGGAGGCTCTTTGCGCACACGACCTTCAACTTGACGTCCCGAACAGTCTTACCTGTCAGTCCGCCAAGCCATTTTGCAGCCTCGTCCCCCACACATGTTAGGTGCAGCGCTCCTGCTGCCAGGCTGCCTACGTGGACCACAGGCAAAGGATCTGGTGTCTCCTCCAGCAGCTCCCACACCAGTGCTTGCAGTTCCCCAAGCAGGTTTGTGCTAAGTACCACCTCAGGGTGGTCCTCAGCCACTATTGCCATCTTGATCCCAGAGGCAGCGTCCCTGTATGACGGCCCGGGCGTTTCCTCGTGCTTTGTGCGTTTGGAGTCGCCCTTGGTGTCAGTGGTTTCGTCGCTTACCTCTCGGATCCGTTTAGCTCGGCTTGCAGAACCAGAAGCAGATCCTTGCTGCGGCTGTCGCTGCAGACGTTTCCGTCTGGCCGCTCCGCTGAGCCTCTTTTTCGGAGATGGTCCTACTCCCCGTTGCGGTGCACTTTCGCGCCCCGCCTGCTGCTTGCCATGCGTACCACCTTCCCTGCTTGACAAGCCCACCCGATCCGAGTTCCCCTGGTCTTCTGTCAGGTCGCCAGTACGGCTCCCTTCCATCAGCCCATTACCCCCCACTCGTGATTCTCTTTGTCTCCTCCCATGGGGTTCAACTTTGTGTCGCCCCCCAAGGGAGTCGACCTTTTGTCTCCCCCCGAGGGGGTCGACCTTTGGCCCGCCCGAAACGGTCTGGCCCGAGTTGATTTAAGTTTACGTTACTAGGACTCCACATTATTTAGGCTAATTTTGTTTCTAAACAAATAAGAGAGGACCTACTTCACAAAATGCTTCAAAATTCCTCGATTTTCCAAATAATAAAGTAAATAACAACAATATTCTGAGCTCCTGACCCACTCTGAGCAATTCGTGCTGAACCTAAGCAAATGATGAACTGTATTGACCTCGGCGTTTGATAGGCTTGATTGATCTTTTCCTGCGCCAGCCCTGCAATGGTGACAAACAGTGATAATAATGAAACTGTTATGAAGCTTGGATGTTCCATTAAATTTTTTCATCAATAATATGTGTAGGTTATAGTATCAGAATTCATCACAAGAAATGAAAAAAAAAAAAAAAAAAGGTTAGATAAATATTTCTCAAAAATTATAGAATAGACACTTACCTCTAGCTGTATGCGCTTCGTAAATGTTCGTATTTACGAATTAACTGAGCAAAATAAAATTCGAAAAATCAGCAAAAAGAAAATGAAGAAACTTTTGCGTCTAAGTATAGTGTTTTCACCTATTATTCACCTAAATCGATGCAGCGGCTTTAAAACATAACAAACGCACTTTCCCGAATAATATGAGTTACGATAAGCATATCGACGAAGCAACTATGTATTTTAAACCATGAGAATTTAATCACTGTGGACAGTTCCATGTATATTCAGAGAAAACATGACTGTGAATATCAATAAATAAAGCATTTTAATTAAAGTGGGTATACGGAGGAATTTCATTAAAGGTCTTGCAGAAATACTTCCTACTACCTTCCTTCCTACTCGGGTGACACAAACGTATGATAATTTGTTGAGTAATAATGTATTAATTAAACAAATGAAACATTTATTTACTGACTTGATTGCCTTGTCCTAGTGGTTGCAAGCACGACTGCTGTAAATGAAGTTTTTCGGGTTCGATTCCCAAATCAGGAAATGTTATTGGGTTTTACATCAGGAATTTCTCGAAATAGACATGGAGTCTACATTTATGTTGAAGATAATAAGTTGATTTCCCTATGAAATGTTTGTGTATCAATAAGTACACAAGTGATACAATAAAATGAATTTGCAGGAGTACACAATGACATGTCTATCTGGTGTATGCCCATTGTCCCCGTATCTATGTATGACAGTACCCATACGGCCACAATTTGCCATTTATTTTAATGAGTAGGAAGTTATTTATCGTTAGTTTTATGCTTTTACCACTAACCTCAATTAAAACTCCCTCAAGCAAACTAACTAATGAAATTTAGTAATGTTTTTAGTACCAGAACATTTCCATATTATTTTATGAATATGGAAAATGTTCAGTTCCATAGTACTGAAGTAATTTCTACATATTTGGCCTCTATAATCTAGATTCTCAAGCCTACAATAAAATTTTCCATTAGCTAAATTAACTAACGAAAACTAAGCCCTAGTTGTTTAGTCAATTATTCCTATTGTTTTGTCTACATTGTTTGATTAACTAAGGGTCAACTTACACCAAAAGAGCGTCGAAGCACAGCGAAGCGGAGCGCAGTTTCAGTGTCATATGAATTTTAACTTTATTTTCATTACTATGATACTTATTATCGCATGAGAAACTCGAACGACTCGCGCGGATGGAATTCGCCGGAATTCTCGCGGCGCCGCGGGCATCTGCGCGAAAATAAACTTAAAATTCTATGATACTGAAACTGCGCTCCGCTTCATAGCGCTTCGACGCTCTTTTGGTGTTGTGTTGTTTTGGTTGGGGATTCACAGACAGCTCAGACCTCAAATGTTTATGCGGTGTGTTTCCACAGACAAAGTGGACATAAGGCATGTGCATTCACCTTGTCACCTGTACCTACACTTGACGATCTTATGACTGCATCAGCGAGCGGAGTAAGCGTTGGGCCAAACATAATACATAAAATGAAAATTTATCGACACGCTCAGAAGGGGTGGTTCGAGTTCGAAGTCGCTTCCGCTGTCTGTCTGTCTGTATGCTTATATCTTTAAAACTACGCAACGGATTTTGATGCGGTTTTTAATAGATAGAGTGATTCAAGAGGAAGGTTTTTATGTACCTAATATATAACTTGCATAATATAGTAGAGATTGCACCCGTGCGGAGCCGGGGCGGTTCGATATTAATACATAAAATGAAAATTTATCGACATGCTAAGAAGGGGTGAGTTCTTTTTTCTATACTATAAACGTGAGAAATAACCATACGATACGGCCAGCCGGATGGAAAGCGGCCACCGTAGTCTATGTGCGTTACCGACCTTATAATTTTGACAGCTGTGACGAAAGGTGCGACGTAAGTACGAAGGCCGGTGTTCCGACAGACAGTTTCAGTGAAATGCGTTTACACCGTGCTCACGGTACAATGACTCTTCAAGAAGTGACTCACCCCCATCCTCGGAACGAGCTACTTGATGCCGCATTTATGCGAGTGAGTGATCGCCAGGCAGTCGGACCCTGAAGGGCTATCTACCACCAACCGTGATGGGTTTTGTCGCTTCTTACGAGACGATTCCACAAAATTCTATTCCCATTAATTCCTCGTCGTATGTCTCTTCTGTCTGGCCTGTGCCTTTGAGAAGAAAAAACAAAGAAATAAATAATATGCTGATTTTTAACCGAAAATACATACCGTACCCTATAGTTTAGCTGTTAAAAGGAAGGACATAACAGAGTGCATTGATTTGATGTTGCATCTCAGTGTGACTAATAATTGTAATTTCATTTTTTCTTCTCTGCCATTTTCACATTGTTTGTCCAATGAGCAAAATAGGCGTATATATAATCTAAATCTTTTATTATATAATAGGACTTGTCGTCACAGTAACGAAATCTCTTATTTTGATATAAATAATTTCTTAATTGATTACAGGCTAACTTGTCATTCTATGTATTTGCCTGCTAGTTGTAGGAGACTAATTGCTAATCTCTTAGCATACAATATAGACAGTTACACTGGTACTATTGTGCCTATGATTTCTGATAGTAGTGATAATAATACTTTTGATTTAATTAATTGTTTAAACTGATAGATGCGACAACAGGCAAGCCACATAATATGTTGAATGTTGTGCATCAAAATATACAGGGTTTGTCCGGCAAGGAGTTAGAGTTAAGTTTATTTATAGAACACCATCAGGTTCAGGTCTTATGTCTGACTGAACACTGGTTGAAGGAGCATGAATTAGCATTTTTGAATGATGATAATTTTACTGTGCAAAGTGCGTTTATGAGAAAGGGCGCTATTCGAGGTGGTTCTTTGGTGCTTGTTTCAAACAAGTTAAAATGTAAACAGCGTTTAGATTTAGTAAATCTTTCTGTCGAGCGTGTTATTGAATTGTCTTGTGTGGAATTAGAGGACTATGTAATTATTTGCGTTTATAGACCCCCTTCTGGGGATTTTACTAGTTTTGAATCAGTAATGGAGGACTCACTTAGTAAGTTAAGATCATGTAATAAAAATATAGTTGTGTGTGGTGATTTTAATGTTAATATTTTAGATGCAACTCCATTAAGTGTCAGACTACTTAACCTTTTTAAATCTTTTAATTTAATTAACTTATTTTTTGAACCAACTAGAATCACTGCGTCCTCGTCGACTTGTCTTGATAACATGTTTACAGATTCTGATACTGAAAATAAAGTAGTGTTAAATGACTTATCGTCTGACCATTGCGGTTTGTTGGCTAGCTTCCCTATGCCACTACGTAAAAAAACACACAAGATTGAATTCAGGCCTTATACAGCTGGTCGATGTAACAAATTTAAGAGTAATGTAGCTCATAAACTTACGCCAGCTATAGTTGAATCGGAAAACCCTAATAAAATATATGGAGCCCTTTTTGATGTTATTAATAAAGAATACCAGTCCATTTTCAAGACCAAAATCATCAACAAAAATGGAACCTCAGTTGGCTTTAATCAATGGGCTACTCCTGGCATTTATAAAAGTAGAGCGAGATTGTACGAGTTGTATGGTTTGAAAAAATACATATTAGATACTCCTTTTCTAGAATACGTTAGAAAATATTCAAAATTATTCAAAAAGATTTGTGTTATCGCGAAGTCAAAATTTTTAAGCGAAACTATTAAAAATTCTAGCAACAAGATTAAAGCTACTTGGAAAATTATCAATAGCGAAACTGGAAAATCGGTTAAACAAGACAATCAGTTAGAGATCTTGATAGACAATAAATTAGTTTCAAATACGGCTGCAGTAGCTGACGCATTCAACCAGTTTTTTGCAAATATTCCTGTAACTACAACTCGCTCCTTAAATTCGTCTCCGTCTAAAGCCGAAAACTTTTTGCATCGTAGTGTGCCTAAATGCAGTAACATATTTAACTTCGATCACATATCACCGCGTGAGGTAATTGATGTTTTCAATACCCTTAAATCTAAAAATACTGGTGATTTTTGGGGCATTTCTGTTAAACTCCTAAGTAACATAATCGAAATTGTAGCTCCTTATCTTGCAATTACTTTTAATAAATGTGTTGATCAGGGTACTTTTCCCGACCTCATGAAGAACAGTAAAGTCATACCATTATTTAAATCAGGCAATAAAAATGATATTGGTAATTTCAGACCAATATCCATCTTACCTGCTTTTAGTAAAATATTTGAAAAAATAATACTCAAACAGTTGCTTAGACATTTTAATGTAAATAAACTCCTGCACAGTGAACAATATGGCTTTACGAAAGGTCGTTCAACTACTGATGCAGGTGTTGCTCTGCTCAAGCACATATACAGGGTGTCCAGTAATGAATGGATAACCTTGGAATGGGTCATAGTAGAACTAAAGGCGATTCAGAAAAAAATACAAAAAAAAATCAATACCGAGTATTTCCTAAGATATGTCACTTTTAAAAATATTGATAATTTTTGGTACCCTACTTTACATTCTTGCACACCACGACCACAAATTGATGAATTCCATAATTTTTTTACTGTTAAAATAATCTACATTAACTGAGCTGATAGATGAGCAATAAATAGTAACACTGTTAATACACGGCTTTTCAAAAAATTAACTCGAATTAGTGCTTTAGTGAAAAAAATGAGAAAAAATTTCGTTATGACAAAGTTTAAGCAACCATAGCATGAAAAAAAAGTATGGCAACACACGTGACCAATAATTTAAAAATAATGAGCACTTAATGCAGATTTTGAAATGGTATTACTTATCATTGTACCTAATGTAAATAATGAATTATTGCTAATTGTGTTTGAAAGGAGAGAAAATTGCTGCTGAGAAAAGTTTGAAATATTCAGGTATTCCAGGTAAACCACACACATTTTAAGAATTTCACCAAAGTAAAAAAACGTCTCATCTTCTAGATGCTTCGAATGACACCTATTTCAAATCTGTTGGATACCTTCACCCAGGTTAGGTTAGCAAATTTCTCTCCTTTCAAACACAAATAGCAATTATTCATTATCTTCAATAGGTACAATGACGAAAAAACGTATGACAACCCAGGTGACCAATAATTTTTAAATGATATGCACTTAATGCAGATTTCAAAATGGTATTATTCATCTTTGTACCTATTGAAAATAATGAATAATTGCTATTTGTGTTTGAAAGGAGAGAAATTGGCTTACCTAACCTAACCTGGGTGAAGGTGGGTGAAGCTATCCAACAGATTTGAAATAGGTGTCATTCGAAGCGTCTAGAAGATGAGACTTTTTTTTTCTTCGGTGAAATTCTTAAAATGTGTGGGGTTTACCCGGAATACCTGAATATTTCAAACTTTTCTCAGCAGCAATTTTCTCTCCTTTCAAACACAATTAGCAATAATTCATTATTTACATTAGGTACAATGATAAGTAATACCATTTCAAAATCTGCATTAAGTGCTCATTATTTTAAAATTATTGGTCACCTGTGTTGGCATACGTTTTTTTCATGTTATGGTTGCTTAAACTTTGTCTCAATGAAAATTTTTCTCAATTTTTTCACTAAAGTACTAATTCGAGTTCATTTTTTAAAAAGCTGTTTAGTAGCAGTGTTACTATTTACTGCTCATCTATCAGCTCAGTTAATGTAGATTATTTTAACAGTAAAAAAATTATGGAATTCATCAATTTGTGGTCGTGGTGTGCAAGAATGTAAAGTAGGGTACCAAAAATTATCAATATTCTTAAAAGTGACATATCTTAGGCAATACTCGGTATTGATTTTTTTTTGTATTTTTTTCTGAATCGCCTTTAGTTCTACTATGACCCATTCCAAGGTTATCCATTCATTACTGGACACCCTGTATAAGGCGTGGGAGAGCTGTAAAAATGCAATTGGAGTTTTCTGTGATTTATCTAAAGCCTTTGACTGCGTACACCATGGCACACTATTGCGAAAATTGCGTCATTATGGAGTCCAAAATGAAGCTCTAAATGTAATAGATTCATACTTACAAAATAGACTCCAATGTGTAGATATAAATGGTTCCAAATCTTACGGTCAACATGTTCAGCTAGGCGTGCCTCAAGGCTCTATTCTGGGTCCGTTTTTATTTTTGGTCTATATCAATGACTTGCCATATCTTTTAAAGGGTGTTTGTGATGTTGTTTTATTTGCAGATGATACTTCTCTTATATTTAAAGTAGATAGAAATAGACAAGATTTTGACGATGTAAATACAGCATTAATATTGGTCACGGATTGGTTTACAGCTAACAATCTGGTTCTTAACGCCAAAAAAACTAAATGTATAAAGTTCGCCTTGCCAAATGTTAGAAATTTAGGACCTAACATTGTCCTAAGTAATGAACAGCTTGAAACTGTTGATTCAGCGGTGTTTTTGGGTATTCAAGTCGATTCGAAAATTCAATGGGGTCCGCATATAACACGCTTGGCGGGAAGGCTCAGCTCGGCCGCCTATGCTGTCCGAAAAGTAAGACAATTCACGGACGTTGATACAGCTCGACTAGTTTATTTTAGTTATTTTCACAGCGTTATGTCCTACGGAATTTTATTGTGGGGAAAAGCCGCTGACATTCAAAATATATTTGTTTTGCAAAAACGAGCTGTTCGGGCAATTTACCAGCTGGGTTCTAGGGTTTCTCTAAGAGATTTGTTTAAAGAGATTGGCATCCTTACGGTGGCATCTCAATTCATCTTTGCCAACATTATGTATATTAGGCAGAATTTACATTTGTATACTAAAAACAGTATCACTGTTTTTAGTATACAAATGTAAATTCTGCCACATTCTTCACAATTTTAATACTAGAAATAAGCACCATCTACGTGTTCCCTTTCATCGGCTTCATAAAGTTCATAGCTCATTTGTAGGGCTCGGTATAGTTTTTTATAATAAACTGCCTTCATCTTTGTTAGACTTACCTTTTAATGCCTTTAAATCTAAAATCAAATCCATCCTTTGTTCTAAGGCATATTATTCGATAAATGACTACCTTGACGATAAGAGCAGTTGGTCGCTCGATTGAAATAATGACTGCGTTCATGCTCTTTCTCCAGATTAATTTATTTTCCGACAGGTTATATGAATTCATATAATTGTTTATTTTTTTTTACTTTTGACTTAGTTAAGTCATTTTAGTTTTATTTTATGTATATTTTGTGTTTTTGTGTTTTTTTTTATGTCTGTGTTTGTTTTATATTAATCTTCATTTTCTATTTGTGCCTTCTAGTCACGGTTGGGATGTAATTTCGAATTGATGTATGATGTGAATGTTCTATTAAATTGTATAATATCTTGGTTCTTCTAACCGTACAGACAGATGTGTTGCTGGGGAGTTTGTTCCGCCACTTCTTCTTCCCAGCCAAAACACTAGGAAGTGTCGAAGGGGGGGCGCTTTGGGGGACTGTCTTATGTAAAAAATTGACCTTCAAAAAGTGCTGATAAATCAGCCTAATTTGAATAAATGACTTTTGATTTTGATTTTTGATTTTATAGTAGTATTAGTAATAAGTATCCCTCCATAGACATAAATGAATTCTTATTATCTATATACATATAATAAAATAGTAGGAAAGTGAAAACTGTACTTTGAATATTTTTTTTAAAGAATACTTGGGGTGTGATCTATAATCGATACCGAAGCCAAAAATATAGTTTTTAGAATTTTTGTCTGTTTGTCTGTTTATCTGTTTGTCTGTTTGTCTGTATGTATGTCCGGGATAAACTCAAAAAGTACTGGACGGATTTGAATGATTCTTTTTTTGTTGTATAGGTATTAAGTCTGGCCAACATATAGGCTATAATTTATCTAGAAATCTTGAACACCTGGTGCAGAACCGCAACAGACCAGCTAAACTGTAAGAGATACAAAAATGGTGCCATTGCAAAAATTGTTCCACGTGATGAGCATTTTCTGCTGAGAGAATAAATTTGAAGATCTGGAACATCTAATGTGGAACACCATGAGCCCAGCTACACCATAACATTTATATAGGAATGACGTCTTAGCAAAGTTGTTCAGCCTGATGAGCACTCTCTGTTGACGTATAAAAATTGAAGATCTAGAACACCTGATGTGGGACACCAAGAGCCCAGCGAAGCTATCTATATCTATACATATAATAAAATAGTAGGAAAGTGAAAACTGTACATTGAATATTTTTTTTAAAGAATTCTTGGGGTGTGATCTATAATCGATACCGAAGCCAAAAATATAGTTTTTAGAATTTTTGTCTGTTTATCTGTTTGTCTGTTTGTCTGTATGTATGTCCGGGATAAACTCAAAAAGTACTGGACGGATTTGAATGATTCTTTTTTTGTTGTATAGGTATTAAGTCTGGCCAACATATAGGCTATAATTTATCTAGAAATCTTGAACACCTGGTGCAGAACCGCAACAGACCAGCTAAACTGTAAGAGATACAAAAATGGTGCCATTGCAAAAATTGTTCCACGTGATGAGCATTTTCTGCTGAGAGAATAGATTTGAAGATCTGGAACATCTAATGTGGAACACCAAGAGCCCAGCTACACCATAACATATATAGGAATGACGTCTTAGCAAAGTTGTTCAGCCTGATGAGGACTCTCTGTTGACGTATAAAAATTGAAGATCTAGAACACCTGATGTGGGACACCAAGAGCCCAGCGAAACTATAGCATATACAGGAATGACGTCTTAGCAAAGTTGTTCAGCCTGATGAGCACCCTCTGTTGCCGTATAAAAATTGAAGATCTGGAACACCTGATGTAGAACACCAAGAGCCCAGCTACACCATAACATATAGGAATGACGTCTTAGCAAAGTTATTTAGCCTGATGAGCACTCTCTGTTTCCATATAAAAATTGAAGATCTGGAACACCTGATGTAGAACACCAAGAGCCCAGCTACACCATAACATATATAGGAATTACGTCTTAGCAAAGCTGTTCAGCCTGATGAGCACTCTCTGTTGATGTATAAAAATTAAAGATCTGGAACACCTGATGTGGAACTCCTAGAGACCAGCTACACTATAAAATAATATAGGAATGACGTCTTAGCAAAGTTGTTCAGCCTGATGAGCACTCTCTGTTGACGTATAAAATTGAAGTACTGGAACACCTGATGTGGGACACCAAGAGCCCAGCTACATATAAGTATAGGAATGACGTCTTAGCAAGAGTTGTTCTGCGTGATGAGCACTCTCTGTTGACGTATAAAATTGAAGATCTGGAACACCTGATGTAGAAATCAAAGCTATCACTAATTTCACTGTATAATTTTATAAAATAACATAAGCTGGGAGTACCTCCACGCAGTAAAGGCGGTAACAGTTTAGAACTAATTTTAGATGATGAATAAAAATTTGACTCTACAGGTCAAAACTCCCATTTATTTTTTTACCCGGGCTCTTGAAATTGGACATCAGACTTATCGAGATATAGATGTTCGATTTTGACGACCCCGTGCCGCTGGCATAAGCAACAGAATCCGCGTACGAAGTCGCGGGCAGCAGCTAGTTAACTTAATATTTTATTTCAAACGAGTGCTTTCAATATTATTTACGTTCCTTTACGTTTGGGTCGCGTGCTCGTGCTAGCGCCTTTGAAAGGCTACGAGACAATGAAGCTCGGCCGTATCAAAGGGTAGTAATTCGAAAGCTCTGGAACGTGAAGATAAAATGGAAGAATAAGACATAGTACTCATTTCTCTTTGGACAAATATAAAGTATAAATGGACCCTTTACGAAGCTGTAAGCCAAGAAAACTGTTTTTTTTTTGTGTGAATTTGGTGCGTTTTATGGTCTCAATGTTAAAGCATTTAATAGTAAAGGGATAATAGAGTTATTTCAACTAAATTGAAATATTTCAAACTTGATATATTCATTTGGCGGTGTTGGCCCAGTGGTATCGGCCGCGACTAAGGAGTTCTGACTTAGCCAGGTACATTACTTCGTATATTTTATAACTTAACCACTGCTCTCAAAACGGTGAAGGAAAAAAATCGTGAGGAAACCGGCATGTCCTAGAACCAAAATTTCGAAGACGTGACATCTACCAAACCCGCACTGGGCCCGCGCCGCATGGTGGATTAGGTGTGGGCCACACAGGCCTCCTCTCTGTGAGAGAGGGAGCTCTCATAGAGAGAAGGCCTGCCTCCCAGCAGTGGGAACATATATAAGCTGATGTCCTGATTATGATACTCATATATACACCGTGTTCCGGACGATATACATAAACTTCGACCAGATGTTCAAACCACGGAAGTAAGCATTTTTCATTATGGACACATTAATAAATTCTTATTTTTTATTTTTTGTTAATTTTCATACAAACTAAATACCTAGACGTAAATAACCCGATATGCATGCCTCTTTATCCGAATTGGCAACGTCGTATTTTCATTCATAACATTTGGCGGGCTGAAACAAATGAAATGCAAATAGTATTTGATAGATTTCAAATTAAGATACTTTCTCACTGCATAGCTCAATTAAATTTCATTAAATGAAATTACAAATATCTTTGTAACGAAGCCTTTTTAAGTACTACTTCCTATGTTGGATTTGATTTGTAAAAGCCATAGAAGTATTTGCTAAAGTTTATGGATAACGTGAAGAACACGGTGTATAAAAAAAAACTTAAAACGAGGAAGGGCTGGAAAAACCGGGCATGCTCCAAACAAAAAAAAAACACTGAGAGAAAGAACTTTTCGGCTCGATAAATCGTCTTTTTAGATTTTTTAGGTACTTCTCTGTATCTCTTAAACCCTAAAGCATATACCATATCTCTTTTAGTTTCATTTCTGTACGTTATGTTGTGCGCCAATAAAATTCAATTTATACTGCGCTCCTGTGCACAGAGGTCAGTGCCCTAATGCACTGTGGGGAGCCATAGATTACATTTCAGCAGTAGTCCATACAATATTCAAAGGTAATTATGTTGTTTAGCAAATATTAGAGTCGAGGTTTGAGAATAAACTTGTGCATTTTGAAAGTTCACAAAGTTTTTTTTAATAATACATCCAACTGTACTTTCGCACTTCTGTTCCCCATTCCTTACACTTCTCATGACGTTCTTCTTCTCGTAAGCTCGTTTTATTTTGAGTAATTTATGAATAAACTTATTTATAGTAAATTAAGCATTTGCAACGTTTGCAATTGCTTTTTAACTTTGGTGTCCGTTGACGCATGCCTGTGTACAAACCTCTATGGATTTTTATTGTGATAGTCGCTTGTATACCAAAGTCGTAAGGTATCGGACACTTGCGTCGAGTTGTGTACGAAGTGCTAATCTGTACTGTCCCACTTGTCTCGTCATTTCACTCACTTCTCACGACGGTGCTTCTGCTGCTTCCCGCCAGTTTTTTTTTACTCTGTTTTTGTTGATTTATTAATACCTATATTATATCAAAATATTGTGAAAACGGCATTGTCATAATGTAATTTATTGTTTCACAAAGATAAAATTTTTGAAAAAACCACCACATAAAATTGTAATATAACTTTTCTTTCGGAATTCGGTGGCTTTGGTTGCTTTTATTTCATCACTAGCTTCCGCCCGCGACTCCGTCCGCGCGGATGTCGGTCTTCGCGTGGATGGTTTATTTCTCCATTTTGAGTAACTCTGACAATGACATCTTATAAATATCTATTGGACCCAAATACGGCTAAGCCTATAATAATTAAGGAGATCCCTCTATTGAGCTAATATATAAAACTGAAAAATAAGATTTTTTTCTACGTATTTTTCCAGGATAAAAAGTATCCCATTTTATGCCCAGGATAATAAGGTATAATTATACCAAGTTTCATCGAAATCGAACCGTTAGTTTTCACGTGATGCCTGCATATACAGACAGACAGACAGACAAAAACATTTTTAATCACATATTTGGGTTTGGTATCGATCCAGCAACACCCCCCGCTATTTATTTTTTCAATATTTTCAATGTACAGAATTGACCCTTCTACAGATTTATTATATGTATAGATTTCATTCAGAGCGTATGTGACAACCACAGCAAATACAAGAGACGCAGTATTGTTCTCTTGTGAGTTCGTACGGATGCATTTCCCTCTATTTTGGTGTTGACGAGCAACATTGCTTTCCAACTCGTGCCACATCAGATCCGTGTGCATGTAAATGGACCTCCTATTTGTTGGTATAATAGTACTGAACGTTGCAGTTTCAGTTAGCCAGTATTAATATCAGACACAGTGTTATTAAGTTATTCTAATAAGAATTTCTCAATAGCAGCCACGGAGTCAGGACTTATGGCCAAATAGCGTTACATTTTTTTAGAATGACTAAAATCCACGGTGTTCCTTCAATATCCCTTTATATCACAGTAATCTGATAAAACTGTCCCGCGAAGTTGAGGTTACATGGAACTTTAGTTGCCAAAATATAGGTGTACTATTCAGTACATTAAATTTTCGTAAATTTTGAGAATTCAAGAAGTTTTAGTATTACTCTTCGTATTTGGATAGTAATTTCGAAATTATTTATTATTTTTGTTTTTTTTATTCTTTATTATTTCGCAAACAAACCACGGGTCAGTCATTAATTGCAAAGTACCCTCATTAGTACGAGTAGAGGCTCAGTTCCCACATTTCGGATTTTATTGGGCACCAAAAATATTCGCGAGCTCTTAGTCTACACGAACATAATTCTAATAATTTTCTAGAGAGTTTAAAGCTTATTTGATTGCTTGGTAGTTTGTGAGGGGTGAAGGGAAACCGTAAGCAAAAGCTAATTTGTGAACACCACCTCAAATGTCTAAGCACAATCAACACCACCTAATGCAAGGCAAAGCCTCTTTTTAACCGACTTCAAAAAAAGGAGGAGGTTCTCAATTCGGTCGGTATGTTTTTTTTTTTATGTATGTACACCGATTACTCCGAGGTTTCTGGTCCGATTAGTGTAATTCTTTTTTTGTTCGATGCAGTATACTTGCAGTTTGTCCCATAAAAATTTCATCCAATTTGGTTCAGTACTTTTTATTTTGTGAGCATTTTTATTGATGGATGATGTGATGATTTTTACTTTTTTGAGTGTTTGTTACGCGATTACTCCGCCAATTATGGACCGATTTTCAAAATTCTTTTTTTGTTGTACGAGGAATAGTTCACTTTAGGGAACACTGCAAGTTTCATCAAAATCGGTTCAGCAGTTTTTGATAGGGAATTTTATTAGCTTATTGTGTACATGAGGGATGTAAATACCAGTGCTAAGGATTACCAAATTCTAGTGCACATGTAAGAAATGATGTATTTGACAAGAATTTGGGTTGAATATTTATACTAAAAAGAGTAAAATGAAAAACTTAAAAAAAAATTTAACCACCTTCAAAAACAACCACAAAAAAGGGTAAAATAACCTACAAAATAACTTTTCTTTCGGAAGTCGGTGGCATAAAAGACAACGAAATAAAAAAAACAAAGCCACCTACTTCCGAAAGAAAAGTTATTTTGTAGGTTATTTTACCCTTTTTTGTGGTTGTTTTTTTCGTCCCATTGACTGGACTAAGTGTGTGTTCATTGATTCTAAATCCAAACATCTTGTCCTTACGAAAGACAGTACCTACCGTGTCAAAGAAATAGGATTGTTTTCTCATCATCATCATCATCAGCCGGAAGACGTCCACTGCTGAACATAGGCCTCCCCCTTAGACCGCCACGCCGAACGACAATTCGCCACTTGCATCCATCGGTTTTCTCACTCGGTTGTAATTCCACTGAGATCGGCACTCAATCAATTTAGAAGCTGCGGTAAATGATCTTACTAGTATCATGTTCTTCTTCCTAATGGGTCCATTGAAACAACATAAAGGTACAGGGCGTGAAAAGTCCTAAACAGAGACAAAAAGACACATTCTCTTGTCTCCGTTGCGATACGTATAGTGTTTGTGGTGAAGTTACAGTCACAGTTGTGACATTTTTAAACTTTTTTCAAATAATAATTGTAATGTCTCGGGGGTCAATAAAACACACTTTTTGTCACTCAGGTTATCTGATCAGGATACACTGTATGCGCAAGTCTAAAGACGTGCTCACTCGCCTACGGCTGGTAACCGACTGACAACGCCAATGCGCCCGCGCATACACTACATCCCTTCTTTATTTTAATTGAATTGAAATGTTTCAAAATTACAATATTAGATTAGGTTTTAATATTCCGACCTAAACACCTATAATTGGTGGATAACTAATCAAATGTTTTAAATATAATTATTTCAGATTTACCGCAAAGTTTTACAGAACAGCAATGATTTACTTAATTTTAAATCTGTGTAACAAATCTTAAAGACATAGTTGATAACAGTAAATAACAATACTATAGTACAAAATTAACAAAATTATTTACTATTTACGCTAGTTCATCATTTTCTCTTAAATCACTATTACCACTATTTTGATTTTACATTACGACGATATTCTTTCCCGGTTTCATCATTCCGATAACATCGCAACCTCTCACGTCCGTTACTGTATGCGCAGGATTGAAATTGGGGGTCAACTTATTATCTTTGATTAAATTTTCCACCAATACTTTTTCTCCTATTTCCAAGCCTGTCGCTTTACTTTTGAGATCCCCATGCTCCTTCCCTTTTTCCTTCATTTGCAGATCTCTTTCTCACTTCTTCTTCTATTGATTTGTATTCCATGTCTGGTGCTGCCCGGATCTTGTCTCTAAACTGTCTTTTATAAAACAACTCTGAGGGAGATTTGCCTCTTCTTGTATTCTTTAAGATCGGGAACTATTGGCGACACCCACGGAGAGGGTCCATTTACTTCCTCGATAATATCCGCATCCTTCAGTTCCTCTAGTTTTTTGGCAAACTTTTCTTCTAAGGGAATGGGAACTCTTCTAAAAATTATTTTTGGCTTATGCCAAAACCCGATTCACCTGTCTAGTATTTTTGTGTAAAGAATCTATGTGCAATGGAATCGAATCAGTTACTTATTCTGAACAAACTATATTCAGGTTTCGCATATACCAAAAATAATGTTGTATATGGTTGAGTGACTGGTTTTACTGATCGGCCTTTTGGAATCTGGACAGTCACTCCTTTGAAAACGCTTTCCCTAACGATGTCACATTGTTTAATTCATTAAGCCAAATTGAAGCCCAATTTTAAGCACGCCTAATAAATCGCGTGTGCTGTTTCTGATGACATAAGCAGTACACTTTATACTTTTATTTTTAATGACTGAAATGTCCACGTCAAAGGAGCCTATAATATCCAGGAGTTTTTTACTGCCATAGGAAATAAGTGTCTTATTAGGTTTGCGTATCTGGTTGGAAACTTACACATTATTGACTATTAGAAATTGTTATATTCTGTCTGTAATAATATTACATCTACTTCTTGAATCTATTAGCATATCAACGGTGACTCCCTTAATATTGCATTTCATAGTTTCGCCGTCATCCAGGTGGAAAATATAGTCAATTACAGATTTATTGGCATCATTTTTTATTTCTTTTCATGGTTTTTCTTTTTTTTTTTTACAGTCCTGTTGTCTGGCCTGTTGTTGGAAAATTGTCTTTTCTGTCGAGTCCTGCAATGTTCTCGGAAAAGACCAATGAATCCACATTTTAAACATCGTTTGTCTTTTGCGGGGCATTTTGTGTCTTCGGATAGATGGGTGGAGTTTCCACATCTACTACATTTTGTGTTCGATGATCGTTGTCTGAACGGTTTGTTGTTTTTTTTTTTCTTATCTATTTCATTTATTTTTGCTTTGTTGTAATAAATGATAAATTATAATTATTTATTCAGTAAATTGGTTTTGGCAAACTCTTTTACACGTCAAAAGACACTATTTTACACTAGATGAGGCCGGTGTTTCGTACCTGACTACTCTGAGAAGAAACATCCGAAACAAACTCAGAGGTCACAGTCTCTTTTAAAGTCCAGACAATTTTCTATTGTTCAAATTATATGGGAACCATGCAGTGTAATTATTCGCATCGTTTGTATTTACAGTTTTAAATTGTTCTAATCGCCTGGCTACAACTTCTAAAGCATTTGCTTTACTGATGATTTCGTCTAAACATATTGTATCCCAGTATTCTTTTTTTTTTTTCGATTAATCGACACTTTTCCGTGATTTGATCGATAATATGCTCTTCTTTACTATGGAATTGACATTTATCGGCATGGTTTCTCAACCTTAATAAAAATCTTTCAAATTGTTCTCCTTCCTCCTGTTTCGTGAGTCGGAAAAGGTATCTTTCATAAATCCGACTTTGTTTTGGAGCAAAGTAACCCAACAAAAAACTAAGCTCATAACATTAAGTTTATAAGGTCTAAACCCTTAAACTGATTATAAAAGAGCATTCATTATGCCAATATTACTTTTAGTGGCACATTATTAGAAGATTTTTCTTAAATTACCTTTAATTTTATATTTTGGCTGGGTAAACGATAATAAATCCAATTTATACGGCTACAATAAGGGCTCGAAATTGTTTTTCTTATAGAGGCTAGTTACATTGCTTTTTAGCCACATAATATTCAAAGTCATATAAAGGCTTTTAGTATGGTCAATTATTCATAGGAAAGTAATGCACAAGGTAACTATGATGCTTTTAAACTTATAGGAGCATTTTATAAGACGTCTATCCAACAAATGAATTCTAGCATGTTATATGATGTTTACACACACTACCTCTACTCTTATGGTACTACAAAATGACCAAGCCGATACTCACGAATCAGCTAGTGGTTCCGCAGAGGATTATTTTATAGAAAATGAGATTGAAAAGGAAACCAGTGAGGAAGAACATAATTGTAGCGGTAGTGATAGTGATAAGGACATATAGATATTGCTATCAAGAGTCGGAGAATATTGATATTCGTAGTGATATAAGAGGATGGGTAGTGAAATTCAACATTTCCCATATCGCTTTAAGTGACTTATTATTTGATCTTTTCTCTTTGCAATTAATTTTCCGCCAGTTACACGAATGTTCAAGTTTTCTTAATTTATTTTCATTACATTATGACCAGCGCAGAACGCCATCTTTTTCCCACTTGCTCGGTACTGCGGACAATTTTGAGTGTCCTAACAATTTTGTAAGGCGTTAAGTTACTATTGTTAATGAACCTCACTATTTTCAATAATATGGTTGGCGTTTTTCTTTATTTGCCAAACTGTTGCACAAAATAATGTAAATCACTGAGAAAAAGACTTATTGCAGACGGCTATAAGGGCCGTCGGATTTTTATGAGCCTTTAATTTGCTACAATAAGTTTAAATAACCTTGTATCGGACCATAATAAAATATGTATAAGGGTGATCGCCCTTATCAACGCTCTTCATATCATTCTCACAGGGGTATTGGCTTTGTTGGAGCACTTTTCTTGCCATTATAAGTTTAGTTTGAAACTATAAAGCAACTATAAGAGGAGTATAAGGGTTTTGCCCTTATAAGTTGTGCCCAAATGCTCCCTTATTAGCGATAATACTGCTGCTATAAGAACATTATTTTTTGGCATTCTAAGCCACTACAAAGAAAATATTTTGATTGTTTGAAACAGTCTAAATTATTTAGAGCTATTGCATAATCATCGACACCTGCGCCTTCTTCAGCATGAGCTCCAGGAAGGTTTTAATACACTTCTTGAATTGCTATTCCCCCAACGTGGAGAAGAGTAGCTCTTTTTTTTTTACGGGAGTGTCGATGTTGTCATTCAGTAAATAAATTTCAAGTGCCCTCTTCCATTTCCTCCAGCGAGTGCCGACAGATGTCGGATCGCTTTCGCAATCGAAATGTCTAAGTTGGGAACTATGGATGATGCACGAGTCATTTTGGGTAGCAATAAAATATTGACTCTTATTTTTGCATGGCTTTTTACTGAAAATCAGTAACAGTATTACAACTGCATAGCCCTATTTTTTGTTGTACCTTGCGTGGCTTTTTACTGAAAATCAGTAACAGTATTACAACTGCATAGCCCTATTTTTTGTTGTACCTTGCGTGGCTTTTTACTGAAAATCAGTAACAGTATTACAACTTTACTTATTTCAATTTTATTTCGATTTTATTTCAATTTTATTTCAATTTTATTTCAATTTTATTTCAATTTTATTTCAATTTTATTTCAATTTTATTTCAATTTTATTTCAATTTTATTTCAATTTTATTTCAATTTTATTTCAATTTTATTTCAATTTTATTTCAATTTTATTTCAATGTTATTTCAATTTTATTTCAATTTTATTTCAATTTTATTTCAATTTTATTTCAATTTTATTTCAATTTTATTTCAATTTTATTTCAATTTTATTTCAATTTTATTTCAATTTTATTTCAATTTTATTTCAATTTTATTTCAATTTTATTTCAATTTTATTTCAATTTTATTTCAATTTTATATCAATTTTATTCCAATTTTATGTCAATTTTATTTCAATGTTATGCAAATTTTGTATCATTTTTTTAATTTGTTATAATTGAAATTGTATAAATGTAATTAATTGTAATTGATAATCAAAATATGTTTTACTAACACAAGCTGTTTAAGAAAATTGTTACTAACCATTTATCAGCTCTGAGCTTGAATTAAAGATTTCTCGAGTACTCATTGCGTGGACTTCATTATATTTTTGTAAATGTTTGTTTTTTTTTTAATAATTTACAGTCCTTTTAAAATTGTTACTTATTTAATCGGCGTGGCCCTTTGTTATTTACTCATTGCGTGGCCTTTTGTTAGGTACTTATTTAAACGGCGTGGCCCTTTGTTATTTACTCATTGCGTGGCCTTTTGTTAGGTACTTATTTAAACGGCGTGGCCCTTTATTATTTACTCATTGCGTGGCCTTTAAGTGTACCTTTATTATAACTATTTTCCGAATATGTATAAATTGTGCAAGCATAAAAATAGTAAGGTTAGGTTATCTACCTAATTTAACTATTGTGATGTAATTGTTCTTCAAATAAAACAGTAAAAGTAGAATATGTATAGTAGTATAGTGTAAACACAACATACGTACTTTTGCTATCAACACTTCCAAATTCAATAAGTCTATTATTAAAATGACATTATCTAAAGCTATTTATTAATAGGTTTTTACTAATGAGTATAACAAATCCATAAACAAAATTAATTCTGTAAGTAATAATATCTTTAAGCGACTTGAAATAACTAATTACCTATCCTTTCTACTGTGTTGTGAACAGTTAGGTAAGTATTTCTTATTATCTCGATCATAAATCTCATTATGTCGATAATTACGTTTGGTTAAACTTTTTTACTAATTGTGGGTAGTTACCGTTAGGTCGCATACTTGCACTATATTATATTTTTGTAGTATCCTTGCGTGGCCTTATTTTCCATCTAATACGATGCATGGCCATTTACAATGAAGGATAGTGGTATGAAACTGTTTATCAGTAACAATTGCTTACGTATTGGCTCGATTCATATGTGATTTTGATTTAGCTCATAACTCAATGTAAAATGAGTGTTAATTTGCTAGTATTTTTTCTTATATAATAACAAATAATTTGTAATAGGCTATTTGGAACGAATCTACCCGCAAACAACTGATAGGCAATAAACAATTACTTATATTCCTTCCTTCATTTTATTTTGTTTTTAATGTGTCATGTACTCACTTTTATCCTCGTCGCCATTTGTAATGTCTCGGGGGTCAATAAAACACACTTTTTGTCACTCAGGTTATCTGATCAGGATACACTGTATGCGCAAGTCTAAAGACGTGCTCACTCGCCTACGGCTGGTAACCGACTGACAACGCCAATGCGCCCGCGCATACACTACAATAATAACATTTTATTCACCAACAAAATTACAAATAAATATAATAATACAAATGTTGCAAAATCTATACAATAAGTTATATAACCCTGCCTCTTAGACTAGGATGTACACTTGTACTTTAAGAGACAGTGTTCACCGAGCAGTTCCTTAAACATAGTTTAATTAAATAGGTGGGTGTTTTTTTTATATCATGTGACATAGTTTTGTGAAGTGTTTAATTCAATGCATCCAATACAATAGTTTGAGTGTGTTACAATAAAAACGTTTAAAATTAAATAAATAAAAAGTACCTACCTACCATCGGCATGAATGTAATAGGAAAATCTAAGATACTATAAAAATACTAAGGTGTTACAGAGTACAGGTAACAGTTTATCTTGTGAAATTGTCTTTTATACTGATTACGTAACACTTTCTGCTAACAACTGTCCCTGGGTCCCTGTATATAGATTATCCGTTTAAATAGACATATCTAATTGTTTCTTTGTTCAGATATTATGTATGAGCGGTAACCGTGACAAACAGGCTTTCGTTTGCAATACAATGACGTCAATCGTAACGTAATGGCCCCTATTCTTATAGTTGTTCAATTCGTCTTACTTCCCTAAATGTCCTTATCTGAGTCTGACAACATATCCACTAGCCGAATGTTCAGATAAAATCCATGTCATCCGTCTTTTGACACACTCTTGTCCTTGTGCCTAATGTAGGACGAAAATAAACTTTTTATTATAGTGACCTTCCGTGATGAATTTGGATGACAATGTGTTTTGTAATTCCTGCTGCGTCACTTTTTTCATTTTCTCAATATCATTTTCATACCATGCGTTTGATAACAGGTCTCAACTATTATTGATCGAATGGTCTGAATTATACATTTATTAATACTACTTCTTTCCAAAGTTCAGTGAGTTTGGTTCCCGGTTACCAAATACTTTATTGGAATATTATATACTCATTTTTCTCGACAATTATTATGAAAATTCTAACTCAATACCCTGCGAATGGCGGCCATTTATAGTGTTCTTGTATTATGAGGGTTTCGTTATTTTTTTTTTTTTTCATTACGTGGAAACGTCGTCCATATTGTACATATTGTCCGTCTTTCATTAATTAGGCAGCCTATGGGAATTTAAATTATGGTCACCTGAAACAATAAAACTTCCTGACACAAATAGTTAAAATTAACTTATTTTTCTTTTTTTTTTAAACTTTGTCGCAAAGTCGGAATTTCTCCTGTATTGTGGGTGCGTTTACAAACATAGAAACTCACATACACAAACACGCAGACTCGCCCCTTGTATGAAGATTTGATTGGTAAAATTTTAATGGGCCCCGACTGTGAGTCGTTCTGTTCTGCTTCTTCCTGCTGTTCTGTTGGGCTTGTTTCTTTCTTTTTAGTTTTTATATAAGTTAACTTTTTCACGTATTTTTCAAAATTAGTTTTTACGCAGTCGGGTTTTTTGTTTTTCTTTAAATTATTTTTTTTATAATTATGACCCCCACCTTTATACTTGTATTTGTTTTTACTAATACTGTACTCATTTTTTTTACCACAACGATATTGATTCCATGTAGAAAGTTGGTCAGATTGATTATCTCCACCAACTTTAAATACATATTTTATAATAAATAAATAAAAAAAGTATTAATTAGACTCAAACAGGACAGAATAAATTACATAAATGAACAAAACAAACAAAATTATTTAAAAAGTAACATAATGCACAAAAAAAGTTAAAAAAAAGGAATAACTCCTGTGCGAAGCTACGAATATGTTATTAATTTTTTTTATAAAGGTACATCTGTACAAAAATTAACATTTTTTGGGCAGTCGTGCAGTAAACGAAACATATTCGTTTTTTAGACAATTTCTAGTTTCTAACGCTATTTATATGTTGATAGGAGTGGTCATTAATTACAAAACTTTATTAACTCAATACTGCCGAGTCAATTGTCCTCCAACTTTTTTGGCGCTCAGCCAATTTCATCGACCGTGAAAACTTTTGTGATAGTTGATCAAAAACTATCACAAAGTTTCACATCATTCCAAATCTTTTCTAGGTTTTGTTTGATAAGTAAACAAGTAGATTATTCAAGTGTTAGACTGCCACGTGATGTATACGTTCCTTCAAAGCTTATCTTATTATGAAACAAAATTTTTGTATTATTATATACCTAAATGGGTTTTATCTGTTTTTGACAGGTCACTGACTGGATTAAGTTTCAGATTATGCTTACGTCTTAGAGCCTATGCACACCACGTTTATTAAACGCGCCGTTGACGCGCGTTTGTAGCGATACAGACGCGATGCAAACGCGCGTTTGACACTTTGTATCACTAAAATAAACTGCTCTGTTTCACATAAGCGCTTGTTTCAATTGTTTGCTTGTTTGCACGTGGTGTGCATAGGCCCTTAGATAAACCTTTGCTTTTTTCCCCATGTTAGGAGGCTTCGTCTACTTTCATACTTCAAACATCAGCTATTAACTCTACGATGTGCTCTCGAGGAGGCTTCTAGATCGTCGGATTGTTCAGCGCGAGCGGTGAACGCTAGTATCGTTTTCAGTAACATTGAACGGCAAAGTTTAGTCCAAGCGTGACGTGGCATAACGACCGCGCTGTCACAAGGCTGCCTTTATAGAGAATAGTACTGCTGGTCGTATGTCAGTCGTAACATCGTAATACTTTAACTCTTTACCGTCTTAAAAAAAAGTAGGTTCTCAGTTCGACCTGACATATATGTTTGGATGTATCCGCGATTATCTCGCGTTTGGCTGAACCGTTTTAATGCGGTTTTCAAAAAGTGTTTGTTACATTCTGGGAAAGGTTTAATATATAACAATAATAGATATCTCGTGAAGTTGCCCGCATAGATCCGTTTTTATTGCTTACTAGGATTGTAGATTTTCAAAGACTCCGATTATATGAAGATTTTTGTTGAATATCTAAACTAATAAAAAGGGGAAAATAAAAAACTTTTTGAAAAATAACCTCCTTTTTTGAAGTCGGTAAAAAGGGAACCGACTTCAAAACCATCCTACACAAAAAAAGTGTAAAATAACTTTCCTTTCGGAAGTCGGCCACTTACAACAAAGCCACCGACTTATTAATTTATTGTTAAATCCTCATTATTGTCTATACAGGTACGTGGCAATAGTGAAGCCTCTACAACACAGACTGAGTCGTCGAGTGGCGCGAGCGGCTCTCTTCACGGTGTGGTGTGCAGGCGCATTGCTCGCGCTGCCCAGTCTCCTTTACTCTGACACTTATAAGAAGCAGTAAGTGTATAATTATTATCTTGATTATCTGTTGTTTCATCTTAAAAACGAGGAATACACCGGTGATAAACAGACAGATGTGAAGTCGTCAACCTATTTAGACATCAACAAAATGTAACGCACTAAGGCATTGGGTGCGTTTAGCCGATACAAAATCTAGACAAAATATGCGGAACAGTCAGCTATGCTGACTATTATCGGCTGTAACGATGCTGAGGTCAGACGAGAGTGAAGTTAGCAATTAAAATACGATTATTAATTCGAGTCAGTAAAATGACATTTCCAGTGTTCAGGTTTGTTTCATTTTGTTTGTATCAGTGACAGTTGCACTTGTCATTTTACTGACTCGAATTAATAATCAAACTAGCTTGAATATTCCGTCATTTTACTTTTTGAGTTTGTCAATGTCAAACTACCGGATAGTTGTCAGTGTTAACCGGCTAAGATACCTATTATAATATTTTATCTTAAGATACCATATCGCTCGCCATACAATTCAATGGACCATCACCCACGACGAAGATAGAATATTTATTTCATAGTTTCGTATCTTAAGATAGAGAGCGATATAAGAATTTGTTATCGTAAGATAACATCTTAAAACAAAATGTTTATTAAATAGTATCTTAGCCGTGTGTAGCGCCCTTTATAATACCACGTATCTATCCAATCTGAATATAACTACTTATCATTTCTCAGCTTCCTCAGACTATGCTGTTAAGCAGTCGCCATTTTTCTTTTAGTGCTGACAAGATTTTGTATCGGCTAAACGCACCCATTGTCTTGAAAGCTGGACTGACTAGTACAGAGGTCCTATGAAAACTTGTAGGTATTTAATAAGGTGCGAAATTTTTTAAAATATTTCCTAAGAGCTAGATAGTTCATAAAAAAAGATAACAATACCGGAAGGAGAACATGTAAGGTTTTATCTGTGTTATCCGTTGCTAAATCAAATTTCGGTAATCCTATTATGAATAACTACGGACGCGGCACCGGATTTTGTCATTCCGATCCGAAATCTGCCTGCACCGGTTTGACCGACCCGACTTAAAAATGGACTAAATACAATTGCTTCGCAAAAGTTTCATATTTCTACAACCTTGTTGAACAGAAATGACACAACCCAAAACATCTATGAATTTACATCGCATTAAATAGTTTATTTTTGAAACGGCCACTTTAGAAGAATCATATTAGAAATAATATTATGAATTACGTTACAATTCGATTTAACTGTCACTAATTGACAATTGATACCTAATTTTATTTTACTACGTACTCATTATTATCAAATAATTATGTGTGTGTGACATTTAAAATAAAAAAAATACGTGTGCCACTCGGGGACTGCCGCGGTAAAGCTATTGCATAGCATTTTTTATCAACTTATGCAATTATAATTATTTATTTATTATATTTATTACTGTACTAATTAGGCTATGGTCAGCCACGTCAATCAAGTGAAACGTCAAGAAACGTTCTCCTCCCTCTCCCTCTCCCTCAATAAAAGCATGCTTTCGTGCTAGTAATGAGCACGTCTGTCCATACCCTTATGAGCACGTCTGTCCGTACCTTTATAATTGCCGAAGTCTCCCGAACTGAAGTGGCAGTTGGCTGACCATTTTTGTCGAAGGACAGAACTGGAAGGCCGGTGGAGCAGACGAGTCCTGGAGTGGAGACCGCGTATCGGCAAGCGAAGTGTGGAACACCCCCAGCTAGATGGACAGACGACCTTAAGAAAGTGGCTGGGACAGACTGGATCTAAAAGCAGTTTGCAACATATTTGTGCAAAATCTAAACATTTTATTTCACGGAAATCGGAAACCTGTGGATCCACAGGTGTGAAACTTAGGTAGGATATCTATAAAAGATTTTCGGTTAACGCCTAATCGATTTAGCTATTCCCAGGGTGTTGGCCAAATTCTCGATTCCACACACCTGCTCTAAGTATAAATAAGGGTATTAGGCCATTATAAAGGTCGCTAGACAGCCAAACATAGACTTTATTAGCATTGGCCTTTAAAGAATATATAAATAATCCAGCGATCCGACCTATCTCTGTTTTCTGAAGACTTTCATACTTATGATATTGACAAAGTATCCTTTTGTCACGCCTCGCTGTAAATTATACATACATTAATTAGACATTAAATTGACGGTAAGAGACATTTTTCGAAACATTAACATGTAAAATTAAGTCTAAATATCTTAGTAAAGACTTATTATTTATTGACCAAATCACTTTCTTTATACATTTTTTATAGTTTTTTACGCCCCGTAACATCGAGCCCCGTCTTAGAATGAATGATATTACGATTTGACGATTTTTTGTTTTTGACGTTAGTTACGTTCGTACATCCGTATCCGTACCCGTGTCTTCGTTAACGGTCTTAGAAAGTAGACCCACTGGTATCCTGTTTAGACAGTTCTTCGCCCTACCCTTTTGGGTACCAAGCATGACTAGCTAAATCAATCGAATCCGTCCCCTCTACATACATTTTGATGACAAACCGAAAAGTACGAGAACGGTTCTAAGAACCGCAAAATGAGTTATTGTGTAGTTCTGAATTAGGAAGTTGTCTACATGAACTACTCCTTAATTACTTAGTAAAGCCTTAGCTAGCTTAGTAGTAGCAAGTAAGTATCAATTAAAGTTTGAAGGCAGTTCTAAAGATTTAAATCGTTAGATTTTAGGAAGATGACGAGCATGATGTAAAAGCTTCTATTTCTCTATTGAAATTTGTTCAGGGAATTCCCCCTGGATTTCTTGAACAGAACGGGTGTCTCTGGTGGGCTTCTGAGCGACAGTTGTCGAGTTTTTCTAACGTCCTAGTCTTGTGGTGATCTCTAAATCTATGATTGTTATTACACTTCTGAACTCTCGCTTGAACATATTTCCATACTAGGAATGCAAGTTCACTCTTCTTAGTATTATCACTTTAGTTCAGTGACGTAACATCTAAGTATTTTAATCTTAGAATGAACATATAACCTCGTAAAATTTATATCCTACAAACTTACTATGTTGGTACTAACTTAGTTAATTTTCTAGACAGCGTCTTAAATTTTCGTCGTAATCTTGTATTATATAGAGCACACGGAGTACACTGAATATTTTAGAATATCCTGGATGTCAAAACACGTAGGTTTCAGGCTAAAATAAAATGCCTTAAATAAATTTTTATCCGGCAGCCGTCGGGTATTCTCAAGGGCCAGTTAACTGGTTCTAATATACATATCATGGTTAACCTTTATTTGGTCTCATGGGGTATTACAAACCCCACCATACATTTAAAGGTTTAGAATTTACTAAATTTTGAATTAAGCTGATGTACCCGATAGCTTCATAAAAATATACACATATTTTCATAAAATCTTTATTTTGTATAAGTATGATCCGGGTGTCTGATACCCCAAGCGTCCGTTAACATAACTTTAATAATGCTTTAAACCTAATGATCGTTTATGAACACATTACATGTCAAAATTGGTAACCTAATGGACTTTCGTTGTATCCAGATATTAAGACTGATGTGGATACAAAGTTTTTCATTAGGTACAGTCGAGTTCAATAATATGTTGGCAGTGTCAATGATTCAAAATATTGTGAGCGTTGGTAAGCTCAATAAATTCTACAGAATCTGTAGATCAAAAATATATCCTCATGTGAACGGTTCAATAATATATAATTTGCATTAGGCAATAATATGTGAACACCTTTTGAAAAAATATATCTATACTACTATTGTAGTATAGATATATTTTTTCAAAGCTATTGCTTTAATAATATCTGAGCAGGGTAAGCTTCATAATTATCTCCACAATCATAGGAAAGTATATTATTTGCTCGAATAAATAAGATCCTGTTTATATTAATAATAATAATAATAATTTCTTTATTTTCTCCCACAAAGTAGATTGCAAGTACAATAATCTTATCGATATCTTATCAATACTTTTGTGGGAGTCAGGAATCCAAACTAGGATACCCTGTGCTATGGACTCCTGGCCCCCCCACTCAGAGATTACAGATGTTACAAATTGTACATATTGTAATAAAATGTTAGAGGAAACATAAGAGAAAATACCTCAAACACGGTTTAAATTAAAACAAAACTTTTTAAAATAAAAATAAAAGTACTTAGTTACTAATAAAAAATGAAAAGAAAAAAATCTTTAAACCTTTGCTTTGCGGTGTGGAAAGTGTAATGTATGTAGTGTTGTGTGTTTATTTCGTCTTCTGGAAAAATAATTGGCTAGGATAATATAGCAAGCAGCTTTTCTGTGTCCTCATAATCAAGCCCCAAAAGCCAACATGTCAGTTTTTTTTTACATTCTACCTTGGACAGATTAATTATTGAGAGTATTTTATTAACTTTATTATACAGTCTGCTTGCCCGAAAATTGTAAAAATTTTGAGCAAAAGATGTCTTTACTGAGATAGTTTCACAAACTTCGTAGTGTCTCCTAGTATTAACCTTTTCCTTAGCTTTCGACATATCAATAGAGGCATGTTTTTTTAACCCTAGAAAGATAGTCTGCGTAAAATTTACGCATGCATTTCCGAAATATAGCTCTATCTTTCTAAATAGCGCGAATCCATAGCTGTGCGTTTAGGACATCTCATTAGTCGCTGAAAGCTGCAGTATGGCGCAAGTTTCAAGAAGGTAAGTATAACCGATTTTGAAATATAACGACTGAGTGCGTCAAAATTACGCATGATTATCTTTTATGTAACTTTTATGATTTCGACGTGTATATATTTTTTAAATTTTTTTATCATATTATAGGTGTATATCATTATTAATATTATCAGTTTCTTTATAAAGATATTGAAGCAAAAATATAAAACAATGGGGAGTAGAAACTTGGACGAAGACCATAATCCCTGTGAGGATACCAACAGAGAAGCAGGGGACCATGAAAGTGAAGATGATGTCCAGAGCGACATAAAAGAAGCTTTTATGGATGAGTTACAAGAAGAACAGCCCTTTTTGCCTTTTTATAATGAAGCGAAGGGCAAAAATGTAAAAAAAAAACACTATGTCGTGAGCATAACGTTGATATGTGCATAAAGCTGTTTGTAACAGAGTTTTATATAACTAAATGTTCCTAATGTATATAAGATATTCTAGTTGTTTATTTTGTGCTATAAAAACGTTGATTATATAAAATAAAAATTAGTTTTGATATGAAAGAGTAAGTGTTAAACAAAATTGTTGATTTAGCGGAAGATTAAAGTTTTTTTTTTTTTTTTTTTAATAAATAAATAATTATTAATAAGTTATCTGCCCTCTTAATTATTCTAATATATGTGTAAATACATATAACATACGATTTTATTGAAATAAAGGAATAAACCTCAATCTACAGCTAATCAAAACACATGCGTAAATTTTACGCATGAGTATCTTTTCCGTACTACACAAAATGATTATCTTTCTAGGGTTAAAATGGTGGCAAGTATATAAAGCTGCCTGATCGTAAGCACATTTGCATCTTTATAAAGGGTCTTTGTAGCGTATAGTCGTGGTTTGGAGAGAGCGACTTTTAGGAGTAACCGTTGGACCCTTTCTACGTTAAGGATATTTGTTTTATACGAACCGCCCCAAGTAGTGATACCATATGATAGAATAGATTGACAAAGAGATCGTACACGGTTTTCACCAGTTTCCAATCTGCAACGTGCCTAAGGTTTTTAAAAACATGAATTAGTTTACGTGTTTTTTGGACTAGATGTGAAACATGCTGTTTAAAAGATAAGTTTTTGTCGATTAATATGCCTAAGTATTTAATTGAATCTGTTTCAGATATCATTGGGCACGTGGTACAGTTCTTTGTTATAGGATAACACACGTGTGCATATAAATTACGGTTATCTTGTTCCGCTTGCGAATTATGAATGGTAAATTTGATGAATTTAGTTTTAGTGGCATTTAAGGTTAACTTGTTTAAAGCAAGCCAATGGGTTACCATATTGAAACCCTCCTGAGCTGCAGTAAAGGTTTCATCCCACGATTCACCATAAAAGGTTAAAGTGGTGTCGTCGGCATAAGACATAATATGACAGTTTCTAATATTTAGTTGGCACAAATCATTTATATAGCAAAGGAAGGCGGGAGGGCCCAAAATACTGCCTTGTGGAATTCCGATATTGATCGGGATCTCGTCACTCAGCTTGTTGCCTATCCGAACTGACTGCATCCGATCTTGTAGATAGCTCTGGAAAAGTTTCAATTGTGTGTTCCTTATACCCATACTTTCGAGTTTGGCAATCAACATTTGTGGGCACACTGTATCAAACGCTTTCTGTAGGTCTAGATATTGTTATAGAAATTACAGTATTTCAATTGTTTTCGGCGCGAATGCTCTTTAGGTCTTTTGAAATGAGTTTATTTCAATGCCACATGTTTTCGTATAATTTTGTATGAATGACATGTGCGTCAGTTTATTCTTTATTTTTTAAAAAAAAAAAACGTCTTTTGAAGAAAAACTAGCCAGTGATACCTAAATAATGTTGCAAACTCCTTGACCATGCAGTTTTAAGATTGCTAGTAAAATCATCTTTATGACGTAGTAATAAGGTTGAAAAAGAATTACATTTACTTGTTTAGATATTATTGTATTCATGTGTGCTTACATAATTGTGAATCTTACACTGTTCACATAATTATGATCTTAAAGTTGTTCTTATAATAATGTCCCTTTGGCTATATACATGTTACTGAAAAAAAGTAGTTACATGATAATGAATTCTTCTTGATCACAATTTAATGATGCTTGTAGTTGTCACAATATTCTGAATTATTTTGATGTTTATATATTTTTGAAGTCTAGACGTGCCAACATGTTAATGAACGCGACTGTACACACAGAGGCAGCTCAAATAAAATTATCGTCACATGTGGACCTGAAAACAATGTAATTTTCGAGGTCAAAGGATATTTTTTGATACTTCGGAACTTTCTATCCCAATTGACGATGTGAAGTATTTTCTAGAATAAATAAAGTGCTCTGGTAACATGGGTTCGAATGGGAAAGTTTCAACAGTGCCTAATGCAACTACTACAGTGATTGGCAAAACAAGTATTACGTATGTTGTCAGTATAAATAAATTAGTATTAGTTAGTTATGAAAAGTAATGGACACTTTGGTTTTGTTAAATCAATGATATAACGCATCAAAATTTGCAGAGTCCGGCTCGTGACGTCAGAAGCAAGTAAAAAAATACATGTGGCACTCGGAAACTGCCGCGGTGAAGCTATTGCATAAATTTTTTTTTAAAGAAAAAATATCACCTACCGCGTATATTTTTTTTTTTTTTTTTAGGGTGGCAAAATCATCAAATGAGCCCTCCCGCCCTGGGTGGGGCGGGAGGGACTGTCAGACTCTTACTGACTAAAATCCACCCGTGTTCCGTCGGATGCCCTTTACGTTCCGGGGCCACGGTATCCTGGATTAAGAAAAATCCGCGACCCCGGCAGGCATTTGGCCCCATAAGGGGCCCCGTCGGTGACGCGTGAAACACGACGCGCCACCGACCCGGGCTTGGTCCTTGGTCGGACGGCGAGCATACCCATTACTCACCGTCCGCAAGCCCGCTCCGCCGCTGTGCCCTCTGCTGTTCAGAGGGACACGCGTTAGAGCGTCCACCCGACAGGCTATTTGCATACGGGCAAAGAAACCCCTTAGGCACACAGTGCCTAAGGAGAGTTTTTGCCCGCATCCCAGGGCGCACCGGCCCGAAAAACTGGTCTTCCCCCCGGACGTATCCGAGAGGGAACTCCAGTCCACGGGCGCACGTGGAGGTTTCCTGTCTTAGCACCCCACCGCGTATATTTAACGAGAATATAATTTATTTAAAATGTTTGTGGTGCACTACTGTAATAAAGAACTGCTTTTGTTGTAGAATTTTATAAGTAGGTAGGTTTAATTGTGAAACACCTTTTGTAACTGGCCGTTTAGAATGAGTAAGAAAAAGTGAATTGTCTTTATGACGGATATATTTATGATTGCCGAAGTCTCCCGAACTGAAACGACGTTAGACGGTGCGTGGTGTCAGGTATTTTCCTCAGGTTTTTTCGTTAGGTTTTTGGGAATTTCTTGATTCGGTCGCCGCGCCGCCGCGCCGCGCTAAGAGCCCGCGATAAAAGCTAGGCAATAGCTTAACTGGTTTGCTTGTGACGTATTGGCAGTTTTGAAAGTGTTGTATCTTCGTCAATTTTAGTTTACGTAACAAACGAAAAAATACGGGTCAAATATTAAGAAAAAATATGGGTCAAATATAATTTAAGTGGATAGTTAGGTTTATTTCAGTCAAAACTGATAATAATACTAGCTGGTCCTCGCGAAATCTTTTAACAAAAAAATTGTTAAATATTTCAGCATTGAGAGTGAATGATTACTTGATAACAAATCTACCTACCTAAAGGCATTTTAATACAGGCTATTATTAATGCTGTCTTAATTAATTAGCATTCCTTTGTAACTATCTAATAAATTCAATCTTAGATACTAGTGCTTAAATTAAAACAAATATTGTTTTACCGAGGCCCACTTAATTATTTCTCCAATTTAATCATTAGATAACTTTATTCAAAACCCTAAGCGAAATGAACACAATGAAACTTAAAAGCTTTTCAACAGCTATCTTAAAACAATTGGAAAAGTTTTTCACTTATTTAAGATTTTATCACTTATTTACTTTAAAACTTAATTATTATTAGTAGGTACGGGCTCTGATGTAATGTGGCGGTATGTAAAGATGAGCATTATCTGGGCCCTATAACATAAATCTAGTGAAAAACACACTTTAGCAGATTCATATTGTGGCATTTCCAAATGTTCCACGCGTTTCATAATAATTATTATTAGGTAGGTATTTTATTTAAAAAAAATATTTCTAGACCAACTTCCGACATCCCGATTTTTTTCCTTCTATACAATGAAATGATAGCGGTCACCCCTTCTGCGAAGTGGTCATGCTAGCGAAGGTGGAGGCGGGATGTGTGAGTGCCTCAGGAGACGCCCACGGCAAAGGACGTCTCAGGACGATTTCCGGCCACCGTAGCCGCGGGCATACGGACGGCGAGTAATGAGCGACTCGCTGTCTGACCATGGACCATTCCCGGCTCGACGGCGCGTTGTATTCCACGCGTGCCTCAAAGAGTGTCAGCACAATGCCTACCGGGGTCGTGGGACTACCGAATTACCGTGACCCCGAAACGTGAAGGGCTATTGAAGGACTCTGTGGATTTTAGTCAGTACAAGTCTGACAGTCCCTCCTGCCCTACCCTGGGTGGGAGGACTCATTTGATGATTATACCACGATAAAAAAGACTCAAAGTTTTTTCGTAACTGTTATGGATTTGGATTTCCCCCTGTTAGCCAACTTAAAAGAATAACATTTGGGTCCAGTACTGTATTTTCTTTTTGGGTCAAAATTTTTCTTTTGCGTTTTTAATCAAACCCGCGACATGCAGCGCAGCAGTCCATGAGTACAATCGCTCAGCCACTGCACTAACCGTGCCGTGTGCCGATTGCTTTTATGGCACCCTTATGACCAGACCTTTCTGGGAGGTATGCGTTGTATTTCTACGATGGCTGGTGCTCAACTATCTATTCTGTGGTTGCACACAAAAGCCGATAATAATTGCGTTGCACCACTCGAAGGCAAGTTGAACGGGAAGTGCCGGTCACAACACAATAATCTACAAGTACCTACGTAGTTATAGTTCTCGATTCATTGGCATTCAGTGACTTCAGTATCGAGCTAATCGGATTACCTCGTTTGGCCTTTAAACAGAATGATGAACTCGGTACAAAGTTCCTCAATACTCCGTTGAAAATTGAGGATCCTCGGAACGGACGGTTTATATAATATCTGCCCGTCACTTTCTTCGTATATTGTAAGTGATGAAAAGGGAAAAAATATTAAGTCATACTTTGCTATCAACTCATAGATCGAGATGCGAAGTTGTCATATCAAATTCATCTGAAATTTCAATTACCCACTAAAAAAGTTGTTTTTCAACGAACTTGTATTTCACGGAATTGTAAAAGCTGACAAAGTTGTTTAACGTAATAAAATTCCTTGCAAATGGAACTACTTCTAGTTTAGAAGTCCTTCAAGTTTTAAACAATTCACGATGTTTCGTAGTACAACGTACACAATGGTTCCATAATTTTATGATGTATAGTAGTTGCGGTATGAAAGCATATCAAATTACAGAACATAGAGTTTATGATGATTTATCAATTTATTTCTGAAATTAAGCGTTTCCAAGAAAAAATCGCGTTATAAGTCAAATCTTTTAGTTTTTGATTAATTATCCAAAATAAACTAATTACCACTGTAAGACGTAGGTAAAACCTCTCAATTTGCGATGCAGGTAAATCAGATACTTGTTAAATTGACGAGAATTAGTGTGAATTTCTCCATTGAATAGTGAAATTCACTATATTTCTATTCAATCCAAAAAGCGTAATTAAACTACGGCTACGTTTAAAAGCTGTGTAAATATTACAACCAAATTTCGCCGGTTATGCTCCAGTCGCATCTAAACAATTTAATTTTAGCGTTTGATGGTGGTCAATTGGAAAAAATAATTCTTTGGACTTATTTATGGACGAGAGTGCCAAAATTCCCAAAACCATGTTATAAATAATAATTCTCCTCATCTAAATACCCGGGCAGACGGATAAAGCGACCAGTAGGTTGTTTCTCTCCCTATTGTCAGGTTCTTTAAGCTATCCAGCAAGATTAACGACGGCTAGCTACCGTAAAAATGTCCAGAAAGAAAAAACGATCTCTAACCAACCTAGTAATAGGGATGGGCCTATTCTAAAACAATGGTAGTTTAGATTCATCGATGAAAAAAATATTGAATCAACCATTGGCTATGTACAGAAAATAAACAACAAGTATTTTGTAAGCAACAAGTTAAACCTGGTACTAACGACCTCACATACAAAGGTAATCTAAACAAACCATAAAGATTTAACGACATAAAAGCCAAAGGAGCGTAACAATAAAATAATTTATTATCGTCTTAAGAAAGCGAAGTTCTGTTATATGGAGTTTTGAAATATCGGAGTTTACTCGATCGTTGTGTACTGTCGTTTGTTAGGCCTTGTTGAAAGTTTAAATTGTTGTTTAAATACACGCTGTTTCCCGCAGCTATGCTCGCGGTAAAATATATTTTGTCAATCAACTCCAGCTGTCGATCTTCCTGCAAAGTTTGAAGCAAATCGGACGATCTAATAAGTTTTTATCTCCTCCCTCTTAAATAATAATAAATCTTTATTCAGAATGAAAATAGGTAAAATTAAAATTAGCCTTGAATAAACTATGTAGATCTTACAATTTTCCCCCTTTGAGTTATGTATAGAAAAAAGTAGCTAATAACAGTCTCCAGGATCTCTCATTCATTTCTGTACCTAAATTCACTCATAAACAAACTCAATTTTATAATATAAAGTTATGGCAATAATATTATTATTGGTTGAATAAGTTTTGGATTTCTATCTTACAAAGTTCGAAATAACGTTCAAGTATTGTCGATATCTGTTTCTTACATCACTAGATACGATGTGTCAATAACTTTAGCAATTTTTATTAAAATTATAATATCCATTTCAATTAAAAATTAAATCTTTATTTCTAAATTAAATAAGAAACGAGCTACTCTGATTCAATATGTTCTTTTGTGAGTAAACACTGTGCCTTTACTCATGTCATCAAACTCGTTTACCGAAGTATCAAAGTATTAACTGTTGCACGCCTGCCATCGTTAAGTTTCAATTTATTTTATGTCGAAGCAAAAACCTTTTAGTTTATCGACATTTTATAGCGCGAACTATCGACAGTTGCTCGTACCTATACTAATTGAAAAAGGATAGCACAAAAATAATCGAGAAGGAAATGAAAGTATTTTTTGATTTCGCAGCGGGCGCAAACATAATATTCTGAGAATAACTCATCACATCATGAGTTATTCATATGAAATACTGACTAGTCACTAATGTGGTTGTAGTCTGTTCCAAAATTATCAGATAAAAATGTAAACATATGGATCGGAAACCGTATTTGTGACACTGTTTAGTAACTGTATCACTCGCAGATGAAGCGATTACATTTTGAATATTTACTGAAAACAACCAAAATTTCATTCTTCTTCCATTTAATTTAATTTTATACAGAACAGACACGTAGCGTCATCTACTATCATAATTATGAACGTTATCGTTGTTTTCCTTAATAAGTCCTTTTTTTTTGGGATGAAAGGTACCATATTAATATACTCGTATTATGTCAATTTCTGTATACCTGACAACATAATTATGCAACATTTCAAGATGATCGATTATATTACTAAACCGATTATCCTGAAATTTATATAGGCGTGAAAAGGTAACAATCAAACTTTATTTCTTTCGAATTTATAATATAAGTTAAGATCATTTAGGATTTTGTAGTCTCAGTTTTCATAACATTTAATGTCATGGATTTCTGCAAAGTAACGCCTGATTCTATAATTTGTCTCAGTTTTCAACAATTTTCAGTTTCAAATGCAGTTTAAATTAAATACAGTTCCATCAGCTGATTTATGCAGATCGTCCGTTTGATTCCTAGGCATTTAAGTGTGATTACTCGTTAAAGCTAGTTAAATGCATCCATTTACCCTTTAGTTAGCATAGTGCATAAAATAACGCAAAATAGTTGAAGTTAAATCGTAAAACAAAACATTTTAGTTCCTTCAGGGCGCAGCTACAGATTTATTCAAAAGTTTTGATTGTAAACAAAGCTTGGATTTAAACAAAGTTAGTGCTGTGCGTGACTTTTAACGTTTTATGACGTCAGAAGTTCGTACGGTTTAATCTGAAGGACGTTTGAAGTGCCGTCCACAGAATTTGAGATGTGCGTAATTTGAATTTAGTTGTTTTAATTCGACTTTTTCGGAAGAAAGTTTGTTCTACCTTCTGGTTTTTCTTTCTGACTTTTACAAGTCTTTAGTCCAGTCTTATAAGTTATTTTATTATATTTTTATAGTACTGTGAAGCTTTGCTAGATGTACTTTACCTACTTACTCGTATTTGTCTACAAAAACACTTTTGGTTTGTTTCAGGTACGTTAATGGTGACAGAGAAATATGTTTTATCAAATGGCCTGACGGCAGTTATCCATCATCAAGAACTGATTATGTGTGAGTATAATTACCTATTTTATTTTATTTTTTTTAGAATAACTTTGCCCCACACTGGGAATAAATTATGTGTCGGCGGTGTATTTACAAACATAGAAACTCACAAACACCCAGACCCGGAACAATTACTTGTAGATCATACAAATATTCGTACCGTGGCGGGAATCGAACTCGTGAGACACAGCGCAACAGTCAATCCTCAACCACTACGCCAACCGTGCCTTCAATATAAAAATAAACATCCTATATAGAGATTTTATTTCAATTATTGAAGATCATTAATAATATGCTAACAGTTCCTTTCAATTATTCTTTTAATATATTTTTAGAACTGGGAGTTTACCCTTGTTTTTCTTTCGTAACACAGAAAAACAAAAATAACAACATCCACAAGTAATTTTTTGTAACTTTGGGAGCTGGCTGTACGGTAGGAAAATCAATTGAAATTAATAATTGATGGAACGAGATTGAATTTATTAAATGAAAAAAAGTTACGAAAATATAGGTACTTTCCGTTGCGTTGTTTAGCAGAAGAGTTACGAAACGGAATGAAGCCTTGTATATTTTCTTGTAGGTATATGGAAGCACCTATGTACAGACTAGAGTGATTCTTTTAAGTAGGCGTAGCGGAAGTAAGGAAACTTTAGCAATTTTGACAATGTTGTTTGACAACGTTTCTTCATACAGTTTTCAAGTAGCCATAAAGTCAAAATTTTATGAGATTGAATCATTTCTGCTGCCTAGATTTTTCTTCCAATACAATGAAATTATTCTTTTATAAAACTAAGCCAAATAGTGTAATGTTTTGCATAGTACTAACCACCATGAAAAATATTTTGAAAAGTTTTAACAATTTCCGCCGTCCTAATTTTATTCAAAAATAATAGAATCGAACGGGATTGAACGATAATTTGACTATTTAACTCTCTTAAAAAATAAACTTGCCAAAAATAGTTTTTTTTTTTTTAAATTTATGTATTAAATATTTAAAAATGTAAAGAACTAGGCGAAAAAAATAATAAAGAATATTAATTAATAAATAAAAAAATATATTTGTCGTAGTAGGTACCTACCTCCGGAAAGAGTAACCATGGAGTTTCTTGCCGGTTCTTCTCCATGGAAACGACCAACCCGAACCGTGGCATTTTTTTTTTCTTCTCGACGTTTTATAAGTCCATTGAGGCCCATGTAAAATAAAATATTATGATTTTGAGTTTGATTCTGTACCGAGACACATGTAGGAAGTCCTCTAGATAATGAATTGCAATTAATTCTATCCATTGATGTCACTTCCCGGTTGGAAACTGTTTCAAAGCAATGACTACGTACATTCTCTAACTCACTTCTATCTGTCAGAAAACTTCACATACCATGAATAAAGTTGAATTGCAATGTTATGCAAAAATATTACATACGCATATTTTCCAACATGCGCATATGCATGAGGGCGGATGGATGGCCCTATATCTGGCATATAAGTCCGGGTTTTGGTCTCGCGAAATTATTAATTATTATTTTTAATTTACATAACATTAAATGTCATGGATTTTCGCAACGATTTCTCTAATGATTTATGTGAATATTTACGATTGTGGTTTTCAAATTTCAGATATTATAATTAAAAAATATAATAAATTATGTCCTTTATTCAACAGGTAAGGTTTAAATTCATGAGGCTATTACTATTAAACTGACACAAATCCAGATTCGATCTGAATAAATAATGATTTGTTGTCAAATACTTGTAGACACTGAAAAGTCAAAGAACCCGGGTCTGATTGTTTGTGTTGTTGAGTTCAAATGTTGATAAACTCACCCACACACGATACACAATGGGAGAAATTCCTAGAGAGGCAACTATTTTTTTTTAAATTCACTTTCTCAAGACATGTCGTGGATAATATGCTATCAGACATTCAAATCTCTTCTGAAAAATGGACTTAATTCACATTGAAAAAAAAAATACACGTAAAACCTCTTTTTTCTGCTAATCTCACGAAGGTCACCTGTTTGGTCAGGCGGATTTGAGCTTGAGCTAAACAATAAATAAGAACATCTTATTAGGGTTCGCAGGCAGTAATATCTTCTGAGAATAGGAAAGGTCTGTGCCCGAGTCCAGAGAATCCTCTGGCGCAAATAAATAGACCTTTTTACACCCAAGACTGTAGTCACGTAGAAAATTCACTGAATTAAAAATCGTGGTTCGCAGTCCAGGTAGCGATGTATTCTTCTTAGATATTGCTGCAATTCTGAAAGAGCGTCAGTGAATGAAAAGTTGTGTCTCGTGAGGGGGAGGAATGATGAGATGTATGAAGTTTTGAGTACAATAGTTATTTTGTAGAACGATATTGCTAGAAAGAAGGCGACTGTTAAAATTCACGCATAGCTTGACCAATTTTACCTAGGTATATTCTACCAAGAATAGACCAAGTTTTTTCTATAAAATTCGAAATTTTTGTTTGCTTGAGGTTGTCACGACCATAGACGACTAAATATTTCTTTTTGACATTTTGAACATCGCCTTGTTTAGGACGATAGAACTCTTTCTACAATCTGTCACTTGTCTATGAGTCAATGTCATGCTACATGTGTAGTAAAATAGGATGTATGGAAGAAAAAGAAGGAAAAGAAAAAAAAACTTTTTTTCTTTGAACAACCCGTATTTTTTGTGTGACATCATGTTTGTTTTTTTTTCTCTAGAAATGGAAGAAACCTATTTCGATTCCCGTAAATTTAAATAAAAGTAATTTGGATGTTCAGTAAATCAAATTGAATTTGGAGAAACTGTTTAAGTCTTTTTACACACTTCCAATCGAGACAAGAAATTTTTTAGATTTTCTACAATTAAAGTGAAAATTCAGTATAATATGGTCGACCAACAAGACTATTTTTGTACCTTGATTTAAATTGTATATCAAAGATTAGCAAGTCTAATAGCTTACGTCAACGCAACTATAAAGTTTAAATCGACTTTGTATTACCCGGTAATAGCATCGGATAAAACCCAGTACTCCAGGGCTCCCGGGCTATTCAATTATTTGTTTTTATTAGACTATCATCAGATTTTTCGAGGTATTCCACATTTTTCTCCACCCACGATGTTTTCAAAGGATTATTGCCGCGATTAATAATATTTATTATTCTAATTTATCAACGAAAGGTCTAATTAGCTAAGTATTTTGTCTGAAATAATAAATCTCTAAAATGAATGATTTCGTTCCATCTCAGATCAGTTTTACTAATGCAAAGATGCTGAACATAAGCTATTTCTATTGATCTTAAACTTTTTAACTCTCAACATGGAATACATTGTACCTACTACCTATAGATTAAGTTAACATTCTGTTTGCAGATATAACTTGGTGTTCCTGGCGGTGACGTACGTGGTGCCTATGTCGGTCATGGTGTGGGCATATGCGCGCATGAGTGCGGCTCTGAGAGGCCGAGCTATAGGCGAGTGCACGCACCATCAAATGCAGGTCGTCCGGGCTAAGAGAAAGGTCAGTATGATTTATAGAAATGTAATATATATGTACACAGAGTGATGTTTTCAAATGAGTATGCATGGCCGAGTTCTAAGCTACGAGAAAAAGCCTCGATTTTGATGAAAACTTGAATATCAAATATAAATGCTGAAAGTCTATTATTATTAGTATTATTATATTAATATTAGTATATAATTATAAGTATAGCCATTAATGCGAACATAAAACACAAGGCTTTTTTCAAGGCTTCGTTGTAAAAGTTAATGAAATGGTTAGTACAAAATCTAACAATAAGTTTTAAAGAAATCAAAATCTAAGTCTGTAGAACAACGATATTATTATTTGAAGGAAACATTCTACGCGACGAACATAGAAAGTACGGTACACGAGCGAACATTTATTACTAGTTAGACAGTAGAGGATGCATTCTGCCAAGTTCTGAGCATTTCAACGAGGAACAGGAAATTATTTTACATACAAGAGTGAGTACTCTCACCTACTTCGCTCCAAATAGTGAGGAAAATCAGTGTATGAAAATGTAGGTCAATGTGTGAAAACCGTCAGGTTGCTGACATCCCCATGAAGCAAGCGTGGAATATAACACGCCATCGACCCGGGTTTTGGATAGAGATGGGTAACTAGCCGAAATTTCAATAGCTTAGCTAACCGGCTATTTGTGGTGTAATAGCCAGCTAGCTAGCCAGCTATTTGGCTACTTGGCTATTAAACAATAGTGTTTAGTAACTAGCGGCGCAACGAAGCGGCGCCGCGCCGGTGTAGCTAGGTAGGACTTAAACGAACGAAATTTCTAAGTATAATGCTCTTTCTTTGTCTAATCTATTTTGTGAATATTGTGAGAAAAAGATTGACGATACCAATGAAGATCGTACACGCGTAGCGCAGTGAGCGCGCACACAGCTATCGGCTATTTTGGCTACTCTAGCTAACTGACTTTTCCATGCTTAACAAAAAACTGATAACCGAAAACTGAGACTCGAAAACTTTTGAATATCTTCGGATTTCGCGTCATTTTCAATATTGGAAAAGACTTTGGTAAAGGACAAAACAATTTGATTCTAATATTTTATGATCTTCATTCTCCTCATGCTCGCACATGTCACGTATACCTAATTTTAGAAAAGGTTAGCTTATGTTATCGCTACTCGATAGTAGTTCAATTTCGTAGTCCTGGGCATGAGCTTTTTTTTTACAGAAAAACGTAGTGACTACTTACTACGTTTCGTTGCGGCTGAACTTTTCAGTTATTCCGCTCTTTAAAACATTCATATCTTCCATTCAATTTAAAAACGAGTGCAAATATTTGAAGAACTCTAAACATCACGTTTTATGAACGAAAATTAATTGGCATGATTTTATATTTTTGTGCTAAAGGTAAACCCACGCCCGGGTCGACGGCGCGTTGTGTTCCACGCGCGCCTCAAAGAGCGTCAGCATAATGACGGGGCCCCCTCTCTAGAGGGCCAAAGCCTGCCGGGGTCGCGGGACTTATCTCATTACCGTGACCCCGGAACATAAAGGGCTATCGAAGGACACCGTGGATTTTAGTCAGTACAAGTCTGACAGTCCCTCCCGCCCTGCCCGGGGTGGGAGGACTCATTTGATGATTTTACCACGATAAAAAAAAGGTAAACCCACGCGTTGGAACGATAAGAGGAATAGAATTTATTTAAAAAAATATGCGTGTTTTTTAGCAAATGTTAATTTTGTAGCTAATTGAAAGTTAATATTCCTTGAAAACTGTCGTTTACTGTATTGTTTATCTGCTCTACACGTAATTATTCGGATCGTTCGAATGAAAGTGTCACCCAAAATATTGTGTACTTATAGTATCCCTAAATACCTTCCAGCATGATTAGATATCTACTAATTTATCGAAAAACCCAAATGAGGATTATTTAACATATTTTAATTATTATCAGCCTACACGTAGGACTTTCCGTGTGGTGTCCGGACATAAAGAATAGCACCACCCCATATCTTCCAATGGGTGTCGTAAAAGGCGACTAATGGACCTTAAGACCCAGTGCATGGTATTAAGCACCTTGGGTCACCCGAATGGTGGCGGGTAAACCACCAACAAACGCATTCCCAAAGAGGGTTAGTGTCAGGCAGGCGGCCGGCTATAAAATCAAAGCCAAAACCATTAGCAACATGAGTAGAGGAAATGAGATGCGCGATAGGGCTAGGGCGTACCCCGCAGGCGACGCGCAGGAGCAGCACCCGGCCCCTGCGGGAAATGGACAAGGGTTGTCGCACCAACCCGGGCGGGTGCGACGTAAGAAGCGAGCTCGGGAAGAAAGAATAAGGTATGCTAGTTGGAATGTTGGGACAATGACTGGAAGAGCTAGAGAGTTAGCAGATGTAATGAAAAGAAGAAGAATAAATGTGGCGTGCTTGCAAGAAACTAAATGGAAGGGTACGAAAGCGAGGGAAATTGGGGAGGGATACAAGTTCTTCTACTGTGGAAGTGATGGAAAAAGGAATGGCGTGGGAATAGTGTTAGATAGTAATTTGAAAGAAAGTGTGATGGAAGTTAAAAGAATTAATGATAGATTGATAGCTGTGAAAGTCATGTTAGGGAATGTTGTTCTGAACGTGATTAGTGTGTATGCTTCACAAGTAGGATGTGAGGAAATAGTGAAAGAGAAGTTTTGGGAGGATTTTGATACAGTTTTAATGACCATCCCGGTGCATGAGGAATTAATTATTGGAGGTGATTTTAATGGGCATGTGGGAAGAATGAAAGGAAGTTATGAAAGAGTACACGGGGGATGGGGTTTCGGGAATTTAAACAATGAGGGGGAAACTATGTTGCAATCAGCTACTGCATTTGATCTAGCAGTAGCTAACACCTGGTTCCAAAAAGCCGATGGACACCTAGTAACATATAAGAGTGGGGCACATAGTACACAAATAGATTACTTCTTTGTTAGACGCAACAACATAAAGCACGTCAAGGACTGCAAAGTGCTACCGGGAAAAGATTTGGTCTCACAACATCGTCTCCTGGTTATGGAAGTAGCCTTACAAATAAGGCTTCTAAAACATAAAGAGCGCCCCCCTCCTAAAATAAAATGGCATATGCTAGAGAAGAATGATTGTGCTGGAGAATTAAGAGAGCAAGTGGTAAATAAAATGATTGAGATGGGTGATATGAACGACAAGGGCGTAAATGAATGTTGGAATGAGATAGCTCAGTGTATTAGGAGCGCAGCAAAAGATATCTTGGGAGAGACGAAAGGAAGGGGCACGATAGATAGGGATACATGGTGGTGGTCGACAGAGGTACAGAATGCTTTGAGGGAAAAAAAGAAGAAATTTAAGGAATGGCAGAGCATTGGAAATGAGCATGTTAGTTTGAAAGCTGAAAGAAAGAGTGAGTATGATGCTCTTAAGAAAAAAGCCAAAAGAACTGTGGCTATAGCGAAAGCAAATGCCCAAAAAAAGATCTATGACACCTTGGATACTCCAGCAGGCCACAAACAACTATACCGGCTTGCTAGAGCTAGGGAGAGAAAGGCGAAGGATGTTTGTCAGGTAAAGTGCGTAAAAGACGATGCTGGAATGATTCTGTCGGAAGATGAGAAAATTAAGAATAGGTGGAAGGGTTACTTTGAAAGACTGATGAATGAGGAGAATGACTGGAGTGGTGTGCTTGAAAGTAAACCAGTAAATAAGGGATTAGTAAGAAGAATAAGTGTGGATGAAGTGAGGAATGCGGTAAGTGGAATGAAGAATGGTAAGGCATTAGGACCGGACGGAATACCTGTGGAAGTGTGGAAAATATTGCGGATGGATGGTTGGACGTGGTTAGCTTTATTCTTCAATAAGCTGATGCTGGAAGAAGCCATACCTGATGAATGGTGTAATAGTTCGCTAGTGCCCATTTTTAAAAACAAAGGTGATGTGCTGGAATGCAATAATTATAGAGGAATAAAGCTAATATCACACAGTATGAAAGTTTGGGAGAAAGTTATTGAATGGCGACTGAGAGAGGAGAGCGAAATTTCACAGAACCAATTCGGTTTTATGCCTGGTCGGGGAACGACGGATGCCATCTTCGCTATCCGCCAACTGTGCGAGAAATACAGAGGTGCGCATAAAAACTTGCACATGGTGTTCGTCGACCTGGAAAAGGCATACGACCGGGTGCCCCGTGAGGTTCTGTGGTGGGCCCTTAAGGAGAAAAATGTACCTGGAAAGTATGTACAGTTGATCCGTGCAATGTATAGTCGATGCAGTACCCAAGTCCGGTCTACAGCGGGCACTACCGGCAGCTTCAATGTAGCGGTTGGCTTGCACCAAGGGTCGGCTCTCAGTCCGTACCTCTTCCTGATGATAATGGATGCTCTGACGTCGGACATCCAGGAAGAGGCCCCCTGGTGCATGCTGTTTGCCGATGACATTGTGCTGATTGCGGAGAGCGGCCTAGAGGTCCAGAACAGATTGGAGGTGTGGTGTCAAAGACTGGAGAACGTTGGCCTGAAATTGAGCAGAACCAAAACAGAGTATTTGTTTTGCGATTTTGGCGGTCTCTCCAGTCCTGTGCCCATTACTCTTGCAGGAACGCCCATACCAGTCTGTTCCGACTTTCGGTACCTCGGGTCGCTTGTCCAAGGAGACGGCGATGTAGACCGGGACATAACACACCGGATCAACTCGGGATGGATGAAATGGCGACAGGTCACCGGAACAACTTGCGACCCACGGATGCCCCTCAAGTTAAAGGGGAAAATATACAAATCCGTGATTAGACCTGTCGTATTGTATGGATCGGAATGCTGGGCTGTGAAAAAGATGGATGAGAAACGATTGCATGTTGTGGAGATGAGGATGTTGAGATGGATGTGTGGAGTGACAAGAATGGATAAAGTAAGGAATGAGTTTATAAGGGGAAGTTTGAAAGTGGCGCCTGTTACAGAAAAAATGAAAGGGAATCGTCTATCTTGGTATGGACATGTGATGAGGAGGGATGACACCCATGTGACTAAGAAAGTGATGAGTATGAATGTTGATGGATGGAGAGGACGAGGAAGGCCAAAGAAAAGATGGATGGATTGTCTAAGGAATGATATGAAAGAAAAAGGAGTAAATGATACTGTGACGTCTGATAGGGGAGAATGGAAGAAGAAAACGTGTTGCGCCGACCCCAAATATGTAGAATGGGATAAGGGCAGGAAGAAGAAGAAGACGTAGGACTTTGAAAACTGAAACTTTCGTAAATTATCCTAATTGGGGAATTTTGCTCTTTGGGACTGAATAGTCAACCCAAAACTGTAGGACCATGTTTTACACTTAATTTCTCATAAATATTTTGCTAAAAATTAAAATAGGGCTGAAAAGGCCTTATTAGGGTAACCACACCCGATCCTTTTAGTGGGCGATGTTAAAGCAAAATGTTAGTTTTCTCTGTGTGCATAATATAATATATTGATGCCCTTTAAAATTTAATATAGATAGTTCAATTCGTGAAAAGGAAAACTATAATAAACTGTTTCAGAATTTCTTGAAGTTAATAAGTTATTTAAATATCAGTGGAAGGCATTAAATATGTAAAACAGCTAAGAAAAACGAATACATTAATAAAGAATCCTTTCCTTTTATTTTTACAAACGAAATGATTTCTAGTAGTACTTCCAATTTAAGATAACTACGAAAAAAATACCTCTCTCCGTTTTAAATTTTTTCTACTAGGTAAAAGGACAATTCTTTTCAAAATTTAAATGATACTAATGTTTTTGGGGGATAGATAGATGGATGGATGAAAATTTTGTTATTTTTTCAAGCGGATACTATTGAACGTATTTTGATGAAATGAACACAGGGCGAAGCCAGGGGCGTAAGATCCCATTATGGACTGAGTTTTTGAAACTCTACTTTTTTTGTTTTATGTTTATATTTGAGTTAAATGATGACCAGATAATACTATTATGACTAAAAAAAATTTTCATAATCTCTCAATTTTGAGTTTTAGGCTGTTGCCATATGGCAACGCTAGGTCAAACGAGGTACAATATTTATAAGTTTCAAAAAATAATCTTTCGAATATTTATTTTATTTATTTAGTTTAAATTCATGAAAATTCACAGATAATTACTTAGAATGATAATTTTCAAAACATAAACCAATGTCACATTTTGAACATGTCATCTCCAGCACATCTGTGATTCTTTTGTACTGATTTTGGAAAGAGATTTTCTCCGTCATATCTAAAACCCCTTCCAAAAACCTAGACCCACATCTCGAGGTAGATGATCAACCACCAGATTTAGGAGGAAATCTATACTTTTTCAAGTATGTTTCGACTATCTCACAACGAAAATTCAGCTGCTAAATATCCTTTCCTGATTTGCCCATCAGGATCCAGGCATTGTTTATTGTAACACCTACAAGCCACGTAAAAGGCCACCACCATTTTTTGCCTCGAATTCCAATCCTGTAATTATTTACATGAGGGTCAATGAGGTCTGTCCCTCCCATGTACTGATTATACACCGCTATAAGATTGGATTTCGGTACTTTTCTTTTCTGTTGGCTGGCTTTGGAATACCCATCCGCCAATCCCACAGAAGTGGGTCGACAGTCACAACTGAATTATCCATCCACCGTACTACAACAACATTGCCTTGAGAGGCATATTCGTATGACCCTCTTGCTCTGTTTCTCATAGATTCAACACAGCCTGGCAATTGGGTATTCTTTTCTGGCGAAGCGTGCCTGTTCCTCCGAAACCCAAGGCTTTCAAGTGAATCAGAAGTCGAAGACTCGGACTCACATCAGGAGGCTCAATATATGTATATATTCTGCAAATCATCATCACCTCTTGTTCCAATAAATCTGCAATTTCATGTAACATTAATCTAAAAAGTGAAATAAACACTTTTAGGAAAAATGTACCCATAAGGACCTAGCGTTGCCATATGGCAACATACAAATAACTACCGTGACGTCAAATCTGAATAAAAAATGATATACCATTTAGTATTATTGTAAACTTGAGATGTGTCTGAACATTTATTAGACAAAGAAAAAATAAAAATCGACGCGAAATAGAAATAAGTGAAACTTATGTTTTTTTGTGTTCCATTTCTGACAACCAATAAATGAATCAACCACTACCCACAAACTTGAACACGAAATGACCACAAATCGTTTCTTATCTGTGACTTGGATATCTAACTTTATATTGTCATCACAAAAGATAGCCTGAGGTTGTTAGTTTTTGATATATGAGCTGTAAATTAAATGGACCACTCACGTTGCCATATGGCAACGCTAGTCTTTAATGGGTTAATAAGTTATTTAAATATCAGTGGAAGGCATTAAATATGTAAAACAGCTAAGAAAAACGAATACATTAATAAAGAATCCTTTCCTTTTATTTTTACAAACGAAATGATTTCTAGTAGTACTTCCAATTTAAGATAACTACGAAAAAAATACCTCTCTCCGTTTTAAATTTTTTCTACTAGGTAAAAGGACAATTCTTTTCAAAATTTAAATGATACTAATGTTTTTGGGGGATAGATAGATGGATGGATGAAAATTTTGTTATTTTTTCAAGCGGATACTATTGAACGTATTTTGATGAAATGAACACAGGGCGAAGCCAGGGGCGTAAGATAGATACAAAAATAATGAAAATTCTCTCTCAGAGGGTCAATTAATGGTTCATCCATGACGCCCTCTTAATTTCTTTTTAATATAAAATTCATAAATGCTAAGTATAATGAGACCGTATTGGACATTACTAACTTTCATTTTACTTAAATAATAAAAAAGAAAATAAAAAATTCTCCTTTAAAAAAATATGGCTCACTTTTTAGACAGCACTAAGGCAATTAGAATTGTAAGGATTCCAATGAAAAGAAATGGAGGCAGCATTAATTAGCTCGGCAAACAATTAAAATAAATTAGCGTTTGTGGAAAACAAGCTCCATAGGAACATTCCTTAATTTCACAATCTTTGTACTCATCTGATCTTTTAGAATTTGTTTACCGACTCGGCAGAATTTCAATTATAAGTCTTGGAACTGACGGCGACTATTACAAACATAATAATGGTGAATCTGAGTACGTGAGGTTGTGTATAACTTTGGTTGTACTTACAGGAAAACTATTAATGGTTGTTGTTACTATTTGCCAGCTGTTCATGTGAATACAAATTGCTTAAACTACTGCGAATTCTAATTGAAAGTTCATACAGTCGAATTTAAAGTACACTATAGTGTTTTGAGTAACTTTGTATACCATTTTATTTTATTGGTTAACAAACTAGCATACATACACCCGCTTGATGGAAAACACCAAAACTGGTATCCTTACACTGGGCGTTGCCGACCTGTCAACTTCTGCGGGCTTCTTTTGAGATAAAACGCAGAATCAGAATCAGAAGCAGAATCAGAAATCATTTATTTCTCTAGTTATAATGTTACAATTCACTTAATTAAATTAAATTTTACAAAATGTATATTAACGAGTTTCATTCTGTCCTCGGGGTGGGAGCTTTTGAAACCTATCCTAGTCATGTCCTCATATTACTGATATTTATATAAATGTGAGATGAGGATGACGGTAAAAAGTGGGGAGTAGCCCCAGCGGCTAGCCGCTTATTGCTTATAAGTGATTCTATAATCAGAGCCTACGTTGACGGAAAGGTGCTAGTCGCTTGAAGAGCGGCTTTTTCCTGTCTTTTTTATTGATATATTCGATTTCGCCCACTCTAGTAGAGAAAAGAAAGGGATTATGTTGCCCGAAGCGCGTGTACTCCTGGCCTTGTTCTTGAAGTCCTTCGATTGACATCGATTTGAGGTTTTCTATCATGTCACCGTGGAGATCGTGCGCACGGATGTGCCACGGGTCTTGTTTCAATATTTCCCAGAGTAAGTCAGTGTCAGTACGTCTGGGTAATTGAGCAGCACTCTTCAATGCCATTTTATACTGCCTCTCAAGTTTGAGCAGGTTCGTTTTACTGTATCTTGGTAGTAATTGTATTACTCCATAGTCTATCACTGGCAGTAAGCATGCTTGGATGACAAGCAGCTTGACGTTAACGTTTAGCTTGGAGCGGTAGCCTATGATTGGGTTAAGGGCTCCTTTAATTCTCTTGGCCTTTTGGATATTCTCTTTGGCATGTCTGTTCATTGAGAGCCTTTTGTCCAGCCAGACTCCGAGATATTTTAATTCTTGTTTAAATGTTACGCGTTCACCACGGATTATAACATAGTTGCGGTAACCTGTATTCCGATTATTGATTCTCGGTCTCTTGTACGAAAACATAATGCATTCTGTCTTATTAACGTTGCATTTGAGGCCCCATTTCTGATAGTAATTGATTATTTCAATGGCGGCCCATTCTACTCGGCGCGTAGCATCGTCTGGTCTTTCAGCTGTGTTGAGTATACATAGGTCGTCGGCGTATTGTGACAACATCTGACCTGCTATTCTTTCGTTTGGCACGTCAGCCACGTAAAGGTTGAAGACTGGTGGACCTAGGATTGATCCTTGGGGTACCCCGTGTGGTACACGCTGCTCTGTTCCCAAAGTGGTTCTGAAGCTACCTCTTGTTGTCCTCTCGCTTAGATAGTTCTCGAGCATCTTTATTACGTTATTACGTGCTCCAGCATCGATCAATTTTCGACAGAGACCTTTGTGATTTATTGAATCAAAGGCTTTGCTGAGATCCGTTGATATCATGGCGACGCTATGGCCCTTGTCCAATGCGTCTGCGATGAATTTACCAGTGCGAAGGATTTGGGTGGCGGTCCCTCTGTTTTTTGTAAAACCGTGCTGATGGCTGGGTATTATATCACTCAGTTCTGTCTCAATGCGACTGAGTATTATCCTCTCAGCCCATTTGCCCATGATATTGAGTAGGCTAATAGGCCTATATGAATTGGGATCTTTGTGATCCTTACCTATTTTATGCAGGAAGATACATGTACTGGTTTTCCATCGTTTCGGAAAGTAGCCCGTTTCCAATACATAGTCCATGATACGTTTAAAAATCGCAATCATAGTTTCGCCACCCAATTTTAGTATGTCGGCTTTTATGCCATCCGGACCAGGAGCTTTGCTGTTTTTGAAGCGTCTAAGAGCTAGTTTGAGTTCAAGTTTTGATGTTTGATCGAGCGGTGCGAAAGGTGTAAAAATTTCTGAACATTCTTCGCTAGCGCTGATGGTGGCTTCTTTCACTATGGCAGTGTCGACCATTTTGTCAATTATTTCTAATTCACTGTTACAATCGATGAACTGAGGCAGTTTGAGCACCGGTTTTTTCATTGCCCTTTGTACCGCCCACATACGTTTACGGCTGTCTTCGGTATTTTCGAGTAGCTTAGTAAACATAGCTTCTTTGTGTTTTAAAATTTCTTTAGACAATTGATGCTTGCAGGCGTTGTATTGTCTTCGTGCCATTATTCTCAGGTCGGTATGTCTGAGACGCCAGGCCCGCTGCTTCTTGGCATTGCGTTCGGATATTCTTTCTCTTATGTGTGCTGGAAGTCTGTCCTTGCAGTGAACAACTTTCAATGGGGCCAGCTCATCGAGTGTTTTGATGATAGCTTTCTCTGTTTCCGTTATATATTTTTCACAGTCATCGTTTGAGCTAATCTGTAATTCTGAGTTCATATTGTTGGCGAGTAGTTCTTCGAAGGCTTGTCTGCCTTCTCGGGTGTCTTTTATGTGTCTGAGATCGCGACTCATTGGTTGTTCGTAGTCGCTATCGATAATAATGTCCAATGTCCACGGGAGGTGGTCTGACGAAATGCATTCCCTCTGCTTGCATTTAAATTCTAGTAATGAGTGATTGTGATTTACTATGGCTGAGTCAAGTATACCATTTCCTATACTCGTAGGTCGGGATGGTTGCCCCGTGTTAATGAGTCTGACGGAGCCATCTTGAATCGCGTTGCGGAGTGTGATACCCAGACCCGCGTCCCTGGTGTGGTTAAGTTGTCTCATACGTAGGTTTAAGTCACCTATTATGATTGCGCTTTCACCGAGTATCATTGTCTCAAACTCGTCTACGAGGTCACCCTGTCCCGGTATCGGTATATAAATACCTTTGATTGTGATCTTCTCGTTGGTTATGTAATTGACGCATAGTTTTATGCCGCATCCTTCAATACATCTATCTGTGTCATCGATGCTGTCTATCAGAGGAATTTCAGTCCATCTTAGCCCTTGTTTTATGTACATTATGGTTCCTAGATGTTGCTTTTTTCTTTCGTGAATTTTGTCATAGCCGGGGATATTGTATCTTTGTTCATCGGGATTAATTTTGATCTCGTTAAGTATAAGTATGTCAACGTTATACTTGTTTGCAATGTGCTTAACTTCCACGAATTTACCACGGAGGCCTTGCACGTTGATGTGCATTATTCGCACTTGCTTCTTAGTTCCAGTCGCAGTCAAGGAAGGCATTGCGTAGTTCCATAAAACAACGATCGAAAATCTCGAGGAACTCTTGTTTTGTCAGTTTACGACTTGGTCCATGATTCTGCTGACGGGATTGCTCTTGTTGTTCGTTGTTGGCGGTGACGCTGGAATAGGTGCGTTCATCTCTCATTTTTCTTTCCCGTGGGCGAGATTGATGCTCGCGTGGGGTCTCCTGTTTGAGAGCCTGTTGTTGTTGTTGTTTGTTGTGATGTTTCTCTTCCTCGCGAAGGAGGGCCTCTTCACGTTTTGTTTTTTGTTTTTTCATTTCCCGCTGAAAGTGTGGGCATTTACTCTGTGTAGCCGTGTGCTGTTCGGGCTTCACGTCTCTACAGTTTGAGCACACTGTGATAATTTCACCGTGGCTGTTCGTGATATCGGTTGTCGGATTGCGCTTTTGAGCGTGGCAAGCGCTTGTTGCGTGGTTGAAACGAAGGCAGTTTTTGCATTGTAGTATCCTATCGCTTTTAGTCGTATAACGTTCGGGTTTGATTTTGTGAGCGCAGAAAAAGCTCTCAGTGGCTTTCTTCATTTTTTCTGCCAGCTCAACATATGAGAATGAGCCATCGAAAATACATAGTTGCACATCTGACGTTATTCGTTTCATACTCAGTGGGCGAATGCCGATGCACCGCTCCATTTCCTCTAATTGCTCATCTTGAGTGTGATCGTGTGTCATATTCCTTATTATCACTTTGGTTGTTCGTATTTGCTCTGCACGAGGTTTCGGGGCTATGAAAGCCAGGTCTGGCTTAAGTTTCTTTATTTCTTCGATGCAGAACCTACGTTTATCAAGGTCTGTGACTGAGATAATAATGTTTTTACTTTTCTCATTACGGCTGATTCTAGCTTTATGAGTTGCGAGGATGCGTGACAGGTCGCTGATCAGTTTGTCTGAAATTATTTTCTTACTGTCATTCGCGTTGCTGAATTTGTAACGTGAATCGTTAATGAGTATCGGAGGAACGTACCCGCTCTTGATAGTTGTTGTATCTTTCAGCGTCGATGGTGGACTTTTCTTCCGCGCAGCTTGTCTCTTTGCCTTCGGGGTTTTGATATCCCCGCTATCAGCGAGTGTGCGTTTTCGTGATTGGCTACGCGATTGTGCTGAGTTTGACGAAGCGATTGAATGTGAGCGCGAATTTACTGCTTCGTTTTCTTTGTTGTGAAGTAGTTCAAATCTATTTGAGGTAAAAATAGCTGACGTGTTTGCACCGACGCCTGATGTTGGATCAGCCTGTATACACTGCTTTTTCGATACACTTGTACTCAGTGAGGTCATACTGACATTTCTCGATTTTTCACCAAGTTTGTTACTATTTCGAAGATTTAGTTCGTCACTGTGTAGATACACCGTATTAACTTTTTTACAATTACATACGATTGTTTCACTCGCGAGAAATATAGCCTGTGGGATGGCTTTCACAATTAATTGTTTGTTACAACTGTGGCAGTTCCGAAATATGCTTTTGCATACCGTATTTGCACAACTAAATATTTTATACGATACTTCGGTCACAAATTTATTGTCCAATAGCTTCTGTGTAGTGTCGACGTAAATTTTCACTACACTCTGTTTATTACATTTTTTGCACTTAAGTGTCTTTATTTTTGATTGTCCGTTTTGAAACTCCACGAAATTCTTTACTTTGTTTACAAAGTCGCAGTCGTTGCATTTTATCGAGAAAGAGCCGTCCTCATTGTTGAAGAGGTCTTTACGAGTATCACAAAACACTCTTTTATTGTTTCCAATGTCTATTTTGTTATTACTAAAACTATTCGTTAAGTCCATCTCCATTGTTGGGGAATCGCTTGTTGGTTCACTTGTTGCACTCATCATCACATTTTATTAGTCCAATTATTTTATTTTATTACACTAACCTTCGAATTGTCTGTAGGATTATATTCACAGAAAGTCATATTTTGTAATGTTCAAAAAAAAAAAAATAATTTAATCAATAAACATTGTCATCAGTATTTAATATTTCGCAATGTTTGTAAACAATAGTCAGTAAACTATGGCCGGGGTGGCGCCACCGTTCACGCGCACTGATAATGCGACGTAGTCGCACTGCGTTCGTCACTGGAACGCTTGCGCTGATTGCTTTGTTGCTATGTTGGTAGCACTCGGACAGTTGCGCGTTAACAGGACTTTCGCCGTTATACAGTCCGCACAACGGTGGGAATTACGTGCACTCGCGGTTTATCGACTATGATACGGCACTTTTTAAATTATTTATCTACTATTTTATTGCCACTGTTACTTCTTCTGGAGGTCGAAAAACAATTGTAGGACACTTTCACTACTCCAGGTTTGTAATTTGCGAGAAATTTAACCGATTGACAACTGATAACTATTTTTAAAAATACGAAGCTATAAGATCACGACTTAGCTGGCTTGCGTCGCGTTCCAGCCTTTCCAAATTCAGATAAAACGCAGACAAGCTATGTGATGCCAGACTTATGCGAGTGGGTTTGTGTAGACGATTCTAGGCCGTGTCCTCATCCCGGGTCGAGGGCACGCCGTTTCCCATGCGCTCTTTAAAGAGCTGTCACCAATCTGACGGGGTCCTTTAGAGGTCCAAAGCCTGCCGGCGTCGCGTCTTTTATAAGGTAACCATGAACACGGCACATAAAGGGCTATTGAACGACACCGTGGATTTTAGTCAGTACGAGTCTGACAGTAATGGATCGGTTCATTTGATAACTCTACCACGATAAAAAAAAATGGACGTCACCTCCCGACACATCCTACGTACGATTTAATAACGTGAAAGTATTTCTGTTATAGAGGTAAATAGGTACTAATAAACGCAAATCCGTAACTGGAATCCCAACCCTACGCAGCGTGGTACATCCCTAGAGGAGGGGGCAGAGAGAAGTCAGGAGGACGTATGTCAGCGCGGTGTAATTTGACAGGACCGGCAAATACAAGTTGCAAGATGTTAATTATATTATATCGAATAAATTGTAGATTCAGTAATGATTCAGTTTTCCATTTAACAGTTCAGAAGTGGGATAAATACTTGCGTGCTTATTTGGTCATGAAACATAAAATTCCTATGTGAAAATTTTGAGAATGTGACTTGAGAAAAATAACAAAAGAACATCTTTTTGTCCTGATTTTGGTTTGTCATGGAGCGATCTGATGGTATTTACGTGATAATGTTACGAGCTGGTGCCATCTTTGGTTGAATTGTCGAGAACCATGTGGAACCTTTGAGAAGCTTATAGATTACTGCGAATTTCAATCGAAATAACAATACTTACCTTGTGGGACACATGGAAACTTGGTGAGCTTGTTCTGATTTACCTATCTGAATCTGATTTGAAAGATCACCATGACCCACTAACCAAAATATTATAAAGATACTGGTATGGGTTGTGCTCGTGTAAATAACTGTAATTTATATGTGGACCTAAAATTGAATTCGAAAGCATGCTTGGCGCAATGGCTGAGTGAACGACTGCTGCGCGGCGTGTCGCGGGTTCGATCCCCGTACGGAGAAAATATATGAGTTGCATGTGGTTGTTCTGGGTCTGGGTATTTGTGTATGTGAGTTTCTGTGTTTGTGAACGCACTCACAATACAGGTGAAATTCACAGCAACGTTTTTATTTTAAAAAGCATTTGCTGAGTCAGTTATGGGCTACTATGATGACTGTTGTTTTACAATATTGTTTGTGTAATTACTGTGGTTTAGAATATTGCATATTCTTTTCCCAATATAAATGTGGCTTTATGATAAGAGGGCTTTATGTAACTCAACTAGCAGTTCTGCTTCTGAGGAATTGGAGAAAGAGCATAATAGTAAAAGGAAGAAATACAGGAAATTATTGGAGAGAAAGGATTGTAGAATGGAAGTATTAGAGGGGCTAGTTAGAAAGCTCAGACAAACTCAAAATTATCATGCTTCTGAGTCTACACCATAATAGACAACATTACAAACTGTAGTTTCTGTGTCAACACCTTTGGTCGAAGCTAGTACCAATGGCACCTCCATGGTTCGTTATGTTGGTTGAAATGACAATCATGTTGTTGGAGTTTGAACCTTAGACAACTTCTATATTTATTGAACATTGCATTAGAAATTCAAAAAGTATAGCTCTCATGTGTGATTAAGGTGCGAGAACATTAATTTGTAATTGTACATCTGACTTACGTATGCGGTATGCTATAGGTTGGTATTAAAGAGACAGCTTTCACATGATGTGAGCTGGGCAGGATGGAAGTAACGTCTTATAAAAGTATTACGATGCACAAAAAAAAAAAAAAAGCCAAATTAGAGTTTTAGTAAACAAGGTAAAAGAGGAAAAAAAAAAAGATTCAATTAAATTTTATTATGAAAATTGGGTATAGGCATGTCTTGCTGAATGTCAGATGAACTGATGGCTTCTGTGAGCCATTATTGGTACTTTAGGTGATAAATTGGCAGGAGCGATATCTGCAGGATGTGATGATCCTGTTTCTTTATTAAAGTACCTGACCATTATTTAACAATAATTAGGAAAAGCTAGACATACCAAAGTGTTTCACATGTGGTTAAAAAGGTACATAATTATTGTCTGCTCTTATTTTTCGGATGAAAATAGTACAAATTCATAGAAATTAATGGGATAAATGTTAAAGCCTTTTATTGATTTGGAAGTTTATGCAATAATATGAGGGAAGCCTTTAGCAATCAATTGAAATTATTATCGTAACTGATCACACGTTGATCTTTCAGGGCTATCGTGATACATTGACTTTATCTTTAGGTGTAGTTAATGCAAATGTTGATGGCATAGAAAGATACACCCATTTTTATGTGGTGCCTGACAATTTTCACAAGTTTGATGTGTTAATAGGACATCCATTTACTGAATTACCATTATATACTTGTTGTGGAAACTTTCTTCCATCTAACATTAATGACAATGAGTTATGTTTAGAAATATCGGATCTGAGCGCTCAGTTAGAGAAAATTCGATAACATCTCCAAACTAATGTAGTAATTGCCTAGTATTAAAATTCTAGCTATGACGGCTTCCATTGTAAATTGACTTCTATAAGTGAAGTCTGATGAACTCTATGCTGTTCCTAGGTGTGAGATTAATATAATATAGGATAAGAAGTAGAAACTAAGGGTGTGACCACTATAGTAAAAGTTGAGTCATGAGACCATCGTAATGAAGAAATAAATGAAAGTAAAAAAAATAAAGGTAAAAAGTTAAGAAGGAATAAATATACATTCCTCACTGGATGTGTTGAATAGATATATTATATGCCATGGAATTTCCGCCAGTGAATTACGCCCGTCACTTAAATAGTGGTAAATAGTTTGCAACACCATGCAATGTATAGTCGACAAAATTGAATGGTGAAAAAAAAAAAATCGTTTGAATCCGTCAAAATAACAAAGATCAAGGACGTTACCATAAATTATGTATGTTTACTCGAATCTGAACCTAATTGTATTTGAATGTGTTTAAGAAAATTATAAGCTTATGGTGGGTCATAATTCAAATTTTTCGATTGTACATCAATGTCACCAAATTAATAATTCAATTGACGAAAAGACTGTAGAGTGGAGATGAGGTCAGAAACATGATGATGCAGTACAATCATACTCTAAAGGCTCTGTTAATGTCTAGTCCTGTATTTACGATGTATTTTTCAAACCGAGAAACCTAAGATTACACAGATGCTTCCAAAGCTGGGTTGATAGAATGCTATGGCTACGTCAATCAGATGGTGTACTAAAAGTTGTTGCACTTTCAATAAGCATTGGCTGTGGTTTTCAGTATTCAAAAGTTTAAAGTAAATAAACAGGAATGAAATACACTGTTTTAACAGATTGTTCTACATTACGTTTAGCTTGGTCTAAGAGGGATTTGTCTCGTAGGTATAACTAGGTGGTGGCTTGAACTTTAGGACTATAATTTCGAAGTGGAACATGGGCCAGGCATATTGATGCAACATGTAGAATTGTAGATGCTTTTAGTATTCTGTATTGAAGTAATTGAAGAATAAAATAAATTATTGACATCTCACAAGAAAGTGTTGAAGGAATTCAGGCATTGATATTAAACTTGAAGTTGGAAGTTGATGCCAACAAGCATATTTAAGAAGGATGGGCTAAATAATTATATATTATAAGTTGTTTAACGTCCGTTTGAGGAGCTCATGGCTAAATATTATAGCCGCACAGACCGATCTTCTGGGTTGGGCCGTGCTTGCCAAAGTTGCTCTGTGGTTGGGTTATCGTCTGTCATAGCGAGTTTCCTTCGTGCCTCGGAAAGCACGTAAAGCCATTGGTCCCGGCTGTCATTTGTAGATCTCTGACAGTTGTTACTAGGTCAGAAGCTATAAGCTAAGGAGCTATGAGCTAAAAGTCTGAAAATCAGTCTTACCATGGGGTATTCTATTACCCAGTTACTGGGTTGTGGAGGTCCGATAGTAGGCTGACGCTAAATATAAAATACTGATATTGAACTGCATCTGGTTCGACTGGAAGCCGACCGCAATTAGAATAGAATTACCGAGAATGGGATCAACCTTGTCTTGCTAAAAGTTGTTCTGTGGCACATTATGAAAGTTTATTACGACGGTAATGGTTATCCCGGTGTAGAAAAGTGTCTGGAGGCCATTGGGGTTAAATACTGGTTTTCTAAAATGATGTTTATTGATATGTGTGTTACGAACTGTATTGAGTGTCAATTTACTAAGAAACTGTCAGGTAAACAACCTGGTTGGTTGCGTTGTTGACAACGTGAGGGAAGAAAGAAAAGGGGTGCCTACGGTGCCTATCTTCCAAAAATACAGCTGGGCATAAATAGTACTATCTGTCAAGGGATTGGTAAGATAAAGATCCTATTTGGAGTGTTGTGTGGTTTTGGTCCACGGTTGGCTGGTGACTTACAAGGTCCAGTGTGTGTAGAGCAGGATGTGGCAGAGTTGCGTCAAGGGGTTGCTAGTAAAATTGAGAAGGCTGCTTCTCTTATGAAATTTCGTTTTGACAATAGACGCAGGAAGTCAAAACCAATTAAACTTGGAGCTTTAGTAATGGTAGAGCGGCGGATTATGAGGCCAGGCTTGACTAGTGGTAAACTAGTGCCGCGATATGCAGGACCGTTCAAGGTCGCAGCAGTATTGCCTAATGACAGATATGAAGTGACATCTGCTGTAAAAGGAAAGAAAGGTTATCAAACATTATTGCCCGCGATAAAATGAAGGTATGGTACTCAAGAGAGATGAGTTCCTCAGATGAAGAATAAATAAAGACCAAACATTGCCTACGGGGCTGGTTGCATTGCCTACGGGGCTGGTTGCATTGCCTACGGGTCTGGCTGCATTGCCTACGGGTCTGGTTGCATTGCCTACGGGGCTGGTTGCATTGCCTAAGGGGCTGGTTGCATTGCCTACGGGGCTGGTTGCATTGCCTAAGGGGCTGGTTGCATTGCCTACGGGGCTGGTTGCATTGCCTAAGGGGCTGGTTGCATTGCCTACGGGGCTGGTTGCATTGCCTACGGGGCTGGTTGCATTGCCTAAGGGGCTGGTTGCATTGCCTAAGGGGCTGGTTGCATTGCCTACGGGGCTGGTTGCATTGCCTAAGGGGCTGGTTGCATTGCCTAAGGGGCTGGTTGCATTGCCTACGGGGCTGGTTACATTGCCTAAGGGGCTGGTTGCATTGCCTACGGGGCTGGTTGCATTGCCTACGGGGCTGGTTGCATTGCCTACGGGGCTGGTTGCATTGCCTACGGGGCTGGTTGCATTGCCTACGGGGCTGGTTGCATTGCCTACGGGGCTGGTTGCATTGCCTACGGGGCTGGTTGCATTGCCTACGGGGCTGGTTGCATTGCCTACGGGGCTGGTTGCATTGCCTAAGGGGCTGGTTGCATTGCCTACGGGGCTGGTTGCATTGCCTACGGGGCTGGTTGCATTGCCTACGGGGCTGGTTGCATTGCCTTCGGGGCTGGTTGCAGTACACATGGGTCTGGGTGCATTGCCTTCGGGGCTGGTTGCAGTACACATGGGTCTGGGTGCATTGCCTTCGGGGCTGGTTGCAGTACACACGGGTCTGGTTGCATTGTCTATGGGCTGGTTGCATTGCCTACGGGGTTTGCTCGCTGCTTACAGTCAGTGACCGGCATTGCTTGACCCATCTTTTATTTTGCTGATTAAGATGGGTCGCGTAATGAGGGATACTGTTACTGTGCATTGCCTGCGGGCTTTGTGCCGTTTCTGTGTGCGTGATTGTTTCCAGGTTTCACGGCTCTTCGTGTTCATTTAGAGTGCAATTCCGTCGAGGACGCCGGAGAGTCAGGAAGGCCGAACTAATAAACGCAAATCCGTAACTGGAATCCCAACCCTACGCAGCGTGGTACATCCCTAGAGGAGGGGGCAGAGAGAAGTCAGGAGGACGTATGTCAGCGCGGTGTAATTTGACAGGACCGGCAAATACAAGTTGCAAGATGTTAATTATATTATATCGAATAAATTGTAGATTCAGTAATGATTCAGTTTTCCATTTAACAGTACCTAATGGAAACAGGAGGATGAAAAATTTTATCATATCATGACTTATAACGAGTTTCAGGAACTTGTCGCTACGAGTTATGAATAATCTCTAAATAATTTAAATTTCGTAGAAACACTAGCAATCGTATGCAACTGTCATGCAATTATTGTATCTAATTAAAAGTTAAAAGTTGCGCACAACTTTATTCGATCAATGTTTTTAATGAAATAAAATATCTATGGCAGCACTTAAGCCCGCTTGTACTTTTTAACCGACTTCAAAAAAAGGAGGAGGTTCTCAATTCGTCGGAATCTTTTTTTTTTTTTTTTTTTTTTTTTTTTTATGTATGTTCCCCGATTTCTCGAAGACGCCTGGACCGATTTGGAAAATTTTTCTTTTGTTTGAAAGGGTATACTTTCCAATTGGTCCCATGATCATCAGGTCAGGATCTGATGATGGAATCCCAGGGAAACCGAGGGCAACCTTCAAATTTTATAGGCACATAGTACCATTTTCATATATTTTCTAAATCTGTTCAAGTATTTGCATCTGATAATCATCATCTCAGGTGGATGAGCTGATGATGGAAGGTACAACTCCTCAACGGCTTGGAGTAGGCATCGACTGATTTAGTTTGTGTATATCTCTGGAACTACAAGTCCGATTTAAGTAATTCTTTTTTTGTACAACAAAAAAAGAATTACTTAAATCGGACTTGTAGTATACTCTAAGTATTGTTTAACTTACGGAATACTGCAAGTTTCATCAAAATCGGTTCAGTAGTTTTTGAGATAGGGAATTTTATTAGCATATTGTGCACTTGAGCGATGTTGTTACCGGTGCTACGGATTTCAAAATTTTAGTGCACATACATGTAAGAGAATGATTTATTTGACAAGAATTTGAGTTGAATATTTAAACTAAAAAGAATAAAATAAAAAACTTTTTCAAAAAAAATGTAACCGCCTTCAAAAACAACCACAAAAAAGGGTAAAATAACCTACAAAATAACTTTTATTTCAGAAGTCGGTGGCAAAAAAAAACAATGAAATGAAAAAAAAATAAAGGCACCGACTTCTGAATGAAAAGTTATTTTGTAGGTTATTTTACCCTTTTTTGTGGTTGTTTTTGAAGGCGGTTACATTTTTTTTGAAAAAGTTTTTTTTAGACATGGTTCTTTGGTTAGGTTCCTTTAAGTCCTGCAAACAGAAATAGAAATGTAATAAATAGTTCAACATTTTATTGAGTACTGGTTGTAGTACTCAGTCATAGCCATTGTCTAAGTATTCGTCCTTTTAGCGCCGAAGTTTTTTTGATCAACTTATGTAGGTATATTATGTACCTACTTGTATATAAAATTGCGCGTGCCTTATTCAGTAGCATCACAATAGGTGACATAGGCATTGTTGAGATTCGATTTATGATGGCCCGTATGACAGTTATAATATATAACCTAACCGACATGTTTATACATAATTATATAAATATAAACCGGTCTGCCATTAACAACCCGCATACATATATCTATTGTGTAAAGTTTTCTAAGGCCCGCTTGCAAAGTCCTTGATAGTTTGTTTTATCAGTATTCTTGTTCTAGGAAACCTCGATAAGAGAGATCTTTAAGGCCTTGGAAATATTTATCACAGAGTAAATTGAAAAAACAATCGAAATAATGTACAGTTCTAAAATACGAATGTACCTATAACGTACGAGAGTCTAAGTTATGGCAAATTAAACCGCCTACTATGATAAAAGCTCATGAAGTACCACTTAAGAATTACACTAAGGCCACACTGACGCGCGGGCATGCGGGCGTCGAGTAAAGGGCAACTCGCTGCCCGACCATGGACCATGCCCGGGTCGACGGCGCGTTGCGTTCCATGCGCGCATCAAAGAGCGTCAGCAAGATGACGGGGCCCCCCTCTAGAGGGCCAAAGCCTGCCGGGGTCGCGGGACTTATCTCATTACCCCGGAACATAAAGGGCTATTGAAGGACACCGTGGATTTTATTCAGTACAAGTCTGACAGTCCCTCCCGCCCTGCCCGGGGTGGGGGGACTCATTTGATGATTTTACCACGATAAAAAAAAGGCCACACTGACGGAAAATGCCGTTAATTATCGCGTTACTGGGCGTTTATACAAACATCTTTCCACTCCAGGAATTTCTCCTGTATCGTGGGTGCTTTTACAAAGATAGAAACTCACATACACAAACACCAGTCTGTTAAAGACTATTATCACGAAAATCTACGGGAAATGCCATTAGTTTGGCCCGACTATAAAACGTCCTGTTGCAGAATTTATAAAATTAATTTGTATAGTGCAGACTTCATTAATTGGTTAGCCCAGTAACGAATGGGGTGCTAAGACAGGAAACCTCCACGTGCGCCCGTGGATTGGAGTTCCCTCTCGGATACGTCCGGGGGGAATTCCAGTTTTTCGGGCCGGTGCATCCTGGTATGCGGGCAAAAACTCTTCCTTAGGCACTGTGTGCCTAAGGGGTCTCTTTGCCCGTATGCGAATAGCCTGTCGGGTGGACGCTCCACCGCGTGTCCCTCTGAATAGCAGAGGGCACAGCGGCGGAGCGGGCTTGCGGACGGTGAGTAATGGGTATGCTCGCCAACCGACCAAGGACCAAGCCCGGGTCGGTGGCGCGTCGTGTTTCACGCGTCACCGAGGGGGCCCCTTATGGGGCCAAATGCCTGCTGGGGTCGCGGATTTTTCTTAATCCAGGATACCGTGGCCCCGGAACGTAAAGGGCATCCGAAGGAACACGGCTGGATTTTAGTCAGTAAGAGTCTGACAGTCCCTTCCGCTCCACCCAGGGCGGGAGGACTCATTTGATGATTTTGCCAAACCAAAAAAAAAAAAAGCCCAGTAACGAATGTAGCTGTGCTTCCAAAGGGGATAATGGCATCGTGACGCGGACTGTACCTACTAGGTGCGACAAAGTGTACTCTAAAACAACGAGTACTAGAGTCTAATTAAGCTTGCTATTAATTATTGTATACTTGGTCATGATTGATGTTGCCAAACATAGTTGGTTCCGGGACAGCTGGGAATCTATTCAGCCCTGAATTAATAACGCGTACTAAAATAGGCAATCGCGAATGCTTACATTGTTGATTCTGATCCCCTATTCTCCGCACTAATTTGAATATTGGCGTCATGAGAAATAGATTTTATTTATACAACTGCCTAAAAAAGGAATTGTTATGTTTCGGATGCAGTATATATATTTCTACTCTTTATTCCACCATGACTTTGCCTGTGATGACGTATGGCACTGAAACGTGGTCTCTAACTTTGGGCACCATTAGTAAACTCAAGATAGCCTAACGAGCTATGGAGAGGGCTATGCTTGGAGTCTCTCTGCGTGACTGAATCAGATTTATTTTTTAAAAAAACGTTGCCCCACACTAGGATTTTTTCCTGTATCGTGGGTGCGTTTACATACAGCACGCAGAACAGATGGCCGATGAGACCGTAAGGTCCTCGAATGGAGATCACGAACTGGCAAGCACAGAGTAGGACGTCCACCTTCAAGGTGGACAGACGATCTGGTGAAAACCACTCGCGATAGATACAAGCCACTTGCAACCGGTCTTCTGTTCCGCAGTTGACGTCCTACGGTAGATATGATGATTATAAACTTAGCATGAACCGATATCAATGTGTTTAGTTTCGTTACAATCCTTATGGTATCCTGTAGTTCGTGTAGTATTAACTTCTTGAAAGGTCCCCGACTGCAATAAAAATCTTGGTTATCTGCTTTAACTTTTCAGTTTCACTTTTTGACAAGGCGCTTTAATAATTTAATATCTACTTTAAAAATATTATTTTATGAATTAACCTACCTGTAAGTAGTATGTTACGTAGCTAATGTAAGTCAATTATGTATTAATTTAATTCAAAAAGGTTAACAATGGATGACAGAGTGAAATTGTCCTTTGTACATTTATGTAAATAAGTTAGTACAATAATACTTTCTCAATACCAACCGATCTTCCCTCACAAACCTTAATATCCGCCTCTTAATTCTCAAATGAACATCAATTCGTACCAACGAACATTCCTGAATGGTATTAAATACCGTCCGTTATTGTTTAAATTGTGTTAATTAACTTAAAACACAGAGAGAAAATACCAAATATTTACAGGACAGAGATTTGCCCTTTAAATATCCTTTAGACAGAATTTCCCCTAATTTCCTTTGTGGATAGGAATGAACAACTCCCGAGGGACGTATTTCCGCCTCTATTCATTGGCAAATAAAAAGCGATGGAACAAAACAACCGACCTACACTCGAAGCGGTGACAGTGATTCTGTCACGACCCTCTGATTCTCTAACACGGCAGTTTTTTACATAATTGGCCCTTTTTTGGGAATGAAAGAAAGAAAAAACATTTATTGACACATGCCGTAAGTACACACAACATAAACAAAGAAAGAAAATGTATAAAAGAAAAAAAAAAATTACAACTAAAAATTAAAGAGGTATCTCTAGCTCAGCAAATGCCGCAACTGATAAATAAACTAACAATGAAGAAATATTTTAGTGAAGTTAACCGACACAGAAAAATAAAATTATCCAATAGGTAATTTTTACTTTTATTCTATACCAGAAAAATTATTTAACCGCTATGCTTATTGAATAAAGCAGTAATTAAAATACCTTTATTTTTAATGTGATAAAATCGTCTAATGATTCCTTTCAACCATGGCGGTACTGGAGTCCCTCTCGTCCCGCCATGTACTGATTTAAATCCACGGTGTGTCCTTCAATAGCTCATTGCAAAATTTTGCTTTCAGAAACTTGTCTGTTTTTTATAGGTATTACATGTAGATCAACCACCCCAATATTGAGTGGGTCCATTTAATCAAGGTCAACGACGTTATTCACGGCCTTAATCTATCTTCTGTCTCTATCTATCTTGTTGTTATTAAGTTGCAAATGTATTCAATTAATCAAGAGAGCAGACAGGAACATCCGCATGCTTTCAATAGGGTTAGCGTGAAACGGTTATTGGTTCCGTTTTTGTTTAGACCGAGGCCCTGAATGCATTAGTACGGCTCGAGCATAAAGCATTTTTGCTTTTTTTATCGTGGAAAAATCATCAAATGAGGACTCATTGGGAGGACTCCCACCCAGGGCAGAGCGGGAGGGACTGTCAGACTCGTATACTGACTAAAATCTACGATGTCCTTCAATAGCCCTTTACCTTCCAGAATCACGGTAATTCGGTAAGCCCCGCGACCAAAGGACATTGCACTAGTTCCCTCTTGTAACACACGGGTGTTGAACTAGTGCAATGTCCTAACTAAAAGGACAGAAACTCCGTAGTTTCTGTCCTTTTAGTTATATTACTATACAATAATAGAGAGCTGGGTCATTGAAAGTTCCTGCTACGCCATCCTTAAAAATATTTACGTGTTCAGGTAGAGGGGCTCCTATTTTGCGTGCAAGGTTTAAAGGAACGTGGGTGCCCAATAGTTGCTGGTGCCTTTGAAAGTAGACGTCAGGGGCACCTCGAGGTTCGGTTAGGTTAGTTTTCATACATTTCTGCGTCATTTTAGGAATAACATACATTTCCTAGGAATTGTAAAATAATGACAGATTACATACATTTCCGTTAACATCCATATAACTAGAGAACTACAACAAACTGGGTCATTGAAAGTGTCGGTTATGCCAGCCATACACGATCGAATTTACCGTCGAGATTGCTGCGCGCTAGTTGCGGTATGCGGTAAGATGGGTATTAGTTTGCATGACAAGTCTACTTCTGGGAGTCGTACATCGTCAACTGCACACCGCTTTCAGCATGCTGCAAATTAGACGATAAACTTGTTCGTGGATGGTTGGCACTACTAGTAACTCAGGTCATTTTATTTTTAACCGACTTCAAAAAAAAGTAGGTTCTCAGTTCGACCTGTATGTATGTATGTATGTATGTTTGTCCACGATTATCTCGCGTTTGGCTGAACCGATTTTGATACGGTTTTCAGGAAAGTGTTCATTACATTCTGGAGAAGGTTTTAGTATATAACAATAATAGATATCTCGTGAAGTTGCCCGTACAGATCCGTTTTTGTTGCTGACTAGGATTGTAGATTTTCAAAGACGCCGATTATAAATTATGAAGGTTTTTGTTGAATTTATAAACTAAAAAGCGAAAAATAAAAACTTTTTGAAAAAAAGGGAACCGACTTCAAAACCAAACACAAAAAACTGTAAAATAACTTTTCTTTCGGAAGTCGGTGGCCATAGTCAATGAAATAAAAAACAAAGCCACCGACTTCCGAAAGAAAAGTTATTTTACAGTTTTTTGTGTTTGGTTTTGAAGTCGGTTCCCTTTTTTTCAAAAAGTTTTTTTACTATCAACTCAATTTTAATTCTTTTTTTTTTTGGTAAAGTTTTAGATTAATAATTAGAAGGAAAGTAAAAAAAAATTAGTCGACACTTGCTATTTGCGATTACAATGCTGAATACTGTTAAAATATTTACTTTTTTGATGAAATTTACTATTGAATACAACTATAGGATTAACAATAAATTAAAATCAACACAATTTCACTTCGTAATGAACAAAGTCTGGGATGGAATTCAATTTGGGTTAAGCATTGTTAACAAAACTGTCTGGTGTCTAGGACAACAATAGTTTGGTTAAGTTAGTTGTCAACAATAGAAACACGAATTGTTTACAGAAAACCACTCATAAGACAAATATTTACAGGGATTTGAGTTACCCGGTCTCTAGATAAACTAAAAGAGGAAGAAACGTAATATTTTTATTTGGCACACGCCACACCACAAGTGTGGTAAAACAAAAGAAAAAAATACGTGTGGCACTCGGAGACTGCCGCGGTAAAGCTATTGCATAGCATTTAAAAAAAATAAGAAAAAATTATCGCCTACCGCGAATATTTAACGAGAAATATCATTTATTTAAAATTGCACGGTTATCGCAGTGGCTAAGCGATTCGACTGCTGCGCAGCGTGTCGCGGGTTCGATTCCCGTACGGAACAAATATTTGTATTACCTACAAGTAGTTGTTCCGGGTCTGGGTGTGTGTATGTGAGTTTCTATGTTTGTAAACTCACCCACGACACAGGAGAAATTCCTATTGTGGGGCAAAGTTTTGTAAAAAAAGTGATTGTGGTGTGTTACTGTAATAAATAAAAATAAATTAAAATGAAGATATAAGTGGGTCTTTTATATACAGGATTCCCAGGTCTCACTTCCAAACGGGGTCAAAATTTTCAACAGGTTATGGGCCCAGCACGCTTCCACTGCGCCACTGCTTTGTTGTAGGAGAATTTTATAAATAAGTTTCATTGTGAAAACTCCTTTCGTAGCTGGCCGTTTAGAATCAGTAAGAAAAAGTAAATTGTCTTTATGACGGATGTTTTTATGATTGCCGAAGTCTCCCGAACTGAAACGACGTTATACGATGCGGGGTGTTAGGTTATTTTCGTTAGGGAATTTCTTAATTCGGTCGCCGCGCTCAGAGCCCGCGATAAAAGCTTATTGCATAGCTTAAAACTTAAATCTGAACAATAGAAAATAAAAAAACGATAATAATATTGTATGTGTCACATATCTGTGCCAAGGAAGAAACAACAAAAATAAAAATATTACTTTTATTTAGCTCATGCCAAACCACAAGTGTGATAAAACAAAAAAAAAATAACTTAAATTTGACCGACAGAAAGAAAAAACAGATGATGTGTCATATTATTATTATTGGCTGTGCCAATAATTCCAGTTTAGCAAATTGCCTGATAAATGGTGGTCGGTCCTAATTTGCAACGGAACTCTTCCTTGATTTTCCGTTTCACCAAAACCACCAAAGTAACTTAGTAAGTAGAAGAAAATTCATTTCTCTAGCTATATTTCGGCCAAGTTCCAATTAGTTATGAGGGCTAAGACGACGTTTTCGAACCGTAAATCTTCATAACTCAACCATATAACTTAGGACTTACTGAAACTTAGAAGGTGCGGAATACAAAGTTATTAATTACTACATATACGATTATTTATTTTTATCCTTTATTTTTTATCGTGGTAAAATCATCAAATGAGTCCTCCCACCCAGGGCAGGGCGGGAGGGACTGTCAGACATGTACTGACTAAAATGACCGACCACGGTGTCCTTCAATAGCCCTTTACGTTCCGGGGTCACCGTAATTCGTTAGTCCTGCGATTTTTTTTTATCCTTTAATGTGGTTTCATATACCGAACATTAGTATTTTTGGAATTATTTAATCATTTTGTTATGTGGGAAAATGTTTTGACAACAGATTTAAGTAGTCAACTGTATTTATACCTTTTTATCAGCCTATTGCCGTCCACTGCTGACCTTTACCCGCCCCAAAGAGCGCCAACCCTCCCGGTCCTGGGCAGCCCGCATCCATCCGCTACCAGCCACATACTTCAAATCATCGACCCATCTTGCCGCAGGGTGTCCTACACTACGTTTACGTATTTTTACGTATTTATACCTACTTGGTTTAAACTACATCAATTATTGTATCAATCTTGACTTCGGTAAATTTTCTAGGAAATCGTACAAAAGGAAAAGTATCCCTTATTTAAACCCAAAATCTAGTCTGTTCTACTACTATTTACTTGAAAGAGAAATCAGCATTCACCACCTCACCATCCTTAACGGTTATTATATCAATAAAGCTATTGTAAAACAGAAAAACAAACGAAGCGAATGTGATCCGAATCCTGTCATATAGAAAAGCGAAAGCGGTCCGATAGTCTATGTGACAGGCTTCAAACAATTGCATACATTACAAACAAAAACGCTTCGCTTCGCGTTCGCTTCGCCTGTCTGTTTGCCAATACCATAAGATACTCAATATACATTAGGTAAAACAAACTATTCGAAAGTTTATTAACACAATTGCAACCAATTATTTATCAAAGTCACCTTAACCTCCATTTAGATCATAATCACAGACAAAAGCTTAGCCAGGATTGTATTTTAGGGGGGCGGGGGGGGGGTTTCACATCAGTAATGTGGAGGAAATAATTTAACTGAAATCGCAAGCTATGAAGCTCGTTGGAATTACAGTTTTACAGCGAACGACCGCTCTTCTAAAGGGGGGCAGCTGCTCCCTGTCGTGTCTGCCCTGCCCTGTCCCTGCCTTGTCCTGTCCATCTTGTGTTATCAAGAGCGTAGCGATTTACGGAAATCGCTACGCTCTTGATAACACAGGACAAATAAAATAGGATAGAGTGCTAAGAACACATAGAAATGTAATGTTATTATTGGGAAGTTTCCTCAGAAAATGTTAAGCCTATTAAGGTAATTAATTAATAGCTGCCCACTGCAAGTTTAGTTCGTCATTATACTCTACCTTCGTACTCAAGGGAATAGATTAAGAAACCAAGAATAGAAGCCAGTGGGCTTTACACGATAAATTGCTTGCAAATACCTACGTTTCCTATTTGAAACGTGTTTGCTCTTGACTGTCGTTTAGATCACAGGTGACACAGACAAAATTGACTTTGAAGTCAGCTTACCCAGAGGAACGAACATAAATCTATTCAAAAATTTCTGCAAAATTAAAGTAAACAGACACTATTATAAAAAAAAAAAATAAAACAAATATCGTTTTTTTGCGCTTTTTCATTGAAATGAAATGATAATGACGCGCTCCTCAAGGAACTGATTACATAATTGGCGCAATGGTTGAGCGATTTAGCTGCTACGTTGCGTCTCGCGGGTTCGATTCCCGCACGGAGTAAAGACTTGTAGGTATGATCTACAATTATCAGGTCTATGTGTTTGTGTAAACAGACAAAATTGCCGGGAAATATTTACTCAGCGATATTGAAGTCATAGTTTTATGAAAATAACCAGGTTTTTGTATCCCCAGGTGGTGAGGATGTTCGTTCTGGTGGTGATGGTCTTCGCGCTCTGCTGGCTGCCCTACCACGCGTACTTCGTTCTCACGTACCACTACCAGTCGCTTGCGTCTGCGCCGTTCGCCCAGCACATATACTTGTTCTTCTATTGGCTAGCCATGGCTAACTCCATGTTCAATCCTTTAATATATTATTGGATGAGCAACAAGTAAGTGATTTTTATATTAGTCATTAATTCTTAGCAATAGCCTACAGTCTGATTTTGTGACTGACCCGTATCTAGCATGTGGGTTTAGTACAGGCCAAGTACAGTACAAGTTTTCGGGGGTACCGGTGCGTTTTTTATGATATTATTTATTTCAACATTTTAATGAAATAAACTTGTGACGAGATGGCCCAGATTAATACCGCACCTCACATGCACGTGGTTGTAATTCAAACCCGGGAAATTAACACTGTGTGTTTTTCAATACATTTTATGTACTATCTAAGTTTCAAGGCAAACTTCATAGGTGAAGGAAAAAATCGTAAGGAAACCTGGCTTTTTGTAATCAATATAATTTGTAAGGCCTGTGAGCTTCAAAGAGGTGGCTTATTTGACGTCAGAGGGAAGCCACGTCACAAAACAGGAAAATGGAATGAAATAAACTGGGTCAGTAGTCAGTACTCCCGGACAAAGGCCTTAAAATCTTTTCATCGGTGCGAATATACCTCTTCCAAATGGCCCGTCCCAGCTTCGCACGGGGTATATTAAGAACCGCTCGTCCGATTTTGTGCAAACTTCAATAAAGCATCTACTAAATAGTTCGAACAAAGCCTAAACATTTGGTTTGGAAAGGTGAGCCCGATCTTGAGTTATAACATAACAACGAAAAGTGGCATTGATTTTTTTTTATATATTAGATTGTCCAAGTCAACACAGTTTCCTCACTCAACAATCTCCTTCGTGGTTTATTCCGACCCTGTATCACTATCGGCCTGAAGTACGTAGGTGTAAATAATCCGTTAGACAATTTTGGTTTCAAATTTTCGATTAGCTCGTATCGTATCTTCGGTTTTATTGGCAGTAGATGAATGTAGAAAGATTTCTATCATCTTAAACTTGATGATAGTTCAAAATATCTTCTTTTTCTTCTTCTTCCTGCCCTTATCCCATTCTACTTGGGGTCGGCGCAACACGTTTTCTTCTTTCATTCTCCCCTATCAGACGTCACAGTATCATTTACTCCTTTTTCTTTCATATCATTCCTTAGACAATCCATCCATCTTTTCTTTGGCCTTCCTCTTCCTCTCCATCCATCAACATTCATACTCATCACTTTCTTAGTCACATGGGTGTCATCCCTCCTCATCACAAGTGTGGAGTGACAAGAATGGATAAAGTAAGGAATGAGTTTATAAGGGGAAGTTTGAAAGTGGCGCCTGTTACAGAAAAAATGAAAGGGAATCGTCTATCTTGGTATGGACATGTGATGAGGAGGGATAGTTCAAAATATAATATTTAAAAAAAACTGTTTTATGCTTTAATCGTCTGCAGGTCGCGCCATGCTTGGGAAAAATAAGGACGAATTGTATAGAAATAAAAGACCATTATTGGTAGAATAGAGATAGAATTGGACATGCTACGCGTAATGGAACCAAATGCGGCGGTCGTGCGTAAAGAAAAAGGGTTATTGGATTTTCCGGTATTACAATTTCCACAACCCCTTGGAATTGGGAATTTGTCAATAAATAACAGAAGTTAGCTTCACTTTATCATGGAATTTGACACCGCAATTGACAAAGCACATGTGGGCCACCTTCATCTGAATACTCTTGAGAAACATTTGGCGACGGTCCATCGGGAAATTCGGGTGTACGGTTAGAAATCACTTTTTTTAACGCTGTATTTTCATACTACCCTCCTCTGCAGCTTTCCGGAGTCGCGGAACTGTCTCTTCAGGTAACCGTGACCCTGGAACATAAAGGGCGTGGGTGAAGTACCTATCACCGTGGATTTTAGTCAGTACAAGTCTGACAGTCCCTCCCGTCCCGCCCTGGGTAGGGGAGGATTCATTTGATAACTTTATCACGATAAAAAAAAGAAAAAACAAACTTTTGCAAGCTCGATTTTTACGTAAGTTTTAGACTACCTTCAAATCTGTTCACTCTTGACTTGAAGACCACAAGTTTGTAGCTATCAGGACATAGAAACTCCGAGAATTCCACTCGGTAGCCATTGTTATTAGGAATTCCATTCCATTAGGAATTCTACTCGTTATGTCATGCTGCCCAATACTCCTGTTGTTTCGTTTTTATTTTAATAATAATACACAAATGTCTATTATTCTCCTTCCTCTTCTTCTAACGCCAAGTGTTTGCATGCATGCACAAATTGCACTCTGTAATACCTACAATTTGAAATATGATCGGATTTATATGGTAAAAGATTTTAACAAGATGGTTACAACATTTTCACTCGAGCGAAAATCTTCGCCTCTAACGAGCAAAAATATCGGGTTCCTTAAAAGCTAGCACCAGAATTCCCACTATACAGGATGTCCCTAGATAATAATAAATAATAATAATATTCCACAACTATCACACAACACCATCTAGTCTCAAGCTAAGCAGAGCTTGTGTTATGGGTACTAGAAAACTGATAAACATACTTATATATTTCTAAATACATACATATTATATATAAATTACACCCAGACACAGAACAAAATGATCGTGCGCATCACTGAAACATTTGTCCTGGGTGGGAATCGAACCCACGACCTCCGGCATAGCAGTTAGGGTCACTAACCACTAGACCAACAGGCCTGTCGAAAGTGTAAGCTAAAAAGTTAGAAAGTTAATTACTTACTTGTATGCAATCCTAAACAACATAATTATAAAACATTTTAAAATGAATAAACAAGATTTATAGAAACTACTTTGTACCACTGGTTTGCAACACCTGAATTCGCTGCTACAAAAACAAACGCTTGATCGGCAGTGTGGACACAGATCGCGCCCGCCGTCGCGCCCGCCACCGCGCCCGCCGCCACCGTCGCGCTAGGCTTCCAGTGTGGACACACACTAAGAAGTGAAAAGATTGGAATTAGCTTCTCCCATAACCCAATTTGATCCATATATTCATGGACACCCCGTATACTTAGGAACACGACCAAAAACTTTCAAGTACATGGACAAAGTGGGAAGCTGACAGCAATTTTATTACTCATTTCTGTCTCTTGCAATTAACCGTAGGTACTTATCCGTCCCTCAAATGTTAATGACGCACTAATTACTTCCCCTATTACGTCATTGGCTTTAACGAACCTTAAGCTAAAGAGGGCCACGTGACCCTTCAGATAGTTCGTATATATTCTTCTTTGGAATGCGCTTCCTCTTGACATAAGGACGGCCAGCAGTCAATTTGCATTGAAGCGAAGGTTGCGGGAATTCTTTTTCCATCATTAGTGGAGTCATCCTTATCATCTTTCTACATATTACTTTGTATATTTTATATGTGTATTTATTTTTGGCAATTATCTATGTGTGTGTATTTACATTAAGTGTTTATATATATAATTATATGTATTCTATCATTTATTTTAGTTATTCTTTTTTTAGAGAATGCCTCAGCCATTAAGTCCGCCATTGCACCACTTGTATAGCATAAAGTTGTTATAAATAATATAATAATAATATTCCACAACTATCACACAACGCCATCTAGTCCCAAGCTAAGCAGAGCTTGTGTTATGGGTACTAGACAACTGATAAACTTACTTATATATTTCTAAATTCATACATATTATAGATAAATTACACCCAGACACAGAACAAATGATCGTGCTCATCACACAAACATTTGTCCGGGGTGGGAATCGAACCCACGACCTCCGGCTTAGCAATTAGGGTCACTAACCACTAGACCAACAGTATAATAAATATAAACAGCCTTACTACAAAAACTTAAACATCTGTTGAACACTTGTCTAAAAAAAGTGTGACTGCAAAACGGACCTTATTTCAACGGCATAATCTGACATCTTTTTAGACAAGTGTTCAACAGACGTTTAAAAGTTTTTGTGGTACGACAGTAAATGTTTTAACTTTGTAGTAATACTATTAAATTTATAAATGCGAAAGTTTGTGAAGATGGATATACGGATGGAAGCATGTTTGTGACTCTTTCACACAAAAACTACAGCAACAATTTTGATGTTTGGTACACAGATACTTTAAAACCTGGATTAACATAAGATATTTTTAATACCGGTATGACATCCCTAAGGGATAATTACGATTGGTTGCTAAATCACCGATGACCTATTCATCATAGGACTGTTCGTCGACAGGACGATTCATTTGTGTACGTTTCATCGACAGCCTCTTAAAACAACGCTCTTTTCACAGGTCTTTCCACCTTTATAAAGACTATTTTAAATTCAGATCTCACGGAGAATTCACTGACAATCTAGAGATACCAATAACTACGTTACAAAAAAGAAACATTAATATACATGTCGAATTGAACGGTGAATGGTAGCTGAATCAATAATAATTAGCAGACTTCACGCGGACACAAGCTATTAATTTATGTGTTGTTTTTGTCAGGAAATTTATGTTAGTTTGATAAGTATTATATTGTGATAACTACCAATTAATCGAAGAGATAAGTCACCAGCATCCAATTATTTACTATATAGAAGTAGAGGCCACGTAATATACTTGTAAATATTTCGAGATTTCATGGAAGTATTGAGAGTAGTAGGTGTAAAGTATACTATTAAATGGCATTGATGGATCATGCCATTAAGATTTTTGTAGTTCAGTTCTCATAAAATGGATGTCTTATTAAGTTGGTAACTACTTAATAGCACATCCATTTTAATCTATCATAACTTTAAAAATTAATAGATTTAAAAAATCTAAAAACCCACGTTTTTAAATGTCCTAAAAAGAAGAAAATAACCCTACGGGGCTGAGAGAGGGGCCACTCAAAACGTGGGGGCGTATATTACCTATATAAGGGATTATTTATGGGATATATTTACATGACGTGAGATCGTAGGTGTAACTTACAAAGATACGCCCCCACGTTTTGAGTGGCCCCTCTCTCAGCCCCGTAGGGTTATTTTCTTCTTTTTAGGACATTTAAAAACGTGGGTTTTTAGATTTTTTAAATCTATTAATTATTTTATTATTTTTATCATTGTTCATCGGGTTTGAAGCTACCCTGAAAATTTCAGCCTGCTAGCTTATCGGGAAGTGCCTCAAAGCCTGTCCGCCATCTTGGACGTCCGCCATATTGGATTAATAGCCTAGCCTAGCATAAGCCACATGACTATTTTTTTCGTATTCCTGACAGCAAACCCTTTCATTTGATACCCATATCACGGGAGTGGATTTCAAACAGCCAGTCTACCATCTTGGACGTCCGCCATATTGGATTTAAGTCACGTGACTATTTTTTTCGTACTCCTGATAGCAAACCCTTTCATTTGATATCCATATCACAGGGGTGCATTTCAAATAGCCTGTCTGCCATCTTGGACGTCCGCCATATTGAATTTAAGTCCCGTGACTATTTTTTTCGTATTCCTGACAGCAAACCCTTTCATTTGATACCCATATCATGGGGGTGGGTTTCAAACAGCCAGTCCGCCATCTTGGGGAGGCCGCCATATTGGATTTGTTATGACGTTTCTTAGCTAGTTATGTATTGTCATCAGAACTCAAAGCGTGTACAAAATTTCAGCCTGCTAGCTTATCGGGAAGTCCCTCAAAATTGAGTTGCAAAAGTCCAACCGGAACGACAAACAAACAAACAAGAAAAGTGAGTGTATAAAAAAAAAAAACGTGGGAAAATTAGTGGTGTTCCGTGCCCGCATGCGGTAAGTACCGTACCGATTACTTTTCCTTGCTTTCGAACTCTTGGGTCATCACACAAAAGCAACAATACGATTTAAAAAAAATTGCAACTGTTGATAATGTGTCCATCACCTACTCTACCGTTTTCATCAAATTACAGAGAATCCAGTGGTCTGTTACCTATATAATAGCGGTAAAGGAACTTCATTTTGTCGTCATTATCCACCGCATGGGTGACTGCATAACAATCAGAGCGCATCGACACAATGGCTCATTATAATTACTCATTTGTTCTTATTGTAGGGAAGTGTTGTGCCGTTAACAAAACGCAACCATAACACGCGATTGCAAAAAGTTGCAGCGACAGTATTCACATGTGACCACAGCTCAACTGTATTTTGTCACTACGATGTGGTTGCGTTGTGTTGTGGTGCAGTGGTTGGCGATGTGGTTGCGCTGTGGGCGGTCTTGGGGCCGCCCCTGTGGAACATCGGATACGACTGGGTGCTGCGCGGCGACCTCCCCGACGGCGTCAGCGTAATATGTTACGCTGACGACACGCTCGTCCTGGCGGAGGGAGGGTCGCATCAGGCGGCGGCCGACCTGGCGACGCAAGCGGTTGCGACAGTCGTCGAAAGGATCCGGCAGCTGGGACTCGAAGTGGCGCTGCATAAGACGGAGGCCATGTGTTTTCATGGCCGCGTTAACGCGCCACGGTCTGAGTCCCACATAACGGTGGAGGGGGTTCACATCGGCGTCGGGAGGACTATGAAGTACCTGGGACTCGTCCTCGACAGCCGATGGAACTTCAGGGAGCATTTCCTGAGTTTGGCCCCAAGGCTGAACCGGGCAGCAGCCGCCCGCCCTCAGGCGACTCCTGCCCAATCTCGGCGGGCCAAACGCCTCCTGCCGTAGGCTGTACGCCGGTATCGTGCGGTCCATGGCCCTCTACGGGGCCCCCGTGTGGGCCCTGAGCATCCGGACGCGACCACTAAAGTTGGTCGCATGCCAGAGGGTCATGGCTATCCGGATGATCCGGGGATACCGCACGATCGCCGGCGAATCAGCCAACCTCCTTGCCGGATTACTGCCCTGGGATCTGGAGGCGACTGCCCTCCAGCGCGTCTATGAGTGGCGCGTGGAGGCGCAGCGCCGGGGTGTAACCCCGCTGCCCCGAGAAGTCGAGGCGCGACGGGAAGAGCTCCGGTGCGATCTCAGGGCAGTATGGTGGGGACGACTGTCGCAACCGAGGTCCGGGCACGCCGCAATCGCGGCGGTAAGACCCCTCTTTGAGGAGTGGCTGGAAAGACGTCACGGCGTCCTGACTTACCGCATGACGCAGGTCCTCACCGGACACGGAAGTTTCGGGAGGTTCCTGTGTCTGATAAGGAGGGAAGAGACGCCCGGGTGTCACCACTGCGAAGATCGCCCGGAGGACACGGTGGAGCATACGGTGCAGGACTGCCCCGCTTGGGCAGAGCACCGCCGTGTCCTCTCGGCGGCGATAGGCGGAGACCTCTCGCGCCCGGCATTGGTCGAGGCCATGCTGCGGGGCGAGACGGAGTGGGAAGCGGTCGCCTCCTTCTGCGAAGCAGTTATGCTCGTGAAGGAGGAGGCGAGCCGCGAGAGAGAGAGGACAGCGTCCTCCCTCCGCCCCAGCCGCAGTGGTAGACGCCCACGGCGTCGGACGTCGCGGGACGATCTCCGGCCACCGTAGGCGCGGGCATGCGGGCGGCGAGTAAAGGGCAACTCGCCACCCGACCATGGACCATGCCCGGGTCGACGGCGCGTTGTGTTCCACGCGCGCCTCAAGGAGTGTCAGCATGATGACGGGGCCCCCCTCTAGAGGGCCAAAGCCTGCCGGTGTCGCGGGACTTATCTCATTACCGTGACCCCGGGACATAACGGGCTATTGAAGGACACCGTGGATTTTAGTCAGTACAAGTCTGACAGTCCCTCCCGCCCTGCCCGGGGTGGGAGGACTCATTTGATGATTTTACCACGCAAAAAAAAAAAAAAAAAAAGTCAGGTCGTACATGTATAGCGGCGAGAAAAATGTTCTTTCTGATGAAAATTTTATCTTTACAATGTGCAATTTCGGCGTCCTAAGTAAACAACTAACTATGCGGGCGTAATGTGTTTTGAAATGGTTTGGCAAACTACTTTTATATGCATGAATGGCTTGATATAGTGGCCTAAACTGGCGCTTACGTAAAATTCAACAGTCTGCGTGTAGCACTTTTATTAAGCCGTTTAGTTTTCTGGTGTTTAGACAAGCAATAGAGATAAGCAGTCGAGTAGAATTTATCGAGTTAATGAGGGCAACCATAAGGTACGCTTTGCTGCTTTATACAGATCTTACCTATCTTTAATGTTAAAACTATTGAAGAGGGTAGACCTACGATGTTAAGTTTGTGAAACATGAAGTCACTTTTTTTCGGTATCGGTACAAAAAAATGGCGAGTTTTAATCTATGACTGATTTATTTATCTATATTTATGTAAAAGCGAAGAGTCACTCACTCACTCATTACAAAATCCCAGAAACTACAAGTTCTAGGAGTTTCAAATTTGTATAAAGGTTCTTTTTAGGACGTGGGACCAAGATGAGATTTTCCATAATTCGACCCATAAAGAATGTTTTTGGGGTTGACAATTTCTATGAAACTTCATTACTACAAGTGCTAGCAGTCTCAAATATTTGATCGATATTTATTTATATTAAAAATTTCCCATCAAAAATCATCGGCCGGGAGTTGAAATTTATAGAAGAAAAGCTTGATATTCGCGCGGACTATGTCGCGGGTGGAGTGCTAGTAAAAAATGAAAACCTACAATTTAAAAGTAAGAGAAGTGGTCAAATATTCTAAGAGAGACATATCTAAATCTAACCGGGAAAAATGTGGTTATTACCCCTTGTACTGTGTCGCAGAAACCAAACGCTGTTGTGATGATCAAAACGCGTACTAACCTCAGTTTTGTGGATTTTATAGCAATTTCATTCAGTGATGCCAATCTCATCTTCTAATTTTATTTTACCAACCCTACAGTTATGACAATAAAAAAGCAGTAAAGCCATTGTCAAACAGACAGGCGAAGCGAAACGTTTTTGTTTGTAATGTATGGAATTGTTTGAAGCCTGTCACATAGACTATCGGACCGCTTTCCCCTTTCTTTATGACAGGATTCGGATTCGCATTCGCATTCGCAAAAAAACAGTAAAGCTATTGCCAAACAGACAGGCGAGCTTGAAGCTATTGTCAAACAGACAGGCGAAGCGAATGCGATCAAGAACAAGAACGCTTCGCTTCGCGTTCGTTTCACCTGTCTGTTTGACAACAGCGTAAGGGTGCTTTTATGACGCCTAGATTCAAAAGAGTTCTAATTTGACAAATATTTATACAGAGTGAGTGACGTATTCATTAAAATATTTATTAGGAAGATTTGTGAAAAATAGTTTGTATAGTGAAAGGCTGTGACATTTTCATGACTGTCATGCCCAGTTTCCTTTGTTGTCATGTCCTGTTTTGAACTAATTGCTGGTTACAAGGTCCTTTGAATGTAAAATGGTGTAAAGAAGTTCATAAATAAGAAGGTTTACTTAACAATTGTTAAATAAAATAGAAAACACTATTTACATTAAAAAAAAACAACTGTGCAAAATGCCCTCTTAAAGTTCAAAGTTAGGTAATTACCCTACGGGAATATCTCAACGGGATAAAAATAATTCTGTATATAATTCCAGTTTATAAACTTATACTAAAATTTCGATATTGGCTAAGATTATGTCTGAATCTTTAAAGAATTTGAGTGTATTTCTGCTGTTTTAACTCGCAGTACATAGTAGTAAGTACATAGACACCAACGTTTTAAAAACATAACCAAAATTGACGCTGAAAGTGTTTGATTTATGATTTGATTTTGTGAAATCTGTTTTCGTTAGGGGATGAAAAATAATTCTCATATATCGGAAAGTCTAGGAGCTGTGCCAACGAAAGATAATAATCTTGCAGACAAATCTCTTTGTCGGTCAAAACATTTGTCGGTAATAAATTCAGCTGAAACCAGAAAGCTATTACTAAATTTCGGGAACCTTAGAAAGTTGCAACAGAAGTTCTACGATCTGGATCCGAACTTCGTCGAAATGTGTACATGTTTATTATTTTAAATTAATTCATGTAAATCTGCGTATAGATTTTACAGAAGTCAAACACAGTTTTGAAAATCTAAAATTAGTTTTGTAAGTAATTCGAGACAATGTTTCAGAAAAAACAAAACAAATTCAAAAATTAAAAACATGTTTGATAACTTATCAAAACATGATTACTTACATACTTTTTAAAAAATCTGACTAAAGAAAACTTCGGTTACTTTTTTGAAAAAGTTTTTATTTTGCCCTTTTTAGTTTATTTATTAAGTATTCAACCCAAATTCTTGTAAAATTCAAAATTTTCTTGCATAATATGCACTAATCTTGTAATCCGTCACAACATAAAAAAATCCATATCTCTAAAACTACTGAACCGATTTTGATGAAACTTGCAGTGTACCCTAAGTTGAACAATACCTAGTACAACACAAAAAAAGAATTACTTAAATCGAACTTGTAGTTCCGGAGATATGCGTGCACAAACATAAAAACATACATACATACATAGGTACATACATACATACATACACTTATAAAATTTGGCACATTTGTTCAGACGCTGATATAGACTAACATATATGAAAACTGGGCAGTTCTGATAATATTACATACGTACGGGTCGAATTGATAACCTCCTTTTTTTGAAGTCGGTAAAAATAAAAAGAAGTTATTGCGGTCAGGGGAATCACTGTGGGGTATTTCTTTATAGGTCCCCGACTGCATTAACGGACGGTTTTCCTTTTCAACTTATTTTCAGTTCACTTTTCGAAAATGCAGGCGATTTATTTTAAACTGTATTTATTTTAATGCCCTTTACGAGTAAAAACTTATAACTTACTTAGTAGTATTTAAAGAAAACTCTCGCAAAAAAAAAAAACCTACGCAATATTTTTCAAAACTCGGAACTAGGTATATTGAATGTATTCGTTACCAGCGCGCTACGTTGACAATATTAATTGAATAACTTTGTTTAGGTGTGACCACGCGTGTTGTGAACTATTCATCAAGTTTTATTTTTCCCACGTTTTTATACACTCACTTTTCTTGTTTGTTTGTTTGTTGGTTTGTTTGTTTGTTTGTTTGTTTGTCGTTCCGGTTGGACTTTTGTAACTCAATTTTGAGGCACTTCCCGATAAGCTAGCAGGCTGAAATTTTGTACACGCTTTGAGTTCTGATGACAATACATGACTAGCTAAGAAACGTCATAATAAATCCAATATGGCGGCCTCCCCAAGATGGCGGACTGGCTGTTTGAAACCCACCCCCATGATATGGGTATCAAAAGAAAGGGTTAGCTGTCAGGAGTACGAAAAAAAATAGTCACGTGACTTAAATCCAATATGGCGGACGTCCAAGATGGTAGACTGGCTGTTTGAAATCCACCCCCGTGATATGGGTATCAAATGAAAGGGTTTGCTGTCAGGAATACGAAAAAAATAGTCATGTGGCTTATGCTAGGCTAGGCTATTAATCCAATATGGCGGACGTCCAAGATGGCGGACAGGCTTTGAGGCACTTCCCGATAAGCTAGCAGGCTGAAATTTTCAGGGTAGCTTCAAACCCGATGAACAATGATAAAAATAATAAAATAATTAATAGATTTAAAAAATCTAAAAACCCACGTTTTTAAATGAAAAAACCCTACGGGGCTGAGAGAGGGGCCACTCAAAACGTGGGGGCGTATCTTTGCAAGTTACACCTACGATCTCACGTCATGTAAATATATCCCATAAATAATCCCTTATATAATATACGCCCCCACGTTTTGAGTGGCCCCTCTCTCAGCCCCGTAGGGTTATTTTCTTCTTTTTAGGACATTTAAAAACGTGGGTTTTTAGATTTTTTAAATCTATTAATTTTTGAATCCATCGTACCTTCTAAGTTAATAATTATTTTGAAAATCACTGACATCGGTGAAGAGAAAAATGGTGAGAAAAATTGGACTAAAATAAATCAATGTAAGTCCAAAGCCATGTCAGTGGTCGGCGGGGTTCCCAGAGGCCTCACATGAAAAATTAATATTCAAGAAATGGTCTATCAGTGTTCATAATTTCATGATTATCCGTTCAGGCGTTCATGCGGAATTCAGTCGCTCAATATTATTAGATTTTGTAACTTCAACTATTCTTTAGAGTTCAACGTTCCAGCCGACGTAAAAATATGAAAGATTTAATAAATAAGATTCTAAAGTATCTAAGTTTATTTTATTTAATGAAGGCGCGTTGGGGTTTATAAGTCAAATCAAATCAAATCAAAATCAAATCATTTATTTCAAGTAGACCATTTATAGGCACTTTTGAATTGTCAATGACAAAGAAAATAGAATTAAGTACTACAAAGTTATGGTGCTACAGTCCCAGTCACAAGACATAAAAACTGTGAAAGTACCGTAGATGCCCGTTCCAAGAAGTAGATCTCTATGGAGAAGAACGGGCAAGAAACTCCATGGACACTCTTTTTAGATCGCCAAAATTATTACAAAACCTTTGTTACATCATTCATTTTGAGATGGTGCATTATGTGAGAACGATGTAGCAAGTTAAAAGTGTCCACAGTAAAAATTACACAAAAAAAAGACAATTCAGAAATAAATAATAATTAAAATAAACCGTGGCAGCTAAGAGATGACCAGTCTCAACTGACAGCGCCCGTTCACGAACATGACATATGTATCAGCACCATTCAGCTCAACCATTTTGAAGGGAGCTAAATGATCCGACACACACGCCACCATCAGCGAGACATTTTAGTGAGCATGACATTCTCTCAACCACCAGGGCAAAATCGGGTCAAAGATAATTAATAAGTATTACATAGTACTCACATTATGTGCAATAAAAATTATACAATACTAAGAAATTGAATCGATACAATGCTAAGTTAATCTTACAATCTTCTGCAGCTTCCACAATAATTATGCGTGATACCTAATTAATAAGTTGACCCCCATTGTTGTGGAGCAGGACCAGCATTGAGCCAAGCATTTTTATCATTAATATAATCCTCCAACTTGTAATATGCCTGCCTACATAGTGTGCGTTTAATACATGATTTGAATTTTGTTTCATTTAGATCTAATATGTGAGGAGGTATTTTATTATAACATTTTAGACAGTACCCCATGAAAGATGTGTCTACTTTAGCTAGCCTGAAACCTGGCTGAACTAAATGGTACCTATTTCTAGTACTATAGTTGTGTCTGTCACCTCTTTTCCTGAAAAGATGCAGATTTTTTCTAACGTACATAATGTTTTCATATATGTATTGACAAGGTACTGTCATGATGTTGATTTCCTTAAACAATTCCCTAAGAGAATCGCGCCTACATAGATTATATATGGCTCTGATGGCTCTTTTCTGCAGAATAAATATGGACTCGATGTCTGCAGCCCGTCCCCATAGTAAAATACCGTATGACATAATACTATGAAAATAACTAAAATAGACTAGCCTCGCGGTATCTACATCAGTAAGTTGGCGGATTTTTCTAACAGCGTATGCTGCTGAACTCAGCCGTCCCGCAAGAGATGTTAAATGAGGACCCCATTGAAGCCTTGAGTCGAGCGTGATTCCTAGGAAAACCGTTTTATCGACGAATTCTAGTTTCTCTTGATTCAATACAATGTCATTATCATTACTTTTGACATTCGGTAGAGAAAATCTTATGCACTTAGTTTTCTTCCCATTTAATACTAAATTATTTGCGGTGAACCAGTTGTGCACCTGCAGTAGAGCGCTATTTACGTCGTCAAGGTGTGTGGCACGTCTATTTATTTTAAATATCAAAGAAGTATCGTCAGCAAACAATACCATTTCAGGTTGACTTTTGAATAAATGGGGTAAATCGTTGATATAAACTAAAAATAGAAAAGGGCCCAATATTGAACCTTGTGGTACGCCCATTGCAACCCGTAAACCCGTTGAATTTACACCATTTATTTGTACATGCTGTTGTCTATCATTTAAGTAAGATCTCACTAAGCTAAGCGCGAGTTTACTAAGGCCATAATGCTCAAGTTTTAAGAGTAAGGTTTCGTGATTAACGCAATCAAATGCTTTGGAGAGGTCACAGAATATTCCTATGGCGTCTTGTGCCTCTTCCCATGCAGTAAATATGTGCTTCAATAGGGTGACACCGGCGTCAGTGGTACAACGTCCTTTGGTGAAACCATACTGCTGCTCGTGTAATATTCTATTGATGTTAAAATGATTGAGCATCTGATCTAGCATCACTTTTTCAAACACCTTGCTGAAAACAGGCAACATGGATACAGGCCTATAGTTGTTGGAGTCTTTACTGTCCCCAGTTTTAAAAAGCGGTAGTACCTTACTGTATTTCATTAGATCTGGGAAGACTCCTTGATCCACACACAAATTAAATATCGAAGCCAAATACGGTGCTACAGTCTCAATAATTGAAGAACAAACTTTACTAGACATACCCCATAAATCTTCACTTAATTTGATCTTGATTTGCTTAAAAGCTTTTATGACAGTTAGGGGACATATATGCTTAAATTTAAATTCGTTCGGGCAGGCTGAAACGTTCGCTTTTAATAAATCAATAGAAAGCAAGGGAGATGAATTTAGAGTTTCAGTTGTTTTAAGTGGGATACTGGTAAAGAAATTTATAAATTCTTCAGCAATTTCTTTGTCTGAGCTTATGAGACCACGCTGGGTCTCTAGTATGAAATTATTATTACGTTTTTTATTTCTATTGGTTTCATTGTTTATGATTTTCCAAACTGTTTTTATCTTATTATCAGCTGATTTAATCCTCTTGGTAATAAATAAGGATTTAGCTACCTTACAAGTATTCTTGAAAATTTTTGAGTAAGTGGCAACATATTTATTAAATGATTCTGAATTAATATATGGCTTAAGGCCGTACAGCTCAAACATTCGTTCCCTACTTTTTCGAATTCCCTTTGTTGCCCAGTCACTAAAAACAAATTTTGGGCCAATAGTTCTAGATTTTATTTTTAACGTAGTTTTAAATGCAGTATGAACTGCTGAAAAAAAGTCTTCATAAAATTCACTTACATTGTTTATACGAATAATATGGCCTGACGTACTTAGGCTATTAATTAGGTTATTATTAAATTTTTCTAAGCTGCTGGGTGTTACTTGTCTAGTTTGTATTCGAACTTTTTGTAATTGTATGTTGGACTCAAAAGAAACGGCCTGACCGCTGTGATCTGAAGGAAGGTAATTTACTATAGATTTATCTAAGTATTCGCAGCAACAAAAAACATTATCTATACATGTAGCAGTATTTAAAGTAATTCGGGTTGGTTCTGAAAAAACATTACACAGATTATATGATTTGAAAAGATTTAAGAACCTACTGCTATTTACATTACTTTCTAATATATTAACATTAAAGTCACCACAGATAATTATTGATTTATTACAAGTTCCAAGTTTTGCTAAAGCATCTTCCATTACTGACTCAAATATAGAGTAGTTTTGATAATTGGGGGGTCGGTAAACGCACACTATTATATGCTTATCTAGCTCAACACAAGACAATTCAATGTTATGTTCTACTGATAAACCAACAATGTCATTACGAGTCTTATATTTAACACAATTTTTAACTAAGATTAGTGAACCCCCACGCGTTTTTGATTTTCGATTAAAACAACTGCCAACATCGTAATTTTCAAAATTAATTAGCATCTCATACTCTTTTAACCAGTGTTCTGTAAAACAAACAATTTCAAACATGGTTTTTTCTAAAAACAATTCAATTTCTAGTTGTTTTGAGGCGAAGCCTTGAATATTTTGGTGAAATATTTTTAAGAACTTCTGCTTAGCCTGTTTATTGCATTTATATATTTGAGTGCAAGAAGGTTCCTCGTTGTTAATGGATAATTCTTCTGTTGTCTTACTAACTAGTTTAAAAAATAAGAATACCCACTATTAGCACAACTGCTTACGTCAGTGGTCACCACCCTAATACTGGTATCATTACTAATATTTTCAGTGTTAATTATACTACTACTAAACTGAGACATACTAGTTATGTCCGTGTGAATATAAAAACCTAATAGCCTAGCTATTTTGTGTCTGTATCTGTACATATATGGCAGATATACTGTATCCCGTCTTGACCAAAGTTTATCTATGAAACTATTGGTATCAAAAAACATAAGCTTATGACTATAGTGACTAACTAGAAAATGTATATGCTTATTCAGCATGTGAATATAACTGTTTTGACTGGTTGACAATGTCTCGTAGTAGGGGAAAGCACACAATATTATTTTTCGACAATTTAACTTTAACAACTCAGTAACACTATTAGTTAAGTCCTTCTTATTAACTTTTGAACTATTTCGTACAAATATAGTTATATCAGTATTACAATTAAATACATTATTTGTGACTGTTGCCATTATCTGCTTAAATGTTGTGCCTGGCATGCAATAATTTTGGTTGGAATAACCCAGGTTATTACTCAATAATTTACCTAAACCTCTTCCAATATTATCTGAAAACATAACTGAGTAATAAGTACTCTCATTTATCTCAGGCTGTACCCCTTGTGTAATGTTAGCTGAATCTTGGTTGGGGATACAGTCCTGGGGTAAATCCACAGCCTGGGATGGATTCTCCATTACCTCAGGCTGGACAGTATCATTGTTTGAAACTGTCTGACAACTACATTGACACCTCAATAACTCATTTGCAGCCAGAATATGTTCCCTAATTTGGTTTTGAGAACTCGCATACCTACTGGATAGGGAACTAAGTGAGTCCTGAAGTACTTGTATTTCAGACTGCAAATGCTGAGAATCCATTTCATAAATTTTTATGCTATCTTGCAGTTTTATTTGATAATTGTTCAATTTATTAAGCAACTCAACACGCTCTTTCCTTTGTGGAATATATTTAGAAAAGAGTTTATGTTGTTTCTTAAACCGATAGCATTTTTTAATAATTTTATTTAGTTTGGCATATTTCTTGATTTTTTTGTTGCTCTTATTATTATTTCTTAACAAAGAATCCTCGGTGAGATCAATAGTAATTAAGGAAGAGGGATTACATTTACTATTCAATAACTCATTGTATAAGCTATTTGTTTGAATAACCTGGGAACATTCTTTCTCTTTTTGTAACTTTAAGATACAACTATTGGCATTCATTAACTCATTCTCTAAGTCCCTAACTTTACATAGAGCCTCCTCATATAAATTGCTACAATTGCTGAACCCATCCATGACCACCCGCAGTTGATCCCGTTCATCAACAACGTCCAAGAATTGTTGATGTAGGTCTACTAGCTGACGTTTAAGGCTTGTGTTTTTTGAATTAACCTTATCGACTTCCACCTCACTCTCTTCTCTCTCCAGTAACAATTGTTGGACTTTAAGGTTTGATTCGTTCAGCTCATGGAGAGCTGTTCTCAATTTCAGCTCCATATCCTGAGCAGCTGCCTTACGGGTCATCACAGGCATGGTTATTATGTTGTTTACTGAAAGTTAGAAATAAAGAAACGGTGAGAACTAATAGAATAGAACAATAAAAGGAGTTAGCGATGAAAGGAGGAGAAAAAACAAAATTACAAAGAAAAAGTGCACAGCTAAGGATTGAATTGAGGTATGCTGCTATGTTAGATTCTATATAGTTTATAAATTCAATTCGAAATATAATTTTATAGGTTTTATTGTCTTGAGTTTACTTTTTTTTTGTGTTGTGGGTATATTGTCAAGATCACAAAACTAGTACAATATTCTAAAAAATCATTACATAAAGACAATAATGCTTAATTATGTAATTGTTAAGCATGTAGTATTGTTGAAAATTTCCTAATTAATCTTCACAAGTTCGTTAAGTATAATTATGTCAACAACTTTGTAAGCAAATACCTATGGGGTGTAAAATCAACAAAAAAAAAAAAAATAGTCGTAAAAATTGGAATGGACGAATAAGTAATATAGTTAACGCGAATGTGTGCTATTTATAAAAAAATAAGTAAACAATACTCCCCGTTTTGGATCCGTAGTGCAAACGTCAGCTGATATTTTAGGTTACCGGTGAACGTTGAGTCACCGAAAACTTTTTATAGTTGTCCAATTATTGAGAAAACAATATTCCTGCGTATTTACACATTTACAATACGTTTACACATAATATTATATTAGATTTAAGCCTGATTACTAATTTAATTTAATTATAAAATACGGAACAAAAATTTGACATGTCACTCAAGCAGTGTTGCCCGAGTGAAGTTTGAAAGCCTTTAGTGGGGCTTTTATCTACACTTTGATTATGTACTAAAAGCAATAAGAAGCTAATGTTAAAAGTTATTTCTAAAATTGAACGATTTTTTTGGGCTGGAAATGCCAAATTAATGCATTTTTGAAGTTTGGGTAGCCAATCATCAAGCCTTTCGAGCTGAAAGTATTCGTTCATTTATATTTGTATTTATTAGGTTATATCTAGCAATAAAAAAATAGTATAAAGACTATTTTTTTATTGCTATAGATATTATAATATTCATGAATAACATAAAAAACTAGATCCGTGTAACTAGGGCGTAACTATTCTTTAGTTGTTTTTTTTTAAATTTACCCTTCTTTGTCCACAGATTTCGGATCTACTTTCGAATGGTGTTATGTTGGTGTTGGACACCAAAAACAGCAATATCAACCGACATGAAGAAATTAGAAATGAATAAATCTTTTTCTGGTAAGACCCTTCCGTTATTAAACCAGCTTTTCAGCCATTTTCATTTATCTAGGTGATAATATCTCGTGGAAAACAATCAGAGGGAGGAATAATTAATTTTACCAACGTTTCCTTGGTTCACGTCAAGGACACAAAACCGCGGAAGACAAGTATATAGGGATAAGTATAACTATAGAGTTTCTTACTTTCAAGTTTAGTATTTCAAAGGCAGCATCAACTTAATATGACGCTCGACGTTTTGAAGATAGAATGGAACAAAACTTTTTTTAGAAAAGAACCGACTTCAAGTCAAACACAAAAAAGTTTTAAATAAGTTTTCTTTCGGAAATCGGTGGCTTTGTTTTTTATTTCATTGACTAAATTTGCCACCGACTTCCGAAAGAAAAGTTATTTTAAACTTTTTTGTGTTTGGTTTGAAGTCGGTTCTTTTTAAGAAAAAGTTTATATTTTACCGACTTCAAAAAAAGGAGGTTATCTATTCGACCCATATGTATGTAATATTTCCAGAACTGACCAGTTTTCATATATATTAGTATAAATCAGTGTCTGAACAAATATGCCAAATATCAAAAAAAAAAAAAAGTGTTTATTTGGAACATTAAGTCAAGTTCAGTACAATTTACTTCTGCCAAAATACAGAGCAGTTTGTTGGCAGACGTAGCTCCCAAAAACTACCCAAAGTGTATGTATGTATGTTTTTATGTTTGTGTTCGCATGTCTCCGGAACTCCAAGTCCGATTTAAGTAATTCTTTTTTGTTGTACTAGGTATTGTCCAACTTAGGGTACACTGAAAGTTTCATCAAAATCGGTTCAGTAGTTTTTGAGATAGGGAGTTTTTGAGATTGTAGATTTTCAAAGTCGATTGTATGTTCGGTCGCGTCGAACCGATTTTGATGAAACTTGCAGTGTACCCTAAGTTGGACAATACATAGTATAACAAAAAAAAAAAGAATTACTTAAATCGGACTTGTAGTTCCGGAGATATGCGAACACAAACATATTCATACACTTTTGAAATTTGGCACATTTGTTCAGACTGAAAACTGGGCAGTTCTGGAAATATTACATACATACGGATCGAATTGATAACCTCCTTTTTTTTTTGAAGTTCGTAATAAATTATATTTCTAAACTCTTTACATGTGTGGACATTCCTTCCTTTGTTTTGCTACCACGGAGTTTTTATTCGCGTTGCAAATGACAGCGGTTGAGTTTGATATTAAAGTTTTGTATTCACAAAGGACTGTTTGTTTTCCGTGGATGTGACTGAAGATGTGTTTACGTGTGTCAATGATATTAATCTATGAAGTTTTTATTTTTTTAATAGGAAGTATGAAAAAATGTAATCACATTTTAATAAGACAAGATATCAACTTTCAATCTAAAACCGGGTATTAATTCATGTTTCTTCAGTACAGATTCTCTCATAATGTAATTGGTTGAACATTTTTATCAATTAAAAAAAAGCAAATGGTACAATCAAAATAATTCGAACGATTCCGATAAATTGAGAACTTCAACAATTCTATCATTCCGGGGAATTTACAAATCCCATGAGCCTCGTAGATTAAAAGTTAATTCCGATGTTGTTGGCCTTCGAAAGGATTCAATATTTGTTGATGTTCCTTTCAATACTTTTTAATTTCATTGCTGTCTTTGACGATATTTGTTTAATGGTCGCAAAAAAAGATATGATCATAAAAACGAACAAACTTAATGATAAAAAAAATAAACAGTACCCTGAGCACGAGTTTTCAGTCTTTTACTTTACAGCGTTTTTCCAGTATTTACAGTGTTTCTTGTATGAAAAAATGGAACAGCGCCTCTGGTGTGCAAAGTAGGAACTAATTTTTTCCTTGAAAATTGTCAATTTGAAGTTGTCAAAGTTCCAGTTTACTTTACGTCTCAAATACTGAAAACTCGTGCTCAGGGTACTGTACCCTTAGCACGAGTTTTCACTCTTTTACTTTACAGCGTCTTTTCAGTATTTACAGCGTTACTTGTATGAAAAAATGGAACAGCGCCTCTGGTGTGCGAAGAAGGAACTATATTTTTCCTTGAAAATTGTCATTTTGAAATTGTCAAAGTTCCAGTTTACTTTACGTCCCAAATACTGAAAACTCGTGCTAAGGGTACTGATCGTTTAAGTTTACTTAATTTTTTTTCTCCTTAGTAAAAACACACGAAAATTAAACAGTTAATTTGATCCATTTAAATTAATTTCATATACATAATGAAATCGGCATTTTGAGTCTCTTGAGCCAATTAAACCGTGAATAACTCGATAGCTTAAATCTGAGATAACTTTGACGCCGCGCGCCGACCTTTTTCGTCCTTCGAGTAGGATTAGAGAAAAATAAGATGTTCACAGACAACTTAATTGCTATGTCATTGGCTTTCCATCTTTATGTTTAAGCCGAACGCTTGTTTGACAACTTTCTCATTTTCTAAACTTATTTTATCTTTGACTTTTAGACAAATATTTCATTATACGGAATCTGTTCTTAATAAGTTATAAATCTAAGTACTGACTGGGGTTTTGGGCTGACAAGAGTAGGAAAACAAAAACCTTACTCGCACGGGTAAGGTTTATTTCCCTACTCTAACCCTTCTATATTAACTACTTATAACGTGTTTATCCTTTTAGCAAAGTTTCGTAATACGATAATCCAAAACACTTACAGCCTTACTACAAAAACATAAACATCTGTTGAACACTTGTCTAAAAAAAGTGTGACTGCAAAACGAACCTTATTTCAACGTCATAATCTAACATTTTTTAGACAAGTGTTCAACAGACGCTTAAAAGTTTTTGTGGTACGACGACGGTTAAGGGTTCGTTGTTTTAGCAGTAGTTAAACTAACTGTTAAATCCTATACATCATATAACAAAATAAACAACTCGCTCATAGGGCCAGGTGTTTCATCAATAGCTTTTAAACTATTGTAATAAAAAAGATAAATTTTAAGAAAATACTACTCATCAAATAACTGGCCTTTAATCTAGTTAGTTAAACTCTGGCCGGACAGTTTAACCATTGTTTTATTATAATAGCGCTATTTCTGCTTAACATTAAGAGTATGTTTTAGTGGTTTTTGTCCGACAATTTTTTCATTCCAACGAATTATTTTCTTTGCAAAAATTTAAAAATAGAAGAGCCTTAAATTATAAACATGCCTGACGTGTTTTGCTTTAACATTCTATTAAAAATTTCGTACTTCACGTTGGAGTAAATTTTATTTTAAAAGGCTTTAAATTCATTCCTAAAAAAGCCGGTTCATCTTTTAGAAACTTTGGTTTGTATTTTGTTTGTTCATTGTTATTTTTTAACCTCTGACGTATTAAGAGAAATGTGTTAAGTTGGACTGCAGAAATGTTTTAAAGAATTACCGCGGTCCTGGAACTCTGGATGAGTTTAATAGTCCCTTCCGCTTCATCTAGAGCGGAAGGAATAAAAAAAAATGGTGTTACAAGTTTGACGTGGCTGTCTGCGATGTATATAGCTCCTAAACGAATTGACCCATTTTGATGCGATTTTTTTTTCGTTTGGAGACTGACCTTATTAGATATTTGACGGTCATCAGTTCATGTGTCGGGGTTTCATTCTTTATTTTAATTTTTCTGATCTTGTGGTTAGAGATAACGTTTAATATTCCGATTTCTTTGTTAATTTTTACACATGAATCGGTGACCATATTGTGTTAAATATAAAAACACCCAATTTTGTCCTCCATAACAAGGCCTAACCTTCTGTGCGTGACAGTGAACTGTGTAGTGCTGAACTGTGTTTTGATATCATTCCTGTATTTTATATTCTAAAATAAAGTTTAATTTGTTGTGTAAACATAAACTGTTACAGTTTGGCGCCCAATTAATGGTTTACTAATCTTGACAGATCCGGGATATAGGACATTATTTCTAGAAAATGTAATCTGTGCTCGTAAACGGGTTTCATAAAATGTAGCCAAAGCCTTCAATAAAGATACAATCTCGTGTGAGAATAATGATGTTGTATAAGCAAGTTATATTAGACTCATCAATCTTCGTTATACACCGTGTTCTTCACGTTATCCATAAACTTTAGCAAATACTTCTATGGCTTTTACAAATCAAATCCAACAAAGGAAGTAGTACTTAAAAAGGCTTCGTTACAAAGATATTTGTAATTTCATTTAATGAAATTTAATTGAGCTATGCAGTGAGAAAGTATCTTAATTTGGCCTATGTTGCCGCTTAGTGCAATTAAAATGATAAATCTATCAAATACTATTTGCATTTCATTTGTTTCAGCCCGCCAAATGTTATGAATGAAAATACGACGTTGCCAATTCGGATAAAGAGGCATGCATATCGGGTTATTTACGTCTAGGTATTTAGTTTGTATGAAAATTAACAAAAAATATAAAATAAGAATTTATTAATGTGTCCATAATGAAAAATGCTTACTTCCGTGGTTTGAACATCTGGTCGAAGTTTATGTATATCGTCCGGAACACGGTGTATAACATCCAACATGTTTGAACTGTCAAATTCAATTTTTTGTAAATATTTTTCTCATAATCAGGTATTTCTTAAAACACATGGAAAATTTAAAAAATAATTTTATTAAACGTCTTCCCAAAACAAAGTCAGTTTGAAAATGAAGCATAATATATATTTCCCTAATGATTAAAATTAATTCAAAGCTAAATTTATTAAAGAAAACGAAAGAAACAATCATTCTCACTTGTAACATATAAAGCTATTACTTCTAATTAATTCGCTGCTGCTATAAAATGGCAACATTTTCCAACGATCGATAGGTATTTCCCACTTTTCACATTTGCCGCGCCTCGGCTACCTTTTAAAATTTCGCCGCCACTACCGACCTCTACTAATACTCTAATTTGATATCCTTTTGGTTTGTGAAACCATGGAATGAATTCTCTTGAAACATTTCTGCCATACGCGGTAATTACCGCCCCATATAATCTGCCGCCGTAAGCCTGGAGTCTACGGCGGCCTATTAGTAAATCAGACCCTGTAAAATACATTTTGTTAACGTGCATGGTGAATATTAAGAAAGAGACAGGTGATCAAATGAGAGAAGCGATGGGTGGACTGTGTGGAAGAAGGTGACTGCTGAGATGATGAATAATAGTGAAGTACCTATCATCATCATAAATACATTTATCAGCCAACTGCCGCCCAACACAGAGTCTAGTCTGGAGAGGTCTGTGACCTTGTCTGCAACAAGCTAAATTGATTGAAATTAATGTTGAGATAGTTGCAATACTGATCTCAATGGAAATTAAGTTTTCTTTTTTCTATCAATTTTGTAGCGGGATCCCATACAGCTAAATGCAGTCTGGGACTTTGTCGAGTTTGTTTTGGCGCTTTTCTGGTAGTCACCACTGCACTGTTAATTCTGACTTCCAAGAGTTGCAGTGGTTTAAAAATAGTGCGATGAGATTGATTTAAAACAGAATTCTACAAATTGATTGTAATTATGCAATTTCCATAATTATGTTACTTTAGATGAAAGGATTACATAGCCTCCGTCCACACACGACAAACAATGAAGTTTTTTAATTAGAATGCCATATTACTACGAGCAGAAGTATAGAATCACTTACTTAGAATTGATCCGGGATAGCTTTAAATAATGGCGTCATTTCAATGAATTTAGTATCAATTGAAAGTTAACAGTTAAAACTTTAGCTAGCTAGTTGTTAAGAACTCAAGATCGCGCGGAATTGAAATAAGGGATTCCATACGTTTACAATTCGCAAAGTTAACAATATAAATAATTTACAAAAGTGAGTATTTAGAATAAGAAACAGTCTTGGGCGCAGTTTAATTTGTGACGAAGATGCCTCCTAACGGGCAAATTCTCAGAAGCGGTCCGTAGTTTGAAACTCTATTAGTTATCGGCAAACCTGCTTAATGATTTTCTGTCTATTACCTCCTAAATATACCCGGCCCTTCCAGGAATTCAGCCCCGAAGCGTTAGAATTGACTCAGGCCAATTAATTCATTGATAAGTCTGTTGATTTTAGACTAAACTACTTAATATTAACAGTGTAGCTATTTTGTGTAGCTAGAATAATAGTAATAGCCTTAACTGCCATAAAGAATAGTCTAACTAGACTAATATTCCAGCCCGTAATTTTTATCATACAGATTACTTTGGCTGTTCAACTTGCTAATGTTTGCCACGTAACGTCTACATCTGAATATTTAACTCTTGACCCCGTAACGTAAAGGGCTATTGAAGGAGCATAGTGGATTTTAGTCTGTACGAGTCTGACTGTCCCTTCCGCTCCAAGCTCCAACCAGGTGAGGACTAATTGGTCCTTTTTCTCTTTTATGGAAAGATCATATTATTTGTTTCTGTTTTTAGTTTTTTTTTGCTCTTATTAAGAAGTTTATATTAAATTCAAAATCATTCGTTGAACTCCGAACAGAAAACACGCCGACAGTGCCCGACGGGGCGGTGTGACGTCACTGTATCAACTTCTATTTTTATTATATAACTAGTCTTACAGTAATTTTTAACCGACTTCAAAAAAAGTAGGTTCTCAGTTCGACCTGTATGTATGTTTGTATGTATTTATGTATGTTTGTCCGAGATTATCTCGCGTTTGGCTGAAAGGATTTTGATGCGGTTTTCAGGAAAGTGTTCATTACATTCTGGAGAAGGTTTTAATATATAACACTAATATGTAGATATCCCGTGACGTTGCCCGCGTGGATCCGTTTTTAACCGACTTCAAAAAAAAGTAGGTTCTCAGTTCGACCTGTATGTATGTATGTATGTATGTATGTATGTTTGTCCGCGATTATCTCGCGTTTGGCTGAACCGATTTTGATGCGGTTTTCAGGAAAGTGTTCATTACATTCTGGAGAAGGTTTTAGTATATAACACTAATGGATATCCCGTGACGTTGCCCGCGTGGATCCGTTTTTGCTTACTTGGATAGTAGATTTTCAGTGACCATTGCATGTTTGTCCGCGATTATCTCGCGTTCGTCTGAACCGATTTTGATGCGGTTTTCAGGAAAGTATTTGTTACATTCTGGCGAAGGTTTTAGTATATAACAATAATAGATATCTCGTAAAGTTGCCCGCATAGATCCGTTTTTGTTGCTCACTATTATTGTAGATTTTCAAAGACGCCGATTATTATGAGGATTTTTCTTTCTTGAATATCTAAACTAAAAAGGGTAAAATAAAAAACTTTTTGAAAAAAAGGGAACCGACTTCAAAACCAAACACAAAAAAAGTCTAAAATAACTTTTCTTTCGGAAGTCGGTGGCCATAGTCAATGAAAATAAAAACAAAGCCACCGACTTCCGAAAGAAAAGTTATTTTAGACTTTTTTTGTGTTTGGTTTTGAAGTCGGTTCCCTTTTTTTCAAAAAGTTTTTTGCTTACTTGGATCGTAGATTTTCAGAGACGATTGCATGTTTGTCCGCGATTATCTCGCGTTTGTCTGAACCGATTTTGATGCGGTTTCAGAAAAGTGTTTGTTACATTCTGGGGAAGGTTTTAGTATATAACAATAATGGATATCTCGAGAAGTTGCTCGCATAGATCCGTTTTTGTTGCTTACTAGGATTGTAGATTTTCAAAGACGCCGATTTTATTAAGATTTTTGTTGAATATCTCAACTAAAAAGGGAAAAATAAAAAACTTTTTGACAAAAAGGGAACCGACTTCAAAACTTGTGTTTGACAAAAAAAACGTAAAATAACTTTTCTTTCGGAAGTCATATCATCAGTGGCCATATGTCAATGAAATAAAAAACAAAGCCACCGACTTCCGAAAGAAAAGTCATTACAGTTTTTTTGTGTTTGGTTTTGAAGTCGGTTCCCTTTTGTTCAAAAAGTTTTTTTATTTTTTTAAATTGAATATTGAATACTTGTCGAATTCTAGTTTCTACTACATTACAGGTAGAACAATAATACAATGATAACTACCATCGCTACCATCTTTGCAAAAGCAGTTCCACAAAATTGAATGGCGTTCACTTGTGATGGACACGAGTCAGTCTCCATAAGAACGGTGCCTTTATACACCAGCCTGATATTTTCCAGTGACACTGAAACTGAAAGTCTTATCCTAATTCATTTAGATTCGATGCAGATGTCTTCTTCTTTGTTACTTCTCTTTGAACATAATTGCAGCAGTAACCTCGTTTCTAAACAAATCGTCTTACACACAATCCATTCATCGTGTCTATGTTCTCCTTTTACATTTACACAAAGCCATCCACATTTTTTATACTCAATATTTTTGTAACCACATTGTCTTCAGTCATGCGTATTACAATGGAACATTCAAACGGGTCAATTTCCCTGTAACTAGCCGTGCGAATTACCGTGTGATGAGTCGACAGTCAAAATTCGGCAAAAATTTCGAAAATTCGCGGCGAAACTCGTTTCAATTTCACCCCGCGACCGACCGCACGACAAATCGATAGGCAAGTCGTCGTCACTCGTGCACATACAATACTATGATAACTAATTAATACATAACCTTTCAGTTGAAAACAGTTATTTAATTTGTCGTTTTTGTTGCAGTGAGCCAGAGAAACTACCGCGATATATCATCTTTTAGCAGAGCATGACATTCAAAGAGACGGAGTAACACTTCGCGCTCGACGCCGCAGCATGGTAAGGCTAAATAAAATATTCTTCTTACATATGCGAAAGAAGAAATCATAATATAATCTACCGTAATAAAAAGATTTTGACTTTTTAAAGTGATCACAAACTTTTATAATAAATGTGTATGTTAGCATACCTAGATGGTTGATGGTTTGTGAGTTTTCACACAAAACTAAACTGTTTTAGATGATACTACAAGAGACAAAAGCAATATGAATTATTTTTAATCTTCATTTTAATGTAAGACAAAAGCCTTCATTAGTCAACAATGGGTACTTAATAATAATCAATCCTTGTCTTGGCATATTAAAGGCCCTTCATCTATTCTCTTTCATACCATAAAGGGCTCGTCAATGAGTACAAGACCTCCAATTACGTAAAGGGTCTGTGACTAAAAATACCTATCCGTTGATTAATAGGCTTTATAATAATTCTATACAATGAAAAAGGTAGACGTATTTCCTAGAAACAGTATCTTCATACGAGTAATTGTAACTAACTACGTTCATTTTGTCATATAACGTCATATTTATGTCACGTTCACGCATAAGCTACCCGGATTAGGCAACGTAAGATAAAAATAATACTGTTTTGCATAAAAACAAAACAGATATTATATGTGTGAAGAACACACAGCATTGTTTGAAGAGGCATCCATCAATCTTTAGCATAAATAGTCACGCAAGGGTGTTTCTTACCTTATCTTCCGCATTTTACCTGTCTCTTTCACTCTCAGCAGAGCGCGCCGGTACTACTGAACTGAAGCGCACTGTCAAAGTCACTGCAACTGTCATAGTGTTCTTCAAACACCAGCAAGCACCTTGCTTCAATGCTGTGTGTTCTTCACACATATAATATCTGTTTTGTTTTTATGCAAAACAGTATTATTATCTGTGCTTCGAACACACAGCATTGTTTGAAGACCTGTTTGTTTTCTGCTGGTGAAAGATAAAGCTGTAAAATGTACAGGTTTTATGAACGCTATGTGAGAAAATATAAATTCATGCATGTAAATTCAGGCATGTAAATTCTTTACTAATTAAAAAATAAAGAAAAGTAACAATTATAATCAGTCTAATTATTCCAACAATTTTGACAATCGTGAACCTAAAATATTTATTATATAACAACATATTGAGGCACTTCTTCGTCTTGATAGAAGACCTGTTTGTTATCTGCTGATGAAAGATTTAGATGCTATGTGAATTAAAATAGAATAAACGAATCCTTTTGCCTAAATTAGTTAATCGTTTTTTTATTTATTTATTTTTATTAACCAAGCATACATGTATAAAAAATAATTATAACATTTTTATCTTTTGCCAAACTGCTGTACAGTTTGTCGGCAGATATAGAATAGAACATTAGGTGATCTGGAACCTGTTCTCTAAATAAATTCACAAATTAACACATTGCCCATTTGATACAACTTATAGCAAATGCTTCATTTATAAGGTTATTTATGAAATATAAAAACTACTGAAATGATTACACATTCAGACAAGACTTAAGTTTAAAACGATGACCTTATCAAAAATGTAAGTAATCGTTTAGATCTAAGACAGTAACACTATAGTGACAGATTGAGTCATTCACTGACCTAATTACTGACTACCAGTCAGTTTAAATAAACGTATTTCTTACATTACTATCAAGATGTAAGAATAATCAATAAATAGTATATGAGATAAGTTAATTTAGGTACATATATTAGGACTATTACAACATTGGTAGGTAACCCAATTAAAACCCAGCCTTAGAAAACTCAGTAAGTAGTGCACCTACACAATTTAAATTATTCAAGTTTTCAAATTCGTTATTTTACATTGTGTATTTCTTTTACCTTTATTATTACATTTGTATATAATTATGTAGTAGAAAAATGTGAAACGAAATCCTTCTACTCATTCAATAAGCTCTTCTCTGTGAAAGAATGATCTCCCACCTTTTTCATCAGTGGACACATTACAGGCTAAATTATCTTGAGGAAGTCATCTCATTTTATGATAACTGTATATCAGTAAAAACTGTTTATCTTTGGAAGAATAACTGATCTTCCAGTTTCATATCATCTAGCATTCTATCCTCCAGAAAGCCTCCTGATGGCTACAAAAGAAGAATTTTAATCTGTTTAAAGATGGATTTTCCAATAATCCACACAACAGAAACAACCTTTTCTGTCAGGACAGTCTGGCCTTGATCTTTTTAACAAAATCATCAAGGATCAGGGTAGATTTTAAAATGGTAACCCAATTGACTGACGAGATCTATGGGCCATTCATGGCAATGTAAATTGTTCACAATCTAAGAAACTGAGCTATTTTACATCTCTACCAACCAACAGGTAGGTTAAGCCAAGTCAAAATACTTAACGATAAAATGAAATAATCATCAACAAGGAGTCCCACTAGGATGCCCAAAAAATCACTTTGAAAACATTGGCTCCGAGCCCTGTAATCTGGGGTAACAGGTAACAGGTACCAATCTTGCTAGTCTGTACCTTGCCATGCATAGACAAAACGGTAACAATTGCACATGTTTTTCAACAGATGGACACAAGTAATACGTGGCGCGGTTTGCATTTCCACAAGTAGTTGTTGACCTGCAAGTAGTTGTTTCATGTGTGAATTTCAATATTAAATTTGTAAATGCAACTACGACACAGGCGAGGAGCTCGGAGCTAAATAATTACAACCACACTTATTTCACATTATTTGAGAATGAACGTCATGTAATCTATATGCCATGACACGTCTCAGAATTTTCCTTGTAACAAACCTTGTAACCTCTTTATTCTACTGACTTCCCCTGTCACTGAACTGCCCCCCCCCCAACTTTTTTGGCTAAGGGTAGCAGTTTGTTAGGTTTAAGGTAAAGGTTCTGGCTGTCGCTCTCCGAGAGCTCTCGACTCGAGGGCCAGTATTGTTTACAGTAGATAGGTTAAGTATAGTAGTTCAGAATGGAGCAATTAATACATAATTTTTCCACGAGTTGAGATGACTGATCATTAGCCACTATACAATCTTAAGACTTGAAAATAGGTAAAGCTCGACAATCCATGACTTCAGTCCCTTGGTATGTGCAGTCGCTCACAGGCCAACTTGACTAGCACGAAACCGGTCACTTTGGGACACCCCATTTAAGAACATAGCCTCCGAGGCCTGGGGCATGAGGCAACAGGAGCCAATCAGGCTATCTGTTCCTAGTAAGAGGCGGTAAGAGATTTCAGTTTACTTTTTAACCCTCCCCGGGAGGGAAACCGCTGTCAGAGTGATATTCAGCAATCTGCTAGCCTCAACAATTTGCAACTCACATTCAAGAGCGCTAGATATCAAGTTTTATAAGCTGAATTGTGCGTTTGGAAAGCCCATGTCAATCAGTTGACTACTAATAGGCAGAAGAGTGTCCGTCACTTATTCTTTTTTACTCTCCAACATGCACATAATTATATTCTCTGACACTTGGATTTTGAGCTGAATTACTGTGTTTATGATATCATTATGTTTCTGTAGAGAAATGATGTTATGGGTTCACCCTTTCTTAACACAATGTGCAGACAAAAAGTAGGTTACCCTACCCATACTCGTATCTCAAGGAATTGAGTGGTCCATTGATAACCTCATGGTATCACAAGCACACCACTTGGTAAACTAGTAGTGCCACCTAGGCAATATAGAAGAGAGCCACATGGTCTGGTTTTTACTGGATAATTCATTCAGATCTATTTGTTTAATGCCCCATACTGATAATAAGCTTATAGGGGGACCAATACAAGTTATCCTTGAAGGTCTTAAAAACTTTGAAACATATCTGTTGTCACAGATTGGCTTTCTTAGAATTTTTCACTGTCTTAGGATCTTAATATACTGTTAAAGCTATCCACGTAAGACAGTAAGGTGCAATCCAAAATAATAAACACGAATGCAGATACCACAAGCTAATGGATTCTTTGTTAGTAGTTAATTGGTGTAAACATTTAGCAAGCTGACAATTTCCATACTTTTAATCCTAAAAGTATCTCAGAGTTGATTGGCATGACCTATTTCCCAAATAGGTATTACATACATCACAAAAGCTCTAAACAAGCTATATTACTCAACTCTCATATGAAAAGGATTTGACTTTCTGTCATAATCTTCATTATAAACAAAACAGGTTTGTTAAAAAATTATTAATTATTCATCTTACTGAATATAAATCAGCAACAACATTTGAAATTGATCAAATTCACTAAGTTTCATGCACTCTATGATAATTGTCTTATACTTACATCACTGCCTCTCCCTTCAGGAATTAGAAGTGTGATATATTTTAATAAGACATTCTTATTGTAATTGTGTTACTAACATAGGTATAAGTTTACATTGTTACTAACACTTTGAATATAATGTATCTAGGGTATGTGATTCTATGGGCCCTGTTGCCTTCAATAAATGAATAATAATCTGACTTATAACCAATACACCATCCTAATTGGTGATTGTGAACGGTAAGCCTTGTAGGACTGAACAAAATAAAATCTGTTATACAGACAACACTATGTGTCAACACACTATTAATCACATAGTGAATTGGGTTTTTAGTAGCCTATTGGTAATTAGTATTTTAGTGAACTGCTAAGATACCCTAAATTATTTACTTTTTGTAGGTATTATATTAATTTATACCATAAATTAATTTGTTATTATTCGTTCACTTATTCGGAACTGTTACAGCGATGGACTAGTTATGATCTAGATAAATAGAACAAACTATTAGTTAATTCTACCTATATTTCAATGAATGTGTCATGTTTTTACTAACTTTCAAATTAAAAATGTTATTGTCACTTTAGCAGACAATGGATTCAAGAAGGAATTGCATGGATTCACTAGAAATTCCGATTGTTGAGAATCTTTACTGGAGCCTGGGAGGTCCAGGCATCAAAACCCTGTTTAACACCTCTCATTAGGGGTAAGGTGTGTTGTAGATACCCAAAAATGTAACCTACCTGACTAATTAGTCCTTCAATACGCGGGTTTCAGTAGGTATGTGTTTGTACTTACGTCGTCGTTTCGACACCTCCTACGTACAACTAAGTAACTGAAAAACCCAAATTTTACAGGAGAGCGAATTGAAGATTTCAATTTTTTTAAATCGCCTTAGCTTAGCCCCTATATGGAATTAAAGCATAATATTTGGTGAGCGGGTTTAAACTTGAGTGAAATTTATAATTAAGAGTATATATTGTTTCTATATCTTCAAGTTTTTGTGTTATCACAGATGCATACTTATACTGCGTTGTAAAAAACAATCAAAATAAGCTAACTGGCACATACACATTTCTTCACTGGAATATTCAGGCACCTTATTGCTTTAACTGCCAGATACGTTCTTATGATTGGTAAAGTCAATTGAAATATCCTGTGTAACTGAATTCGAAACTTGTAAAAATCATCATGTGTTTTGGTATTTTGAAATAAAAGCAGTGGATATATCTGTATTATCTAATGTTTATTTTCAAAACACAAAAATATAAATTTCAAACGTTTCACTTGTCATAGAGTAACATATTGTTATTCTCTTTTTTATTATTTTTTTTACATATTGTTTTACATTTTTAAATATTATTTTAAAAAAACGAAAAAAAATAGTAACAACATTTAAAAATATATAAAATAGTGGCCCACCAACATCGGGAACAGGGTCCAAGGTGGTTAGGGCTCTAGAGGGAGGAACCTCCTCATAATGCGCGCCGTGTCCAAGAGAACTGCTTTCTGCATCAAGCCTCGAGCCAGCTGCACAATGAGTTGGTCGAGGCTCTTCGCAATTAGTCCATTGACCGTAACGACTATCGGTACAATGACTGCTGAGTCCATGTCCCACATGTCGATAATCTCGTGTGCTAAATCAAGATACTTGATTTTCTTATCATTTTCAGCTTTCACGAGATTCTCGTCATGAGGGATAGTGATATCAACAATTATTGCACGGCGCTCTCGGCTATCTACCACCACTATATCAGGCTTAGGGTATGATTTAAGCTATCACCAATTTAATTAGTTTTGTGTCTCCTAAAAAATAGAGTTTGTCCCCAAAATAGTAGATTTGTCACCAAATTGTAGTCACCAAACAATATAAAATCAATTCCATAATAAATCACCTGAAATCTTGAAGAAATAGGGTCTAGTACCAAATAATATTTCTGTATGTAATATAATAGGTTTGTCTTCATAATGGCTCGACGGAGCCCCGCTTCGCGGGGCTCCTATTTCTGCGTGCAAGGTTTAAAGTAACCTAACACGAAGGGGATGGCGGGGTCTGAAAGACCCCGCCATCCCCTTCGAACCTAACCTGTCCGTGTCGGGGTGCCCCAAGTCCCGAGCTCGCTTCGCTCGCTCTTGCAGCCTAGGTCAAATAACTGATAACTACCTGTCATGCTGTCATTGGTGACAGAAAATATAGTTCCCAATAACAAATAATAAAAAGGATTCGCAGTCAGGGATCGGTAATCGATTTACTTGGTGACAGATCTACCATTTTGGTGACAGATCTACTATTCTGAGCACAAAGCTATTATTTAGGTAATAAAACTTCTATTATGAGAACGACGTTAATATTCATGTAATGCATCACAATTTTATTGGTAATCCGTCTGTTATTTTACACTCATATTACTTAACATTAATTTGGTAATTCATATCTGGGAACACTTTTTGTTTATCTGAGAGCGAAGATATTTCGTGGTGATAGATCTATTTATTAGGTGATACAACTTGGTGACAAATCTAAATTTTGGTGACAGAAAATATAGTTCCCTCAGGCTTATTGGCTACAATAGTCCTGTCAGTGATGATAGATTGATCCCAATGCAATATGGCATGACCGTTTTCAAGAACTGGTTCGGGCACATACCTGTAGTATGGTACTTCAGAATCCACAAGGTTGTATTGCAGGGCAAGTTGCTGGTGGATAATCCTAGCTACTAGATTGTGTCTGTGCAAGTACTCGCCGTTAGCAAGACGAGAACAACCCGTAACAATGTGTCTGGTCGACTCACCGGGACGGTGGCATGCCCGACAGATGTCAGCCGTACCGTCCTTGACAATATATTTCCGATAATTATTCGTCATGATAACTTCATCCATAATCGCGCAGACAAAACCTTCGGTTTCCCCGAAGAGGTCACCAAAACGTAGCCAGGCTACAGACGTCAAAAGGTCTACATCAGGCCCGTGAAGGGCCCGCTAAAACCATCTGTGTAGCTCCTTGCTCTGCCATACCTCCCTGCGATCATTAGTATCCAAACCATAGGTTTGCGCTAGTTCTCGTTAGCTAAGAGAGCGGGGTAATCCTTTATCCACAGATAGGTACTACATCTCGATGCATCGCCACGTTGGCTTCAAGGAAGTAATCACCAAGACTGCGTACCTCGCGTTTGTGCAAGGTCTCAGCATTGAGGAAGCCACGGCCTCCACACTTCCGCGGTATATACAGTCTCATCATCGATGATCGTGGGTGATATATCCGACTTGCAGTCAGCAGTGTGCGGACTTTTCTATCCAGGGCGACAAGTTCTGTCTGAGTCCATTTGAGTATGCCAAAGCGGGCTCAAACTGTCACCCTAGAATTCCTCGCTCAATCCTAATCGGTTCGTCGTTCTCAAGAATCTGCCGATGTCCTGGATAGAGAAGGACCGTCCTCCATTGCCGCATACATGACAACAAGAAGGTGCGAAGTGTTGAATTTATTTTATATAACTCCAGCACACTCATGAGCCACGCATGCAGCACAGAGTCATAGGCCTTCTTATATAATCTATGCAACACGTCGACAAATCCCTCCGGGATCGACGAACCTGTTGGCTTACGGCCATGTCAATAAGAAGCAGCTCTTTAGTATTGCGGGACCAATTCCTACATCCATTCTGAGAGGCAGACATTAACTGAATTGCTATCAATATGATAAGCAGTTTTTGCTCTCAGAATGGATGTTAGAACTTTATAGACCGTCGGTAAATACGTTATTGGTCTGTAGTTTTTTGGTTTGTTCTGCTCTATAAACCAGGTAGTACCGCGGGGTACTACCTGGTTTATAGAGCAGGGGGGTAACTCCTGTGGTAAAAAAAACATTTTAGTAGCGACCCTGTCTCTAAAGATGACTGAAACTGTGAAGCTAAGCTAGCGTGCGACCTTTGTAGCCATTTTTCCTGGAATCAAACCACAATAAAACACTCGATTTTCTACGATAATCAACATCATTTCATAAAGTAAAACTATGTAAGTATACAGATGGATATTAATAATCAAGTTAAAATCCAATGTAAAACAATGTATGTGTTAGTTAACTGATTTTATTTTAAAAACATTCCGTAGAATAAGTATGTAAGTGCCTAGATACATTTATAAATCAAACTAAATTCCGACGTAAAAATGTGTAACTGCGTAGTTACATACTTAAGCATCGGGATTTAATAAATTGCAGTAATGTCGTCATGACCATAGATTTTCATTCTAAGACGTGTTCAAATATTTACAGTATAGGTAGAAATCTCAATTTATGAGTGCACTTAAAATATATACTTTAATAATTATAAAATTATTACTTAATATTACTTACCTTTACTTAATGGCGAGTCTATCTGGTCTGATGTTACGCTTATTATTTGGTCCACAGCATTTTTTGGTCTTTTAATTGCATCTTCCCATAACGTAGTTATAAATTTATAACGTTGACTTGACATGGTAAAAAATAACGCAACACTCTTGCGCACAACTCGCTGCCCGCCGAAGAACTGAGTGACCGGCAGTTACCCGCACCGCGCGCCCTTTTCCCCCCACATCAAAGTATGTAACTGGAACTTACATGGTTGTACGCTGTGTTTATTTCTCAGCTTATGCAGATAAACAATTATACGTCTGAGAAAAAAGTATGTTGGGCTAATAGAAAAAATAAAATAAAAATATATGTGGTAAATATAGGTATATAGATGCCAAAAATGCAATAAAAACCGTTTCGTGTATCTGGCAGATACATACGTATACGTAGCGGGTGTCGGTTTGTTCGGAGGCGGTGAGGTAAAACCCTCCTCATCCTCCGAAGATGAGGCCTAAGACGACCCACTGACCAGGAAGACTTGCAGTCGGTACCGGATGATGCCGGTGGGTGCGCTTGTCGAGTCGACTGCTCTTCATCCGAAGCAACAACGACCGAACCACCCAGTTCACCATCGCTCTTACTCTTATCGTTATATTACTCACAGGTTGAACATTCATTATATAAGCAATCACTTTTTTCCACAATAAAAACTTTTATTTCACTTTTTAACTACAATGAGAAAATTTTGCGTGTTTTAGCGGCAAAATTGATGAACGCTATGACAGTTGCAGTGACTTTGACAGTGCGCTTCAGTTCAGTAGTACCGGCGCGCTCTGCTGAGAGTGAAAGAGACAGGTAAAATGCGGAAGATAAGGTAAGAAACACCCTTGCGTGACTATTTATGCTAAAGATTGATGGATGCCTCTTCAAACAATGCTGTGTGTTCGAAGCACAGATATGAATAAGATGCGACTCTGATTAGGACAGTTATCAAAAACGCAGGCGAAGCCACGGTGATTTTAATATAAAATAATGCCTGCTCTTATATTCAGAAGTTCACGATCACGACAGACTTTAATGCGGGCTTTAAAAATAATAATCTAAAGAATTTATTTCGGAAAAGTTTGAATGTGTTCTAACGTGTGACACCTGGGCAAGTCATTAGTGTATATTCTGTAGAACTTAAAAAAAAACTGTAACTGTAGAACTGCACATTTTAATTCTACGCTGTCACAATTTGTTTGCTTTTTGAACTTGCTGCGGCGACCTCGCAGAAGCAAGTACAGTATTTCGAAAACAATTTTCACCACATTTTATTCCGTCCTCACAGAAATAAAATTCTTTTTGTGAAAGTAGGAGTTTTTAATAAAATAAAAATTAAAAAAAAAAACTATAAAATAGCACCTTTAAAGCGCGTTTCCACTAGGCAAGTCTTACAAGTATGACGTCGTCACATTGGTGAAAAAAACACTATCTACAGTTCAAACTACTTACTCGCAAGGTATGCAGGTTTGTTCAAGTTGCATACAATTTGCAACTTGTATACAAGTAACTTGTATAATGGAAACACAGTTAGGTATATGCAGAGCAACGGCACGATTAGCGCAGTGGCTGAGCATTTCGACTGATATATTCCCTTTATGTCGAGTCTGAAAGTCTATTGTTCTCCAAAGTATTGATATTTAAAGCTTTCTATTACCTTTATGTCAAGTTTGGTGAAGAAGTACAATCAGGGATGTAAATTAAAACCCAATGGCATAAAAACATTGTTTTATTATTTGTTCTATTACTTATTTTCATATATCACAGGATCAAAGGAGCAAGTCGCTCCTACTCCTAAAAAAATAACCACGAAGAGGATGGCGGGGTCTTTCAGACCCCGCCATCCTCTTCTAACCTAAATTGTCCGAGTCGAGGTGCCCGCAAGTCCCGAGGTTAGACCTAGTTCTAACCGGCTAAACCTACTTAGTTCTAACGAAGATAAGTAGGATACACCTAGGTTTAGCCGGTTAAACCTATGTAACCGCACTTCGGGTTTTAACCGTAACATATACATTTCATTGGACGTGACTGTACTTCTAAAATATACATTTACACACGACATAAAGGGAATAGAAACGGGACGAGGCTAATAGAAGCGAGGCAAGGTTTTTGGCTCGACATAACGGGACTCGTCATAAAGGGAATAAACCTTTCGACTGCTGTGCTGTGTGTCGCGGGTTCGATTCCCGCACGCAGCAAATATTCGTATGATCCACATGTTGTTGTTCCGGGTGTGGGCGTTTTTGTATGTGAGTTTATATACAAACATATCCACGATTCAGGAGAAATTCCTAGTGTGGGACAACGTTTTTTTTATTAAAAGTAAAAAAGTTATCGTGAACATTGACCTAAGTACTTGCTATCATAATGACCTCTGCGCCAAATATATTGGCAGTTGTCACACAAACCAATAAGTATTAGAGACGAGAGATATTTCCTCTTTTATAGTCGTAATAAATAGTTTTCCGAAACGCCAGCTTGTAACGATTTGTCATTTTTCTGCTTTGATCTGTTGTGAAAGAAGTTTTAATCGAGGGTATCTTTTATTGATTGGAAATCAATAAAAGATAAAAGTCTTCCGCTTGGTAACTGCTGGGCTCGTCAAGGTTAATGACTAAGTCAAACAAAAATATTGAAGTCTATCAAGCATTTCAGTTACAGCCTGAAGTGTATTGAATTCAATTTCTACTATGGGAATACCTTTATTAGACTGTGCAATATGTTACGAAATACCCCGTACCTACAATTCGTCAAGATGTTATTAGTTTTTAAAATTTGATTCTCATAAGTAATCCGTTTGAAATAAGTTCTAAGTATCGACCGACGATAATAGTTATTTATGATACTAGTGCGGTAAGTTGGTTTTTACAAACGAGTAGACGAATGTAAGCCCGAGATGAAGTCGACCTTCAAACCCCCCCCCCCCCCCTCCCAAAGCTCAAGGGCTAGAGGCGGGGACTTTTGATATGTTTACCTCCTAACTAGTGTAAACAAAGTTATGAAGTCAAAAATTGTGTTCCAAGACTTTCCCTCTATACCCTATTTTTAGCATTCGTTGACTGGGCTATTTGCAAATGGCGCCACATGCACGTAGTGAAAAATAGAACTACATCTTACGTCTCATTTACTCTTTAGTATTAAAATGAGACAACGTATTGAGCAAAAGCGCTTCCAAGGAGGTTCGATCATTCAGGTTGTTTATCCTCATAATGTGAAACTCTTTGGTGGAGTTCTAATTTTTTTTAATGGAAATTAAAAAAAAACCGTAAAGAAAACGCACGGTGCTATACAACGGGGCGTGCCGTAAAATAGGTACTTATGTGAGAGTACCTATTTTACCGCACGTTCCGTTGTATGGTGCGTAATTTTTAACTTTCGAACAATGTATACAGGCTTCGTAAACGCATTTTTCGAGCAAATGTGTTGAAAAATATAAAACACACATGTTTGAAGTGTAGTAACGTCACAAATAAACAATCGTCGATAAAACGCGCGTGGAACACGACGGCGACGCCCCGTCGACCCGGGCATGGTCTATGATGGGACGACGTGTCACCTATTACTCGCCATCCTTGTATAATAGTCTAGTGCAGTGCTAACCCTGACCTAACGCTATGAAAGTAGAGGTACAGGTCGCGTCACGGAAAAAGAACGCTGGCGGTCGAGCTGCGCATAGGCGATTTATCGGTCTATTTGGTGGTATGAGCTAGGGCGCGGGGCGAGTGAGCCACGCGCTGCATGTTTGCCGGTGCGCTATTGGTTCGTCAGTTGAGCTTTGCTTCCCGCGCAGATTCCACATCCAATAGGCACATGCGAGACTGTACCCATGCGCAAACACACCCCCACTATTTTCTTCCAGCGTTCTTTTTACGTGACGCGTACTGTACATGTGTCAGCCAGAGTACTTCAAACTCTAGAGAATAACTACCATTACTCGTCTACGTAACAGCTGTCCGTCAAACTTCAAAATAGTGATCATAACTTGCTGACGAACAAAAATTGAGTCACATTTGCATTATAAAGTTTTGGCATAATGTTTTTATAAATGAAACTATGCACTAACGTCACACAAAAGACGCTTCAGTTAGGTAATACGGCCTGTAGGCTAATTAGGGTGCGAGGTCCTGAGTTTGAATCCCTAGTTAGCCAGTTGTTATTGTGTTATCCATCAGTAATTTCCCAATTTGCCTGGTAAGTGGCAATAGGCTCGCAATAATAATAATAAAGTGGCAATAACTCGTACATATATTATATCAAGGCACGAATTTCGGTCAAATACGTAAAATTCGTGCCTCCAATCTCAATGTAACAAACAGTAAGTTGTAAACTTTTGGAGCAAATAATATATTTGTTTGGTAATAAGCAAAACGCATAGTTAATAACTCTGAGTTAGGCACCCAAGGATAAACGTTTCAAACAGCTCCTGCCAGTTTCAGATTGGCAGTGTATCTGATTTGTGTAAGGATAGTTTAAGGCTGCTTTTCCACCAGAGATGCGCTATGCTACGTTGCTGCGGATGCGTTTGATATCCACCAATTATATTCGTTGGTTTACATAGCACAGCACTGGTGGAAACGGATTCAACTATAAGATGTGTTTTTTAGTAAAGATGCGTGCTATGGCTGCGTGCTATGGGTCGCTTTCCCTAGTATCGATACATCGCATAGCTCGAGCTGCGCATCTTCGTAGCGCAGCTAGCTTGTGACAGCGCATCTTCGTAGCGCAGCTAGGTACCTTGTGACAGCGCATCTTCGCAGCGCAGCTAGCTTGTGACAGCGCATCTTCGTAGCGCAGCTACCTTGTGACAGCGCATCTTCGTAGCGCAGCTAGCTTGTGGCGGCGCATTTTTATAGCGCAGCTACCTTGTAACAGCGCATTTTCGTAGCGCAGCTACCTTGTGACGGCGCATCTTTGTAGCGCAGCTACATATCGTAGCATTAGTGGAAACGGTCACACAGTTTCGTAGCTCAGCTTTTACATCCTCGCAGCACAGCTACATAGCACATCTCTGGTGGTAAGGCACCCTAAGGCTATATTTAAATGCTTGAAGCACTACTCTTATCGACATCTATAATTCGAACTACGACCTAACCTTTTTCTGTACGGACTAGTCTGAACGAGGCATGAGACACTATTCATATAATGTCATTGGCTATTCTTCTATTATTCATTCACGAAGTGAATCATTAGGAATATTGCGGAGTGGCCCAACGAATATTATCGGAACGAAATGTGTCTGCTAAATGCATTTTGATAAATTAATGTATATGAAATGTCCACTAATACAATAGATCTAATCGAGCAGAAATCAAACCCTTTACCGTTCATTTTCATTAATAACTAATGGCAGAATTCATTAATCTGTCGACAGCCATCGACCTGAAAGCCATAATTACAGCTTAAATTCAAGCGAGAACTGTAAAATAAATATTCGGTTTTATTTTTAATCTGGTCTGATAAAATAATGAGTAATGAACGAATGACACGTCGTTCATCATCCATTCAAATATTTACTGATTTAAAACAACAAATGAAAACACTATGTTTGCATTGTAAAATTCAACAGTTTTTCGAATACTATTGTTCTGCTACCACAATGTTTTCGAGTATTGTATTTGAGTGTTATCTGCGTTCGGCGGAATTTCTTCATTAATAATTAGGTCATAATTATGTTTTTTTTTCTACTACTTTATAAATACTAAGGGAGTACTTGTATTTATCCCATGTCTATTATAAGTAATGAACAATAATCATAGAAAATAACATTAACAAGATAATAAATAAGTATTAAAAACATTTTTTTTAAAGTTTTTTTTTGTTAGACATAATTTTCAAGTGAGAGTTGACAGACGGAGTTCATTGGCGTGTTTACCCTTAACTTTGTCGCATAGTAACTTTATAAAACAACTAGCTTTTGCCCGCAGCTTCGCTCGCGTATTCAGTCAAAAATCTAAGAAGATTTATACAAACTTTCATCCCTTATTTTATTTATCCCGTTAGGGGTAGAATTAATCAAAATCCTTTCTTAGGGGATGCCTACGTCATAGTAGCTCTATGCATGCAAAGTATCAGCCCGATCGGTTTAAAATTGACAAAGTTTCATACAAATTTCATCCCCTATTTTATCCCCTTGGGGGTAGAATTGATCAAAATCCTTTCTTAGCGGATGCCTACGCCATAACATCTACCTGCAAGCCTTTCAGCCCGATCCGTCCAAAATCTTAGAAGATTTAAACAAACTTTCATCCCCTATTTTATCCCCTTAGGGGTGGAATTTATCAAAATCCTTTATTAGGGAATGTCTACCTCATATTAGCTTTGTGCATGCAAAGTGTCAGCCCGATCGGTATAAAATTGACAAAGTTTCATACAAAATTTCATCACCTATTTTATCCCCTTGGGGGTAGGATTGATCAAAATCCTTTCTTAGCGGATGCCTACATCATAACATCTACCTGCGTGCCAAATTTCAGCCCGATCCGTCCAGTGGTTTGGGCTGTGCGTTGATAGATCACTGTGTCAGTCAGTCAGTCAGTCACCTTTAAGTTATATACCGGGTGTAAGAAGACACTTAACGAAGCCGAAAGCCACGTATTCTACCCATTATTTGGATCATTTTTTTCCTTCAGACCATACCTGGGACTCCACGGGTTCTCGAGATATTGAAGGTCAAAGTTGTATTTTTCAACTTTTTTTTTACGAAATCGAATTCTAAGTATTACTCGTATCAGAAAACTTTTTTCCAAACAAACTACCTGAATTTTCAATTTTTCTATAAAAAATACACACGCACGTCGATACGTTCTTATCACAGCGCGTTCCAGCATAGGCGCGCTTGTGTGCGTCAAGCCGCCTATGCACACAACGACACGATACCCGTTTGCTTTACATTGCGCGCAATAACATTTTTTTTTGATACCTAAAAATAAAAATCGGTTCTCAGCGATAATTTTAGCGTAAAGCTACTTAGATGTACAATATGCGTAGTTAACGGCTTTGTGATGTGTTTAATTACACTCTGTATATTTAGAAGATTGCGATATAAAATTCTCTTATATATAATTTTGGTTAAGACCACAACCAATCCTTCGCATTGTTTAGAAGAACAACACAGAATTTAGTTCACTATAATTATTATTATTTAGGTAGATAGCGTTATTGGCAAAGATAACAATGAAAACACAAGAGAGGAGTCTGATCTTAAATACAAGCTTTTTGGTTTCACTACAACCTACAGATAATCAGAATTTGAATACCAAAAGGATAAAATCCTCACAATGCGAAAGCAGTGTCTGTAACACATATTGTAATGTTTTCTTATTGTTCGCCTGTTCTGTGTATATTACTTCAACCTTTAACAAAAGGCTAGACATTTTGTGAGAAAACCTGAAGCATACACTTAATCTTGTTTACTTACTTGGTAAAACTAATTTGCAAGTCAATTTGGTACCTAACCAGCCCCTAGTAAGACCTATTTACGATTGTATTATACCTAAGTATAGGCAACAAGTATCTGCTGAAGTACTTGTTGCGTGAAATTGTGGGGTAAGGCGATTAACAGACGACACCGCTTGTGCGAGCAGTCTTGGCGTGTTTGAAATCAGTTCATTCGTAACACACATTCCTTGCATATCCGTGCGGACGCGGACGTTCTTAGCTCCGCTTGGTAAACCACTCCAGTTCATGTATCCCCTTCGTACACAAGGCGACGACGCACGTCTCCGATACCTTACGACTTTGGTATCCAATTGACGCGTGCCTGTGTACGTACGTAGGGTATCGGAGACTTACACTGCCTCCGTCTGACCGGGCGGACGAGCGGATTAGCGGTGCCGGGTGAGAATCGCTCGACTAGACAGTGATGCCACACAATGTGTTGTACTAAGCTGTTAAGTTGACTCTAAATCAAAACATTATTATAATGAAGTGCGATGACTGTGACGCAATAAGTGTGCAATGTAACACTGAGATGGCAATGTAGTGCAAGGCAGTATTGTTTATACTATTAAAAGTTATCTAAGTCTAGTAATGTCGTTATTACGATGCGGCACCGCTTCTGCGTTGCGTTGCTCGTATGGCACTGAAATTACGACCAGTACGACAACGCAACGTACCTACCTATAAAATGCCCGTCTGCTCCTACACGGAGTGATCAACTGATCAGTGTTCAAAACAAAGTGCACTCTTTACATTCAATTAAACAGCACTCTAACTGATGAAAATTATTGCGAAGTGTATAGCGCACTTTGAATCAAATGTCTTATCCTAAGTAATGTTTTTGACTTGCTACAGTGAACAGCATTAGAATTAGGAGCGCATTAGAAGGTTAAAGCAATGATCACACAGTAATATTTTAAAGTTTCACAATTATTTTCCCTAGCTATAAAATTAGCGTGCTTCAAAATAACTTTTTTCTGTATTTTAAATTAAAAATGCATCCCTCAATTCGCTTTTTTAGCGTCTTCAGTAAGTGAATTGAAAATAGTACATTATGGTACAAGTGTGTAATGTTGGTGATTACCGCTGAGGCGCCATTGAGACCCGAGCCGTCAGGTGAGGGTCTTAAGAGAGCCGAGGACGGTAATCATCAATACACACGTGTATCATTACGACGTTTTTCAACACACTTGCGAGGAAAAAACAAACATGTATTGCATAAATCGTTTAATTATTAAAACAATTGGTGAATGTACAATATTCAAAACGATATTGGATTGTTTTTGATGGCAATTTCACAGTTTGTGTTACATTGGTACTTGCCACTTCTTTAGTACCTTCATTTACTTCTTGTGTAAATGTCGGCGACAAAGGTAAATCATACAAATTACTGGAAGGAGAGGGCACCAAATAACTCACGCTAGTAGATGTACATGGTTGTGGTTCGGGGCAAAACTTTTTTGCCTTTGGCTCCAAATTAATGGCTTGCGTTATTTTGTCACTGATTTTTGCTTTGTTATGAATTGAGTCTTCTATGTACGATTCAGCGACTGCGTCAGAACGCCATCCACCATGTCGCTTCAAAGTTAGTATATCAGCCCCCGAATCAGCCAACATTGTAGCCGACGTTCTTCTGAAACTGTGTCCAGTGTAAAAATCGGCCTCAGGCAAACCTAAATACTTCGCTATTTCTCTTGGCATATTACCAAATTTGTTAATACCGATTGTTTGTGCAGTACATTTTCCTTTCTGAAAGTTTTGGAAAAAGCGGTCATTCTTTGTTTTTGTTGAACGGAGATCTTGGTATTTTTTCACTATTTCACGAAACGTTCCTTGGATTGTAAAAGATCGTGGAATCTTGGTTTTAGTCTGGGTAATTTTGACAAGAAGCATATCTCCGTGGATTTCTACATCTTTTGTTGTAATATTGTACAGCTCTTGTCGTCTACAAGCACCAGTAACACCGAATATTAAGGCAACCTGCAAAGAAATCAATTAATTAGTTCTAAGAAGTTATGCTAAAGTTACACACTTGTATATTGTAGATTCGTTTCGATTAAAAATATGAAACGTACCTTTGTTGCTAGATACTGACTATCCGGAGCCTCATTCAAAAACTTTTCAACGTCGGCTGGTGACAAAACTTTAGATTTCCGACCAATATACATCCATCCGAGCGTCTCTTCAAAAATGCCATCAGGTTACCACACAGCAACAAATGCGATACAAACAAAATATGAAAAGTATGGGAAAATGTGGAAATGGCGCGCAATTTTTTTTTTTGTACGCGCCAAATGTAAGGTGATTGATTACAGCCATAGAGCCTACTTCAAAATGATAATTTTTGTGATAAAATGCAAATATTTTGTAAGAAATTATTGTGAATTATAAATAATTTGATAATAATAAATGTTTTTTCGTCTTAATTAGGGACACATTTATTTATTTCAAAAATGTAAATAGATTTTCGGTGGCATAAAACCTCTTTGTTGTTACAAAAAAAAAAAAGCTGTACATACCCGGTTAAATTGAAATTGCTCTGTTTAAGCGCATATAATTTGCAGTTAGGTACTAACTTAACTTTGTAGGGATCATTCTATTATGCACTAGTGTGTAATATTATTATGCACGTGTATGTTATAGTTCGGTTTATGGCCCTAAGAACGATGTAATAAGGCTCACTTTACGAGCAAGTGTGTTGAAAAATAAAAAAGACCACAGTTTTCAGAGATTTGAGATGTAGGTACTTATTTAAGTTTTAAATTATTATTTGTTACAAAGTCTTTTTTTTTCTAAATTAATTTTCTGCTAATGTCTACTAGTTTTCATAACTTACTGAATTAGGTTCAGCATAAAAAAAAGATAATACCTAAACAGAGGTCATATCTCGTTGACTGAGCTGGAGCTTAGCTACTTAGCTAGCTTTATGAAAACTGGCTGATAAAGGTGTTTTTGTTTACCTTCAATTGCCATAGTGATATGAATACAATGAAGTCAAGTTTCCATTTCCGAATAACAAAGGAAAGACAGTATTCATTACGTCGGCAGACGAAGAATGAAATGAATTTATTTCATCGCAAACTTCAAAACCCTGAAGCTTTTATGGAAGACAGTTGAAAAGATTGCCTTTCAAATTTTGATTCAGAGTTTATATGATCCTCTCATTGATTTTACGAAATTAATAGAGTATTGAAGCATGATGACATGAAAGCGTTAGGCTTAGCATCCGAATCGATTCATCATCAATTCACAAACAAAGGGCCGTCAATCGAATCAACAGAGTTTGTTCGAGTATTCGCGGATGCTTTCCGATGGTAACCGATTTTCTTTTTGTTGACAGATCACTCAAATGCTACAGAACTGATAATGAACGGCAACGCAGTGCGAATGAATCCGAGGGGAGAACCCGATGAGAGACACTTTCATATGTGTGACGATAAGTTATAAAATAAGTGTAAATTATAGACTAGTTTTTTTTTACAAAAAACGCAATTGATTGAGCCCAGCCATCCACGAGTCTACTCACTAACGAGTTATCAACTGGTTTGTAATTGGTTGAACCAGTTGCCAACGGGTACCGTATTACCCAGTAACTGGGTTGTGGAGGACAGATGGGCAGGCGTTCCATGTAAATTACTGGTCGATCCTAACATAGTTGGAAAAAGGCTGGGAAGTTGATGATTGGCTGGCCACCAGTGAAATACTAGTGTTGTGATATTCTGGCTGCTCATTGGTGATTTGTGAGCCGCGGAAGATGGGCCTAACTTGTAAATAATGATCTCGGAGATTGTCTAAACGAGAATATTTTTAAGATGCTAGATTTTATATTAAACATTGATGATATGATCAAACCTACATAACGTTTTTCTACGTTTAATTACGATATTGAATATCTTAATTAGCGCTGTAACCGAATATATCTAAATTAATCATGTTTTCTGGAAAATCGTTTGGGTGTCTATTGTTCGAGAATTTTCCATTGTTTGCTTGTTTCCCTTTTTGTTTGTACAAAATTTTAATGTTTTAGATATCCATCATTTAATAACTAAGTGTTATCCTTCATACTGTTGTGAACTATTTTTGTGTGTAAACATTTTCATCATTCTATTTTTTCGTTCCAATCTAAATTACCGATCTGTATTTTTTATATTAACCTTTTATGTTGTAATTATATTAACAAAAACAATGTGGCTCCTTTTGTCAAGGTGGCATAATAGTCCTGATTTACATAATTTTCGTATGATTTATTTGAATAAAATGCAAGAGATTTCTAATCTTTAAATAAAGTTTGAAACAGTCAGGGTCATTCATGAAACCTCATTTCTGATAAGGTCATTTGATTATAGAATAATTTATAGTAGGTAACCTACTTGATAATTTATAGAATATGACATAGTTTACTAAAAAGCCGTTATCAGTGCTCATGTTAATTAACATAGCATGAAAATTACCTATTAGGTGGTGCTGACTATAAATTATGTAAAAAACTTTGCATACATATTTCTTCAATTTTATTTGGGAGAGTGAAAATTACTTAAAAGAAAAGTGATTCTCCTAGGTTATTTTCGCACAGACACTCATCTATGCGAAAACTTTTCTACATAGATTTGCTTTACGACTGATCATTTTGAGATCAAAAAAGTTCCAGAGTTAGGTACTTTCTGAAGTTATTCTTGCAAGAATATGTCTTCGACTAAACTCTGGATATGAACATGAGTCAGTACAAACATTTCGATTTTAAGGCTGAAGACAGACGAGTGTAAATTTTTGAGTCGCATTTTTTCATTTTGCGTCGCGAAAGACTTTTCTATGAAGGCAAGCGAAATTAAGCGACTCACAACCCAAAAACGATTACGTCTGTCTCGTCGTCTGTCTTCAGACTAATGTGAGTCTGGCCTAAAATAAGTTTCAATAACTAACAGGGCCAGTACTAGATGATTACCACTGACTCGCGCCCTATTAGCCCCTTCGTACCAACGCGACGCTAGTCTCGTTACGACTTTGGTATCCATTGTGTACGGACCTCTATGGATTTGTATTACGATAGTTGCCTGGATACCAAAGTCGTAAGGTAAAGGAGACTTGCGTCGCTTTGTGTACGTAGAGGCTTACTGTTCGTGGGTAAGTTCAATCTACAGTATTTTTTAGTTTTTAGATCCTATCATCAGCATCATCGAGCGCTTTCACATTAGATGATAACGGTAACGATACGAGACTGACATAATTATATCGATCTCTCTCGCTCATTTTCCCTTAGAAATGTGTGAAACTACCAATCCTACCGATATTCTTTTCCTTTTTTTTATGTCCCTCCATTTTAAATCGTGTGTCGTGTCCTCGTCATGTCGATACCGCTGTCGTCTAATGTCAAAGCGCGGATCTAGTAGGTATATTATATTCGGCATACCTACTACAAAATAGTTCGGGTCGGCATTCTTCTTATTCTTCTCAAATTGATGACTCATATTTTGTCTGACCAATATGTACGACCTGACCAGCTCTGATGTTTGCCTTGTTCATATCCTGGAGGTTAAAAGGCTATAATGTACTATGCGACAAATTTTACAAGGAAGGTTTGACGACGCCTTATTGTGACAGCATGAACACTTTTTTTAACAGCTGCACGCTCTTAAATTAGCAATATTTTACAGAAAAGTGATAATAAATAAATTAAAAAAAGTACTTTTGTTAATTTTTTTTTGTCGTCACTAAAGCCTCCTGCAGACACACGCGATTAATCGCGCGGCGCGACATGTCGCGGTCCATTCGCAGTATTTTTAGAGTGGAAATTAGCTTGGCAAGTAGCGCGATTAATCGCGTGTGTCTGCAGGAGGCTTAAATTGACTCACCTTCCCTGTTAATATTGTCGCATAGTATGTAAAAGTAGTAATTATTTGGGGTGGAATTTATTTTCAAGAATCTACTGTAGAATAGAATGTGCCGACTCAAACAATAATGTGTAACACGTCTTATATTTTCATACCCATTTTCATAAATTAAAGACAATACTGTAAAATTGGTAATCTACCCCACTCTGTTATTCATTGAATATTTTATCTTTCAATATAACATTTAATAATAAGAACCTTCATTTAATTTTTTTTAATAAAATGTTGTGATTATTCTTTGTTTTATTTTCATAATAGACCTTTCGTTTTTTAACAAGATTGATATCTAATCTAAATTTCATATCGACAAAAACGTATAACATCGAGTTCGTGATTCAGTGAATTTGTCAATTTGAGAATAAATAGATTGGTATTGATTCATGAAACTTACATAGAAAACGATTCTGTGTAAATATTGACGTAATTATCATGAAAGTATGTTTTAACCAATACCCATAATGATCGGCATTATTAGCAAAGAAGTACGATTGTGTCTACGATTTGTGGAAAGTACAAAAAGAAACAACATAATTTTTTAAAAATATCAAACATATTTAAGCGAAAACGTGATCAAAGATTTTCTACTATTGATGATGATTCTTAGTTTCGAGTACAATGTTTCTTCACAATTCATTATTACAGCGGTGTTTAATGACAAACTACTTAAGGGTGGAATCACATTTTCACGCACATACCAATATGCTTTTGCGTCTCATTCTGCTCTAGAGTGATACTTCCATCCACACGGAAAAGGAGCTTTCAATGCGGATACCTTGTCACCCGACTTCTCGATGCAGCGACTGACAGAATGAGATACTCTTAGATATACTTACGCGAAATTGCGTTCATGCATGAAAGTGTGAATCCAACCTAATGAGAGTGTCTTCTGTACCTGTTGAGTTTCGACTCGCAACGTACCTACGGGATGAAGCGTAATTGTCTGGAAAATTCGCATCACCACAACAGAATAATAATAAATATACTATAATAGAAGAAAAGAAGTCTCAACACTCACAATACAGGACAATAACAACAGTAGGTATGGAAGTAAGTAGTACACAATAAAGAAATCAAGGAAAATTGGGACACAGATACTCAAGGTCGGTAGGAACTTTCCTTCTTTCGTTAAGGCGCGCCGTTTGAAGCAATTACATGGGACAATTTGCGACAACCGTAAACCGCGTTAAAGATATAGAACCTTCTTGATGAATCCTGAACTCTGGGATTATTTTCTTACTAGGACAACAAGGTTAAATCAGTTTGTTGTGTGGTTTTAATCTGGGGTTTTACTTGGTTGAAAATTATTTTTTTTGAATTGTTTGTTTGTCTGTCTAAGTCTTTGTTTACACTTATTATACAAATCTTCAAATTTTATTTATTATTAAAATGTAAGTTACACAGCCAGTTGTTCAAGAAGACCTAATGTTTCAAGGAAAAGCCGGTGGTAAGAAGACACCAATAAGTTTTTTCAGAATTAGGTATGTTAAAACAAACATGACCTAAGTTATTAGATGTAGGGTCTTGTTTCCATTGGAATACACCCAGAACAGTAGAGACTGTTTGAAAACTACCATTTCCCAAAGTTAATTTTTTTTTTATTATTATTCACATAAGAGTTTTAATACGTAAGTATTTCCAAATCACTATTGCAGTACCCACTCAAAATCACAGTATAGGAGGGCTTCGCGACGCGGAAATTCGCAAGATCGCCCCGCGCGGTTATGGGTTCGTTGACACTAATAACATACCATGTTATAATTATATAACTATGTGTGTTTTATATTAAGATTTTTTAATACATATTCTGGACCTTATATTACACAGTCATCTTGGCACTAGTTCGTACGCGACTGCAGACAGCAGTGCTGACACTGCCGGCTTTACATTGCGAAATATCGCAGCGACTTCGCTGCGTCATATCGCTGCAGTCATGATTTCGTTTCCAACAGCAGATAGCAGCACCCAGCACCCTATTACAATTAATTCAAACTATTGTGTGAGACAAAATGTCTGACGTTTGGGACTGGCGTTCACGATTTACTTTTGTATCATTTGTGAAAAAGAAGAAAGAATTTTTTTTGAAAGAACTCCATTCTTAAAAAAAAACTGTGTTGCAGTAATTTAATAAAAGGTATTTTTGGCATGAAGAGTTTTATTTTTTCTTGTGTTAGATGTAGGTTTTTTTAATGTAATTTCTATAGGACTTAATAATTACAGATGAGATTGCGGCGAAAAACTTGGGCAGTTTCAGATTGATGCGAAATGACGGCAGATAAAACTTCTAAGCCGATTTAAAAGAAAACCAGTGCTTACTTTATTACCATAAAATAAAAGGCATTAAGGCCTGGATAATATCACAAAAAGGTTCTTTTCAATATCATTTTCATCGCTTAGAGAGTGCTAGAAAATAGGGTTAAAGATTACGGGTTTGTCACAATTCCAAGCAGTAAAACCGTAATCTTTTTCCTATGTTCTTAAGTTTAGAAGTGCAAAAAGGGGTAGCTACAAATTGAAACTACACTTTTTTGGAAAAATACAAGATGTCGTTCAGAATATTGACCAAGTATTGTGTTTCCATTTGCATAACTTATCAGGAGGTATTCTCTTGCTTTCTAATATAGGAAACGTAACAAGCTACAATTTTATTATAGCAATCGACTGCTGTTTTGCTGATACTTTTTAACTCTAGTGACGTACCTTTAATCTCTCGCTGCGATCAGGAATCTAATTTGGAATAGGGATTTTAGCGAGGTCGCTACGCTTGGGATTCAACTTTAGAATCCTTCGCTAGGTTCTGAATAAAAAAACCGGCCAAGTGCGAGTTGGACTCGCCCATGAAGGGTTCCGTAGTAGCAAGCATAGATTAGGGATATAATTATATTGCTGCTCGCTCTGTGTGGATGCGCCTATTGAGGTTTTTTATGTGGTAAAATCATCAAATGAGTCTTTCCGTCCTGAGTCGAGCGGGAGGGACTCTCAGACTCATACTGACTTAAATCCACCATGTTCCTTCAACTGCCCTTTATATTCCAGGGTTCGGTTACCCATTTGGACAGTCCTGCGACCCAACCCTTTTGAGGCCCACCATTTCCAAACGCATTACTCAACACATGTGTCGTTGCCCAGAGAGGATAGCTCGAGAATGAATCCCACCCACGCAAAAAAATAAACCGGCCAAGTGCGAGTTGGACTCGCCCATGAAGGGTTCCGTAGTAGCAAGCATAGATTAGGGATATAATAATTATATTGAGAAGTAATATACACAAACAATAAAAATAACTTTCTTTTTCATAGTGTTTGTATGAATGGCAAAGTTATATTTGCGGTTTTTGAAAATGTACTGTATCGCAAAAACTGCTAACTATATCTCGTCCAAATCAATTTTCATTGGAAGTTTTTGTTGAGGTCTACATTATATTTTTTTTGTTTTATCATTCTCTTATTTTAGAAGTTACAGTTACACACATCTTACCACTTTGAAAGTGTCTCTCGCGCAAACTGTTCAGTTTAGAAAAAAAAATATTAGTAAGCTCAATATCATTTTTAAAGACCTATTCACACGTATGGGTTTGGTGAAAAAAAAATTTTTTGAGTCTCAATTCCAAGTACCTACCCCTAAATTTTTTTTTGTTAATAAAATCCTATTGCGGTTCACATAATACATCTACTTACCAAGTTTCAACAGGGTAGCTCTCATATTTTCGAAGAAAAGTGGCTGTGACATACGGACGGACACACAGACAGACAGATAGACATGACGAATCTATGAGGGTTCCGTTTTTGCTATTTGGCTTCGGAACCCTAAAAACACTCCTCTTTCAAGTAGTTGTTTGCTCCCTTGGTAAACAATCTACTATTTCATTGTTTGTGAAATTACCTACCTCTAATAAACAAGAAAGAAAAATACAAAAGCGTATTTAACAAGGCAGACCGCACCTTGGCACACCCCTTGTATGAAAACCGGCCAAGTGCGAGTTGGACTCGCCCATGAAGGGTTCCGCAGCAGCAAGCATAGATTAGAGATATAATTATATTGAGATTAGTAAGTAATATACACAAACAATAAAAATAACTTTGTTTTTCATAGTATTTGTATGAATGGCAAAGTTAAATTTGCGGTTTTTGAAAATGTACTATATCTCAAAAACTGCTTACTGTATCCCATCCAAACCAATTTTCGTTGGTAGTTTTGGTTGAGGTCTACATTATATATTTTTTTTAGTTTTATCATTCTCTTATTTTAGAAGTTACGGGGGGGGGGACACACTTTTTACCACTTTGGAAGTGTCTCTCGCGCAAACTGTTCAGTTTAGAAAAAAATTATGTTAGTAACCTCAATATCATTTTTAAAGACCTATTCATAGATACCCCACACGTATGGGTTTGGTGAAAAATTTTTTTTTGAGTTTCAATTCTAAGTATGGGGGGCACCCCCAAAATTTGTTTTGTTTTGATTTTTGTGTGAAAATCCTAATGCGGTTCACATAATACATCTTTCTACCAAGTTTCAACAGGATAGCTCTTATACTTTCGACAAAAAGTAACATGGCTGTGACATACACGGACAGACAGACAGACAGACAGACAGACAGACAGACAGACATGACGAATCTATAAGGGTTCCGTTTTTGCCATTTGGCTACGGAACCCTAAAAATGGCTTTGATGCTCCAAATAAAAGCCTCTAAACATCTGGCATGGTTCCAAACTTCGAGTGGAACTCGGTCTATGATTTTCCAATAGGAAATTCAATTACAGTTCGGCCCATATTTGCAAGCACTAAAAGCACTAGGTCTGGAGTAGACTAGCCAGGCATAAAAGTATAAATATTTTAAAGGGAGAGTAGAGAGAGAGTAGTAGTTCCTTTAGAGTTTGTCTTTGCTTTCGTACTATTGAACACAGAGATATACGAGGCCGACGCGCACTGGAATGGAATATTAAATTCGTGCTATGAGCTAACATTTTTCCGTACCAACACCAGTCTGAACATAGACTTGCAACGCCGCACTGAAAGAGACAGAAAATAAATTAACAAGGCAGAGGTACAAATACCGGCACGGTTCTTGAGCGCTTGGCGTAAGAGTGGGGATCGCTTTGCGCATCGTACACTTATCGACAAATGAAACGCACAATAAAACAAATAAAACGCACAAAACAACGAATCCCGAGTGGCGGCTATGACGTGATGCGTTACGGCGCGCTACGCGGGCCAATCACACACTTTCCCCGCCCCCGTTCCTCACTTCATCTACCAAAGGGACCTAATAACTTACTTCTGCGCAGGTGAAGGTCAGCGCTCATGATCCATGCCGGTAACTGTAAAAGTCCATTCGTAAGCCCTTGGGTTGACCCACTCATTCTTTTTTAAAGTATTTTTATTATACCATTTTTCATCTATTTTCCTTTTAAATTTTCCAACTCTCGGCTCTTTTTAAAGAGAGTATCCAACAGTGTAATATTAATTAGCCACTAATTTGTGTGTAGTAAAATCGGAATAAAACAATTTAAATAAATTATTCCGTAGACAGAAAATAGGAATCAAAATCAATAATTCAGACGTAAATAATTCGTTACCGCCATACAAGTTCCATAAATTATAGCTTACAACCTCAAACCCGTTATTTCTTACAAACGATAACTAAAATTGCGTCATATAGCCTGAACCCTATATTTATTTACCATGTGAAAATATAACGTAGACATACCTACATATTGGTATATTCAGTGGACACACGACATATTGGAATTAAACTACTCTACTAATATTATGAATAAGAAAGTTTGTATACCTATTTGTTATTCATTCACATAAAACGGCTGGCCCGATTTAAACGAAAAATACAGATCATAGGTAGGTAGTTAAAAACCATGAATTAAAAACAAAGTTACTTTTTTATCCACCTCGTTGGTTTAGTGGTTACAAACGTGACTGCTGAGCAAAGAGGTCGTTAGAGTCGATTCACAGGTCGCGAAAAGTGTTCTTGGGTTTTTGAATCAGGAATTGCTCAGTAGTTGCCATCGGAATTTGGATTTGTGCCCGATTGATGGCTCGCTTTATATTATACGGGATTTAAATTAAACTGGCGAAATGTGGGTGTACTATTAGGTAAATGCTTCGTTCATGGCCACGCATCGCGTCGGGCGGTGAGTTACGTGGAGTGAACCGCTGCACTGGAAAAACAAACATACGGTGATTTGAATAGAAGCGGCAACTATCACAGAACAAGTACCCGCGCTCGCGCAGCCCGACGCTCCTCTTCACGCGTCGCTAGGCGCTGCCTGGCCACAATGAAGAGACGTAAGACGAGGACGCGTCGCGGACAGACGCAGATGTAGGTACAGATACCGGCACGGTTCTTGAGCGCTCGGCGTAAGAGTGGGGATCATCGACAAATGAAACGCACAATAAAACAAATAAAACGCACAAAACAACGAATCCCGAGTGGCGGCTATGACGCGATGCGCTACGGCACGCTACGCGGGCCAATCACTACACTTTCCCCGGCCCCGTTCCTCATTTCATCTACCAAAGGAACCTAATAACTCACTTCTGCGCAGGTGAAGGTCAACGCTCAAGATCCATGCCGGTATTTGTACTAGCGTTGCGCCCGCGCCGCGTCTCTTCTGTAGGTATGTTTTGCGTCGCGACGCTTCTATACATTTTGTATGAAAGAGACGCTGTTGAGACAAATGTTTCCGCCCCGTCTGCGTTGTACGTCATTTCTGTATGGCCAGCACCTTAGGCCGCTTGTATACGTCCGGTCACCGGACCGTAAATAAACGGATATCTTTGTATCCTTCGCCGGATAGATGGCCTTTGCATGTACACACTTTCATTATAAACCATACACGACAGCGAAAAAAAACGTTACCCTTCGGGGATTTCAGGCGTGAATTTGTAATTCTTTTATTTCGCTATTTATGATCGTGTGCAACAATAACCAAACTTGACACAAGTGAAGCAGAAGACATAAGCTAGTGTAAGTATGTGACGTGCGGAAGCTAGCAGCAACCTTCTACAAAGTAGATAATGAATGGTTTGGAAAATGACAGAAATGATTTATGGTTGGAGCTCAAAATCAGACTGTGTTTATTTATCGTTTATTCCATTAATTGTTTTTCAACGTAAATGTTTGTTTTAGTACTTACCTACCGTATGAAAGGAACTATTTTTGTTTTGGTATTGTTTTATCTATTTTATTTTATATTTTTACCTTACGTGTAAATTGTACACCACAGACAGATTACGGTATTGCTTCTTCTTTCCCAAATCCATCCAAAAGTTGCCTTGAAATTTTTTTTAGCACTATGGCCGCTATTAGGGTGACACAATCACCCTATTTAGAAGACAGCTGCATATACTTGTAATATAATAAAGAGTCTATCTATCTATTCAATTTATCTATCTACATATTTATCCCTCGACCGAACTTTAAGTAAGGAGTAGAATGTAAAGTTCATCGGTACTCCGTTGGAAAAGCCCACAATTCTGCTACCAACTCATAGGTACAGCACGGATCAACAATTTCCAAACTCCGAGCTCTGCGGGTCTTGAAAATGTTGGCTTCAAACGGCGCGTACTGCACGCAATATCAGACTATTGAATGATATAATATATCGGATGCGCCAGCCTTCGCCGTGCCAAGCCATTGCCTTCACTCGACGCGTCGCGTGTGAAGCGAGCGTAAGTAAATGTGGGTAACTTCAAGGCACCGTCGCGTCGGCGTCGTTATGTATGGGTTGATGTGAAGCCATGTGCACATCTAACAAGCAGAAACATAATCAGCCAGCCTATAATGAACTGCTGAGACACAGGCACTACCTCTGTGCCTAGGAATTGGTAATCAACCTATAAATTAACTTCAACCTACTTAGTATTCATCTACCACTATTACTAAGGACCGTTCCGTTAATAAATTATATTACCTACTACTTCATAACCGAATAGTATAAATTCGTGAATAATTCCTTTAAATTAATGATCCACTTGAATAAATTAGGCAGCCTCGAATATGAATAAAAATAATGGAATATTTCATATTTGGTACTATTTTCAAAATGACTACGTAAAATTTGATACTCGTAAAACAGGCTGAATTTTTCAACTGGGTGGGTGTACTTAGATGGCTAAAACCGAAACTATGAGGAATAGCAAAAAATACTGAAAGTATTCTTGAGGCCGATTTTGATGAAAACTAAAACCACTTCATTCGATTTTAGAAAAATCAATATTACTGCCCAGGAATAAAACCCGCGCAAAGAAATCACACGCTGTATTATGTTACCTCTTATTTGAATCCTTTATTATTGTACTTTTCTCCATTCTTCATAGTTTCGTATTTGATCATCCATTCTTAGTTGGAAAATTCACGCTGAATATTTATTTTACTTATCAGTAGATTTTTATTAACGTACTGCTCAATCCAGTGAACACTGAAAATATAAATGATTTTTTAATGTTTGCTAACTCATACTTTTTAAGTTAACTTACAATGAAGAATAAAAGATAAAAACCGGCCAAGTGCGAGTTGGACTCGCCCATGAAGGGTTCCGTTGTAGCAAGCATAGATTAGGGATATAATTATATTGAGATTAGTAAGTAATATACACAAACAATAAAAATAAAAATGCGGTTTTTGAAAATGTACTATATCCCAAAAACTGCTAACTGTATTTCATCCATTTTTGTTGAGGTCTACATTATATATTTTTTTTAGTTTTATCATTCTCTTATTTTAGAAGTTACAGGGGGGGGACACATTTTACCACTTTGGAAGTTTCTCTCGTGCAAACTGTTCAGTTTCGAAAAAAATGATATTAGTAACCTCAATATCATTTTTAAAGACCTATCCATAGATACCCCACAAGTATGGGTTTGGTGAAAAAAAAAATCTGAGTTTCAGTTCTAAGTATGGGGGGCACCCCCAAAATTTGTTTTGTTTTTATTTTTGTGTGAAAATCCTAATGCGGTTCACATAAAACATCTACCTACCAAGTTTCAACAGGATAGCTCGTATACTACTCAGACATGACGAATCTGTAAGGGTTCCTTTTTTGCCATTTGGCTACGCAACCCTAAAAACCAAAAACAATTTTTTACGTGGCAACAAGTTTACTTACTTACTCTTTGATAGCTAGGGATCATGACAGTGTAATTCAATTTATTTTATAATGCTTCAGTGTATATTTTGCAAGTTAATTCAACAAATTTGGCTTGTTGTTGAACAAAAATTTTTCTTGTAAGCCTTGCAAATGCTTATTTACTGAAAAATATTTAGTAGGTAAAACTTTACACAAATGTAAAAAGTACTTCAAAGACGTGGAAAGCCTTGGGCATTTTTAGGATTCTTTGGAAAAAAAAATATCGTACTGTCTGGAAGAAAACGTCCCTTTCGACTTCATTATAGGCCAACATAACGGCGACCCTGATCGAATGGGCGCACTGATTTCAGTTGTAAAATAAGGTTGAAAATGACGAAGCGTTTAAATCTCGTAACTGATAAATTACAAAATATATCGTATTTGTTTTTACGTCCATCACCATAATTTTTCATAATAAATGCTATAAGTTGTCCAATTTTTAGCGTAAAAAGAATAGATTATGTTATTGCTCAAAACATTGAGCATTTTGAGAAAAAAAATACCTTTTCACTTCTCTTGCTCTGAAAGTGCTTCTTTGTGCAGGGTATAGGCTGCACAAAATCGAATTTTGTGCACAAGGGCATTAACGTATCTACTCATAAATGTATTATATTAAGGCAAAGAAAATGAGCCATACAGCCAAATGCAATAAGAAGTTCATAGATAGAATTTGTTATTATAAGTATATTTACTTTAATTTATTTGCCTTATGTGTTTTTAAGATATAATAGATATTAAAATTTTAATTCAAGTACGGTAGGTTAGTTTATTTAGGAAAATTATTATTACAAAATTAATTTAATAGTAGGCTGTATAGGTCTGCAGCCTAATATCAATGTCGTAAGATTTAAAAAAAAAAAGCTGCGGGAAACAGCTCTTGTTCTTTTTTCGTGCATTTATTAATTTCTTCAATTAAAAAAATAATAATAATAATATTAAAATTTAATTTTTTTTTTGCCATCTTCTCACAATATGTCGTCTTCACAAATTCAGAAAAATACCGTTAATATGCCGGGAAAAACAATTTCCTTCAGTATTCAAAACTGTTCTAATTTTAATTAAAGAAATGTTATGTTAGTAAGTACTACTGTTTTATTTCCTCGCAATCGAAGTGAAAAGCAGAGTTTATAACTCGTGCACAAAACCATTTTTTTTATCCTCGACATTACTATCAGCCCTCGCCGGCTCGGGCTGCTAAGTCTCGGATAAAAATGGTTTGTTTTGTGCACTTGTTGTAAAATCTACTATTTTTGAGTTCCTATTACAATTTTTATAAATATATGTATAAAACAGCATTTACAAAACATGTACCTAAAAAGAGAATAAAGACGGAGAAAATCAAACAACAAATTAATTTAATTTAATTAGTGTAATGGTTAGGAGCAGGCTTATAAACAGGGCCTAGAAAGAAAAGAGAAATAGAAAGATGAAACGCTTTCAAAGATTTAGCGCAAGTTTTTTATGCGTCTGTCTGTGATTACTATTATATTACCTATATCAATTGGATTAACATTTATCTTTTTGGTCCGTAAAGTCAAAGATATGAGATAATAATTATGATCTATTGCTGTGTACGAGATGACAGCGTCCTAATGTCTAGTGGGGCCATAAGCCCTGTTAATTCTTCCCAACTAGGTGGATTTTCCCACGTTTTTATTCCCACGTTTTCATACACTCACTTTTCTTGTTTGTTTGTTTGTTTGTCGTTCCGGTTGGACTTTTGCAACTCAATTTTGAGGCACTTCCCGATAAGCTAGCAGGCTGAAATTTTGCACACGTTCTGAGTTCTGATGACAATACATGACTAGCTAAGAAACGTCATAACAAATCCAATATGGCGGCCTCCCTAAGATGGCGGACTGGCTGTTTGAAATCCACCCCCATTATATGGATATCAAATGAAAGGTTTTCCTGTCAGGAGTACGAAAAAAATAGTCACGTGACTTAAATCTAATATGGCGGACGTCCAAGATGGCAGACAGGCTATTTGAAATGCACCCCTATGGTATGGATATCAAATGAAAGGGTTTGCTGTCAGAAGTACGAAAAAAATAGTCACGTGACTTAAATCCAATATGGCGGACGTCCAAGATGGCAGACTGGCTGTTTGAAATCCACCCCCATGATATGGGCATCAAATGAAAGGGTTTGCTGTCAGGAATACGAAAAAATAGTCATTTGACTTAAATCCAATATGGCGGACGTCCAAGATGGCGGACAGGCTTTGGGGCACTTCCCGATAAGCTAGCAGGCTGAAATTTTCAGGGTAGCTTCAAACCCGATGAACAAAGATAAAAATAATAAAATAATTAATAGAATTAAAAATATCTAAAAACCTACGTTTTCCAATGTCCTAAAAATAAGAAAATAACCCTACGGGGCTGAGAGAGGGGCTACTCAAAACGTAGGAGCGTATCTTTGGAACTTACACCCACGATCTAAACACGTCATGTAAATATATCCCATAAATTTTATACGCCCCCACGTTTTGAGTGGCCCCTCTCTCAGCCCCCCGTAGGGTTATTTTCTTATTTTTAGGACATTTGAAAACGTGGGTTTTTAGATTTTTTAAATCTATTAATTTTTGAGAAATATTTTCGACTGGTTTCTTGGAGTCTCAAAGGCGAGGCGTCGCGAGTTTTGCATATTCTTAGTATTGCCCACTTCCCTACGCTTGGTCATGATACACTTATTTTTTTTTAACATTTAATTTTAACTATGGTTTTTTCTGTCCTAGCGCCAATTATGATAAAAATATTTTACATGTAGCATAATGTGGGAGTTCAGATAGATGGATGAGTGTTTGAAGAACATTTACTTTTAAAAAATGTCTCGAAATAATGATTACAAAGTAGCTATTTATATAAACAGCTTTTATGAAAATGAAAAAAGTTAGGAAAAATTATATGTTGCGTAATTTCGGCAGATATTTTCGTTCACTAATTAATTAAACTTCCAAAATTAACTTGTTAACTAAAAACTTTCTGTTACTATTGTCAGAAATGTAGACAAAAACTATTTATTACTTAATTAATTAAGATATTCTTGTAAGAGAGTAAGTAGGTTTTTTTCAGCTTTCAAGTAGATAGCCAAAATTTTTACAAGAGTTTTAGTTTCTTTGAATTAATTGCTCTTTGATTACCAATTACTGAATAATTAAGAAGCAGACTATCAAATTACACATCTTTTGATCTTGGATTAGTTTATAACAATTTATTAACTGAGAGACGACCGCTTTGTCTGAGTAAAATAAAAAAATAATTACCTACTTTCGAAATATTAAATCAACTGGTCTTAATTAAGTATAATAGTTAAATTTGAAAAACTGTTAAACTGAGAATCGGAGTCGCATCGAATGTTTCGGTACCATTATCTACACCGTGACTTTTTAGTCGTCTTACAAAAGTGTCCACTTAATGTATCCGACCTAAAATACCTCTAGGCGAGTTTTTTTTTTAATCGTTAATAATAATTTTTATTATTAATAAATAGGTACAATAGAAATATGAAACACCCTGTTAAAATGTATATGTATCAAGCTGTAGAGTATACCTACCCAGCGCAATAGTCGGGCAGAGCATTCCATCTCCATTTTCTATGAGACAAGGGTGTTTCTTACTACGCCTTGCGCCATAATAACGTATTAAATTTTATTTTTAAATTTATTAAATCTCTTAAATACCTATTTTTTTATTATAAACGTATACTAGTCATTGCATACATAAACTGGGCTGCCGTTGTAAGACGACTAAAAAGTCACGGTGTATAAGTCGGCAAAAAAAAACATGTCCGTTGTATGATAGCCCCATAAATATTTATTTTATTCTGTTTTTTTTTGGTGTATTTTTTGACAACGCTGCTACAGAATTACATCATCTGTGAAAATTTCAACATACAAGCAAGAAACAGGACTTTGGAACAGAACTCGTTTTTACATGCACATTTAAAACTGTATCTAATTGATATAGCGTGTATGACGTTGTGTTATTATACACAGCTTAAAATAAATGTTAAGTGTAAAGTCAACATAATTATGTATATTTTTTTACTATCGAAAATATTTGACCAACACAACGATGGACTCAATCATGAAAATTTCCTTAGCATAAAACTCGTAGGGCTGTCACAAACTCATTAAGGATGGCCAAAGCTTAGACATTATCATATTTTTTATATTTAAACTTTTTTCTCTTTCTCTTATCATTTTTGCTGTAATTTTACTCGAAGATGTATCATTTAGGTGATATTTTTAGAAATTGTGTCACATCTGTGCCTTTTAAGCTTTATTTTTCATATTCTGATTTATGAAACGAAATGAGTTTTTTATCTACTTTGCTGTAAATAATGATCATATGGCATGTTCTATATACAAACATAGCTTTATGATGTTGTCATTAGTAACGAAGTTTCACCTTATATTAACGGTAAAACCATTAGCCAAGAGGTATTTTTATAACAGTTTATCCAATATTTTATTTTTATTTTTGGAAAGTGTGTGACGGACACTTTCCAAAAATAAACTGCACAACTTCATTCTACCTGGCACTTAACATCATCGGACTACAAGAAGTACGGCAATGCGCCATCGTTAATTGCTCAATATAGTAGTCAAACGCGAATCTATCGATAATAAAAATTTTAAAAAACTCAGAATCTGAGATTTTTTTTATTTCTGAGACTCAGAAGTAAACCATTCCTAACTATACTATACTTTTTAGCAGATTTTATGAAAGAAAATCACATTTAATAAGCTAAGATCGTTTTGAAACTATAAGCCTGAAACTGAAATGCATGGACTCGTATCATGGATTTTCAACGTAAGGAGCTACGCTAGGAGCTACACCGAAAGCTAAAATTGTAATAGCGCAGTAATATTTTAGATAAACGCAATCTTTTTGTTTCAACCTAAACGGATGAACCGTTTTTAACAAATGAGTTGCGATCTATCTTGACCGTGAATAGTAGGTGGGTCAATCATAGTGGCCAAGATAGTAACGTGAAATTTATATGCTTTTTGTAGCTCAGTAATTGAATAATGTGATTATATTTGTAGATATTATACGTACATGTTACTTCTCTATTTTAGTTGGCCGATACTAAAATATTCTGGTTTTTAGGGTTCCGTTGCCAAATGGCAAAATACGGAACCCTTATAGATTCGTCATGTCTGTCTGTCCGTCCGTATTTCACAGCCACTTTTCTTTGAAAGTATAATAGCTATCCTGTTGAAACTTGGTAAGTAGATGTATTATGTGAACCTCATTAGGATTTTCACAAAAAAATAAAAACAAATTTTGGGGGTTCCCCATACCTACTTAGAATTGAAACTCAAAAAATGATTTTTCACCAAACCCATACGTGCGCTATCTATGGATAGGTATTTAAAAATGATATTGAGGTTACCAACATCATTTATTTCTAAACTGAATAATTCGCGCGAGAGACACTTCCAAAGTGGTAAAATGTGTGTCGGGCCCCTGTAACTTCTAAAATAAAAGAATGATAAAATAAAAAAATATATATGATGTACATTACCATGCAAACAACTAGCGAAAATTAGTTTGAACGAGATCAAGTAATACCTACTTTTAAATTTGTATTTGCTTGATTATTTTGAATTTGGTTCTACGGTTATTATGTATTGCTTGAACCTTCCCTTATTCTGCCGTATGATAAAGCCTCCTGCATGCGCGGGGCGACATGTCGCGGTCCATTCGCAGTATTTTTAGAGTGGAAATTAGCTTGGCTCGCTGTCGCAGCGCGATTAATCGCGTGTGTCTGCAGGAGGCTTAAGTGCTTGTACGAAATCGTATACAGGTGTACTATAACAATTTATTAATTGTTATTACGACTGACGTATAAAAACAAAAAAAAAATTGTTTGATTTGTAATAAACATGACTTATTAGAGTAACAAATAATAAAATAATAATAATAAGTATTTATTTCAGAACTAAGTACTTGTTAGTAAACAAAACACAAAACAGAAACAGAACACAAATTTAACCTACGACATGAAGCTGCACCCATCTTCGCCATAAGGGCGACTCGCCCCGATCTGCAAAAACACCAAGTATAGAGTTGGAACTACCACGAACGCGAGTGAGCAGGGAGGCAAATCTTTTCCTTATCATAGCTGGAAAACATTCAAATCGCGCCTCAGCAAACATCCCTGACGCACTGCAACGCCATGGCAGTCCAAACAATACCCTAAGAGCATTGTTGTATTGGACACGCAGGTCGCTATATGCCCGCTGCGAATAAGTGACCCACAGGTTGCAGGTGTAGAAAGATTGGCAATATGCTTTAAACAGCGTGATTTTGACCTCGTTCGTACACCGTGCAAACCTGCGGGCCAGCATGTTACAACGGACAGCCAGCGACCTGCGTTCCCTTTCTATGTCCATATTATCACTTAAATCATCGGTGACCCAGTGACCCAAGTATTTAAATTTAGACACCCTGGACAGTGGAGCGCCGTAAAGTGACACACTCGGAAATGTTGGGTAAGAGAAGCCACACGTACGAGTAACATACCTGCATAAACTCACGCTTTTTCCCCATGGAGTTTGACAGTTAACCAGAAACAACAGAACGCCATCTGCTGCGATCCGTACATACTCGCCTCGTCCAGCTTTATACAACTGGTCATATTGATGTATGTAGGGAAGTAATCAATAGTAGATTAGTAGCCAAGGGCTCTAAGGCATCAATTGCAGCCCAAGATATTTAGGGTGCAATTGATGCTAACATCACCCGAGCTAACTACTCTGCTTTACATCTCGATTGTGAGGTAAGTAGAAAAAAAAACGGCATTACAAGAATAAAACAGTAATTATAAAAAAACCCCAAAAACAAACAATATTCAAAGTAAAAGATTTCTATTCCCGCTTTTTTCATCTTTTTTTTATTTATTTTTTTCAAGAACGAAATTGAGCTTTGCCGTTCGATTTTTTAAATTTGATGACTATTATACTCATACGAAGACAAGGCTGAATAGTGAAGCGACCTCTTTTGTCATTGGGCTGAATGCATGATGCCTATTGCCAGTCTGATGGTTAGATGTACGAGAACTTTTTGAAAGAGTGAAGAGTTTTTTTTTTATTACTTACCGCCCTAGGGCTTTTCCTAGCTACATTATTACACTAGAGCGCTAATTGGTTACCTACAAGCCCCATTTGGGGGTAATAAGGACCTACTTACGAAACCTACTTGTGTAACCTACGAAACAGTGGAGGGAAAATCTTCTATGCTGACGACACGGCTATTGTCTATGTTGGCGACACATGGGAGGAAGTTCGTGGTAAAGCTGAGCGGGGTTTGATTGTTGTGGATAGGTGGCTCAAAGCAAATCTGCTGACCCTCAAGATTGCCAAAACCAATTGCATTCTTTTCTCTCCCAGTGCTAGGTCTAAGCCAGGAACTAACTTCAACATCCGTATCCATACCTGTGAAAACGGCTTGGAGCGGGATTGTGACTGTAGCCCCATCAAACAAGTGCCGTCTACAAGATACTTGGGCGTCATAATCGACGGGTGTCTAACGTGGCATTCTCAGGTCGAGGTTGTTATGGCGCGGGTTCGAAAATCATTTGGATTTTTAAAAATTTACGACATAATTATGATGCCTCCAGAGATACTCAACAACATATACAAGGCACTTGCGCAGTCGGTTATCACATATTGCTTACCAGCCTGGGGAGGCGCTACCAAGGTCAAATTTTTAGAGCTAAAAAGAGCCCAAAGGTCACTTCTGAAGGTTATTTATTTCAAGCCATTCAGATTTCCCACAACGGAGCTGTACAGAATGAGTTGCCTATTATCAGTAAGAAAACTATACCTTTTGAACACGATACTCTACCTACACAAGCATATTCCAGCCAACCTGGAAAGACAGTCTAGAAGGCGGAAAGACATTGTGGCTTACTCCTTTTTTTTTTTTTTTTTTTGCGTGGTAAAATCATCAAATGAGTCCTCCCGCCCAGGGCGGGGCGGGAGGGACTGTCAGACTTGTACTGACTAAAATCCACGATGTTCCTTCAATAGCCCTTTATGTACCAGGGTCACGGTTACCGAGTGAGACAATCCCGCGACCCCGGCAGGCTCCGGCCCTCTTAGGGGGCCCCGTCAGTTTGCTGACAGCTCTTTGAGGCGCGCGTGGAACACAACGCGCCGTCGACCCGGGCATGGTCCATGATCGGACGGCGAGTCACCCATTACTCGCCGCCCGCATGCCCGCGCCTACGGTGGCCGGAGATCGTCTTGCGACGTCCGTTGCCGTGGGCGTCTCCCGCGGCGGCTGGGTCGTGAGGTGGACGCTGTCCTCTCCCTCACGCGTTCCGCCTCCTCCTTTGCTAGCATTACTGCTTCGCAGAAGGAGGCGACCGCTTCCCATTCCGTCTCGCCCCGCAGCATGGCCTCGACCAATGCTGGGCGCGAGAGGTCGCCGCCTATAGCCTCCGTGAGAACACGGCGGTGCTCTGCCCAAGCGGGGCAGTCCTGCACCGTATGCTCCACCGTGTCCTCCGGGCGATCCTCGCAGTGGTGACACCCAGGCGTTTCTCCCTTGCCTATACGACACAGGAACCTCCCGAAACATCCGTGTCCGGTGAGGACCTGCGTCAGGCGGAAGGTGAGGACGCCGTGACGCCTCTCCAGCCACTCCTCAAAGAGGGGTCTTACCGCCGCGATTGCGGCGTGCCCGTACCTAGGTTGCGACAGTCGTTCCCTCCATACTGCCCTGAGATCACGCCGGAGCTCTTCCCGCCGCGCCTCGATTTGTCGAAGCAGCAGGGATTTCAACCGGCTTTCAACTGCCGGATTGTGGCTTACTCCTCTGGGGTACATACGGTTTTTGCGCGGCGTCAGTATGTATGCCAGTCCGCATACATATATAACAAAATTAACGCAAAACTACATTTCCACCTTGAGACCTCGCAGAAATGCAAATTAATAATAACCGAGTGGTTACAGCCTCTTACTTACGACGAAACAGAGAAGATTCTGGCTAGGATTGCTTGAGTGTCGTTATTCTTTACGCATTATAACATATGGCACTATGCGTAACACAAACACACCCGCAAATACACACACACCCACTCACACACACACACACCCACACACACACACATCCACACGCAAACATGCATACACAAATACACACACACACCTACAAATACACTACTACAGTTACACCTCACACCCACAAAATCACTGTCAAAACGTGTAACTAATTTTTAAAATTTTGACTTTTGTTTTGATTTTATTTATCTTGTTGGGGAAAATTCTAATCTTAATTTTATATGTTTTTTACTTCTGAGTTTGTTCCCGATTTTAGTTCTGATTGTAATTTATTTTGATTTTTATTCTTATTTTGATTTTGTTTTCGATTATAATTGTAATTCTAATTTAACTTGTTTCCCTTCTCAATTTTATTTTTATCTCATCCTGATTATGATTGTCGTTTAAATAATTATTTAATTTTAATTTTGTATATTGTATTTTTGGTTTGTATTTAATTTGATAATTCTTAATATTAATATTATTTTATTAATTTTATATTGTTATTAATTTATTTCAATGTACTTTTAACTGTCATAGGTCTCAACATTGTTTTACCTATTCAGGGGGAGCGAGACAACCCCGACACAAGTGTTGTTAACCAATTACTGGGGTTGTTTCAATTCATACTTGTTATGTAAATTTAAGAGACTAATAAACGATTTATTTTATTTTATTTACCGAATATGAGAGATGTAAAATGTAATTAAGTCCGGCATGATTCATTTTCAAAAGTATCTTAAACTTTTTAGATTTCATTATCGCATTTCAACATTTTTACATCCAATTACTTTCATTTACAGTTGCTACCTACAGCAAAATTGTTTGCCGTTTTTCCTCCTTGTAATCTAGCCCGCTGTTGTCTCGTTCGTGGTGGAGGTGCTTACTTCATTTCATCCCTAATTACGTTTCAGACATTTGACACGCTAAATGGGTTTCACTTAATCTTTTTGTTTTCATTTTTCTGCTTCCTTTATGTTTATTGTTTGAATGCTACAGGTTTTCTGTTTGATTTTTCTGACGTAAATACAGCGGCCGTTTTACTATTTTTATCTAATGAAAATGTGTGTCAGTCTGCGTTAAAACTGAATTCGGTATAATATTAACAATGCGTTTTATTTTTAAATAAAAATAAGACTGCCCTGGCGCTGTATTACTACGTCATATTTTGTCAAAGGTCTTGCGCCAACCCCAAGTAAAATGGGATAAGGGCACGACGGTGATGAGTTGTCAAATCAAAGTAGTTAAATAGGGCAACAAAAAAGTTGATTCCATTGATTATTAACCTTCAAGCGGGCGCGCGGTCTTTTGTAACGGGAGCGGGCGCGCGTAACCGAGAAGACCTATGTGATTAATAACAGATATAAACCACTAACTGTCCAATATTTTTTTATGTTTTTGTACGCAGATGTATTGTGATTATATTTAAAATATAATTTGTCAAAATAAGTCATAAAAATTATGAAAAATAAATTATTATTAAATCACTCAAGCATTTTTTGGACCTAAACAATATTAGGAACGCAAAACCCTTTTTACATGTTTATAAACTAATCTGAGGTATCAGACTAGTTTAAACACCTAGTCAAGCAATAAAAATTACGAAATAAGAATCAAAAATAATTTACTTTGGTTTATTTTTCATCAGAATCAGTTATTGTTAGATTTTTGCCACTTCTTTACTTTATCGCTCCCTGTAAAACAGCTCTTTATTTCTGAAAGTGGCCCATTATTCTCATCTGAGTTCAAACTGTTTGATTCCTCACCAGACCGAGTTCCTCTGAAACGATGTGGTCGGAAGTTTCAGAGCCTTGATCGCAGAGGTCAAATTCTCTCTTCTTCGTCTTCTAGTAGTCCTTCGAGTACTGCACTTTGTGACAACCACTCATTTTTATAAAAAAAAAACAATAAAATTCCAAGCATAATTCGATAAGATTGATAAGAACCACTACCTACGACCGCGTACCGAGCGCATGACGACAGGCGCGTGTAGTCTTTTCGACGACTGCGCCGGGGCTAAAACAATAGGCTATTTGACAGTATCAATAAATAATAAATCTAATTAGTCCGTCATTTAGAGTTTTGAAAAATAACGGACACATATTTTTTCTTATGTAAAATCAATGAATATTTACCAAGATATAACACATCAATACTCGAGAGTGGGGGCTCGTGACGTCAGAATTCAGTAAAAAATGTACTGAATTGTGACGTATTGGCAATTTTAAAAGCATCATATCTCCGTCAATTTTAGTTTGAGTAAAAAAAGAAAAAATACGGGTCAAATATTATTTGATAATCTAACTGACGGCCTAATTAGATTTTTTTTAGTCAAATAGCCTATTGCGATCTGTGGAGTGGAGAGAGCACCCCCAAATGACTGAATATTCTTTATTTTACTCTCAATGACATAGCGACAGGCTACTAGAAATGAGAAATACATGTGATGATTAATAATGATAATATGAACGAAAATGTATTAAGCGCGGTCGATTCGACTACGCGCGCCCGCTTGAAGGTTAAAAAAAAATTGTAGCCAAAAACACGTACAGACTGGTTGTCTGGCTATCGGATTACCCAGCCCTAACTGGTCAGTGGGTATCTAGATGATGATGGCATATTTACAGCCGAATCATACGGTCCGGAGTCCAGACTTTGTAACAAAACATGCTTTTAAACATATTGGACGCATCCTGTATCAGAACACATAATATGTGCCCAGAATCAATACAAAATCAATTGTGTTCCAAGTCTTCCGAGTATCTATGTACACTAGAGATGCCACGAATATTCGGCCACTATTAGGTATTCGGCATAGTTGACTTCTTTTTTAGTGTTTTGCCAAGTACCGAATATAAAATTATGATAAAGAAATGATCAAGAAAAAAAGGCACCATTTGAAAAGCATTTCACAACAGTGATATTTTTTAGGATATGTTAAAATAATATAAAAAAGATAAATTGATATAAAAATCAAATAAACAATGCGTAACAAACTGCTCGCAAATAAATCAAATACGCCTACGGGATAGTTATCACATGCGCGTCAATGATGCAGATCACCCGGAAAATCTACTAATTCGCCGGATATTAAGCGTTTCGGCCGAGCGGCGAGCGCCTGACCGAATATTCACTATTTGGCAGCATTACTATTCGCATCTCTAATTTTGTACATCAAGTTCTATATACGAACTTGAGCTTACAACTGTGGTTATATTACTAGTAACTATGTCTTTATATTCTGAAGTACGAGTCGCGTATGTCTCGTACCCAACTATACTCCAACTCGAACTTGGTATTAAGTTTCTTGTTCGAACTCAATGCTCCTGAGCCTGGAGCCCTTTGGCTTATCAATTGATTTTATTTGTATAGCCTAAATAATTAAATATAGTTGGTTACGATATTTATTTTGAAAATAATTTAATTTTTTTTTTACCTGCTCTATCTTTACAGACAAGCCCATAAGGACGATTACCAAAAACCGTTTTAAAATATTTCTTATTCGTCATTCCTTGAAGCATTAAAAAACGATTTTTTTTATTGGCGTTTGCTACTTGATTTCATAAATCGCAAAAGCCAATAAAAGTATTATCTGATCTCGTTCAAGCCAATGACGTTACTGTGGATTTATGACGGGCCTTATTTTTCTCATTCGACCCAGTTCATCAGGGTTTATTTTTTTATCTTTATGACAACAGCCATTGTTGTTATTAAGTTCAGTGAATAGACGGAGTGAAAGGTCACCCCTTTTTTCCAACGTAGGTGGCGTGAAAGTTTACTGACCATTGCTGATGTCATTGTGCTTTAGTGTTCCCGTATCTTACAATAACAGCGAGTCAGGTAACTCAGTGGTGACTAGGTAGCTAGTTACCCAATAAACAACTCTATTGTTGAAGAACATTAGGTATATTTTATTACTTAATCAATTTTCTCTTCTTACAATTTTCCGTTGAACTAAATGAAACATATCTACATTTTATTACTGACTTTGTTTTGGTCATGTTGATGAAGATAAAAGCGCGTTTCCATAATACAAGTTGCAAATTGAATGCAACTTAAAAAACCCTACATACAAGCTACAAGAAGGTACCTATTTTAAACTTATACATTTTGTTTCAATTTACTGTCAACCAACTGAATCGGGAACTATGCAAGTAAAACCTGCATGTAATTTTCAAGATCTCGAAAACACATTTACAATTTAAGCTACTTGTATGCAAATGTGACGCCCTTAAAAAACGAGTAGATTGAATATCTATCTAATAATATAATATTTAATCTATAGGTATAAATCTTGTCTATAGTTTGTTTTTTCTCGTTACATCCTTCTTAATCCCAACTTACTACTTATCCACAATTTTCATCACTATTTCTATATTTAGATAAGATATTCTAAGCCAAAAGAAATAAGGCTCTTTTTTACGAAAATTCCTTCTCAGTGGATGATTAATTTATTAGGTTACTTTATCATGGAGGATTCTGTTACTAGCCCAGTGGTTTTATCTCAGCGAACTAATGATGCCCCTAGGAAAACTGAGTAATTTAATTTGATAGGTTAAATAAACTTAATGGCGGCATTTCGTGACTTTTGAAAAAGTTTTCTTAAAAATGTTTTTTACATTTTGTGGTAGGCACTCACAAAAGAGTAGTTAAATTCCCTGAGGAAAATGGAAAAAAAAAGCAAAAATTGGACTGGTCATGGTAAATTGGCGTTAGTCGATGCGATATTATGTAGCAGAATTCCACACTTTTTTGACCGGAACTCCTGTGCGCCGACCATACGCAATAAAATCTTTTTGGCGCCAGAATCCGACAGGATGCTGCTCGCTGCAGGATGCAGTCCCTCCCGTTCCGCCCTGGGTGGGGTCTACCACCCAGGGCGGAACGGGAGGGACTGTCAGAATTGTACTGGCTAAAATCCACGGTGATCCTTCAATAGCCTTCATTCCAGGGTCACGGTTACCTGATGAGATAGGCCCGCGACCCCGGCAGGCTTTGGCCCTCTAAGGGGGTCCCCGTCAGATTGCTGACAGCTGTTTGAGGCGCGCGTGGAACACGTCCATGATAGGACGGCGAGTCACCCATTACTCACCGTCCGCGTGCCGTCTGGTGACGTCTACCATCACATTTGTTACCACAGGTTACAAGTAACCTGGCTTAAAAAACGTTATTGATAGATGGTGCTGTTGCCCGAGTTGGACGTCTAGGAGATATTAAATATCTAGACTAAACTAGATCACTTTCAATAAATTAAATTTTAATTTATTGAATACCTATCTAGTTTCTAAGTCTAAAATATGAAATACTTACTGAAACTATGTCTAAGTTCGCGCTTAATTTTAATGTTATTTTCTTGATCTTTGCCACAGTCATCCAGTCTTCATTAAATAAACACCTAGGTACTTATTTTGTCACCAAGTTTGTCAGAGTTACAGTAATTAAACAGTTTCATTGCACTTCCCACATTTGACCCTCGTTATACCCACGTTAAACCTGACCATAGTATACTTAATACGCTGAACTAAAAAATCATTAAGCGTACCCATTATTAGCTGCCACTATCGAATATGAACTTTCTAGCTTCGTGACAAAGTAGAAAATGTGTTAAAGAAAGATAGATTGGAGTTAGTGATGGGTTTTTATCCGGATAAATACTCAAAATGGATAAATACTCAATAAATATCCGTTTCTTCTCGAGTATTTACTCAAAACAGTGGATAAAAACTATTTACAGTTTTAATTCCGTTATTTCACGGGTTTTTATTTGTTTTATGAATAAAAGGATGGGAGTGAATGGAGATTTTAACCAAGGTATATTAATCTATACATATAATAAATCTGTAGAAGGGTCAATTCTGTACATTGAAAATATTGAAAAAATAAATAGCGGGGGGTGTTGCTGGATCGATACCAAACCCAAATATGTGATTAAAATTTTTTTTGTCTGTCTGTATGTGCAGGCATCACGTGAAAACTAACGGTTCGATTTCGATGAAACTTGGTATAATTATACCTTATTATCCTGGGCATAAAATAGGATACTTTTTATCATGGAAAAATACGTAGAAAAAAAATCTTATTTTTCAGTTTTATTTATAGACGTTGTTCTGTAGAACCGCGAACACACGTTGCATTACCCGCAGTGGATTTAGCGCCGTAACCTGTAGCGCCGAAAGTCGGATTTGGCTTGAACCGTTTGCGGCACACGCGGGCCACGCCTCCCCGACTCCTATATAAGGAGCCGCGTTCCGCGCCGCGCGATGCATATAAATTCTGAATTTTGATACGAGCGGACGTGTCCAGTGTGGCGAGCGGTCGTCCGTGGAATTAATATTGTATGCGTGTCATTTTAAACCGTGCTTTTCAGCGCGACCTTTTTGATTACTGTTCCGATCAGTAAATACTTACTACAGAACGCGAGCTCAACAGCAGTAGCTCAATAGAGGGATCTCCTTAATTATTATAGGCTTAGCCGTATTTGGGTCCAATAGATATTTATAAGATGTCATTTTCAGAGTTACTCAAAATGGAGAAATAAACCATCCAAGCGAAGACCGACATCCGCGCGGACGGAATCGCGGGCGGAAGCTAGTCGCTTTAATAAAAACAAAATTACTGTAAACTCAAAAACGAAAATTTTCGTTAAGTACTGACAAACTTCCCGCGCTCGTCCGAGGACGAGCGCGGGAAGTTCAACCGAGGGGACTTCAACGCCAAAAATGTGTCCTGTGGTTCCCGGTTTACGGACGTTGTGCGGGGCAGAAGGCTCGAGCACTGGGCCCTGGCGCAGGGCCTGGTCATCGAGAACCGCGGGGTTCTGTCCCCACGTGCGTGCGGTGGGCGGGCGAGTCGGTGGTGGACGTTACGTTCGCCACCTCAGACGTGTCGCCGCGCGTCACCGGCTGGCGCGTTGTGGAGGAGGTGGAGACCTATTCCGATCACCGGTATATCCGGTTTGACGTCTCCGCTCAGACCTCAGACGCGCCGGTCCTAAATGAACGGAACCCAAGTGGTCCGCGATGGGCGCTGAAGCAGCTGGACCGGGAGCTATTCCTGGAAGCCTCGATCGTGCAGGCCTGGGTGTCACCACCGGTCAGGCCTGCCGACATCAACGACGAGGCGGAGTGGTTCCGGGAGGCCATGACGGATATCTGCGACGTGGCCATGCCCCGGGTCCGGCAAGGAAGCGCCCGGCGTCAGCTGTACTGGTGGTCGATCGAGCTGGCAGCGATGCGCGAGGCGTGCGTTGCCGCGCGACGCCGGTACACCAGGTTCCGCAGGCGCCGCACCCGACCTCCGGATGCGGCGACTGTAGAGGCGGAGCTGCGCGAAGGCTACAGGGCAGCGAAGACCGTCCTCCGCGACGAGATCTGGCGGGCTAAGGAATTGGCCCGCAAGGAGATGCTGGAGTCTCTGAACGGGGACCCATGGGGCCGGCCCTACAAGTGGGCGAGACAGAAGCTCCGCCCCTGGGCTCCCCCGTTGACGCAGAGTCTCCGGCCTCAGTTCATGGAGGAAGTGGTGAGCGCCTTGTTTCCATCGCGAGGGAAGCATATTCCGTCGCCTATGGCTCCGTCTCCGACGGAATCTGACGGTGAAGCTGGCGCAAACGCGGACCACAGCGACGACGACGTTTACGACGCTCCGGAGGTGACCGAGGTAGACCTGAGAGTGGCGGTGCTACGGCTCAAGGCCAAAAATATCGCCCCAGGACCCGACGGCCTGCCAGGAAAAGCCTGGGTCGTCGCCTCCGGGACTCTCGGGCCTCGACTAGGGGGGCTCTTCAGCGCGTGCCTGGAGAGGGGCCAGTTCCCGCTTTGCTGGAAGACGGGGAAACTGGTTCTGATCTAGAAGCCCGGGCGCCCTGCGGACTCTCCGTCCACATTCCGGCCCATCGTGCTGCTCGACGAGGTGGGCAAGCTCTTTGAAAGAGTAATTGCAAACCGTCTCGTCGGGCACCTGAATCGGGTGGGTCCGGACCTTGCGGAGAGCCAGTTTGGCTTCCGCAGGGGGCGCTCGACGATGGATGCCATCATGCGTTTGAGAGCCCTCACGACGGGGGATGCAGTGGCCCGGGGCAAGGTCGTCGTGGCAGTGTCTTTGGACATCACCAACGCCTTCAACACCCTGCCCTGGAGTTACATCAGGGAGGCACTCCGGTATCACCGGGTGCCGACCTACCTCCGTCGTATAGTCGAGGACTACCTGACGGACAGAGCCGTCATCTACCCCGGTCACCGGGGAGAATGGAACCGGCGAGAGGTGTCGTGCGGTATTCCACAGGGATCGGTCTTGGAGTTCTTTCTCTAATTTTCTTCAGAGTTTCGCTCATACGGCGTCCTGACCTATCGGATGACGCAGGTCCTCACCGGACACGGATGTTTCGGGAGGTACCTGTGTCGGATGGGGAAGGAAGAAACGCCGGGGTGTCACCATTGCGAAGATCGCCCGGAGGACACAGTAGAGCATACGGTGCAAGACTGCCCCGCTTGGGCAGAGCACCGCCGTGTCCTCACGGCAGCGATAGGCGGAGACCTCTCGCGCCCGGCATTGGTCGAGGCCATGCTGCGGGGCGAGACGGAGTGGGAAGCGGTCGCCTCCTTCTGCGAGGCAGTAATGCTCGTTAAGGAGGAGGCGGGCCGTGAGAGAGAGAGGACAGCGTCCTCCCTCCGCCCCACCCGCAATGGTAGACGCCCACGGCGTCGGACGTCGCAAGACGATCTCCGGCCACCGTAGGCGCGGGCATGCGGGCGGCGAGTAAAGGGCAACTCGCCGCCCGACCATGGACCATGCCCGGGTCGACGGCGCGTTGTGTTCCACGCGCGCCTCAAAGAGCGTCAGCACGATGACGGGGCCCCGCCCAAGAGGGCCAAAGCCTGCCGGGGTCGCGGGACTTATCTCATTACCGTGACCCCGGAACGTAAAAGGCTATTGAAGGACACCGTGGATTTTAGTCAGTACAAGTCTGACAGTCCCTCCCGCCCTGCCCGGGGTGGGAGGACTCATTTGATGATTTTACCACGCTAAAAAAAAAAAAAAAAAAAGTTTCGCTCATATTTGAGTAATTACTAATTTTACTTGGTTATGACGAAAATCTATGCACTGCTAGGACATGCGGCGCGGGGGGATAGAGAGCAAGACAAACAAAAGAGACAAACTGGACAAAAAGATAGCGGGATAGGGCGCAGTGAGAGCCACGATGCTTGCGCGCTGCTTCGTCTTGACATTAGAACTAATAATAATGTTATATTGTTGTGTTTTTGAAAGCCTTATTGACATTACTAGTCATTATGAATGAAAAAAAAACACCCAATACGCAATAAATATAAATATCCACCATTTTGAGTAAATATCCGATAAAAACGGATAAATACGAGTATTTATCCATTTCGGATAAATACTCGAGTATTTATCCTCTGAGTATTTATCCTCTGCCCATCACTAATTGGAGTAGATTGGTGTGCTGTGTCTGTACATAATATCCTACAACCTAAACACCTTCTCGAACATACCGCCTGTCCCTATTAACAAGGTCAGATGTACCACTTCCGCCTTTTTCGTTTTATTCCATTATTGACCTAACAAAAGTATTGTCTTTCAGTAGCATTAACAAAAATTTTAAATTTCCTCATAGTTTTTGAGATAGCCAAGTTAACATTGTCGTATGTGGCATGACTGCCCGTTAACAATGATCGATGTTATCTTACGACGTTTTTAACGGGGTGCAGGAGGAGAAAACGCTGTCGGTTGTGTCACTAACAACCATGTTGTAGGGGCGTGAGAATAAGGAGTGCTATTTTAGTACTTCTTATTCTAGATTGTTTTTTTTTGTTTCACCAGCTTTTATTAATTAGTTTGGTAAATCTTTTGGATCATACAATTAAAGTTGTAACATGTACCACATCCAACTTTGATAGCAGTTTGATAACATATGCATTTTGTTGTTTGTGGTACTATCTACATTTTTAGCTGCCCGTTGTAATGTAAAATATGTTGGTAGTACCACATCAGACTTTCTTGTTGGTTTCAATATAATTTTAAATTGTCGTATGTGGTACTTCCTACTAGGTTAGTGGTAAAAGTATTAGAACTTTGCGTAGGATATGGTAATATTGCAAAACCAACCGACGGACAAAAACATTTTAGGTTTCGAAATAGGTACCGTGTGCCTATATTGATATTACAAAATATTTTTTGTGGTTTTTTTTTTTTTGCTTAAATGGTATGATTCTAGTCATTTTAATATGTTTACTCTAAGAACCAACAGAAAACAATAATACTTATATATTTTATATATTATGTTGCTTCTAGCCTATATCAGTTCCTGGAGAATCCCTGATACCATGTTATAATAAATTATTTCAGCAGCATTCATTCATTATAATGCAGCAGCAGCATTAATATTATACTATGTGTTTGTTACGCAAATAGATGATAATATTAGTTGTGATCAAGAATTCCAAATATTAAACTTAGAAGGACTGGAAAATTCATCATAAGGCTGCACTTTTGTCCTCTGCTGAACTCCAATGTACGCAAAAGTATGGCAAGTCGTCGTTCCACCTGGTTAGCAAGCGTCCTACACTACGTTTGCCTAGTCGCGATGTCCACTCAAATACACGTATAACCAAATTACTATTTGTCCAGAGACAGATGTGACCAGCCTACTGCCAGCTATGTCAGCAACTTTGGTGCTTTGACCGGACTAAATTGATAGCCTCAATAGGAGTGTCGACGATTCGGTATCGTAAATCATAATTGGACACACGATAAGACTTAACGGAGACCGAATGATGCCCAACCCGACTAAATACTTCTATCGACTTCTCTCTTGAAGTTATTCCTACTCAACCAAACTGTTTGTCCAAGATAGACTTATTCATGAACATTCTAGACATTAATAGCGATTGGTCCCTAGATCCCTATGCGTTGTAAAGCTTTTGTCACGCTAGTTTTATTTTCTTTCCAAGCGAGCATGTTAAACATAATAATTTTCGTCATGGCCAATGCCACCTGTTCACCAATGCGAACAGTTTCGGTAATATGACATGCCCCTGCCTCACCCTCGGCGTTCCTGTATTTATGTTTAAAATGCTGGTTTTGTACTTGGACATTCACAGTCGCAGCGACGTACATGTATTACATTTGAATTCTCAGATGAATCGCCAGTTTATTTGGCATAGCTGCAGTGATTGTAGAACCACCCAGGTTTCAATGGAGTCAAAGGCCTTGTCATTATCCACAAATGCTAAGCACAAGGGCTTATGCTTTTCAGAGTTCTGTATAACCTGCCTCACTGTGTGGATGTGGTATACTGTGCTAAATATTCCGCGAAGCCCGGCCAGTTTCGGAGGTTGAATCTTGTCAAGTCTTCTTACGAGACGATTATGATGATAATTGAAAAAAGCTTATACAAGTGGCTCAAGAGTTAAATGGGACGAAAGGTTTTTAGTAGAGTCTTACTTCTTGAAAAACAGGATCAGAACACTCTTGTTTCACATCCTTGGGAGTGGAACAGGAGTGAACAGTTATTTTAGTTTATTAAAAATGTAAAAATGTATAATGTGTGACTATTATGACTATTTAACCTTTACATGTTTCATTACAATAAGTGCCATTGATGAAGCTAGATTCAATTATTTATTTCAATGATTTCAATTAAATTGTTCGTAAAATTGAGGTATTCTGTTATGTTTCTTTTTTTGAGACTAGTTTCATTTATATTTACTTTCGAAATAATTAATTTAAAATAATAATATATTATATTTCACTTACATTTTAAACAGTTGTGACAAAATCTTGATTAGGACTTCCTATGAAGAATGATGTATGTGGAATTTGCGACAGTTCATAGATAAGTTTTTCCAGATAAGTTAGTAGTATGTGACAGAACCGACTAAATACAGTGTACCAAATACCGATAAAAAAGTCATGTCTGACTTTTCTCATATTTCCAAAAGGAAATGTAACATTTTACTGTTATGTATATGAGCTCTTAAATATATTACAATTTTTAGTATTTTTTTCGTAAACCTAATTTGAATCATTAAAAAAATATAAGCAATTTAAACTTTGACGCGCTCTCCTGTAAAATTACTGTTTTGCAGATCCGACATTGTTAATAGGGACAGGCGTTATTTACATTTGACGACATCAATTATTATGTCTTGTTTAAATATGTCGCGGTTTCGGTGCGGGCGGCGTTATTAATATTTTAGATAATGCTACTTTAAATTTTGTGCTTCCGTATTATAGGTCTTGATATTTTTATTATGTCTACTTCGTGTTTCTTAAATTCCGAAAGAGGATATTGACCAAACCTTCAAATGAAAATCTAACGGCCCAAGGCTATAAAATCATAATGAGATATCTGATAGATGATGGGCAGGTAAAACAGGAATGAGACTTACGTAAATAAACTTTAACATTTTTATGCCAAAAAAGTGCTGTAAAAATATTTAACGCTTTGAAAGCAAACTATTTTCTAGGCCCATAAACCTTTTTTATTACGTTCAGACGACGACGTCAGATATAAGCAGCCAATATTAAAAAAAAAAAACTGATACATAAAGCATCAAACATTTGACCTACAGAGTATTTTATTGTAACGATTTCAAAATAAATAAGTCGTTACAAAGAATACGAAGCGACGCGCAACGCGAACTTTGATAGCACTTTGAATAATATTTTATTCATTTTTTTCATCCAGATGCTTTAATAAAAATTAGAGATGTCCATGAGTATGCAGTCGGCCAACAGTTGGAGACTGTCGGCAAAAAACGCCGGCTAGTTGGCTGGACTTATTCAGTATGAAATTATAACATTTATTGTTAATACATTTTACTCAAAATCGTTTTTGTTTGTACATAGGTAATCTAAGAATCAGCGTCTCCTTTTGTTACTCAATAATAATTTAACAGAATTCGAGACATCTAATTTTAGTATTTTTATAAGGTGCGATGGAACGCATTTTAAAGTGTAATCAACACGAACGACTGAGACGTGAAAAAATGCCACTTTTTCTTGGAGTGGTAAAATCATCAAACGTTACTACTAAAGTGCTGACTGGCTGACTGCCTGATCTTCCCTGTTCCTCTTTCGTTTATTCATGGCGTTTCAGGACCACGGAACTATCCTGCTTGTGCTTGTGCCACTAGATTGATCGGCTGGACTGACTAGTCGGCCAATCGGCCCATCTCTAACAAAAAAATAAATTAATAGCGGTGTCATCGTCCAAGTTTCATATCAAAGCGATTTATTATGAACCCGATTTTATTACAAACTCTCTGTTCCGTTTGGTTTAAATCTTGTCAATATTGAAGCTGGGTTTCTTGTAACTGCGTCGTTAGTGATAACAAGCACGATTATTATTCTAGAAGGTTTATTTTGAAAGACGAAACGAAAATGGAAATAATTGTTTAGTTTGTTCTGAATCATGTTCTAGAATGTAGTCATTTACATTAGTTACCGAATTCTCCGTCAATCTCCAATTTTCGTCAGCTTTTTGTAAATGATCATAAAGTACCTATTTTTTTTTTTGTTAGATGTTAAGTCCGAAAGATTATTCAGCTGACACCAGTGGGCAGTTTTATACTATGTTAAATTTTAAATTTAAATGAAAGACTTAAGACTGACCGTCTTACTACAAAAAAGTTAAACATCTCTTGAACACGTCGTCTTGTCTAAAAAAACAGTCTACTTCAAAACGCCGTTTTTTTGTCGTTTTGCAGTTACACGTTTTTTTAGACAAGTGTTCAATAGATGTTTAACTTTTATGGTACGACGGCATATATATTTTAAGTACAGCCTTTTACCAGAACAATATATATCTAATTTCATTTTCGTTCACATTATTGAGTCTTTCCCTCCATATTTTCGATAGCGATAACACAGATAAATATAATTTATTACTTACAAAGGTCCATTAAGCGATTCTGGCTAACAGGATTCCTAGAAATCGTGACAAAGATAATAGGCATTTAATTAATCTATTTACTGAAATGAAATATTACACTCAGTGACCTTTCAGTGGATCATTGACCAATTAAATTGAGTTAATTTAAGTGCTAACTTGAAGATTGTGAACGTGTAACTTGTTTACAATAAATTGAATAATTTCAGCGTACACAATCACTATCACAAGATCGCATTAGTATAAAGGGTTATTTTTCCCACGTTTTTATACACTCACAATTCTTGTTTGTTTGTTTGTTTGTTTGTATGTTTGTTTGTTTGTTTGTCGTTCCGGTTGGACTTTTGCAACTCAATTTTGAGGCACTTCCCGATAAGCTAGCAAGCTGAAATTTTGCACACACTCTGAGTTCTGATGACAATACATGACTAGCTAAGAAACGTCATAACGAATCCAATATGGCGGCCTCCCCAAGATGGTGGACTGGCTGTTTGAAATCCACCCCCATGATATGGGTATCAAATGAAAGGGTTTGCTGTGAGGAATATGAAAAAAATAGTCACGTGACTTAAATTCAATATGGCGGACGTCCAAGATGACAGACAGCCTATTTGAAATGCACCCCTATGATGTGGATATCAAATGAAAGGGTTTGCTGTCAGGAGTACGAAAAAATAGTCACGTGACTTAAATCCAATATGGCGGACGTCCAAGATGGCGGACAGGCTTTGAGGCACTTCCCGATAAGCTAGCAGGCTGAAATTTTGCACACACTCTGAGTTCTGATGACAATACATGACTAGCTAAGAAACGTCATAACGAATCCAATATGGCGGCCTCCCCAAGATGGTGGACTGGCTGTTTGAAATCCACCCCCATGATATGGGTATCAAATGAAAGGGTTTGCTGTCAGAAATATGAAAAAAATAGTCACGTGACTTAAATCCAATATGGCGGACGTCCAAGATGGCGGACAGGCTTTGAGGCACTTCCCGATAAGCTAGCAGGCTGAAATTTTCAGGGTAGCTTCAAACCCGATGAACAAAGATAAAAATAATAAAATAATTAATAGATTTAAAAAAATCTAAAAACCCACGTTTTTAAATGTCCTAAAAATAAGAAAATAACCCTACGGGGCTGAGAGAGGGGCCACTCAAAACGTGGGGGCGTATCTTTACAAGTTACACCCACGATCTATACACGTCATGTAAATATATCCCATAAATAATCCCTTAAATAATATACGCCCCCACGTTTTGAGTGGCCCCTCTCTCAGCCCCGTAGGGTTATTTTCTTATTTTTAGGACATTTAAAAACGTGGGTTTTTAGATTTTTTTAAATCTATTTTAATACATTAATAAGTAAATACTTAACCTCTTAATACTTACGGGTATAAACAAATACTATAAAACTAACCTTAAAATATCAAAAACTAAAATTCAGGTGTGTCATACATTAACAACGGAAAAACTTAAAAAAAAAAAAGTAACCGCCTTCAAAAACAACCACAAAAAAGGGTACAATAACCTACAAAATAACTTTTCTTTCAGAAGTCGGTGCCTTTGTTTTTTTTTTTCATTTCATTGTTTTTTTGCCACCGACTTCTGAAAGAAAAGTTATTTTGTAGGTTATTTTACCCTTTTTTGTGGTTGTGCTCCACATGCGTGTGTAGTTCAGTAGCGTTTTCTTGGTAATTTCATTCACGTTACTTCACCCCTATAGTCTCTGAAAGGTTAGGCAACGGTTTATGTGTTTGTGTGAGTATCTTATCTGTGCTTGTAAACGCACCCACGGTACCGGAGAAACTACTTGGGGCGACCATATTGCCAACAATAGAGCACCCGTGGCTGCTACAAAGAAAATCCTGATATAAACACACAATAATGAACTCTCGGACTTAATCAAATCCATATTCTTATGTTCGTCAGTCGCGTTAGTGACCACCAAATGAACGAGGCAATAGTAGATTACGCACCAAGGGAGTAAAGCGTTGCCTTACGTTACGGGCGTATGAATCCCGAAGCTACACTAAGGATTCTGGGAGTGAACCTCTCAAGCTAGCCCAAGACAAGGCAGCTCCTTGAGCGAGCGTACTCTGCTTTTCACACCTACTGCCAGGAATTAAATTCTTTTTTTGAAATTTGATGTGGTACGACAACCTTCGAACGTCAAGTGGGCACCACAGCAAGCGATCAGCTGTTGCGGTCACCGGCCGCCATTACTGCTACAACTCTTTAGTGCACACGATGTTCTAAATTCAATTTACTTTATTCTCTAGAGCAGTGATTCCCAAAGTGGTCCAGGTGGACCCCCAGGGGTCCACGGGAGACTTGCTGGGGGTCTAAGTAGGCGTGAACAAAAAATGGGGGTCCATAAGATGTTAATGGGGGTCCACGTAAATTTATCTGCTTTTGATAGTAAAGAGCAAAAATGTAAGCATAGTTTTTATAAGGGCCTACCTACATTGTTTTAAGTACCTAACTAAGCAGATAATATTTTAATAAGGCAAGCGACTGTTACTTGTCCAAACTTGCGTATTCGATATTACCTTCGATCATTAAAATCAACTAGATAGACGGTCAAATATTTAATAGCTTTTCCCTCCTCATACCTTGTCGAAAGGAGTTTTAGTGCCATGCCGTTACAAACCTCTTAACAAAAAAAGGAGCTAATTAAAAATCACACAGGATTTGCGGTTATTGCTCACTAAAATAAAGCCAAACATTGATCGTTTACTGACACTCTATCAAATACTTACATCCTTCCTATTAGGTAATTAAAATTATGACCTGAACCTATATTACCTTATTAATTTTTTCTTGTAATTCTATTCTTTTAATTATTGTTATAAAATGTACCATTTTTCGTTTTTATTTTACCTATCGGAATATAGGGACAGAACTCAGAAGCGACACAATTTTTATTTTTTGGCGACTTTATGAATGTGGTAGAAATGTAGCAGCAGGGGGTCCACCGAAACCAGTAAAATTTTGAAAGTGGTCCACGAGAAAAATAAGTTTGGGAACTACTGCTCTAGAGGATAAAAACGGCTTTTGCGCTCAGATATCGAAGAGTAAAAATACTCTTTCCAAGCGCCAAGAGAGTCGAAGTTCGAACTTAGCAATTATTTGTCACTTGAATATACTAGTATTACGCTACTGCGCCTCGTGCTGACTACACAATTAGGGTCAATCTGTACGGCGAACTTAATCGTAGTTCAAGCTTAGCCAAGTTAAGCTTCATTCGAAGATAAACCTTATAAATATAAAATTGACTTGCATATAGCAGACGATCAAGCTTTTATACAAATAAGAACACTAATTGTATACCGATAAGGTAAATTTTCAGACAAAACGGGACTGAGCTAAGACCAAGTTCACTCTATAGATTTGGGCTCCGTGTAGTCAGCCCAAAGCGATTTTGTGTCCCAGAATTGTATGACCTGAACTTGGCCCCCATTCTAAACGTCTGTTGCAATTTAGAAATAGGAGCCAGACCCCACGGGTGTCATTGGCAGTTAATAAACTTATTACAACGTTATTATAGAACTTGGACAATGAAAGTTACGTAATAACAGCTTTGTATGGACTTACACTGCAGGGTCTCATTTCAGCCTTCAAGTATCAGTGGTTATTAGATTAGTTTCAGGTGAGCAGTGCTTATTTTAGCCATTAAAACTAATGTTTCCTGTTTCCGGGCAACAACGGTAAGTCAACAGCTGTTGCAGTCGTGATTTTGATTTTATTCCAACAAAATTTTGGCCCTTCATGGACTGTTTTTGCGGACGACGATATTATTGAAAAGAAAAAGAAAAATGTCAAAATCTTCTTCTTTTTATACTTACATGGTGTTTTTGACAGCCTTCCGCAAACTTTTACCATAGCTTGAGACCAAGAAGAGGGCTGTAAAATACGCCGTGCATTAGGTTTTTTTTTTGTTGGAGCAGATTTTTTTTATTATTCCAGTAGGTACCTACAAGGACCCCTTCACAGGTGAACTTCAAAAATAGAACTTATTTCATTCAAATTCAAGTTTTAAAAGTTTTTATAGTAATTTTATCTACTTAATATGCATCCCAAGACACAGAAAGAGTTCATTAGTAAAAAAGAATAATTAAGCCATTGATAAAAAAGTAGTTTTACATTTATTTATTTTCGACACGTTTCTGCTGGTGAGTTTGTTGATCTCTTTATCCCTAGAGTCCTTCAATCTTATGATTTGTAGCTCTTCCGTACTAATAAGTTATTATTTTTATTCATCCTAAATTTTCTGTGGGTTTATTTGCATATTTCAGTATTATACTTGTTCATTTTTTTTCTGTTTTACCGTCTCTAATCAATCAGTCAGGAAAAAATCCAAATTGACACTTAAATTACTGGTCAACATGGTTTGGGTAGATCGAACATTAGGCTTCTTCTAAGCTCGCTCCATCATCGGAATTTGTCTCCGTCACCCCTGACCTAATCTAAAGTCAAGTCAAGTCAAGAGTAACCCCATCATAGATAATGATGAGGCATATCGCCAAAATCGATGATTCCTGGGGGAGTATTACAACGTCTTAAAACCAGGCTTATTCCGGCGAGTGAAAGTGACAGAGCTATACAAGTCGTCTAGCGCCATCTCGTTCACTCACAGGAATAAGCCTGGTTTTAAGACGTTGTAATACCCCCCCTGAACGTATCAAGTCTGTTATAATCCCAGCTCCATTATTGTAATCCCGGATCATCCGAGTCATGTTGCTGTGATTCCGAAAGTAATCTCTAATAGATTATTTTTTGAAATGTATATATCCTTCACTTAGTACTACTATTTACAAAAAAAATACTTATTCGGATCATAGGTACGTATTGTAATAAGGAAATCTAAAATTGTATGAACTGACAACTTTATTCTATTAAACGCTTCAATCTTGGTAAACACCATTTCATATTCAAATCGTGCCCTCCATATGTTTGAAGGTCGCTTGAATACATCGTTAAGGCGTATGATGATAAACCAACTGCCTTGTTTGGCGTTGAAACCTAAACTTATCTCGAGAACAATTTTCAGTCATTATTTTATATCTAATGGATAGAAAATAACAAGTATCGTTGATCTCGGTAATATTTATGTTTCAGTTTGATATTTTTTTAGATACACGGTGGAGAAGCCGCTTGCTACATCGGAATAATAATAGTATTATGATTTGGAGACAAACAGCTACGAGTAGCATCAATATTATTTTATAAATACTCTTTTTTTTAGCGTGGTAAAATCATCAAATGTGTCCTCCCACCCAGGGCAGAGCGGGAGGGACTGTCAGACTCGTACTGACTAAAATCCACAGTGTCCTTTAATAGCCCTTTACGTTCCGGGTTCACGCTAATTCGTAAGTCCGGCAACCCCGGCAGGCTTTGGCCCTCTAAAGGGGGGCCCCGTCATTATACTGACAATCTTTGAGGCGCACGACCGGCCCACGACCCGGGCATGGTCCATGGTCGGACTGCGAGTCGCCCATTACTCGCTGCCCGGTGGCCAGAGATCGTCTAGCGACGTGCGTCACGATGGGCGTCTACCACTGTGGACTAGGATCTAAGGTGGACGCTGTCCTCTCCCTTACGCGTCCCGCCTCCTCCTTCGCTGGCATGACTGCTTCGCAGAAGGAGGCGACCGCTTCTCATTCCGACTTGCCCCGCATTATGGCCTCGACCAATACCGGGCGCGAGAGGTCTCCGCCTATCGCCGTCGTGAGGAAACAGCGGTGCTCTGCCCAATCGGGTAAGCAGTCCTGCACCGTGTGCTCCACCGTGTCCTCCGGGCGATCCTTGCAATTGTGAGACCCAGGCGTTTCTTGCTTCCTTATCCGACACAGTTACCTCCCGAAACTTCCGTGTCCGGTGAGGACCTACGTCAGGCGGTAGGTCAGGACGCTGTGACGCCTATCCAGCCACTCCTCAAAGAGGGGTCTTACCGCCGCGATTGCGGCGTGCCCGAGGCATAGGATCTTTGTATAAGTAGATGATTTATTATTCGTGGCATTAGTCTTTAAACAGTTTTAATTAAAACTAAAATAATAATAACACAAACCTCTGTTATGAAAAGCAATTAGTTCACTTTATCTATACAGACAAAATCAACTAAATCCTTGTCTAAAGATAATGGCACTGTAAGCTCAGCGATTTTAATACAAAACCTGGGTTACAATAATAAATGAATCTAGCAAGAATTACGAAGTTCATTGCACCCTCAAAATACTAGGCCAACACAATGAAACAAAATAGCAGAAAGGATTTAGCTGAAATAAAATGAATATTTTAGAACTGGCTGCTTTGAAACCGTTATGGAATCTTGAGAAACTTTAGTCATACTTTTGAAAAGAGAAAAAAATTTAAAGAAAAAAATAAAATCGTGAAATAGGGGAAGCAAGCGAAGAATGTTAAGTACTAGGTTAACATTTTAACGAATATTTTTTGGGTTAGGTGACATCTAAATTCACTACTGAACCACTTCGAATTAACCCATTTTTTTTAATAAAAAGAACAAGAAAACATTGAACGAGTAAGTCTTTATTTAGAATTTAACTTTTTAGTAGACTTGTGACTTTTACGGTAACTTAACGTAATTAAAGTTCCATACAAATAGAATTACTAAGTTTCAAATTTAGATGTTATTATTTTCAGGAAAAGAACAGTATGCTCTGTTTAAAAGGCTCATGCTCTATCTATACATTATAATAAATCTGTAGAAGGGTCAATTCTGTACATTGAAAATATTGAAAAAATAAATAGCGGGGGGTGTTGCTGGATCGATACCAAACCCAAATATGTGATTAAAAAAATTTTTGTCTGTCTGTCTGTCTGTCTGTCTGTCTGTATGTGCAGGCATCACGTGAAAACTAACGGTTCGATTTCGATGAAACTTGGTATAGTTATACCTTATTATCCTGGGCATAAAATAGGATACTTTTTATCCTGGAAAAATACGTAGAAAAAAAAATCTGTAACAAACCCTTATTATGGAACCACTGGCGACACCTATTATCAAGGTAGAACATTACGCCACGCCTGCCTCCATTGATTTCTAAAAAGGTTCCACCACTCACCACTAGATGGCGTTGTGCCTATGACGCGCATTTCTGAATCGCGGTGTTAAGATTCGCCGAGAGTTAATGACTACCACGACCTTATTATTTTTCTGTGTGACTTAACTAGCTGCTAGCAGTGCGGGCTACGTCCTAATAGCTACACAAGACTCGGCCACCAAGTTTTATCATAAAATTAAACAGTAATTCAATTCTGTTATTTTTGGTTTAGAGGACCAAAAACCCCTGCCTTCGTCCTCCCTGGGAAAAGGTGGTCGGGACTTGTCCTATTTTATATGGACAATAAATCTTTGTCAAGAAACCGAACTTCTCTTCGTGCCGGCAACGGTGATGTTGGGATTTAGAACGAAATCATAGCGTGATCTAATATTCATTTTTGGTCAAGAGTTGTCACCGCACTCGATAGATGGCGTTGGCGTCGAGATAGATCGCGCTATGGTTTCGTTACCGGTGAAAGTATAAGAGGTCAGAATTTAATTTTTTTTGTGTGAGCCTGTTCGTGAACCTATTGTGTTCTGGAATGGTAATACGCTATTATACCGATACATAGTACTATATTATTTATTCCTCGCCTTAATTGGACCGCTTCTTAGTGAAGTAAAGTTGTAAAGTACAGGTGACTAACATCCCTTAAAAATCTTATTTTTCAGTTTTATTCATAGACGTTGTTCTGTAGAACCGCGAACACACGTTGCATTACCCGCAGTGGATTCAGCGCCGAAAGTCGGATTTGGCTTGAACCGTTTGCGGCACACGCGGGCCACGCCTCCCCGACTCCTATATAAGGAGCCGCGTTCCGCGCCGCGCGATCCATATAAATTCTGAATTTTGATGCGAGCGGTGGACGTATCCAGTGTGGCGAGCGGTCGTCCGTGGAATTAATATTGTATGCGTGTAATTTCAAACCGTGCTTTTCAGCGCGACCTTTTTGATTACTGTTCCGATCAGTTATTTGTAAATACAAGGTCGGAATTACTATGAAAAAAATACTTACTACAGAACGCGAGCTCAACAGCAGTAGCTCAATAGATCTCCTTAATTATTATAGGCTTAGCCGTATTTGGGTCCAATAGATATTTATAAGATGTCATTGTCAGAGTTACTCAAAATGGAGAAATAAACCATCCACGCGAAGACCGTAATCCGCGCGGACGGAGTCGCGGGCGGAAGCTAGTATCAACTAAATTGCACCAATTTATTGTCGAACGGTGTTGACCAACTTACTTTTTTCCCCATTCATTAATTAAACAACTTTTGAGACCATATTAAGCTCTATGGTAAGCATAATAAGCACAGCAAAAACTTTTAAATATATATTATGTTTAGAGGAAGCGTGGCATAATCCAACAACAAAGCCAGTAAATATAGAAAAATATTGTACCTAGATGGCACGTCGAGTAATTAAAGTTATAAATCTAGAACACGTTGTTCGAAATTATTTCCACCACGTTTTTAAGAACACCGTTTTACGGGCTCATATGACACCAATGATGAATGGAAACAGCAATTACATATCGATTTACGAAAGGAAATATATCTAAGTAATCCATCACTTGTCGCAATTTACCAATACAAGTATCTTACAAGTGTATAGATGTGTACCTTAGTGGGTTTATGAAATAGATTACATTCGTTCTGAAGAACGAAAGTGGTATATTGTAAAGATCTGATCACCCGAAATACCGCAATTTCCTTCGCATTTGAAATTTAAGTACTTTTTTAACTGTAAAGAGGGAGATTTTAGTTATTGTATGAGATTTCTGGTTTTGTTATTTTTCTCTTCATGTCTGGGAATTTATAACAACAAATATCTAAAGTTTCAAGTATAAAATATTTTCGCGGTTTCAATGCTGAGTAAAAATGTTCACTCCAACAATTTAACTGATAAAAGAGCAAAAAAAAAACTAAACTAGAGCAAGACCTTTGTGGTTTCCAAGTTTAAATGAGGAGTATCCGAGATTCAGGGCAACGTAAAACTTAGTTGTTATGCGGCATAACCTTCTATGCCACAAATACTAAAATAGATTCTGTAAAGGAAGCTTTCTGAAAATATGAAGTGTCACGTAGCTAATGTACTGAAAAACGACGTAGGGCTTAAAAGACCCTTCTCCAATGGTCTGTTCAGCCGTATCATTTCTTTTTTACCTTTTATACTAGGTACTCGTAAAGGTCTCCTTCATATTTCACCATTCTCCGGGGAAGGTGCAAATTCTCATACGGGTAATATTTCTTCAGATTAACAGCCGGTAATACCCACTTCGTCGAGCAGTGGTGGCCCAGTGGTATCGGCCCCGACTTACGAGTGGTAGGTCGTGGGTTCGAACCCAGCCTGGCGCATTACTTTGTGTAATTTATTTCATCACCACTGCTCTCAAAACGGTGAAGGAAAACATCGTGAGGAAACCGGCATATCCTAGAACCATCAAATTCGAAGACATGTGACATCTACCAACCCGCACTGGGCCTGCGTGGTGGATTATGGCCCACTCCCTCTCACAGAGAGGAGGCCTGTGTCCCAACAGTGGGAACATTGAAGGCTGTTGATGAATACCCACTTATTTCGAACTTTATTTATTGTAGTCAATGACGTTGAGGTTTCTGCGACATGATTGTTTTTTTTTTATTTACATTTTTTAAATATTTAATTATGAGGTTGTCTGGAAAGTTGCGAAGGGGAAGAAGAATACGCGTAGATCTGATAAATCTACGTGTTATTGGTTATGTTGTGTCGAAGTACATTATTTTCTTCTCATGAGCTGATAACCTCTCTAAAAGGAAACAAAGACTAATTTCATAAAAAGATAACTAGAAAAGTTTGACTAATAAATGCTGATAAATCTTAATAGTTAATCGTCTTAGCTTTTGTAATATTACATGTTCAGGTTTTGGAGAATTATGGTCATACCAAGCCTTGGGTGCAAATTATTGATAAATAACGAAAAACGTAATACGCAACAATGAGCAAACTAATAATAATGTTATGTTAGCAGTGAGTGATAGTATGTAACAGAAAGCACAATATTTGAGTTATCAACCTTGAACTTTGCGGGCGCGGTGTCTTATATCAACAAAATTGTTCTTAAACAAACAATAACCACCGCGGCGTCTCTTCAATTTCGCTTAAATGAAATGCAAATATATACTTAAAGACGGGAAACAAATGAAATAGGAAAATATCAGTGGCAATAGCACGAACGAGTCGTATAAACGTAATGTGAATAGATAGGCACAATTTTTTTTACGCAAAAAGTAATTTGTATCATTTTAGTCTAATTTTTGGCGCAATCCAAAACTGTTATGAAGTAGGAATTCCTCAAAATCGGTTCCGATTTTGAGGTTGTTTTTCATGTGTTCAATTTTCTGTGTTATTTTAAAGTTTAAAATAATATAGAAAATTAAACACACAACCTTCCGTCTGGAAGGTTTAAATTATATAAATTCGGATTTTAAAAATAGATTGGATTTTTTGAGTTAGACAACAGAATAAATCCGAATCGGTACCGAAAAACTTTGAAAACTTGAAATTATTATTGATAATATTATTTTTAACGTAAAATTAAGAATTGGAAGAAGTAAAGTTTAATTTATTAGTATTTTTTATCAGCGATGGGTTTGCTCTTGACCTTGGTCTATGTCATGGGTGACAAAGACAAGGACGACTATGGAGCGAGCTTGCCCAGAAGAAGCCTGTTCACTCTAACTTTGAAGAGATTAGGGTTGTACCTACGCGTTCGGAAACACAGACGCAGGCAGAGAGTTCCACTCCTTCGCTGTTCGCATTACCAAAAGCGTTTGGAAACGCTAAGTGCGACGGAATAGGAAGCGGTCGCCTCCTTCTGCGAAGCAGTCATGCTAGTGAAGGAGGAGGCGGGATGCGTAAGGGAGACGACAGCGTCCACCTTACATCGCAGCCGCAGTGGTAGACGCCCACAGCGACGGACGTCCCTAGACGATCTCCGGCCTCCGCAGGCGCGGGCATGCAGGCGGCGAGTACTGGGCGACTCGCTGTCCGACCATGGAACATGCCCAGGTCGACGGCGCGTTGTGTTCCACGCGCGCCTCAACGAGTGTCAGCTCAATAACGGGGCCCTCCTTTAGAGGGCCAAAGCCTGCTGGGGTCGTGGGACTAACGAATTACCGTGACCCCGGAACATAAAGGGCTATTGAAGGACACCGTGGATTTTATTTCACCACGTTAAAAATAAATCGGTTGTCTGTAAAGTCGGTTTACTAACGATAGTTGAACGTGGCAACGTGTTAAGAAAATACTGCACTTACGTTGCTATAAACAATTGAAAATTGGAACGCCTCAGAGTGAGGTTACGCCGCATGACGTCATGTTTTTTCGTGCGTGCAGCCGGCTCCATCGAATTATAAGACGTTGTCACGTCAAAAATTACTTGATTTGCACACTTTATTCAGCCTGAGAGGAGCCTTGTAAACATACTTGATCCCCCAAAATGTTCTTCGTACGCTTTAAAGGTGGACTATACACTTTATTTAACCTTCATGTCAAGCACACCTCATGTTTCTGACAGAGTTAGCATAACCTTTATTTTTCATAAAGTTTTCATGTTTATGTTAGTGGCCAAGCTTTTGCTAATGTTTTGACTGAAAGCTTTAATGTAGGGTTGAAATAAAGGTCAGAATTAAATAAAAAATGCGGGGATGACTTTCTCAGTTGCAACGAATATTATTTTGTTCAGCTGGTTAGGTTTGTAGTGACCGCTGCGACTGTACTAAAATACGGTCTCCCACAATACTTTAGGATCAGGTAGTTTTTGATACGACGGTATGGATCTAGGTTTTTTTAAATATCGTAGCGGTTGCTCGTTATTTATAAGAAGTAAAAAGAATAGTTCACGAGAACACTTGCGCCTTTGTTCCAGGAGGTCCAAAAATACATTGTACAAAAGCCTAATTCGCAAAATGGCAACCTAGTTGCAAAAAGACAAGTTCTCGAAATGGCCAATTCCCTTAATGCCTAATTCTCAAAATGTCCAATTCTCTAAAAGCCTAATTCTCAAAATGGCAAATGATCAAAAATTATTATTATTCTACATTTTTTAGTGTAATTCTTATAAATCTAAGAATTCTTCGCATAACATGAAATAAATTTGTTAAACAGAGAGAAAATATCTTAGATTTGAGTTAATTACGTAGAAAAATTCCGTTTTGGTCGTTTGCCATTTTGAGAATTGGGCTTTTAGATAATTGGCTATTTTGAGATTTAGGCGTTTAGAGAATTGGCCATTTTGAGAACTAGTCCTTTTGCGACTATTTTGCCATTATGCGAATTAGGCTTTTTGCGCCTAAAGCGATCAATATGGCCCTTTACAGCATGTAATTTAAATGAATAATTTCGAAGATACTACAGATTTAAGGTAGGTAGGGATAAACTGGACCCACGTACGCAACGTATGCAACGCGTTATTAAATCTAAACGGTTGAATTTGTATGCCTAGAAACACACTTATCAGTGACAGTATTGCGTATGATAAGTGTGTTTCTAGGCATACAAATTCAACCGTTTAGATTTAATAACGCGTTGCATACGTTGCGTACGTGGGTTCAGTTTGTCCCTATCTTTAAAATGCAGGACCGGCCGGGGGGCGCGTGTCTATACATGGTGCGTCGAAGGTCGCGCTTCGCCCTAAGCACTTGATGATTAGCAACGATCGCACGCGTTTATTGGAACTCTCTAGCGAGGATAATAACAATTATCATTACACAGTAGAAAACAAAAAAATATATTTTAAAACAAAGTCGCTTCCTGCAGTCTGTCTGTCCCTATGTTTGATTAGATCTTTAAAACTACGCAACGGAGTTTGATGCGGGTTTTTTAATAGATAGAGCGATACAAGAGGAAGGTTTATACATATGTACTCAACATGCATAAGATAGTAAAGATTGCTCCCGTGCGAAGCCGGGGCGGGTCGCTAGTATTGCACAAGAGCGGGTTTATTTTTTTATTTTACAAGCCGATAATAATTCATAAAAAATGGCCAAGTCTCTCATAGTCTAATTCTCTAAATGGCAATATTTGACATCGGTCCAGTAATTTTTGAGTTCACGCATTACAAGGAGGTATTCCAGGAAGGGCACCCGCTGAAATGGCACCCGAGCGAATGGCTCCTGTACCTATACAAATATTTCCTCGTATTAGTATTTATAAAAAGACTAGAGATTTACCTAATTTTAGACTCTATAGATGTTGACATTCCGTTTGAAAATTTCAATTACCTATACGAAATAGTTGTCTAGTTTTATTTTGTTTCTATATTTGGCTTCAGGGAGACTCTTTTGTTCATAAAGACTCCGTTACCTTTGTTTATTCTCATTCAGGGTTCGTTCGAGTGAGGTTGTAATTTGTGATACCTTTTAACATGAAAACTATTGTATTACAACATAAATATATTTACTGATGAATGAAAGATCAAAACTCCCTTCACGGTTCTACGTTAGTAAGTGAAGTGTTACAAATAACACAGTTAATTATGTAACACTAGCTGTGCCCGCGAGTTCGTTCGCGTGAATGTCGGAACTTAACAATGTATTTTTTAGTGCGAAGCGCTGTTGGAGGATACCGATACAATTATTTTTTTCAACACAAAAAGAATTTTTCAATTCCAACCAGTAGTTCCTGAGATTAGCGCGTTCAACCAAACAAACAACCTCATCTGCTTTATAATATTAAGTATAGAAGTAATAGAAAATAAAAATACAAACTTAATACACAACAAAAGTTTTGGAAAAGGTAACTTAATCTGGACCCTCTTACAATGACTTAATAAAAAGAGTAAGTAAAAATATAATTCTATCTCTTGTCTACCAAGAATAAACAAAGTTATTTTTTGGTTGTTTCTATACAATTCGACTGCTTTTTGCACGAGTTTGGCACGATCCGTAGACCATTGATTGAAGATTAGAAACATTTCTTTTCTGCACTTTAAACATTGCTATGTAACCGGTAAAAATCATTCTACATTATGTTATTTTCTATTTTCTAACGTCGACAGTTTAACAGTTAAATTGATAGTTTTGTAACTGAATCGATGTTGGAACCAAAGCATCGAAGGCAATATGTATACTTACTCATAATTTGATCGGTTTTTCTCCAACTCGATACAAGAAAACAGACACACGACTATACAGTTGATGAAACTGAAATGAGGTATCTCGTCAATGCAAACAACAGAAACAAACTTAATAGGGGAACAGTGTATAAGACGGGGACATGAGGTATGATGGGAAATCACACACCTAAGGCAAACTTAATGGCAGATTTACATTGAGTCAGTAACTGACGCCAGTCCACTGACGTGTCAGTGCTAACCTGGCACTGCCATAGTGTAAATTGATTTCAAGTCAGTACAGTACTGTCGCGTCAGTACTGACTTCAATATTCGCGGCTACTGACCGCGTATAAATTGTATGCGTCAGTTTTCGGCGCCAGCACTGGCGACAGTCACTGACTCAATGTAAATCTGCCATCACACAAAACTAACATAGCACTAGCGCCAACAGGACGCCATTTGCGTCTGGCCGCTTGCAAATGACGTCGTGATGGCGCTTGCTCTACGTTAGTGTTGTGTTATGTATGCCTAAAGAGTGTATGTCCCCGTTATACCTCGCGATTATACCCGTCTTATACACTGTTCCCCTAATAGTTTTAAAGAGAAATGAACAAGCTTTACAAACCCGGCCGTTCGAAATCCAAGCTTAATTGGAATTGCAAATGACAACATCCACGTGTAGAGAACATAAATAGACACTAGGAGCTCATGAGTAGTAGATGATATGATGATTTATAAAATATCTAATAGTATTAATCTCAATAAACTCAAGATCCATAAATAAATTATTTACAATTAAGTTTAATTTCTCATGTAAAGTTCATGTAAAGTATTTGTACACGGGGTCGCGGGACTAACGAGCTACCTTGACCCCGGAACGTAAAGGGCTATTGAAGGACACCGTGGATTTCAGTCAGTAGGCACAAGTCTGACAGTCCCTCCGCCCTGCCCTGGGTGGGGGGGATCATTTGATGATTTTGCCACGCTAAAAAAATATTTGTACAAAAAAACCAAAATTAAAAAAAGAAAAAAAAGCTGTGCATCGATATTTGGAGTGGGTAAAAGTATAATCGGGAAGGGGACAAGCTGTCATCCCCTTAAACAGGGGATGACAGTTTGAAGAAACCTCTTTGGGGAAATCGGTTTTCAAAAACCCTTCCTTTAGTGATCTCTAACGTTATAAATCATTCAGGCTTTACGTTTAATGTCAGTGAGTGAACATTAAAAAAAAAATAACCAGCCACTTTTCAAACATCGGATGACAACAAGCCCAAAAATCTTGTTTGAACCGAAAGATGACTAAGTTAGGAATTCTTCCTGGAATTTAGATTACCAGTTGCTGTGTCTATTACTCCACGTCTGTGTTGATATAGGTACCTACAATACACAAAGTGAAAAGTTACGAGTAATGTAACAAAATTAGGAAGTTGAGCCTCAGGATCAGAACTTGCAAACATTGTTAGAGTTCGAAATATTCCAGAAACATAAATCAAACGTGTTTAAATAAGAGAAACTAAGCCCGTATTTTATAATGGCACTCAAAGGGATCATGGGACGCCTTTGAGAATTTTGTTTTAAAGTCCTTGATACGTACTTTACTTATCCAGCCCTAGAGTTCTGATTTTGAAGTGAAGAATTTTTACGAACAAAAACTGGTTTTGAATTTAATTTTCAATAATTAAATAAAAAAATATGGAATGTAAAATAGAATTCGACAGGATTGGTTTTTTCTTTCACATGGCTTATGGTTGGTGTGCCTTAAATAATCAGATTTACTCAAATCTTAAAAATCTAGATTATAAATGAACGTGGAAAAGATAAGTAAAATAGTGAACGAAATGAGTAAAGCCAAACACCTATGTCAATTTTATCTGTTGCTTGCAATATTAACCCTAAAGAAGACATAGAAACACATTATTAAATTTTGAAAGCCGTGAAAGTGAGAATAAATAATATTTGAATAAACAAAACACAACTATTATTAAATAATTTTCAGAAATGTCTAGACGGCATAAGACTATAGTGTTAGTAATAAATATTCCCTAAATATTATGGTATCATTTAAAGAATTTCATTGGCCTTTATCAAAGTTTAATTGCGATCGCGTTTTAAAGACAGTTGTGAAGAGTCATTATAAAATTTTCTAGTAGTAGAAAATTGTGATAGAAGTAAAAGTACTTTAATATTCTGTGCCTTGATTAAGTTTCATATCGATCCTACACTTATTTGACGAACTCTCTCTGTTAGTGACGTAAAATCGATCGATTTTTAAATTTTATACTAGAGCACCACATCATATTTACTGAGTTATAAAAATTCTTTCATATCTATCTAAGCGTGATGTTTTACTGGAAAATGAAAAAGTTTAATGCAATATGCGGTTATATTTTCGATTAAAAATCGGACGAATTTACGATACATCTCGCGGTCGCCCTCTAACCAATACCAAATTGCTGGATTCATAATATTTATTAGTTCCAAGCAACTTTTAAATTCTTAAACGCTATTGAACTACAAAAACATACCGACCGATTTGAGAACCTCCTCCTTTTTGAAGTCGGTTAAAAAGAATAATTGCCAGTGTCCCTTCGATATCTCGTCATCATTTTTCCTAGAGTTCACTCAATATCGGTGACGCAGCGTAAATCCCGACATGTCACGTCGACAAGACATTATTGCTTACCAGTACAATCACGGCCATAAATAAGTATACAGTAAAATTGAGAAACAATTTTCTCGTATTGTTCGACATTTCTATAATTTAAATAGTTAAAAATCGCGTTGCGTAGACGTCAAAAAATATAGGAGGTGTCAGGTTTATTTGACAGATTGATGCTAGAGATTTGCAAGGTAGCGGGACCGTACCGGGACCGGATCAAGGTGGTTTTGGGACTAAATTGATAAATACAACCCAAAAATATTGCCATTAGAATGCAGTAGGTATTTGTCGTGAAGTAGTTTATGTGTACGAAGTTAAATGCAAACTTGCCAGACCACATCACGATGTATGCGCGAAATGTTTTGTGTAAAATCTGTCCGACAAAGTACATCTTTTTGCAAATAACTGTACAATGTGATGTTAAGGAACTCCATTACATCGTTCCAGGAATTCCCTAATCGTACATTCCGGCATGTCAGTTTTAGAGACCCACTTTTACGATATACATGTTTCTGAAAGTAATGGTAACATTCGTGTTTATGTGCCTTATTTGCGTGGAACTCTTTGAAGAAAAACAAAATTTTGGGAACATAATGATCACGGAATATTTTTTTTTAATTTGGCATGTTAGCAGTTATTAATGGAGCTACCATTGTTTTGTATTCAGTAGCCATAATGGAGTCGTTAACTGTACAGCTAGTAAATAGAAATTTCAGTTCATTCAATGTAGTACTAATTAAAGAATTTTCGGGGCGCTAAGTGACATCTTCGAGACAAAGGCTTGCTTTGTATTAAAATAAAACAATGCATAATAATTTGTTACTCATGACATTTTTCGACATACTCGTACCTACTAATATTATATTGCGAAAGTTAAAAAAACCGCTGTTTAATAAGCATGCCATATACGTTGACAATGACGCACTTTATCTTTATGCAGAAAACTCTTGTCATACATAATAAAAAGTTGTTTGAAACAATAATAAAATGTCGTAACGTAAAACTACATTTCTATTCCAGTTGAAATAGTACAATTCAGTATTTAAACGCTAAGTGTTTTCAGTAAACCGTACACAAACTCCATACACAACAACTGCTGTAAATTGAACAAATATGACATAATAACCGAAATAAACTAATTTTATGATATTTACATTTGTGAGTGGCTCAGGTTCATGACAAGGTTGAGTCTGCTTGTACGTGACCTGATTATAAATTTAGAAACTTAGTTGATGCCAGAGGCTTCACCCGCTCGGAATTGTGCTCAAAGACACTGCGAACCTAGCGCGGTGGCAGCGGCGGGCGCCATAATATTGAACGTATGAAATCGCCGCTCGTGGCTACACTAAAGGGGCGCCTCTCAGGGGCGCCCAGCGCGATGGCAACAACAGATATAACGGGTGGGTAGCAGGTGTAGCAAACCATTTCGATCTTATAGTCAGCGCTATCTAGTTATCAGGACATGCACTAAAATACTACCGTAGGACGTATTTGTAAATATTTAAATAATTTAATGTACTTGACTAGAATCACGTAGAATGGTTGATAATTTAGTTGTATACAATCTTAAACAACCCTTAAAACATTTTAAAATGAATTTCTTTAAACAAGATTTATAGGAAGTACTTTGTACCACCGGTTTGCAACACCTGAAGTCGTCGCAACAAAAACAAACGCTTGATCGGCAGTGTGGACACCGATCGCACCCGCCGCCGCCTCCGCGCCCGCCACCGCGCCCGCCGCCGCTGCCTTTCTAGACTTCCAGTGTGGACACACATTATTCGGTATTTGTCCCACGGGATAGTGCTGTCGGGATTAAAAGTAGCACTAGCATTTTCATTCTATAACGTTCCCACTGTTGGGACACAGAATTCCTCTTTGTGAGAGGAAGTGGGCTATAATCTACCATGTGGGCCCAGTGCGGATTGGTGGATGTCACATGACTCTGGTTCTAGGACATGCCGGTTTCCTCGCAATGTTTTATCCTATTACAACGACAAAAAAAGGCCTCAAGGACAGCAGTCAGATTTGCGACCACTAGACCGCGAAATACTCTACTAAGCGCTATTATACGTATATATCCTGAAAAGAAATTACTTCCATTAGTCGTATTTTCAACAAGAATATACGACTATGTTTCACACTCAGGTACCCACATTCCTAATTTTATTTCATTTCGACTATTCAATCTCAACACAACACATTATTACGTCGTCAAGCAAGACAAATTTTACTATCATAAGATGGATTACGGTCCTTCAGATTTTTCTAGAAATGTATTACACGCTGGAATTGTAAGATTGATATCAGAGGCTTACCGTCTAGGGTAAACCTAGTGACCTTCTTGTTTTGTTATTTTTCTTTGCTCGTTGTTATTTGCTTACAAAAAATTCGCTCAACCCTCACTAATCCAAGGAAGCATACCTAATTGGCATTATATAAAAATGCTATGAATTTGATAGATGCTTCCCTATTACATATAATCGAGTTTGAGTGTGTGTTATATGATATTCGTCTTAGAAGATTAACACTCCATTACACGCACCCCTGTTTGGGACGCGACTGCTCGCGCGCTCTACATATGTAGAACAATTTTGTGTTGAGATTTTCAAGGGACAGTGTTCTTTTTTGTGAATAATATAAATATCATTTGAAAGTATACTTCAATAAGAAACTAAAACAGACAATACATAACTGTTAACATTTATAAAGAACTTAATATCAGGCTTCTTGTGAATTTGGAGAATAAATATTATTTTTTTACCATTTGATTTTCTCAGGCTTCTTATTTTACTTGCTCATATCCTCCACACTGTCTGCATCATTTTTACAACAGCCAGGACATAAAAGAACCTGATTTTGAGGATAAATCCACTTGTCACGGGTGTTACATTGTTTTCTGGTGTACTTATTGCGTGCTCTACCACAAAGCCAACATGTCACAATGAGACTAGTATTGGGGGGTTATGCTTGGCATAGTTGTAATTCAGATGTCTTATTAATGCTCAAAAGCATTTTCCCATTAATTTTCAGTGATTTTGTAATACATCCAATAGCTATTTTGCTTTGTATGCATAGTGTGACAGGCGAAATCCAAGTCCATATAACGCGGTCTATTCGCTTTTGACTAAGCACCCGAATGATCATTCCTTGCCCTTTTCTGTAGTCCTTGTTTATTGTATGTACTATGAAACCTTTTGTATCAGTTATATTCATTACATTAAAAAATATTAGAGGCTATCGCTTCAGTTTCTGGAGAAGTCGCAAATATTAGACAGTACGTCTGTGAAATATGGTTATTTTGGTTGTAAATAATATCAAAGTAAAATAAAACCACATAAACAATGGTTTTATACATAAAATAAACACTTACATAAAATACACATGAAGGGTAAACTTCACAAAAACCTTTGAAAAAACTGTCGCGCGAGTGCTCGCGCGCTCTACTATTGTAGAATTTTAGTTTTGGCGTGGAATTACTAACAAACGCGGTCGCGCATGTCGCTGCAGAGATGCTAATAGTGATCAATAGTTAGTAATAGAGGAATACTATGAGTGGGGGCTCTAGATACACATAATTTACGTTAAAATTCCACGAAATGCATGTGTGTTCTACAATAGTAGAACGCGCGACTAACGGAGTGAAAACTTGTACAATTTTTTTTCGTGAACAAAACAGAATAGCGGACCATCCACTAACGTTTATTCCTGCTAGAATCTACAATCCTTACGGAATGAATGCCAGTGGATTTGCAAGAGCGAGAAAGAATGACGGTATTAAAACCCCGCCGCGAGTCACGAATGTTACCATTACTTTCAGAAACATGTATATCGTAAATATTCAGTGATGTCTCTGTGATCGCCAAGGTGAAAACAGTGGCACATTAAATATCAATATGAAGCTTGAAAGGTCTCGTCTGGTGAAGTCCACGCTCCGACCTGGTCCTGCCCACATCCAGAACCCCGAAGACTTTCAACTCGAACTGCACAATCGCTTCCAGTGCCTAACCAAATGCGAAATTGTGGACGAGATAAACAATGGGTTGGTGGAAACTGTCCAAGCTGTGGGGTCCAAGTTCTTTAAGACCCCGCGCCGCAATAAGCCTCAAAAGCTCTCGAACGGAACCATCAAGTTGATGCAAGACCGGGCCGAGATGAGGCTGCAATCTTCAGCTGACATGTCGGAATATGGCAAACTCAATAGACGAATCTCTAAATCAATGCGAGGTGACCTGCGTGCCTATAGTGCGGCACGGATCAAAGAGGCAATCGAGCGGAACCAGGGCTCAAAAGTCTTCGCAAAGAATTCGTCTATTGGGCAGAGCCAAATGACAAAGCTGAAGATTAACGACGGCAGCATCATTTCGACGAAACCGGAGATCCTGAGAGAGCATGAGAGGTTTTACGGACAGTTATACACATCAACACGACAACCCAGTGTCGGTACAGTTCGAGACGCAAGAGCTAAACTGTCTCGACACTACACTGAGAATATCCCGGCCATCAGCCTGAGATTAGAATGGCTCTTAAACAGCTAAAGAATAACAAGGCGCCGGATGAAAACGGAATCACAACAGAACCTCTGAGAGCGGGTGGAAAACCTGTACTTCTGGTCCTCCAGAAGTTATTTAATTCCGTCATACTCGAAGGTATTACGCCAGAAGCATGGCACAGGAGTGTGGTTGTTCTTTTCTTCAAAAAGGGTGACAACACCTTGTTGAAGAACTACAGGCCAATCTCACTTCTGAGCCATGTATATCAAGCTGTTCTCAAGAGTCATTACGAACCGTGTCGAACGCAGGTTTGATGACTTCCAGCCTCCCGAACAAGCCGGTTTTCGAAAAGGTTTTAGTACTATAGACCACATACACACGCTCCGCCAGATTATACAGAAGACAGAGGACTATAATCGGCCATTATGTTTAGCGTTTGTGGACTATGAAAAAGCCTTCGATTCAATCGAAACCTGGGCAGTATTGCAGTCCCTCCAACGATGTCATATCGACTATAGGTTTATCGAAGTGTTGAAGTGTTTGTATAGAAACGCCACCATGTCCATCCGACTTCAGGAAGAGAGCACCAATCGCGGGCAACCGATGGATGCAAGTGGCGAATTGTCGTTCGGCGTGGCGGTCTAAGGGGGAGGCCTATGTTCAGCAGTGGACGTCTTCCGGCTGATGATGATGATGATGATGAAAGTAAACTGGAACTTTGACATTTTCAAATTGACAAATTTCAAGGAAAGAAATAGTTCCTTCTTCGTACACCAGAGGCGCTGTTACATTTTTCCATACAAGAAACGCTGTAAATACTGGAAAGACGCTGTAAAGTAAAATAGTGAAAAGTCGTGATATGGGCTCTGATATGAAAATCAACTTTATTACCTTTTTTATTGTATAATTACATTGCAATTACAATACAATACAATTAAATTACATTAACATTACGATTACAAAATACAAAAGTAAATAAATACTTGTCAAAAAAGAAATTTATGGAAGTGATTACAATATATCAGGCAAGGAACAACTTACGAGCCATTTCATGCGTATTATAATCTCGCTACGTTTTTCCGTGGAGATATCCTTAGGGCCGAGTCACACCGAAATGGCAGCGGCCTCGCTACCTTTTCAAGCTTTTCAAGCGATACTGGTCTTTTAAGTATGTAGTTAAAGTTTAAAATTATTTCACACTGAAAGTGCTCGCTGCGTCGCTGGCGGGCGGCCTCGCGGGCCGCTGGCAGCCGCGGGCGGCCTCCCGACCTTTTCAAGCGATACTGGCACACTGAAAGTGCTCGCCGCGCCGCTGCCGGCCGCTGCCATTCTGGTGTTTCTCGGCCCTTAGCCTGAAGGAGAATAAGTAATTAAGTCTAAAGGGTGTAAAATTCGCTCATGTTTTCCACTGCCAGACATAGTATTTCTAGTAATTATTCTCGTTTTTAATCTAAACTTTCAACTTCACGGTCCAAGTTAACGATTACTTTTAAATTACACCAACAAAACTATTTATTTCAGTTCCTTTTATATCAATGGGTTTGCGCTGGGCCTCAATCTGGCACAAGGCCAGAAGGCACTGAAACTATTGCATACCGACACACGGCAACAGAACAGAGTAAAGACTGCTTTTTTTTTTTTTTTTGCGTGGTAAAATCATCAAATGAGTCCTCCCACCCCGGGCAGGGCGGGAGGGACTGTCAGACTTGTACTGACTAAAATCCACGGTGTCCTTCAATAGCCCTTTATGTTCCGGGGTCACGGTAATGAGATAAGTCCCGCGACCCCGGCAGGCTTTGGCCCTCTACAGAGGGGGAGTAAAGACTGCTTGGCGTCGAATTCCGACAATTTGGTGGTCAGAGACAGGCGACACAAGTAGGTGCGTCCACATTGAACGAGCAGCCTCGCGAGGCATTTGCTGCGTGAAGCAGCTCGGTTAGTGTGGACGTGTCTCGGCCGAGGGAAGTGCGCTCGGTGCCGCGGGCGATCGACCGAGCGGCCGAGCCATGTAGTGTCGGCTTTTGTTTTGCTCGCGTAAGTATATTGTTTCGTGCCTCGATCGAGAAACAATTGCGCGTCCAAACAGAGCATGCAGCTTCGCGAGGCATTTACCGCGCGAAGCAAATGCCTCTCGAGGCTGCTCGCTCTGTGTGGCGCACCTATTGAGGTTTTTTTATGTGGTAAAATCATCAAATGAGTCCACCGCCCTGAGTCGAGCGGGAGGGACTCTCAGACTCATACTGACTTAAATCCACCATGTTTCTTCAATTGCCCTTTATATTCCAGGGTTGGGTTACCCATTTGGACAGTCCTGCGACCCAACCCTTTTGAGGCCTACCATTTTCAAAGGCATTACTCAACACATGTGTCGTTACCCGATATGGAGTGCTCGAGAATGAATCCCATCCACGTAAAAAATAAAAAGCCAAAAGTAACATGAGAGTGACGTAAATACTAAGTCAAACCTGTGAGTTGGTATGACGTCATATAGTGCTTTTATCTTAGTCCTAATTTCGCCGTTACTTTCCAATCAGCCCGTTGACGACCACTAAAACGTCTGTCTGAGTCATAATTATTGTGATTATGAAATAATCACATCATATTTACCGACTCGAATTGTATTTTTACGATAAGTACCTACCTATGTTAGAAGTTCGTTGCTAAATAATAACAACCGCACGTCGATCTTCAAGACACATTTTGCAGATGGGTGAACATCTCTTTCATACTATATTTGCAATTTCTAAGCAAACTAAAAATTAAAATCGTCCTTGCTTCTACGATAATAATGATGCAATTAGACTGACTTACGTTGTCGTGGCGAGCGTGTTTTGTTTTTCATCTACCCGTAGATAACCGCACGTTTTATGTCATATGTCGTAGTGGTAAGGATGATTTTCACTTGTAGTTGGAATCGGTCGAATTGCGTCGCATCGCGTCATCTGTAAGCTCCCTTAGTTTTTCTACGTGCACGGCAGAAAGCACAGTAAACCGTCCCGATTGTAATTTATAGATTTTGTGGCACGATTATATCGAACTAAGTAAAGTAATGTTTTGATATTAGGTATGTATATCTAAAACACAAGGGTCATGTTGGTTATTTTGTAAGGTCAATGGCCCAAAGTAGCCTGAAAATAAAGACATTTATTATTGTTATTTAAAATGTCTATGGAAAAAGTTGCCTGGATATAAATTATCATTATTTATTTTATAATGAAGATCTTCTCAAACTGTTTCAACTATTCATGACACACACCCATTTCCTAACACATAAGTTGGTTTCCCAAGACAATTGCGTGTTTGGTTAACGTTAATTTCAAACTTTAGTGATGGTCTCATGTTTACGTAAACAGCCTTATTTGGATCATAATGAGAACTGTAAAATACGACCGTTTGTTTAATATAAGTTTTACAATTATTAGCTAGGTAGGTATAAATCATTAATAAAATTTGTACAATTAGGATGACACTCATATGACTAAGAGAGTGGTAGGTATAAATGTTGATGGATGGAGAGGAAGAGGAAGTCCAAAGAAAGAATAGATGCATTGTCTGTTTTTAGGGTTCCGTAGCCAAATGGCAAAAACGGAACCCTTATAGATTCGTCATGTCTGTCTTTCTGTCTGTCTGTTCGTCCGTATGTCACAGCCACTTTTTGTCTAAAGTATAAGAGCTATCCTGTTGAAACTTGGTAGGTAGATGTATTATGTGAACCGCATTAGGATTTTCACACAAAAATAAAAACAAAACAAATTTTGGGGGTGCGCCCCATACTTAGAATTGAAATTCAAATTTTTTTTCACCAAAACCATACGTGTGGGGTATCTATGGATAGGTTTTTAAAAATTATATTGAGGTTACTAATGTCATTTTTTCTAAACTGAACAGTTTGCGCGAGATACACTTCCAAAGTGGTAAAATGTGTGTCCCCCCTGTAACTTCTAAAATAAGAGAATGATAAAACTAAAAAAAATATATTATAATGTAGACCTCAACAAAAACATCCAAAAAATTGGTTTGGAAGAGATATAGTAAGCAGTTTTTGAGATATAGTACATTTTCAAAAACCGCAAATATAACTTTGCCATTCATACAAACCCTATGAAAAACAAAGTTATTTTTATTGTTAGTGTATATTACTTACTAATCTCAATATAATTATATCCCTAATCTATGCTTGCTACTACAGAACCCTTCATGGGCGAGTCCAACTCGCACTTGGCCGGTTTTTTTTATTATATGAATCTAAAAGTAGTAACTGACGCTTTAACGTGTGACAGGGGAGAATGGAAGAAGAAAACATGTTGCGCCAATCCCAAGTAAATGGGTAAGAGCAAGAAGATGGTGAAGGTGATGATGTACTTACAATTAGGTGTGATAATGTGACGTCTTTTAACCCGCACTTGTTTACAGCCCACTTCCACCACAGGGAAGCCTGAGTCTGAGCCTGTTTCCCAGCAGTGGGAACATTTGACAATGATTTTGCTACTGCGGAGTCTATATTGGTACCCAGTTGTTTTATTACCTTAGACTTAAACAATAAATTAATATCCCTAGCCAATTCCAAATAAGTTGGGGTCGGCTTCTAGTCGAACCGGTTGCAGCTGAATATCAGTATTTTACATGGAGCATCTGCCTACCTGAAGCACAATATTTCCGTATTTTACGGGGGGGTCTGGAAGACCCCGCCATCCCCTTCGTGGTTTTTTTCTTTAAACCACCCAGAAGTAGGAGCAATTTCACTGAACCAGTTTAGGGATTTGATCAAAACACTAGATTTGTTTAGGGAAATGATAAAATCGTGTTGTTATTTTAACATCTGAATCCGTTGTTTGATCGAAAACCTAGGCTTTTGATGAAAAATCTGCGACATATAGGTACATTAAGTACATACATCTCCTAAATTAGTTTAATTTGGCTTACGAAAGGCAATACCTATTTGATTAGTGATAATTTCAGTGATGCGTAGGACATGGCCTAATAACCCAAAAGGTTAAGGGCATACCCTTGTATTTGCCAGATTGAGAAAGTTCATATAAAGAAGAAAGCACCTTTTGTTATGTTAAGCAAAGATCGAATTTACTAAACTACGATTATTAATTCGAGTCAGTAAAATGACATTTCCAATGTTCCTGGTTTTTTTTTTTTTTTTAATTTTTGGCATTAGTAGACTTTATGCCATTTTCAAGTAAAAATTTGGGAAACAGGAAATTAAAGAACGGAACGGAAAGAATTCTAATGCTAGAAAATACGAATCAGTTAAGTCAATAATAAATCTAGATACAATAAAATACATAAACTAAAGTTTAATATCATTTTTATACAGAAAAGAGGCGATTATATCATAATATATTATTGGATTATGTATTAAACAAATCATACGAGTGGGGAAAGGGGTTTTTATATTAATAAGAGAATCAAGGAAATCAGAACGGTCATGACGAGAACATGAAAAAAAAATATGATCCAAAGTACCAACATCTTCCCCACATTCACACATGCAATCCTCTATAATACGGAGTTTGGCCAGATGGTAAGGAGTACATACATGACCCAGACGCATACGAATGATTTGACTAGCAATCAATTTGGAACACTTAACCTTGAAAAACCACGGCTTATTAGGAACATGAGGTTGTATAAAGTAATAATATTTTGCTTTGGTTTGAGTACTCTCTTCCCATAAAATACTCCAGTCATTGCGAAGGTATGACTTGGGTAAATTCATGATATCATGAGAAAAATTTGTATAAGGGAAAGTGTCTCCATCATTGACAGCCTCCTTGGCTAAACCATCCGCTTTGTCATTTCCCTTTATGCCACAATGGCTAGGAACCCAAACAAAATGTACAGATTGCCCCCTCAACTTTAATTTATATAGTAAATTTTTAATATCAAATACAACAGGATAGAAAGCCTTCATTTTAAATGGGAACTTCTCAATTGCCTGCAATGCACTCTTTGAGTCAGAAAATATAACAGTATTTTGTAACTTAGCTATCAAAACATATTCCAATGCCTTAAATAGACCAAAGCACTCCCCAGTAAAAACTGAAGACTCAGGAGGAAGTTTAATTTTTTGAATAAGTTTATACTGAGCATGATAAACTCCTACACCTACACAACTATCCAGCGTTTTAGAAGAATCTGTAAATATTAAGTGCCAGTCTTTCCATTTATCATCAATATTACTATTGAATTTAGAATTCGCTCCAGAATCAGTTTTGGCAATACCCATATCATATGTTATTTCAGGCGCTAAAAGTAAAGAGTCAAAATCGTTATCATTAAATATTGCTAGCTTTGGTGCATTATGTACTGGCGATTCAAGTAACTTAAACTTCCTGTAACTAGTAATTATACAAGGAACAGATTTGCATCTCCAATACTTGGAGCTTTCAATCAAAGAATTTAGTTTATCTAGTTTACTGATCAATGGATGGTTGGAGAATTGCATGATTTTAAATACAAACCTATCAGCTAAGAATTGTCTTCTTAAATATAAAGGGGGATCACCACACTCTACTTGCAACGCATTCAAAGGACTCGAAAGCATTGCACCCGAAATGATTCTGAGAGCTTTAGATTGAATATTATCTAACTTTTTGAACTCCGTTTTACTACCACCTAATAAAAAGGTACCATAATCCAAAATACTACGAATTATAGAATTGTATAACAATTTCTGGTTATAAGGGTGAGCACCCCACCACACACCCGAGAGGCATCTCATGATGTTCAACTGCTTTTCACATCTGTCCACTATGTAACTTACATGGGATTTACCTGTCATTTTCTTATCCAAAATTAAACCCAAGAATTTAGCTTCTTCCCCAACAGCTAAAGTATGATTGTTATAGAAAACTTTAGGTGGCGGAAAATCCCGTTTTCTAGAAAAAACTACTACAGAACTTTTGTTAGCTGATAAATCCATCCCATTATCATCCAGCCATACCTTTAGTAACGTGAGGGATTCTGTTAATGAATTACATGCAGTTGGGATAGACGTGTTTATTGAATAGATAAGTAGGTCATCAGCATATTGTAAGACACTAACAGTACCATTTAAAGACGCTTCAAGATCATGTGTATAAATGTTGTAAAGTAACGGGCTAAGTACAGACCCCTGAGGCAATCCCTTATAAACTGTTCGTGAAAGTCTTGAACCTTGATTTGTTATTACAAATATAAAGCGAACAGATAAGATATTAATAATAAAGTTAACTAAAATTGACGGCACCTGCAATTTCATTAATTTATTTTTGAGTACTTCTATGATTACATTGTCATAAGCTGCAGAAACATCTAAAAATGCAGCAACCACTGATAAATTATTAGAAAAGGCCAAATTAATGTCTGTGGTAAAGATACTTAAACTGTCTATGGTACTTTTAGATTTACGAAAGCCATATTGAGAAATCGAAAGCAAATTATTTCTTTCGACATACCATTCAAGACGGTTCTTAACCAGGTGTTCTGCAATTTTAGCAATAACCAAAGACAAGGCTATAGGACGATAAGCTGCAGGATCATCTGGAGATTTTTTAGGCTTTAGTATAGGGACTATTTCCTGAGTTCGCCAAGAAGTAGGAATGTTCCCAGAAATCATTATGGAATTAATTATTTCTAAATAATATACGAGTGAGGAATCGCCCATATTTGAAAAGAAAGCGTAAGGTATTCCATCTTCTCCAGGACAAGAATCTTTAACACTTGACAGTACCCCTTTAAGCTCGTATAAAGAAAAGGGTGAACTTAAACTATTCGATTCTTTTATGCCAGGATATAATGCGTAACAGGGCATCAAAGAATTTTTTTCAGGAGCTGTTGCAGGGGCCAATTTATCAAGAAAATCATCAGCTAAAACAGGAGACAACTGAACACCACAACGGTTTTGATTATAAGCATTCCTAAAACGCTTAATGTTACTCCAGACCTCTGAAGGGCAAGTTCTAGGACAAAGAGAGGCACAAAATGATCTCCATCCCTCAAATTTCCTTTCTTTCAAAAAAACTCTAGTCTCATTAATTATATCATTAAGTTTATTTAAATTTTCTTCCGACATATCCTCACCATACTCTCTTTCCGCTTCCTTTCTTCTACGTACTGCATCTGAACATTCAGAATTCCACCAAGGTGGCATAGGTAAATAGTTTGAGCGGGACCTTTTTACAGGGAAAATCTCATCCGCTATTTCAAGCATGCAAAGGGCTAAGGCTCGAGAGCAATCATCATCTCCTCCATGACATATTTCAGGTAACTGTGACACTTTGACATCAAGGGTCTGTTTAAATTTTTCCCAATCAGCTCTACCTAATCTGTACATTAATCGAGGGGGACGTTTTTCACTGATAGGGTATTTATCAGGGGATGCTATTATTAGGGGAAAATGATCACTGCCTAGTGTAGAAGAAGAGAAGACAGACCAAGTGAGTGATAAGGCCAAACTAGGGGAACAAATCGGCAAGTCCACAGCACTCGGCAATTCATTGGGCTTGGTACGTCTGGTCGGTGTCCCAGTATTTAATACACATAAATTATTGTCATCTAATATTTGTATCAAACGTACACCATCACTTTTATTTACACCGCATCCCCAAGACTGATGATGACAATTAAAATCTCCCATTATCAAGACAGGGCTTTGCAATGAACAAAAAATATCACTCATCTCTTGTAGAGCAGCAGAAGAAGGCTTTGGAATATATACAGAGGCATAAGTTACATTATTTACACGTATAGCAACGAAGTCAACTAAAGAATATTGATTCGGTAATATAATTTGGGAATATGCAACATTGTTTTTGACTAAAATGGCAACACCACCGTAGCCATCAATTCTGTCATTACGAATGCAAACATAACCTGGAATATTAAATATTCGACCGTGTTTAAGCCAAGTTTCACTCAATGCAACAATAAGTGGTTTATATTTGTTAACTAAATAGAAAAGATCAGTTTTTTTATTAGTCACTGACCTGACGTTCCATTGAATAATTAAATCCATAATCGTTTTTGTCTGTCAGTAATTTACAAATTAGGTCAGCGTTGTTCGGTTTTATGTACTTTTTATTTTGCAACATCTTAATAAGACTATTAATTAGATCCATAATCTGTTCATGATCTTCTTTTTGTTCAGGTTTATTCTGTAGTGCACACCCATTCCTGAGACTTGGTGAACTGGACTCATTTATTATCGCATTGTGCGCTGCTCTGTCATATCCAGACGCAGATGTAGGAGGCAAACGTGGTTTTTTAAATACTGTTTTTTTGTATGAAATTGTCCTAGGATTATTATTGGCATTATCATTAGTGTGAAAGTATGCGGATTTGGAATCTGATTGAGAAATTTTACTACCTGAAACAACTTTGTCTGCATATAACAGAGAGGAAGATGGATGCAACTTACTAGCCTCTAAATAGGAAATACATGAATGAGCCATAGTGTTTTTGATGTCTCTTTGCCTCTTAAACTCAGGGCATGCTTTATTTATAGCAAAGTGAAAACCAGAACAATTTATACAAGATGCACAGTCCTCCGTAATGCTACAAGATTCAGCAGAATGATTTTGTCCACATTTAAAACATCTTGGCTCTGCAGCCCTACATTGTAACTTTGTATGTCCATACCTACAACATCTGAAACACTGAATGGTGGGGTACACATATGTGTCAACATTTAATGCATTATAGCACATGAATACTCTCCGTGGTAGAACCTGCCCATCAAAAGTAATAACAATAGACTCTGAAGGTTTCCAAACTGGACTGCCGTTAATCTGTACTTTATAATTTAACCTCCGAAGTTTAATGATCTTTCCACACCCAATTGGTGTAGAAATATTTGCTTCAATTTCTTCCAATGACCACTCTGAAGGAACACCACGCACAATACCCATCCTAGTAACATTGAATGTCGGGATAAAGGCTTTAAACTTGTTAATACTTAATAAGTTAGAATTTAAAAAGTCATTAGCATCAATGAATGTAGAAAAAGCAACTGCACACTTGTTACGGCCGATCCTTTTAATGCTTCCAGTAATTATATTTTTAAATCCACCCCGTTTCATGAAGTTGCCAAAAGTAATAGGATGCAACACGGTTCCATTATTTGGAGAGTCAATAATGCGTTGTACATGGATTATATATGGAGATATATCTGTATGTATGTACTCCTTCCTACCAACCGGCTCAAAAGTTGCTTGACTAGGGTTTAACTGTGTCATCTGTGAATTAGACTGAAGATGGGATGTTTCTTGGTGATCAATATTAGGAATATTTTCAAGTACAGTCTCTTGGGGATTGCAACTACAATCTGTAATAACGAGTTCATTCTGGGCATGGCCATTTTTACTACGTTTTCGTATTCTGCAGCTTTTACAAATTCTCCTGCGTTTGCGAGCAGATTTTTCGCTGCTATCAGTGGCCACTGAACCATCAGTGTCCATACCACTTTTATCTACAACATTATCATTTTGTGACATTACAGTCACATAATTAGCGACATCCACGGGGGGATTTAGGCCGCCACCTAAATCCCCCAGCAAGTTATTAGGGGGATCGTTCATGCGACCCGGACTTAGGGACTAACCATACGAAAAAAATATATATACAAAACTTACCAAAAATCAGCTACAAACACTACAATACAAATATATACAATTATTATACAAAATTATATACAAAGATTAGACTCAACTGATCAGTTTTACAATAAAAATTAAAATTCAAAAATTTTAAACAACCGCGCGCAACCGAAGTTTCCCGCCTTTTTCAATGTTCCTGGTTTGTTTCATTTTGTATGTATCAGTGACAGTTGCACTTGTCATTTTACTGACTCGAATTAAAAAACAAACTTTAAGAATTATTTAATAAATAGAATCCTAACTTAATAATAGTAAAAGAGGTCGTATTTAAGATTACATTATATTTTCATTTCGTTAACGATTTATTTATTATTCAAGAACACTTTTTTCATTGACTGCACGGCGTAGTGACTCAACAATCGTTTACTGCGCTGCGTGTCGCGGGTTCGATCCTCGCACGGAACTAATAATAATAATAATGTGAGCTCGGCTATCATTGTGCCGATTGTCGTTACTGCCAATGGCCTGATGGCAAAGAGCCTCGACGAACATCTTTCGAGGCTTTCATTAGGGGCTTGGATCAAGGGCCTGATTCAGAAGGCAGTTCTCCTCGATACGGCTCGCATTGTGAGGAGGTTCCTGTCTCTGGAGCCCTAACCACCGGTAGCTTGGACCCTGCTCCCACACCGGTGGATCACTATTTTTATATTTTTAAATGTTTTTTTATTTCTTTTTTGTAAAAATATTTAAAAATGTACTAATTTGTTTATGTAAAGAAATAAACGAAATAATAATAATATTCTACAACTATCACACAACGCCATCTAGTCCCAAGCTAAGCAAAGCTTGTGTTATGGGTACTAGACAACTGTTAAACATACTTATATATTTCTAAATACATAAATATTATAGATAAATTACACCCAGACACAAAACAAAATAATGATCGTGCTCATCACACAAACATTTGTCCTGGGTGGGAATCGAACCCACGATCTCCGGCATAGCAGTCAGGGGCACTAACCACTAGACCAACAGGCCTGTAACTAGTATTTATGTGCCCTCCAGGTAGTTCTTCCGGTTCTGGATATTTGTGTAAGTTCATGTTTTTTACACAACCTCGATACCGGTGAAATCCCTAGTGTCCCACAACGTTTAAAACCGGCCAAGTGCGAATCGGACTCGCCCATAAAGGGTTCCGTAGCAGCAAGTAACATAATATAAAAGTTCTTGTAGCTGGTTGTAACTTTGAAAAGTAAATTGCGGTTTACGATTTATGACTTATTAAAATCATTCAAACCAATTTTAGCTGGAAGTTTGCATGGTAATGTACATCATATATTTTTTTTAGTTTTATCATTCTCTTATTTTAGAAGTTACAGTTGGACACACATTTTACCACTTTGGAAGTCTCTCTCGCGTAAACTGTTCAGTTTAGAAAAAAATGATATTATTATTACTTAGTAACCTCAATATCATTTTTTAAGACCTATCCATAGATACCCCACACGTTTTTTTTGAGTTTCAGTTCTAAGTATGGATTCGAGAAACCACTAAAAGTGTTTAATTTTTGTGTGAAAATCCTAATGCGGTTCACATAATACATCTACTTACCAAGTTTCAAGGATAGCTCTTATACTTTCGAAAAAAACTAACCAATAAGGCATGAAGTTTCTGGATATTCTTGTGAATTCGTCAATGTTCAGAAATTCATAGAATATGAGTTACAACGTTTGTTACACCTCTATGCTTAAGGAATATCAATACAGGATAGATACCACAGTACAAAATAAATCTTGGAAAGTTATCCATCATCCGCGTTCCTTCGTATTCCATTGAAGGATGAATCCGGTTATATTGATTCTTTAGATCCCTTGAATCGTGAATTTACGAGGAAAAGAAAAAAATATTGGATAATCCTCCGATGACGAACTCATATCGAGCGCGGTCTCTTGGAGACAGATGTAGAATGTGTTATAAATATTGCTACCGTAACATAAGGCCTACTTACCTTCTTGTACTTCATCATTACCTGCCTAGCATTTTTATATCTTGGGGTTGGCTTCCACTGCAACATTATCTTGCATTCGTTCTAACTTGACTAAATAAAATCTGCAACTTATTTTTGGCAGTAAAGGTTATTAAATGTTTAAGTGCCTAAACACACTATGCCGAAGTTACGCGACGGAAGTTCGGCGGCTGATTTCACGTTCCGACTTATTCGGCTGATATGACACACCATAAGTGCCGAACTTACGCGGCGGAAATTCGGCGCGGGTGGCGCGGGCGGCTCCCTGCTGCTCCCCGCCCCCGGATCTCCGTCGGTAATCGAACCGAACTTCGGTCGCGTATAAAGTGTGGTCACAGAATAAGTTCCCGCCGAACTTACGCCCGACCGAAGTTACGCTGTACGCTATGACGCGACGTAATTTCGGCATAGTGTGTCGTCAGTAATTCAAATAGCATTGCAGGCGTAATTGCGTCGAACTTCGGTCGCGTAACTTCGGCATAGTGTGTTTAGACACTAAGTGTTATTTTACTGTAAGTTAGAGTCTGACAGTCTCTTTCAATTCATGATTTTTACACCACAAAAAAGAGTCGTAAATTTTTTGACCTAACGTTGCTCGCTGTTGCATCTTACATTCTTCTGATTCTTTGCCTGCAAATGTAAAATTTGTGTATATTTATATATGAACGTACAAAAGAAAACATAACGTTGGCCAACTGTAGTTTGGCCCCGTCGGCTTCGTCCTAAAATATTTTACGACGATGAGGCCTCCCATCGTCTTAAAGTACCCAAGAATTCCAAGAGGTTGTATACGACCCTGCTTTCAAGACAGAAGTAGTGGGACTCTCTAGTTTTGAAGGAAATTTCGACATAATTTTATAGCTCGTTTATCAACAAAGTACGGTATTAAATGTTATAAGTGTTCATGAGGTAAGTAATTAAATAGTTGAACAATAAAACACATGCTTAGATGGTTACATGTTATATAATTCGTGAATCATACAATTTCATGGCATTCATTTTACGACGCGTTTGTGCGTAGGTAGGTACTTTATTGCCAACAGTAACAATATCGTTATGTATTTGTCGTGTTGTTTCCAGATTATTTCATAATGAAAATATTTTTGTGGGCTGCATGTAAGTAATAACAAAATATTATAAGATAAAAATACAATAGAAGATGTCTGAATGTAAAACATGTTTTGATAATGTAAATTGACCCAATAATTAAAGTTAGCTTATTTTCAGTGACCACGTTAGCTGTCTTAGTAACAGATAGTAAGAAGATAAAAATACAAATAGATTCCGAGGATTTGGTGAACATTTTTGAAGGCGTCATGTACTCAGAGATGTTACAAAAGTTTGCAAGTGAACTTGCTAAAAGAAGGGAGAGAAAACAACCTCTTAAAAACCCTTACCATCCGGAAGATGCACTATTGGACCATTTAAATATTGATATAGACAAAGAAATAGAATATGTGAGTCCATCGAATCCGAAATTCGATTTCTTAAGCGATTCCTTAGACAATCAAAATGAAAATTTCCTAAATGGAAATAACGTCGAAAGTGCAGATATCTTGACTGATAATGAGAAACCAAACGACAAACAAATAGTAAATCGAAATTCAAATTCAACAATAAATGCTACCGATGAAAACATTGTCATGAAAAAAAATACATTTGACGCAGTTAAAAATATTAGTGTACCACTTAAAAAAGATGTGAGTATCGGTATTCCACTCAACAAGGTTGAAAGTATCAGAATGGCACTTAAAAAGTATAAAAATATTAATATGCTACATAAAGACTATAATCATTCTAGTACACCACCCAAAAAAGAAGGTATTAAGATATTAAAAGATGATAGAGCTTATTTTAAACCGGTTAAGAGAAGATTTGTTCGAAAGAGTTCTAATGATGATATATCAACATCTGGTGAAAACATTGTAATAAAAAAAAGCAAATATAATGTTAACAATGCTAGAATAATACGAACCAAAACGGATGAAAGTAACAGTATGTCAACCGAAAAGGATCACAATATTAGTACACTGCCCAAAAAAGAAGACAAAAAGGAATTGAAAGAGGAAAGAGCTTATTTTATGCCGTTTCAAAGAAGATTTGTGCTAAAAAGTTCCAATGACAATCCTGGAAGACCTTAGTATTTTAAATAGAATATGGAAAAATGTTATAAAAGTATAGATTAAACTTTAATAAAATGTATGAAAAATTAAGATGTAATGAATATTTACTGAGTTTGAATAAGACGTCTATTATTATTATTACTTACAGAAAGAAAAAAAATAGGTACTGGCTGCTAAACAGGTTCACCCTAGATTGGATTCCCAGGTAGATGTACACCTATAAGAGTTTTATTGTGTTATTCGATAGGATGAAACAGGTTGGAGTCTAGATACAGGCTTAGGATAACATGAGACGTTATTACATCTAGCGCAATATCACCTCTGTGTGTCTTTCCCTTAGATAAACACTCATCATAAAATATTATCTTCCATTATTGGATTTAGATCAATAGGTATTCGCCTTATCATAAAGTGTTCTATAAAACAAATATTTGTTTGTGTTTCCCTTTTTCTTGGGTGGAAATCATCTGATGAGTTCTTTCGCTCCACCCAGATTGGAAGGACTTATTGTATGATTTCCCACTGGGAGACTCATACTAGCTAAAACCACTCTGTTTCTCCAATTGCCTTTTTCATTCCGGGGCGGCGGGAACAAGGCTCAGGCCTGGTCCTTGATCGGATGGTGAGATAGTTGTAAAAACCCTTGGAAATTGTTTATAAAAAAACGGTGCTATAACACATCCTTATTGGGACTATAAACGTTTAGTACATAACATAAATTGTTCAATAAGGTGTAAACGACTCCGTGGGTCTACGAGAAGATAATATATTTTAGTGTAATACACTCAAAAAATTTATGGTAATGATTTTGATGTTATCGCGGGGAAACCGTATTAAATAGAGGTACGTTCTTTGGATTTCCATGGCATTTTTATTGACTGTGAATTATTTATTAAGTAAATTAAAATTTTAAATGTCTCCTTGCGTTTCAAATAAAGCAAATAATCAGTTAAGCGCGAAATATCATTGATTGCATTTGTTTTGGCGCCTTGTCAGATGTTTTTATTTATACCACTTTTTTTTAAAAGTAAATTCTGCATTTTGTGTTTGCGTGTGTTACTCGTTGATTCCTTCTCTTGTAGTTTGTTATTTGTGGTTATCACAGTAACTTTTCTTCCATTTTTTCCCCCTTTATTCCTCGTGCTTTTATAGCTGTTGTCCTTTTGCTTTCATATTATTCCTCACAAAATAATTTAAATCAAGAAAAAAAAAGTAAAAAAAATATGGCAAAATGTGGCTTAACATAACAAACAGATACATCTCAGTGTCCATTGCACGACAACTAAGTAAATAAATTGCAACATGACACTGGATAAACAAGGCTTTTAAAGTCAGACCACATCAAAGATGTCTGCCTCGCTCACAGCTGACTTCTGAAGATTTCTTTTTAAGTTACATTTGGTATCCTTTTCACTATTTTGAAGTAAAAGCTTCTTAGTGCATCACATGAAACAAAATACCTCCTTAGATCTTGTCTTCACAATGAAATGAAATGAAATGATGTTTATTTGCAAGTAGGTTATATCAACACCTTTACACGTCTTTTCATAAAACTAGGAAGGGCCGGTGTTTCATACCTGACTACTCTGAGAAGAAACATTCGAAACAAACTCAGAGGTCACAGCCTCTTTTAAAGTCCAGACATCATAAAATTAGAACAGGTTATACGAGGACCATGCAGGTTAATGTCTGAAATAGTCTTTTGAAGAAAGAACCACACAAATTCGAGTGGACCTGTCCAGTCAGTGCAAGCATTTGTCAGTTATCGTGGAGCTCGACTTATAACTCAAGGAGCTCAACGAGACGACGAACAATACCAAAGAAAGGACTTGTGTAGGCCGCTTAAGTTTCTCAAACTGTCAGACAATCACTATAATTAATAATAATAAAAAAACAACAACTTGACCCACACGGGTCCTCGTATTCACAATATAAAGATACCTACCAAAAAAGTCAGTTATTATCTGGGGGCACGGTAGTGCCCCCGTCAAGACGAGTCAAGCGAAGCGCAAGGGCACTACCTACCTTTTCTCGAAGTGTTTCGTCGATTTTTTGAACCCTCGTAGAGTTGGTTTCCGGTGTATATATGATGCCAATAATAGACTAATTAAGCATACATAGTCTCAATAGAATAGCTATAATACTTTAGATTTTATTGATATCTAAAATACACGGATTTCGTCACTGACATACTGACACACTGACACACTGATGATCATCAAAATGTTTGGCTACTTCCTGAAGTGCTAGAGAGCTGAAATTCGGTATGAATCTAAGTTTAGTATACAACCAACAAAAAAATTCATAAACCTATAACTTTCGTCCCCCATCCCCTAAAACTGGGGGTGGAAGTTTGTATGAGACCTTAAAATGTTAGGGTACTTCCTGAAGTGCTAGAAAGCCGAAATTTGGTATGTAAACAAAGTTCAGTATACAAAAAAAACATCCCCTATTTCCCCTCTCCCTGAAAATTGGGGGGGGGGGGGTGGAACTTGCCATGTATGTACGTTTGTTCGGGTGGAATCTTTGAACTCAATTTTGAAGTAGATATCTTTAACCGATTGAGCTGAAATTCTATATACACGTTTAGTTTGGATGACAATGTACGATTAGGAACGTGACGTCATCCTAACTCCAATATGACCATCTAAGATGGCGTAATAGTTATTTTAATGCACCTCTACAAAATGGATATCAAATGAAAGGGCTCGTTGAGAGCAACTCGAAGAATAATGTGACGTCATTCTAAATCCAAGATGGCGGAATAGTTATTTTTAATGCACTTCTACAATGCGGGTATCAAATGAAAGGGCTCGTTGAGAGCAACTCGAAAAATAATGTCACGTCATTATAAATCCAATATGGCCTACCATCTAAGATGGCGAAATAGTATGACAGATACGGTAAACAATCTCCGGTCGCGAGGCGTGTCGCAGTCTCCTGTCTCGGTCGCCTGTCACGGTCTTGCGTGCGAACCGGCTCCTTAACGTTTCATTACAGATGAATGCTCGCGGTGAGGGAGCGCCTTAATAGCCTAGCAACTTACAAAAAGAACTGAAATCCCACCAAAAACATTTCATATAAAATGTTGCCAAGACGACCACATAAGGTTTGCTCTGTGAAAAAGATATCAGATCTCATGTAAAGCCAAGCTTCTGAATCTACACGGCCTCACTCTACCGACCCTAACTTCACAAATTTTACATATCAATAAAAATGTATGGCTTGGATGTTTTGTTACTTACTTCAAAAACTAAATATTCGCATCACCTCCACGACTGTAGCGAAACGGCGAAGCCATACATTTTTATTGATATCTAAAATTTGTGAAGTTAGGGTCGGTAGAGTGAGGCCGTGTAGATTCAGAAGCTTGGCTTTACATGAGATCTGATATTATCTTTTTCACAGAGCAAACCTTATGTGGTCGTCTTGGCAACATTTTATATGAAATGTTTTTGATGGGATAATTATATCACATGCTGTCTTGTATGTTATGTGTAGGTGCATAAACAGTAAAATAAATAATTAAAAAAAAACGGGTACCAATATTAATATACGACTATATACCTATACATAAACATAATTATACTAGTGGCCCGCCCCAGCTTCGCACGGGTATATTAAGAACCGCTCGTCCGATTTTGTGCAAACTTCACATAAAGCATCTACTAAATAGTTCGAACAAAGCCTAAGCATTTGGTTTTGATAGCTGAGCCCGTTCTTGAGTTATAACAATTACAACGAAAAGTGGCATTGATTTTTATATACGAGTATTAGATGAACAGTCATGACCAGTATTATGTCCCGATACTTAGCACAGTGTGTTTAATAAACATGATTTCTCCCCCATGCAGAAACGACTTTTCAATCGTAAAATATGCATTAAAACTTTGAGATTAAACCCATTAATTAAATAGAAGGAATTGGAATTGAAACCCCCCCAAGAAGCTACTTGTATGCTTGTCACCCTCATTCTTCTTTAACACAGACAACACATATTAGTTCCATACTTCGCAGTCACTTCTTCAAAGGACTTAAAATTAAGCCTCCTGCAGACACACGTGATTAATCGCGCTGCGACAACGAGCCAAGCTAATTTCCACTCTAAAAATACTGCGAATAACCGCGACACGTCGCCCCGCGCGATTAATCGCGTGTGTCTGCAGGAGGCTTTACAGTGGTTAAAATTACTTTTTTTTTTGAATGATTTATTAGTGTTGTGATGTAATATCCCAATAAAGTGCGCAATTATTTCAGATTGTTAAATGAATTTCCAATTTTAACAATCAATCTATCAAATTCCTTTACCTAACGTAATTTCCAATGAAAGTAAAAGTTTTCATTTATATCATCGCTATACATAATTTCTATTCGTTCAACAAAATTGATGAGTATGTAAACAAATGAATGAAAATGTAAACTAAACATTTGCTGGTTTTATTTAAACTTTAATTGTATTGAATGATAGATTAGCGCAAATAACTTTGTGTATATAAATGTGCAAATATTTAAGCTTACTCCGTATTTTCGTTGAAAATAGACGTAAAAGTCTGAAAAGTATGTTAATAAACATGACAAATCCCACAAACAGAACGAGGTACCGGAGTAAAATTATTTCATCCAATGTGTAAATAAGTCCATTTATTATATTTGTGTTAAAGTACGAATGAAACTGTGGGTGAAATACTCTAAGGGCAGAATGAACTCGCAAAAATGTTAATTTGGACGTAGATTGCGTACAAATTATATAAATAACAATGTACGCAAGTACATTGTTATTTTCTTAAGTGTTGACAACAAAACTGAAACGAATATCGTAAAATATTGTTTCTTTCTTTCATAAAAAAAATGTGTCAATCTTTATGTTTGGAAGTATTCACCATGTCGGAGTTGTCGTGTATCACATTCACCCAGTTTCACCTGCCAGAGCTCTGCTATTTACTTTTACATTTCTAATTGACTTAAATTACCTACCTACAAAATTAAAAACGGAAATAATAAAATTACAGGGCGTCAAAATGTATTTGTTACATAACAACAAAAAAAACCGGCCAAGTGCGAGTTAGACTCGCCCATGAAGGGTTCCGTAGTAGCAAGCATAGATCAGGGATATAATTATATTGAGATTAGTAATTAATATACACAAACAATAAAAATAACTTTGTTTTTCATAGTGTTTGTATGAATGGCAAAGTTATATGTATTTGCGGTTTTTGAAAATGTACTATTTCTCAAGAACTGCTAACTGTATCACATTCAAACCAATTTTCATTGGAAGTTTTTGTTGAGGTCTACATTATATTTTTTTTTTAGTTTTATCATTCTCTTATTTTAGAAGTTACAGGGGGGGAAAAACACACATTTTACCACTTTGGAAGTGTCTCTCGTGCAAACTGTTCAGTTTAGAAAAAAATGATATTTGTAACCTCAATATATTTTTAAAGACCTATCCATAGATACCCCACACGTGTGGGTTTGGTGAAAAAAAATTATTGAGTTTCAATTCTAAGTATGGGGCCACCCCCAAAATTTGTTTTGTTTTTATTTTTGTGTGAAAATCCTAATGCGGTTCACATAATACATCTACCTACCAAGTTTTAACAGGATAGCTCATAAACTTTCGACAAAAAGTGGCTGTGACATACGAACGGACAGACAGACATGACGAATCTATAAGGGTTCCGTTTTTGCCATTTGGCTACAGAACCCTAAAAAATAACACACTAATATTCATTAAAAAAATCAAGCGAAATCACAATCAAGCTAAAGCGCCATCACAATCCACCATGTTCCATCCCATTTTGTAGCATACATAGGTACGTAGAGATCTACCTAAAACCAAGAATCTACTTTTCCTAATTAATTTACCTAATAAAGGCAGAAACAATTCGTTTCTTTTATACGGCCGTATCGTTTGCACTTTAGGAGCCAGTGAACTCATGCGGGCTAAATTGAAAACAATTTACCCTACGAGAATTTACAGGCCAGCCTTAACTAGAGGAAAACGTAACGGAAAATCGAATGCAATCGAGAAAATTAGATGTTACATTTTCTGTTTTTCGATTGGCGAATTTAGCGGTATTGCTTTTATTTGGGATTTCGTTTTGTTTTTACATTGAGTAGATTTGTATTTTATTTATACATATTTATAAGAACATACATAACTAAAACTAGAAATTTAAAAATAAAATAAATTTAAAACTAAATATTTACAACAATATACTTAAACTAAGACTAAAATAAAATACATAATTTAAAAAAAGAAAAAAATACAAAAAGGAAGATACACTCAGGCTTCAAAGTACTCCACCACGCCACGTTGGATGGCAATGCTGTTTCTTTTACCAAAGAATAAGCATTGCCATTGATTTGTAAATTGTTCAAATTTAAAATTACTAGCTATTACCCGTGCCTTCGCCTGCGATATCTCGAAAATTATCCCACGGGAACAATATAAAGAAGACTACGAAGAATACAATTTAAAGAAGAATATTTTTACCGGTATTACCACTGCTTTCTTCTGTTGTACATTTTGTCATTTTAATGCTATTGCCAATCATCGTATAAAATAGCAGGACAGCCTTTGATTATCCCGCTGGAACACAGGCTTCCTCAATGTTTGTGGGTAAGTAATCAAAACAGTAATACCAATAAGAGCATTTCCCTGTTGCGTTTTTCCGATATTACAAAAATACAAAGAGCCTGACTCTACTGAAGGCTTTTCCTTGTAATGTAGTTTTCCTGTAAAAGTTACACATTGTTTTACTAAAGGCTCGTGTTTCACGCCCTTGTGATGACAACTTCGAAGCTGTGATTCGAAGAAATGCTTAATTCTGTACAGTCACAAGCAAATTTCAAACGAAATTTACTCGTGAAATAGGTACCGGTTTTCACTTTGAAATAAGACCTAGTTCGTAGTAGCATACCTTCCAAAATAGCAGGTTCATGAAAACAGAAAAGGTTAATCAATAATATGGTAGGAGAATATCGCTCTTGATAATTAATTGCTCGTGACTTTTCAACTACTATTTTTACTGAGAGGCAATAAGCAGTCTATTGACTATTTTCAGTACTTACATAGGTACAGTTACCGTCAGGAGACTTTGTGGCATTTTTTTAAATTTAAACGTTGTTGCGCCACGGGCGTGCCAATGATCCCCCGAAACCCGAAAATTGTATTCCTAACAATTTTAATCCTAATGATCACAACTCCTAGTTGCTCTGTCACTAATGTTCATAATTCCGAATCATTCGACTTCATAATGTCAGTAGCAATAAACATTTATTTTACTATTATTTGTTTTCCTATATTTTCTTAACATAACCATCTTTTACACTATTATTCAAAGTCATATCTTTTTTGTTTAGATATAAAAGGATGCAAGAGCGAGCGAAGAGAGCTCGGGACTTGGGGCACCCCGACTCGGACAGGTTAGGTTAGATTACTTTAAAACCTTGCAACCAGAAACAGGAGTCCCGCGAGGCGGGGCTCCGTCGAGCTACCTTGGTAGGTGGTAGTCGGCAATTTGACTAAGGATTCAAGGGCGAGCGTATATTACTGATTACGACCTACCAAGGTAGCTCGACGCAAGTTTAGGGATAAAAGCGTTATAAAAGAAAATAGTAGGAGTTTAAATATATTTTCAATAATGATATTATTAATTACAATTTTCGGAAACATGAGTGTTATGAACATCGCCGGTAGCACTACAAAAAGTATGAATGAAAACTTTAGGATGAAAAATTTTAGGAAGAGTGATCATTCGGATCACAAATCAACAACAACAATTTCGGGTAAACAACTTTAGGTGAGCCAATCTGGACCCTTGCGCCACACTAGCAAGTTTCTAAATTTAGAAACGCATCCACGAAATAGTGGGGGCGCTAATAGCGGCCATACACCATACTGCCTATCGTACAATCGGCATGACGCTGCCGATTTGATCAGTTAGATTTGACCGTGTGTGGGCGTGGAATCCATCAAATTGGCATGATCATGCCGATTTGATCAAATCGATTTGATCAAATCGATTTGATCAAATCGGAATGATCAAACTTCAAATCGGCAGCAGTGATACCAACTAATAGCGGCCATACACCATACTGCCTATCGTACAATCGGAATGACGATCGATTTGATCAAATTGGCAGTTCGTCCATATACACCATACACCATACTGCCTATCGTCCAATCGGCATGACGATCGATTTGATCAAACTTCAAATCGGCAGCAGTGATGCCAGCTTAGCAACTTTATAGCTAGATCTAGCTATTATTCGGTGACCGACAGCTACAATTTTATAAAAGTTGTGGCTTAACTTTTTAGCTACTGTTTTACCGACTTGTTTTTTTACCGGTCTATCCCACTGGTGGGAATCAGTTGGTAATACAAGTGAAGGTCGGAAAACATTTGCTTATCGTTAAGCAAATGTTTTCCGACCTTCAAGCGATTTTCGACCTTATTGACATTTATGCAAACACCGGATTTTAATGAAGGAGCAATGTTAGCTAACGAGAATGTGAGAAAAAACAAACTAAATTTTAAATGTCAATAAGGTCGAAAATCGCTTGAACCAGTTTTTTCCACTCCACTCCACTGTAAAAAGTGTCGTGACAATTTTTTCCGCCTAGCCCCCTTTCGCAACGCGCCATAAGGAACTTCGTTCCAAAAAAATAAACGTTTCGAATTGAGAACCTCCTCCTTTTTTTTTACGTCGGTTAAAAAGTAGCTACCGAATATTAGCTAGATCTAGCTATAAAGTTGCTAAGTTGGTATCACTGCTGCCGATTTGAAGTTTGATCATTCCGATTTGATCAAATCGATTTGATCAAATCGATTTGATCAAATCGGCATGATCATGCCAATTTGATGGATTCCACGCCCACACACGGTCAAATCTAACTGATCAAATCGGCAGCGTCATGCCGATTGTACGATAGGCAGTATGGTGTATGGCCGCTATTAGCAACTTTATAGCTAGATCTAGCTAATATTCGGTAGCTACTTTTTAACCGACGTAAAAAAAAGGAGGAGGTTCTCAATTCGAAACGTTTATTTTTTTGGAACGATGTTCCTTATGGCGCGTTGCGAAAGGGGGCTAGGCGGAAAAAATTGTCACGACACTTTTTACAGTGGAGTGGAGTGGAAAAAACTAGTTCAAGCGATTTTCGACCTTATTGACATTTAAAATTTAGTTTGTTTTTCTCACATTCTCGTTAGCTAACATTGCTCCTTCATTAAAATCCGGTGTTTGCATAAATGTCAATAAGGTCGAAAATCGCTTGAAGGTCGGAAAACATTTGCTTAACGATAAGCAAATGTTTTCCGACCTTCACTTGTATTACCAACTGATTCCCACCAGTGGGATAGACCGGTAAAAAAACAAGTCGGTAAAACAGTAGCTAAAAAGTTAAGCCACAACTTTTATAAAATTGTAGCTGTCGGTCACCGAATAATAGCTAGATCTAGCTATAAAGTTGCTAAGCTGGCATCACTGCTGCCCATTTGAAGTTTGATCAAATCGATCGTCATGCCGATTGGACGATAGGCAGTATGGTGTATGGTGTATATGAACGAACTGCCAATTTGATCAAATCGATCGTCATGCCGATTGTACGATAGGCAGTATGGTGTATGGCCGCTATAAGGCTGCCTGTCCATTGACGCGGAAGGCGCGAAGGGCGCTACACTATACCCATCTCCACCGCCTCACTGTCGCCCCGCTCCGCCGCCGGCTCGCTCCGCCAGCTCGCACCGCCAGCACGCGCCGCTTCCAAAAATGTATGAATTTTAAAAACTAGCTCGCAAACCCGTATGCACTGGAGCGGAGCGGAGATTTTATGCAATCCTATTGGTTATTATTTCCTCGTTTCTCCGCTTCGCCAGCTCGCTCCGCAACAATGGGCAGGCAGCCTAAACCTTTTCAGTCCTTATAAATTATGCGTGACCTTTATAATAATTATTATTTATGCAAATCATCAAACAACAAGTAAAACAAAATTTATGCTTCGATCACAACGAAGCATAAATTTAATTATTATGTACCAGGAACTGAAACCTAAGTAAAGACAAAACTCACTTGCGGAGTTTAGGCAAGTTCATCTATTCTTGCAAACTTGTTTATATGAGATGGCTTTATGTTGCCCGGGCATTACCTCGGTGGGGAATTGACCTTATCACTGTACTTTTCATGTCGTTTTATATAGGTTCGTGGACCCCTGGTTTTATGGGGTTCATAAATGAGGATAGCTTTCATGGCGGAAATATTCCCGGATCTGAATGTTTGTTTGTGGTACTATCTTCTGATAATAAAAGTTTAAATAGATTGTTAGAGTGTTCGTAAACATTGGGTTAAGCATGGGTTCAAAATTCAATAATGTAGAATAATGTATATCGCACGTTTTTGAATTAACGTTGGTTTAACTCTTATCCTAAATCTAGCCTAGAGACAAAGGTGTGACCTCAAATGGAGCGAGCTTACTCAAAAGGAACGGAATTACTTTAAGACAACGGACTCCATCAGTTTCTAAAAAGTGAATGAAAAAATAAATATAATAGCAGGCGAAATTTTACAAAAAACATCATATTATAAGTTTACTATTACATCGAAATAAAAGAATCATCTTTTCTGGAAAAAATCTCACTTAAAATATACCTTAATCTTTCCACTAAACACGTTTTTCTAAGAAACTTGTGTGAAAAGCGCTATTATATTTTAGTGAAATACTTGGTCAATATCTAATCTCATAATCTCCTTATGAAAGGTGAAAAGCTTTCTAACTTTTCTGAGATACAAAAACCTATTGATTTCAAAAGGTTTCTAAAGAGGTATCAAGACAGCTGTTCAAATAGGTTCCAGTAGTTTCTTAGACCAGTGAGGGTCAAATCACACCGAGACGCGACGCTGCGAGCAGATTTAATAGAACACATTCTCAGCATCGCCAGAGATGTGTCGACTAGTCGCCGAATAGTCGGTAAAGCCGAAGCCTAAAGGTTTTTTTTTAGGTGATAAAATCATCAACTGAATCCCGCCCTGGGTGGGGCGGAAGGGACTGTCAGACTCTTACTGACTAAAATCCACCCGTGTTCCTTCGGATGCCCTTTACGTTCCGGGGCCACGGTATCCTGTGTTAAGAAAAACCCGCGACCCCAGCAGGCATTTGGCCCCATAACCCCCGACACGACGGTTCCCCGTCAGTTTGCTGACAACTCACCGAAGGCACGCGCGAAACACGATACGACGGCGACGCGCCACCGACCCGGGCTTGGTCCTTGGTCGGACGGCGAGCTACCCAAAGCCAAAAAGTTTAGGTGAAAAATGTGAAATTATAATCTCATATTGGTGTTGTTTTTTTATTTCAGCCTTATAGTTTATTTAATTTAAGTCAAGAGAAATATAATTTAAACTTTTAAAAACGAAATACGAACATTATGAAGCTTCTAACTTTTTCGAAACGCTTTACAATACGAAGCTTTGATTGAACTCAATGTCTAAAGTCAAAATTTGTTTCTACACCGTGACTTTTTAGTCGTCTTACAACGGCAGCTCAGTTCATGTATCCAATGACTAGAACACGTTTATAATAAAAAAATAGGTATTTAAGAGATTTGAAAAATTTAAAAATAAAATTATAATTCGTTATTATGACAAAAGGCGAAGTTAAAAACACCCTTGTCTCATAAAAAAATGAAGATGGAATGATCTGCCCGACTATTGCGCTGGGTAGGTATACTCTACAGCTTGATACGTAAACATTTTTCATATTTCTAATGTACCTATTTATTAATAATTAAAATTATTATTAACGGTAAAAAAAAAACTCGCCTAGAGGTATTTTAGGTCGGATACATTAAGCCTCCTGCAGACACACGCGATTAATCGCGCGGGGCGACATGTCGCGGTCTATTCGCAGTACATTTAGAGTGGAAATTAGCTTGGCTCGTTGTCGCAGCGCGATTAATCGCGTGTGTCTGCAGGAGGCTTTAAGTGGACCACTTTTGTAAGACGACTAAAAAGTCACGGTGTATAGAGCTGTAATTTGTGGAGAATTACCTGTCTTTTTTAGATTTATCTGGTCCTATTGTATTGCTTCTATGATCCCAAATAGGACACGTATTATACAGTGTGTCCGGACACGAGTTAGCGATACTTGAAGGGGATATTATAGATTCATTTTCATCGACAAAACTGCTTTTAAAAAAATTCTTACTCCTACACCTCGCGAATGGCGGCCATTTTAGTTTTTTGATTTTTCGAACTGGGGTATGTACAATAAAATGCAAATATCTTTAAATCCAAGAGACCTACATTCATGCAAATGGTTTTATTGCAAAGTTAAATGTTAAGGCTTTTCAAAAACTTGCGAAAGTTTTCTAAATTATATGTAAAAAGAACCAAAAAACGTGGGCAAACACGACATTGTACACAAACATTACTGAATATTTTCACATTTTAAACTCTAGCACGAAAAGTACCCCTGTATTTTGCTTAAGTGTTTGCATTAAATTAAAAGTATTTGAGTTAGGCTATAAAATGATATCAAAATTATTTCTCTACGTCAAGTACTTTAGTAGTTATTCTTACTTGAACATAACCCTTCCTTAGCGAATGTACCCGAATATTACAGGTGTCGCATTCTTTGGGCGAGCTAAGTCGTTTCAGTGTAAATTTATGAGCTGTCATTTTTAACCACCATGTAAATGATCCCAATGAATCACCCATAAACTGAAATGGCCCATTTTTTGAATGTATTCAAAGATTTTTTGAATTTAAACAAAAAAATTATTATTTCAGTTTAATGGTGATTCGTTGGGATCATTTACATGGAGATTAATAATGCCAGCTTATAAATTCACGTTGAAACGGTTTAGCTCGTCCAAAGAATGCAGCTTCTGTAACATTGGTGGTACATGCGCTAAGGAAGGGTTATGTTCAAGTGAGAATAACTCCTAAAATACTTAACGTAGAGTGATAATTTTGATATAATTTTATAGCCTGACTCAAATAATTTTAATTTAATGCAAAAACCTAAGCAAAATACAGGGGTACTTTTCGAGCTAGAGTATAAAATGTGAAAATATTCAGTAATTTTTGTGTACAATTTCGTGTTTGCCCACGTTTTTTGGTTCTTTTTACATATTATTTAGAAAACTTTTGCAAGTTTTTGAAAAGCCTTAACATTTAACTTTGCAATAAAGTCATTTGCATGTATGTAGGTCTCTTGGATTCAAAGATATTTGCATTTTATTGTACATACCCCAGTTCGAAAAATCAAAAAACTAAAATGGCCGCCATTCGCGAGGTGTTGAAGTAAGAATTTTTTTTAAAGCAGTTTTGTCGATGAAAATGAGTCTATAATATTCCCTTCAAGTATCGCTAATTCGTGTCCGGACACACTGTATAAGGAGATTTGTATGAACGGATATTTTTATTACTCTTTTACATTAGAAAACTTCTAAATGGTTTTGAATTGAATTTGGCACACAGATTTATAATCCTGACCTTATAGGTAAACAAGATATTTCTTTTTATCGCGATCTAGTTCGAAACTGTAAGACAATTACCGAACAACACACGCGCAGATCATAGGCATAAGCTACGTAGTTCTTGTTGTTACTTTACATATTTTGATTTCCTAAGGGATATGTGGTTCTAGAGCTCGAAAATGGACTACATCGTTCCATATGATATACCAGTGTTCATTTGCGTCTGATTAGACTAGAAACCTAGATGTAGATGAGATATTGCTATACAAATGCTATTTTAATTTTGGTGAGCCTAGAAACCTACAAAATATTTTTTCGTTGTCAAATCATCTAATGAGTCCTCCCGTCCTGAGTGGAGCGTAAGGGACTGTCAGACTCGTACTGACTAACGATGTTCCTTCAATAGTTCTTTACATACCAGGGTCACGGTTACCTGATTAGATAGTCCCGCGATTCCGGCATGCTACATATAACATTAAGTTTTTAATCCCGCACGCAAAATACGCGCATATGACGTGGAGTTGCGGATACCAGCCCGTTATACAATACAAAACAAGTTCATAATCAGACAGATTGCTAGAATGAACAAAGACATTTAATAGGTAGATCGATAATTAAAATGAAAGACTGCGCCCATTTTTCATATCCAGATATTTTAAAAGTAACAGATGTAAGGCGTCACTGTCGACGATCCTAGGGCAGAGCTCAGTACTAATTTAGACATCGTCCTTTTCTTGGATTATAGAATGTCGAGATTCCTAGTAGGCCACTGAGAATTGAAGCAAAAAAAAAACAAAGAAAAAATATCCTCTTCGTTCGATTCCTACGTAAAACAAGTGATTATGTCCAAGGAAAACATTTAAATGTGTGCGTGGCACTCACTCACACGTGTATAAAATGTGGCTGCATGAAAAACGTTACGTTTGGTTTTGAACACGGATCTGGACATTTTTAGGGTTCCGTAGCCAAATGGCAAAAACGGAACCCTTATAGATTCGTCATGTCTGTCTGTTTGTCTGTCTGTCCGTCCGTCCGTCCGTATGTCACAGCCACTTTTTGTCGAAAGTATAAAAGCTATCCTGTTGAAACTTGGTAGGTAGATGTATTATGTAAACCGCATTAGGATTTTCATACAATAATAAAAACAAAACAAATGTTGGGGGTGCCCCCCATACTTAGAATAGAAACTCAATTTTTTTTTTTCACCAAACCCATACGTGTGGGGTATCTGTGGATAGGTCTTTAAAAATGATATTGAGGCTACTAATATCATTTTTTTCTAAACTGAACAGTTTGCACGAGATTCACTTCCAAAGTGGTAAAATGTGTGTCCCCCCCCCCTGTAACTTCTAAAATAAGAGAATGATAAAACTAAAAAAAAATTATATAATGTAGACCTTAACAAAAACTTTCAACGAAATTTGGTTTGGATGAGATACAGTTAGCAGTTTTTGAGATATAGTACATTTTCAAAAACCGCAAATGTAATTTAACTTTGCCATTCCTACAAACACTATGAAAAACAAAGTTATTTTTATTGTTTGTGTATATTACTTACTAATCTCAATATAATTGTATCCCTAATCTATGCTTGCTACGGAACCCTTCATGGGCGAGTCCAACTCGCACTTGGCCGGTTTTATATATTCTAAGGTCCTTTCACTGTAACTTCATAGTTTATTCGACAGTGTACAACAAGAAGAGTAAAAAAAAAATCAATTGGAAAATGTAAACTTCCCAGTATTTGTTTTGATGAACTCTGTCATTAGCTCGCCTTCAATCAATGCAGGCGAGTCAATCGTGATTGCTACTGCAGGCGTGATTGTTATTAAATTGTCCTCTATTGATCAAAAACAATGAATTTTATTAAGTCGGCAACAATAAATAAAAAAATAAATAAACAATACAGTTTTTCCAAGAATAATCCTTTACGAGTGAAAATAGAGTGCATTTCAAAATGTAAATTAAATATGAAACACCAAATTGGAAAAGGGAACTACTATTGAAGCAATTTATTTATTGTCATGGAAAATTCGCAATATCTGTACAAAACGTGTGAAACTAGGAAATATCACAAAAAAAAACTGAAACTAAAATGCTTTTATCCGATTTAAACACAAACCGTACATTTGAATTCTTTAATCAACTTACATCAATCTTTTTGCGGTTTTATTTTAAACTAGTGATCCACCCCGGCTACGCACGATTACCAGAAAAAAAAACGACGGGTTGCACTGCAGTGCCGGCAGAAGTGAAAGCTTGAATGTTAACGTTGTGCACTTTATTTCCATATTTTAAACACTTTATATAGGTATACGAATTTTACAAATACACAGAACTGTGGCCACTACACAGACGGTCGATTCATCAGCTGTCACCATCCACGGATTCGCGTGGCACGCTGTAACATAAACAGACACGAACATTCGCGCAAGCGCCCTGCTCGCCTAAACGAAACAGCAGGCGCAGGCATATATTTTCGCCGCGCCCGCCGTGGAAAGAGAGGGGCATACTTCCTCTCCTACGCCGCGCCGGCTGTCTACTCTCCATCCATCCGTCTTACGAATTTTCGATCAGTTCACGTGACCCTGACACGAGTTTAACATTTTTTACCCATTACAAAAAAGTGTACGTACAACGCCGCTAAAGAAGTTTTCATCTTACGAATTTTCGATCAGGTCACGTTTCCTGACGCGAGTTTAACATTTTTTATCCATTACAAAAAAAAAGTGTATAACGCCGTAAATTCAAATTCAAATTCAAATTCAAATTCTTTATTTCAGACATGAGTCCATAGTGTTAGTATCAACAAAGTAACTTAATAACTAGTGTTAGTAATGTAATTATCGAGATAGTGAAACAGATAAAAATAAAAACAAATCAAACGGTGTGGATCTTAACCCAGTGGCGCAGCAGAGGGGAGTCCCACCGATCTGAGAACACGCTCAGAACACTGTTGGTGGCAGTGCGTAGCCGACTAGCTAGGGAGGCGGTCCTTTTTCTTATTATAGCGTAAAAATCATCTGTGCGCGCCTCCGCAAACATAGTGGACGCACTACAACGCCACGACAGCCCCAACAGTATTCTAAACGCGTTATTATATTGGACACGCAGGTCGCTGTATGTCCTCTGCGTAAAACTGGTCCAAAGACTACACGTGTAGAAAGATTGACAGAAAGCTTTGAAAAGAGTGACTTTCACTTGCTTTGTACAACGTGAAAACCTTCGAACCAGCATGTTACATCGAACAGCCAGCGACCTGCGCTCTCTCTCTATGTCAACATTGTCCTTAAGGTCATCAGTGACCCAATGACCCAAGTACTTAAACCTGGTCACCCATGCTAAAGGAGTGCCACATAGTGAGACACCAGGAACGTCAGAATAGTTTGTGGCACTCGCTTTAAACATCATGATTACACTTTTCTTGACGTTGTACCTGAGCCCATGAGACACTGCATAGGACTCGCAAATAGCCACTAGTTTCCTCAAACCGCCGATCGATGGGCTTAGCAGCACCATGTCATCCGCGTAACTAATATTATTCAAACAAACGTCGTCAATATGACATCCAACTTTGGTGCTGCTAAGCTCACCGACTAGCCGGTTTATGTACAAATTGAAGAGGCGAGGCGAGCTCAACCCCCCCTGCCTCACCCCGCACTCCAACTCGTACTCATCCGACTTAGCCTCCGCCCATCTGACACTATTCCTTTGGTGGTAGTACCAGTAACGAAACAAAGATGTAATCTCATTCGGTAGTGTAGTATCACTCCGCAGCTTATTCCATAATACCTCGTAAGACACCAGGTCGAACGCTTTTGACAGGTCCAAAAAACAAGCAAAAACAGGTGTTTTTCGGGAAGTATAATATTGAACAGTTTGCTTGAGGCACAGAATGGCACTTTCCGTAGATAGACCGGATTTAAAGCCAAATTGCGCGTCATGCAGCTCAACGTGCTTAGCCAACTGTTGATCAAGCAAACTGTCCATGACCTTGGCGACTATCGTGGCCAACGATATAGGCCTGTAATTGGACACGTCAGAAGCGTCCCCTGTCCTGTCCTTAATAACCGGTACTACCACTGTACGCATAAGATCGTGTGGCAAATAACAGTGGCTGAGACATAGATTAAAAAGAAGAGCAAGAACCCTATTCAGGTGTGGTCCAGCGTACTTAAGGTGCTCGACGCTGAGGCCGTCGTGGCCAGGCGATTTACCTCTTGTCATTTTCTTAATAACAGTAGCAACCTGTTTAGCTGTAAACATTACAGTAAGCTCATCGGGCCCCGACAAATCCTCTTCATCGAGCACCCTCCGGTCTATTTGCAAGAGAGACTGTACTCTAAAATGTCTTTGGAAAAGGTTGGCAATATCTTTGGGTTCACTCAGACCCTCCACACTTGCAGGAAGACTCGGCTTGGCATTTAATTTATTAGTGGATTTCCAAAACTTAGCAAATTCTTTTTTCGAATGACTTTTAGCTAAAATATCTAACTTAATTTGATGTTGATTATTTTGTATAAATTTTAATTTAGACTTAAATTTCCTTCGTGTTTCGCGCATTTTCTCGTACATAGTCCCTTGAGTTGGTGCACCATGCAATAGCCATGTTTGGTAATAATTACGAGCCTCCCTGTGAGCGTCGCTGACATATTTATTCCAACCTGGGACATATTTTTGTCTCTTAATGCGATCTCTGCCCACATATGCATACTGGGCACCCTCTTGGAGGGTTGATACTATACTCAAATATAAATCATTTATTAATACATGATGATCCGAATTATTACACATTTTATGAGAACACGTAGTACACTGATCGGGAAAATCTATTAATTTTAATTTATCATTGCAATACTCATAATAATTATTAATTTGTTCACCGTTTCTTTCACCCCAGCGTACTTTATTACTAATATAATTCTGAGTTGGTAATTTCTGATTAATTTTAGTTAAATTACATTCAAACATAACAGGATAATGATCAGAATGGTAAACCCCATATGAGACTGCTGCTTTAGTAATTAAGTTTTTTGCTGCGCTTGTTATTAAACAATGGTCCAACCAACGTCGCGAACCGCTGGCTTGACAAACGAACGTATGTGTGTCTTTCGGCAGTAGCTCATAGTCAGCGCAAAACCATGTCTGATCATTACAAACTGAAATAAGTTCATTAAAAAACCGCGAACCGGGGTGGGCATTGAAATCCCCTAATATAATTACACACTCTATACTACTACTTTCAATTATGGCTACAATCTCACTAAAAGTTTGTGTAAACAAAGTCAAATTGTCACTCTTACCGTTATCGTAAGGCATATACACTGAAAATATCAACATATGACGGTTTTCGTATTCCACTTTTATCGCAACTAATCGGTCACTGATACACTTCACTATCGAAACAGATGAAAACACTGACTTCTTCCACAACAGTGCTACTCCACCGTATGGTCTGCCTGTGATCACTTTGACAGATGTGTCAATGGCTGATTTGCCGCTGTATGCGAAGTTGTCATCTAGGTTTCCTAGGAATCCTATGTCATGTGGCCAAATCCAGGTCTCTTGGAGTGCAATGATGTCAGCACTCTTGCATAAGTTTCTCACACATTCCACCGACCTGTTCACACCTTTACAGTTAAAAGTAGAAAATATTAATTTACTTGTAAAGAAGTTTTCACTTAAAAAAACTTTCATGCAAAGGGGTTTGAAGATTTGTGGCATACCTACCGCCGCCATTTTGATTTTTTTTCAAAATCGCGGCCAGCTATGAAACCTTTATAAATCGATAGCTGACATCAATAACAACAAAAAATATTATGACACCAACCCTCGTAAAGTGTCCGGTTTCTGAGATAATAACCGTGAAAGTTGATCACGTGACATTCGCAATTCTAAGCTAGTGTATGTGTTCGAATGTATCAAGATGTTAAAAATAATAACTTTTTGAACGTAATATGTATGTTTCATTATATCTGGATGTTATTTAAACATTATACGTCTGACATAATCTACTTTTTGAACTTAATAACTTATTTTTAGACCGTCTACACTTGTTTGAATGTAATATCTTCATATGATTTAACTATCAATACGATAGTTATACGATAAATGTTAAAAAATGTAAATGACAGGTTTAAACATTCAGTCTAAAATACAAGTGACAGTACTCGTTACATTTATATTGTGTGATGGTTCTGTGGTTACTACAATTTCTAATTTTAAGCATTATAACGCTTTGATTAAAATAAAATAGCGGTAGATATGTCACTACACGATAGCGCATGGACCGCATAAATTGACCTAACAGTCCTCAGTCACAATACGAGTAGATTTCGGTTGAGACGTGCGTGCGTGTATATTTCAATTTTGAAGAGCGGGATAGAAACATACAATGCGATAATGTGCGACACGTTTGGCTAAAACAAGGCCGCGCCGCCGCCCGCCGCCGCTCGGCGTGGCGACTACTAACGAACTAATACGAAGAGCGGTGATTCTCCGTCTTGGTCGTACGCCACCTTTGTGCATTATTCTGTCTCTTTCTTTGTTGGCATGTAATAACAATGATTGTTTGTGCGAGTAAATGTGTCTGTGTACGTATAAGAGTCACTGTTTGAATACTTAACGTAAGAACGTAACATATCTACAGCTATTTTATTTTAATCAAAGATATAACGTAATAAACTGACGTCAACTCGCGAAAATTGTCTTCTATTGGTTGCATAAACCTGTCTTTCTTTCTAATATACTGGCACAAATAGTGATAGAAAAATTAAAAACCCGTTTTAAGAACATTTTATTGCCTATCAAACAATTTTAGGCGTCATGTTTTTATTTGATAAATATAACCATGGCATGTCACCTTTACTTTTTGCAATTTTGGTAGGGATGGTTAGATTTTGCCACATTTTTAAATATCGAATTTTCTTGTTTGTACCTAAAGAACTGAACTTAGCCGTTACATTGTATCCCTATCATCAACAATTATGACCACTACAGACTTGGATTGGCTTGTACCGGAAGTGTATTTACTTCGCGTGTAAAAAAGAGGTATTTTGGAGGAGAGATATTTTGATTTCTTTTAATGAGTCCGCGCTCGAATATTCTCGCAGTCAGAGGTAATACAAAAAGTAAAAAATGCCTAATTGTGCCGTATTGAGTTGTAGAAACAATACACAAGAAGTCGGACGACTATGACGAAGTTTGTATACTAAATTGCAGTTGTATCATCAAAATATCTATGCAAAATATGACACGCTCGTCTCGATACAAATTGAAGAACATATTGCTTCTATCCAGATATATTGGTGTGATGGTCACAGTAAGCAGAAACATCATGAGGCATATCATCATCATAACAGCCGTAGAAAGTCCACCACTGGACTAAGGCCTCACCCAAGGATTTTCCATTGGATGGTTATTGCCATACTCGCCACGCTTGGCGGGCGGGTTGGCGAGCGCATTTATTTCAGCTTATTAGTCTTCCAACGCTGCTGCCCATTGAAAGAGTTTTAAGCTGAGGGGCTATGGATCTTACATTTTGCCCTATCCCTCGACCGACTTTTACGGTCTGCCCGGGAAGAGAAGCAGCTGGCACATTCTACGTTTTTCTTTTTCTTCCAGACCAGGATTATCAAGTACTAAAATATTTTATAAAAAAATATTAAGCCTTTGTTATTCCGAATTAATGTGGTCAACTTTAACACTTTATATCTCAGAAACTGGACACTTTACGAGGGAGAATTACACTTTACTTTACTAAAAATAAGTTATTAAGTTCAAAAAGTAGATTATGTCAGACGTATAATGTTTAAATAACATCCAGATTTAATGCAACATACATATTACGTTTAAAAAGTTATTATTTTTAACATCTTGATACATTCGAACACATACACTAGCTTAAATTGTGAATGTCACGTGATCAACTTTCACGGTTATTATCTCAGAAACCGGACACTTTACGAGGGTTGGTGTCATAATATTTTTTGTTGTTATTGATGTCAGCTATCGATTTATAAAGGTTTCATGGCTGGCCGCGATTTTGAAAAAAAATCAAAATGGCGGCAGTAGGTATGCCACGCTCCATAGTAAAATCTTCAAACCCCTTTGTCCTGCCATGTATGACCAACAGGTAATTGTTGGCTGTTTGTGTATGTGCGTTGAAGTGTTTGTAAACGCACCCACGGCACAGGAGTAATTCTTTATGTGATGGGAAGTTATAACAAAGACAAAAAAAAATAACAATATGTATCGACCTTTCATATTACACACGTCCCACGTCGTGTCGTGATGACAATTTAAACATAAAACAACAGTAACTATTTTTTTAATTTAATAAAAAAGTTAACGCCAAACTCAAGTTATACCACAAAAAGATCTTGTCTCAAAGTAAACAAGAGTAAGCGGATTACAAAGAAGCTGCATGCTTTGAAACCGTAGCATAGATACTTTTTTTTTTGCGTGGTAAAATCATCAAATGAGTTCTCCCACCCCGGGCAGGGCGGGAGGGACTGTCAGACTTGTACTGACTAAAATCCACGGTGTCCTTCAATAGCCCTTTATGTTCCGGGGTCACGGTAATGAGATAAGTCCCGCGACCCCGGCAGGCTTCGGCCCTCTAGAGAGGGGGCCCCGTCATTATGCTGACGCTCTTTGAGGCGCGCGTGGAACACAACGCGCCGTCGAACCGGGCATGGTCCATGGTCGGGCAGCGAGTTGCCCTTTACTCGCCGCCCGCATGCCCGCGCCTACGGTGGCCGGTGATCGTCTTGCGACGTCCGTCGCCGTGGGCGTCCACCACCGCGGGTGGGGCGGAGGGAGGACATTGTCCTCTCCCTCACGCGGCCCGCCTCCTCCTTCGCGAGCATGACTGCTTCGCAGAAGGAGGCGACCGCTTCCCACTCCGTCTCGCCCCGCAGCATGGCCTCGACCAATGCCGGGCGCGAGAGGTTAGCATAAATACTTAGCATAATTCACGAAGCAAAGAAATCTGAATTATACAAGCCATTACATAATAATTATGAGAACTCAAAAATACGGAGTCAATTGTGACCCTCTCGGGACTCCTGCATGCATCCTATTTGTTCTATCAGTGGCGCCACTGTAATCAGTGGCGCGGGGCGGGCAGCGGGAGCGGGTGGCGGGTCATGAAACAGACCAGATTTCCGCTTACCCAACAACTGACAACGAGCCAAGCTAATTTCCACTCTAAAAATACTGCGAATGGACCGCGACATGTCGCCCCGCGCGATTAATCGCGTGTGTCTGCAGGAGGCTTTACTCTCTAGCTTCTAACTCATAGTAACGACTATCAAAGATCTACAAATGACAGCCAGGACCAAAGGCTTAACGTGTTCCGAAGCACAGAGGAAACTCGCTGTAATAAACGTTCACACATCCCCAGACCAACCTCAGCAAGCTCGGCTTAACCTTGAAGATCGGTTTGTTTGGCTGCATTATTTAATCACGAGCTCCTCAACCTTGTTTTATACAAGTGATGAAAAAAAGAATTTAACCCTTATTCAATAAAACAATGATCAATAACGCTCAATATATCGAATCAAAGATGTATGAGGTATTTTCAGTATTAATAACAGTTCGTCTATCTTCTACCCCCTAAGGATAGTGTTGTGTAACGAATACAAAACTAGTCTGACCCTCAATACCTTCTTTATTCCCTCGTCGAATGAATAATGATTTACAAACAATGTTTTAACAAAAATAAAGCCTGTAATTACCGATATCTTAGTACCTACTAGAAGTCGATTTTCAGCATGATTGAATGCATTCTACTATTCCCAAGATATCGTTATTTTTTTTTTGTTAGCATATAAATAACAGCTTACTTAAATGTAAAGAATATCCAAAAATAGAACATAGGTCTTGTTCCCAGATATGTTCGTTTCTAGTATCCAACGTCCTAATATGAGCGATTGTTGCATTTTGTTCGGAATATCGAAAAGCACACTTAGGCCGCCCACACTCGAACTGCTTGAGTAGTTAGCCAGTGATCATCATAAACAGACTGCTCGAGCAATCAGTGTATACTTGGCGACTGCTTGATCGTACAGATCAACCGGAAGCAGTTCGACTGCTCCAGCCTTTCCGTGTATGCGTAGACTAGCACTCCGCCCGCGACTTCGTCTGCGCGTGGTTCTAACTACGCCGAACTCAGTGAATTTAGCCTTAAAGGATACTTTTGAAAAATCTAAAAGGCTAAGGCAGGTTTTAGGTATAGCGGTTTTAGATTCTTCCCTTGAATAACCCTTTCCACTAACTTGGGGGGTGATTTTTGGAAATCCCAAAAACACGTGTTTGATTTTATTTTTGATCTGATTTCTATAAACTGAGTTTCAAATTTATCGGTTAGCGCGTTATGATTTTCCCATACAAACTTTAACATCGTCTAGATTACCAATGGAGGTTAGTTTAAAAAAAAACTAATTATGCCCATCTTTTTTATTTACTTATACTCATATACGTACCAAGTTTCAAGTTTATAAACCTAAGGGATAAGATTTTCTATCCAAAGGTTTTCACCCCTTTTCACCCCCTTATAGGTGGATTTTCGCAAAATCCCTTCTTAGTGCTCACCTACATAATAAATTGCAACTACCGACCAAAATTCAGGTTATACATTTAGCGGTTAAAGATCCTCCCCTTTAAACTTGAATACCCCTTTTCACTAACTTGGGGGGTGATTTTCGAAAAATCCGAAAACACGTGTTTAATTATTTCTGATCTAGTATATAAATACTAATTTTCACATTAATCAACTCACGCGTTATGATTTTCCCACACAAACTTTAACAACGCTTAGATTACGAATGGAGGGTAGTTTAAAAAAATAATAGAGCCATTCTTTATTATTTACTTGTGTTCTTATTCATGGCAAGTTTCAAATTTATTAACCCAAGGAATAAGATTTTTCATACAAACGTTTTCACCCCTTTTCACCCCCTTAGAGGAGGATTTTCGCAAAATCCCGTCTTATTGCTTCCCTACATGGTAGACTGCAACTGCTGTCCAAAATTCAAGTTACTGCGTTTAGCGGTTTCGGCTGTAGTCGAGTCTTAATAAAAAACCCTGTTCTTTTATATATGTATATAGATGACTGTAGTTTGCTATGCAAACGCAACATGAAGCAGTCAATAAGTAAGTTTGTGTATGGCCATGAAAAGTACTTCTATGGCTTTAGGTGTCATGCTAATTTGTGAAAATTGTACGAGCAACCAATGCATCCAAATTCAGTGCGATGAAAATGTTCGTCTACCATACTGCTCTAGCGCGTTACAAGCTTTAATTAGGACACACTATAGAAATTAATGTATTTAATCTCATTGTTCAATGCACACATCGTTTAATCGCTAATCGTTGAAAATTACTAGTTACGCTACGACTAGCGACTACGCGTTCGAATTCGCCAAACAGATGAACGTTCGCGAGGCAATCGCTTGAGTAAGAACCCGGCCTAAAACACAGGCAGACAACATTGAAGTATAAATTGTGTATTCAGCCACGAGCCATCATTATCATCTGTCTCCTTTGTGTCAAAGAAGCTACAGCCATCTTTTAACATTGTGTACCTACTGCGTAGTTGAGCAAAATACAGTTATTGGAGTGAATGGTAGCTAGTCAAGCAGAAAGCAATTTGGGACGACACTAAGCATCCATAAAATATGAACTCATGTTTTTAAGTAGGATAGGAGGAAAAACTGACACAAATATTGAAGGCGAGGCTACAAGGAATTACGTTAACATAACGACGGTGTTCGGAAATATTGCACTAAAATATTTTGTAGTAAGTACCTAATCAATAATACGGCAGCTTTGGTTCCCTTTTTAAAGAAGGAGGAAGTTCTTCAACTTCAACTTACGTATTTGTACTTTTTCTATGTTCATCGATTTCTGCACTAATTGAGGACCGATCCGAAACTTCTTTATATTCCAGAACTGATACTCCTGAAGTGGTCCCATTGTCGCCAAATCAGAATCTAATGAGAGGATTCCCAGGGGATACGAGGGCAACCGTCAAACTTTTCTCAATTTTTAATCAAAAACCGCCTGCCTAAAAAATAAAAAAATATAAATAAATAACATTGAAGAAACCACAAAAACATTGGATTGCAAAAAGCTTTCTAAACCATGATAAAATAAATAATAAAATCGTATTAATGCTCTACCAAACATCATAATCACTTATAATAACAATCTCTTTCAAGTGTTAATACATAATTGTATGCGAACTAAAAGTCTAACAAATTATGCTTAATAAATGTGATTTCACGTGGAAATTCTTATGCCCATATAAGTAGGAACGCGGCTATCTGTATATATTTTTTTCCTTAATAGAATAATGGATACCCGAGAAAAACAACATGGTTTTTCATAAAACAAGTTATAACATATTTTATATAGGTACTTTTCCGTGTTGTTAAAGATATTGAATGAAGCCTTACTTACGTAGTACGTATATTTTTACGATTGAGCAAAAATGCAAGGGGTTATGGCCCGCTGCATTTTGTCACGATCTTTTGTGGCCCGAACTACGATATGTGTTGAGGCCCGATCGATTATGTGTGTGTGTGTGTTTTTTTTGTTTTGTTGTTGTTTTTGAGGTCGGTTACTTTTTTGAAAAAGTTTTTTAATTATTTTTTTTACAAATTTAGCCAAAAACTTACAAAAGCTGATTCTAAATTGAAAGAGAGAATTGATGAATAACAATTTTACTTGAAAGAGTATATGAATAAGACATCCCAGATCCAAAAAGAGTGTAATAATCCAAAGGAACACAATTAGAAAGAGAGAATCGTTGTTTATTTATAGAAAGAACCAGTCTACCTTACCAAGAGACGCACTTTCAATCTTTTTTCTGACTGTGATTCGTGAGGGACAAAAGTAGGTACTGAAGTTCAAAGGTCCTTTGAACTTTGATTACTTTCGAAATTTACGTTATCTAGGATTCTGACTTTGAATTGTGAACAGCAGGCTAATTGCGCGACCCAGTCGTTTTCCGAATAAGATGCCATTTTAGATTGAATTTACCTCTGTTTGTTCAATAAGACAATTAAGTCAAGTTAATTATGATATTCATTAGTACATTGCTCATTTTGGTGGTGGCATTACTTAAAATAAATTATTATAATGCCAGTTCTTTCAAGGGCATGTGGTTTGATTCAAGTTTGCTTTCTTTCTTTTCTATAATGCTATTCTCTGATGCAATCGAGTTTTAAGCTATTGCATAGCTTTTATCGCGGGCTCTGAGCGCGGCGCGGCGCGGCGACCGAATCAAGAATTTCCCAAAAACCTTACGAAAAAACCTAAGGAAAATACCTGACACCACGCATCGTCTAACGTCGTTTCAGTTCGGGAGACATCGGCAATCATAAAAATATACGTCATAAAGACAATTTACTTTTTCTTACTAATTCTAAACGGCCAGCTACAAAAGGAGTTTTCACAATGAAACCTACTTATAAAATTCTTCAAAAACAAAGCAGTTCTTTATTACAGTAGTGCACCACAAACATTTTAAATAAATTATATTCTCGTTAAATATTCGCGGTAGGCGATAATTTTTACTTAAAAAAAAATATGTAATAGCTTCACCGCGGCAGTCTCCGAGTGCCACATTTATTTTTTATAGGTTCTTCCCCAAGGGTAAAACAGGACCCTTTTACTAAGACTCCACTGTCCGTCTGTCTGTCCGTCCGTTTATCACCAGGCTGTATCTCATGATGCGTGATAGTTAAACAGTTGAAATTTACACAGTTGATGCATTTCTATTGCCGCTATATCAACAAATACTAAAAACAGAATTAAATAAATATTTAAGGGGGCTGCTATTTAATAAACGTATTTTTTTTGCCATTTCCATGGGTTTTCACATTTTATTGCTTTCTTTTTTCAGATTACGCTCGTCTTTGCATAGCAAAGGACTGTCTAAATATAAATGTTCCAGAATAACCTCGTGATCTCTTTGATACTGCTCCGTATTTTTTTCATGTCCTCGTTCGTGAGGTTATTTTTATATTTTAAACCGATTAAGTCCTTTTTTAGAATCATTTGAATTTATTTTTAAAATACTCTAACTAGATTAGTTTTTGTTTCTTTGTAATTTCGCTAAGTAAGTTTTAAGCATCGTGGCGTGGTTTATGTTTAATGTAACGAAATGATTTTTATTAGTAATATAAAAATAAGTCGGGTTTTCCTTCCTGACGCTATAACTCCAGAACACACGAACCGATTTCCACGGTTTTGCATTCGTTGGAAAGGTCTCGGGCTCCGTGAGGTTTATAGCAAAGAAAATTCAGGAAAAAAAATTCTTCTTCTTTTAATCACCAAACGAAATGTTACATAAAACGAAGCTATCTGGTGGCGAAACGGAGTTCGCCGGGTTTGCTAGTTAGTAATAAAAAACGTGTTTAAAGTAAATAAAGGTATTTTATTAGAAAATAATATATCTTTATTGTAAAATAAATTCTAGAAGTTAAAAAGAAAAATTGAATAAATATTTTAAGAAAAGAGATGTGAGTCTTTCAGCGTTTGGTTTACTCGTCGCATCAATAATATTACTTTTTTAAATTAAAAATGTGTGTGTACTCTGTGTATCTATTGAAAATGAGGATTTCATGTCATCACTAGGTATATAATACAAGTGGCAAATTACGCGGTCTCTCAAGTAGGACAAAATAAATAAGTACCTACTCCCAAAAGGAATCAAACTACGCTAATTAGGGAAAAGCAACAATAGGCATATAATTTACTCCGTCCTATTTCCCCCTTCAAATAAAGACCCTCCCTTGGAAGTACCTACCTCCCCCTTCTACTTACAGCATTTTGTCATTCGAAACTACACGTGTGTAAAATATCAACTCAATTAGGGGTGGAATCGATTACAAGATCCGATAGTCGGCTCATCGGGTGTGAAACTTAACAAAATGGTTATGGTTATTTTTATCATAATTAAAATTTATTAAATGTCTACGAAACAGAACTTAGCCTAGGTGTTAATATTTATAAATATTAGAACCAATTTCTCTATCTACGTTCCTAATTAGATTAAACTTTAAATAATTCTAGAGAACTTATTTTTAGAATTTTAGCGGTATTTTAGGAATTAAAGCAAAGAAGATTCTAGATCAAAACTTTTTACTTTAGCGTTAATTTCAAAGAAAATTATGAAATCTATCTTGTTACGCAATTAGCTAAGTAGGTAGGTAATTAGATTCCTTAGTCTTAACTTAAGACCTCACAGAATAACAGCTCTACGACTGAACTTGGTTAGTTCTTTCATTAGCGTCTCAACTTTAAAAGATAAACTGAGGCAAATCCTTAAGTTATGGGATGATAAAAATATGTACTAGGTACTTCTGTAGTTGGCTTTTCTCAAGTGTTGCTTAATAAATATCTAGACAGGACAATAAATTACTTAAACTGTCCATTGAAATCACGGAACCTTGAAATTAAAAAAGACGGAATTTAAAGGTACGTTCTGAAAGCAACCACAATAATAGGGGCCGCGGTACTGTCTCATCAGATAATCGTGACCCTGAAACATAAAGGGCCATTGAAGGATCACCGTGGATTTTCATCAGTACAAGTCTGACAGTCCCTCCCTACACTCCCTCAACTTATTTGATGATTTTATCACGATAAAAAAAAAACACCAAATCGCAGAAGCAAAAACGTCAGTACCTGCAATGAAACGCAGTGACACTATTGATTTCCATTGTATTCCCACTACATACAACGATCACCCCCATAACATTTTACTATCTACTTTGTGCAGTTTCCTTGGACCAATGTCATAAACGTATCTAATGTCGTTAATGACTGAGCGACGACTCGCGCAACGATCCTAATGCTGTTCACAGAAATATCCATTGTATAATATTATAAATCTGAAAATTTTGTTTGTTTGTTCGGGTGTAAACTAATGGTTTGAATCCAAAAAATATTTTTGTGTTGGATAGTCCATTTAGCGCAAGGCAAGTGACAGCGCTGCAGCGGTCGCGCGACCGAGCGCCCAAGCCATCCAGTGTCGGCTTTTGTTTTGCTCGCGTATATTGTTTCGTGCCTCGGTCGAAGAACAATAGACGCGTCCACACAGAATGAGCAGCCTCGCTGTTCAGTTTCCTCGAGCAGCAAACGCCTCGCAAGGCTGCGCGCTCTGTGTGGACGCTCCCAATGATGTAACGAATCTATGATAACATGAACAGGCAGCAACATTGCCAAATTTAGAAATGTTTTCATACAGTGCTCTGCCGCTGCGTTTTGCAGTAACGATCGGAACCGTACCCTAAATTACCATAAATTAAACTACGTCGAGACTAAAATTTTGCGCGAGCTCATCTACATATTTGTCGGTGCATGCTGTGCATTTGCAAAAGACTTAAGCTGTATTCATCCGACTGCCTTGTAGAACTTTGGTGATAATGCGGTGTATGCCGTGAAGTTCGCTCACTGTGAATATGATCAAGGCTTTTCTGTTTGTAAAATCACTGTTAAAAAATATGTTAAAAAGGACCCTTTTTTAACTTAGTAATATCTAATTGACTAAAATAAACGGTGTTCTTTTAATAGCCCTTTACGTTCCAGGATCACAGGGGCCTAGTTAATCGAAATCGACATTATTTTCAAAGTGTTTCTTATTTTTCCAACCAATTTCAACAGAATCCATAAAAACTATGTATGACATTGTTTTGTGTTTGCTCTCAGGCCAATATGTTATAGCGCTACATTTTGAATTTATGTTTACGAGAAATAAATTTACTTTGTGCAAAAGTTTCAACACACTACCTTGTATTCGTATTTTTTTCCATAAATAGGTTGTAGTTACCGAGATCTATACCGGAAAGCGGTGTCGACAACACAGCTACATAGCATGAAAAGAAGCTACTACCCTATTCACATCAATGGCATACGAACGTTGCGAGTAAATCGACCGTATGGTGCTGGAAATCCAGCGTAGTAACCACTGTAAAGAGAATTAAGTTTTAAAAGTCTTTCAAAGAAGCTTTTATGTTTTTGAAACTCGGCTAATGATGTAGGTTGTTCATTCATACTAATGTTATAAAGAGGATAAAGTTTGAAGTTTGAATGTAGGTAAAGTTTGAAAATTTTCGGGTAATCTTCAGAGTAACTGATCCGACTTCAAAAATTATCTGTGCCTCCTGTGATAAGTGATACAAGTCAAAAAACGTCATTTTACAGGACAGCAAAAACAAGATTTAAAAAAATCTAGTTCGTTAATTAAGTGGGCTAGGTAAAATATCAGTGCACTCTTTTGTAGAACAAAACATTTTCTTTCTCTATAAAATTTAGATTTTTTGATAGATATTTAATTTTGGAAGTAATTCATGAAAAACCTGCGACTTGTAACTTTTACTTAGTTTTTATGTGCTAAAATTAAGTTATTAATGATACTTGTACTGTTGAATAATGATTCTAGCAAAATGTGCTAAAACAAAAGATGAAGATATAACCCTTAAGATTTATTTTTTTTACTTATCAGTCACCTCTTTACATATTTTAGTTGAACTGTATCAATTTACTAAAATCCTAGTCTTTCAGAAGATATGTTAAATGATGTAAGTCAAGATGTACCCCTCAAAAAAAAGATAGTGATATGTGTAAATAAATACAAGTTTTAGAAAAATAAAAATCAACGTTTATTAACCTAAAAATACAGTCGTTAAGGCACATTTTTATCAAAATTCTTATACAAATAAATGGAGATCAAATCATCACAATCTGACAATACGATTGTAACTAGGTATTCTCAAAAGGAACATATCATAAACAAAAGTTTGAAACTTAAAACTAAGTAACTAAGCCCAACTTGCGGCTAAAAAGCTGGGCATCCTAAATAGAGTGAAGCGGTACTTCACGCCTGGACAGCTTTTAACTCTTTACAAAGCACAAGTCCGATCCTGCATGGAGTATTGTAGCCACCTTTGGGATGGCTCAGCTAAATATCAACTTGCCGGTCTTGACTCAGTGAAACGTAGAGCTAAAAGGCTCGTTGGCGACGAAAAATTGGTGAATGCCAAGCTCCATAGCTTGACTCATCGCCGCAAAGTTGCCTGCCTGTCGGTCTTTTACAGATTGTACTTCGGAGAGTGTGCCCAAGAACTCCACGACCTCATCCCACCAGCCCATTTCTATCATCGCACATCTAGACGCACGGCAAATTACCATCCTTACCTTATTGCCATACCATCAATTCGCACTAAGCGTTTCCAAACGTCTTTTATAATGCGGACAGCGAAGGAGTGGAACTCTCTGCCTGCGTCTGTGTTTTCAAACGCATACAACCCTAATCTCTTCAAAGTTAGAGTAAACAGGCTTCTTCTGGGTAAGCTCGCTCCATCATCGACCTTGTCTTAGTCACTCTTGTCCTAGACTAAGGTCAAGAGCAAACCCATTACACATAAAAAAAGGCACAGGTCAGTTTTGATGAGCTATCACAGCAAGCAATTGACCTACTCAGTGTAATACAAAGTATCACAATAAAGTTTTAATCTATAAAAATAACAAACTTTAAACTTTCTTTAGAGGTAGATAATGTCAGATAGTTTTTAAAAGTACAATTAAATCAAAAACCTGTAATAAAACCTAAAAACCTTTTAAATGTCCACCTGTAGGTAGACTAACATTGTAAAGAAAAAAAATAGTCTTTCCATCTATTAATTAAGGGGCCTTTTACAGTCCACTAGCGCCGCGAATCGAAAAAATGTCATAACTCGTAAATAGAATCAAAAATACAAAATTTGGTCTATTATTACTGTAGAAAAGGCAATAGCGTAATTTTATAACACATTGTCAACACTTGAAATATAGCTGTTTAGCTAAATCGTGCATTCAAAACATAAACGGCCGTTTTTGTTACAAATGCACGATTTAGCTAAACAGCTATATTTCAAGTGTTGATAAGGTGTTATACAATTACGTTATTGCCTTTTCTACAGTAATAATAAAACATATTTTGTATTTTTGATTCTATTTACGAATTATGAAATTTTTTCGATTGGCGGCGCTATTGGACTGTAAGAGGCCTCTTAAATGAATGTGAAACTATTCATCATCGGAATCATTATCATTATCTGGTGGACTGACTTTGACATCACTTTTGCAGCTCAGACCTCTGTAAAACTCATGGGTACTCTCATGAATAAAACATAATAAACTTAATAGATCCTTCTTCTTCTCAGTTGAAATAGGAAGTTTGGAGTGGTAAGCTTTCGGTACCGTATTAATCGTGATCATATCATAACTTTTTCCACGTTTAGAACAATCCATGGTCATGTACTCAACATCACTTAACGCTTTTTTGTAAAAAAACGAGACATGCTTTCTTTGGTAAAAAGAACAGATCTAACGTTTGACCACAGCGACATTGCGGAGCGCACGAGTGAGCTAATACGGCTCTACGTCCCGCGCACCTCCGATTACCCCCTCCAACCCCCGCCACCTGCACTTGTATCACTTAGCACATTTATTATTTTGTACCATGTTTTTACAATTGGTTGAAATTTTAGATACAACTACATTTATATCTGTTTACACATAAAAACAAATTTGTGTAGAATGATTTAAGTCAATTTGTATCACTTTTCACAAAAAAAGAGCATACCTTACATTCAGATTTGTAGATACATGTCGATTTGCATCCTAGAGGCATATCGAAAGAATTAGTTTAAAGGGATATTACTCTAGTCACATCAAAATTCACGATAAATGAACTGAAAAATAAAATGTGAAGTTAAATACAATAGCATTTAAATCACGAAGCACGAAAAATTGTGTGTTAAGTGACCGGTTTTGGGGTTACATCTTGACAAATATCTATTGTAACGAATTTTTTGCCAAAATCCCTATAGTTGTATCACTTTGCACAAAATTATCTCCGAAACTATAGCAGATAGAAGAACGTGAGTTAGACCAAAAAAGACGTATTTTTTTTTTGATAATGCTCATGTGAAAATCACAAAAAGGGTACAACTCGAGTTATATCACTTATCACAGGAGGCACAGTTGATTAATGGGATTTTCTTAATTTTGAATGAGATTCATAATCCCCGAGTGTTATCCTAACTTAAAAATGTAAATGCGAAAGTGATTTTCTTTATTAGGGTACGAACAGGGTGGCACAACGTCTTGTGAGGCGGTCAGCGGAGCGTGCAAGCGATGAAATACACAAGCTCGCTACTCGCGCTGCACCACTCAGGTGGCCTACCATGAACTCAACGCGATCCAGTTTAGGCTGTGGGAAAGAGATGGCGCTAGACGACTTGTATATCTCTGTCTCTTTCCCACAGCCTAAACTGGATCGCGTTAAGAGCTCGTGGTAAGGCTCCAAGATATTCGCCCCGCGCGCCCCACTCGAGCGGCACTCTAGCTGTAAACTTACACTTTCAAGCCTAATTTGCCGAACCAAACTTGGTACTGAGATAGATGGGACTTTGAAGGCGGTTATAAATTACTGTATCTCTTCATACAAAACTTGAAGGGGACGAATGAGGGGGGAGTGAAGTCGCAGGCAAAATGTAGAAAGCTACATTTTAACTGTTTTTGTAGGATTATTTCTATCTAACCATAACGAGAGTGAAGCCCCTAAAATGTTTAGTGCGTGTAAGTGTTGTTAATCACAGATTCAAGTTCATTCTGCCAGGTGTACAGTATGAACTCACGACCTTTATTTAAACAGCATCTTAAGAGTTATGCTATTTTCACTCACAAGTTCTTTGCCCTACGGTAAATTATTTTAATTTTAAGGCGCAGTTTCTTAAGACTCCTTCGGAGTCAAGGGACCATCCTCGAGTCTTAAGTAGTCTTAACTCAAGGGGCCTTCTAGGAATCTATACTAAATTCTAATTTGAGTGCTAAAGTATGAACCAATTTGACATTCGATTTAAATTTTCTAAAGCAGTAGATTTCCAATGTATTCTGTTTGAACGCATATGTTTTAACTCGAGCGACAAATATAATTTTATAGTTGAATTAATCTTAATTTTATAATAGGTATAATGTCGTTTTTAAAGCCCCTAAACTTTAAAATAATATTAACGAAAAACGAGTTTACCAGGTGAATTTTCAATAGGGCGTGGAGTACCCAAAGGTCTCTCGGGCTTCATTTAGATGAAAACTAAAACTGCATCTTCATAAAATTTTCAAGTCTTTTTATATTTTACATTAAATATTTATGGATAAATATGATAAATATCCTTTACATCTCTCATATTCGGTAAGTAGGTCCTTATTACCCCCAAATGGGGCTTGTAGGTAACCAATTAGCGCTCTAGGGTAATAATGTAGCTAGAAAAGCCCTAGGGCGGTAAGTATTAATTTAAAAAAAACTCTTCACTCTTTCAAAAAGTTCGCGTACATATAACTATCATACTGGCAATAGACATCATGCATTCAGCCCAATGACAACAGAGGTCGCTTCGCTATTCAGCCTTGTCTTCGTATGAGTATAATAGTCATCAATTTTAAATATCGAACGGCGAAGCTCAACTTCGTTCTTGAAAAAAATAAATAAAAACCGGCCAAGTGCGAGTTGGACTCGCGTGAAGAGGGTTCCGTACGATGTTACCTATCACTTTTTTTTTTTCATCTGACCCAAATTGGTACGCACAATATTGAGTGATTTACCATGTTATTTTAATATCATGGACTTCTTATAGGTTTTCCTATAATCTATAAGTAGAAAACTAATTTCTGTATTTTTTTTTAAAAATTAGGTTCAGTAGTTTCGGAGATAAGGGGGGGGGGGAATGGTCAAATTTCGTCTATTTTCTTGAATAACTTGAAAACTATTTATTTTAAAATTACAAAAAAAATATATGATATGTCACACGATGCAGTTTTCAATTTTTTTTTTAATTTTCCCCTTCCCATCCAAAAATTACCTCCCATATACAGATATGGACTTCTTATAGGTTATCCTATAATCTATAAGTAGAAAACTCGTTTCGGTATTTTTTTCAAAATTTTAGGTTCAGTAGTTTCGGAGATAAGGGGGGGGGGGAATGGTCAAGCTTCGTCTATTTCTTTTTTGAATAACTTGGAAACCATTTATTAAAAAATTACAAAAAAAATACATTTAAGATTGTCTCAACTAGACCTTTCATTTGATATGTCACACGATGCAGTTTTCAATTACTTTTTTTTTAATTTTCCCCTTCCCCCCCCAAAAATTACCTCCCATATACAGATATGGACTTCTTATAGGTTATCCTATAATCTATAAGTAGAAAACTAATTTCTGTATTTTTTTCAAAATTTTAGGTTCAGTAGTTTCGGAGATAAGGGGGGGGGAATGGTCAAACTTCGTCTATTTTTTTTAATAACTTGGAAACTATTTATTTTAAAATTACAAAAAAAAATACATTTAAGATTGTCTCTACTAGACCTTTCATTTGGTATGTCACACGATGCAGTTTTCAATTACTTTTTTTTAATTTTCCCCTTCCCCCCCCCAAAAATTACCTCCCATATACAGATATGGACTTCTTATAGGTTATCCTATAATCTATAAGTAGAAAACTCGTTCCTGTATTTTTTTTCAAAATTTTAGGTTCAGTAGTTTCGGAGATAAGGGGGGGGGGAATGGTCAAGCTTCGTCTATTTCTTTTTTGAATAACTTGGAAACCATTTATTTTAAAATTACAATAAAAATATATTTAAGATTGTCTCAACAAGACCTAACCAAATGAATGGTATGTCACACGATGCAGTTTTCAAAACTTTTTTTTTTCATTTTCCTCTTCCCCCCCAATAATTACCTCACACATACAGATTTCATCTATTCACGTCACACCTCTGTGCTTGGGTCACAGGAATCGATATGTGTACCAAATTTCAACCCAATCGGTCTAGTGGATTCGGAGATAACTGACTGTAAGCGACAGACAGACGGACACACGAGTGATCCTATAAGGGTTCCGTTTTTGTATTCGGACGTACGGAGCCCTAAAAAAGATGAAAAAAGGCGAGAATAGAAAACTTTTACTTTAAAATGTTTTATTCTTGTAATGCCGGTTTTTTTTTCTACTTACCACACAATCGAGATGTAAAGCAGAGTAGCTCTGGTGTAAGCATCAATTTCACCCTCGAACAATAAAATATCTCGGGCTGCAACTGATGCCTTACTAATCTACTATTTTATGTTCTAATGATAATGTTAGTGATCGGTTCAGTGTAAAACTTACATTGCATTAATATTTAAGCCGTATCTCTTGAGTAAACATGGTAACTTTTTGTTTTTTCTTCCTTGGACTACGAAATACTTTTGATTCAACCCTTATACTTGACAAGTTAACTAGAGATATTATTTCTCCTTTCTTATAAAAATAGTTTTTTGGGCTAAAGACGACCTAATCCTATAGGTACGTTTACATAAATGCACGAGTCATATTAAAAACGGATTATTTGAATACATGATTGCATCTTCAATTCAATTTCTCGACAGATGTACCAGTTTCTCGTCATCGCTAAGCAAATTGTCTGCACTGAATACTAGAGTTTGTTATTGTTAAGTTTGGATTTAGTCCATTACGAGTGCTATGTCTATACAGCAGTGACACTGATTAGTAGAGTAATTAAGTAAGTCACTACAGAAGAAAATTTGTTATTTATTACGTGTATTTTCAAACCTCGATTTCCAAATACATGAACTTTGATTTTGCCTAATTAATGTCCCATGAGATGTGATCTAGTTTGTTGATACAGGCAGTCTGGAGGCTAATGACTAGTCTAGCCTTAAAAATAAGATATTACCCAGTAATTAGCTCGTGAAGGTCGGTTTATTGTCGATTCATATAAAATACTAGTTGTTGCCAACTCCAATGTCGGCAAAAGAAAGAAAACTGTGTCACATAATTAAAACCATATAAAACTAGCTGACCCGGCAAACGTTGTTTTGCCATAAAAAATAGAAACTAAAAATTTTGTCTAAAAAATAAATTTTTGGGGTGGACTACCCCTAACATTTAGGGGGATGAAAAATAAATGTTGGCCGATTCTCATAGATACCGGATAAGCACAAAAAATTTCATCAAAATCGGTCAAGCCGTTTCGGAGGAGTATGGCAACGAAAACTGTGACACGAGAATTTTATATATTAGATTGGGATAAAAACTATCCTTTGTGTTAGTCCAAGATAGAAACTATTTGTGTTCCAAATATGTTCAGTATTTTCGGCATGAAAGAGTAACAAATACCCATCCACATATCCATCCATCCTTAGAAACTTTCACATTTCATATTAGTGAAATGAGATAATTAAGTATCACTCAATAGGTGCGTCCCCACAGAGCGCGCAGCCTCGCGAGGCTTTTTCCGCGCGAAGCAGCTCGGTTGGTGTGGACGTGTCTCGGGCGAGGCAAGTGACAGCGCTGCCGCGGTCGAGCGACCGAGCGCCCGAGCCATCCAGTGTCGGCTTTTGTTTTGCTCACGTATATTGTTACGTGCCTCGGTCAAAAAACAATAGACGCGTCCACACAGAGTGAGCAGCCTCGCTTGTCAGTTTCCTCGCGCAGCAAATGCCACGCGAGGCTGCGCGCTCTGTGTGGACGCACCAAATGATTTATGGCACTGCCCACTCACCCAACCAATCGAATAATTTTATATTATAAAGTACTTCCATTTCAACAAACACGACACGAGACACGACAAGGTAGACTTTGGGACTTTACTCATGGCGCGATGCGACGCAATTCGACCGATTCCAACTACAAGTGAGAATCAACCTTACCACTACGACATATGACATAAAACACGTTGTTATCTACGGGTGGATGAAAAACAAAACATGATCGCCACGACGACGTCAAGTCAATCGAATTGCATCATTATTTAGTTTGTGGCAACGTTGATTATAACTTGTAGTTGGAATCGGTCGAATTGCATCGCATCGCGCTATGAGTAAAATCCCTTAGGGCTCCCACACATAAACACGTTACGACGTCGCGTCGTACAACGATGCGGCGTCGTTTCTCGATACGACGTCGCGTTGTAGAAATCTACGATGAGCATCGTTACAGTGCAGTGGTGTTTTAGTTCATTCCGAAAAATGGACCGCTCTAGACGCATTCTGTTCCATAGTACGGGACGCTGCTCAACTAGGGTAATTAAATGATCGACTTCAATACCATCCGTCATCTCTGAATTTCGAATACAACTGCGCAAGATTACATCGTGAGTCACAACGTCGTATCGTGCATTGACACGTTACGACGTCGCGTCGTAGATTTCCACGATGCGGCGTCGTATCGTGTTTATGTGTGGGAGCCCTTAGGCGCGGGCCACATAGAAAAGACGTAAGACGAGGACGCGTCGCGGACGGGCGAAAATGTATGAGAGTCGCGCCCGCGACTGACATGCCACAAGCCACAAGCCACAGGCGCGACCTGTAAGTGACACATCTGAGTTATGTCACGTCGTTATGTTATGTTTAACATATAGGTTGACATAGCTAAAATCCTTGCTAACAATCAGGGGCGTAGCTACCAACATATCAGCCGTATCATTGATACGGCTTTATAAGGCGTATTGGTAGCGGCTAACAGAAAAACAAAACTTAAGAAAAAAATTACAAATAATATCTTCTTTTTTTTTATCGTGGCAAAATCGTCAAATGAATCCTCGCCTAGGGCGGGACAGGAGGGACTATCAGACTTGTACTGACTAAAATCCACGGTGTTCCTTCAATAGCCCTTTATGTACCAGGGTCACGGTTACCGAGTGAGACAATCCCGCGACCCCGGCAGGCTCTGGCCCTCTTAGGGGGCCCCAAATTGCAAATATCTTAAGCTAACACCTCTGGTCGCGGGACATACGTATACCGCGACTCCGGTACGCAAAAGGGCTACCGAAGGACACCGTGGATTTTAGTCAGTACAAGTCTGACAGTCCCTGCCGCCCTGCCCGGGGCTGGGAGGACTCATTTGATGATTTTACCACGAAAAAAAAAAAAAAAAAGCTAACACCTCTCTTTGGGTTTCACTGCACTTCGATTTAGGGAGCTTTTTTACACACATCGCATAATTAGCAACGCCAATCATCATTTTTAAAGAATTTACTCTCAGAATGGAGAGCAGTGGTGGCCCAGTGGTATCGGCCGCGACTTACGAGTTGTAGGTCGTGGGTTCGAACCCAGCCAGGCGCATTACTTTGTGTAATTTATTTCATCACCACTGCTCTCAAAACGGTGAAGGAAAACATCGTGAGGAAACCGGCATGTCCTAGAACCAAAAATTCGAAGACATGTGACATCCACCAACCCGCATTGGGCCCGCGTGGTGGATTATGGCCCACTCCCTCTCTCAGAGAGGAGGCCTGTGTCCCAGCAGTGGGAACATTTATAGGCTGATGATGACTCTCAGAATATCGTCACAGAACTAGAATACTCGGTTTTGATGACAATCGTTATGTTACCTATAAGTTTTGCTTTATTCAAAATATGATCGAACTAGTCATTTAGCTCTTTTTTTTTTGAGGAGAGATAAATTCAGCTGCGAGTGGAACTAGAAGCCGCCGCATCTTCTAGATAAGTTGTCCAGACGCCTTACCAAACAGACTATCGCAACACCACTCGTCGAAAAAAAAGAAAAAAAAATCCGTATAAATATTCAAAAAATTTAATCATTTTAAATTTTCAGCTCTCTGTATATTTCGTCTGAGGTAAAAGACAGGTCGTATTTCACACTTTACGCAATGATTTTCATATCAAATAATCTTCTTATTAAACCGCTATGTACAACGAGACGAGACACGACAAGGTACAAATTAGACATGCCACAAGCCGCAGACTCGATTTTCAAACGACACGTCTGAGTTATGACACGTCTTCGTACCTAACTACGATGTTAGCTTGTTGTTATGACGACGTAAGGCTTAATTCAGGACGACATGTAACAGAACTAGACCCATACCACTTTTTTATCGTGGTTGATTCATCGAATGAGTCTTCCAGACCCAGGGCGGGACCGGGAGGGACTGTCAGACTTGTACCGACTTAAATCCACGGTGATCCTTCAATAGCCCTTTACGTTCAAGTGTCATGGTTACCTGATGAGACAGTCCCGCGACCTCGGCAGGATGTAGCCCTCTAAGGGCCCTGTCAGATTGCTGACAGCTCTTTGATGCGCGCGTAGAACACGTCGCGCCGTCGACCCGAGTATGGTCCATGATCAGACATCGAGTCACCCATTACTCGCCAACCGCATGGCCGCGAGACAGAATGGATGCGGAGAGCCTCTGCTCTCCGCATGCCACCTCATTCAGTGGCAAACACAGAAGCCTCTCGCCAAACTTAGAATGTTCTGGGCAACTACGAGTACATCTAAGGACCACTTATGGCCCGGATCTCGGCACAGAAGGCTCTTTAAGTGAGGATCTAAATTTATTATACTCTCCGGCAAAGCCACTGCCATAAGCTAGTTTTTTTATCTGTATCTTCAAAGCCAATCCACTCTTTGATCCCTTGAATTTTTTTATTTGTATACTTTCAAAGTTTTAATCTAGATTTTATTACGGATTTAAGATATCGCGATTTCTTCGGAATTTTGTTTACTTTTCTGTAAAATAAATAAAATAAGATCTAAATTTACAAACATATACTTTATTATTTCTTTTACTTACAGGCACACAACTTTCTAACGTATCATTCATTACAATAAAGTATCTAAAAAGTTTATTTATACAGTCAGTATTGTCAAAACAAATACTTTTGTTACTTCTAAAAAAAGTACGTAAAATACATATATACAAACATTTATAAAATGGCCATGATCACACATTTACAACTTAGCATCATAACAGTACAAATAAATAAAAAAATAATATCTATCTTTACAATTTGAACTGAAAATGAAGTTAGACATCAGATTCACAAACAATTAAAAGTTTTCAGGCAAATTGTTCAAACATAATTAACTAAATTTCATTGATACAGTCAAGTCAATTAAAAATTTATATAAAACTGGTAACTTATATAACTTTATTATGACACCTAATGAAACTACTTTGTTCTGGGAAATAAAGTCCTCCTAAATTACGGGAAATTCTCATTTTCCAAGTTGTAAAAGTTTTTCTTTATTGCCTGTTGGTAGTTGGCAGTTACATTATTGTTTGTCATGATTATTTTACTTTAAGTAAACTATTTCTTATATTGTATTAGAAATGACCTCTTCCGTCCTGCCATAATGTCAGATCAACGAATGGTAGGTGATCACACGGGACAACCTTGTTCCTGTAAAATATAAAATATTAGTTCAGAAAGAGATAGATATTATTAGAAAACATTAATTACATAGGTAAGAGAACAATGCCTATTTTCTGTAACGCTTAATTATATTGAATAATTGCCAATAAAAACTGAATTTTCAAATTTTGTAGTGGATATAAGGCACAAAATTTTGAATTTCGGCGCTAATTATTTTTTAACATTTAGTTTATTCTCTTAGTACTAATAAAATCGGGCATAATTTTCGTAGAACTACGCTTCTAGCTCTAATTGACTCGTATACTTTGACATAATGTTGATTTGACAGGCCTGTTGGTCGAAGTGGTTAGTGACCCTGACTGCTATGCCGGAGGTCGTGGGTTCGATTCCCACCCAGGACAAATGTTTGTGTGATGAGCACGATCATTTGTTCTGTGTCTGGGTGTAATTTATCTATAATATGTATGTATTTAGAAATATATAAGTATGTTTATCAGTTGTCTAGTACCCATAACACAAGCTCTGCTTAGCTTGGGACTAGATGGCGTTGTGTGATAGTTGTGGAATATTATTATTATTCGTTTATTCATCTTTTGTACATATTTCACATATTTTTAAATATTCTTTACAAAAACAAACAAACAAAAAACATTTAAAAATATAAAAAACAGTGTTCCACCGGTGTGGGAGCGGGGTCCAAGCTACCGGTGGTTAGGGCTCCAGAGACAGGAACCTCCTCACAATACGAGCCGTATCAAGAAGTACTGCCTTCTGAATCAGGCCCTTGATCCAACCCCCTAAGGAGAGCCTCGAAAGGTGTTCGTCGAGGCTCTTTGCCATCAGGCCATTGGCAGTAACGACAATCGGCACAATGATAGCCGAGTTCACATTCCACATGTCGACAACCTCGCGCGCCAGGTCGAGATATTTGATTTGTTTATCTTTCTCAGCCTTCACGAGGTTCTCGTCATGTGGGATGGTAACATCGATTATCATTGCGCGGCGCGCTGATCTGTCTATCACTACTATGTCAGGCTTATTGGCGACAATAGTCCTATCAGTAATGATAGGCAGATTATTATTATGGTTTCAAACTTTCGTTTTTCTCAGGTTAATTTATCCTGGTATTTATAGAATCTCACGGGTGTGAACCAAGGCGAGATCCTAGTTATCTGTTTGTGGTTGTAAATCATTTTGTACTGCTGTGGAATTACTATCTAAGTCTAGTTGTAAAAATTTTCTGACTATTCGGCAAGTGTTTAGTATGGCGGCTTTTTGTAGTGTGAGATATGTGTATTTAGACAGATTAAGTGTATTAAAACTATTGAAAATTTGTTTCGGAATAACACCTGTTGTTGATATAACAATTGGGACTATTGTGACTCTATTCATTTTCCAAACTCGAGTAATTTCCTCTTGTAGTTCTGTATATTTCCTGATTTTCTCTGAGATAGTTTTTTGTATGTTATTAGTGTTAGGGACTGCAATATCAATTATATATGTGTGTTTATTTTCTTTGTCAACAAGTGTTAAGTCCGGTCTGTTGTTGTAAATGGTGTGATCAGTAATTATCGCTCTGTCGTAATTCATTTTGTAAAATTGATTGTCCAAAGTAGCTTTAGGTGAGTACTTGTAGTATGGTGTGTATGGGTCCTGCATGAGATTAAGTTTGATTGCGAGTTTCTGGTGTATGATGTTAACTAGTTGATTATGTCTGTGGGTATAGTCGTTTTGAGTTAGTGTGCTACAAGCTCCTGTGATGTGTTGTATTGTTTCAGGTTTACTGTGACATTTTCTACATAAATCATTCCTTACTGTACTATCTTTAATAATGTATTTACGGTAATTTTTAGTATTGATGACTTGGTCTTGAATGGCTAACATAAACCCTTCTGTTTCCGGAAATAGTTCGCTTAGTTCCAGCCACTTGTTAGAAGCTTCTTTATCAATGTGTGTTTGGTGTAGATCGTTGGGATGTCTTCCATGCAGTTCTTTATGTTTCCACTTTCTAAGTATCTCTTCTATATGTCTCGCTTTATCTATTGTCTCAGTATTGCTATCTTCGCTAAGGTTTAGTGGTGTGTATTGTTTATCTATTTCTGTAATTGTTTTGTGTAGCTGACTATCGTTTTTCTTTCGCATGAAAAATTGTTTAAGGTTTGTGACTTGTCTTTTATGAAGATGTGATATTTCAATTAAACCCCTGCCGCCTTCTTTTCTGGACAATATAACTCTCTCTATTGCTGATTTGGGATGATGATATCTATGTTGTGTCAGTGTGGTTCTTGTTTTGACTTCGAGTGCATGTAGTTCTGTGTTAGACCATTTTATGACACCGAAAGAATACGTGAGTACGGGTACTGCATAAGTATTAATAGATTTGAATAAATTTTTACTTGACAGATGCATTTTGCATAATGAATGTATTCTACTACTATATTCTCTTTTTAGCTTATCTTTAATAGTTCTATGTTCTAATAGTCGTGCTTGGTTATATCCTAAATATTTGTAAAGTTCTTCATCTTTCATCGCTTCAATGACTTCATCAGTGTCTGTTGAGTAATTCCCTTCTATAATCTTGCCTTTCTCTATATTTAATTTTCGGCATTTGTCTAGTCCAAAATCCATCCTTATATCTTTCGAAAATGTTGATGTTATGTTTAATAAGCCATGTAAATCTGTATTTTTATTAGAATATAGTTTTAGATCATCCATATAAAGTAAATGTGTTATTTGGTGCAATATTGATCTACCTTCTTTAATATCAAAACCTAATCTAGAGTCAATCAATGCTCGCGAGAGTGGATTTAGGGCTAGGCAAAAGCATAGCGGGCTTAATGAGTCCCCTTGAAAAATGCCTTTTTTAATTTCTATCTCTTCTACGGATATATTTGTTGTATTAGTTTGTAATTTAAGTGTAGTTCTCCAGGATTGCATAGTATTTTCGAGAAAATTTATAATAGTTGGGTTGATTTTATAGATTTTTAGTACGTCAATTAACCATGAGTGTGGAACGCTATCAAATGCCTTTTTATAATCTATGTATGCTATGTATAAGTTTTTCCTAGTCCTCTGTACATATTTTAGAATAGTGGAATCGATAATTAATTGCTCTTTACATCCCATATGCCCGCGTCTACATCCTTTTTGTTCCTCAGTTAAGATATTGTATTGTTCGGTGTGTTTGATAATTTTGTTTGTGATACATGATGTTATTATTTTGTATAAGGTTGGCAAGCAAGTGATTGGCCTATACTGTGACGGATCCTGGGTTTTATTTGATTTAGGGATCATGTATGTAATTCCTTTAGTTAGGAAACCTGGGATATTTTGGTTGCCTTTCAAAATATCGTTAATTTGTTCTGCTAACGTACTGTGAAGTGAATGAAGTCGTTTAAACCAAAAATTATGTATACCATCTATTCCTGCTGCTTTCCAGTTATGTGTTTTATTTATAATTGTTTTAATTTCGAGCGTATCTATATCTTCAAATGGCATTTCATCTATTGTTTCTGACCTATCAATTTCTTCTTGTATCCATCCTGCTTCTTTGTTATGACTACTGCTATCTGACCAAATCCCTTGCCAAAATGCTCTTAAGGACTCTTGAGATGGAGGGTTAGTGATAGTTGTATCGTTACCTTTAAGTTTTCTATAAAATTGTTTCTCACTTGTTTTAAATAATCTATTATTATCTTTTCTTTCTTTCGCTTTTTTGTATCTTTTTAGCCTATGGCTTTTAACTAAAAGTTTTTGTTTTAATGTGTCTAAGTGATCTTCTATTGTTTTGTTATAATTTCCATGCGAACTGTGTTGTCTAGTATTTTTCATTATTTGTTTTACTTTTTCTTCTAATTTTCTTGATGTATTACCGCTTTTATATTGTGTTAGCCTATTTATGTCTTTTCTTAGTTGATCTATATCTGACTCTAACCTTTGTTTCCACGGTGGATCTTTTTTAATTCTGCTATCTCTTTTATTGGTTCTATCTATATTTATTTTTAATTTAAAGTGAGCTGCGATTGTTATAGCTATAGAGTATATTAAAGAATGTGTGTCGCTTAAGTGTTCTAGTGATGATAGTTTGTGGGGTATAATTTTTTGATTGAATATAGTAAATATAAGAATGAGACAATCTCGTCAATTATCAAATAGTAAATAATATTTGATAATTGACGAGATTGTCTCATTCTTGGTAATAATGGTCGGCATGCAGGGTCCATTCCATTGTATTTTAACATATTGGTTTCTAAATTGTTACTTAATGTGTCTATTAGGGAAGGGTCAAGCTCACCATTATTTTGTATTTGCAATAATTCGGAATTATCTGCAATAGGTTGGTTGCTGTGTTGTGAGTTTATTATGGATTCTGTAGCAAAATCTTCAGTGCTTGACAATGTGTCTAGTTCTAATTCTTGTGTAGTGTTAATGTGTTGTGTCATACTTTCCTCTTCCTCTCTTCTAAGTTGTTCTGCTATTTCATATTTAATTCTATTTAAAATGTCATCTGATAAAAGTTTATTTCTGATAATGACTCGTCTTTGGTCTGCAACTCTCTGTTCTGTAACATTAATATCTGGATATTGTAATTTGAAATGTTCATGTAATCGTGTGCAGTACATAGTTTTGTCCTCTTCAAGTTTAGTAATGTGATAGTAGGTGCGCATGATGAATATGTTCATATCTTCAGTCCATTTCATGCGCACTCTTGGTTTACCCGCTTTGGTGGTCGCAGGCTGAGTAGCTGACGCCGCCTGCGAAACATCCAAGACGGGGGATGTAACTGCTCTACTGTCAATGTCTTGTCTGTCTGTCAGTTCGGCTGTAGTATTTTTATCGGGGAGAACCCGCCTGCTCAGTCCCCCACCGCCGATGGATCGTATGCTGAGACACCCAGCATCGGCCCCAGGTGTGCCCCGACGATTGCCCTCGGGTAGCGGTCCTATACGTACTTTCTTTGATCTAGTCTCCATGTTAAATGGGTTTCCAGAGCCACGTTAGCCACGCCAGTAATATTTCAGTCGTGTGTCCGCCCCCCACGTGATTAGATGTTCGATCAGGACGTGTGGTTGTTTTAGGGGGCTTATTATTATTATTATTATACTTGAGTCTTAGCTAAGCTAGTTTTACACAGCGCGTATTGTCACGAATCTCACCGGCAATGGCTCGGTGCGGCTCGGGCTATCGAGTACGATTCGTAAAATGTCAGAATAAATCAAAGCGTACTGGCGCGGGCATGCTCGGGGCGCGACTCGTCTCGTTATTACATGCACCGTGAATAGCTAGCTTAAGCCTTTCCACCAGAGATGTGCTATTTAGCTGTCCTGCGAGGATGTAAAAGCTGAGCTACGAAACTGTGTGACCGTTTCCACTGATGCTACGCTATGTAGCTGCGCTACGAAGATGTTACGTGCTACGCTGCTAAGTGAGTACCCCAGCTTTACATATAAAAAATACATATTAGTTGAATCCGTTTCCACCAGTGCTGCGCTATGTAAACCAATGAATGTGATTGGTGGATATCAAACGCATCCGCAGCAACATAGCATAGTGCATCTCTAATGGAAAAGCAGCCTTAGACTCTTCATACGAAAAATCCATTACAGAAGTGAGAAGCCCTGAAATTAACGTGACGACTTTAACATAAGATCATCATCAAATCAAGGGCCTGCGAACACTGAATACAATATCACAATAACTCCCCATCTCTCGTATAATTCGATGGGATATTCCATACTCCGTATCTCGTTGCCACGGCATATTATCCGTAAAAGTCTGTAAGTAATGACGATACTTACCCATGGGATATTTGCTGGAAGGCTCTAGGCTGCATGACTCGAATGCCGTCACTATTATCGCAGAGAAGACGCGCCATAGATGAACCCTTGCGTATCGTTTCGAGCTGACCTGTTGAATAAAGTCTATTGTTAGCTATTTGTATAATACATACAATACAATAAAATCGGAATACCCACGGGACTATGATTAAGATCAATACAAAGCAGCCATATCGGCAAGGAAGGGATTTTTCGTAGTTTTCAGGCTGATAAGTTTCTTGAGAACAAAAGTAGCTCATAGCATTTCCGATAAAAGTACATAATACTATACCTACTCATACGTACAGTCAAGTTGTTAAATAATTCTTGAACGTTATTTAAGAATTTAGAATAAGATTCAAAATCAAATTCATAGATATACTTTATTTTTCTACAATTACTGCAAATACAAATATTCATTCGAACCGACCTACTGATGGGCTACGGGAATGTCTTAATAGGTTTCCACGGCGATCATGGAGCGAAAAAGGCAAAACGGACAGGTTGGTTTCTGGTCAGTACGATTCTGACAGACTCTTTTGCTCCATCCAAGGCGTAACTTTTTTTTTATTTATTACACATTAAGGAAAAAAACAAAATACATAAATTAACATCTCAAAAACCTCAATAGGTTTGTTCGGATGTTGAAACACTAAGCAGTCATAATACTAACTAAATACACATAATTTACAATACATTGCGAGGTAGTTTAAAAATAATAAGTAAAACTATTACAAAAACAACGAGAGTGCGGGTCGATGTTTTACTAAAAATCTAACTAATTAAGACTAGGTAAAGACAAGCGTTTTAGTAAATACTAAATAGTGACTTTCAGAAATCTAGTTATTACTGTACTTGTTTGTGGGCGACTCTTTTTGTTTTCCCGTAGTTTAAAACCAATTATGATTTCCAAACTGTTAATCCCTAAGGAAAATTGTAGTAATTTTCCCTATCTTCCTACGCTTTTAGAACGGAAAGATTTGTATTTTTTGTTATGGAAAAACTCGACAAATACTAGACTGGTTTTAAAAATTTTCCACCTTTAGAAAGTTAGTTTATCGGCTTTATTTTATTTTCAAATTGCACCTATGCGAAGCCAGTGTGGGTTGTTAGCATTAGTTTATTAATAATGCTTATTTAGCTTCTCTTGTTCATTTATCCTTATTTAGCTTCTCTAGTGATATGTCTTTTATTTGCTGCACCAATAAACATAATATATTAATGATTTATTGAGGAAAATAGTAAAATAAGGCTGTAATTACACAGAAATACTATTTTAATAGCTTTGAGCAACGTGTTTTGAATTGCCTTTTTTCCCATTTTATTTCGTGCATTTATATTTTGATTTTATGTACCTAATAACATAAATTTTAAACTCCTATTGTTACGAACCATTAAGCCTCCTGCAGACACACGCGATTAATCGCGCGGGGCGACATGTCGCGGTTCATTCGCAGTATTTTTAGAGTGGAAATTAGCTTGGCTCGTTGTCGCAGCGCGATTAATCGCGTGTCTGCAGGGGGCTTTATGGATCAATGTAATCTGACTTATGAAATAAATTATTATTATTATTTCACTAAAATTTATGATGAGGGAATGTTATCCATTTATTAGAATGGCATTATTTTGTGTCGTAATTAAGGGTGTACATGGATTATGAATTGACATTTTAAAAGAATGATTAAAAAGCATGCAACTTCATGTAACCCGTTAATTTTTTATCAGACTTTCAGGATTGTTAACGTTATCCTTTTTTTTAATTTTTTTATTATCAGATATTGAGCAAGTTAAAAAAAAGTTATTTGGCGACACTAGGAATTACTCCTGAATCGTTGCCTAAAGAACTATTGGTAAATCATTTTTTTTTTTTTTTTCCTAGCCTGCTCTGTCCCACTCCTGGGCAAAGGCCTCCCTCCACTCTTTCCATCTTTCACGACACTTTGCTTCCTCCTTCCAGTTCGGGCAGAATCTGTCTAGTTCGTCCCGCCATCTCCTGCGTGGTCTGCCACGACCTCGCCTCACTGTCTCAGGGCACCAGTATTGTGTTATTTTGGCCCACAGTTCGTCTGGCATGCGGCAGACATGTCCTGCCCAGTCCCACTTCAGTTGGGCAGCCTTCTGAGCCACGTCAGCTATATTTGTTTTGGAGCGCAATATTGTGTTTCGTACTCGGTCCGTTAATTTCACACCTAGTATACTGCGCTCCATTGCTCGTTGGCAAACCTTGAGTTTGGACTTCTGGATGTCAGTCAAAGACCAAGTTTGTGCACCGTAGGTTAAGACGGGGAGAATACACATGTCCATGAGCTTACGTTTCAGTGCTATTGGCAACTCACCCTTGAACAGTTCCTTCATGGACCAGTAGCTTTTCCAGGCGTTTTCCGTCCGTCTCACGACTTCTTTGTCTTGCCTGGCCTGGAAAGAGACTACTTGGCCCAAGTAAAGGTATTCCTGGACATGTTGTATTGTCTCCCCATCTACTTTTATTATTTTTGGTGTTTCATTACACATAACTTTGGTCTTCGACATATTCATCTTCAGTCCAACCTCAAGGCTTGCATCGCTGACATCTTGTAGCATCCGCTGGAGTTCTGTGGCTGAGGATGCAAACAGAACAATGTCGTCTGCGAAACGGAGATTTGTCAGTCTCTTCTCACCGAGAAGAATGCCCCTTTCTCTCCAATCGACTGCCAACTTCTTAAATACTTCTTCGAGGGTACTGGTGAATAATTTAGGAGACAGTGGGTCACCCTGTTTGACCCCTTTTTCAATTTTAAATTTTGGACCTGTGGTTTGTAATTTAATTGCAGCTGTACTACTTCTGTAAATATGGCGTAGAAGATGTATGTAGGTGGGATCAATGTTCTGTTTGTTTAATGCATCAAAAATGGCCGTGTGTGAAATGCTGTCAAATGCTTTGGAGTAATCAACAAAAGCTAGGTGTAGTGGACGTTTAAATTCCTGATGTTTTTCTATGAGCTGATTGATTGCATGTAGATGGTCTGTTGTAGATAGGCCAGGACGGAACCCTGCTTGTTCGGGAGGTTGGTGTTTGTCCAATTCGCCGGATATATGAGTTTCTAGTATTTTAATGAACAGTTTATAAATATGTGATACGAGACTAATGGGCCTGTAATTATTAATATCTGACTTATCACCTTTTTTATGGAGCAGAATAATGTTTGAGTGACAAAAGTCTTTAGGGAAGTTGCCGGACTGTAAAATGCTGTTAAAGAGTTTGGTTAGATAAGAGAGGAGGATGGGTTCGCCTATTTTCAGGGATTCTGTGCTGATGCCATCTTCACCAGATGTTCTATTGTTTTTCAGTTTTTTGAGAGCTACGTGAACTTCATACGCAGTTATGGGTGGTATACTACAAATCATACAAATAAATATTTATTCGGTGCGGATATCGAACCCGCGCCACGCAGCGCTGTAGTCCATCGCATGCCCACTGCGCCAAGTCATGCCATCAAGATATCTAATAAACTTCTATACATATATTTTTTTGTTGTCTCCATAAAAAAAATGTTTTTTTGCGTTGGTCGCGACATACGTCATCTCGCCTGATTGATCCATAAACTATCAGATTGAGGAATACACGTGTACTAAATCTTGGGCAACTTTTTGAGCAGAATATTCTAGACATAAAATTGATGTTTTTTCTTTTTTGGCCGACAGATTGATTTGTAGTCGTAAAAATAGATTACGAAAATAAATTAGAATTACATGATGCATTATTATACAACAGATTTCAATTTCGTACCCATAATGCAAAAACCGATTATCTGCATTTTTAAACCAATTTTTAGTTAAATATAGAAATCGAATCCTCAAGTCACGACGAAGCTGCAGGTAAAACCCATTTATCGCTCGAATTTTGATGCAGATAATCGGTTTTTGCAATAAGGGTACGATTTGTAGAAACCTATCTGCTTGCTTCTCAAATAACTTTTCCTTTGCAAATAATATCCTGCCAAAGATATCTTGTTTTTCTTTGGGATATTAAAAGAAAATTGATCTTTCAAAATCCAGTAGCTTCGACATGAGAACGTGATCGTGAGTCAGATCGTCGCATTAGGTGTAATTTAAAAACTCGACCGAAAACCTTTAATTCTTTGAAAACAATATCCAAATCCACTTCCAAATTGTCTCTATATAACAGTAATATAATAATTATGTTATCTACTTACTTGGCGTAAAAGCTGTGTCCGGATCAGCTCCATTTTCGTAGAAATATCTGTCTCCAACTCGAGTCCTGTAGAACTGTTCAGTTAGAATGCACAGGTACGTAGGCCCGGACTGTGCTCCCCGCACGTTGCGTTCCAAGGATCCTGCCACCACCAGCTCGACATCTTGAGGACTCTCGTACAGGTTTTGAAGAACTTTCACGTTCTGGTAGACAAGGAAAATTATTGAAAAAATACTATCATTATGTATCTCTGTTTGGATTTCCTCAAAGATTTTTTTATGGGATAGAATGAGAAATATTTTAAGTAGGTACCTCCTAGACAAGTTTTTTAAAGGTGCAGCAGCAGCAGACTAATATATTTATAACACTAAACTTAATCTAGTAATATAAGTATATCACTAAACTTGGACCGTTTTATAACTATATTCCTAGTGAGATGGTAAAGAATCGCTTTCGTATAACTATGTTACGGTACATAATAATTATATCCCTAGGAATATAACTATATTACGGCTTTATCTATCTTACTGCGACATTTATAATATACGTTACTCATTTCAAGCCTCGAAGGTTTGATAGTAGTTTGTAGTGGTAGTTTGTTTCTTCTCACATTCTCGTTAACATTGCTCCTTCATTAAAATCCGGTGTTTGCATAAATGTCAATAAGGTTGAAAAGGTTTTTTTATTCTCCGTGGTTTCACCCCCGCTGCTCGGCTCCTTATAGGCGTAGCGTGATATTATATAACATACTTATAGCCTTCCTCAATAAATGGATTATCCACAATTTTTCAATTCAAAACCGTGGTTCTTGAGATAAGCGCCTCAACCGAACAAACAAACTCTTCAGCTATATAACATTCGTTTAGATAAGGAATTAAATAACTTAAAATAATATGAATTGTACAAAAAAGATAATAAGTACGTAATACACGTAATTTTTCATTTCGCTATAAGTAATAAAGAAGTCAAGAACATGGCGGGCTTTGTTTTTGAGTCTGCGATTTTTAGGGTTCCCTAGCCAAATGGCAAAAACGGAACCCTAATAGATTCGTCATGTCTGTCTGTCTGTCCGACCGTATGTCACAGCCACTTTTTGTCGAAAGTATAAGAGCTATCCTGTTGAAACTTGGTAAGTAGATGTATTATGTGAACCGCATTAGGATTTTCACACAAAAATAAAAACAAAACTTTTGGGGGTGCGTCCCATACTTAGAATTGAAACTAAAAAATTGTTTTTTCACCCAACCCATACGTGTGGGGTATCTATGGATAGGTCTTTAAAAATGATATTGAGGTTACTAACATCATTTTTTTCTAAACTGAACAGTTTGCGCGAGAGACACTTCCAAAGTGGTAAAATGTGTGTCCCCCCCTGTAACTTCTAAATTAAGAGAATGATAAAACTAAAAAAAAAAATGTTGACGTCAACAAAAACTTCCAACGAAAATTGGTTTGGATGAGATACAGTTCGCAGTTTTTGAGATATAGTACATTTTCAAAAACCGCAAATTTAACTTTGCCATTCATACAAACACTATGAAAAACAAAATTATTTTTATTGTTTGTGTATATTACTTACTAATCTCAATAAAATAATTTATCCCTAATCTATACTTGCTACTACGGAACCCTTCATGGGCGAGTCCAACTCGCACTTGGCCGGTTCTTTCTTTTTCTTAAGTGTTTGCGAAGACTAACCAGTTTATGAAAAACCTCAAGATTTGAATAGTCTCTATAATGAAAATGAAACCATATTATCTCGGTAACAGTTTCCATTTAGTTTTAGAAAATCCATCAACTGCGACCTTAATTATGATCAGCCACAGTATGTAAACCAGATTCATAATAGAAGAAAACACTTGACAAGTCCACGATTTTTATTATTATAGGGCCCGATATGATTCTAAGAACAGCCGAATTTTGTTTGTATTTGGATCGCGGATTGACCCTCAAAAGTTTCGAGAATTCTTAAGCCTGGAATATTATCGTCATATTTAAAATCTCTTGTTATTTTTACGTCGGGGTTTTCAAAATCTTTTCGGAAAATCTATTACCTACGAAAACAACAAGACTGAAAAAAGAATAAAGGTCAACCCAAATTGAGGCAAATCGTGGGACCTGAGACGGGATACGGGGTTTAGTCCATGTTCAATCTCCACAATTTCTACCTTCGTCCATGTTTAACCCCTAAACGTAGGATTTCAATAAATTGGTAATCTTTTCTTTTTCCATATTCAACCCTTTGTTGTTAGGTAACTTAAAATGACATTAAAGTAATACTGAGAGCAGATGTGTTTAACTATTAATTTTCTTTACAAAAAATAATCTTTTACTTGTATTATAGCAAGCTGTTGTTTATTTATTCCGCGTCAAGAAACCTCTTTCTACACATTCCTGTTGAACAAACCTTCGGGTAATCGCGCAACGACCTGGAACCTATCGGTGTAGGTAGGACGTCAGCACTGCCCCGGACAATCCTCAAGCATAGTGTCCTTTAAAGGAATTTCCCATTAGTGAGACCCTAAGTGTATACTATAGGTATTATGTGCCTATTTATTGTATTTTGGGAACCTAAGTGTATACTATAGGTATTATGTACCTATTTATTGTATCTTTTTGTTTCATAACTTCGCCACCACCGCTGCCGCTGTCTGAGTGGCCGATTGCGTTCTACGTGATGACTGCGGATTCAAATCTCAAGTACCAATGTTTTTTTTTCAGGTTGTCCTCTATTACTTTTTAAGGATTTTGTTTGCACCCAAATAGAGCTCGGTCTGCCAGCTCGGTATTAGGCTAGCTACGATATAATTTGTAAGGTTAGATATAAAGTTATCTAACATGTCAACTTAATATTGTGATTCAGAATTTATCGTAGTTTCTTAGTTCTTTCCTTACTTTCCTGGATAATAACCCAGGACACGAAAAATACAGTTACATAAAAGTTTGGTATCACGTACTCACGTGTCACATTTCATACATAGCAAACATTTTCGTGGTCGTAATAAATTGGATTAATTATATTGTAACAGTATTCCACACGTTTCACTTGGCAGACACAAATTATGTTAGCAACTTGTTCTTAATCTTTTAGAGCAGGGTTTTTCAACCTGTGGGTCGCGACCCCCCCGGGGGTCGCGAAGCCTCTTCAGGGGGGTCGCGAAGCTTCTATAGGGGAGTTGTAAAAGGTTGGAAAAGCTACAGCATTAAAAAAAAACAAATAAGTTTAAAAAGATATATTAAGGCGCTCCCTCACCGCGAGCATTCACCTGTAATGTAACTTTACAAATTCGAGCATTTCATCGGTGAGGGAGAACAATCGAGCATCACAATGTGCACCTTGTACCAAATCTATAATAAATGTACACGAATGCTCGTCAATCAGGGAGGTAGTACTGATGTAATGCTCAAAGTCGAATCTATAATGTTACATTACACGCGAATGTTCCCGGTGAGGGAGCGCCTTTAGGATAAATGTTAACTAAAGGTCAATTATAATCATTTGTATCAAATCAACAAAAAATAAAAATAACTTATGAGTTTTCTATCTTATAGCGGCCATACACCATACTGCCTATCGTACAATCGGCATGACGATCGATTTGATCAAATTGGCAGTTCGTCCATATACACCATACACCATACTGCCTATCGTCCAATCGGCATGACGATCGATTTGATCAAACTTCAAATCGGCAGCAGTGATGCCAGCTTAGCAACTTTATAGCTAGATCTAGCTATTATTCGGTGACCGACAGCTACAATTTTATAAAAGTTGTGGCTTAACTTTTTAGCTACTGTTTTACCGACTTGTTTTTTTACCGGTCTATCCCACTGGTGGGAATCAGTTGATAATACAAGTGAAGGTCGGAAAACATTTGCTTATCGTTAAGCAAATGTTTTCCGACCTTCAAGCGATTTTCGACCTTATTGACATTTATGCAAACACCGGATTTTAATGAAGGAGCAATGTTAGCTAACGAGAATGTGAGAAAAAACAAACTAAATTTTAAATGTCAATAAGGTCGAAAATCGCTTGAACCAGTTTTTTCCACTCCACTCCACTGTAAAAAGTGTCGTGACAATTTTTTCCGCCTAGCCCCCTTTCGCAACGCGCCATAAGGAACTTCGTTCCAAAAAAATAAACGTTTCGAATTGAGAACCTCCTCCTTTTTTTACGTCGGTTAAAAAGTAGCTACCGAATATTAGCTAGATCTAGCTATAAAGTTGCTAAGTTGGTATCACTGCTGCCGATTTGAAGTTTGATCATTCAAATCGATTTGATCAAATCGGCATGATCATGCCAATTTGATGGATTCCACGCCCACACACGGTCAAATCTAACTGATCAAATCGGCAGCGTCATGCCGATTGTACGATAGGCAGTATGGTGTATGGCCGCTATTAAACATTTGTATCAATTTCACGAAAAATAACTTATGAGATCTTTACCATCTTAAACATTTGTATCAATTTCACGACGTTACGACGAAAACGAGTAACTGTGTTGGATTGAATATTTATTTGTCACAAAATAAAATACATGTAAAAAATCCAATGGGTAGGGGGGTCGCGAAATATTTCTTCATACTAAAGGGGTCGTGCCATGAAAAAGGTTGAAAAACCCTGTTTTAGAGCATTCATATGACAGTTTCCCTACCTACAAGATGTAAAGAGTATGTCTCTGTGAAAGTGATGCTATATTTAGAGACATTTGAATACAGTCCGGCACCGGAGCGTTTGCTTATGATGTAACAAATTCAAGATTCATGTATGAGCAAGAGCATAGTGAGAGCATTCCTTTGTAATGTAACGGGTAACTGCAACAAACTGTATCATTACAGGTTGCGCAGTGTAGTTAATGCTATCCTCCCTCGCGCACTAATGCTGGGAACAGCACTGTTTCATTGCAGGAGAGACAACGTCTTTTTTTTTTTTTTAGGGTGGCAAAATCATCAAATGAGTCCTCCCGCCCTGGGTGGGGCTGGAGGGACTGTCAGACTCTTACTGACTAAAATCCACCCGTGTTCCGTCGGATGCCCTTTACGTTACGGGGCCACGGAATCCTGGATTAAGAAAAATCCGCGACCCCGGCAGGCATTTGGCCCCATAAAGGGCCCCGTCGGTGACGCGTGAAACACGACGCGTCACCGACCCGGGCTTGGTCCTTGGTCGGACGGCGAGCATACCCATTACTCACCGTCCGCAAGCCCGCTCCGCCGCTGTGCCCTCTGCTGTTCAGAGGGACACGCGTTGGAGCGTCCACCCGACAGGCTATTTGCATACGGGCAAAGAAACCCCTTAGGCACAGAGTGCCTAAGGAGAGTTTTTGCCCGCATCCCAGGGTGCACCGGCCCGAAAAACTGGTCTTCCCCCCGGACGTATCCGAGAGGGAACTCCAGTCCACGGGCGCACGTGGAGGTTTCCTGTCTTAGCACCCCAGAGACAACGTCTTAACGATTAAAATTACTAGTTGGCATGCGGACGGCAAGTAATGGTAAGCTGGCGAACTTCCCATTACTTGCCGTCTGCCCGATCAGGGACCAGGCTTGAATCGACTGCGCTTTGTGTTCCACGCGCGCCTTGGGAACTATCAGCAAACGTACGGGCCTGGGGTCGCAGGACTATTTTAAAAGGGTATGGCCCAAGAACGCAAAGACCAAGTGAAGGAACAGGGTGGGAGGCAATGATATTGTAAGTAAAAAAGGTGTAGATACGTTATACGCGCTCAAAAACAGACGTGCAAAAATGTGGTTGATTCACAAACCTTGACCTCAGTCCGACGTTGCCAGCGACATCGGATACACTTCACGTACTACAGAGTGAGTCAAAAGTAAAAGTGACTCAAAACCACCGAAAATGCCGTCGTGTGTGATGAGATATTGTACAAATTATACAAGCAAGACTTCTAAAAGTCAAAGAATCACTTATCATTCGTAAATATATTATTTATCTTAATATTTTCACAAATAAAACATTACGTTTCTATAATATGGCGTCGTAAAAGAAAGAGTGCGAGTGAGAGTGCGAGTGAGATAAAAGAGAGAGCGTCACCATCTAGCTGTCACTTTTTTTCATATTGGTTTTATCAAGCTATCCTTATTACTTGTAGTGAAATGTAATGTGTGTGAATAAAAAGTGTGTATGTGTGCTGCCTCTCTGCGCGGTACGCTTTTTTCTGTTGTTTTGTACGTGTATAACATATCTATGACTTATAATATCATTGGTGGGAGGGGTGTATTACAACGTCTTAAAACCAGGCTTATTCCTGTGAGTGAACGAGATGGCGCTAGACGACTTGTATAGCTCTGTCACTTTCACTCTCCGGAACAAGCCTGGTTTTAAGACGTTGTAATACCCCCCAGGCTGGTTTTTAGTCAGTAAAGTCTGACAGTCCCTTTCGCTCCATCAAGAGAGACAGAGGGACTCATTTGAAGAAATGCCAACTTGAAAAAAAAAGAAACGGCCTACATTACTCAATCTCACTCTCAATTTCCTATCAAGCACCGTTTTATCCTCAGGGTTTTAGCACAAGTTTCCCGTTCTCTACGTACCTACAGCATACTTGAAGTATGTACGGCATAATTATATATTATATGAAAAATGAAAAAGCGCATCTAGTGTACGAAGGACGCTTTGATTTTCCATCATGTCCCCCTTTACTTTAGATCTCAAAAACTTGACAACTCGTGATAGACCTCGGACCTTTTCGAAATGGTTTTTTTTTATCTGTAGCAAGACAAGCTTACCTCTGCAGAGATGTAGTCCAGCATATCGTAGAAAGTCTTAGGTACAGAGAGGCCGCAAGCAGCTCGGGTGGCCACGTAAGACCCCAGACCGTGGTCACGACCTCTTTGGATGTCCGTCGCTCGCAGGTCACCTCCGAAAGTATTGTTACGCCTGTAGAGATAACAGATTACTGTTAGGAATGGTACCTCATTGTTATATTGTTAATGTGCCGTTAAACTGAGCTGATAGCATAAAACGGCCACTTTAAGAAATATTCCTAATGTTTCACTTCTTGTATTTCCAGTAACGTCAGGTGCGTCCCCACAGAACGAGCAGCCTCGCGAGGCATTTGCTTCGCGCGGCAAATGCCTCGTGAGGCTGCTCGTTCTGTGTGGACGCACATATTGGCTATGCATTCACGAAGTGAATCTTCTGGGATATTGCTAAACAATAAAAAAGTGGCCGTTTTAGAAACGTTTTGATCAAACTGCAGGCTGCAGTCAGATTTTGACTGGTATTTCAATTCACACAGTCAGAAGTCTGGTTATTGGTTACCCAGGACTTCTTTTTTTTATTGTATGAAAAATTTGGAACTAAGTATAACCTCGTTACTAGAAAGTTCCCAGGTTGCTATGTGTATCATTATTACTTGAAATCACAATAAAATGTGTTCAATATAATAGGTTCAATATAATAGTCAACAATGTTGTTCAAGAAACCCCATAATAAGAGTAGGTATGATGATTCAAGTCCTTCAAGTTTATTGGCAGTTAGTAAACACCAATAAGTTATATCGAACAACAAAGAAATAGCACAAGGACGGGAACGGGAAGAACACGTGCCTTTCTGGCTTTTAAGGGTCTAAGTCTTTATAATGAAACTTTTATTTTTTTAGCGTGGTAAAATCATCAAATGAGTCCTCCCACCCCGGGCAGGGCGGGAGGGACTGTCAGACTTGTACTGACTAAAATCCACGGTGTTCAATAGCCCTTTATGTTCCGGGGTCACGGTAATGAGATAAGTCCCGCGCCCCCGGCAGGCTTTGGCCCTCTAGAGGGGGGCCCCGTCGCTGACGCTCTTTGAGGCGCACGTGGAACACAACGCGCCGTCGACCCGGGCATTGTCCATGGTCGGGCAGCGAGTTGCCCTTTACTCGCCACCCGCGTGCCCGCGCCTACGGTGGCCGGAGATCGTCTTGCGACGTCCGTCGCCGTGGGCGTCCACCATTTTTATGATGAAACTTTGGAAAAAATAAAGAAATACCTAGAACTATCAAAGAAAATAAACAAACGTTAAAAATTATTATTATTTCTAAGTAATAATCCCAAAACCTTTAGAATTCTAGGAATGTTTAGAAGACAAACAATAGGCGGTAATATTATATAAGTAATTTGAAATATTCAATTTCTTGTTTATTATTTAACTTGTTTGTACAAGTTAAATAAGAAAACAAGATACTATCAAAACAATTAGCTAGAATAACTAGATAGATAAATAGAAAACATACAACGAAATTGATTAAATTCCTTTCAACGCAACGTGACGAAGATAACAATTTAAAGCCTTATCAAGGATTGTACCTAAACTTATACAAGTGCGTGTATATAAGAAAACTGGCCCTTTAGCCAAACAGCACACGACAGCAGACGACAATCGTTATCGCTCAGCAGTCACTAATACATTTTTAACCGACTTCAAAAAAAAGTAGGTTCTCAGTTCGATCTGTATGTATGTATGTATGTTTGTCCGCGATTAAGTATCTCGCGTTTGGCTGAACCGATTTTGATGCGGTTTTCAGGAAAGTGTTCATTACATTCTGGAGAAGGTTTTAGTATATAACACTAACGGATATCCTGTGACGTTGCCCGCGTGGATCCGGTTTTAGGGTTCCGTAGCCAAATGGCAAAAACGGAACCCTTATAGATTCGTCATGTCTGTCTGTCTGTCTGTCCGTCCGTATGTCACAGCCACTTTTTGTCGAAAGTATAAGAGCTATCCTGTTGAAACTTGGTAGGTAGATGTATTATGTGAACCGCATTAGGATTTTCACACAAAAATAATACCATAACAAATTTTGGGGGTGCCCCCCATACTTAGAATTCATAAATCATCAAATGAGTCCTCCCACCCCGGGCAGGGCGGGAGGGACTTTCAGACTTGTACTGACTAAAATCCACGGTGTCCTTCCTTAGCCCTTTACGTTCCAGGGTCACGGTAATGGTATAAGTACCGCGACCCCGGCAGGCTTTGGCCCTCTAGAGGGGGGCCCCGTCATCTTGCTGACGCTCTTTGAGGCGCGCGTGGAACACAACGCGCCGTCGACCCGGGCATGGTCCATGGTCGGGCGGCAAGTTGCCCATTACTAGCAGCCCGCATGCGCGCCTGCGGTGGCCGGAGATCCTCTTGCGACGTCCGTCACCGTGAGCCTACCACTGCGGATACTTACATACACTAGCGCATAAAGTTGAAAATCTATTAAAAACTGCTGAGCGATAACGAACGAAACAAACGAAAACGATCTATAAACTACAATAGATTTCCAACTTTACGCGCTGGGGTATAAAGTTAAAAATGAATTAGTGCAATGACTGCTGAGCGATAACGATTATCGTCTGCTGTCGTGTGCTGTTTGGCTAAAGGGCCTGTGATCATAATACATATGATCGTTGAATAAAATACATACGAGTATTATGTATTTTTTTCAACGATTTGTTTGCGTTTAAAACCACTATCTCGTCTTGACTAGAAGTAACCTATTCACTCTCGACTTAAAGTTGACCCCCAAGCCCCCAAGGTAGTAGCTAGCAAGGTTGTAGGACCATGAAAGTTCTTGTCAGACATCCGTGAAACTAACGCCTAACTTAAAATTTATTGACATAAATCAGTTTGAAGACGTAATATCAGCAGAGATTGGTTTTAATATTAATGAGGCAATAAATCTCGTCGTAAATCATCGACATTTCGACCATCGTTAACCCTTCTTTACTGATTTCAGAAGCTTGTTTTGAATTTCTAAATATAGCTAGGGTTATTTGTAGAGATGGGCCAATTATTATTTTGACCGACTAGGCTTCTAGTTGGTTACAAAAATGTCGACGATTCGACAAAATTCGTATCACATCATCATTAAATGCACCCACTGCTCGTTAGAGGAAATTCAAAAGGTTTTGGAATATTTTTGTATGAGACATGTCCTGTCTAAATGCCATTTTTGGGGGTTCGTACCTCAAAAGATAAACGGAACCCCTTGAGGATCACTTTATTGGCCGTCTGTCTGTCTTTCTGGCCGTCTCAATACCCTTTTATGTTGAAATTAACATGACATACTCAAAAAAAAAATTATCTAAGTCAACGCAATTAAAAGAACGCATATAAGAGAGCAGTGGTGGCCCAGTGGTATCGGTCCCGACACGAGTTATAGGTCGTGGGTTCGAACCCCGCCAGGCGCATTACTTTGTGTAATTTATTTCATCACCACTGCTCTCAAAACGGTGAAGGAAAACATCGTGAGGAAACCGGCATGTCCTAGAACCAAAAATTCAAAGACATGTGACATCTACCAACCCGCACTGGACCCGCATGGTGGATTATGGCCCACTCCCTCTCACAGAGAGGAGGCCTGTGTCCCAGCAGTGGGAACATTATAGGCTGATGATGATATATGCTTCGTTTTGCCATTCTGATACCCACCCACCTAGAACTTCGCACCCAACGAATAGGATTCATCCCTTTGTATATAACCATATGATATCACTTGTAACTTGCATTGATCCAGTCAAGAATTGTATGCAACAAAAAAGAAAACAAAATCTTCTATCGACTAGTCAGTACCTACATCTCTAGTAATTTGGTCTCTTTTGCATCCAATATGACGTTCTTTCCAAGACGAATCCCGTAGCGAAGTAATAAATGGCTTACTTGAACAAGAATTGAGTGATTTCCGAGTCCCAGAATTGGTCGCTGAAATCTTGTTCCTGAGTTGCGAGTCCTCTAGCCAAGTGATCAAAGGCGTTGTCAAGTTCTAGAAGCAGGGGTCGGTTGAACCAGTCACTCAAACGAACGGTGTCGAGTACACGACGTCTCTCCGATATAAGTCTGTGAAAAATGCAAGAAAGAATAGTTTTTATATCCTTACTGATAAAATACAAAATATGATTTTTTTTGGTCATTAGAGAAAAAAAAACATTGATATGGCAAGGTTTTGCGTATGTTACATAGCATGTTTCTTCTATAGTATAAACCCAGATAGAATCGGAATTGCAATTTCCTATCTCATTAATATTAATAGTCAATAAATGTGTGCTTGATTGCACCAGAGTCAATTTAGTAAAAACATTGTATAATAGACATGGAGCAGTATGTTAACCCTAATGATCACATTGTTATATCGATTTTGGTAAAGGGGGGAGAGAGTCCGCCATCTATACTAATATTATAAAGCTGAAGAGTTTGTCCGGTTGAATGAGCTAATCTCAGGAACAATAGGAACCGAATTAAAAAAACCGGCCAAGTGCGAGTTGGACTCGCCCATGAAGGGTTCCGTAGTAGCAAGCATAGATTAGGGATATAATTATGTTGAGATTAGTAAGTAATATACACAAACAATAAAAATAACTTTGTTTTTCATAGTGTTTGTATGAATGGCAAAGTTATATTTGCGGTTTTTGAAAATGCACTATATCTCAAAAACTGCAAACTGTATCTCATCCAAAATTTTCGTTGGAAGTTTTTGTTGTGGTCTACATTATATATTTTTTTTAGTTTTATCATTCTCTTATTTTAGAAGTTATAGGGGGGGACACACATTTTAGCACTTTGGAAGTGTCTCTCGCGCAAACTGTTCAGTTTAGAAAATAATGATATTAGTAACCTCAATATCATTTTTAAAGACCTATCCATAGATACCCCACACGTATGGGTTTGGTGAAAAAAAAATTGTTGAGTTGCAATTCTAAGTATGGGGGCACCCCCAAAATTTGTTTTGTTTTTATTTTTGTGTGAAAATCCTAATGCGTCTGTCTGTCCGTCCGTATGTCACAGCCACATTTTGTCGAAAGTATAAGAGCTATCCTATTGAAACTTGGTAGGTAGATGTATTATGTGCGGTTCACATTTTTATATAATGTACACTTCAACAAAAACTTCCAACGAAAATTGGTTTGGATGAGATACAGTTAGCTGTTTTTGAGATATAGTGCATTTTCAAAAACCGCAAATATAACTTTGCCATTCATACAAACACTATGAAAAACAAAGTTATTTTTATTGTTTGTGTATATTACTTACTAATCTCAATACAATTATATCCCTAATCTATGCTTGCTACTACAGAACCCTTCATGGGCGAGCCCAACTCGCACTTGGCCGGTTTTTTTTAAATCTGACCCAAATTGGTACGCACAATATTGAGTGATTTACCATGTTATTTTAATATCATGGACTTCTTATAGGTTTTCCTATAATCTATAAGTAGAAAACAAATTTATGTTTTTTTTTTTTTCAAAATTTTAGGTTCAGTAGTTTCGGAGATAAGGGTTCCGTTTTTGTATTCGGACGTACGGAACCCTAAAAACTGCAAAAAGAAATGAATAGGTGCGTCCCCATAGAGCGCGCAGCCTCGCGAGGCATTTTCCGCGCGAAGCAGCTCGGTTGGTGTGGACGTGTCTCGGGCTAGGCAAGTGACAGCGTTGCCGCGGTCGAGTGACCGAGCGCTCGAGCCATCCAGTGTCGGCTTTTGTTTTGCTCGCGTATTGTTTCGTGCCTCGGCCGAAAAAAAATAGACGCGTCCACACAGTGTGAGCAGCCTCGCTTGGCAGTTTCCTCGCGCAGCAAATGCCTCGCGAGTCTGCGCGCTCTGTGAGAACGCACCTATTGGACTAAGCTGCCTATGGGACAATTTATTTAACAAAGGTGTCTTATTGGTGATGATTTCTATTGAATCGACAAAGCTCATGAACCATGCCCAGGTCGACGGCGCGTCGTGTTCCACGCGTGCCCAAAAGAGCTGTCAGCAATCTGACGGGGCCCCCATAGATGGACGAATGCTTGAGTTGCGGGAAAGTTTAAACAGGTAACCGTGGCTCTGGAATGTTTTTAAGCAGTTTCTGACAGTCCTTTCCGCTCCACCCAGGGTGGAAGGACTTTTGACGATGTTACCAAGCAAAAAAATGCTGTTACTTCGAAATTCCTGATCCTCAGACCTCAAGGTTTAGCAGTAGTAACCACTACACTACTGATTAAAAATATACTTAAATCTGCCATACGTACTTCAAGTAACCCCTGATCAAGGTGTGGAAGTGTCTGAAGGCGGCTGTGGCGTGCTCGTCCAGCACTGAAGGGTCCACTCCGGGATTGTAGTCGTTCACGTAGCCGTGAGCCCCCGGGTAGATCAGCTTGTTCTTCACCATGTTTTCAAAGCCTAGATGGGAAGAATAAATAAGCCCCTTCGTCTACTAGCGGACGCTAGACTCCGCATAACTTACGACTTTGGTATCCATTGAAACATGCCTGTGTACGAGCCTCTATTGATTTGTATTGCGATATTCGCCTTGATTCCAAAGTCATAAGGTATTCGGAGACTTGCGTCGCGTAGTGTGAGAAGGGGCTAAGTTTGAATCAAAAGATAAAATTAAAAAAGCTGCTGAAAATCATTTCTTTAATCTAATCTGATATTAATCTTTTATCATTCGTGATGCTGACGCACAGATTATCACCGCGCCTTTCATGCGCGTGGTTCTGAATTCGAACACGGGGTACCTCCCCTTATGCATTTTTAAGGTACCTATACAATTTCAATGTGGAAAATATTATTATTCCTATAAAAAGAAGTGATATAAAATGAGACGAAATAGTAAACATAAAAGGAAACTGAGTAGTGAGTTGAAGCACACTGAGCCGATGTTCAGTGGAGTAGGCGTCACTCTATATTTAAGTCTCGTAAAAGCCGACGCCAACTCACGCACATTGTTAGTGGAACCTTTGGACGGTTTATTATATGGTTCGTTGACCGACCGGTTGTCTCATTAGTCAGGCATTAAAGTGAATCTCATATATTATTGTATTGGCGTGTGTAAAATTAGTTGACGTCTAACACCCGTATACAAACGAACCGCGCGGACGAGCGGAACTTACCTTACCGCTCTCTTCTGATTACTGCGCTTTGCCGCTTCCACTAAAGTGCGGCATTGTGTCAAAATAGCCTAATTCAGTGTCTATCTTGCCGTCAATACTAGTCGTGAAGGGAACAGGAAAAATCACCCTGAGTAATAAGTGAAGAGAAGTCAAAAAAGAAAAAAAAAACAAGTATTACCAAAGCCAAAAAGTTTACACATATTAATACAAACAATTTCCTTTTCACAAGCGTGAAAAGGAAAACATAAAAAGTTGCTCAAGGTTAAGACAACAGTTTATCTTCTATTTAAGGCTATAAACGTGCCCTGTATAGCGATCAGTAGATCTTACAGCTTCCGGGAATCAAGGATTTCCGCTCTTGCATTAAGGACTCAGTGTTAAGAAGGCTTAATGAATGGATTAATAGAAGAATCGTTCAAATTCTAATGAAGCAACTAAAAGGCTCTAATTGACTGACTTATATTTCTAAAAGTGTTTGTTTCAGTTATTAATATGGAACAATCAACTTTTAACCAACATTCCAACTTATACGGAACACTTTGTTCAAACCTGACTCAGTAGTTAAGTAAACTATTAGTTCAAATCCTATAGTTAAATATTTTAACGAAAGTTTAAAACTGATCTTTAGGTACAGACCAAGAGCAAGAGGATCCGTACATCAGATAGATTTATATTCGAACTGTAAACTTGTAGGATAAGTATTTAATTTATTAATTACAATTGGATCGATTCCCGCACGGAGGAAATATTTGCATGAGTTTAATTGTTTGTAAACGCATCCCCGATACTGGAGAAATTTCTAGTGTTGAGCAAATAAGTTCTTTTTTTTTAATTTAGTCTGCGGAATTTTATTTTTACATTCAAAAAATATTGCTATATCACCAATTCGCACTAAGCGTTTTCAAACGTCTTTTATAATGCGGACAGCGAAGGAGTGGAACTCTCTGCCTGCGTCTGTGTTTCCGAACGCATACAACCCTAATCTCTTCAAAGTTAGAGTGAACAGGCTTCTTCTGGGTAAGCTCGCTCCATCGTCGACCTTGTCTTAGTCATTCCTGACCTAGACTAAGGTCAAGAGCAAACCCATCTTACATAAAAAAATGCTTCTTTTGCTAATAAGTGATGAAAAAGCAAGCATGTTAAAGATACTTACCTAAAAGAATAGGAAGATATTCATAATAGTTGATGTGTTGGATCTCGGCGATGTGGATACGTCTCGCTTCCTGGTAGATAGTTTCGTCGTTCCAGTGTGGGTTGAATTCAGCCAAGTTGTCGGCGATGCGGTTATGTTCACGCATCAGGATGACCTGAAGAACCGTCAACTGAGGGTTCTGGTTCACACGGATGTCACCTGTAGGAAAGAAAATTGATTGAAATAATGTCAAATATTCTTTGAGAATACTTCTTCCTATAGCAGCACTGAAGTACCTACATCGGCTAATAGTTACAGATAGAAGCCGCAGGTGGTTTTCTGTACTTTCGGTCTACTATCTATCATGTAAAAACGGCGTGAATTTATGTATGTAGTTCAAAGGTATGGGGAAGGCTTTTGCCCGCTCGCAGGACAATATAGGCAAACATTCAAAAAGTATTAAGTTACCGGTCATATTAAGCGTATAAGCCTGTAATCATTATGTTTAAGCCTTAGTTCCGTGAGGTGTTATTCATTTTAATATTTTAACCGACTTCAAAAAGGAGGAGGTTATCAATTCGACGGTATGTTTTTTTTTTGTATATTTTTTACGCGATTACTCCGCCAATTGTGGACCGATTTTCAAAATTCTTTTTTTGTTCGAAAGGAGGTACTTCTGAGGTGGTCCCATAGTCACCAAGTTGGGATCTGATAATTGGATCCTGGAGAAATCGAGGGCAACCCTCGAATTTTATAGGCCGACACACCGTTTTTCGCAAATTTTATGAAGTAATTTAAGTACTTGCGTATGGTAATCATAATTTCATGTAGCTGAGCTGATGATGGAAGGTAGAACTCCTTAATAGTAAGGAGTAGGCATCGACTGATTTAGTTTGAGTTCGCATATCTCTGGAACTACAAGTCCGATTTAAGTAATTCTTTTTTTGTTGTACTAGGTATCATTTAACTTTGGGAATATTGCAAGTTTCATCAAAATCGGTTCAGTAGTTTTTGAGATAGGGAATGTTATTAGCTTATTGTGTACATGAGCGATGTTATTACCGGTGTAATGGATTTTTATAATAATAATAATATTAATTCGGGTTGAATATTTAAACTAAAAAGAGTAAAATAAAAACTTTTTCAAAAAAAAATGTAACCGCCTTCAAAAACAACCACAAAAAAACCTACAAAATAACTTTTCTTTCGGATGTCGGTGGCAAAAAAAACACAATGAAATAAAGAAAACAAAGACACCGACTTCCGAAAGAAAAGTTATTTTGTAGGTTTTTTTATGGTTGTTTTTGAAGGCGGTTACATTTTTTTTTGAAAAAGTTTTTTATGAGCATTATCAGATTGTACTATCTTCATTTTAGGTGTAATAAGTACACTCTCCAGCAAAATACCATGGATACCTTAGTCTAAAGCCCACTGTATCTATTTAACTTACTATTACTACTACACGACTTTACTACAAGTATAAATCCTTTGTTAATACTCCACCCTCTCTCCCTAAGACACAAACTCCCTAAGAAACAATTAGAGACTAACACAAACAGTACACACAGACAGCAAACATTGTTAACGTACCTAAAAGTTATAGTAGACAGGTAACTAAGGACAACTACCTTCTAGTGCTGCGAAGTATTTGTACGATGGGAACCCAATTTTAATTGGAAGAACCTCTACAACGCCACTCGACCCAATAATTGCCCTCAAAGGGGATACAAGCAAAGATCAAGTAGATTTCCCCATCAGTATTCAAAGAGCTTATGGTTGTGTAAGCATTTGCGTAGAACGATCTGTTTCTTTACTGCCTTTAACTCTGTAAATATACTTAAGTAGATTCAGTGAACCCTCTTCAGTATTCTATAACTGAAATTGGTTTTGCGTCCAAAAATATACTTATTTTGTAGCTAAGTTATTCGCTGTATCAACAAAAAATGATTTAGCCGTGTTTGAGTATATTATCGCAATCTCCATGTATCATGTGCGGTTTGTAATGGAAGAAAAATTGCCGGAAATTAGTGTCGTACATAAATTCATTGATAAAGACAATAACTAAAATAAATGTTGTCGAGTATTGGCTTTGTTCCAGAACAATAATATTTACATTTACATTATAACATCTCGCATTTTATTCGGTTCTGGACAACGCTCCTGGAGCGGATACCATTATATTGGCAAGCGTAGTGTGAAACCCACCCAGTTACTGGATGCGAAAGGTGGAGGACTGGGGTTTATGATGCGACTTGCAAATGCCCATGTCCAGCATTTGACTGAGTTGATTACTATTAAGTATTCTGTGTCGATTTATTAATTGATAACATAATGTAACAAATTAATCATAAACAGCCTATAATATTCTCACAGCTGGGTCACTAGACTTCCTCCTTGTGAGAAGGAGTAGAATGTTATCCACCACGCACGTCCAATGCGGGTTGGTATGACATGTCTTCAAATTATTGGTTCCAGGAAATACCGGTTTCCTCACGATGTTTTCCGCCACCTTTTTGAGATTAGTGGTGATGAAATAACTACACTGCTCTTGATAGGGCACGATATAAATTAGTAACTTACCAGTCAAGTAGCAAGGTTCCGTGGTCGATTGTGCAGACTCGCAAGTAATAGTAACATTGGGGTCCTGCGGGGGCCACTCCCGACCTCTCCTCACATTGGTCAGCAGACGGCCTCCTTGGAACGCTCTGATAGGGGTCGCTTGGCCTTGGCTGCTGCCGTATACCAGTGACAGATCCATGTAGGCTGTGACTGTTGTTATCTGAGAAAAAAAAATAAGTTGTAGGTATATGCTGACAAGCAAAAAAACTTCTGTAGTCGAAGGGTCTTGTCGATATCTACGATACGAGTATGATAAGGGTAGGTTAGTACCGTATTCACTATGTTCTTTTTTTAAAAACTTTGCCCCACACTTAAAATTTCTCATGCGATGTATGTGCGATTACAAACATTAAAGCCTCCTGCAGACACACGCGATTAATCGACATGTCGCGGTCCATTCGCAGTATTTTTATAGTGGAAATTAGCTTGGCTCGTTGCCGCAGCGCGATTAATCGCGTGTGTCTGCAGGAGGCTTTAAACTCACATTCAAAAACACCCAGACTCGGAACAACTACTTGTAGGTCATGCAAATATTTGTTCCGAGTGGGAAACGAACCAGCGATACGCTGCGCAGCATTCGATCGCTTAGCTACTGGGCCAACTGTGCCGTTAACATAGAGCCTCTGACATTTTCTCAGAAATGGGACATTGATATCAGTGGTTCTGTTTTATAAAGTTGATTTCGATTATCTCTCAAATGATAGCAAAAAAATTGCGAGCGAGATAAGATCATTCCTTCTTTCTTTCTTTCTTACTTTGAATGATGGTACCAGATTCACTAAAAAATAAGGAATCAGATTCTTGCAAAAGATAAAACACTCCAGATTCTACAGTAAAAAAGATTTTTTGTTTAAGCTGATAAGTCGTAAAAATAATAGTAGTAGTCGTATAAATAAACGAATTTAACTTTAAGATGAAAGTAATCATCTTAAAGTTAAATTCGTTTATTTGTGCTTCTTTCTCAAATACGAGATAATACTCCTTGAAGTTAGTACTGCGTACATCCAGACTTCGGAATCCAATACTTGGTCAAGTAATGTTTGAACAAACGTATTTACGTGTAAAAGTTTTCAAGCTGAAAGTGGAGTACATTTTACTGATAGGGGTTTTTGATTCGCTTTTACATGTAGGTACAAGTAAAATAGAATTGACAAATCTCAAAATTAAATTGTATACGTCTCTGGGGATCTCGAAAATCTACTTGTGTCTGATGGAATGGATTTTGTAAGGACAGGATAGAAATTATATGGAAATGAAACTATTTGTCAAGGGAATATTATGATTTTAGCTGACATTTAGATTTTTGGGTCTTATAAGGGCTCTATAGGTGACAACCGAAGTTAATTACCGAATGATTCCTCGAAAAGAAACTACGTTGTTCCCCACATGCCACAGGCTTGTGGTGCCCTTTTAAGACAGTCCCATGACCCCGGTAGAGCCTTAAGAGGCTGGGCCTAGATGAAATGGATTCCCTCTTTAGAAATGATTTAGAGAAGTCAAGACATAAGAAATATTGTAAAGAAATGAGGTAGCTGTGTGCCCTGAAGTAGGATAGAATAGACTGACACAAAATATTAACCTTTAACTTAAACCAATAAAATTACCTATGCATGTCATCAAACTAACGACGCCGATGTGGTTGTTGTTGCAAAAACCGGCCAAGTGCGAGTTGGACTCGCGTGAAGAGGGTTCCGTACGATTTATTTTTTGCCTACCTATAATTTTAATCGTAAATAATAGATGAATTGAAATTTACGAATAATTGAAGATTGGTATACACAATATTGAGTGATTTATCATGTTATTTTAATGACATGGACTTCTTATAGGTTTTCCTATAATCTATAAGTAGAAAACTAATTTTTGTAGTTTCGGAGATAAGGGGGGAGAAAGGTCAATTTTCGTCTATTTTCTTGAATAACGTGGAAACTATTTATTTTAAAATTACAAAAAAAAATACATTTAAGATCTTCTCAACAAGACCTTTCATTTGATATGTCACACGATGCAGTTTTTAAATTATATTTTTTAATTTTCCCCTTCCCCCCCAAAAATTACCTCCCATATACAGATTTCATCTATTCACGTCACACCTCTGTGCTTGGATCACATAAATTGATATGTGTACCAAATTTCAACTTAATCGGTCTAGTAGATTCGGACATAATTGACTGAAAGCGACAGACAGACGGACACACGACTGATCCTATATCCGTTTTTGTGTCCGAATACAAAAACGGAACCCTAAAAAGGAAGAAATGGAAGAAATGTGACTTCCGTCGTTCGATACGTCACACGCCAAGAAATTAATATAAAAAGAAACCTCACTCAAACATTTATTTAAAAAATGTCTTTACGAAAAAAGTTACGTTTTGTTTTGAACACGGAATCTGGAGAAGTGGACATTTTATAATTTATGTATAACAAAATAAAATGTCATTCGTTGTTTTTACACAAACCACATAACATTTTCACGGAAACTAGCCTCAGTGGCTCGTTAAATCAGTTTACTATTTTTGTAATACTCTGCTAAAATATCAGACTGTCGACAAAATTCTGAACCAAAAAATAAAATAAGTCGTTTTTGACTCTCACTAAATAAATAATAGCTTTCTAGCTCAGCTTTTTATTATAAATAATAAAAATAAAAAGGGGTTTTCAAAACGCAATAAATTGTCAGTGAACGACATGACCTCAAATCGTAATTGATATAGACATCGGATTCACTTTTAAAAGAATATACGTGAGTACAATTTTAAGAGAAGAATTTAATACTCAAAATATAACGTTTACTTTTCCAACAGAGGCCAGAGTTTCTTTTTAATAAAAGATAACACAACAGGTTGGACTTACACGAAAATTGGTACCTTAGTATTTTATTTTCATTCTACTACAATTTATTGTTCGTGGCGATAATTATAACAGTCGTCCGAGAACATCTTCAAGGTCAGGAGATGCTTGCATAGGTTCATTTTGTTTTTATTAAGCTATTGCATAGCTTTTATGCGGGCGCGAAAAACCTAACGAAAAAACCTGACCACATTTGACAGCACGTCGTTTCAGTTCGGGAGACTTCGGCAATCATAAAGGTACGGACAGACGTGCTAATAAAGGTACGAAGAGGGATTTACTTTTTCTTATTGATTCTAAACGGCCAGCTACAAAAGGACTTTTCACAATGTAACCTACTTATAAAATTCTCCTACAACAAAGAAGTTCTTTATTACAGTAGTGCACCACAAACATTTTAAATAAATTATATTCTCGTTAAATATACGCAGTAAGCGATTTTTTTCTTTTAAAATAAAAAATAAATGTTATGCGATAGCTTCACCGCGGCAGTCTCCGAGTGCCACATGTATTTTTTATTTATTGAAAGGTTCACGTTCTACCACTATCTCGACTAATGGATGGATGATGTCGTCGACGGTGAAGCACGCTTGACTAGAAGTAACTTGAAGATCCCAGAGGTTGTAGATATCAGGAACACAGACTCTGGCAGAGAATTCCACTCCTAAGCTGTGCACACAATAAAAGTATTGGAAAAACGCTTTGGACGTATCGGAGGGATGTTCACCATGTAACGATGGCAATTACTGAGTTTCCTCCGGGCGTAAGCACGCTCAGACGAATAAATATGCGCATTAAATTGTTCAGATAAGGGTGAATTTGCTATGGTAAGTTTCTGATGGATACTTCGGCTGTGAGCTAATATGAATTGGGTCTAAGCCGAAAGGCTAGGCTGTCATTTATGGAGCTATGACTGTTGCCACAGGTAGCCCGTGTTGTATGTTACCCAATATACCTAGTTAGTTGACCTACATTTCGGTATTTAGGACCAGGATTTAGGTCAATCCCTAAAATATTTCGGACGAGGCTTCACAAAAGAAGACTAGCCATTTTGAACATAATATATTCTAAGCATTATCAAACAAGAATACCCTATATTTTATTTTTAAGTAAATATTTGCTTTTAGACCCTTTGCTTAAAAAGAGATCAGTCTATTTGGTCCCGGGGATATTGTGAGTGGCGAGCAATCATCGGTTTGTATGCCAACAAAATAAGTAGAAATATCATCACACGAATAAGGAATATTGAACAATTCCGAATCTACATTTAAAGTACGACCAGGAATAAAAAGAATACTATATAGTAGTGTCCTTGTAGTGTCGAAAACACCTTAGGAATAGGTCCTCAAAAAAAAGTGTGTTATCATGCTGCATTCTAACACTTTGCTTATTCCTAACAAAATTTTATGGTTGCTTACTGTAGCATCTGTAGAATACGAGAGGTACCTAATGAAAATAAAAAATAACGACTTTTATTTCAACTACGATGCTTTCTATTCAGCTTGCTTTCTTAGTTTTTTCTGCCAGACGCCAGATTTTCACTTTTCGCATCACGGAGTTTTGGCTCTATTTTTTACCTTTACGCGTCTATTACAATAACAATTATGTATCCACCTGGCCCTAAGTAGTTTTCTTTAATATAAGCTTAAAGAACGTGTCTTTACTCGTTTTTGGCTCATTTCTGTTCTTCTTAAACTACTTTTGGGAATTATAACAATTTTTATTTTGTGCTTCTGCATATTAAAGTGTTTATATGACCTAATTTTATTGAACATCATAAATGACTTGACATTAAGGCTTATGTATTTTTCTAGGCCGGATATTTATAATCTACCTCAGTTGTTATGTTGATACTGTCAACGATCAACGATCGAATTTGCATGTCCAAGTTGTCCTGGTTGTCACCACGGCAAGGATCGCTCGGAGGACACGGTGGAGCATACGGTGCAGGACTGCCCCGCTTGGGCAGAGCACCGCCGTGTCCTCACGACGGCGATAGGCGGAGACCTCTCGCGCCCGGCATTGGTCGAGGCCATGCTGCGGGGCGATACGGAGTGGGAAGCGGTGGCCTCCTTCTGCGAAGCAGTCATGCTCGCGAAGGAGGAGGCGGGACGCGTGAGGGAGAGAACAGCGTCCTCCCTCCGCCACAGCCACAGTGATAGACGTCCACGGCGACGGGCGTCGCAGACGATCTCCGGCCACCGTAGCTAGGCGCGGGCATGCGGGCGGCGAGTAATGGGCGACTCACTGCCCGAGCACGGACCATGCCAGGGTCGACGGCGCGTTGTATTCCACGCGCCCCTGAAAGAGTGTCAGCATAATGACGGGGCCCCCCCTTTAGAGGGCCAAAACCTGCCGGGACGACCCCGGGACTTATCGAATTACCGTGACCCTGGAACGTGAACGGCAATTGAAGGACACCGTGTACATATGGGTGAGAGGACTCATTTGATGATTTTACCACGATAAAAAAAGAAGCTGTCGGCAAAGAAAACGAATCGGGATTTGTATTGAGATAGAATATTAATATCAGGCATAATCCAACTCAGCTCAAGTCAAGGTCAAACTGGCCCAACTCCGCCATTGCCATGACGATTAGCTGAGTCGAGTAAGTCTTAAGTTTAAAGTGAAATATGAATGTATCTTACCGGTTCAGCGGGAGCATTAGGAACTGTGCAGCCTCTATCCCTGGTCGTGCCAGTCCTCACGAAGTTCATGCATTGAGTTCCTTGTGGGGCATGGACGGGGTCATTGGGCGGGATCAGCAGGGGTGCACAAACTGGGTTCGTAGTTGCATCAGGGGTCAATTGCCCATTGTCGTCGCAGCACGTCACCAATTCCTTATCTGATAAAAAAAAAATGTATTATTAAGAAGAAGATTTTAAAATTGGACACAGCTGTAGCTTGAATCGGTCGGAACGATTTTCTAGCTTTTTCTTCTACTTAATATATATTTTAAGGCACTTTTGGTGTTATTAATACAATGTATGAGGTGTTGCGTTACCAATTTAGAACACAAAATGTAATAGGAACTACACTAATGCATGACAATACACTAGACTCCTAGCTTACATATCTAAAATTAGCTTTTTTTTTTAATAAACGATTATTTTTAACCGACATCCAAAAGGAGGAGGTTCTCAATTCGGATGTTTATATTTTCTTATTTTTTTATGTTTGTTCGGGCATAACTCCGTCGTTTACCAACCGATTTGAAAAAATCTTCTTTCTTGTTGTAAAGGGTACACTTCCCGAATGGTCCCATTAAAATTTTATCGAAATCGGACTAGCACTTTTTGAAAAATCAACAAAAACCTAAAAAGTTTTCAACATTGTCTACACCGATTACTCCGAGGTTTCTGGTCCGATTTCGATGATTCTTTTTTTGTTCGATACACTAATCTGCCATTTGGTCCCATAACATTTTCATTTAGTTTGGTGCAGTAGTTTTCATTTTTTTAGCTCATTGTGTAAGAGTTGGGCGATGTTATTACCGATGCTACGGATTACAATATTTTAGTGTACATGTAAGTATGTATTAGACAATAATTTAGGTTGAATATTGAAACTAAAAAGGATAAAATAATATAACCGACTTCCCACGAAATGTTAAAAATAACCTATAAAAAAACTTTTCTTTCGAAAGTCGGTGACAAAAAGTCAATGAAATAAAAAAGAAAGTCACCGACTTTCGAAAGAAAAGGTTTTTTGTAGGTTATTTTGAACTTTTTTGTGGGAAGTCGTTTTTTTTTTTTTTTTAAACAAGAGATGAAACACGAAATGCGAAAGGCGGCTGTGCATGTTTATTGTTTCAAATGATTAGGAAGTTAGGTACGTGACTATTCGAACAAAGTTTGGTACTCAAACTAACAAACTTTATTTAGTGAAAACCGTTTGTATCGCAACTCCGCGCGGGATTCGGATCAGTGTGGTCATTCCTTTATGCCTCCTATCTCATTAAATAATTGACGTCGGTTTTCAATGTTAAAGTCATTTATACAACTTTAAAATATCTCACGTATAGTGTTGAGAACAATGCAATATACTTTGCAAGTATACCAATATAAAGTATATTTCTGCCAACATAAAATCTGAAAAAAACACGCCGCGAAACAAGGAATTGTTCTCTAATAAATCCGTGGAAGACTTTTCTTTTCCGGATATTGCTGATCCAACATTTTCTGTACGATAGATAAGGTTTTATTAAGTCGCGTCCATCGTCGTCAACAACTTTTTGAGCAGTCAGTCGTAAAAAGACACGCTTTCAAGTGATACGGAAAATTTTCAACTGAAATCTAAGAAATTTTCAAATATTTTCATCTATATTCGAACATCTTTGTTTTTATTTGACTGTCGAGGGAAGTCTTAACAAAAGTAGGTTTTTTTTACATGAAACGACTAGCGCCCCGCCTGTGATTTCATCCGCGAGGATTTATTATTTTCAATTACCCCGTTGGGGTTGGAATTTTCCAAAAACTTTAAATACGGGTTTTATCAATTTGTTTGATAAATCTACCTTCGAAACTTCAAATAATTCGGATGGAACGTAAATATTTTTTTTCACAATTTCCAAAAAATCCGTTGTTAGTGCACACTTACGTCATTTAAGGAATGTTAGGTTATGTTAGGACCAAGCTATTTCAGCTATGATTTGATCGATCGATCAATCAGTCAGTTTCTTTTTTTATATAAATACAGATTTCTCTGCTCCTTGATAACAAAATGATTTTTTGTTATTGTTTGCTTTGACGAAACAAACCAATCTAAAATATTTACTTATAAGTTTACAAATATTTGTACGGCGTAAAACGTAAACGGTGCTTGAGGGTGATTTACTTATGTATTGACGATGACCCAAATCTTATGATTGAAAATCTACATACACAATCTATAGAATAACTACTGAAAGCATAGCCACAGGCTTTTATATATACCTATTACGGGCTACTGAATATTTCTACATACTTATATTCATGCAAAACATACATAGTATTAAGTAGGTACTAAGATAGAAATCGGGACACATGTATGTTAAACACTGATGGAATTGAAAAATGGTATACAATAATGATCATTTTAGTAACACAAACAGTACACACACATTAAACTTACTCTCTTCTTCAGTAGAAAAGGCTGTAGAAAAATAATAATCATAAGTGAAGAGTAATTATTATTGAAGAGGTACACCTAGTAATTTTACTTCTTCAAATAAAATTTAAAGAACCATTTTGATAAAGCTCTAATTCAAGATATTAAATATCTGCCGTCAAATCTCAAGTTTGCAGTCATAATTTTATTTTGGTAAATAAATCACAATAAGATTGGTTGGTCAAAATAAAATTTTCCAATCAATTATATTCACGTACAATATTTATATTACTGAAAATAAATTGAGATATCTTATACGAATAGATAACAAAGGTTGTTCAGGCATTTTTTGTTTTTTCTTAATACAATCACGCCAAGAATTTCCACAAAGCGTTTGAGTCGCTTTGTGGAAATTTTTGGCGACTTATTTTATATTAAATACAAGTAAGTATATTATTCGTTCAGTAACACTTGACTTACGTTGAACTTCAGTGACATTAGTAGGAAAGCAAGAAACACTGTGGGAACAAAATCAGATAATCCTCGAGTAAATCTACACCTATTTGTTTAGTACCCTAGTGTACAATCAAAAAAATACATTCATATGCAGGCAATGAAGTAACTGAACAGATACAGACGTGTGCTAGTTAGTCCAGTTTCTCGTTAGTTATACATATAGTATGGAGAGAAATGTATTTGTTTAATGGAATACATATAATGGAACATAATCGACTTCTGGTAGTTTGTGCTTAAGAAAACACATGCACATGTCATGTTGTAACACTGTTACAGTAAAGGCATTTTTACAGATTAACTCTTGAAAATGCCATTCGTTCAGAAAACTTTTTATCGATTCCATTTGCTTCTATTCAATATGGATAAACTACCACTAAATAAGACGTCCCAAAAATATTGCCCGACCATTAACAACATTTTTTCTTGCCCGCACAACAATCTCTCTTGTCAATTGTACCTACACTGAGAAAAAAAAATAACAAACGAAAACTTTTCTTGCTGCAAAAACTTCTAAGTAAGTATATAATAAATAAGAGTAAAAACTTACGGGATTGTACGACGCCGGCTGTGAGCGACATATCGTGGGTTATAATTTGTCCCCACTGTTGTGTATTGAGATTCCAAATAGGATCGAACAGTTGCCGGTCGGGGAACAGCCGAAGACTGATATCTCGAGGGTTCGGCAGAGGACGGCCAGAGACAGAACGTGGCATGGCGCTTACACCTGGAAAATAAAACTTTATGAAATATCATGAAAGGTAAATGTTTTGCCCTTAACTTTAAAATTTTAAGATACCTATACATTATAAACACAAAAAAATGGGTTTTGTCATCCATTCAACTATCTCCTTTCGAATGTCCGTTAAAAAAGAGAGAATATCAAAAAGTTTTTCATAAATTGAAAAACGTTTTATAGATATCGCTTCAAAAAGGTACAAGAAATTGTAAAAATGAACCTTTAATATTGGCAATTCTATTTTCTCTAAAGCCGCGTTTCCACTATAAATGATAATGATAAATGATAAATAAATGATAAATGATATTTATTCAGTAAATTGGTTTTGGCAAACTCTTTTACACGTCAAAAAGACACTATTTTACACTAGATGAGGCCGGTGTTTCGTAACTGACTACTCTGAGAAGAAACATCCGAAACAAACTCAGAGGTCACAGTCTCTTTTAAAGTCCAGACAAAGAACAATGAGCATTTTGGTACTTGATCCAATAGCAATCATTGTGGTGTCATTGGATAGATCTTTTAGTCAGCAAAAATATTTACTATGACGACTTGTCCCAAATCCTTGTCCGAAAACCATGGGAAGCCCTCAAAGTTAGTTTTTGGTACTTGATCCAATAGCAATCATTGTGGTGTCATTGGATAGATCTTTTAATCAGGAAAAATATTTACTATGACGACTTGTCCCAAATCCTTGTCCGAAAACCACGGGAAGCCCTCAAAGTTAGTTGATATCATAATAATGCATTAGTACCCATCATGGTTGAAAATACGAAAAATAACAATGTAAAATAACATTATTTAAAACGAGAAATATATTGTGTAACTATTCATATATAACGACTAACGAATTACCGAGACCCCGGAACGTAAAGGGCTACTGAAGGACACCGTGGATTTTAGTCAGTACGAGTCTGACAGTCCCTCCCGCGCTGGCCTGGGTGCAGGGAGGCCTCATTTGATGATTTTAACACGATAAAAAAAGGCAATGCACTCCGCTGGCAAAATGTTCAAAATACCTAGCCGTTCCAATTCGTTCTTTTCCGTTGTGTGTTACAATGGCTATATAATCGATGTTTTGTGACCATACGCTGCCACTAAGACCGATTAAAACATCATGAGCGACATAATGAATGATGGAGAAGAGAAAAGGAAGCGACTTCAAAAACAAACACGAAAAAGCATTAAATAACTTTTCTTTCTACTTCCGAAAGAAAAGTTATTTTGACGCCTTTTCGTGTTTACCCTTATGTAATACCTTTTTTAGTTCAAATATTCATCAAAAATCTTCGTTTAACGGCGTCTTTGAAAATCTACAATCCAAGTACTTGCGTACTTGGATTGTAGATTTTCAAAGACGCCAGGTCCGACATGGGTCCATGCGGGCAACGTCACGGGATATCTATTATTATTAAATACTAAAACCTTCTCCGGAATGTAACAAACACTATTCTGAAAACTACATCAAAATAGGTTCAGCTAAACACGAGATAATCAAATGAGAGATCGAGATGGACAAACATACATACATACAGGTCGACATGAGAACCTACTTGTTTTTTTGAAGACGGTTAATATTAATGTTTAAAAAAAAATAACGTTTCTTACATTTCTTTTTCTTTATTCCACTTTTTTTTTAGCGTGGTTAAATCATCAAATGAGTCCTCCTACCCCTTACTGTCAGACTTGTACTGACTAAAATCCACGGTGTCCTTCAATAGCCCTTTATGTTCCGGGGTCACGGTAATGAGATAAGTCCCGCGACCCTGGCAGGCTTTGGCCCTCTAGAGAGGGGGCCCCGCCATTATGCTGACGCTCTTTGAGGCGCGCGTGGAACACAACGCGCCGCCGCCGCCGTCGACCCGGGCATGGTCCATGGTCGGGCAGCGAGTTGCCCTTTACTCGCCCCCCGCATGCCCGCGCCTACGGTGGCCGGAAATCGTCTTGCGACGTCCGTCGCCGTGGGCGTCCACCACCGCGGGTGAGGCGGAGGGAGGACATTGTCCTCTCCCTCACGCGGCCCGCCTCCTCCTTCGCGAGCATGACTGCTTCGCAGAAGGAGGCGACCGCTTCCCACTCCGTCTCGCCCCGCAGCATGGCCGCAACCAATGCCGGGCGCGAGAGGTCTCCGCCTATCGCCGCCGTGAGGACACGTCGGTGCTCTGCCCAAGCGGGGCAGTCTTGCACCGTATGCTCTACTGTGTCCTCCGGGCGATCTTCGCAGTTATTAGCCGACTTAAAAAAAAAGTAGGTTCTCAGTTCGACCTGTATGTATGTTTGTCGGCGATTATCTCGCGCGTGGCTGAACGGATTTTGATGCGGTTTTCAGGAAAGTGTTCATTACATTCTGGAGAACGTTTAAGTACTTATATAACAATAATGAATATTTTGTGTAGTTGCCCGCATAGATCCGTTTTTGTTGCTTACTGGGATTGTAGATTTTCAAAGACGCCGATTATTATGAAGATTTTTGTTGAATATCTAAACTAAAAAGGGAAAAAATAAAAAACTTTTTGAAAAAAAGGGAACCGACTTCGAAACTAAACACAAAAAATACGTAAAATAACTTTTCTTTCGGAAGTAGGTGGCTTTGTTTTTTTATTTCATTGATTATTATGGTTTTGAAGTCGGTTCCCTTTTTTTAAAAAGATTTTTTTCTGAAAAGTGTTACATTCTGGAGAAGATTTTAGTTTTTAACACTAATGGATATACCGTGACGTTGCCCGCATGGATGTTTTTTAATCAACTTAAAAAAATAGGTTTTCATTTCGACCTGTATCTTTGTATGTATGTATGTTTGTCCGCGATTATCTCGCGTTTGGCTGAACCGATTTTGATTCGGTTGTCATAAAAATGTTCATTACATTCCGGAGAAGGTTTTAGTATATAACACTAATGGATATCCCGTGACATTGCTCGCATGGATCCGTGTTTACTTACTTGGATTGTAGATTTTCAAAGGCACCGATTATACGAATATTCTTGTTAAATATCTGAACTAAAAAAGAGTAAAATAAAACTATTTGAAAAATAAGGAAACGACTTGAAAACCAAACACGAAAAAGCGTTAAATAACTTTTCTTTCGGAAGTCGGTGGCAAAAGTCGATAAAATGAAAAACAAAGCCACCGACTTCCGAAAGAAAAGTTATTTTACGCTTTTCCGTGTATGGTTTTGAAGTCGGTTCCTTTTTTCAAAAAGTTTTAGTATACCTATTAATCAACACATATGATTTTATGCAAGACAACGATATAATATGACCATTATCTTAACTAAATCAAACAGAAACGAAAAATAATCAAAAAAAAATGTATTAAATACTTAACACAAAATAACTCCGTTCCGACAACAAATGAAGACAAGCGACTCGGTTATCATTAATCCTTGTAAAAAGACCTTTCCAATGATATATTTATTATGGCTATTGGGTCGAGTACCAGGCTTCATACATTTTTGCCCATTCTCCTTTGTATTTATCAAATTATATGAGAACCATGCAGGTGTCTGAGGTGGCCTTTTGAAGAAAGAACCACACAGATTTGAGTGGACCTGTCCAGTCAGTGCAAGCATGTGTCAGTTACCGTGTAGCTCAACTCATATCACAAGGAGCTCAACGAAACGACGAACAGTACCAAAGAAAGGACATTTGGGTAGGCCGCATCAATAACTCAAACTGTCAGACAATAAAATTAACTGCAAGGAAATAATAAAAAAGTAGAATAAAATGTAACCCACATATCGCACCCCCAGGCCAATAAAGGCGTAAGTGGAATTCACTAACTTTACAGGAGAGCAAAAAAACTGTTTAACCAGGTGTATCTTTTTAGTTTTTGACTCTATGATCTTTTGTTATACATCAAAAAATAGTAAAAAAATTAACCTTTTTTTTTGTTTATATTCGAAACACCTTAAATTATCGTGGTAGTCAATATTTAATGTTTAATGTTTTACAGACGTTTTCCTTATTTATTTAAGACCAATACACAAACGTAACGACTTTTATTCCAATCTTTGCTTTCTAAATATTTTTTAAACTGTGACTACTCATGCTTACGTCTGTTACGAAGTTCTATACTATGATAAAATACAGGAGCTAAGTACTGTTTAAGCCCTTTTTGCCTTAATTTTATTTTACATATCGAATTGTATGACGCTTTTACAGCTTTTTTTTGTTAAAACACAAAACTAAAACATGGTATTAAGTATAAATACGGGCTTTTTTCACAGTATGTTTAATTGAACTATAACTGTAAGTAATATTACGTTTCTAGGTAAAATATATTTCAGTGGTGTAATAAAAAAGGTTTTTATAAAATTGCACTTTATAATAATAATAGTCATAACAAAACCTGATAAGAGATAATAAAATTAACAGTGAATTATAATCTTTCTGATAAGTTTATGTAAGAACGGTTTCTAAATACAAATTCTTAGAAAAACCTCAAAATATGGCATCAACTAAAATCTTACATTATTTATTAAATATACCAATTACTAAACATCATCATCAGTCGGAAGACTTCCTTTGCTGAACATAGGCCTCCCCTTAGACCGCCACGCCGAACGACAATTCGCCACTTGCATCCATCGCTCGGTTGCTGGCGACTCACGCGATGTCGTCGGTCCACCTAGTGGGAGGCCTATGCTGCGTCTTCCGGTCCGCTTAGGTCGCTGAGCATAGCATTGAGGTGCTCCAACGATTCTGACATGATGAGTCTATCGTCGGCAAATCGAAATTGACTGATGTATTCACCATTGATATTGATGCCGAGTCCGTTCCATTCCAAGAGCTTGAAAACGGCCTCCAACGCGTTCGGGAACAGTTTCGGAGAAATAACGTCGCCCTGATGTCTCACGCCTTTCTGCAATTGAATTGGTTTCGTGCTCTATTCCTGAAGTCGGATGGACATGGTGGCATTTCTATACAAGCACTTCAATACTTCGATAAACCTATAGTCGATATCACATCGTTGGAGGGACTGCAATACTGCCCAGGTTTCGATTAATCGAAGGCTTTTTCATAGTCCACAAATGCTACACATAATGGTCGATTGTACTCCTCTGTCTTCTAAATAATCTGGCAGAGCGTGTGTATGTGGTCTATGGTACTAAAACCTTTTTGGAAACTGGCTTGTTCGGGAGGCTGGAAGTCATCAAACATACCTTTGAGACGGTTCGTAATGACTCTTGAGAACAGCTTGTATACATACATGGCTCAGAAGTGAGATTGGCCTGTAGTTCTTCAGCAAGATGTTATCACCCTTTTTGAAGAAAAGAACAACCACACTCCTGTGCCATGCTTCTGGCGTAGTACCTTCGAGTATGACGGAATTAAATAACTTCTGAAGGACTAGAAGTACCGGTTTTCCATTCGCTCTCAGAAGTTCTGCTGTGATTCAGTCCTCACCTTGCTATACAGCGTCTTGTTATTCTTGAACTGTTGAAGAGTAATTCTTATCTCGTACAGGCTGATGTCCGGGATATCCTCAGTGTAGTGTCGAGTCAGTTTAGCTCTCGCGTCTCGACCTGTACAGACATTGGGTTGTCATGTTGATGTGTATAACTGTCCGTATAACCTCTCAAGCTCTCTCTGTATTTACGGTTTCGTCGAAATGATGCTGCCGTCGTTAATCTTCAGCTTTGTTATTTGGCTTTGCCTAATAAACAAATTCTTTGCGAGGCTTAAAAATCTTCGCAAAGAATTTGCTTTGAGCCCTGATTCGGCTCGATTGCCTCTTTGATCCGTGCCGCACTATAGGCACGAAGGTCACGTCGCATTGATTTAGAAATATCAGCTGAAGATTGCAGTCTCATCTCGGTCTGGGTTAGGTCAACTTGGTGTCGCAGGGTCTTAAAGAACTTGGATCGCACAGCTTGGACAGTTTCCACCAACCCATTCTTAATCTCGTCCATAGTTTCGCATTCGGTTAGGCATTGGAAGCGATTGTGTAGTTCCAGTTGGAAGTCTTCGAGGTTCTAGATGTGGGCAGGACCAGATTGTAGCGTGGACTTCACTAGAAGAGATCTTTCAAGCTTCAAATTGAATATTTAATGTGCCTGTGACGATTTGGTGATCTCTACCGGTTTTTACCTTTTTTTTTTTTTTTTTTTAGGGTGGCAAAATCATCAAATGAGTCCTCCCGCCCTGGACGGGGCGGGAGGGACTGTCAGACTCTTACTGACTAAAATCCACCCGTGTTCCGTCGGATGCCCTTTACGTTCCGGGGCCACGGTGTCCTGGATTAAGAAAAATCCGCGACCCCGGCAGACATTTGGCCCCATAAGGGGCCCCGTCGGTGACGCGTGAAACACGACGCGCCACCGACCCGGGCTTGGTCCTTGGTCGGACGGCGAGCATACCCATTACTCACCGTCCGCAAGCCTGCTCCGCCGCTGTGCCCTCTGCTGTTCAGAGGGACACGCGTTGGAGTGTCCACCCGACAGGCTATTTGCATACGGGCAAAGAAACCCCTTAGGCACACAGTGCCTAAGGAGAGTTTTTGCCCGCATCCCAGGGTGCACCGGCCCGAAAAACTGGTCTTCCCCCCGGACGTATCCGAGAGGGAACTCCAGTCCACGGGCGCACGTGGAGGTTTCCTGTCTTAGCACCCCACCGGTTTTTACCTTGGCGATCACAGAGATATCACTGAATATTCGCTTCTTGGTCGTCATGATGAAGTCAATTTCATTTCTGTTAGTACCATCGAGGCTTATCCACGTCCATCTGTTTGATGGCCGCTTCTGGAAACAGGAGTTCATTAAATGGATTTTTTCTTTTTCCATGAAGGCGACCAGCCGCTGAAACCTATGGTTTCGCTGCCAATACTTACATGGCTCCACTCTCAACTCATCGCCGTTCCGTGCGCCCACCTTCGCGTTGAAGTCCCCCATAACAATGGTGAAGTATATGTCGAGGTATGTATGGCCTCGGATATCTCCTCATACAATGCCTCTGCTTCATCATCAGAATGTGTCGAGGTCGGTGCTTAAACCTGTATGACCTTCAGCGAATACCGGATGGTAATTCTGAGTATAAGGTATGCTACCCTACTCGACACACTGTCAACTGTTATAACTTTGTTGATGAGGGACCTGTGGACGAGAAATCCAAAACCACCCTGGGATTTATGCTCTCCTTCCCGCTAGAAGAGCATGTTGCCTGAAACTAGAACTATTGTATATCCTACCTCTCTTCGGAGGTTAGATAATCCCAAGATTCAAGTGTATTTTGCTCAATTCTTCCTCCAGCTCCATGCGTTATAAGGGTAAGTACCCAGACCTTTAGAATTGTTTATGCGACGAGTGCGTGATTACTTCCGTCCAAGTAAATCAAATCGTGAATGGAAAAAAGGCGTAAAAATGATTATTTCGAAAATGTGGGCGAGTGCACCCGTAAATAAGAAAATACGGCTCTTTTTGTTTGATTATTTTTATTTGTGATGGGATGTAATCGGTATTATTTTAAGAAAATCATTTTTTTATTAGGCATTAAAAAGCATAATATGAGATACAATTATGACATTATTGCTTTATTTAATGAAACAAAAACTTAAGCAGGATTAGGTGTATTTTAATGAAATTTTACGTTCTTATGTTGGTTTATCGACTTTATTAATTGACAAAATATTGAACTTAATCGACGCCAAAAATTTTTTTTTTGGTATAAAAGCCTCATTTTGAGTCAAAATGTCACGGAAAAAATTGAGCGCATGTATCTTTACTTATACTATCCAAAACTGCAAAAAAAAAAAATTGACGTAATCGCACTTACGTCTTTGTTGATCTGGGGGTGCGATATGTTCTCATATTCACAAGTTAGAAAAAACACAAATAAAAAAAAAAGACAAAATTAAAATTACAAAGTAATTCATGTCAACAAAATAAATAAAATAAAAACATAAAAAAAACAAATGACATAGAAAATGTCAAAATGTGTAAAAATATAAATAAATTACAAAGTAATCATGTCAAGACAAAAAAAAAAGAGAAGTAAATATAAAATGTCAAATAAAAACAAAACATGTCAAAATAAAAATAAAATGAGTAAAAATAAAATGTCAGTGTGTATAAAAAACAAAAAAAAAATATGTCAAAAATAAGTAAATAATAATAATAATAAAAAATAGTATAAAAGAAAATATAGAGTGAATTTAATTTAATTGGAGCAGCTTATTCCCATGCCTTTTTATCCTCTAAATAATGATTAATATGATAGTAAGCTTTCTTGGACAAATTACGTTTTATATACGATTTGAACTTATTAATACTTAGCATTTGAATAGGGCCGGGAAGCTTATTATAGAAACGTATACATTGACATCTAAACGAAATCCCTATTTTTTTGAGCCGAGTTGCTGGTACAATAAATTTATCTTTATTCCTCGTATTAATACTATGAATATCGCTATATTTTTTAAAAAGATTAATATTTTTATGTGCGTACAAAAGATTTTCATAAATAAATTGAGACGGCACAGTCAATATATTAATCTCCTTAAACTTTTCTCTGAGGGAGCTTCTGGGACTCAATTTATAAATAGAACGAATTGCCCTTTTTTGCAATACAAAAACTGTTTGAATATCGGCGGCATTTCCCCATAAAAGAATACCATACGACATCACACTGTGGAAGTAACTAAAGTAAACTAAACGCGCTGTCTCTAAATCAGTTAAGTCGCGGATTTTTCTAACGGCGAATGCTGCAGAACTAAGTTTTTTTGCCAATTTTTCTATATGGGGGCCCCACTGAAGTTTATTATCTAAAGTTATGCCTAAAAAGACTGAGGTATCTTCCGGTTTTAATTCTTGATCCTTTATCCGTATAACAGTTTCTACTTGTTTAACATGAGGTATCGTAAATTTAATACATTTCGTTTTTTTCTCATTTAGAAGAAGATTATTACATTCGAACCAATTCACTATTTTTGCAAGAGCTCTATTAACATCATCAGTAACGATCTGCTGACGTTTGAGTTTAAATAAAAGTGAAGTATCGTCTGCAAACAACACTATGTTATGATTGTCTTTTATTAAGTAAGGCAAATCATTTATATAAATGAGAAACAAAAATGGGCCAAGAATTGAGCCCTGGGGTACCCCCATTTTTACAACAGATCCGGGGGATCTTTTTCCGTTGACGTCCACTCTTTGAATCCTATCACTCAAATAAGAGGTAAGAAGATCCAAAGAGGCGTTCCGGATACCGTAGTGGTGCAGTTTCCTGATCAATGTTTCGTGAAGAACGCAATCGAAAGCCTTGGACAAATCGCAAAAAATACCCAAAGCATCGCATTTGTCTTCCCATGCATCATAAATGTGTCCTAAAAGTTCAACACCGGCATCAGTTGTTGAACGACCCCTTGTAAAACCGAACTGTTTATTATGCAATAATTTATGTTTGTCAAAAAAACTCTGCAGTTGAACTAAAATAAGCTTTTCAAAAATTTTACTAAAAGTAGGTAGTACTGAAATAGGGATATAAATTACTTGTATACAAGTTGCCAACTTTATGCAACTTTAACAAACCTGCATTAGTTTGATTTTGTACATTTTGTTTTTCCCGAGTTCAAGACGTCATAAATACTTGTACGCATAAGTGTCAGTTCACACCGAGACGCGACGCGAAGCGACGTGACGCAACGATACTTTAAAAGTGTATCTTTTCTTGTCGTAAATAAGGTTAGATTTTGAGTCGCTATTAAATTGCAGCGCGGCGCCCTTTTGTAACAGGTGTATCTTTCGTGTAGGAAATAGAGTTCGATTTTGAATAGCTCTAAGTATTGAAATGTGCGCGCAGCGTCACGTTTCGGTCTGAGCCGACCCTAAGACATAAGACTTGCCTAATTGAAACGCGTCTTACACAATTCTTTAATAGTTGCAACAAAATTAAGCTTTAACTATATCTCCTAAAGCAACAGGAAGGTAAACATAATCTATCTCGCTCCACTCTCTACCTTATGGAAATATTTCACCCCTATAAATCCCTACATCCCTTCACCTTGTTCACATCCTGCGCCATTAGGGCAAACTTAACATATCCACATATATGCTTAATACATTAATTGCTTGGCGCCACAATCATTCATCAGAACATCGCGCGTCGCGAACTAAAGGAAAATGGCGCCAATTCCCTTCGACTGGAAGTATAATAAATACATAGAAGGAAATGGAACCATCGCAAATGATATATTGTGTGAGGGATTTACAACACTGAGATAACTATGACATAAAAATATATACAGGGTGTAAGAGACATCGACGCACGAACGGACTTTTTTTATTTTTTGTTTGTTTTTTTTTTAATAGTGAGCCGCGCTTAAAGTACTACAGGTACTGTGGTACTGGACACAGTATTTAGGTATACTATGACCTTTCATTATAAACATCTAAGAAGACACCATTTCTAGTTTTATTTACATTGTTACTTTTAGTGAAAATAGTGAATTAATGATTTTTTTTACTAAAAATCTCATTGGGTTAGGTAAGAATAACGATTATGAACAGTCTAAAGTAAAAAAACACCAATGTTTTTTTTTTTTAATTTAGAAAATTATGAAAAATCCGACGAAAAATTCCAACACAGGGGGCTCCAGAATCATGTCCTGGACCCATAGCATCCGTTTGTGCGTCGATGTCTCTTACACCCTATATGATAATATTCAGCAGTCATTTAGCCTCTCTAAGCATGGTAATATCATCAAATGAGTCCTCTCGACCTGGGTGGACTTGAAAGGACAGTCAGATTCGTACTAACTAGAATCCACGGTGTTCCTTCAATAGCTCTTTACTTTCCAGGGTCAGTCACGTGACCCCGGCAGTCTTTAGCCCTCTATAGGGCAGTCCCCGTCAGAGTGCTGACAGCTCTTTGAGGCGCGCGTGGAACACGTTTCGAGGCACCGTCGTTGAGCCGGGCATGGTCAATGATCAGACGGCGAGTCACCCCATTACTCGCATGGTAGTTTTTTATTAAAGATTTTATTTATATAAATTTCCACAGCCATTAAGGCATGAAAACATAATGTAAAATTATGTATTCGCAATCAAACTGCACGCAAAACTTTTGCCATCACAATCACGTCACATTCGTTTTTCAGTTTAAGCGTAGGTGCTACGCATTCATTTCCAACTACGCACACTACGCGCGTAGTTCACGTAGCTACGGGCTACGCACCCTTCTTAATACAAAGCATCTCTGTTACGTATTACCTACGCTCGTGTTATTTTGAATGCGAGTCTTCACTAAATAAACCTAAGGCGGAGTTGTTATAAACATAATATTATTATTATTATTTCAGAGGAGATAAAAAAAATCGATTTCAAACTTATTTTGATAATAAGTTCAAATTTTCTTAAAAGTTATTTTCCTTCAGCGATCTCAATCATATCGAATAATTAAATTGATTTAATTGTTAAAAGTTATTTAATTAAATAAATTTTAATTATTAACAATGATAAGTTTTCTCTTCAAAGTTTTATGATTAGTTTACTACATAATATAGTTTATTAAAATCAAAAACTCGATATTTAATAGCCATACAAATTGTAAGTTTTTGGAGTTTTCATGTTTTTGTGGCGTAAGGTAAATGAGAACTTTGACTTTAATTTGATGAATACAATTAGTTCTTTCTTCGTATACAAGGCGCTTTTTCATATTACATACAATCTCCGTAGAATTCGTGTTAGGGCTACAGGTTAGCACAATATCAAGCTACACGTACATATCCACCTATGACCTTGTTCTTTTTTACTTTCCCGAACAATAAATGGCCAGCATAATCTAGTTTGCATAGTCAAGCAACCAGCACACTTTTAGAATAGAAAAGAACGTTTATCCCAAATACAAATAAAATACTCTATATCAAATTGATTTAGACAATAAAAAGACCGAAGAACTTGAGAGGACACTTAGAAAATCCAATAAAACATGCCACTAGTACTAAGATCGTGAACAATTTTGAAATTCAATTCCCTCTAAAATTCCTTCTACGTTCAATTTCTGGATTATGTGGGCAAACATCAATAATACTGGGACGTCAGTGACGAGTGAAATGACATGCAAATGTTGGGAACGAGGGCATTTTGAGGTGACTGTACACTCTCGCGGAGACTCTCCGTGTCAAGTCGAGTGTGAAGGTGTCAGTAGTACTCGTCCAGCCGGTCAGCTCAATGATTCTCGCTTACTCTCTATCACGTTTGGTGACAAGACGTCTCGAGAGTAATCGCGGCCGAGAGTAAGTATATTAATGAAAATCGTCCTTGCTACTACTTTATACCTAATGATAATGATGCAATTTGATTCGACGACGTCGTGGCGAGCGTGTTTTGTTTTTCATCTACCCGTAACCTCACGTTTTATGTCGTAAAGATGATTTTCACTTGTAGTTGGAATCGGTCGAATTGCGTCGCAACGCGTCATGGGGAAGCTCCCTAAGAGCTCCCACACATAAACACGATACGACGCCGCATCGTACAACGATGCGGCGACGTTTCCGGATACGACGTCGCGTCGTATCGTGTTTATATGTAGGAGCCCTAAGTCGAACACTGAATCGTACATTCGTAAATTATTTGCTATATTGAAGCAACATTGAAGTTACAGTATCGAATAGCAAGCCTATTTCTTGTCTAAATATTTATTTAGTCTGTGTCTGGCTACCAGATAACTTAAATATTGAAATTAAATCGAATTAACAGCATAGCAGTTTCTGAACGCAGCAATAAAATATATTAGAGATAGGTATTACATAAATACATTTTATCTACTCTCATATCGTTAAATTCAAAATACAAAACTCAAAACGAGTTTAAAATGACGTACTTTACACACAGTATATCGAAATGAAATTAAAAAATTAAATTATGACACTATTTCTCTAACAAAATAATGTTATAATAATTTTTTTTTTCATTACGATACAGATTACAGATCATAGATACATCCATTTGATTGTTTATCTGTGGCTGCGCGCGCTGTGGCCCATGCGCGGTGATAACGGGAATTTTGGAGCCATAATACTGTGTCAATCTTTATCTTTTGTTTGATAAATTTGTGTTCAATGAAAGTAGATAAAGTAGTGTATGAAACTGTACATACCTAGGTATTATACACGAGTGTGAGTTTCACACGAGTGTAGTATACCCCTCATTATGTACCAGTTTCATAAACTACTATTATTGCTGCGTTCAAAAAGTACTGATTGGTCGATACTGTAATACGAGTATTTATTAAGTATAGAATTAATGCTAGTAAGAGTATATTAGAATTTATTTTTTTGTAATCGTTTGATTAGTTTTACTTAAATTATAATAAAATTACGACTTTGGCACTATAAAAAAATTTAACAGTACTCAACTTTAATAGCTTTCCATTAGGGAAACTTTTGAAATCGGACAAAAAGTTTTTAGAAGTAGAGAAGGCAATCCTTCTACGTCCATTTACAAACATTACCTTCTAAAAACTATTGGATATAGTAGGTATCCCATCCCGGCCTCCACGATTAACTTTTCGGGCGCTTTTCAAACACCGTGTGTACATAGCGAAAAGTGAAGAGAGAGGAGCTATTATTTCACCGATTCTTAGCCGGATGCTAGGGGCACGGTAATTGATATTTAGGCTATTTTAGCCAATCGCTTAAGAGGTTAACAGTTTCAAAATTAAATACTTCCTGTGTTTATTTATTTATAGGTATAAAAGATTTTTGCCACCCTCTGGTGTCAAGTTTAATTAAGCGGCCTCTGGGAACACCACAGGCCTCTGACATGGCTTTGGACTTTTATACTACAACTTATTATAAAACCAATTTTGTCCTTACCATCAGCATAATTATAAGGTACCAATCTTCCATAGGGCGTCTGGGGCATCCCCCATGATGGTCTCTGCAAATTGTTGCAGGAGCCATCGATGGCTCTGTACCGAGACTTGGCACAGAATGTAGGTGACAGACCACATGTCTGCGTAGCTGGGTCCGTTGTAGATCCCAGTGGAGGAGGTGGATTGCTGAAACTGTACGTAAAGAGGATTTTAGAAATGAGTTTTGAATGTAGTATTAATAAAGATTTTCATGCATGTTAGTATAAAATATCAAAAATAAAATGGCAGGCCACGTAGGAGATGGCGGGACGAACTGGACAGGTTCCGTCCGAACTGGAAGGAGGACGCTTAGTGTAGCGAAAAGTGGAAGGAGTGGAAGGAGGCCTTTGACCAAGAGTGCGACGGAGCACGTTATTAAAAAAGTATACAAAATATAATAAAAATAAATACGTACGTAACGTAAAAATATAACTAATCGAACTAAACAAAAAAAAAATGTCATCGTAGAATGTCAATGCATTTCTGCAGAAAATACCTGTGTACATTTTATTTACAAACAAAAAGAAAAACAATCAGCAAAACTATCTACAACTACATTAACACTTTCCACAATTTATCTACACAACCGCAAGTTTATCATGCATTTAATTTCAAGAAAACCTTCCTATTTCCACCACTTTTCTTAGAAATTGTGCTGTACAATATTCACTCAGTGAGAATTCTCTGAGCAAATTCACACGAAGTCAGTTCAATTACAACTCTAGAATCGTTCAAAAGGTAATCTCTTGGGAATGTTCGCGCTTGTAAACACGGATTTTAACACATGTTTGTGGCATCAATTGATTTAGAGCGTAAGTAATGTGTATTTGTTTACTAGAGATGTACCAATACTGACTGGTCGGGAAAGCCGACTATCCGGTTATATTTTTAGTCGACGAATAGTTGGCGACTATCCGGCAAAAAGTGCCTACTAGGCTCTACTGCCCAACTATACTGTTGATATTTTATTTGTAATAATCATAGTTTCCTACTACATGATTTTGAAGGAATCGGACTTCATTTTATAATAACAACTAAGAAAAATATAATTTAAGTTGTGGCAAAAAGAAATAAAATGTTGTGTTAGAATTTCCATAATCGCGCGGACAGACGGTTCATGAGAAAAAAAAAGAAATATTCGACTCAACGCGAGCGACTTAGCAGTATATCAAACACTGCGGACATAACCGAAACCGAAGTATGCTAGCCGTCACGCCGACTTTGGCTGACTAGCCATAGTCGGCCTAAGTCGGCCCATCTCTAGTGTTTACCATCTAAGTAGTGGAATTTTGAGGTACAAAGTTTTGTACATATATTACAAGTAAGAAAATGCTTTGTACATACTTGAAGCGCTTCATGCTTGCGTACATGCAACCTCATTAAAGAGTGTAGAAAAATGAAAACTTGGCTTCAAAGGAAAATTTTACTAAAACCTTTTTTACTATCAAATTACTTAGTCGTTACAGAATGTTTTGAAGAAATATAACAATACTAGCTGCTGCCAGCAGTGGTTTCGTCGGCTACAACTCTCGTAAATTATTCAACAGGAACTTATAATCTATGAGCCAAATTTCGTCCAAATTCGTTTAGTACTTTTTGCGCGAAAGAGTTACAAAGATCCATCCATCCATCCATCCTCATAAACTTTCGCAATTATAATATCAGTAAGAAAGTAAGAATATTTATTTATCATTGTTGTATTTGGGCAAAGGTATTTTCTTAATTACGGAAACAGTGTGGTGTTACAGAATGTGTGGGGTTGTTTACACATATATTGCATTTCCCTTCCCGACTTAATTAGTGCTGTCTCTGTAGCGACAGATGGTGAAATACTGACGCTATTATTACGAGTAGCATTTACTAGATGAATAAATAAAATAATTGTACTGACTAGTGACTACTTAGAGATATGAAATCTAAACTTAATATTATAATGCTGAAGAGTTTATTTGGTTTAACGCACTAATCTTAGGAACTCCTGAAAAGTTATTAGCAATCCATACTGCTATTAAGACCGAAAAGGTAACAAACAGAGTTAATATGTATTCGACATATAAGTTTTGATGGATGAAAGGTACTGACACTCTTTAAAAGTATTCATTCGTAACCATTAAATATTTATAATATGAAAATAGTGTGGAGGTAAAAAGGGCTGTTAAAACAGAATGATGTACGAGTATGTGCACGATATTTTCTCACAGGCAATCATTTTCACAGCGAGCGTATTTTTTACCCTAGCAACATTACTAAATCACTCCATTATTTATTTAATGTAAGGTTTAGACATGTCAAAACAAAATTAATGTAGGGTTAAAGTAAAAAATTTAGTATCGAATTATTTTTATTCGACCCGTTTCAAATTTATTTAGCATAAAATTAGTTAAGGTAGATAAATCATACTCTACTAATATTAAACGTGCATAAATTCAAATTGTGTCTTTGCAGATATTGTTCTTCGTTCATATAATTTGCATAGATAAAGTTTATGATTTGGATTGGATATACACACATCAAAAGTGTCTAGGGATAAAGCATTTTTAAGCGGATTTCTTGAGATTGAGATGTGGCTTTGTAATAAATTTATGATTTTATAAATTTATATGGATCCTTTTTGGTGCATTTCATAATTTGAATCAGGAACTGTGAATCAAATTCGAGTAAAAGATGAAAATCAGCTGTCAATATTTTCCCTATAAAAACATACAACGCATTGAAGACATTATTAGTGCTACTGTTTCCCTACTACTGATTAAAACCAACGTTATTATGGAGCGGCGACGTCATTTAAGCAGGGAAGAAATGCTCAGAGCCGTGGGAATGATAGAAGCTGGTTCCCGGCAATGTACTGTGGCTTTAGCTCTGAATACAAGTCAGAGTGTTATCAGTCGACTTTGGACACGTTACCGAAGCACTGGTACCGTGGCTGAGCGCCATGGAGGACGGTATCGCTGCACCACACGGAGACAAGACCGATACATTCAAATCTTAACTCGAAGAGCTCCAACAATAACCGCCATGATGTTAGCCGTGAGGCTTCATCACTCTTCAGGGAACTTAATTAGCGACCAAACAGTCAGAAACCGCTTGCATGAAGTGAACCTTCATTCCCGAAGACCGCTACGGGTACCACCTATAGCAATGCACAATCGTAGGATTCGATATCAATGGGCTCTTGAACACAGAAATTGGGCAGAAGAACAATGGCGTTTCGTGTGCTTTTCTGATGAGTCTCGTTTCGGTATGAGACCGGATACAAGACGTATACGACACTGGAGAACCCCTGGACGCCAACAGCGATTAAAATCCTGCCAGGAAGTCCATCCTTATAGTGGTGGAACCATCATGGTATGGGCGGGTATTTGGATCGGCGGAAGAACTGAGTTGATTTGGATCAGAGGCAACCTCAACGCTCAAATTTATGCTGAGACGATTGTATCAGACGTCATCGTTCCTCTACAAGTGCAAATCGGTCCCTTATTTCAGTTAATGCATGATAATGCACGACCGCACACCGCAAGAGTTGTAAGACAGACTCTCGCCGCAGCTAACATCAATGTCCTGCCCTGGCCTGCTCAGTCGCCAGACTTGAATCCGATTGAGCATGCATGGGATATGCTACAGAGAAGAGCTCTGCCGAATATGGAGGGTATCCAGTCGCAAGAAGACCTTTTTTTGTTGTTGCAACGAACATGGGCGGCCATTCCACAGCGTGATTTGGATGAACTCATTTTGAGTATGCCAAACCGATGTTCTTGTGTTGTTAGTGTTCGCGGTAGAAACACGGATTATTAATTGTTTAAGTTACCCAATAAAATTTTATATATTTTTTTTTTTTTTTTTTTTTTTTTTTTTAGTGGTTCAAATGTCAAAAATCCCTTTATTAGGAAAATGGCAAATTTCTTTATTAATGCAAAGGTGACTTGGTTTATCGTTACTGTGACAAACGAAAACACTTTATTTGATGAATCCTTAAATAAAATTTTAATTAATATCAATCAGGAGAAAAGTTATTGCAAAAATATATGTTGATCCCTAGACACTTTTGATGTGTGTATTTTCATACTGTAACAACACTTATAACAAAAAATCTAATCCCAGTTATGCAGAGGTATACCTACCCGACTACCCGTAATAGTACACAAATCCTTTAGCATTTAGCCCTAACCTCATCAGTTTGCTAATGCACAGTTTGCACGAGAAACATGACGCGCCATCGACTCAGTCCTTGGTCGAACGGCGAGTTACCCATTACTCGCCGTAGAAAAGCCCGCATCAACAGTGGCCGGCAATCACCTCGCGATGTCCGACGCCCATGGGCGTCCCCAATGGCGGTTGGGTCATGATGAGGAGGATTGCCTCAAGACGTTTCCAGAGGCAATCCTCCTAACATGGCCTAACCCTAACATTGACGATCACTAAACCAGTAAGGCAATCTCTATCTTCAAATTCTCAAAAAGAACGATAAAATTGTATTCTAATTCTCATAAAACTTCTACTCCTGTAACGACTAAGTTCGATAGTTAAAATGTTTGCAAAACAAACAACGCTGTAACTTGGGAAGGGTTATGTTTTAGTTCGCTTTTAATAGTTAGTTTCCTTAACAAAGTTTAGACTAACTACACATATAACTATGGTTAATTATCCGTTAATAAAGTTAATGATGTTAGTCAAACACATCAACAACATGTAACCTTGTCGTCGGTCCGAGATGGGCTGGGTGAAGCGTCGGGCTGTTGAACAGAATCAGTGCATTTTACAACAGGTACATGCGACATAGAGACAAATTAGCAACTAGTGCATTTGTGCAAACAGAGAACGAGGTATAAGTTTTCAGACTGGCATTGTCATTAAAACTATCGTTAGAACATTAAACGAGATATTTACCATGTCACGGTATATAACCCGTTTTAGATTCCAATGACCTAATTGACACCACTAATAAAATGTCACTCTTTTCAAGAACTGTCAAAGCGGAGTTCCGAAATTGATTATGTAATGATTTGACTAAATAAAGGTAACTTATTTGCCAAATTATTGACTCCATTGCTCATTGATTTCAAAGCAATTGAAAATCTAATTTCACAGTTGACGAAAATTAATGTTCGACTAACTGAAAAATTGAGAAAATTATTATATTCTTCGTCTCGTCTTGGAATGATTGGTTAAATGGTGTCAACTACCTAAATGTACATAGTGAAAATTATTCACAGATATACTGTCAACAAAAGAAGTATGTATGCAAGTTCTAAATTATTTTTCTTTCTCTTTTTTTAAATTTCTATGAGTTGTTGAGAGCACCAAACAAACTCTTTTGTTGTATGTAATACCTACATGCTGTATTTGTGCACTCTAAGCTACAGTTGAGAGTGCGTAAATACAGCATATTACATGCATAAATATAACATGATATCTATAAGCCGTTGTAATAAATAAGGACAGCTGAAATGTACCCGGAAAACTGTTTTAAAGTTGCTGTTTGCAAACATTATTCTTTTGTTTACCGTATATTTAGTGCAGAAGATTTAAATAGGCCACTAAGAGTATACAGAGTATGAAACAAGTACAGTCGCAAAAAAAAGATATCGAGGTATCTAGACACAGCGACAATCTACCAGCTCTAATGTTGATAGACAAGCCAAAATTGGATTGAATTGTGAAAAGACTGTCAATTTATTTGTTGAAATACGAAACACATTGAAAGCGATTCCCATTTATATGCAAATACCCTCGAGATTTTTTTCTAGTATTGCCAATGAGACATTTTCGTCTTCTTTTTGTCACTTATCAACAATTTAAAAAAATAGTGGCTATTACGCCATGATGAAAAAGGATTTGTTTTAAAATTGATTAGGTAAGCTTTGTATTGTACGAATGTACATTTTGTGTTCTATTGTTTCATCTCTTGTATTTATGTAAAATGTTACAGTAACATACTACAATGCAATGTCGCATTATAGTACAAAATGAAAACCGTAATCTCATACTTCGTATGCTCGTAGCGCACATTTATAACAGTGAATTTCAATTATACTGTACAACAAGAAAATAATTTTACACATTTTACGTTTCATATTAATTTATGTGCCAAAAGCAACATTTAAATTATTTATTTAAACTAACTTGATGATATGCTTGCAAGTGCTTGTAAGCGTTGATTTACCAATAAAACTCAACGCGGACAACTAAACGCCGATCAAGAGCTGTCAGTTTCAATAGTCATCTCGGTTTGTTATGATATTGACAGTTCTAATGGCGAATTGTTTGATCAGTAGTTAAACTATTTGTTAAATCCTATAACCATAATTATGTTAAAAAATTTAAATCCTATAACCATAATTATGTTAAAAAATGTATGGGATTTTAACAATAGTCAGTTTAACTATGGATCCACCAATTGGCCCTTAACGTCGTTTATTTAATGTGTTGTTCGTGTTCAGTTTTATCGGTAAAATCCGCTCTTAAGTTAGTTACAACTTCGGAAGAACTTGTACCTCTTTGCTTAAGCTTTTTTTTTTAATTTCCTTGTTGATTTTCTGATTTTTTTTTTTAATTTTCTCACCCAAATCCGTTGACAGGTAATCTCTCTGGTTGTGGCCTAAATGCCGCGACTCTTGCGAAGGCTGCCCCAGGCCCAGTGAGATGTAAACTTGGGTTCTCCAGGAAGAGTTGCGTGGGATCCGTTCGGAAGTTAAGGTGAATGCCCTCAACTGCACAACACAATGCCAGCGCCAGGTATATCGTCGCCGTGGCCATTGTATCTGGAAAGAAAGAAAATTAATTCAGAACTCTTCCTATTGAATGACTCCCTGGTACTTCCATTATTGTGCCGGAAACATAGGAAATTGTGGGAAGTCCACGCAGTAGTCTTCATAATATTTTCTATAAAACATTAGCTTAAAGCTTGTTGTATCTTTATTTTTAATATCCTACAACAGTTTTTTTTTAAATATATTTGTAGCTCCAAAGATTCGAAAATTATGATTACATTTAGCAAGAAACCAACAGCAGGATTTTCAAACAATAATAATTATCATGTTACTGTGGACAGAAAAATTCAATTGCGAGTCCGATTATACAGGGCGTCCCACGGCTATGCGACATGGAGGCAAAGTACCTTGAATATTGTAGATAGAGCATTTCCCAAAGAAGGAAGACAATATTTTAATTTTAAAAACAATTTAAACTGCATTCATAGATTTTTAAATAATTACTTGGTTGAATCGGGAATCGAACCCGATATATTAGAAAAAAAAATTATAGGTATATCCTGTAGCTTTATCATACCAATTGAAAAGCCAACCGAGCAATTCCACAATTTCACAAAAAGCTTCATAATTCGCGATGCAATGCGCTGTGTGCGCGATTACAGCTCTTTCTAGTGACTATTTATTCTTACCAACTAAATATTTTGATAATCATTTTCAGCTTGTATTTCACTTAAAAAAAAAAAACAAATAAAACTTAAAAAAGAACTTTAAACGGTTGTGGTGCATATTAAACTTCACATCTCTGTCATATCCAGATCACGCGCTGAGATGGAAATATTTAATCAAAATCACCACGCTTAACTTTCCAATTAACATCCAAATCCATTACCATAATATTAAACTGGTACGATTTTAGGTAACATTCCTATTTGTGTTTCCGTACATTATGGATAACGCTGTATCAGCCCATTTCAGTCTCAAATCGAATTAGGCTAAATGAGACGAGCACAAAGAACCATTTAGATGCTAAGGGTCATCAAGCACATTGAGGACCTAAAGATCATTATTATTGGACGTGATGTTGGTTGCCTAACGATGGGACCGTCCTGAGTTCTAATAATTTGACAATCGGGTAACCGGTAATTCGATTCCATTTCATGGAGCGACGAAGCCGAAGGTCTTATTAGTAGGAATTTTTTTTTATGTTATAGTTAACGAAACTCATGAAAAATAATATTTCTAAGTGGGCACATTATATTTTATATTTCCAGGCGAATCATTTTGTTGGACTATTGAAACCTAAAAGGAATTAGATATGACTTCTAAAAGACGTTGTGTCTTGCATTCAAGTGGAAAACTGAGCACTTTTCTTGGAAAAGATGGTGTCACCAAGAGTATAGAAACTCTACATTGTTCATATTCGGAAACTGAAAATAGTTATGTCTCATGAAAAAAACACTAAGGGCCGAAACTGCCCTAAAGGCCAGCTGTTTGTTAAACGGTTAAGTAACAATTAAAATCCGATCCATGTTTTTGTCAAATGTTTAAAATAATGTAAAAGATTTTAACAAAATTAGCTACATTGCTGTTCTAACAAGTTGCCTTAAACCGCGAAAACACTATTCTTGAGTTAAATCAAATGGAGAGACCCAACGTACTTACTAAAAATTATTAGAACATTAATTCTCTCCATTCGATATAAGATTTTTCACTGTTTAATTTGATGCTTCTCGCATAATAGCAGCGGTTTATACTTCATCATCATCATCATCAGCCGGAAGACGTCCACTGCTAAACATAGGCCTCCCCCTTAGACCGCCACGCCGAACGACAAATCGGTTTGTACTTGCGTTCTGAGAAATATTGCAACAACTTGTTTGTCAGGCACTTATGGAGTCATACCTTAGTTCTTCTATAAGAATAGACTTGAACATAATTATGGTTGTATAGGTTTACTCTTGAAAAAAATGTTTTATGATATGTTATTGTCATAATAAGTGTTACCAGTTAAACGTAGAGAGATGTAAAACATCGTAAGCCTGTTAAAAACTCACAATATCTTAAAAAAAATGAGCACCTGGGATTTTATGGTTAAATCGTCATTCAGAACAGTTAACAGTCACATATTAACTTATAGTAATCATTAAACATGTGTAAATCGAATAATATAATACTTTACTGAAAGTAAATATTCCGTAGAAGTAACTCTTACAAAGCAGACTACGTAATTAGGTATCGCAACAGACATCTAATTAAAACCACAATATTTTAGGCAATTCATATCCATCACATTTTGGTGGAATATCTATATATTACATAACAGCTGTAAACATAATTATTCACTAGATACATTAATCCATTTCTGTAATTCATCGTGAGAATTATTAGAGCAAATAATTTCTTGAAAATGCTTTCAACAAAACTAAATGACTGAGTAATTTTCATCTTTGTCGTACGCCGACTGTTGAATTAGCCAAATTGTAATATGTCTGAGCACCTCATGTTCAAATCAAAATCAAATGGTTTTTTATTTCACATAGGCTATGAGGGCACTTGTAAAACGTTTACAAACAGGAGCTCGCTTCTGGTTGGTCGTTTCCATGGAGAATAACCGGCAAGATACTGTATGGTTACTCTTTTAAAATAATGTTATGTTTTTACAATCAGAATGTCAACATTGATCGCACTCCGACTTTGACAGGTTAGGTTGGAAGGGGTTGGCAAGGTCTCGATATTATAAACTCGTGAAACGATTTTCAACTAACGCGCAGGTGAAGCTGTATTTTTTTAATATTTTATTAAATTAATTTAGAAAATCATATAGCACACTCTACCAAGTACCATGCGGTTAATACACACTGAATGGCAAATGTCTTAATGAAGTCAAACATCGATTATTAATTAGGTATACGAGTAGAGGTGTCTCTGACAATATTGTAACATTAGAACTTAGATTTAAATGAAATAAGGTCGATTTTCTTATTATATTTATTTATTATTAGTAGTTAGTCTTTAAGCACTCGTAAACGATTTACAAAACATGCCTTGAAACAAAGCCGAAAATATGAATTCAATCATTCCGAAGTTTTCTTTTTCTAGTGAAAATTTCTAGTGAAAATTTCTATCGAAAAACTACTAGAGTGATTTGGAGTTTCATTAAACTAGAAGAATAATATCACTGTGAAATTTTTCTTCTAGGTGAGATTATAAACCTAAATAATTGTTGACAGTGATACCATTATATCACGCCGACCAATTTGAAAAATTTCCCACGATTTTGTTGTCAAAGTTTTTAAAGCATCCATACCAAATTAATAAAATACAAAATTAATATTATCTGTTTGTTTTTTTACCTTTGCGAGCTTTAATGGCTGAAAAAGGACATAGCAGTAAAATACTTTTATTACTGTAGTATTATACGTCCCCTTGGTATAATTTCTACCATGTGCATACAACAGCACATTAATTAGACCCCAATCTGTCAAATTTTCCTACATCGAATATGAACCTCTTGTGGTTTGTAGTTGAAAATGTAGTAAAGGTATTTGTCAGATAGGGGTACATTGATGTGCAAGGGCAAAGCCTTTTAATTAAAATAAATAATATTTTAAATTAAAATATTTGTCTTTTTTTATTTTTTAAAGAATAATTTTATGTTTCTCATATTATTTTTTAACAAAAGAACATTGAAAATATTTGGATTTTCACCTCCCCCGATGAAAATCGAACTTCTGGCGTTGATTGGTTGGTTCTATTCATAAAATTCAAAGGAGGGTTCAATACACAGATTAGTTGAAAGGTAATGACTTTTTAGTTTAGCCTCGATTGTAACGAACAAGAGAAATGACTGGTACTTTACACGCGAGGTTATAAAGTATTTCAAATTAGGAATGTAAGTATGCGTAACTACCCCATTTACTAATTGGCTACGATTTAAAACCTTTTTTGGAAGAATTTTGACTTGGTTGGTTCAAATTGCGCTAATTTTACTCTCCTATAAACACGCAAATAACTTAAAATAAAATCTACGCTGAATTTCTAAATTTAAAAAGGAATTCTATCTGAACCTATGTGAAAAGTCTGTTATTTTCCTTATAAAAGCGACTAGATGAAGTACTATTCAGGATAATACCCTTGTGGGCAGCGCTGTCTTAGTGTCGAAACTACAATTCGGTATTCAATAAGCTATTTACAGCGATGTTTCTCGACACTATCTCAAAGCACTGTTTCGACAAGCTAGTAAGTCTAGTAGCCTAGTAATTTTATTTTAGAGAATAGTACCTACTACCTATACAGGGTGTCCAGTAATGAATGGATAACCTTGGAATGGGTCATAGTAGAACTAAAGGCGATTCAGAAAAAAAATACAAAAAAAAATCAATACCGAGTATTTCCTAAGATATGTCACTTTTAAGAATATTGATAATTTTTGGTACCCTACTTTACATTCTTGCACACCTCGACCACAAATTGATGAATTCCATAATTTTGTTATTGATAAAATAATCTACATTAACTGAGCTAATAGATGAGCAGTAAATAGTAACACTGCTACTAAACAGCTTTTAAAAAAATTAACTCGAATTAGTACTTTAGTGAAAAAATTGAGAAAAATTTTCATTGAGACAAAGTTTAAGCAACCATAGCATGAAAAAAACGTATGGCAACACAGGTGACCAATAATTTTAAAATAATATGCACTTAATGCAGATTTCAAAAAGGTATTACTTATCATTACCTAATGTAGTACCTAATGTAAATAATGAATTATTGCTAATTGAGTTTGAAAGGAGAGAAAATTGCTGCTGAGAAAAGTTTGAAATATTCAGGTAGTCCAGGTAAACCCCACAAATTTTAAGAATTTCACCGAAGAAAAAAAAGTCTCATCTTCTAGACGCTTCGAATGACACCTATTTCAAATCTGTTGGATACCTTCACCATTTCAAAATCTGCATTAAGTGCATATTATTTTTAAATTATTGGTCACGTGTGTTGTCATACGTTTTTTTTCATGCTATGGTTGCTTAAACTTTGTCATAACGAATTTTTTTCTCATTTTTTTCACTAAAGCACTAATTTGAGTTAATTTTTTGAAAAGCCGTGTATTAACAGTGATACTATTTATTGCTCATCTATCAGCTCAGTTAATGTAGATTATTTTAACAGTAAAAAAATTATAGAATTCATCAATTTTTGGTCGTGGTGTGCAAGAATGTAAAGTAGGGTACCAAAAATTATCAATATTTTTAAAAGTGACATATCATAGGAAATACTCGGTGTTGATTTTTTTTTGTATTTTTTTCTGAATCGCCTTTAGTTCTACTATGACCCATTCCAAGGTTATCCATTCATTACTGGACACCCCAAGGTGTTAAAAAATTAACTGCAGGAATTTCGTTTGTGTACTCGGTATCAAAAACTAAATGTATTCCAAAAAAAAACTTTGTTTGTTTTCGAGCATTTTTTACAAAAAAAAATGCTTGAAATAATTTTTTTTAATGTTTTTTTTTTGGCCCAGTTAATGAATTTAATCTATTGCTGTTTGAGTTCGTTCACTCGTGAGTTGCGTTCACAGCTGATTCCAACTTTCCCATCACATTTTGCAGACTTTGGACTGGCAATTCATCGAAATATTTACAAATATTTTATGGTCCATATTAATTGGCCAAAAAATAGATGCTTGAAAAAAAAGTTTTATTTTTAAAAATATCTTTTTTTAAATTATATTTGTATTTTGATACCGAGTACGTACACAAAATTCCTGCAATTAATTTTTTAACATCCTATAATGTATATAACAAAGGCAACCATGGTGGCGCGATAAAAAAAATCACGAGCCATTTGGTAAGAAATTGCAATGCACAATACTACCTCCCATTAAAGCTGTGTCAGATAATAATATAGCACCTTATATAATATATTTTATTTGTATGGATTATTTCATGCAAATATGTTTTTTTTTATTGATGTACAAATGTACGCCACAAACTACCTACAGAATTGATTCGCCCTCTACCTCTAATCCATTCAAAGTTTTTTTTTTATCTCAGCCTATACTGTCCCACTGCTGGGCAAAGGCCTCCCCCAAGTCCTTCCATGTGCTCTTGTCCAGCGCCACTTCGAACCAGCCCTCACGGTACGAGTCCAATTCGTCTCGCCACCTCTTTCTGTGCCGGCCTCGGCGACGCCGTCCATCTCCAGGTTGTATTGAAAAAATCGGTTTCACTTTTTATGAAATGTTTTCTTTTTATGTAAATAAAAACTTGTATAATTTACGTAATAAAGAATATTCTATCAAACTATCTATCTAAAGTACTTTATGTCGACTTTAGCAACTTTAATGTCAGCTCACCCCTTTTAATGTTAGCATAGCGTGACGAAAATTAATAGGTAGGTACTTGACACGCAACGCACGTAATAAAATATTTCACGGTACACACACTCGTCTAATAAAGTACATACGTTGATTACTCGATACCTTCTCTATAATTACATACAAGTTATACTATGTGTTAAGCGGCCTGATAACGTGTTATATCATCACTGATTGATGCATAACTGTTGAAATTGAAGTGGATTATAATCATGCATCAAATTTTTGAGAATAATGATACCTACTATGCGACCACGATAAGAACGAAAACGTCAATGACCTCCACCTGTCAAATATCACTTGAAAATCATCGTTTAGCAAAAAATCTTTTTATGAAGCCTAGATCGAGATCAGATTTGTCTTTGTCAAGCAAATAGTTTGGTCGAAGGAATAGTCCGCACCACGATTCCCGCGGCGCTAGTGTCTATGTCACTACATAGAATTGCATAAAAAATGTAATACCATAAATTTTCTGCAGGTGTGGCGCGGACTCTATGGGTATCGCCCACCTCCATGCAGGCTAACACTGGCTAGATCGAAAACTGTTAAGATGAAGTTGACGAATAAGTAGCTTTTACAAGACTTAAAAATGCACATTGTTCTTTGATGAACCAACATAATTTATAGAATGTTCATTTGTTCACCATTCCCAGTTAAGAATTACAAGTTACTACACACTAACTAAACTATAAAAGAAAAACGGCGGAGCCTAAACGGGTTCAATGTCTCACGAAAATTATATTTTCTCTCCAAACATTTGGCAGTGAAGAAAACGAAGTAAGGGCGCTTTTAAGGACCTCTACAACTTTCCTTTATGAAACCTATTACTTAAATAGGTATTAAATAATAAAGGGGCTTAAAGTCCCATGCACTTATATAATGCCCTATAATCCGTACCATCCCACGAAAATTGAAGAGGCCTGCCTAAGGCCGCAAATTCGGAACGGCGGGCGGCGGGGCGTGCAGCGGAGCGTTCCAGCGTGTATTTGTACCGGTCAGCGTGCACGCAACTAGTTTTCGCTAGAGCGCGAGCGTGCGTGCGAGCGGGGCGTCCAAGTTCGCTGACCAATAGGAGCCCTTCATTCAAGAGCAAGTGGCATCTCGTCAAAGGAACGATATTATTTAGAGCTACATTTTTTGATGATTGAACTTTCAATTTAATACCGTTTGCTATATCATCAAAGCACTTTATAGACATTCTCCTAAAGAATCTCTTTTTAAAATAGTTTTACTTTTAGTTTTTCTTGAATTTTCTTCTAATATAAATATGTCAATATCTTCCCATTTCATATTTTATTTATGAACACACCACTTCTTTTACTAGCAAATCTTGACACACTGATCAAAATAATAATCACTTGTAAACGCTCGCTCGTTAAAACGCTGAAACACTGATCAGGCTCTAAACGCTGCTATGAATACACCTAGAGAGAAATCCATACGTTCAGTAGACTAGCGTGCACGCTCGAAACAACGCGCCGCTGCACGCTCCGCCGCCGCCGTTGCGAATTTGCGGCCTTACTTTGAGGTTAGAATTAATGATTCAAAGTTAAAATATATTAACTTCTTTTATTATGTTTTACGTGTCCTTAGACAAACCACTAAGCCAATTAATTACTAGTTTAAAACTGTAAATATTGCCCATTATTATTTACATGAAATGCAAAGTTAAATAATGCAACTAGATAAACATGAATTTGCTCTAACAATGATAGCTTTAAAAAAAGAACTCGTAATGTCCCGAAGTCTTTCGCGCATAAAAGAATTTGTATTTTAACATCGATGTAGATTGCAGACTTTTTTTTAGTTTCAATTAATAGCGACCAGTTTCAAGCAGCCAGTTCATTTTGTAAATAAAAAAGTTTCATTGTGAATCGAAAATAAGTTGACGGTTAGCTAATCCATTGATTTAGAGCGTGCTAACGTATTATAATTAATGGCTGTATGTGAATCATACATGTCTAAATAATGATCTATTAGATGAGTAATGGTGCAATAGATAGCAAATACCGTAAATTAGTTAGTTGTTTTTAATGATGTCCGCAGTATTAATTTGTCTTTCTTGTTTGCGCAATGTATGGGTGAACTTTGTGTAATACCTAATTCAATCATTATTTAGTGTTACTTTCAGAAACAAGCAAATAAAAATATTTTAGCAGTTTATTTTCAATAAAATATTCGTACCTATATCATCGACATTCAATATCAAATAAGTATCAGTGTAACTCTCTCAATGTAACACAATTCGTGGCACAAATATTATTTTATATCAGTTCCAAACCAATTTCGTGTTTGCTATTTTAATGTAACCGTATCAGCTCTTAAACAAATATAACTGACAACAAAGTTCGCATTAAAAGCAAAAAATAATGTCGAAACAAAAAAGAAACAAGAATATTCCAGAATCCATTCGACACATTTCAGCGACAGAATAATTTGCGCATGACGCTCCAAGAAATGACCTGGAAGACGATTGGGATAGCCCAATAAGAAGTAAATGGGATGATATTTATACAATATTTGTTTTTCATATCGCTGAAAGAGGCTCCACACGATTTGGTTCAATATTCCCGTAAGAAAGAGTTGGTTTATCTTCGAAGACAAAACTTTCTTACGAAATAGTTTACACTCAAGTAGTTTGGTTTATCTGTGGTATTTGACAACTTGGAGGAGCTTAAATTCCTCCATTTTTGAACGTTTAATCTGTGATTGTATACAATTAATAGGGTAGTTTCCAGGGTTACAATAATTACATTCTATTTAGTTCGTATTTTAGATTATTCAAAAATAAGGGACACGTATTTTTTATTTGTAAATTAGACTAAAAATGACAAAAATATAGCCTATTAAAGTTACGTGCGACGACGTCACGCCGTGTAGCATTTTTTTCGCGCGGGGTGACTGACGTCACCCCGTAACTTTAATGGGCTATAACTTTGTTATTTTTTGTTTAATCGAACGATCGACTAATTACATTCTTAGGGCAACTAGCCTATTGCCATCAAATGCATCAGGGTACTTGAAAAATATCTTGTATGAAACTTTATAATTGATTTCGTAGCTGTTTAGGTTTTTCAATCTTATGAAAAAAAATTCAATTAGGTACTTTCGGTCTTAATATGTTAGACATTTTTTTATAGCATATATGAATTTTCTTCAACCTTGAAGTTCGTTATCTATCCCACGCAAACATCATATCGGGATAAAACTTATTCTATGTGATAATCCAGGTCTGTCTACCTAATTCAGTTCAGTCGTTTTTTAGTTAAAGAGTAACACAAATCCATCCATCCATCCTCACAAACTTTCTCATATAGAATAGGAGTAAGATAATACCCGTCCTATATCTATCTGATTTATTGCCCTAAACATTTCTAAAATTTTGTTTATTTTTTAATGTTCGGACCTTCCGCAAACCTAATAAATACACTACTGAAGCATAAGGCAGCAAACAAAGTAGGTGAGCCTTAAACTGTTTACTCCATGCAATAAACATGATGTATGCGCCAGCTCCGTGATTAACAGCCCCATAAGCGGGCAACTAGAGCCAGAACGTACTTACATAATGTATTGTAAGCTCTTCGGCCACCCACAACTGGGTCACTTACGGAATTGGGGATAATCGATAAATTCACAGCACTACAGATAATATACCTTTTTTTTAGCGTGGTAAAATCATCAAATGTGTCCTCCCACACTTTACTGTCAGACTTGTACTGACTAAAATGCACGGTGTCCTTCAATAGCCCTTTATGTTCCGGGGTCACGGTAATGAGATAAGTCCTGCGACCCCGGCAGGCTTTGGCCCTCTAGAGAGGGCCCCGTCATTATGCTGACATTCTTTGAGGCGCGCGTGGAACACAACGCGCCGTCGAGCCGGGCATGGTCCATGGTCGGACAGCGAGTCACCCATTACTCGCCACCCGCATGCCCGCGCCTACGGTGGCCGGAGATCGTCTGGCGACGTCCGTCGCCGTGGGCGTCTACCACTGCGGCTGGGCTGGAGGGAGGACGCTGTCCTCTCCCTCTCGCGGCGCGCCTCCTCCTTCGCGAGCATGACTGCTTCGCAGAAGGAGGCGACACAGATAATAAACCTGGAATAATTACTGGATGTGAACTAAGTAATTCTTTGCAATAATTATTCATCTACTAAAACATAAAATTTTAAGATTCTCTCTCAAGTGACATTTTTTTGTGTCGTGGGTGCGTTATCAAACATAGAAACTCACATACACAAACACTCACATACTTGCAGATCAAACAAGTATTTGTTCCGTGAGGGGATCGAACCCGCGACACGACACACAGCAATCGATCACTCAGCCACTGCGCCAAATATAGGAATAATGCAACTCAATAATCTTTTCCAGAAAACCTGTACAAATTGCTATTTAATTAGGTAGCTACGTCTATTATATTGAGTTATTGCAAGACAAACATAATGAGACAAGCTTTAACTTCAAGAAATTGTCAATGAATCAATGGATTCACTTTTTTGTTACTCCACATTAGTATTTACTGCTGTATCGTGATTGAGTTAGCAAATATTTAAATCATATATACACCTTTGTGTATATTGTGATTTAAATGTCTTTGTGTATGTGATTCAAAGTCAGCCAGACCCATTGAGATAAAGTTCTAAGGAGATGCCCCGATGTTCTATACATACATTTTGCTTATACAAATATGAGTCAAACATGAGACAGAGAGTGAAATATTGGTTTGTCTCTTTCTTTCTAATGCAGTAATCATATTTGACAAAAGAGACAACAATATTTCGGTTGTTGCTCAAAATGGAATATTTTGTTGGGATATTTCCCACAGTTACAGAAACGTGCCCATTTCGCCATTTTATGTGCCAAGTTTCGTGGTAGTTCTGCTGTCAAACAGTTGTTTACTTTTTGTTGAATTTAGATTTTTGAGTAAATTACGGAGTGTTTTCTTTTAAAAGTGCGTGTTACCATTAAGAAACAGTAATTCAACATGCCTGGATGTTCCATTGTGTCTTGTCATGCCAGGAAAAAGAAAAATCAGCCTGAATTGACTTTGTACAGGTTAGTAACACGTTTTCATGCAAAACTACATGAAATAGAACAATTTCGGTAAAGAAATCGCTATGTGACCTTGTTTTCATGGTTAGAGTATTAATATTTGGGTTTATTTCCGTCCTACAGACAATATTTTTCATTTCATATTTTCGTTTGTTTGTTTACAATAATAATAGTGTTGTACCGTTGCTGTAATAGTTCCCGATACTAGTCCTTCGTTACACTGAAACTGTTACCAAATGATATATTGATAAAAAAATACTAATCATTTATAGGTTTCCCAAAAATGAAAGATTGAAGAAAAAATGGTTGGACTCTATAGGTGACGAAAAAATTTGTTCTCGAAGTAAAGACTGGCTTATGTGTTCACTTCACTTTGAAGAAAACTGTTTTAACAGAACACTTGTTATTAGGTTACATGAGAACTCTGTACCTACAATATTTTCGGTAAGTGTGTATTAAAATGATTGTTAAATAACAGCCTGGTTTTTTAGCCTAAGTTATATGGATAGTAATGCATATTTCATTTTTTTTCAGACATCCAACAAAAAACAACTTCCAGAGTCATTTGTATTCTGTGAAACAAGCAACACTCAAGAATCTGATGTTTCTTGTACATCTACTGTAATAAAGGAACCATCTACCGTAATAGATGAACCATCTAGTGTAATGGAGGCACCATTGCAGTTGACCCATCAATTTGTGGGAACAGTGCACAAAGAGGTATGTAGATGTTGAATTTTTAACCGTTTTCTGACAAACAGACGGCAGCACATCAAGCGCCGCAATCTGTCAAAGACTTGTCAACTGTCACTTGAAAATAACTTTTAGCAATAAAATGTAATATGCAAATTATTTTTTAACGGTGCATTGTTAAGTTATTGGTGAATAGTGCTGATACATTTGGCATGTTCGTGAAAAGGCGCTGTCAGATGGGACTGATCATCTCTTAGCTGCCACGGTCTATTTTAATTTTTCATTTTTTTTTTTAATATTAGCTGTGCACTTAACTTGCTACGTTGAGTGTAAAAAGAGTGTCCATGGAGTTTCTTGTCCGTTCTTTTCCATAGAGATCTTCGCTCTGGAATGGGCACCTACGGTACTTTCACAGTTATTATGTCTTGTGACTAGAACTGTAGCACCATAACAATTTTGTACTGATTTATTTTTATGTCTTTTGACCATTCAAAAGTGCCTGTAATTATTGGCTTGGTTGAAATGAAATTGATTTGATTTAACTATTTATTTTTTCTATTACAGGTTTTACAAACTGGAAAATATAAATCTTTAAAGAAAAATATGTCAAGCAACAGAAAACAATTAAACGCCTCAATAATAATAATAATTGGTGATTTGAAGGCTGTTGTGATAGAAGACTTGGCGGGACCAAAAGACTTTTTAAAAAAACAAATTAAAAAGTCCAAAGGTTTACCTGTACAATCCGAATTAATCGTCAAATTTTAAATTAACGCTAACACATAAATATATATGTATTAGCGCAATTTAATTACAAGCAATAGCGCAAATGTGAAAATACGTAACTACATGGATTATAATTCAATCATGGTATCTAGTCGTAATACCATTATGTAATCCTAAAAGTACTAGGGATACTAGTATCCATACTCGTTACAGTAACACTATGTTTCTTGATTGGCACAACCCTAGCATTGGCCGCCATTTTATGTGCCCGGCGAACTTGTAGGTATCCACGTTTTTGGTGTAGGTATTTCCAGTCCATAGGATTATATGTCTATGGCCAGACCCGGAACAACTACTTGTAGTTCATACAAAAATTAATTGTTCGCAGCAGTCAAAGCCGTGCCGACAAACTTAGATTAAGTACAACTTTGAATAAATTGCTTTGTTTTACTTCGTTTCGAAGATTTTATACCATCTACTTTAAATACACTTCACTTTCTTTATCCGATTTATTTTGGACTAGTTTCATAACTTTTACAAACATCATACCTTCGTGAAAGAATTTGATTCGTCTGACGTTAACATCTGAGACAAGCTTTTTTGGTAGACGTCAATAAATGTGGCGAGTATTTTTTCATTTCTCAATTTATTTTTAGTACTTACACGAATATTTTCTAGATACCTACTCGTACAATCATGTCAGAGTTGTTTATTGGTACGAGCATTGTTTTTCACAGCAATGTTTTATTTTTTTTCTAAGAAATGTTTTATTTATCGATAAGAAACGTCTGTCTAACGTTTTTCTTTACATTCATATTGGCGAAATTTATGAACGAAACAGTCTGAACAGAAAATTGGTAAATAAAACTAACGTGGTTATAGATACTGTTTTGAATTTGATAGTAGTTCTGCTATAAAATTCATGTGACTTTTTTTTTCGTGGTAAAATCATCAAATGAGTCCTCCCGGCCCCGGGCAGGGCGGGAGGGACTGTCAGACTTGTACTGACTAAAATCCACGGAGTCCTTCGGTATCCCCTTTGTGTACCGGAGTCGCGGTATACGTATGTCTCGCGACCAGTCGCGGTATACGTATGTCCCGCGACCGAATTCATATGACTTAGAGCCGTGTAGGTGGGAGAACAGCAAAGCCACTCGGAGAAGGCTTTAGTTAATTTTAAACAAAAAGTCTATGATTTTGAATTGAAGCAATAACACCTTGAGCTTGATACCAAAGACCAATAAATTGAAAGCCCAACCACCTGGGAGATTAACGATGGTGTTCTCGCATGCCAGCAATGTGCTAGGATCCTCACAAAGAAGATTGGTTAAATAAGCCACATGCGAGCACACGAACGACAATTGCAGCGGAGCCTAATAAGCAATCGCCTTGGTAATCGATCACATCATCATACTCGTAAGTTCTACTATTTTTTTTTATCGTGGTAAAACCATCAAATGAGTCCTCCCACCCAGGGCAGGGCGAGAGGGACTGTCAGAAGCGTACTGACTAAAATCCACGGTGTCCTTCAATAGCCCTTTATGTTCCGAGGTCACGGTAATGAGATAAGTCCCGCGACCCCGGCAGGTTTTGGTCCTCTAGAGGGGGGCCCCGTCATCAAAGTTCTACTATGACTAAAAATTGAAAATTTGACGTAAATTTCGTACAACGCAATTAACTACGACGATCGGCCATTTTTAGGGTTCCGTAGCCAAATGGCAAAAACGGAACCCTTATAGATTCGTCATGTCTGTCTGTCTGTCTGTCTGTCTGTCTGTCCGTGTATGTCACAGCCACTTTTTGTCGAAAGTATAAGAGCTATCCTGTTGAAACTTGGTAGAAAGATGTATTATGTAAACCGCATTAGGATTTTTACACAAAAATCAAAACAAAACAAATTTTGGGGGTGCCCCCCATACTTAGAATTGAAACTCAAAAATTTTTTTTTTCACCAAACCCATACGTGTGGGGTATTTATGAATAGGTCTTTAAAAATGATATTGAGGTTACTAACATCATTTTTTTCTAAAGGGTAGTTCTTCAGAGACAAAATTTTCGATGTCTGTGGGTATATTTCCGTAACCAACTAACAAAACGGCATGAAATATTTTTTTCTGCATACTTTAGCTTTAGATCTAACTAGGACAAATTATATTTTTTTAATAGTAGCTATCTAGATACAAAATAAAAAATTTTGAAGTCTGTTCTCCTGATTCATAAGGGGCGTCCGTTTCCCATTTTCCGGAACAAAATGGTCAGTGTCGCATTTTCCCTTTGATACATCAATATAAATTAAAGTTATATCGAAAGGTAATGAATTGACCTCTTACAAAAAAAATATGTAATAGTTGTAACTACGTTAGTGTATTTATAATTAAGTAAATAAGAAGTGTCCGGCGTAAAATACTGATTAATATGGAGTAAGCTTTGCTTGACCGTACTTGGTCGAGGAATGATAATGAGAGTCTGGGATACCGCATGGGGGGAAGCCTGTCGTACAACGGACATGCTAGAAAGCGGACGTGAGACTAGTTGGCTTAGAACCCAGTGAAACAAAGGTAAATATCTGATTCATCTGTGCTTGGTTTAGGTACCTTCCTGATTACAACGCCTAATTTATTAATTTAATTTTGCTGTTCTAAGACTTAAATCTGAGTTTCGTGTGATGCTTTTGGGTTATAGATTCGTGTAGAACAATGACAATACTGAAGTCTGTATGAATTATGAGTTAAGCATGAATTTAGGCAAAATCATGATTCATCTGTGCCTGATTGATATGTTCAAAAGCCCATATGAATCTGAAAATAAATTAGTTTTCCTATTTTCAAGCAAGAAAGGAACACTTTTGTTACGTTATTTTACTTTTCCAAGTCAGTAGAGTGTGTGTGAGACAATTTTAACATTATTCTTCGGTATTTATTCAGAAGTCAAACTCTATCTGTTTGCTTTTATTTTGATATTGCAGTTCACAACAATGCCACTATCAACAATAGAAAAGAAGGAGAAAAAGAGACTCTTAGAACCTACGAATTTTTTATCCTTCTAGGATGGAAATTGGAAAATAAGAAAAGATCCAGACGAGTATGCTGCGTGGAAATTAAATTAATAATTATATTTGAAAAGAAAGGGTTACCAAAAACCAAAGTAAACTGAGAGAATATTATAATGTAGCATTAAAATGACTATCTGGTACCTATTTATAACAAAATTCTCGCTTTTCAGTAAGTATTTATTTTTATTCTGAAAAACAAGAATTTTATTGTTGAATTGACCAGATTTTTTCCTTGATATGATCACTGATGATTGTTTTTATAAAAAAATATTATTGTTGTTATAATATTTCGATTATTTTCTTAATACAGAGCCCATTTTTATTTCTGTTCCTGATTCATCAGTATAAAATTCTGATTCATCTGGGCACTAAATTTTTAAACGTCGATATCTTAAAAACTACTTTGTAAAAACGAGTCCCTCATACAAATATATGTTATTTGGAATATCTATTTTTATATGAACATGTGTTACTAAGCTGAAAGTGAAATTAAAATTTGACCATATGAATCAGTCAAAGAATCGAATTTCGAAGAACTACCCTAAACTGAACAGTTTGCGCGAGAGACACTTCCAAAGTGGTAAAAAGTGTGTCCCCCCCCCGTAACTTCTAAAATAAGAGAATGATAAAACTAAAAAAAATGTATAATGTAGACCTCAACCAAAACTACCAACGAAAATTGGTTTGGATGAGATACAGTTAGCAGTTTTTGAGATATAGTACATTTTCAAAAACCGCAAATATAACTTTGCCATTCATACAAATACTATGAAAAACAAAGTTATTTTTATTGTTTGTGTATATTACTTACTAATCTCAATATAATTATATCTCTAATCTATGCTTGCTGCTACGGAACCCTTCATGGGCGAGTCCAACTCGCACTTGGCCGGTTTTCTTCTCTATTTTCTCTTCTTTATTTTTCATTGCTTTTACCCCTGACCCTTCTATTGGTTTCAAAAGCTATCAGCAGGTATAGCTTACGTAATTCCAAAAATAATTAAAGTCATTCTGTCTTGGTTGCTTCATTTAAGTTACTTATTCACAAAGAACAAAGGCGGACTAAATGCTTTCGGCATTTTCTACCAGTCTACCTTTCATCGTTTTTTTTTTACTAGACAATTCGCACTGCGATATCTTATACAGTAGGTAGTTACTCTTACGCATTTTTACGATCATTTCATTTTTGCCGATATTCCTTAGAGTATTTTTATAGATGACCCAAAAAGTTTGTATGGTCTTTTATAAACCTATATTTTAACGACTTTTACACTTATCTCAGTGGTAACCTAAAATCTAACCCTCGTAAATTCTTTAATATCGTATGTTAAGTCCCTTAAGGGTTCGTGTAAAGAAAGTTTGGATCAAGTAAGATTCTGCTTAATGATTAGTAAAGAAATATGAAATTATGTATAGAAATTTTAACAAAATGAAAAGAAAATATAATACATGACTTTTACATATCATTAATATTAATGTACCTACAATGTCACCCAGTCAATATTTTTTCCCGCAGTTCAAACATTAATGTCCTCTGACGTGCTACCATAAAATTTGAAATTACTTCGTCGCCCTTCGATATATTGCGCCCCCATGTTAATTTATTTGAAATTTGAAAGAAAATTTGCCGTATATGATTACTTTCGAGAATTTGATCCTTACTAGCAACACTATAGAATGGTGTAATAATACAGCGTGTGATTTTTTTTTTCCAAAATCAGCGGGTTCGATTCCTGGTACTGGATTATTCTAAAATCAGTTGAATCAGTTTTAGTTTTCGTCTAAATCGGCCTCGAGACTCCTTTCACCGTTTTTTGATATTCCTCATAGTTTCGGATATAGCCATCCACGCCCAGTTGAAAAATTCACCCTGTAAGTACGGACCAAAATAGCTGAAAGCGAACAAGTAATTTTGCCAACCTACGTGCCAGGTGCGCTAAACTGTCAACAAGTTTAACTTTGAAGACGTGTTTTTAAACGTTGCCGCGTTGGTTTGAAAATACGTCTTACAACACACACACACACTTTATATATTTGTTTATTACTCGTGTCTTTTCAGCAAACTTATATTCTTCCCGTCTTCCACTAAATTTCCGTCTTCCACTAAATTACTGCTTGTCCAGGCTCTTGTGCTCCCTATAATTGATTATGCGGATGTTTGTTACTCTGACGTTTCCCAAAACCTTCTAAACAAATTGGATCGACTTCTGAATAATTGTATACGTTTTATATTTGGACTTCGAAAATATGATCACATATCCAGTTATCGTTCTCAGCTTAAATGGCTGCCTATCCGCCAGAGAAGATCCCTCAGATCACTCTGCTTGCTTTTCTCTATTATTAACGATCCTTGCGCTCCTAATTATTTAAAAAGTTCTTTTCAGATCCTTGGTAGCTCGCACGATCGTAACCTTCGTGCTGCTGAAAATTTGCTCCTTCAGATACCTTCTCACCGTACAGGTTTTATTTCCAATTCCTTCGTGGTTACGGCAATTAAACTTTGGAATGCGCTTCCTCTTGACATTAAAAAAGCTAAGAGTAAATTTTTTTTTAAACGCCAAGTTCGGGAATACTTTTTAAAAACACTCGTTCCTTAGGTTTCCATTTAGTGATATGGTCGTCGTCATATTATATATATCCATTTATATTGTATTTACATCTGAGTATATTGTTATAATTTATTTATCAAATATTTGTTATATGCATTTAAAGCTATGTATAATATTCGTATATATTTTCATATGTATTCGTATATATTATTTATAAATAGCCATAGTTAGATGTAGTAGTTTTAGTTGTTTTTTATTGTACCTACTGTGGTACCTATTCCAACTGCTTCTCCTTTTGACCCAAAGGTTGGCTGGTAGATAATGCCTTGTGGCATTAAGTCCGCCTTATGTACCACAATTGTACGTAAAAGTTTAAATAAATAAATAAATATTCGTACCTAGTATGAACCTAGTCACACTTGATCACATGGGCGTTCACCTTTACTTTTTAAACCATACATACAATACAAGTGAGCAATGCAACGGACCGATATGATTGAATTTAACGAAAATGAAAAAATCAGTTTGAATACTTAATCTCGACGGAAAATATACCGATAAATGCTGATTCGATTACTATAAAATTGCGATGCAGCAGATGATGCGGAAGACCGTCTCTTTGAAGTCACTATATATACACTTCAATGTTGCGAGTCACTACACTACACTACGTTACCGCAATTTTGTAGCACCGAATTAGCATTTATCGATATTTTTACCCGACTACGGCGAAGCAAAAAGGAGGGTTATGATTTTGACCGGTATGTATGTATGTTTGTATGTATGTATGTATGTTCATCTGTTCCCTCATAACTTCTGAACTACTTATCACTACTTGACAAATGAGGTGTCGTTAGAAGCGTCTTAGTTGTCCGCTGGTTATAGGGTAGGTGACGTGTCACCAAATCCAATATGGCGCCCTCTAGGGGATGAAAAGTCGTAACCGAAAAAAATTTTTTTTTCGCACAGTATCGACATGGATATCAAATTAAAGGGCTTGATGAGCACATTTGAAATATATTAGGTTGGGGAAAAAGTCTTTTCGCATTATAGTATGTATGAACTTGTAATAAAATCTCTTTGGCTATACTATTTGTATCTGGCTGGTTTTGGTATCATTGAAAGTTTAAATTTTAAAGAACATAATTCCAAATTCAAATTAGGAAAATGTGTGATTTTCATTTGTTTTTCGTACCATCAAGATGAGTGAATCTAATGAAGAAATTCGATACATTTTTAAATTTTACTACAAAAAAGGTAAAAATGCAACGCAAGCCGCGAAAACAAATTGCGATGTTTATGGACCTAGTGTAGTGTCTGTGAGAGTAGCACAAATTTGGTTTAAGCGTTTTCAATCCGGAAATTTTGATGTCAAAGATGCACGTCGCTCTAGTCGCCCTATTACGGATAAAATGGATGCCATTTTTGAAAAAGTGGAGCAAGATCGGCATACCAGTAGTTACGACGTAGCTGAAGAACTGGAAATTGACCACAAAACAGTTTTGGCGCATTTGAAAAAAACTGGGTACACAAAAAAGCTCGACATTTGGGTACCTCACGAGCTCACTGAAAGAAACCTAATGAACCGTGTTCTCATTTGTGATTCTTTATTACGACCTAATGAAACCGAACCATTTTTGAAGAAGCTGATAACTGGTGATGAAAAGTGGATCACGTATGACAAGAACGTGCGAAAAAGGTCGTGGTCAAAGGCCGGTCAGGCTTCACAGACTGTGGCGAAATCCGGGTTAACTCGCAACAAGGTGATGCTGTGTGTGTGGTGGGATTGGAAGGGCATTATTCGTTATGAGCTGTTACCACCAGGCAGGACCATCGATTCTGAACTCTACTGCGAACAACTGATGAGATTAAAGCAAGAAGTTGAAAGAAAGCGGCCGGAATTAATCAACAGAAGGGGTGTGGTTTTTCATCATGATAACGCTAGACCTCACACATCTTTAGCCACCCAACAAAAATTAAGAGAGTTTGGCTGGGAGGTGTTAATGCATCCGCCGTATAGTCCTGACCTTGCACCTTCAGATTTTCACCTGTTTCGGTCTCTTCAGAATTCTTTAGGCAGTGTCAGGTTAACATCACGAGAGGACTGCCAAAACCACTTGTCGCGGTATTTTGACCAGAAGTCCCAAAATTTCTATAGCAATGGGATCATGTCCCTACCTACAAGATGGCAAAAAGTTATCGAACAAAATGGTACCTACATACTTTAGTTAAATGTAAATAAACTTTATTAAAAAATGTTTTGAATTTTCTTAAAAAATGCGAAGAAACTTTTTCCCCAACCTATTATATACATTATAAGTATAGCTTTTACTAGCTACTTTGCCTGTTTCTAACAGTGTCAACATGGGTATCAAATGAAAAGGCTTAATGAGTACATTTTAAATTCGCTCGCTGCTTTGCTTATTATATCAAATAACCCCAAAATAGTGTAAATAAAAAATAAGTTAAAATAACTAAAACCCGACTACGAAAAGCTAGGTGGCCAATAAAGATTGTGTGAAACAACCGCAGGTGGCATACGACCACGGCTATTAATTAAAAATGTCTGTAACACGGATTGTTCTTGTTTTATACTTTTTAGTGCGCGATTTTTTCGTAGTCGGGTTTTAGTTATTTTAACTTATTTTTTTGAACGTCGAGATTCGGTATTCCACCCGAAAAAAATTGTTAGAAACGTTGTTGTTATTCCTATTGTTTTTGAATTTAATGAATGAATTCGAAGTCAACTTTAAAATAAAACAAATATCTCAAACAAACAATTCATTTCTATCCAAGTTCTATACATTTCCATTGCTCCTAGTCATAAATAATAGAGAAAATTTTACCGATCTCAAAAGAACATCAAAAGAAAAACTATTCTCACAACTTCCTTAGAAAGTATTCAAAACTTGCAGACAAGGGATAACGGTCCAACAAATAGAAAACAGTATTCAAATCTTATTTTTATTTTCATTTTACTGATGTTTTGGGGTTATGTTTATCCCTCCATTTATGTAGCCATCGTTAGTAAAGTTAAGCTACAAATATTGATAGCCCATAAAATCCATTGGACTTAGGTATAAAACATTTTTTTCGCTACTAGAAATATGAAAGCACATAATTATTTAAGCATTATTTTGCCTTAGCATAAGCATAAACAGATTATTTAATGTTCTCACCACTGGGACAAAAGCTTCTTTTCTATGAGAGGGTGTGGGTTGTTATAATCTACTGCCATGTTCCGTAGCTGGCTTCGATTCAACACATAAGTGACCACCGCGCCACCAATGCTCTAAATATCGCCTCGAGGCGACTTAACCATAATTCTTTCTATGATAATCCACACAGCTACGAACGTTACGGCATCGCTTTAATTCATTTTTCTAATTCAGTTAATTAATACAATCAATCAACTCAGCCTATCACAGTTCACTGCTGGTCATCATCATCAGCCTATAATGTTCCCACTGTTGGGACACAGGCCTCCTCTCTGTGAGAGGGAGTGGGCCATAATCCACCACGCGGGCCCAGTGCGGGTTGGTAGATGTCACATGTCTTCGAATTTTTGGGTCTAGGACATGCCGGTTTCCTCACGATGTTTTCCTTCACCGTTTTAAGAGCAGTGGTGATGAAATAAATTACACAAAGTAAATCGCCTGGCGGGGTTCGAACCCATGACCTACAACTCGTAAGTCCGGACCGATACCACTGGGCCACCACTGCTCTTCACACTGCTGGTCATAGGCATATAATAGGCTGTGCCACGTCACCCTATCTTTTGCCTTCCGGATCCAGTCTGTCCCAGCCACCTTCCCTTCTTAAGGTCGTCGGACCGTCTATCGGGTTGGCGTCCCACACTACGCTTGCTAATGCACGGTCTCAACTCCAAGTCTCGTTTGCTGCGGCCAGTGCTCCTTCGACAAAGTTTGCTTACACCGCAAGCTATGTCGGTTACCCGACTTTTCAGGGTAACTTCATTTCAGATTTTATCCTTCTGTCTTACCGAACACAAATTCCCTTCACCTTGAATACCAAATTTACTTTTAACTGTCTCATTTTATCGACCCTAGATTTTAACTACCGATACTTAAACTACCCACCCCCATTACTCATAGGTCTGACCTATGTGGGTGGGTCGTAAGCTATTGACGACAGCAAAGACATTTACTTATAAATGCCGTAAATAACTTGGCAATCACAGTAGTCATTTCAAACCATTTATAGTTCAAGTTCACGATGCTATTATGGCTGTCACGCAAGTATAATAACAACTTTTGTACAAGATAGACTAGCTTCAACTCGCGACTTGATTCTGTTTTTCCCATGAAAACATACTAAAGGGGTACAGTCAACATAATAGCTGAACGAATTACTGCCAAAGATGTAAAAGGAAAAAGGTAGACCATAAAGTTTATGGCATAACCCGCGCGTCTAAATGGCCACTTAGCGGTATTCCTCCTAATGATTCACTTCGTGAATGAATAATAGAAGAATAGCCAACACAATCCGAAATTCGTTCAGCTCTCCAACAAACAGACGGATACGTCCACATTTTATAATATTAGTATAAGTATTTTCATTCAAGAATTATTTAGGCTCTTCCAAAAGTTTCAAACAACTACTTACTTGGAAATTCAATTACGTAATGGTCTAATTTGTTCGTTCTATAAATATTTATTTGTACCTTTGGATTTCTACTTAAATTAATATCATGCGCTTCTAATTTATGAGGTGGGTGGGATCTGCCGCCTAGCGGTCCACCACAGGCTATGAAACCACAGGCTACATCAAACAAGCCTCATCTATGCCTCTGGGGTAGATTGAGACCAAGAGCATTTTTGAATTAAAAAAAAAACACCAGCAAATTGTGAATGAAAGCCAGTTTAAAATTAGTCACTTCAAACGATGGCAAGATTAATATTGATGACGTAACGTCAATAACCATTTTTACAGCGTTCATTAATCTTAATTCGCTTATCACCACTTGCGACCATAGAGAATGGATGTCACGCGCGTCACGAGGTCCCTGTCTATAATATTTTCCTTTTAGGCTGTTGTTCACGAACGACCTTTTTACCATCACTTCCCATTGTACGCAACTCACACTCGACCCTCATCACTTTCAATTTTTCATAACATCCGCAGAACATTGTCACTTCAATATACGCGCTCTTAAACTTCGTATGTCGGTGTTGCCAGTTATTCGATATCAATCAGTAAAAAGGCTATATACTGTTGCGTACCTTATCATTATTTTATAGTAACTTTCGCAACTAACTCACACTAAACTCACTTTCGCATTTATTAGTTGAGATAGAACTGAAGCTTTCAATTTCAAAGAAGCAATCTAAATAATTTAGAGAAATGGAGATTATTGAAGAGAAAATTTCAGTATTTACTGACAAGCATACAAATATTATAGTTAGAAAGCAATACCTAAAGTATGTTGTTTGTAGTTGAGAAGGAGTTCCACGTGATACAAATACACATGCATTTAATGGTCTGTCTGTTGGCAAATACCCAACTAAATTCATTAACATTCTACGTGATTTTCCCTCTACGGACTGCCCGGGAAGTTCTTTATCTTTCCAGCCTACATGGGCATGCATAAGAATAATAATAAACATGCAATCCTATCCCAACCAAATGGCGACGATGCGAAGAATTTGTTCAAATTCATGGCCCACGTGTTGTGAAGTATAATATTTAGGATACGATGGGACTAACATGAAGGAAAAAAAGTATTTTCCTCAAAAAAACTAAGCGCTCAAGCAACAATTGCAATAGGCATGTTAACAGCATTAATAAATAGGTGAAGCTGCTTGCTCTATTTGGACGCGCAATTATTTCTCGACCGAGGCACGAAACAATATACACGAGCTAAACAAAAGCCGACACTGGATGGCTCGGGCGCTCGGTTGCTGCAGCTCGCCCGCGGCAGCGCGCGCGCTTTTTCTCGGCCGAGACACGTCCACTTTGACCGAGCTGCTTCGCGCGGCAATTGCCTCGCGAGGCTGCTCGTTCTTTGTGGACACACCTAATCACAAATCTAATTAGTTCGTCAGTCAGATGTTTGAAAGATGATACAATGATAAAACGCATCAAAAATCGAGTCCAGCTCGTGACGTCAGAACCCAGTAAAAATCATATTAGATAATGACGTAGGTATTGCTAATTTTGAAAGCGTCGTTTCTTCGTCAATTTTGGTTTATGTTGTAAAAGATAAAAATACCCGGGTCAAATATTTTCGATAACGTAACCGGTGGATTAATTAGGTTTTTTAGTTAAATTGCCAATTTAGTCAGTGTCAGTTTTACGACACTAACTTTTTGTTCGTGGTTTGGTGCCTAGGCACTAAAAATTCTCATTAGCACACTTCATGCCTGATTTGCTGACAGAAGGATATGAACCAACTCTTAAATCGGCATTGATGTCTAAGTCTATTGAGGTATAGTTCCCTGACGACAAATTCAGCAGACGAACTGTTTAAACGCTATTGTTGATGCTTTATGTATCTTGTTTCATATTCATCTCCTTTTACAGTCACATCCAGCATTCTCTGCCTTACTCTAGAATTATCATACAGCATCAGTCCATCTGTTGCAGACATCATCATCATCAGCCGGAAGACGTCCACTGCTGTGCATAGGCCTCCCCCTTAGACCGCCACGCCGAACGACAATTCGCCACTTGCATCCATCGGTTGCCCGCGACCCTCACGATGTTGTCGGTCCACCGAGTGGGAGACCTGCCTACGCTGCGTCTTCCGGTCCGTATTCGCCACTCGAGAACTTTTCTTCCCCATCGGTTGTCAGTTCTATGAGCGATGTGGCCTGCCCATTGCCACTTCAACTTGCAAATTTTGCATTTTGCTGTTGCAGACGCTCCATGTTAAATACTGATATTTAGCTGCATCCGATTCAACTCGTAACCGTCCCCAACAATAGTTGGTAAATATTTTCCACCAAAATTTTTTTGAAGATGCCCATTTGTTTTATGTTAATTAGATTTTCCTTTCATCAAAACTACAGTAAGAGATATGGAAGTGAAATAAAGCCGATGACATTATTTCCCGCGCAGGTGAAATACGAATATACCTGTCATAAGTACGTGGAAGAGGTACCCAGCAGTGAATGAAGTTTGGTCAGTGATGGGTGACAATGATTTTGAAGAATACAAATCCAGCGTTCAAAACGCAGCGTTCAGAACGCCACTCTGCATCGCCAAGAGTCAGTGGGCATGAAACTATGTGGAACAGCCTTGAAGTTGTGTCACAGCACAATTACTGATCAAACAGATATTATAGTACTTTATACTGTTATAAAATACTATTGTGACCATATTGTGACACTTATAGAATTTTTGTAACGGAATGTCAATGTGAAACTACTTAAAATAGATCTATTGTTACATATAACAATGTAAAAATAGATCTGAAACAACATTCTCATTGGTTTATTAATGAAAATGTTGGTTTTATAACAATGAATGATACAATAATATTGTCACATAATGTTTGTGGGAATAGGGCTCACAATCAGTTATTGTGAAGGGCTCATTAGATAGATATCAATAAAATATGAGACTGAACTTGTTTCAAAATGACAGTTATGTTAATGGAAACTAGTTAATTAGTGCGATAGAGAGATAAGAATATGAACAAACATTTGTTTTTATAACAAGCAATACCCATTGGCAAACTAAAGTACCAACTAAATGAAAAACACATTTTTTTTATTTTACACACTTCATAAAGTGTCAAAACAACTGAACTTTGGGCAAGATAACTGCTCTAGTAGGTACTTAATCGAAAACTGTAACTGCAGTATTATTTGTGGGTCCGTATCCGTATCTTATTATCAAAGTATAAAGTTATTATTGTTTCCGCACAGTCCGTGCAGAAACCGTAAAATAAAGCGAGCCATCTCAGCTCGGATCCGGTACAGGCCTCACAAGTACCGATACCGTTAATCCGATATTAGCATCGATAAAATGAATACAATATTGGAAAAAAAAATCTTATTGTACCACATTAATTCACAAATCAATTCAAAAGAATACAAAATAATTCCTGGAATATTGCTTCAACTTCTTACTGGGATTAATAACTACAATATCTATGATTTATACATCCCAGAGAACGCTGCCATATCTTGAGTATCGATATCAAGTATCGATAAGAATGTAACAACTCTTTTTTTTATAAATTAGATATGTTGTACATTTCTAGTATGTGTACCAAAAGTTTTAACTGTTGGTTAAGATTCCATACATTTGTACCGCGTCTTAATTACTGATCGTCGGCTGATTCCCGGAAAGGTTTCAACGTTATCCTTTTAAGTGTTGTATAACGAACATTCCCCGGTATTCTTGTTGGACGACCTCGTTTTATGTAGGGCTTGTTTTGTAAGCGAATGGTGACTTCGGCTTCATTTATAATATGAAATATGAATATTGATATTGTGGAAAAAGGTACTTATCTAGAAAAAGTATCGATACTTCTGTCTCGGTACATTCTTATATTATAATTCTGTTGAAACTCACTGTAGATCTACGAAACACTAAACTATAATTTGTAAATATGCAAAAAAATGTACAGGATTTTATAAATAGTTTACTATCACTTATCGAGGCCCTCATACCTTTATAAGTCACAGTACCATTATCCCTCTTACTGTTTTTTGCGAAGGTACCAACAAGATAAAAATAAGAAGAGAGGCTCGAATTTTAGATATGTGTAACCATAAATTAACACCCACGTTTTACATACAACAAGGTGGTCTTTACAATCCAAAACAAATTTGCAATAAAAATCAAGTTTTATGAATATTTTATCGAATTCATGCAAGCTTTTCCTCAATTATCATAATAATATGTATAAGTTGATTTTGAACCAAGAAAAAGATATTATCATTAGTCACCTTGCGGTCTGAATCAAGGTTGACCGGTTAACCAACCCTTTACATAACCTTACATTAGTTCATTAACCCAATACATGTCATAATTCAACATGTATAGCAATGATTGGCTTTACTAAGAAACTAGATTAGCAAACATTATATTCGAAATGGTAGATTACATTATCACGCCTAATTGTTTAAAGAATTGATTAAGAAAATTCGGCTACTATTCGGTATTCAACCTATTCGCCCGAATATTGAATCATCAATATAATGTTTTAAGGGAGACAGAGTCACTCGACGAGCAATGGAAAGAGCTATACTTAAAGTTTCTTTGCGGGATAAAATCCGGAACAAGGATATTCGCCGAAGAATCGGTCGTAGAACTGATAATAGATGGGGAGGAAAAGTTCTCGAGTGGCAACCACTGACCCGAAGTCGCAGCGTAAGCAGACCTCCCACTAGCGGCCGATCTCAATAACGCACTTACATTTAACCATCTGTTAAATTACCAATCTTTAGTAGCTGTAGCCGCATTTGTGGGTTACAATAAACTCAAGATAGATAAGAATATCTACCTTTACCACTGATCTATCTTTGGGAAGCTTACCGCTTACCGTAGTTATGTAAAGCTATAGAAAAAAAACGTAGAGCGTCTCAATAGCACTTTGGCAGTTAACTTTAGTTTGTTTACATTACAGTCAGTTACAAATTAGCTATCTCTCGAAATCGGGCGATTAACTGCTGGTAGCAATAGTATTTTACAACTTATTTAATTAAAATAATGGCTTTTTCCGTGATAATGAGATGTGGCTGGTGTATTTTATTTGGCGGTAACTACAGAATCTGATGAGCGCACGATGCATTTTTTCATACAATTTATTAACAAAAAAATTACCAATTTTTTTATGATACTGTTTAAGGATATTTTCATTTTATGGAAAGAATAATTTCTGGGTAGCAGGAGTGGTTCAAATCTTATAAAACATTGACTACTACTAAGTAAAACTTTACACCTAATTTAATGATGAAAAAATATTTTACTTTTTGGCCAACTTCTACTGTCCAGATTTTTTCCTTCGCATGCAATAAAATCATCCTCACGTGAAACTAATCCAAACAGCATAATAATGTTTCTTTTTTAATTTTTTGCTGACCAAAGTTCAGAGGTCCCGTTTTTTTCTTCCTATTCAATGAAAGATCCTTACCTGAAACAGAGTCGAACGGCATTAAAAAAAGAAACCCTCCTTTTTTGTGTCCAAACTGCAGTTAGGAACCGATCTGTGGTTAACTAAAGTTAGCGATACGCAAATTTTGCTATTGAGACGGCAGTAACAGATAGATCAGAAGTAAGAGTTAAGCTCTGGTAGCTACCCGAGTTTAAACTTCAGTACGTTATTGAGTTCGGCCGTAGGTGGACCAACGAGATCTTGAGAGTCGCGGGCAACCGATGGATGCAAGTGGCGAATTGTCATTCGGTGTAGCGGTCTATGGGGGAGGCCTATGTTCAGCAGTGGACGTCTTCCGGCTTTTGAAGTAGATGATGAATATAATGTTTAACGCCTAATCACAGTCCAAAAATAGCATTCGAATTTAATTCTCAAACTGATTTATTTTTACCAATGTTTATTTTAATAAAATATTTGATTTGATTTCTGATTCGGCAACTAACGTTGAGGATTCGAAATGATCAAGATAATTATCGAATTCACTTCGGACCCCGCTAACATATCAATGGTAGATGGTAGAGAATAATATATTATTTTAGGGTATCAATGGTATTTTTTGTTCATTCACATGAAAGTTGAACCATGTTCGACTTTCCTTCGTTGATTGACAGGTCACTTGATTTATGAAAGAAAGATTCTTTTCTCGCAGTTTAAACTCCGCTTTACATGCATTCAAGTTGTCGCCGCGTTTCCAAGTTCCCACGGACCTACAGTGCCCTGTAATCCACACTTCGATTTTCACACAAAATAATTGTTCGTTGCAATTAAGACAATGCCTTGTAAGCTGTAGGTATATGTATGTGTACAGTCACAAACAGTAAAATGTTTACACTTGGCCAAAGTAAGTTCATAAGTATCAAATGCAACAAAACTTGTCAACTTTTTTTAATGGAGAAAGACTAAACCACATGAATATAAAAATCTAGCTATGTGTGTAGTGTGTGGCACCATTTCTACACATTTCTTCAAGACGCCGCCGCGCCGCGCCTGTACAGTCAGCATCGAAAGTTGCTGACCACATTCAGATTTTCAAAATCGCTGTACACCGTAATAATACATAATAATACGGTATACAACGATTTTGAAAATCTAAATGTGGTCAGCAACTTTTGATGCTGACTGTACATGTACAATACAGTCACCCTTTTGATGTCATAATTTACTTATTTACTGACTCAATTGAAATGTATGTTTAATTAGTCTATTATTGACATCATATCCTGAGAATATGAAATATCTGGTACATCGTCGGAAACCAACTCTATGAGGGTTCAAAAAAACGACGAAACACTTCGAGAAAATTTCTTGGTGGGGGCACTCCCATGCCCCCAGATTAATTGTAGACATGAGTTTTAAATTGTGATTTTATATAGTCAAAAACATATTATGTTTTTGACTATAAATATAGTATAAATCACAATAATTACAGTGGAATAAAAATACATGAATTAATGCATTACATTTTAAATGGTTTGTTGTAGTTCACAATTTTTCGCCAGTTTACCTTACCAAATATTTTATAAACAGACTATAAATACTGTTCATGAATGTACCTCTGTTGCCCAACATAAGTGAGTATGCAAGTTCACTCACACTAATGAATAACTTTGCATTCTCACAACAAAAACAAATGAATACGACTACATAAGAGCAAATTACGTTTGAGTATGAAATAAAAATTGTCCATAACAAAGGTATTGTGTTCCAAGGGAAAAATCACATTTCCTTATTTCTTAAGGAACCTATTGAATCGGACTATTCATAGTGAAGTGAAGTCTGTATCAAGGCACTTTTCCATTGGGCAAGTCCTACACACAAGTATTCGTCACATTTGCATACAGCTTGAATTGCAAACATGTTTTCAAGAGCGTGCAAATTGCATGCAGGTTTTACTTGTTTTTTTCCCAAGTGAGTAGGTTGACAGTAACTTTAAACCAAATGTACCTACAAGTTCAAACTACCTACTTGCAACTTTTATACAAGTAGCTTGTATAATAGAAACGCGCCTTTAGTCTAACCAATGAACTTTCACATAAGGTATTACCTTTGGGTGCATTTTGCCGTTTGATAACAGTCAGACAACAGGTTATCAAATATTCATATCTTGCCTTTTAAAAGATAAAGGTACATAACCAAAAATAGATTTCGACTGCCGTGCTAGCAATACATCCATAAGGTCGATTATCTCATGCTTCAGCAGAAGAATTCACACAAGTAAAACTTCACGCAATGAAATTTAATGCTTTCTATCCGAACTAAAAACATTTTACTTCGATACAATTCAGCTGTCACTTTGAGTAACAACTTGGAGCAACGATAACGTACATTGTTGTTTAATAAATAAAGTCCATTTACGTACCTGATCTACAAACTAAAAAAAATGGCTCTAATACCACTAAGGGTCAGTTCACATCGAGACGCGACGCGACGATACTGGAAATATTGTATCTTTTCGTGTAGTAAATGCTTTTACCCACAGAGCGCGATCCGTCTCGGCGACACATGGATGTCCATTTTTTTTTCTAACTGCCGCTGCCGGTGTCAGGTCGCATCACTTTCAGGCCTTATCATGAGTTTTCACTATTTTACTTTACAGCGTCTTTCCAGTATTTACAGCGTTTCTTGTATGGAAAAATGGAACAGCGCCTCTGGTGTACGAAGAAGGAACTATTTTTTTCCTTGAAATTAAATGTCAAAGTTCCAGTTTACTTTACGTCAACGTCACTATAAGTGAAAACTCATGATAAGGCATCAGATCGTATCGCAACATCGGATCCGGGTACGGATCGCGCTCTCTCGGTAAAGGCCTGGAATAAAGTTAGGTTTTGAGTCTCTCTATTGAAATGTGCTCGCAGCGGCGTCGCGTCTCGGTGTGAATCTACCCTTACTATTATCTCGTTTTGATATATTGTATAAACAAACACATTGTTTCACCCGAGAGCATTCTAATAAAAATAAAGTAATAAGATTGGTATACCCAAAAAAGTTTTCGCAACAAGTATCATACAAAAGTAATTCGTGGTTTGAAGATTTCTTTTTATAACTTTTATTCTCCTTTTCAAAGAGTTTGAAAGACGTCTGCCTTCTGAATAAACTTTTAGGAATTAAATGAGCTGACGGACGAAAGGAATTGAGATAGATTACAATCATTACTGACAAAGCGTGGGAGTTGGTACTGGGGAAAATTTGTATACCCTCATCAGATTACCAGCCCAGTCGCTTCTATATTTATATGCGGCATTACGACATCCTTTTTCTTTTATAGAAAAAAAAATCATCAAATGAGTGGGAAGGGACGGAAAGAGACTAACCAACCTGTTCCTTCACATGCAAATACAAATTACCATCCTTACCTCAATGCTATACCACCAATTGGCACTAAGCGTTTCCAAACGTCTTTTATAATGCGGACTGCGAAGGAGTGGAACTCTCTGCCTGCGTCTGTGTTTCCGAACGCATACAACCCTAATCTCTTCAAAGTTAGGAGTGAACAGGCTTCTTCTGGGTAAGCTCGCTCCATCGTTGACCTTGTCTTAGTCACTACTGATCTCGACTATGGTCAAGAGCAAACCCATTACACAAAAAAAAACATGCCCTTTGCGTTCCTTTAGGTGTCCTCTTAAGAGTTCCGTTTGGCAGTTTGCTGACAGCTATTTAAGACGCGCAATGTCACGCTAAGATACTTTTTTGCCTAGTAGAGAACTACCTAACTTAGTCCACTCCATGCCTTCCAAAAGGCCACTACATTCCTTCCAACGGTTGCAAGTTTATTTTTTAAGTATTTTTTTTTTCCTTATATTTATTTTGTGTTCTCATTTTGTTAAATAAGTAATTTTCGTTGGGTATCCAAATTCCAGTGTAAGTTCAACAGCAACATTTTCAGTATTTCTCCACCATAAACCTCAATAGAAGTTTGACTTTTTATTTTATGCGGTTTCAGTAGATAATACACACTCTGAACAAATTTCAAGCATGTTCATATTACGTTTCAAAATACACAGTCCTGCGACAAATGGATAAACAGACAGCAGAACCGAAATATTAGAGACATTTGAGATATCGAACCCTTAACACCATGGGGTGTGATTCCCTATAACCGTAGCGAATCAATTGGCTAGAACATTTATTGACACAGAGCTTTGGTAAAGCTGATACGATACAGGTACGTTTATCCAACGCAATACTTTAAGGGAAAAGGTTTCAGCGAAAAATTGGACTACGCAATCCCTAAAGTAAACGTTTTTATTCACTTTCACATCCGTCTAACTGTCGTTTCAACTGATCGGTTTCTCTCTTGCTTCCCTTTTATTCGATTGGGTTTGGATTTTGTGCACTCGATTTAATTCAACTACCTAATGTTAAAAATGCAAAAGAAGGAAATGAGTGACACTAGGCCTTATTTTTATCTTTTTGGACCCCTATAACTTGAGGTATAAACTGATGATAGCTGAAAAACAGAAGCAATTAAACAAACAGTATTTTTTTTCAGGATCTGTGAGAGAGGCGAAATATTTCCATCCATCCAACGCTGAATACAGAATTTTCCTAATGTTTGATGGAAAGTTTTCCTTTTATATAAGTACCGAGATTTTTAGGTGAGCTAAATGTTTAATCCTTATATAGTACAAAACAAAGTCGCTTAAGTCTGCCCGTACGCTCATAACTTCTGAACGATTGCTAGTGCAGTACAGATCTTCGGATCGGAAATCGGATACTTCTTTTTTTGTTGCGTTCGTTATTGTCAGGACAAAGTCCAATGTAAAAAATGGAATTTTTGCGAGAAATCCACTGGTAGAGCGAAAATTACAACCCAAATGAAACAAGGACGGGACAGCCAGTTTATAAATCAAAAATAAACTTGATGCAATTCAGCTCTCAATTCAGTATTAAACCGTCACTTTCCAATCCTTGATAAATACGTTAAAGCTACGTTGATATTTTAATACCTCTCCAATAAATATCATCGGAAATATTCGCCAAAATGGACCGGCATTAATTTGCATGTAATTCCCTGCGAAAGGGAACAGAGTTGTAGATTCGTATCATGGTGAAATGTGTGTTGCGAACTGCGACAGAGCTGACAACGTGGGTATAACCAAAGAGCGGCGAATACTGACTATATTTCAGGTAATTAGTACGTATTTGGTACTAAAAGTATCCAAACTAACGAACCACACAAGAACTTATCTAGATATGTTATTTTAATGCTGAGGTCACACTAAATTATCGCAATGATGTAGATTTATACGAACATTTTAAATATAATTATTATCTCGAAAATAAGCATATCCCTTTAGTGTGGCCCCCGAATAATAATTACAAAGCGGACTTTACACTGATAAGAGCTTTATATTGTAAAGAATATAATGTAATTGTATACTTTACTAAAAGTAAATAAAAACTTATCAATTAATATAGCCATAGCCTATAGCCTAGCATAGTAGGTAGATTGATTGTATCTATATACTTGTATCACGAACTGTCATAGAAATCATAACAGGGATAAGCCTTTTTCCCGGGATTTCATTTCAATACTTATGGGATTTTTAATCGATTTGGCTAATATATTGAAATAAAGATTGTTTATACCCTGCATAACACATAGATTTTTTGTCGTCCTGAAAAATTTAAAAGTTTCCACGGGAACTAACTATACTAACTCTACCCGGAATCCCGGAAGCATGTCCATATTAATAAAAAAAAAATACAGTCGAATTGATAACCTCCTCCTTTTTGAAGTCGGTTAAAAACGTTTCATGTTATTGACCCCAAATCAATCTACCGACTCCGGGCTATGAATATAACCGAAAATATAACCGACTTCAAAAACAAAACACAAAAAATATGAAATAACTTTTCTTTGAGAAGTCGGTGGCTTTTTAATTTCATTTACTTTCTTGCCAACAACCTCTTCTTGTTGGTCTTTTGAGAATTCAAAAAGAATGAGCTGTTCCATTAATTTTGAACTTGTTGCTGTTCTTTTTAAATAAACACAGTATATTATAGTTCTTACCTGTCAACTAATAAGACTGGTTTTATTGCAAACAATCGCGGCTGTGTAACACTAGTAAGCCAGGTATCTCTAGATTGTATTCTACAAATAAACTTAATTGAATTGTATGCATTGATTTTTATTGCTGCAATTTATCACGTTTGGTGAAGAGTTATTAGAGCATGCAGAACCGGGTCCGGTTCTAGATATTTCATACCCGGTTCTAGGGGTAATCGGAACCGGTTCTACCCGGTTACAAGCGTACAAATCGTTTTTAAGCTATTGCATAGCTTTTATCGCAGGCTCTGAACTCGCCGCGCGCGAAAAATGTAACGAAAAATCCTAAGGAAATTTCCTGCCCACATCTGACAGCACGCATCGTCTAAAGTCGTTTCAGTTCGGGAGACTTCGGCAATCATAAAGGTACGGACAGACGTGCTCATTACTAGCACGAAAACATGCTTTTATTGAGCAAGGGGCAATTTTATTGAGGGAGATGAGGAGGAGGAGGAGGAGAACGTTTCTTGACGTTTCACTTGATTGACTGGGCTGACCATAACCTTATTAGTTCAGTAATAAATAGGTATAATAAATAAATAATTATAATTGCATAAGTTGATAAAAAATGCCATGCAATAGCTTTACCGCGGCAGTCACCGAGTGCCACACGTTTTTTTTTTATTAATGTAGATTCGAGTGCAAAACGTGAATAGAGTTAGGGAGCAAACCATGTACTGATTCAATTAATTATATACAGGATGTATTGTCCAACTGAGCGTGGATGTTTGTATCAGAATCTATGAAGAATATCGAAAAATAGTTTCGAGGCTTATTTTGACGAAAATCAAAACTACATCATTGGATTTTAGAAACATCAATAATCCTGGCCAGGAATCGAACACAACCTGTATTATTACTTATTCAACAGTGTCGCTAATAAATATTAAATAATATAATGGGCCCTTCCCTTCATCCCAAGGCAGCTTTCGAAGCAATTCGATGCAATAAATGAAAAATTATAATAACCTTATCAGAACCGGTTCCACAGCCTTATTAACCTTACAAATATCCGGGTATTTCGGAACCGGGCGGGTGCATGCCCTAACTTTTACCTTGCCTGTTAGGAAACAACGTGTCGACATAAAATTGTATTAGTTCCATGCCTAGAAACCAACTGTGGTTTAAAAATCAATTATTACGCCCGCTCGTATCACAAATCTCTACTTGCATTTACTTATTTTCATACTGTTTCAGTCAATGATTTAAAGTCTTAAGATATTTTAAGAACTTAAGTAATTCTGTTTAGCTTCTAAACATGTTGGACTCTAATTTCACTAACACGAGAAGACATACGAATAATTGCCCGAATTGAACTTATTCGTCCTGCCAGAAGAAAGATTAACATTTGTTGAACGCTTGTGTTAAAAAACTGTCGATGTCAAAACGACATTTCACGTTGATATAAGGGTCGTTTTGCAGTAATACTTTTTTAGACAAGCGATCAACAGATGTTTATCTTCTTGTGGTAAGGTGGATTAGGTTAAAACCAATGTGCAATGTGTGTGAGCTTTTGTATCTTTTTCAGTACATTTGTATCTATCTTCTAAAATCTTAGACATTCCAAAGGTGGCTTAAATATCTTTAACATTAGAAGGTGACCACATCGCAAAATGAATAAAACTGTAACTAAATTGAAAGACTCATGCACGAACACAATATTAATTACGGCAGGGTTGGCACAGTGGCTTAGCGATCGACTGCTGAGCTGCGGGTCGCGGGTTCGATTCCCGCACCGAACAAATATTTGTATGACCTACAGGTAGAGGATCCGGATCTGGCCGTTTGTATCTAGTGATTAAATGCTTGTAAACGCACCTATGAGGCCACGTTACAGGAAAAATAACTGATAAGCAGCAACGTTTCAACAAAATAAGTTCAACTTTATACTAATTATAACTAAACTTTATACATACTATTAAAACTATTAAATACAAAAATAGTTAAAGAATTATCCTTAATCTTGGCAAATTAATCTTAATAACACGTAAGTTTTCTAGTAACTTATTTTAGTCAGCCTTTTCCAAATAAGTTTTAGTAGAATTGTAGCAAGTAATAATCTTATAATATGATATACGAGTTATACGATATAGATAGTGTTAAACGAAATTAATTAAGTTTCATTTAATTTCGGCGAGTACCTAATGAAATTTTAAATAGAACTGTTTTATCATAATATATGAAAGTGTAATTCTGTTTTATGTGTATCTTTTTTTTTTGCTAGGAGCTATTTATAGCGCTAGCGAGCGAGCTATTATATTTATTTATTACACTTTTATACCAGAGGTAAAAAAATATGCTGCAAATGACTTTTAGGGAAGCGAAACCTGTTTGAGAAAATGACGACGCGACGTGAATCTCCGATACCTTACGACTTTGGTATCCAAACGACTATCGCAATTAAAATCTATAGAGGTTCGTACACAGGCATACGTCAATGGGTACCAAAGTCGTAAGGTATTGGAGACTTGATTCGCCTTGTGTACAAAGGGTCTAAGAGTAAAAAGTGTCATTGTTATTAAAGGGTACGCGTGTCGTAAGACCAATATGTAGATCGAGCTAACCTAGCTAGACCTTATGATATTTTAAACCAACGTAATCTGTGAGTCGCTTCCATTCATCAAAGCTAGTAAATTTACTGATCACTTTAGCTGTAAGTGATAACATTTTTCAAAACTTAAAATTCAGCTTAAAGTTAAACATATTGTGAATTTTAGAATAAATTCCCCTGGAGTGTCAATGTGCTCCTGCTCGACAAACAATGAGGCACTTTAGCGAACACTCAGAAATTAAATCGTTATGATTTTTCAAAAGCAAAATGAATTCGCATACCTACGTGAAAGCTCTACCGATTATTTTATAAATGCAAAGTGAATTCGCATATTTGCGCAAAATTGCAACTGATTTATTTTCGCAATACGGTCTAGTATTAATACTAGAGAAGATCTAGGTAACTGATTCTATTATTACCTTGTATTCGCTAATTAGCATTTATTACATTGTAACCAAGAAGAACCGATGATCGCAGTATTTTATTATTTTGCTCATTTTTTTATCCATTACAAAAAAGTGTAAAACGCCGCTAAAGAAGTTTTCACTTCAAATATGCTTTACAAATGCCATAATAATCATAAATAAAATATTATTTTTTCTCAATTCTCCCAAGGTCCACAAGAATGCAACCCATACCACTGGGGTGCAGACACATTTATCTAAATACTTTGCCCTATTTCGTTTGTGTACGCCGTGGGTCAAACGTCCGAACAAGATGCCCAATGACCTTTATAATAAAATACTGTGCTCTTTCCATTTGGATTTTCATTGACAGATTTTTTTTTGATGCGAGAGCTATAGACCAAAACGTAACCTATCGTTTATGACTTTCTTCCTCATAAACCCTTGGACAATCAAGACGTACTAACATCGTCAAGGAAGTGCGAAACATTATCGTCAGGCGATCGTGGTTGTAAGAGCTGTCGTGTAAAAGTACTTTAACATTTGATGTGGAGCAGATAAAATCTTTTTTTATTTGAAGGGCTCACAGTTACTTCAAGCCTTTATTGATCTATCGTCTTAAGAATAAAATGAAACACCAATAGAAAACGCTGACAACTCATCCGATTAAAACTATCGCATTCTCCATTAATTGAACTTAGAAGTTACTTAACAATATATAAGGGACTTATAAGTCGACACTAATATAGATAAAGTGCGAAAATGCTCGAGCATATAAAGCTAAAATATGAACTTCTAATAGGTTTATTCACTGAAAGTAAGCTTTAAGTATTTATTCTGTGTTTATTAAGGCTTTGTTAATCCTTCTACGTTTTCACTCTTTAATTTCCTCCGGGACTCATTTGGGTATCAGTCATTTCAACTTAAACTTTATACGAAATTGTAATCAAAGTGAAGTAGGTACTTGTTAAAGTCATGTTTTTAAAGTGTATTAGAACTGTAACTAAGTTTTAAAAGTTTATTCGTAACCCAATTATCTGTTTGAAAACAGTCTCTTTGAACTGGATTCCAAGCAAAATATTTGCAATGGTTACAGGTCAATATGTCAACGCGATATTTCCCACAGTTCATAAAAGGTCAAAATGAATGACTAACCTTGTATAAACTATAACAAAAACACTAGAACATTTAATGTTATTGCAGCCATTAAAAAAAAATCGTAGCACTTGGTCATTAGGTAATGTGAATAATGTGTCATTTTTGTTAGCACGCAACGCCTGTTACAAAATATATCACGGCAGGATAATTACACACAAAACCGAATAATTCACAAGAAATAACAATAATTAAAACAAGCGTTGCCATACTACATGGCAACGCTGCCAGGGTCTTAGGCACACTTTACTAGGTAATAACGTTTAAGAGGAATGTTTTGTTGCTCTTATAAAGTTTATTGTTATTTTAGATTACCTTGTTGGTCAGTAGCAGCCACAGAGTCTCGATTTGTATACGATAGATGGTTACCCTATTGCACGGGACTTAACACGACTTAACTGGTGAAATATGGGGTACTAAATGGGGTTATTGGGTACACTAGATCATAACCGTGGTATTATGTTATTTAAGGTTGATTGAGGAACTATTGACTGAGTAACCGGCAGCAAGTTGTCATGCTCACTTAGTTGACATTGCTTGCGGTAGCGTCGAGAGTCGGGTTGCCTCCTAACCAGTCACATGGCGTGGGGGACAATAGCTGATCTTTGCGTTATGCTCGTGAACGGGTGCTGCTTGTGGTGACTGGTCGACTTACTGACCTTTGGTATTGTTATATGTAATTTATTTTCTTTTCTTTATTATTGTTATTTACTGCGATGGTCCTAGTTTATCTTTTGTGCCTTCTAGTCACGGTTGGGATGTAATTTCGAATTGATGTATGATGTGAATGTAATGTTCTATTAAATTGTATAAAATCTTGGTTCTTCTAACCGTACAGACAGATGTGTTGCTGGGGAGTTTGTTCCGCCACTTCTTCTTCCCAGCCAAAACACTAGGAAGTGTCGAAGGGGAGGCGCTTTGGGGGACTGTCTTATGTAAAAAATTGACCTTCAAAAAGTGCTGATAAATCAGCCTAATTTGAATAAATGACTTTTAAAATCAGCTCTAAATCGTATTAATTGTTATAATAAATAACTATCTTGTTAAATTAATTTGAATAAAGGTCATACAAATTTTTATTTAAGGCTTTACTCAACAGGGGAACAGCATAGGGCTAGCAATTTTTTTATTTATTTTAATGTTGATGAGGCTTGATGGTCGTAACGTAACAATAGTTTTGATCTCAAGTATTATAAGCCATTGAGATCAAGGCTGATCGAAGACAATAATCGTTTTTGTTTCAAAAGTCAATCTTTGAGAGCAAAAAGTTGTCTCACTAAAAACTCTATCACAAAATTGATGATGACAAAGTTGATTAATATAGCTAATCCAACGCTTTAGTTTTTGGAAAAGAAATTAATGATCAGAATTGAAGACACTTAATATTAAATTGACTTTTTATCCAAGCTTTAAATGAAGGTTAATCAAAGTAATTGAATCAATTAACCGTGTTCTAGAAAATTTGTTGTCATTCTCCAAGTTTCAAGACTAGGGATCATCAGGTTTTAGAGATAAAATGTGCTTGTAAAATTAAATAAGCAACCATAATTAATTGCGTCAAAAACCACAATCTTTATTCTGATCATGAAGGCGCTTAAACCTCTCTTTGATATCTGGGCCTCAAGTCTGCTAATTTTATTTAACTCACATGCTATTGATATTCAATTGAGATTCAATAACGACTCCATTACGATTAGAACAAATTTGGTATTCTGCAAAAACTTGTATGTAATCGCAATAGAGTCGTAATGGAGTCGTAGTGTAATTGTAATTGACTCTCAGTTGGACAGTAATTTTTTTAATAATTTTTCGTAGAGTGACTTGTCACATCCTAAGATTATCTATTGTTGCTCAATCGTACAATAATAGCGAAATTGACACAGAGTGTCCATTGACATAAATGTTAAACAAATGTCAAATAAGAGTAGAATACCGATAAAGTCCACAATCGATTTACAATTGTAACACGATTGAAGAGCAGACTAGCAAATATTCTGATAGCAGTTCAATGGAATGTCACTGGAAAACCATTGGTCTTAAATTAGTAGCAGAATACCAAATGTAGTTAAAACTGCTACTGAGATCCAATTGATATTCAATTGAGCCATTCTTTAATTAGCAGACTTGGGCCCCTGGTTTCATGTGTCATCTACCGAAGCTAACTTTTGCTTGCGGCCTCTTTCTTTCGCATTATGGAAATGGTGTCACAGTGACGTTTAAACTGTATTGTTGTTCTAATTCTAATTAGTTGATATTAATATTTATCGGAATCAGATCAGTAGTTCTCAACCTCTTTATAACATTACTAAATATTGAAGTTTACTGGTTTTACCACTATTATTTAAATGCGAAAGTTTGTGAAGACGAATGGATTAGTGTGTTTTTAATTGAGCTGAATAAAATTGAGCACGCAGACAGTTTAAAATTTAGAAAAACACAATAGAATACGTTTTATTCCGATATTTTGTTCCCGTTTGATGAATTTCAACTTCAACGTGGGTGAAGTTGCGTGCAGAAACTTGTGCTTTATACACCGTGACTTTTTAGTCGTCTTACAAAGGCAGCCCAGTTCATGTCCCCAATGACTAAATAATAAAAATAGGGATTTATGAGATTTTAATAATTTAAAAAAAACTTTTTAAAAAAAAATATAACCGACTTCTAAAAAAAACAAGCACGAAAAAGGGTTAAATAACCTACCAAAAAACTTTTCTTTCGGAAGTCGTTGGCTTTGCTTTTATATTTCATTGACTTTTTTTGCCACCGACTTCCGAAAGAAAAGTTTTTTGGTAGGTTATTTAACCCTTTTTCGTGCTTGTTTTTTTTTAGAAGTCGGTTATATTTTTTTTTTTAAAGTTTTTTATTTTACCCTTTTTAGTTTAAATATTCAACCCAAATTCTTGTCAAATACATTATTTTCTTACATATGCACTAGAATTTTACTATCCGTAGCACCGGTTATAACATCGCCCATGTACCCAATAAGCAAGAACACCAAAATAAATGATTTTTTTATGGGACCAAATGGCAGGTATACTGCATTTAACAATAACCCATATGGGTGCAAAGTTCTCATCAGTATAAATGAATTAAGTCCAAATACAAGATAGCTGCTATAAACCGTTGAGGAGTTCCCTGAACTGTTCTTCGTCTTCATCATCAGAACCCTAATGACAGTTACAACCCATCTAGGTGTAAAGTTCTCATCAATATAAATGAATTAAGTCCAAACACAAGGTAGCTACTGTTAGCCATTAAGGAATTCCCTGAACTGTCCTTCGTCTTCGTCATCCGACCACTAATAACAGTTACAACTCATCTAGGTGTAACGTTCTTATCAATACAAATTAATCAAGCTCAAACACAAGATAGCTGCTGTGAATCGTTGAGGAGTTCCCTCGACTGTCTCTCGGCTCCATCATCAGATATACTCCAGACCTTTATTAAATTGTAGTGCTTTGAAATACTTAATGAAAAAAAAAATACTAAATCAGTTGATGCCTACTCCTTACTGTTAAGGAGTTGTACCTTCCATCATCAGCTCAGCTACATGAGATGACGATTACCATACGCAAGTCCTTAAATTACTTCATAAAATTTGCGAAAAACGGTGTGTCGGCCTATAAAATTCGAGGGTTGCCCTCGATTTCTCCAGGATCCAATCATCAGATCCCAACTTGGTGACTATGGGACCACCTCAGAAGCACCTCCTTTCGAACAAAAAAAGAATTTTTAAAATCGGTCCACAATTGGCGGAGTAATCGCGTAACAAATATACAAAAAAAAAAAAAAAAAAAACATACCGTCGAATTGATAACCTCCTCCTTTTTGAAGTCGGTTAAAAATAAAAATATTATTCATTATTATGATGCAAGGTGTAGTTAAAAACACCCTTGTCTCATAGAAAATGGAGATGGAATGATCTGCTCGACTCGTGCGCTGGGTAGGTATACTCTACAGTTCGATACGTATACATTTTTACAGGGTGTTTCATTTTTCTAACGTACCTACCTATTTATTTATGATAAAAATTATTATTAATGAAAAAAAAATAAATAATCACGCCTAGAGGTATTTTATGGCGGATACATTAAGTGGACCTCTTTTGTAAGACGACTAAAAAGTCACGGTGTATAATAGTTATATACATATAACACACAAATGTATTACTACAAATATCTGCAGCTACGCAAGGAACCAAGTGATAAATAGTCATCCACCGAAGCATTTGAAGTTCAAAGAAACATTATGATCCTAATTTGACGCAAATCGTAAGGAAAATTTGACTGTAATTTATTTGTATTACAGTAATTTCCGTGATAAAGCGCTTTTACTTTCAAATTATTTAGCTACGTTAAAATATTAAAAAAAGAAATGACTAAGTATGATTTAGGACCTTAATAAATCACTTTAGCTTAAATTGAAAGTTTTGGCTGGAGGCTGAGAACTTATGTAAGATCTTCTCTCAGCCCCGTAGGGTTATTTTCTTATTTTTAGGACATTTTAAAACGTAGGTTTTTAGATTTTTTTAAATCTATTTATTTTAACCAGTACCTGTCTGACAGACATACAGAAAAATATGTATTTTCTTTGTCAATTTTCAAACCAATGAATATTGATAAAGATAAAACGCTTCGAAATTCGGGAGTGACGTTATAACGCCTGTAAAATGATACCGACCGAGTAACGTTTTGTGATTTTTATAGGCGTTGTATCTTCGTCAATTTTGTTTTACGTAACTAAAGAAAAAAAAGCCTCCTGCAGACACACGCGATTAATCGCGCTGCGACAATGAGCCAAGCTAATTACCACTCTAAAAAAACTTTTTTTTTTTTAAAAGTACCGACTTCAAAACAATAGTCAATGACACAACAAAACAAAGCCACCGACTTCCGAAAGAAAAGTTATTTTAAACTTTTTTGTACTTGTTTTGAAGTCGGTACTTTTTTAAAAAAAATACTGCTAATGGACCGCGACATGTCGCCCCGTGCGATTAATCGCGTGTGTCTGCAGAAGGCTAAAAAACGGGTCAAATATTTTTGATAGTTTATCATTCGTACTACCTATTTTTTTTTAATAGCCTGTTGTTTTTTTTTAATGTCGATCACTTAGATGTTCCCCTAACACGTTGGGGATAACGAAACCTGCTAAGCTTGTGTGTATCGATAATTTTGCATAGGTACACGAATATGAATAATATTGAGTAGTTCCAGAAATACCATCTTGTTAGCGATAACTACTAATGTTTGGCTTTGATGTTATTTATATTGTGTATACTATTTTATTGTGAATATGATCCTCGTTGGTTGAAATAAATGATATAATAATAATAATAATATATTATTATGGCAACTAATAAAAAACAAAAATTATCCATCGTGTGCTTGATTGCACCTTCGCTTCCTATATCGGCATGTTAATTTTAACCAACGTTCACTTTCTAACTGATCTATTGAGTAGAGCACACGTACAGTCGACTACAAAAGTACTAACTTTTTTGTTTTCGATTGTACTTACAGTCACGAGCAAAAAAATGTATACACTTGGGAAGAATTTACTATTGAAACTGATAATATGATGTAGGTAAGTTTCATAAGTTTGTTATTTCACGAGTAAATCGTTTTTGTATTATGCTAAGTGTAAATACATCAAATTCCAGTACATAAGCGACGAAATATTTCAGAAATGTAGTCACTAATTTTTCGCTTAGAAAAGTCTAAAATTAACTCCTGAATAGGACGTTTCGTTTGTGTTGCTTTTGATTAATTAATTGAATGACTCTTCTTCATATTTAATTAAAATTATTAATGTAGGTGTTCAAGACACGGTCGATATCAGACTTATGACAAAATTAATTTGAAAGACCTACAATATAATTAATTTAAAAGACTTGTCATAAAATTAATTTTAAAGAAAATGAGCTACACGAATACTATACAAACGCAAAGTTTGTAAGCTCGCTTATAGATAACTACTCATACAATTTCAAAAAATCTTTTACTGATGGAAAACTACACCATTAAAAAGTAATCGTGTTTTTCAAAGCTGTCAAAATTGTAGGTAGAAACAAAGAACAAAGTTACTAAAATAAATTAATCTTAACAACTGTTATCATTGACTGTACCGCGTGATAAGTTCAAATATTATGCAAGATCTTTACAATAACCATGCACGTTGTGCACTCGGTTAATTTTAACGCAATGCAGTGTAACGAGCCCTACACGCACACAGCAATTACACATATTGCATAATTATGCATAACATTCTAATGTAATCTGTAATCGATTGATTGTGTTATGTAGTGTAATAATGGGCTGCTATTTATAATGTGTTTCAGTAATTAGCATAATAACTCATCATTTACTTGTTGATTCATCAACATTAACAAGATATTCTTGATTCTGCAACCATTCACCGACGACCGGTTCATCATTGGACGTTTCGCCGACAGGACGATTCATTTATAGCCGTTTCACCGATAGACTCTTTCACCTTTGGACTTTTCGCCGATAGGACGATTCATTTATGTCCGGTTCGTCGATAGAACTTTTCACCTAGGGACTTTTCGCCGACAGGCCGATTCGTTTATATCCGTCTCATCAATAGACTCTTTCAACAACGGAGTTTTTTTGCTGACACGACGGTTAACCTATAATTCTTTAAACTCTTTTAAACTTATCATCTTCATCATCGAAAAGTCCGTTGTTGAAAGAGTGTATTGATAAACGAATCGTCCTGTCGGCGAAACGTCAAATGATGAACCGGTGGTCGGTAAATGGTTGCAGAATCGCTCTTCTGTCAATAAAATTACTCTACATGTGGGTTCGGCACCCAATCCCCGCATGAATGATAGCCATTTTTGTTTTTTGATCGCTTTTTATCAAGAAATTTAATTTTTTACCGACTTCAAAAAAAAGGAGGTTATCAATTCGACCCGTATGTATGTAATATTATCAGAACTGCCCAGTTTTCATATAATGTTAGTCTATATCAGCGTCTGAACAAATGTGCCAAATTTCATAAGTGTATGTATGTTTTTATGTTTGTGCACGCATATCTCCGGAACTATAAGTTCGATTTAAGTAATTCTTTTTTTGTTGTACTAGGTATAAAATGGAGGTTGATAATTTGAATGATAAATAAATAGAGCTAATTAAAAGGTTTCAAAGAATTAAATAACCGATGTTGGAAACAGCGTAAATGTTTCATTCTCGTAATGTTAATTAAATAATTGAAACATGGCCATAATTTAATTAAAATATTTATATGAATACCCACAATTCAATATTCATTGTATTTTTATAATCGGAATCTACTAAGCTTTTGGTTTTTTTTTTTTTTTTTTTTTTTTTTTAGCGTGGTAACATCATCAAATGAGTCCTCCCACCCCGGGCAGGGCGGGAGGGACTGTCAGACTTGTACTGACTAAAATCCACGGTGTCCTTCAATAGCCTTTTATGTTCCGGGGTCACGGTAATGAGATAAGTCCCGCGACCCCGGCAGGCTTTGGCCCTCTTGGGCGGGGCCCCGTCATCGTGCTGACGCTCTTTGAGGCGCGCGTGGAACACAACGCGCCGTCGACCCGGGCATGGTCCATGTCCGGGCGGCGAGTTGCCCTTTACTCGCCGCCCGCATGCCCGCGCCTACGGTGGCCGGAGATCGTCTTGCGACGTCCGACGCCGTGGGCGTCTACCATTGCGGGTGGGGCGGAGGGAGGACGCTGTCCTCTCTCTCTCACGGCCCGCCTCCTCCTTAACGAGCATTACTGCTTCGCAGAAGGAGGCGACCGCTTCCCACTCCGTCTCGCCCCGCAGCATGGCCTCGACCAATGCCGGGCGCGAGAGGTCTCCGCCTATCGCTGCTGTGAGGACACGGCGGTGCTCTGCCCAAGCGGGGCAGTCTTGCACCGTATGCTCTACTGTGTCCTCCGGGCGATCTTCGCAATGGTGACACCCCGGCGTTTCTTCCTTCCCCATCCGACACAGGTACCTCCCGAAACATCCGTGTCCGGTGAGGACCTGCGTCATCCGATAGGTCAGGACGCCGTGACGCCTTTCCAGCCACTCCTCAAAGAGGGGTCTTACCGCCGCGATTGCGGCGTGCCCGAAGCTTTTGGTTTTGGAGAATTTATTTCAAATGACAAAATCAAATATTATTCTGTCAACAACTCTAGAAACAAAAGGCTCCGACTTACGAGTTGAAGTTCTTGAGTTCGGAGTTTCGGACCCACCCATGAGCTACTTACTTTGTGTAAAATATCTCATTACCGCTGCTCTCAAAACTGTCTGTGCCCTTCCAAACACAAACCTATACCAATATGCAGTGAAAGACGCTTTTCATGGAACCACTCTTACTCAAAGTTGGAGAGTTGGCCTCCTCGTAATAAATGCTGAATTAATTATGCGAATTGCTGTTATTTTATACCGTTACAAAGTAATCTGTTGTTAAAATTCTGTGAATAAGTAAATAAGAATCCCTGTTGGTGAGTAAAGTGTTGCATTATTAAAGCTCACTTAAACCGGCTGTAATTCGCTTTTGGAAACAAAATCCTTACACAAATAGTTTAGCAACGGAACATTTTATTTCACATACTTTAGGTAGTGGTAGTACTCAATGGGAACTTATAAAACGTCAATGCACGGGTTGGTCCTTTCAATTAAAAAAAAACTAGCAAATTACACCATGGCAGCACATTAAAAAATATGTTTAGGTACTTGATTGTCTTGATATTTTATCCTTTGCAGATTTCTTTTTTTTTTGCTGAAATATCAGCAGTAAATCGCACCACGTCGTTGACAATCGATCGGCAATTGTTTTGATGACTTGATTAGTCGATTCCAAATGTGAGTCAGGTTATTAATTATTCAATTATCTCTCGTATTTGTGTGATGATTTCAAAATCAGTAGCTCAACATGTCCATAGGTTCTATTCGAAAAAGGCAGTCATACGTATAATAACACAACTATCAGTAATAGCTACTCTTCTTTACTGCCACACAGAGTGTAAAAAGTCCGTTTAGTGGGCAGTTTTCTTTTTAGTTTTATTACAAAGTGTTCTTACCACTCTTCGTACAAAACTAATACGTTTTTATTTACCGTTTAATAGTTTTGTCTCCTTCATGCCATGGTTCTGTCATTGGCAATGTCTGAGACATAGATGTTGTCATAAAAAAATATGACAATTAGAAACTTTAAAGCAAATGCTGAGTTGGTAATCCTTTCAGTGTACACACTACCATGCTATGCGCAATTTTCGTGCTGTTTTTTTACTCATTTTTTCCATTGTTCTGTTTGTATTAATAACTACTATATTTTTCTTCTTAACTTGTAGCTTAAGTAGGTAATTAAAATGGCTTCATATTTAATATAAGTTGATAGCAAAACTATATACGAACTGTAGTAAATATTTAATAATTCCATGCCAAACTAAATATTGGACAATGTCTCCGACACATAAATATTAATGAACTAACAGCACATTAATTAATAGCTTGTAAAAATACATAGAGTTACCAACTACTGTACAAAACAAGTCACATCATTGAAACAACGCCATTCGTACCCTCGTTATGGCAACATTTTACCATAACAACGTTACTATTAGATATTTATCTACTCCATTTCAACTAAAATGAACCGAGGTAAAAGCCATAACATAACATAACCATAAAAAAAAAAACATTGGGTCACCTTGGCAGTTCGATAACACTATACGTACCTAACCTCTCTAAAAAGAAGAAAAAATCTAAATAGGGAAGCAAATAATAATAATAATAAATAATTTCCTCAAAATTCAGTACCTAGTTGGAAGGTGAAGTTTTTGAGCTAGGAAATCTAGCCAACATACAAGGTAAAGATTAATTAAAATCAGTTTTATTAAACTCGTTTTCTCGGCTGAAAACAGTGCTCATAAAAAAGAAGATATTGCCTTCCTTTACACGCACTCAACACGCAATTTCTCTGTATCATTTATCCATATCCGATATTATCGTCATACTAAAATTGTTAGAGTAACTTGTGCTTTTTACGCATCAATGGCCTAAAATGGCAACTATAAACGACCAGTTTACGAACATTTAAGTTTATCGCAATTCATATTATTACTCACTATTTATGATACCGCTCAAGTGATCTTTTAGGACCCTAGATCTGTATTAGCTGGGGCCCTAAGGCCACGGCAGACAGAGGAGAAGATGGCGGGACGCTTTTAATGACTTCCATGTTAATTGGCGTGAAGTGGAAGGAATGGAGGCCTTTGATCCGGAGTGGGACACAATAGGCAAAAAAAAATCAAGCAACTAATATTGTCGTGGAATAGTTTATATCAACAACAGGCAGGCGCAGTCGCAAGCAAAAGTTAGATTGAAATAAATTGTTAACTGATTGTTTTAATAATCGTAAACCCATTCAGAAGTTTATCGCCTTCATAAGGTAAGGGCGTGCCGGATCACAGTCGTGGATTCGTGACAAATAAAGGTCGCCACTCACCGAACCCTTAGTACATACGTACTTATTTCACCCAAGCTTTGTCCCGAGATAATCTACCTAAAAACTCCTAACAACTGTCGCTGTTTTAATTAAAGAATAAAAACCGGTTAACTTACTTCTAAAGGGTACTTTAAAACTGTATATTTTTTTGCGTTAAAGGGTTATTTACGTACATATCTAGTTAGGTGTAGGAAATTGCGACGAGGATAAACAAACTAACTTAAGCCCGCGGTGTTGCCCGTGTGAAATTCCGTGGGAACTTCGTACCGAGATAAAAAGTTTCCTATGTGTTAATTCGAGCTATTTACTATCTATTCTGAGTATCAAAAGCCCAAAGTTCAGTTCGACGGTTCAGAGGTTTCATGACGAGTTTTCACGTTTTGTGACGTTAAGTAAACGGGTACTTTAACGGAAAAAAAATGTAATTGCTCGTTCGTACACCAGAGGTGCTTTTTAATTTTTGCATACCTACAATTCAGTCATAATACTTCAAGTAAGCTGGACGGTAAGATACGGAAATCTTGTGGTAAGGCCTCTCTAGTTTTTGTACGGAAGAGTTATCATCATCATCAGCCTGTAATGTTCCCACTGCTGGGACACAGGCCTCCTCTCTGTGAGAGGGAGTGGGCCATAATCCACCACGCGGGCCCAGTGCGGGTTGGTAGATGTCACATGTCTTCGAATTTTTGGTTCTAGGACATGCCGGTTTCCTCACGATGTTTTCCTTTACCGTTTTGAGAGCAGTGGTGATGAAATAAATCACACAAAGTAATGCGCCTGGCGGGGTTCGAACCCACGACCTACAACTCGGTAAGTAAGTTCGGACCGATACCACTGGGCCAACACTGCAGGCTCTCTGGTACGGAAGAGTAACAAACATTAATCCATCTATTATTCTCGCAAACTTTCACATTTATAAAAGTAGTAATAAGTAAGATGTGACGGCTTTGTACGTATTTTTTGAAAAGTAACAATGCCCGAAATACTGTTGATTAATGGAGCAGTCTGAAGGAAATCTTTACATAAAAAAAGTTGAAAGGGACTTTTCTACACTTAGGTACTCTGGAATATAAATAAAAAGGTAATATTTCTGTCCGCCAGTATAAATAAATGGTACCGGGCTTATAAAGACATTCTATTATAGAAATATTGAAGAGCAATTTGATTCATTTTGAACTTGTGCTAACTAGTCATTTAGAGCAATCAAACTAATATTATAAATGTGAAAGTACATAAGTTTCTTTGTTTGATTGTTACCTTTTCACGCTGAAATCACTGAAACGAACATCCTGAAATCATATACGTTGTCAGGTGTAGGTACAAAGAGATAGCATGTACCTTTCATACCGAAAAAAATACTGTTCCCGATAAAAACAACGATCATATGATTGTAGATGGCACCAGATGTACGATCCGAACTGACTGTAAAATTCTAAATTAACACGAGCGAACCCGTGGGTAAAACTTAGTTGTTTATATCTTTTACTTTTAATAATCAGCCCTACAGTTTATTATACAATCATTGAATCGGCCTCTCCCTTTGTTATTCAAAAAATTAAATAAAAAAATGAGAAATATGTTTAAAACTATTAATTCTTATCATTAAAATTTATAATTCTTTCTAATTCTCTATTCATTGAAATGTAATTAGTACAAGTCGTACCAATCATTCTTCATTATATTCATAGATACAATAAGTGTCAAAATATAGGTACGTTCGTACCAAATATTATGCTGAGACGTGACTCAGTTAAAAAAAAGTTTAAGTAGGTAACCTAAATTTGACTAACAAATAAATAAATAATTAGGTACACATAACAACGAAACTAATAAATTACGAGACCAGAACACCTAGGTACTGACGCCAGCATGTCAACCTATCCCAAACTGAAAGGCTGCCATCAGACGAACTGCACCGCAACAACCGCACGTGGTTGACAATTATAAAAATATTTTCTTCGGAAAGAAAAATTCGAACCACGGACAGGATTCGAACCTGCGGCCTTCGGATTCAGTACATCCGACCTCGGTTGGAAATGAGCGTCGGATGTACTGAATCCGAAGGCCGCAGGTTCGAATCCTGTCCGTGGTTCGAATTTTTCTTTCCGAAGAAAATCTTTGAAAATTCGCTACGCATGCGTTAATGCGTTTAATATTTATAAAATATTAATTATAAATATTCAACTATGCACGCAGCTATATACGTCCGACTTCATAATGTCATTATAATTAACAACTTGACGCAGTCGGCTGCAGTCGAGTGAATTCGACATTAACTGCATACGGCCGCGACTTCTACTTCATGCGGTCGGCTATTAGTCGTGTCGACCTGTCAAGCACGTTAAAGTCACAACTGGGTAGTTCTTCGAAATTCGATTCTTTGACTGATTCATATGGTCAAATTTTAATTTCACTTTCAGCTCAGTAACACATGTTCATATGAAAATAGATATTCCAAATAACATATTTTTGTATGAGGGACTCGTTTTTACAAAGTAGTTTTTAAGATATCGATGTTTAAAAATTTTGTGCCCAGATGAATCAGAATTTTATACAGATGAATCAGGAACAGAAATAAAAATGGAAAACTTTAAATAAAAATGGGCTCTCTTGGCTTAAGCCATGTCTTCCGTCCACTTCCTATTCCTTACCCGGATACCAACTAATTAGAAATGATCGCACAGGCTGCGGTGGTGGTGGTGTTGCCATATATCTTCGAGCAAACATTCCTTTTTCTGTTATCGATATGTCATCACAGCCACCACCGCCGAATGCTGGTGAGCATCTCTTTTTAGAAGTAAATCTTCATCATTCGAAGATTTTGCTCGGTGTCTACTATTGCCCTTCCTTGCGCATAGACTATTTTTCCTCTTTTGAAACTCTCCTCGTAAATCTGTTGCCTTCTTACAAGCACTCCATAATCATGGGAGACTTTAATACCTGTCTTCTTAAACAAGATTCTCGTTCTTCCTCACTTCACTCCATTTCACAATCTTGCAATTTATCTCTTCTACCTTTAACTGCTACTCACCACTTTCCCAACTGTACTCCTTCCTTACTTGATCTCATTTTCGTCTCTTCAAATCAACATGTCGCTATGCATGGTCAGTGCTCAGCTGACGCTTTTTCTTATCACGATCTCATCTTCCTTTCTTATAAAATCCGCCCGCCCAAGTGTAAGCCTAAAACCTTGTTGCAGCGCAGTTTTGGTGGTATGAATCTTGAAAGCCTTCGTGAGGATGCCGGCAACATTGACTGGTCTAATCTTATTGATGCGGATTCGATTGACGTAAAGCTTGATATCTTTAATTCTCGTCTAATCCAGCTTTACGATATTCATGCACCTGTACGCTTAGTCAAGATTAAACATCTTCCAGCGCCGTGGTTAACAAATGATTTAAAAGATATTTTACACAAGAAGGCGGCAGCAAAAGCCAGACTCAAGCGTACACCTAACGATTTAAATCGTGAAAAATACGTTGCAATCCGCAATCGCAGTAATTTGGTGTGTAGGGATGCACAACGCCGCTATGTTCATAATTCTGTCGAAAATGGTGATCCAGCAAAAGTCTGGAAGTTTCTTAGATCAATGGGAGTAGGAAAGTCACGCCAAGATTCTATTCCTAAAGATGTAGATCTTGAACAACTTAACAAACATTTCTCAATTTCGTCTAATTTTAATAGCGCTATTAAAGCCAAAACTCTGAATAATCTTTCATCTCTTCCTACTCCTGATTACTCTCCTTTCGTCTTTAATCAATTCTCGGCTTGTGATGTTAAGAAGAGCATTTTATCAATCACTTCAAATGCTGTTGGTAGTGACTGTGTCAGTCGTAAGATGATCCTTCCTATCCTGGATGAAATCCTTCCTGCCATCGGCCATATCCTTAATTATTCCATATCCTGTGGTGTCTTTCCATCATCTTGGAAAGAAGCCCAAATTACCCCTCTCCCTAAAAAGTGTAATCCTGTGTCTTTTTCTGAATTCCGTCCTATCTCCATATTACCGTTTCTATCCAAAGTCCTAGAACGTCTCATTTATAACCAGCTTAGTTCCTTCCTTTGTAAAAACAGTCTCCTTAATGCTTTCCAATCTGGATTTCGTGCAGGACACAGCACTGCGACAGCACTTGTTAAAATTACCGACGATATAAGGTTGGGTATGGAAAAGGGAAATCTGACGGTCCTGTCCTTATTAGATTTTAGTAACGCTTTTAACACCGTAGATTTTGACATCCTACTCGGCATACTCTGCTCTTTTAACATATCTCCAACGGCAATTGATTGGTTTCGAAGTTACCTGTGTGGCCGCCGGCAGCGTATTTGCATTGAAGGCCAGTCGTCTTCATGGTGCAATACCTCTTCCGGCGTACCGCAGGGAGGCGTTTTATCTCCTCTTCTTTTTGCAATTTTCATTAATTCTATTTCCAATGACCTTCTTTCATCCTACCACCTATATGCTGACGATTTGCAAATTTATACTCAAGCTCCCTTAGACGAATTGTCGGAGGCTGTTAGTATGATCAATAAGGATTTGGCACGAATTTCTGAGTGGAGTACTGCTTTTGGCTTAAAAATTAACCCAGCGAAGACGCAAGTCATTGTTGTTGGCAGCCCGCGTCTGCGTTCAAGAATCAATTGGTTGCAGCTTCCTCAGATTGCATTTGAAGGTACTACTATCCCTTATAGTGATACGGTTAAGGATCTGGGTATCTACATAGACAAAGACTTCTCTTGGGTTCCCCAGATACAAGAAGTTAGTCGCAAATTGTTTGCATCGGCAGGGTCATTGCGAAGGTTGCGTAATTTCCTTCCGACTGCCACTAAGACTGCGCTTGCCCAGTCCCTCCTTCTCCCCATCCTTGATTATGCCGATGCCAGCTATCCAGATCTCACAGAAGCACAGTTAGATAAGCTTGAGCGACTTCAAAACTTTTGTATAAGATTCATATTTGGTTTGCGTAAATATGATCATGTTTCAGAATTTCGCAAAAAACTCAAGTGGCTACCTATCCGCCTTCGCCGGAATACTCACATTTTAACAATGCTTTTTAACATTATTTTTAATCCCGCTACCCCTTCCTATCTAAAAGAGCGTTTTATATTCCTGCACGATGCACACACTCGAAATTTGAGGTCATCGGAAAATTTGATACTTTTGATGCCTGTGCACTCTACAAAATTTTATGATGACTCTTTCACAGTCCAGGCTGTCCGTTTGTGGAATGCATTGCCGTTGTCAGTAAGACAAGCCCAGTCACTGGTTTCTTTTAAAAGATTAGTCATAAATCATTTCCTTTCTCTCTAATGTATATATATATATATATAAGTATTTAAATGTGTATGTGTATTCTATATTACAATCAACATTTATGTGTATTGTATTTATTTTATAGGTTATATGATAATTGTTGTGCATCACTGCCTACCCTCTTGTTTTGATTAAAGTTCTTTAAGTCCATCCTAAGGTTGTCTGGAGGGCAGGGGTAGGTCTAGATCTAAGTGCTTTGCCTGCCAGCTATGCCTCGCACTGCTTCGCATGCCCTGCACATTTCATGCTTTAGACTAGATGTACACATATTCTATTCACCTGTCCGGTGCGTAGTTTGGCGAATGGCCTCGGGAGTAACGCAACAGACGTGATGATCCCCTAGGTAAGTCTAGTTGTCATCCTTCTCGTGGTTGCCGCCTGTTATTGGTCCGGTTCCCTATGAAACGGATATAACCAAAACAACTAGACGTCCCCTACTCTTCCCTTACCCAAAACCCCCTCCCCACCCTCTCCTACCCGTCCCCTACTCCTACCCCACTCCCACTTCCCCCACTGCGGCTGGCTGGGCAATGTGGTCATGCCTGGCCTGCTTCTTCTGACACTCAGATATGTGACGGATGGTGGGTATCCTGACCACCCGCGTGTTTGTGCCGTGCGCGGGGACCCGTACGGGGGGATGAAGGAATCCTGGTGATTGAGCCGGCACGGTTCGGCAACACATCACTTTGGTCTGGATTTCTCCTTACACGGGAGGTTGCAGCTGAGCCGGCTGCAATCAATCGGCTGCGGTGTCCGCTAGTACGGCCACCAGGCTAGTAATCTTGGTTGATGGGGACCGCAGTCGGCGGCGCAACAGAACCACACTTTGGTGAGGGACTAACGGCGCCGTCCGCCTCGCGGGCAACTCAACCGGGAGAGCTATATCTCCGCAGTAGCCCTGGTGCCTACTCTAGGCATCCCCATATGAGGGCTCTGTGACGGGTGGGGAGCTGCGGAGACGAAATTTAAATAAAAAATCTTAATGGATAATTTAAGGAAAAAAATCAACTCGGGCCAGACCGTTTCGGGCGGGCCAAAGGTCGACCCCCTCGGGGGGAGACAAAAGGTCGACTCCCTTGGGGGGCGACACAAAGTTGAACCCCATGGGAGGAGACAAAGAGAATCACGAGTGGGGGGTAGTGGGCTGATGGAAGGGAGCCGTACTGGCGACCTGACAGAAGACCAGGGGAACTCGGATCGGGTGGGCTTGTCAAGCAGGGAAGGTGGTACGCATGGCAAGCAGCAGGCGGGGCGCGAAAGTGCACCGCAACGGGGAGTAGGACCATCTCCGAAAAAGAGGCTCAGCGGAGCGGCCAGACGGAAACGTCTGCAGCGACAGCCGCAGCAAGGATCTGCTTCTGGTTCTGCAAGCCGAGCTAAACGGATCCGAGAGGTAAGCGACGAAACCACTGACACCAAGGGCGACTCCAAACGCACAAAGCACGAGGAAACGCCCGGGCCGTCATACAGGGACGCTGCCTCTGGGATCAAGATGGCAATAGTGGCTGAGGACCACCCTGAGGTGGTACTTAGCACAAACCTGCTTGGGGAACTGCAAGCACTGGTGTGGGAGCTGCTGGAGGAGACACCAGATCCTTTGCCTGTGGTCCACGTAGGCAGCCTGGCAGCAGGAGCGCTGCACGTAACATGTGTGGGGGACGAAGCTGCAAAATGGCTTGGCGGACTGACAGGTAAGACTGTTCGGGACGTCAAGTTGAAGGTCGTGTGCGCTAAGAGCCTCCCAAAACCAATAAAAATGGCCTGGAGGACTAGGAACATAGGCTGCACCGACACAACGCGGGTTCTCCGGATGCTGCAGCGTCTAAACCCGGGTATCAGGACGAGCGAGTGGAAGGTAGTGCAGACGCTCGTCGAGGACACCCATGTGAGACGGATCGTCTACATGGACCGGGCGTCGGCTGATGCCATCAGCAGCCAGGGCTACTGCTTGTCCGCGGGCCTTGACAAAAGCACCTTCAAGCTTCTCGAAGACATCGAGAAACGCTTGGAGGAGCGAGCCAGGGCTCAGGCGGAGAAGGAGGTGCGGGCAGCCGTGGCACCGGCCGAGGACGGGCCATGTACGACGTCCATGCCGCCAGCACCTGGCACGAAGGCGGGCGAGGGAGAAGCACCGGAGGAGTACATGGCCGCGCCGAGGTCTCCCAGTCACTCAACCAGAACGGAAGAACTGCTGGGAGAACTCGATGCGCTGGACCTGGCATCCCCCCCGGGTGCCACCCAGGAGGAAGTCTTATTGGACAGCGACCAGTAATGGTTGCGTCAAGCCCCCATCATAAGCGCAAAAATGGAGGAAATCAGGTGTGTACAAATAAACCTACATCACAGTAAGGCAGCTACGGCCATTCTGGCACGACAGCTGAAAGGGAAAAAATTCGATATAGCCTTAATTCAGGAACCTTATATATATAAAGGAGACATTAAGGGCCTAGGTGGGACTGATGGTGTAATATTCTATCTATGCTCCACTAATGATGTGAGAACATGCATCTATGTCAGAAATGGTATACATGCATTGCCCTTACATGATTTCTGTTCCAGGGATCTAACAACTGTCAAGATCCAAATAAGTAAGGGAGATGGCAGAGGCAACGTTCTTGTTTCATCTGCTTATCTTCCGTACGAGGCCGAGGAACCGACGACACAACAAATAAGGGACCTCGTGGAGATGGGCAACCAAGCGAACCTGGATCTAATCGTGGGGTGTGATGCAAACGCACACCACGTTATCTGGGGCAGCTCGGATGTCAACAAAAGGGGAGAGAAGCTTCTGCAATTTCTGGTAAGCTCATCCATGCAAATCCTTAATAAAGGCAACAGGCACACTTTTGTTAATGCAAAACGGGCAGAAGTCATTGATCTCACGTTTGCATCCAACAGGGCCAGCAAAAAGATCAATGAATGGCATGTATCAAGTGAAATCTCATTATCAGACCACAACTATATATGCTTTAGGTACAGGACAAGACAAATACTCGAGACTGTACAGCGGAGGAACCCAAGAAATACTGACTGGTGCTCGTATGTGAATGACCTCAAAAACAATTTGGGTAACTCAAAAGGTAAGCTCAATTCAATTATAGACATAGAATTTGAAGCGGACAGGGTTAGCCATGCCATACAACAGGCGTGGGTCGACAACTGCCCTATCAAAACAACAAAGGGCAAAAAGGAGCCGTGGTGGACGACTGAATTGGACGGACTGCGGCGGGAAGCCAGACGTGCCTACAATGCCGCCAAGGCTACAGGTAACTTCGGTCTCTACGCCTGCAGTCTGACCCAATACAACAAGGCTGTCCGCAAGGCTAAAAGAAAGGCTTGGAGAGATCACTGCGAGAAGATCAGCACGATACCAGAAGGTATGAGACTCTCGAAGGCAATGTCAATGACAAGGGCGAATCCACTATCAACCGTAAAGGGGGAAAATGGTAAGCATACCGAGACTGGGAAGGAGACCCTTGAAATCATGTTCAAAACTCACTTCCCGGGCTCCAAGGTGGTAGAATATGACACAGTAGAGGCCATCAGCTTAGAAGAACAAAGGTCACGCACGACCAAAGCTGATTGGGAAATAGCAAAAAAGGTAGTAAATGAACACAAGCTAAAATGGGCGGTGGGTAAATTCCAACCATTTAAGTCACCAGGCCCGGATGAGATTTACCCCATTTTACTACAAAAGGGTATAACAATACTAAACCCACACCTGTGCAGGCTGTACAAGGCATGCATAGCTTTCGGACATATACCAAGGATCTGGAGACAGGTCAAAGTCATCTACATCCCTAAACCAGGTAAGGCGAACTATGAGGAGGCGAAGTCATACCGACCTATTAGCCTAACATCTTTCCTCTTGAAAACCCTGGAAAAGATGCTAGATGAATATATAAGGGAGGGACCTCTGAAGAAGACACCCCTACACAGGTTGCAATGTGCGTACCAGCCAGGAAAGTCCACGGAGACAGCCCTGCACTTCGTGGTATCCAAAGCTGAGGAAGCACTACAGAACAAGGAAATTTGTGTGGGGACGTTCCTGGATATAGAAGGGGCATTCGACCGCACAACCTTCGAGGCCATCAACACGGCGGCGCAGGAGCATGGTATAGAACCCACCATACGTAAGTGGATAAACTGCATGCTCAAAGGTAGGATTATACACTCTAATCTACTAGGTGACAGTCTCCGAGCGACGACCACTAGTGGATGCCCGCAGGGTGGGGTTTTATCCCCTCTTCTGTGGAGCTTGGTGGTTGATTCGCTTCTGAACAAACTGAACACAGGGCCACTCTACACAGTGGGATATGCAGATGATATTGTCATACTAGTTAATGGTAAGTTCCCAGAAACAGTGACAAGGTTAATGCAGAAGGCGCTGGGAACGGTAGAGCACTGGTGTAATCTTAACCACCTCTCTATCAATCCGAGCAAGACCACGGCGATAGCCTTCACTAGAAAAAGGAAGCTCGCAAGGCTGATGAATCTTCATCTGTATGACACTCGTATCGAATGGTCCACAACGGTAAAGTATCTAGGGATAACACTAGACAATACACTGACGTGGAGTACACACCTGGAGAACACAACGACGAAGGCACTTAGGGTCTTTGGCATGTGTCGCTCAACATATGGAAAAACTTGGGGCTTAAAGCCAAGGGTTCTACATTGGCTCTATACTATGATTGTGAGACCTATTCTCACATATGGCAGCTTAGTATGGTGGCCGAGAACAAGACTGGTCACATGCAAACAGACACTGTTGAAAGTCCAAAGGACGGCATGCATGGCCATAACGGGAGCGTTCGGAACAACGCCCACGGCAGCGATGGAAATGATGCTTAACATGCCCCCACTGCATATTGTGATACAGTCGGAAGCTGCAAAAGCTCTCCACAGACTATCAGTAAATGGCATGTGGAACTTCAACATGCCGAGGACGGATCACACAAGAATGGAGATCCCAACCACTCTCGAAAAGGTCATGTCCATGGGATGTGACAAAATGCGACCCACGCACATGTTCCGGAAGAAGTACAAGATACATGTGCCCAGCAGGGACGACTGGAGGGAGGGCCTGCAATTCACAGACAACCCGAAACTCACATGGTATACGGACGGCTCAAAAATGAAGTCCGGAACAGGAGCAGGCATTTATGCAGAGGACTGTCAAATCAGTCAAAGCATGGGACACTATGCTACGGTCTTCCAAGCGGAGGTCTACGCTATATGTGCCTGTGCCCAGGTAAACCTAGACAGGAATACTAAAGGTAAGACTATTTACATATTAAGTGACAGTCAAGCGGCCCTCAAGGCCCTGGACTCCTACCGAATGGACTCCAGACTAATCGTGAACTGTGCCAAAACCCTAAATACTTTGGGGAGGCAAAACAAAGTCAGATTAGTCTGGGTTCCAGGCCACGTGGGCATCCTGGGAAATGAGAAAGCTGATGAACTAGCCAGAAAAGGATCAGAAAGTGATCTCATCGGCCCGGAGCCATTCGTGGGACTATCAAATAGTACCGTGAATATGGCCATGAGGGCGATGGCCAGGGAGGCCCACCAATCGGAGTGGTCTAGGACGACGGGAATGGGCCACTCGAGGAGATTCATTGACACAAAGGACACCAGGTGGAATGGACAAATAATCTCACATGGTAGGAAACAGTTAAGGCTGATCTTGGCAGCATTCACAGGGCATTACCAGACAAATGACCTGCTGTATAAAATGCGGTTAGAAGACAGCCCGTACTGCCGTTTTTGCCCAATGACAGATGTCAAAAAGGAGACCATGAAGCATCTTTTATGTGAATGCGACTCTCTGGCTGGAAAGCGTATGGGACTTCTGGGCCAAGCTTACCCTGACCCAGAGGACTACAGGAATCTGCCAACAGGGGGAATTATATCGCTTCTGAGGTATATTTTTGCCGAAGAGGCAGATTGAAAAGGCTAAGTGCTAGACACAATAGATCCAAAAGGGTCGGAGTGTCGTCAAGGTTACATTGGGCCCGCAATAGCAAAAAAAAAAAAAAAAAAGGTTGTCTGGAAGATATCGCTATTAGCGATAAGACCGCCGTTGTACCCTTAAAATTATAAATTTTGTAAGTTTGTATTCATTTTGGTGTACAATAAAGCATATTCTATTCTATTCTATTCTATTCTATTCTCTGTATTAAGAAAATAATCAAAATATTATAACTACAATAATATTTTTTTATAAAAACAATTATCAGTGATCATATCAAGGAAAAATCTGGTCAATTCAACAATAAAATTCTTGTTTTTCAGATTAATATTTATACAAAAATAAATATTTACAGAAAAGCGAGAATTTTGTTATAAATAGGTACCAGATAGTCATTTTAATGCTACATTATAATATTCTCTCAGTTTACTTTGGTTTTTTCTGCCTTTCTTTTCAAATATAATTATTTTAATTTCCACGCAGCATACTCGTCTGGATCTTTTCTTATTTTCCAATTTCCATCCTAGAAGGATAAAAAACGTTCTATGAGTCTCTTTTTCTCCTTCTTTTCTATTGTTGATAGTGGCATTGTTGTCTTCTTCTTCTTCCTGCCCTTATCCCATTCTATTTGGGGTCGGCGCAACACGTTTTCTTCTTCCATTCTCCCCTATCAGACGTCACAGTATCATTTACTCCTTTTTCTTTCATATCATTCCTTAGACAATCCATCCATCTTTTCTTTGGCCTTCCTCTTCCTCTCCTTCCATCAACATTCATACTCATCACTTTCTTAGTCACATGGGTGTCATCCCTCCTCATCACATGTCCATACCAAGATAGACGATTCCCTTTCATTTTTTCTGTAACAGGCGCCACTTTCAAACTTCCCCTTATAAACTCATTCCTTACTTTATCCATTCTTGTCACTCCACACATCCATCTCAACATCCTCATCTCCGCTACATGCAATCGTTTCTCATCCATCTTTTTCACAGCCCAGCATTCCGATCCATACAATACGACAGGTCTAATCACGGATTTGTATATTTTCCCCTTTAACTTGAGGGGCATCCGTGGGTCGCAAGTTGTTCCGGTGACCTGTCGCCATTTCATCCATCCCGAGTTGATCCGGTGTGTTATGTCCCGGTCTACATCGCCGTCTCCTTGGACAAGCGACCCGAGGTACCGAAAGTCGGAACAGACTGGTATGGGCGTTCCTGCAAGAGTAATGGGCACAGGACTGGAGAGACCGCCAAAATCGCAAAACAAGTACTCTGTTTTGGTTCTGCTCAATTTCAGGCCAACGTTCTCCAGTCTTTGCCACCACACCTCCAATCTGTTCTGGACCTCTAGGCCGCTCTCGGCAATCAGCACAATGTCATCGGCAAACAGCATGCACCAGGGGGCCTCTTCCTGGATGTCCGACGTCAGTGTTGTGAACTGCAATATCAAAATAAAAACAAACAGATAGAGTTTGACTTATGAATAAATACCGAAGAATAATGTCAAATTGTCTCATACACCCTCTACTGACTTGGAAAAGTAAAATAACGTAACAAAAGTGTTCCTTTCTTGCTGGAAAATGGGAAAACTAATTTATTTTCAGATTCATACGGGCTTTTGAACATATCAATCAGGCACAGATGAATCATGATTTTGCCTAAAATCATGCTTAACTCATAATTCATACAGACTTCAGTATTGTCATTTTTCTACACGAATCTAAAACCCAAAAGCATCACACGAAACTCAGATTCAAGTCTTAAAACAGCAAAATAAAATTAATAAATTAGGCATTGTAATCAGCAAGGTACCTAAACCAAGCACAGATGAATCAGATATTTACCTTTGTTCGCCGGGTTCTAAGCCAACCAGCCTCACGTCCGCTTTCTAGCATGTCCGTTGTACGACAGGCTTCCCCCCATGCGGGATCCCAGACTCTCATTATCATTCCTCGACCAAGTACGGTCAAGCAAAGCTTACTCCATATTAATCAGTATTTTACGCCGGACACTTCTTATTTATTTAATTATAAACACACTAACGTAGTTACAACTATTACATATTTTATTTATAAGAGGTCAATTCATTACCTTTCGATATAACTTTAATTTATGTTGATGAATCAAAGGGAAAATGCGACATCGACCATTTTGTTCCGGAAAATGGGAAACGGACGCCCCATATGAATCAGGAGAACAGACTTCAAAATTTTTTATTTTGTATCTAGATAGCTACTATTGAAAAAATATAATTTGTCCTAGTTAGATCTAAAGCTAAAGTATACAGAAAAAAATATTACATGCCGTTTGGTTAGTTGGTTACGGAAATATACCCACAGACATCGAAAATTTTGTCTCTGAAAAACTACCCAACTAATATTGACTGTCCCAAAAGTGCGTGAAGTCATTGTCACATCGTCATCGTGTCGTGTCATCACGACTGTACGAAGTTGAAAGTACAAAGACATGCAGTCCGTCTGGTAGCAGCCTTAAAGTTTCCCAAATCGAACATGAAATTTCTCCTTTTGTGATAAAGTAGAAAATTGGCTGATTGGGGTAGGTTAGTTTGCTGGCGTCTGTACAAAGCAGTAGGTATTGTTTACAAACAGTTTGAACGCCCAACCTTCAGTTCAGACGGGAAGCCGTTCAATTCGACGCGGCTTTTGTGTGCACCATGCGAAAAAATCTTGGTCGAACTATTGAATGAACCAATTACACGGTTATTTTTTTAGCCGCTTTAACCATTCACTCTTTACGTGACTGTTTAATTAGTAGGCATGAATTAAGCGCGGTTAATTCTTGTATGAATATTTCAAAATAAAAGTAAAATATTTTTATGTCATATAGGCCCATGAGGGCACTTGTACTCGTAAAACGTCGGCAAACAGGTGGTTTCCATGGAAACGAATTGGAAAGAAACAATTTTTGAATAGTTAGATATTTGCGAAAAGCGTACCTAGGCCTGGTAACAAGGGGGAAGTCCTTAAGAAGTATTATATTGTGGGCTGTGGCTCAAAAGAATCAAGTGGTAGATGATCAGCATCTTGAGTTGCCACCCAACATAAACAATGCTGAGGATTTTCAACTCACTTTATTTTCACTAAATATTTCAGTGAAGTATCACACTTCCCATCAATACGAATGAGATATGGTCAGTCTCGCGCAAATCAGGGGAGCATAATATAGGATAGGGAGGGGGAAAACATTAGTGGCTTGAACAAGGCGGAAAATAAAGTAGTTTTTTGTTTTTATAAATAATAATTTATAATGAGGAATTCCCGTTAGAGCACCGATTTTTAGAGCACCGATGTTGAGAGCACAATATTAAATTAAAGACTTACTGTATTAAAAAATCTAAAAATAGCAAAACGAATGTTAAATTGAAAAGAAGTGTGACACCTTGCGCAAGTCAGCGTTTGACGGAAATTAGCTAATGCGATGTCGTAGTGGTAATTAAGCGATTAGTCACACGAGTTGCCTTTAATAGCCGAGGTTTTAGACCAGAATCTATTTGGACTTACTACATAGTTCTAATACGAAGAAACTGGCTTTTAGGTACTAAGTTGTGCTCGACACGCCTCCAAGTTGGATCCCCATTAGACATTTATTAAGTGCTATGGTTCGTTTATAAATTGACATTAATTGAATTGAAGAGTTTTTATGTCAAAGAGAATCACCAACAGCCAAGAATATGTGGATGTAGTAAGCGTTTTGAGCCGCTGTTATCGAGACTGAGTCTGAGTTGAGCAATTGATTAAGACAGGTCCGGGAATACCTAATAGTGCAAGTTATATCACTTTTGACATTTTTCTCGAGTTGGTAACAAAGTCGCACTTCAAAGAATGAGGCTATGAGAACATAGTAGATACTTGCTTTTACTTTTAAAAATCTTGTTGGCTTCATCAGCCGACAACAAAGGCGTTAGCAACACATACACATTGTTACTTTTTACTCGACACAAAGGAGGTTCATCCACGTGTAGGTATACAGCCAGACAGCGAAAACATCAAAAAAGTTTTAAACACTTTTCGGTACATTAAATTAGTCAAAGCGTAGAATAATTTTCATCAACAATTAGTTTAAAGGGCAGGGGCATATTTTATAAAACCCTCTCAAACGCCAACGAAGGCTTTTCTTCGCAAACGAAATAATTCATAAAAAAATTACAAAAAAAAATCGGTTTTCATTCGATTTTTCAATGGTACTTTTAATTTTAGAATAGTGCGTGAAGTTTGAGTGTGGATCCAAGTACTTTTATTAAAATTTTACTGCTGTCGTATGTCAAAATTTACAGGTGGGTGGCGTTGCAGTCCCGTCATCAATTTTATTTTACGTATTTAATAAACCTACTACAGCCACACTAACGAGAAATGACGTCGATGAATGGACGTTTGTGCGAACATTTAATAGTACATACATTGTTATCCAAGGCGTGAAAGTTACTTATTTACGTCCCGAGACGGGGTTTGGCGCCCGTAACGTAGTGAGGGCGCTAATAGTTCGAGGGACTAAATAAGTAATTTACCCGAGGTAAACACTGTGCTTTTCATTACGAATACGAGGAAAGTAAAATTAACAACATAAATAGCTAATAAAGAAAAAATGAGTGTCGGATTGTCACTTTGCCTTGTTTTTTTTTTTTAATTTTTGTGCTGTGGTCGTCCAGCTATACAGCCAGGATTTTTCATGTTCACTATTTGAAAGTTGGCAAAGATTTTGTCGAAATCTGTATTATTTTAGAGAAATAGTTGAAACTAAATTATTTTAAAGTCATTATTTATATTCTTAATACTTAACTTTATGTTATTTTAATTTTAAATCGCTCTGTAATTTCGTGGCTGCATAAAAAGTTTGAACATGGTTCAATAGAAATGTCAAAATAGAACTAGTTTTTTTTTCTTAAATTTGTCAGCTGTCAGTTGAAAGCGATTTTCCCTAGGGCGGCAATGGATAACTTTCAAACGGCTAATCAGACATGTAATGACCTACTTTCAGAGTATGAGTACCTAATGAAAAGACTATTATCGCGCAAATCAACGGGAAACGCCATTGGTGTGGCCCGGCAATCACGCGGACAATCTGACACCTTGTTAAAACGGACTCAGATTTAATGATTACAACATAATTAAAGAAAAAGTTGTGAAATGCCTCATCGAAATTTTATTTTAAAAATTCCTTTCCTATCAAAGGATTTCTAGAGTTTTCTAGAATTTTTGTATTTTTATTTAGAGCTAAGCGATTTTTCTGAAATTAATAGAACGGATACTGCTTCGTTCATTAAATTTCTAGATTGGAGAATTTTATATTCCAGTTTACAATGCTGACTAAGATCTTGTCCACCGGGGTCACGAGACTGACTTATCAAGTGACCGTGATCCTGGAGCGTTAATTGAAGGAACACCGTGGATTTAAGTCAGGATGAGTCTGTCAGTCCCGTCCACTTCACCCAGGGTTGGGGAGGACTCATTAGATGATTTTATTACTTAAAAAAAGGCTCCGTGTCCATCAAATGTATGTCACTGAATAAACTCCCCTGCAGTCTCGACATTAGACAGCGACAAAAATCGGTCGCTAAGTCGTATCGTTATCAAATTCCTTTAATATATTTTCAACTTTATTTCGAAAGCATAAGGTTGAAAATCTATTAAAGAAATTTGACATCGATTAGATTTAACGACCGATTTTTGTCGTTATAGTTGTCGAGACTGCAGGGCCTGTATCAGTAATTGCCTTCAAGCATAAAAATTCGACGCAGACATCGACACCAAATTGCTCGAGGATGCGCCATTTTTAATTTTATGTTTTTATTTAAAACTATTTTATATTTTACCCTTTTTAGTTCGTTGTTACCGGGTCATAGGAACATCGTCCAAGTACATACTTACACAATAAGCGAAAAATGTTCATAAAATAAAAAGTACTGACCCAAGTAAATAAATAAAATGAAATGACAGGTAATACTGCATCTAACAAAAAACGGAATCATCAAAATCGGTTCACCCAGTCGAAAGATATGAGGTAACAAAAAAAATACAGTCGAATTGAGAACCTCAGCTCCTTTTTTGAGGTCGGTTAAAAATTACAATTTGGACATCTTCAGCAGATCATACATAATTCGCCCTGCTAGAAAAAAGAGAGCTACGGAAAACAGAGATCAAACTCCATAATGACATTCGAATTTTCTGCATCGATATGCTAAACTGCAGCAATTAAAACCAATATCAATGTCACCAATAACAATAAACACGGCCTTGATGACGTCACTAGAACAGCCGTTACGCTCAAAATTAGCATTACACAGACCAGCGCACGCGCACGCGACTCTAGTTACGACACGATCACTACCGATCAGATCTGTAATGAGATAATTTATGCAACATAACTGTAATCATTGAATCGAGGCAAGTTCCGTTATTATAATGAAAGTGTAATCAAGGGTGATTATAATAAAATAAATTGTAATAAATTTAAATTGTAATAAAATCCACGCTTTGCCAATAAAGGCAAATATTTACAATCTCTTTTGTTACATAAATGTGTAATGTAGAAAGAGGAATTTGTTTGATCAAATCTGTGGCGCATGAAAATATTCTGCGGTTAGCAGTAGGTATCTGGGTTATCTACTTTAGCCAGAATAAAGAGTAATAACTAGTCTGAAACTAGGTACCTAACTCTTTGGCGCAGCGAGTTTACCTGTTTGGCAAAGATAACTGAAAAGCCAATCAGAAATTGTGAGTCGTTTCGATGACAATGGCGTGAAAAGCAGCACACCTATATACTTTTTGTACATTAATGTATTATGAGGACAATTTACCGCCGCGGTCTATTTGTCTACAAAATATAAATTTAAATTAGAAAAGTACACATAAAAGTGTACTGTTTTAAAAAATAATAAGCAGGCAAACAAACCTTGTTTGTCATTTAAATATAAACCCCGAATTTTGTATCCGATTATAAATGTGCCGTGTTGAAACACGGAAAACAAAAGGCCACAATGTCATTCAAGGATTGTTTCCTGAGAGCCTCGTGAAAGCGATATAATTGCAGCAGCTGTAATAGTACATTGTTATCCGAGGGGTGAAAGTTACTTATTTCAGTCCCGATACCCCGTTTGGCGCCCGTAACGTAGTGAGCCCGCTAATAGTTCGAGGGACTAAATAAGTAATTTACCCGAAGTAAACACTGTGCTTATTTATTGCGAATACGAGGAAAGTAAAAATAAAAACATAAATTACTAGGTCAAGAAAAAATGAGCGTTGATCGGATTGTCGCTTTCCCACTTATTTCGTTTTTTTATTACTTTTAAATTTTTGTCCTGTGGTCGTCCAGCCAGCTATAAAACCAGTATTTTTCATGTTCATCAATAAAAAACGCCAAAGATTTTGCCGAAATCTATGTTAATTTTAGAAAAATAGTTGAAACTAAATTAAAGTCATAAAAATATATTTCAGTATGTTATTTTAATTTTAAATCGCGCTGTAATTTAGTGTCTGTATAAAAAGTTTGAACATGGTTCAATAGAAATGTCTAAATAGAACAAGTTTTTTTTTATTTGGCAGCTGTCAGTCGAAAGCGATTCCCCCTAGGCCTGCAATACATAACTTTCAAACCGCTTATCAGCCATGTAATGACCTACTTTCAGAGTATGAGTAATGAAAAGATAATTATTCATGGAAATTTGGAGTGGATTGGATCCACCTCTTAGCGGCCTACTTCAGGTAAAGGCGCCACGGGATACTTATAACCTGCGGTGACGGCCAAGCGATCTCAATGGCGGTGGTAGACCTCACCAGGGCCATCTGCGTCACGACCACCATCCTGTCGGAGTCCGGCACCAGTTTATACTGTGTTCCAAAAGTGCGCAGAAGCTTCAGCTCCTTCTGGGTGAGCTCGCTACCGTCTTTGGCTCTTATTTTGTCTCTGGGGCAAGATCACAGCCAAAACCAACCCCATTTTAAATTTAAAATAAATGTCAAAACTGTATGGGACCGTAACATCTGTTTGTAACAAAACAAAACTTGTAACAAGTGGTACGATGTTGTAGGGTAAAGGGGTATAAGATCTCTGGTACTTTTAAGCAAAAAAGATGCACCTTTGTATCAAGCTAATGAATACTAAATGAGACTAAACCATGAGTAATAATCTCAATTCATCTTTGTTTTTATAAAACAACCTTGTTATACTCCGGTTTCTACTTTCAAATTGATGCTTTGTAAATTGATTCATACTTCCTCAAAATAAGTACTTACCTACCAAATAATTATAACAGGAAATTAGATTTCGTGCCTTTGTTAAGGTAATTAAAAACACAGTACTCAATCAATAAAAATACCTACCTCATGTTGTGAAATGCACTAACTACTAACGTAATTAAATACGCCAAAAAAATAATTAAAATAACCCTTCAACTCAAATATTTTAGAGCCAGATTTTGGATTACATAGTAGCTCAGATACTTTCTCTTTATTGGCACTTGACAACTGTTCGGGAACCAATAGCCAAATCAAGGTTAGTTTCGGTCCTTGAATCACTTCCATTCTTGCTTGTCTATAAGTAACTGTCTTAAGCATCTGTTTCACCGCCGTCGAAAAACTGACTAGAAATCAACGATTTTCCCTCGAAATAAACGTACCAAAAAATTGCAGGTTTCATGTAAAGCTTTGCACACACACAGCAGGTACGCTAAGCGAACCTAGCGGAAAGAGATGAGGTACTTTTGACGTACTTAGCGCCCACTTTTTACTTGCCCTAAACGTACTCTAAACGATCAATGAATCTGTTTCCGCTTAGCATGCCGCCAGCACTGTGGCCGAAGCCTAACAGACATAGGTACGTTTCTAACAGTTAATCGCTGACTATTCACATCGCAGGCGAGTCAAAAAGAATTATCAAAGATAAAACTCGCTCAGCGATGGCAATTGCCGACCAGTGCCTTAAATAAAATACTCTCACCCGTTGACTAAATCACTGTAGCAAACATTCGAGTATAGCACTGATTTCGAAATATCTGTGAATTTTTGTTGGCGTTATAATTAATGTTGCTAGGTGCGTCCACACAGAACGAGCAGCCTCGCGAGGCATTTGCTTCGCGCGGCAAATGTTTGGACGCGCAATTATTTCTCGACCGAGGCACGTAACAATATAAGCGAGCAAAACAAAAGCCGACATTGGATGGCTCGGGCACTCGATCGATCGCGCGGTTGCGCGCTCGCTTTCCTCGGCCGAGACACGTCCACACTAAAGCTATTGTCAAACAGGCGAAGCGAATGTGATCCGAATCCTGTCATATAGAAAAGCGAAAGAGGTCCGATAGTCTATGTGACAGGCTTCAAACAATTCCATACATAATAGCGGCCATACACCATACTGCCTATCGTACAATCGGCATGACGCTGCCGATTTGATCAGTTAGATTTGACCGTGTGTGGGCGTGGAATCCATCAAATTGGCATGATCATGCCGATTTGATCAAATCGATTTGATCAAATCGGAATGATCAAACTTCAAATCGGCAGCAGTGATACCAACTTAGCAACTTTATAGCTAGATCTAGCTAATATTCGGTAGCTACTTTTTTACGACGTAAAAAAAAGGAGGAGGTTCTCAATTCGAAACGTTTATTTTTTTGGAACGAAGTTCCTTATGGCGCGTTGCGAAAGGGGGCTAGGCGGAAAAAATTGTCACGACACTTTTTACAGTGGAGTGGAGTGGAAAAAACTGGTTCAAGCGATTTTCGACCTTATTGACATTTAAAATTTAGTTTGTTTTTTCTCACATTCTCGTTAGCTAACATTGCTCCTTCATTAAAATCCGGTGTTTGCATAAATGTCAATAAGGTCGAAAATCGCTTGAAGGTCGGAAAACATTTGCTTAACGATAAGCAAATGTTTTCCGACCTTCACTTGTATTACCAACTGATTCCCACCAGTGGGATAGACCGGTAAAAAAACAAGTCGGTAAAACAGTAGCTAAAAAGTTAAGCCACAACTTTTATAAAATTGTAGCTGTCGGTCACTGAATAATAGCTAGATCTAGCTATAAAGTTGCTAAGCTGGCATCACTGCTGCCGATTTGAAGTTTGATCAAATCGATCGTCATGCCGATTGGACGATAGGCAGTATGGTGTATGGTGTATATGGACGAACTGCCAATTTGATCAAATCGATCGTCATGCCGATTGTACGATAGGCAGTATGGTGTATGGCCGCTATTACAAACAAAAACGCTTCGCTTCGCGTTCGCTTCGCCTGTCTGTTTGACAATATCATAACCGAGCTGCTTCGCGCGGCAAATGCATCGCGAGGCTGCTCGTTCTGTGTGGACGCACCTATTGACAACGTTTTGCAGTACTAGTTTAATGAGCAAAAAATTGCAAAATTTAGGTCTTGTATTTTACCAACATGTTGTTTCAATATTCTGTTAATTATTTCACAATTAATTAATTACAGATGAAGTTTTTGAGTTAAGAAAGTTTTTTTTTATTTTGTTAGCTGTCAAGGTGAAATATTAGTCAGGTCACTTTAGTCGCATGAAAACAAATTTCAAAGAACTTTTGAACTTCTTTGAAACTAGTCCCACTGATAGACGTAATAATATCCCTACGGAAAAAATGATTTTAAGGTGTTTCAGATAAAACGTCTAGACTTTTGAGAAATATTTTAATATAATCTAAAACTATATCCAAGTTATTCAAATTAGTTTTGAAGATCGCCATATCAGAAGAAAAAGGTCAAGGCTCATTACTTCAGAGATTTTCACGGTTAATGTTAAATGTAGTTAAAAAAAAAGAAAATAAAGGCACTAGCTATTGCCAGCGGCTTTGCACGTATGTAACTCAATAATTACCACACGGGTACGCAATATCTATAAAAGGTTCTATGTAAATTCCCAGAATTATCAACTATCTCTAGTCCAAATTTCATCAACATCCCTTGAGCCATACTGACGTGATTGAGTAACAATCATCCAACTAACTATCCAAACATCCCACATTTATAATATTAATAGGATTTCTTCTTCTTAACTTTCTGTTTCTGAATCTTCAATATTTCATGAAAAACTTGATAGAAACCTTATAGAAGAAGTGGAATCATAAATTTCACGACTGCTTGAACAAAAGATGAATAGAATTTTCAAGGGTCGAGCATCGAAGTTAGTTTTTTAAGCCAGTTCGATTCGCTGCTGTGCACAGACAAAATCTGTATTAAATTGTTCACTGAAGAAGAAAATCTAGCACCTGTACTAAAACATAAAATAAGGTTTTACGTTTTAACAAAACATAATTCATAGCGTTTATAAATAATATATCATTATAATAAGTTATTAATTTGTGAAATCACTGATCCTATTTTAATGAAACTTCATACACATAAAATAAGGGATAGGTCTAAAAAGTAATCTGGAAAATTTTCGAAAATTAAAGAAAGTTTGTTTGAAGGCCCCATACGGGCGACGTAACACGGTCTTAATTAAAAAATGTATAGGTAATAGAAGTTTGATTAAAATGTCAAGTCTATAATCTAATATAAAATCTATAATATAACTTTCTTAATAAAAGCCTGAAGCTACATAGCCGAATTAATGATACAGCTGTACAAAGGATAAAGGGCCGAAAACGGGAAAATGTACTGAAAATTAGGCCGAATAACAAACCACCCTATTCTTTATACTATCTTCTATTCAGTCTACTATTATTTTGGTTCCAACAATAAATAGGGGTACCACTATCGAAGCACGAAACCCATATTTTTGGAGTCGTCCACATTTTGTTATTTACGGACAAGAGGGATACGAACTAAAAATTTGTGACATGTTTGGACATTTGTACTTACTCTGATGTGTTGTCAAAATTCATGAATAAAAAAAGGCAGCTTTGGGTTTACTCAAAAGTTTCGAGTTACTTTTGGGCCCTGTGCCCGTATCTTCTTTGACGGACTTATAAAGTAGACCCCCACAACACACCCGAAATATTTCCAGAATTAAAATGTAGGTCACATGTAGAGAAACTTCTTTCGACTAATATCGTTAGTCAAGGTGAAACACATTTTTAGGGTTCCTCACCAAATGGTAAAACGGGACCATATTAATAAGACTCCGCTGTGCGTGAGTCTTTCTGTCTACCAGTCTGTCTATCACCAGGCTGTATCTCATGAACCGTGATATTTAGACAGTTGTTTTCACAGAATGATGTATTTCTGTTCAATATTTAATGTGGCTCCCATACCTACAACAAACGTGTTTTTTTTTTGCTCTATATTGATAACGGCAACAAAGTACGCTTGAAATATTCACAGAATATTAAGATACTTATTCACTTTCAATAAATGATTAAATAAAAATAAATAAAATATTTAAAGGGGGACTCGCACTTGCTCGTATATATGTAGTTTAATGTCTTTGCTCGCACACAACAAACGTGATTTTTTTGTTTTATAAATAATGGTACGCGTTCCCTTTGTTCGCGAGTTCCACTCGCACTTGGCCGGTTATTTTATGATCTCAGAATTCAGGTAAATGTGCCACGTCCCTTCAGTATCATAGAATTCACAGACAGTCCTTACGGTCGTAATAAAAAGTATGGTATTTTTCAGGCGAATGATTCTGAATTTCTGATGTACGTGACTTGATTCAGATTTTACTGTAATCACAGGTATCCTCGTCACATTGCTCCGTTCTTGAATATTAGCCCGATTTATCTAGCAACGACGAGATGAGATGTAAGGATGAGAAAGATTTAGCGTTCATTCACACGTACCACAACCACACGACATCACATCGACAAAATGTGAATAGTGTCGCTGCAGTTTTTTGCAGTTGCGTTGTGGTTAGTTGTTGCGATGTGGTTGCCTCGACGCTACATTTACCTATGTCTGCGATGTGACCGACTGTAAGTTCGCGGTTTCGCTGATGGTTGCGATGTGGACGCGACATGGTTCCTAACAATGTGGTCAGTATCACCCACGCGGTCGATATTCATGACGAAATGTAGTCTGTGTGAATTAAAGTACGTTACGTCACGTTGCGATGTGGTTGCGTCAATGACACTTGATGTTGCTGTGGTTGTCGTGTGGTTGTGGTACGAGTGAATACAGGACGACATTCGTGTGAATACAAAATTTATAGACGCAGCTACTTAACAAAAGGATCCCATAGGCTTTTAGTAACAGTTTAGGTGGATCATAAAAGCCCAGATGGCAAAAAAACGGTTATAAGTTAAGACAATTCAAAAATAGTGACCTTTGTGAAAACGGTGATCCTTCAATAGCCCTTTACGTTCCAGGGTCACGGTTACCTGATGAGATAGTCCCGCAACCCCGGAGAAAGGTGTCCTTTGTAACACTACGCCATTACCTAATTGTTAATTAACTATGTGGTGAAAATTTCTAAAAAAATCATGAAAAGCATTTTATCTACTCTCATATCGTTAAATTCAAAATACAAAACTCAAAACGAGTTTATAATGACGTACTTTAGGTACACACAGTATATCGAAATGAAATTAAAAAATTAAATTATGACACTATTTCTCTAACAAAATAATGTTATAATTATACACTCGTGTGATACTGACTGATACTGTGTATAATACCAGTTTCATAAACTACTATAATCAATTTATCGCAAATATTATTTTTAATATCTGAAGTCTATTACTAAATACCTATTCGAATAACCTTATAAAGTAATCAAAAATGACAATAAGGATCTAATTTGAAATACTTTTTACACCTATTGAGTTTTTATTTATAGTTTAATTTATATTCGATTAATTACAAGCGACCATTCTCGGTTTCGCACGAGTGCTAATTTCTGACAACAATGCTATCTATCGCGGCCAAAACTCCTATGCTTGGAACCAATCATTATACAACCACAACATTTTATTGAAATTAGTTGATTGATTTCGGTGATTTGCGTGTACGAAGAAAGATTTACATAGTTTATCTATTTATAACTCATTCATGCATTATAAGTTTGATATACATCCTTATCACTTAAGGCCAAACTATTTCATAAAAGTAATACAAAATTCTCATTCTCATCATTATAATTTCATGTCAGCATACATCAAACAACGGTGTTTTAAATCTACCATCTATACTATTTTCACTGACATAAGATAGAAATGGGTTTCCACTGATTTATGAAAAAAAATAACATTACGTTTTACCAGGCTGACATAATATTTACGAGGTGTTTATAATGTCACCGTATGACATGGTGTGTGTCAGACGTATGTAGTTAGGTACAGAATTATTATCATCAAAATCACCAATACAACCCTCCAAGTTCATAAAGCTTCAGGAACAAAAAAATAACATAAAAAGTCATTCCTGAAGCTTTATGAACTTAGAGCGTTGTATTGATGATTTTTTTGATTATAATTCTGTAACTACATACGTCTTACAGCCGCGATCAATATTTTAATCAACATACAACCTAGCACTGGCCTGCAAATTGCAAAAAACCCAAGAAATTTTGAATTTCGCGGGCTACCCTGGAGCATTCACCTTAACAGCTCTTCAAGGAGGTCATTACACATGACCAATTGTATAGCCGTGGCACTTTATCAGTCAAGTTTTTCAGCGATACGAACCAAGCCACTAGGCGTTACTAGTTATTGTGTTGTACTTACGACAAGTTTTTGTGCTATTGTTATGTAGAATACGAGGCTGACTGTGAAGCAATGTAATTCAATGGATAAAATACCATTTTATTTTTTTCCTTGTTTTTCCTGGTGTTAGGCAAGGTGTCTAGCATAGTTGTACCGTATTGTGAGTCATTTTGTGAAACTAATTGAAAATGCTGACGTTGTTCGTATTATGTTTTAGATATTACGTTTGTTACCACTTTATCAACTTATTGTTGGCCAGTAAACGGTATAAATTTTCTCGGCCGTAAGGTTCTCGAATGGAGACCACGCACCCGCAAGCTTAGCGTAGGACGTCCACTCACTTTTTCTTTCTTTCTTTCTAATGCAAACACTCCATTAACTTTTTCCCATTTAGTTTAACTTTAAATAATTGTGAAGCATAGCACGTTTATTGAAAATATTATATTTTCAATGGCAATGTGTGTTCAAGGGACTTATGGATTTAAACTTTGAAATATCGAAGAGAAAAGATTTTTTGTTCATTTGGCACTCGCAACGTGTGCACACAACTTAAAACAAATATTATAAGAAAAAAAAGTAATATTAAAGAACAGGTGGCTTGCGCTTAAGTTTTTAGTTTTAAAAAAAGTTAAACAAGCTTCGTTTTATATCAAGTAAGAAGGAATATTAAAGAACGTTAAAATATTCAATTTCGGTACAAAACTGTACAATACATAAATCTTGTGAAGAGAATCCTGAAGCGTCTATCTGCGCTGAGATTTATGTACCTACCTAAATGTTGCAGATTTTGGTATTTTTATACCCTTGAAATATTTCAGAGTTACTGGCTGGGTGTACATCTTTCTTATATAACAAAAAACCGTTTTAGAATGTCTACTTTATACAATATCAAAATTCTTTACGTGTGTATGTCACTGAACTATTCCTAAACAGCTGGACTGTATTTGATGACATTTTTTGGGTGTTTGGGCAAGTTCCTGGATGGTTTGGATTCAATGTTGGACCTGCTTGGCGAGTTCTTAATATACAGAAAGGGTGGAAAATGTCTGTTGAATAAGTTATGTATTTATGAATTCCTGCTGAGCCTGATGTAATCAATACTGGGCACAATACTACACTCCGGTTTGCTAATGACGAATTCCATAAAAAGAGTAATAAAATTTAATTTGACCTAAGAATCTAGCCAAAGGTTAATAACCACCACATAGAAGCAAAGAAAACAAAGCTGAAAGAAAGTATCAAACACATAACGAATGTCGTATTATTACAGCATTATTAATTAATTAATAATACGTAAACAAGCGTGGGAACGTATCGTGCGATCTCTCCCACTTCCTGTTCCGATATTAGGTACTGTTTATCTAGCAAATAATTATTTTCTCGATAAAACTACTAACATTGACTGAGTGTAAATCATACTACGGTACGCCGCGTTCCATCCGGTATTGAATAACTACGTTAAATAATACGCAGTAAATATTTATTGTATGATAATTGCCATAATTGGGATAGAAATATCATAAATAATGTGTTTAAATAGCTGAATCAATTAAACGCTAGTAAACCGTGAAAGGATTATTATGTAGGAGGAATTCTATCTAAGTATAATTAATACGCAGGCGAACCAAAAACTTTGGACCACTTTTTACGACAATTCTGTGTATGGACAAGTCTGAAATTATTTTTTATGTGGAGAAGGAGTGCATAAAAGTGATACATTTAATATGCCTCAGAAATATACATTAAATTAAAAAAATAAAACACAACATTAAACACACTACAATGCGTTTGACACACACTATAATTATGTCAAATGTATTAAAATATAAGGAACCTTCAAATGTTCCAAATTTAAATTTAAAAGAGATATGGTCGAATTTCAGTCACTGAACGACCACTAGTTCTCATTATTTTGCAGAAATACTAAATAAAGTAAATAAATTATCCACGACCTACAAGTCATAAATCGGGACTAGTGATGGGTTTTTATCCGGATAAATACTCAAAATGGATAAATACTCAATAAATATCCGTTTCTTCTCGAGTATTTACTCAAAACAGTGGATAAAAACTATTTACAGTTTTAATTCCGTTATTTCACGGGTTTTTATTTGTTTTATGAATAAAAGGGTGGGAATAAATGAAAATCTGAAAATATAGATTTGAACCAAGGTATATTAATCGCTTTAATAAAAACAAAATTACTCTAATACCAAATAACGAAAATTTTCGTTCATTACTGACAAAGTTCCCCGCGCTCGTCCTCGGGGACTTCAACGCCAAAAATGTGGCCTGAGGTTCCCGGTTTACGGACGTTGTGCGGGGCAGAAGGCTCGAGCACTGGGCCCTGGCGCAAGGCCTGGTCATCGAGAACCGGGGTTCTGTCCCCACGTTCGTCTCTCGCCCGCCCACCGCGGCGGGCGAGTCGGTGGTGGACGTTACGTTCGCCGGCTGGCGCGTTGTGGAGGAGGTGGAGACCTATTCCGATCACCGGTATATCCGGTTTGACGTCTCCGCCCAGACCTCAGACGCGCCGGTCCCAAGTGGACGGAACCCAAGTGGTCCGCGATAGGCGCTGAAGCAGCTGGACCAGGGAGCTATTCCTGGAAGCCTCGATCGTGCAGGCCTGGGTGTCACCACCGGACAGGCCTGCCGACATCAACGACGAGGCGGAGTGGTTCCGGGAGGCCATGTCGGATATCTGCGACGTGGCCATGCCCCAGGTCCGGCAAGGACGCTCCCGGCGTCAGCTGTACTGGTGGTCGAACGAGCTGGCAGCGCTGCGCAAGGCGTGCGTTGCCGCGCGACGCCGGTACACCAGGTTCCGTAGGCGCCGCACCCGACCTCCGGATGCGGCGACGGACGGTAGAGGCGGAGCTGCGCGAAGGCTACAGGGCAGCGAAGACCGTCCTCCGCAAGGAGATGCTGGAGTCTCTGAACGGGGACCCATGGGGCCGACTCTACAAGTGGGCGAGACAGAAGCTCCGCCCCTGGGCTCCCCCGTTGACGCAGAGTCTCCGGCCTCAGTTCGTGGAGGAAGTGGTGAGCGCCCTGTTCCCATCGTGAGGGAAGCATACTCCCCCGCCTATGGCTCCGTCTCCGACGGAACCTGACGGTGAAGCTGGCGCAAACGCGGACCACAGCGACCGAGGTAGACCTGAGAGTGGCGGTGCTACGGCTCAAGTCCAAAAATATCGCCCCAGGACCCGACGGCCTGCCAGGAAAAGCCTGGGTCCTGGCCTCCGGGACTCTCGGGCCTCGACTGGGGGGCTCTCCAGCGCGTGCCTGGAGAGGGGCCAGTTCCCGCTTCGCTGGAAGACGGGGAAACTGGTCCTGATCCAGAAGCCCGGGCGCCCTGTGGACTCTCCGTCCGCATTCCGGCCCATCGTGCTGCTCGACGAGGTGGGCAAGCTCTTTGAAAGAGTAATTGCAAACCGCCTCGTCGGGCACCTGAATCGGGTGGGTCCGGACCTTGCGGAGAGCCAGTTTGGCTTCCGCAGGGGGCGCTCGACGGTGGATGCCATCATGCGCTTGAGAGCCCTCACGACGGGGGATGCAGTGGCCCGGGGCAGGGTCGTCGTGGCGGCGTCTTTAGACATCACCAACGCCTTCAATACCCTGCCCTGGAGTTGCATCAGGGAGGCACTCCGGTATCACCGGGTGCCGACCTACCTCCGTCGTATAGTCGAGGACTACCTGACGGACAGAGCCGTCATCTACCCCGGTCACCGGGGAGAATGGAACCGGCGAGAGGTGTCGTGCGGTGTTCCACAGGGATCGGTCTTGGAGTTCTTTCTCTAATCTTCTTCAGAGTTTCGCTCATATTTTAGTAATCACTAATTTTACTTGGTGCTTCGTTCGTACAATCACAAGACTGATGGCCCACTGGTGGTACATTTTCTGAATTTGTTTGCAACGGCACTCGTTTAGAAGGAGAGTAAGTTTCTTTCATTTCCGTTCGAATTATTTCCAGGCACTTGAAGCATTTTATTAAATGTTTATGCATCCTATTTACGTTTCCTATTTTAATTTTTTTGTCGCAATAATTGCATTGTACAGATTTTGAATCACCGGTCATCTTTTTTGGTGTTCTCATGATAGCAGGAAACATTAAGTTATAAAGCTGAAAAATAAACATGCAACAATCTACACTGATTGACACAATACACAGCTTAAGCAGGTGGGTCTAGAAGCTTGAAATTTTACAGATGAGTACCGCAAATGAGCACTAAGAAACGTTAAAGTATTTAACGTTAAGGCATAAATTTTAAAATTTTCAAATATCGGAAAGCAAAAAAAAAATTTGACGAACAGAACAGTGAGTTAATACCTATCGTATTGTCATCAAGTACTAAGTTATTTCCGCAGTTACAAGTCTGTAGCTCATTGGAAAGTAAGTAAGTTATAAACTGGTAGGAATTAATAAAACATTTTACCATTAGCACAATTAATATAATACCTTGAAACGTTTTAATAACTCAATTTCAAAATTCACACTCGTAAGTATCAATTTTTTGTAGTAAAAGAAACACGCGCGTGTGCTCTTTATGACGAAAATCTATACCACAGAAATATTAAAAACAGGAGAAGTGGCAAGGGGGCGTGTCGGTGAAGCCTTGGTGTTGATCGTTTAGCTCAGCTATCACTTGTACTACTTTATTCTTGTTTTCATATTTACTCCGACCGTATTGTTTTTGCATTAAATACATTGCTCTTTTACAACCACCTCAGTCTATTACCGAGTGACTTGACAAGCAATGTAAAACTGACATAACGATACCTTACCAAGCCGTAATGTCGCATGGTGCGTCCGTTGTATTTGAGCGGGAGAGTCGTATCCGCCCCCCGTGTCGCGACAACACACAATGATAATTATTTGTGTGAGTAAATTATACGGAAAAAGTACGCTATAGTGTAAAGAATTAGGTTTATATTTAAATGACTGAGTTATCGATGGCGCGTGTGTGCAATTGTTCGTAGTATTGTTTTGACAGAATTGTGTGCGCAATATTATCGTTATGGAGGGGCAATTGTGGCTTCATCGGATTTCTATACATTTTGAATTCCACGCCATATCTCCTTCTTTAATATATCTATGATCTATACACTGCTAGGACATGTGGCGTGGGGGGATAGAAAGCAAGACAAACAAAAGAGACAAAAGAAACGGGACAAAAAGAGAGCGGGATAGGGCAGTGAGAGCCACGATGCTTGCACGCTGCTTTGTCTTGACATTAGAACTAATAATAATGTTATATTGTTGTGTTTTGGAAAGCCTTATTGACATTACTAGTCATTTTGAATGAAAAAAAAACACCCAATACGCAATAAATATAAATATCCACCATTTTGAGTAAATATCCGATAAAAACGGATAAATACGAGTATTTATCCATTTCGGATAAATACTCGAGTATTTATCCTCTGAGTATTTATCATCTGCCCATCACTAATCGGGACCACTGGACCCCAATTGTTCTCTGCACTACTCTCAGAACAACCCAGTAATCTTACTGTGTTATACGATACCTACAATATTTACATAATCAAGAATGAAAACAATCTACAACCAACAAACAAAACAAAACACAAAACATCCATGAATGTTTGGGACGAGCTGAAAATTTCAACACATACTAACATGATATTCACGGTTAGTTACCCATTTGTTTTACTAAAACTAACAAAAACGGATATTATTGTATATAAAACTAGCATAGAATGCAAGTTTCTATGAAAATTACTACATACATCAGCGGTCTTCAACACACGGGGTAGCTTACCTCTATGCTTACCTCCTTGCGGTCTATGATTGCACTACAAACTAAAGATTTTCTTTCATAAGGGAGAAGAAAACTGTATTTATATTTGTAAATAAAATAATAATAATTAAAACGGCTTAAAATTACAGGTCGAACTGAGAACCTACTTTTTTTTTAAGTCGGTTAAAAACGGCTTTTAATTAAAAAATTGCGGCCCGACATTACCGTTGCCCTTGTCTACCAAAAGGTTGCTGACCGCTGATATACACAATTGAAGCAAAGAATAACCTTCATATTATGTTCTACTAAATTAGATCAAGCGTCAAAATTTTCAAAATTACAATACTTTTACTATTTATTAGTAAGAGAAAAGGGATCAAATTGTTCTGTCAGTCGAAACAAAAATTAAATAAAAATCTTTTATGTGTAAGAGTACCTACTGCTTACCTTTGAAGTTGCAAAAGGATTTGCGAAATTGTAGACAGGCTGTTTCTTTTTCATCTAAAATGCAGAAACAATGTCTAATATCGAATGTTCAACAAATATTTGGTATTAGACATTTCATTTCTTCGAGACCAATCTTCTTTATCTTTACATAGTAGTACGTATAAAAAAGTAGCTTGTCTTAAAATTGAGTTTATTTAAACACAATGTTCTTTCTTTCTATCTTCTTTCTGTCTGTACACGCATAACTACTAAATGAGTGCAACAAATTAGCTATTTCTTTTTTGTTGTTTTTATTATTATCAAAATAAGGATAGTACTTGACAAATTTTTCAAAAATTTCACCAGGCAGGTAGAGAACCAGATCCCGTGCGGAGCCATGGCGGGCAGCTTGTAAAAATATAATTGCAATTGTTCGTTATTTCACTACCAGTTTGCCTTTAGACATCTGTGACGTTGGGAAACGAAGTAGGTATTCCCGTATAAGCACTTATTTTTAGAGCACCTATGTTGAGGGTACCAATATTAATATTCGAAAAGTTAAGGTGGCTCCTCGAACACGAAGGCAGTCTTTCTTTGCTCAAAATTAGAGAAATGGGTTAAATTTTAAGACGGGTTTCGTCACACCACACCGTTCGACCGCGCGGTCGTGTGCTCATCGCCTCACCACGTAGCCATGCGCATCGCCTCCTCCGTTCAAACGCGCGGAAGAGCGGTGTTGTGTTAGAATCGCCTTGTGTTTGAAATGATTGTTCCCTTAACACAAAAACCATGCTCAATATCTTACAACAGTCGCGAAATTACAAGAAGTCAAGGAAAAACTTCGAAAATTTACATTACTTACCAAAATTACACCCCACTTAAGGAAATGAAACTGAAAGGTCTAATTAAAAACATTTCTATTAATAAAGTTATTACGAGACTTCCCACTTTATTTTATTGCCAATTCGAGTTATCACTGTACAAATTATAAGGTTGAGGGTTGGTACTTCAACGTTTTAAGCAATTAGCTTAAATAAAAGGTAATTAGGAGAGAAGTTTTCCTTCCTTTAAAGATTAAATCTGACTACTACTTTAAATGGGGAATTATGTAAGTTTCTTTTTCGTGAAAAAGTAACAAACATCCATTGTTACTGACATTCTATACCATTTGTCACCAACATATGATAAACTTATCGTTTTTTAAACGCGTCTGAAAGCTAATTTTCTGTTTGGCCTAGTTTTTACCCTCAATTTCAGTCTAGTTTGAAGAAAATAGAGCAAGCCAAAAGTTGTTATAAGGTTTTCTGGAATGGCTGCTAATTTGGTTGAGAATTTCAAGAAAATAGCTCACTTCACACTCTCCAAGAAAACACTTCCTAAGAAAAAGAAACTTCTAAGAAAACGTCATCCACAATTATGGTAGAATTCATTATAAAACGTGAAAATATTACAGTGTTTCAGATTCATAATGAGTTTTGAAAATTTAAAACAAAGACAAGTTAATAATCGCGTGTGTCTGCAGGAGGCTTAAAACAAAAACGGACACACGTAATGAAAACATTGTAACAAAAGGGAATTTTAACAGAAAACGCAGCGGAAACAAAGCAGTTTTTGAAGTGGAGAGATTAAAAAAAGGTCTTGTATAAACGTACAGCAAGAAATTGTTCCAGAGTGTGAATTTATTATCTTAACCGTTTTTTTCTCATTTATATTCTTTATTGTAACATAACCCGGAACCAGGAAGATTCATGGTTTTTTTTTGTTTTACATCAGATAAGATTTTTTTTTTATTTCGGCAACTTTGTTTTTGACATCCCTGGCTTTTTTGGCATCTAAATTTTAAATGAAAGAAGTCACTGAGTAATTTGGGAACATAGGAACATTAAAAGTAAAATCTGAAAAATTAATACGCCTGTGATTTACACTTTTACTTTTTTTTAAATCTAGATGAAGGAAAGCCGAAAAACTTTTCAAAGTAACCATTCATCATAATTTTAATTCAAAGTTTCAAAACGTCATTCATTTTGAAGTGAAATTTGAAAAGTTGTTCACAATTTAGGTGTAAAAAGTTGAAAACTAAAGTCCACTACAGATTGCAGTGGTAAAACTTCTTAATTACCTCAAACAGATGTTAAGACCGCTTTACTTTCACTGAATCTTGTTTAATACAAGTGGCTAATTAAGCGAATGCTATCTAGAAAATCATATTTACAGAGATGTTTCAATGCTAGATCGGACAGTTTCATTTTTCAGAATTATAATTATGCACAAAGTTGGCATAGTTTAATTTCACATGACAGAATACACAGAATAGGAGTAAGGTAAAGCCTTTGTCCAGCAGTGGGAAACGACTGTGAAAAAAAAAGCGTATAATTATACGATTTTTTTTTTTGATAATATTATTATTTGTTGTTAATAGTTTTATGAAAAAATATAAATTATAAAAGTGTTAATTTATTATTTCTAAATAAGTTCAAGTGGTAGGTATAGATGAAGGCAGTGATTATTCATTTACATGTCGTTCAACACTAAAAATTTAAAAAAAAGGTAAATGCAACATTTTGTTTTAATACAAACTTGTTTAAAATTAAGAAACCCAAATGACAAACGACACTGACTCACATTATGTCACTGTGAAAGTTGCTGTCATTCATAAATTCTCTGTTTATGTAATAAATAACTTACTAGTTATACACGTTTTCCACAAGCTTTATCTTTTGTGCAAGTTCCAGCAAATCAACCTACCACTTTCCTCAATTACCACGTTTGTATTTTTTATGGATTTTCAACTTTATCACAAGAGCAGTATATTCATGTTCGATTGGGAAAATGTTAAAGTCTGGGATAGGTTTTCTATACAATTAAAGGACTTGTGACTACCAAAAGTTTTTACTCGTTCTAGTATAGAACTTTGAGACAAAGTGACATCTGCACAGCTGCTGTGAAAATGGCGAAGTTTTGGGCCAACAACATTTGAAGTATCGTGCCAGCGACATGAAGTATAATATACTTGTTATTTTTTTGTAGCAGACCGCTTCTCTATATATTATGAAGAAGTGGTCTGCTACAAAAAAATGGCGACACGGTTGGCGCAGTGGCCGAGTGATCGACTGCTGCGCAGCATGTCGCGGGTTCGATCCCCGCACGGAACAAATATTTGTATGATCTGCAAGTAGTTGTTCCGAGTCTGGGTGTTTGTGTATGTGAGTTTCTGTATTTGTAAACGCACCCACGATACAGGAAAAAAATCCTAGTGTAGGACAACGTTTTAATTAAAATCAAATAACAGTAACCACGTATTCAGCACATTATTCTAAACAAAAATCACCTACATTTTTTCATTAATTATAATTATTGAAACAACAGCTATTTGTAACATATTGAATAATAATAATAAAAGTGCAATACATATAAATGTAGATAAATACGCATGTATTGCACTTTTGTAGAATTTCATGGATGTATCCTTCCACCTTGTTACATTATAGCCGCGCTCCCCTTGCACCCAGTGGGTATTTTATTAAGAACATCTCTAGGAAAAACTTTAATTTCGTGCATCTAGTGTCTTTAGATCCTCGTGGAAAATCGTTTGAACCAACCAGTTGTTGGAAGTGAAGCGTGGAAGTACAGGTGAGTACAGCGCTGTCACTGCTCGTGCGTTCTCGTAAGTATCGTGGGATACTTGCGTAAAAAATACTCGTGTTGCAAAAATAGATACATCGTAATATTGTGTTAATTTATTTCGCTAGTTATTATCTTTTAGTAGTATGTATTTATTTTATTTGTGTTCGGTTAATGACAATAGGTTGGTTCAAACGATTTTCGCTATTATTATAAGTAGGTACCCTTTATTAATACAATGCACTAATCTACCTATAAAAATGCACTTCTGCATTATCAAATACAGACCATCGTGAAATACAGACGTAGAGTTATAACCAATTAGTAATTATTTAGAAGAAAAATTGGGCTCAACATTACCAATACAAAAAGTTTCAAGCGTGCATATCAACACAATCTCCAAATATACAAATGTCAATAAAAAATCTTACCAGCAAATGAAATCTGAAACAAGAAAAAAAACAAATATAAATAAAAACAAACCACAAACAAAAACGAATAAAATCAGTTTAAAATAACTTCTAAGGGCTGATTTTTCAATAGACTGATAACTTTTATCTGAGAAATAAAAATGGCAGTTTGACAGCTTATCTATAGAAAATATGTCAAATCGCTATTTTTATTCCTCAATTAAAAGTTATCAGACTATTGAAAAATCAGCCCTAAATAAAACAAAAATACTATTCAATTCAGTATCTATTATCATATACAGGATGGAATTTTGTAATGCCACCTGGAGGGTAAGTACTCTTAATACTGCAGATAGAAAATTTTACTCAAAGGAAACATTCCTTTATTTTTGAATAGAAAGCAAACTGCATTCAAAGATTTTCGAAAATTCTCCTCTCCCACACTCGGGAATCGAACCGGCTAAAATCTGAAAAAAATATACCCTGTACTTTTATTGCATCGATCGTTAGGGTCAATTATAAGGATGAAATCTCTCTAACAAACATGATAAGTTAAATGAAAGGAAAACCAGGAAGAAGTTACAAATTCAATGAGTCAAGCTTTTTGTAAATAATTAATGATTTCCTGGTTTTCGTTTCATTTAATTAAGAAGAGAATTTTCGAAAATCTTTGAATGCAGTTTGCTTTATATTCAAAAATAAAGGAATGTTTCCTTTGAGTAAAATTTTCTATCTGCAGTATTAAGAGTACTTTCCCTCCAGGTGGCATTACAAAATTCCACCCTGTATATATATCTATCTATTATAATATTTATCAGTATTTATTCACATAGCTATAGTAATGCTAATATACATAACATTTGCTACTATTAATTACAATTATATTTGCTTAAACTCCATACAGTAGACATAACGTTTATCATCAGACATAATTAACATGCTGATTGATTGATTGATTGATCAATAGCTTTGCCTTGTGACAGATAACTTGCTTATCTTGTTAGATATTTGATTGGTTTAAGCTAACTAGTATAATCTGATTGAAAATTTCCTGATTACTGTAATTATTATTTTAAAAGGTTTTATACGTAAATAATAAAGTGTTTATAATTTGGGAACTATGATCACCCACTGTGATGCATGTATCTCTCTTTCTCTCATTCTGTCAAAGGGATTATAATGTCAGAAAAAAGGTGGGCCAAGTCCGGCTGGTGGATGTCATAAGCTCATATATTTAGATATTTTGGTCTATGACACTACAGCTTCCCTAAGTTGTTTTCCGTCCCCGTTTTGTGAGTAAGTAAATACTTCACTTTTTTTTATCGTGGTAAAATCATCAAATGAGTCCTCCCCACCCAGGGCAGGGCGGGAGGGCCTGTCAGACTCATACTGACTAAAATCCACGGTGTCCTTCAATAGCCCTTTATGTTCCGGGGTCACGGTAATGAGATAAGTCCCGCGACCCCGGCAGGCGTCCATACTTCACTTGAATAAAATTACACAAAACGCAGCGTATAATAAATGAATGTCCTCGAAACTTATTCCGCAACTCGATTTAATGTTATTGTACCAGAGAAAGTTTAAATGGAACCATTTTACATTGCTATAATGTAGCACGTAACAAATATTTTTATGAATTCAAATATGAAAAAGGTTTAGGTTTTTCAATTGTCCATTTATCGTAGATACACTTCCCAGAGTCGACCCTGTATTTTATTTTTTAAATCATAGAAATTGTATTATTTTCCAATACAAACTCACATTACCACATTACAGTAAATAAAAAATAATTGAATCCTACAACTTGTTGTTTTTCAACGAACATTGAATCTTTATTCAATTGATTTGACCCGCGGAGTGACCTCACTAAGTAAACACGTGTCTTATTAAATAGTATGTTTGTCTGTACGCGACTGTACTTGTGGTCGCTTCTTTGTTTTTATTTGTTTGACACTGGAGAAAATATTGGAGAAGTTTTATTACTTGCAACATGGTTTTCTTGTAAATATTTGTATGATTTGTTAGACACTTTAACTTTTGTAAAAAAAAAATACTTTATTAGAATAGTATTATGTAGTAGTGTTTTATTAGTGTAAACAGTCGTTGATGAATCAAATAAACAAAAAATTATAAAAAATATATATAAATATATATAACAAAGAATATTATTAGTCGGATGGATGATTTCAAAACTGGAACAATACTTGGGTATTAGAAGGTTTTTTCAAAGTATTCTTAAATTATTTCTTTTATTTTTATTAGTGTCAGTTTACCCAAATCAAACTGAAATACGTAGTAATAAAAATAGCCAGTCTTCTTAAATGGAATCTATTTCGTTTAATTTGGACTAAATGGTTGACAAATATTGAAGTTTATAGATATATATTTTCATTCGGCATTTTTTTTGTTACTTTATAGCATCTCTCTGTTCTTCTCTCAGTTTCTATATAGTAAATGGAGTGCATATGGCAAGCAGGAAAGGGTATTTTATGGTTGTGGAAAATAATGTCTCTTGAAGTTATTACGGCCCTCAACTTAAACAACAAATGAACCATCTCGTATTGGTAATATAGTGCAAAATCCATTGAAGAAATTTGACTGACTTGAGGTAGCTTGATGTGTAAGCGTCTGTACTATTCTAAGTTGAAACGTAGAGGTATAGGTAATACAGTAACACACATCTGCACGCTGAATAAAAATATTTCTTTCTTTCTATCTACATTGAATTTCATTTTAAATCGTACTTCAATAAAAAGATGTATCTGTCTGAATAAATTTTGGAAACAAGATATCGCTTTCATGGGGATATTAATCTTGGTAGGATAGCTACTTTATATTTAACTCGATACTTTGATATTTATTGGATGAGCTCGGTCGCGTTAGTGCAATGAGGGTTTAAATTACAAACCCTTTGATATAGACAAAAAATCTTGGCATGATCTGGCTGAAAATAAATGAGTAAATCGAACTTCTTGGAATATGACTTGGTAGAAGTCCACGATTCTTTTTTTAAACGTTGCACCACGCTAGGAATTTCTAAAAACACCCAGACCCGGAACAACTACTCGTAGATCATGTAAATATTTGTTCCGTGCGGGAAACAAACCCGTGACACACAGCGCACGCAGAGAAATGTCTGGCTACCTATACGAGAACTTCTGGTTGCAACCGTGACAGTAAGACTCACTAGTTGACTTTACAACATTTCTAGTAATAAATACTAAGTAAGTAGTTGAGATAACAAGGACTTAGTATTTATTACTAGAAATGTTGTAAAGTCAACAAGTGAGTCTTGCTGTCACGGTTCCAACCAGAAGTTCTCGTATACATTTCTCTGCGTGCGGAGCAGTCCAATCGTTCAGACACAATCGTGCCATTAATAAAAAGACAGCCCCAATCAAACGGATGTTGTGTCTGACAAGTAAATGTCGGAATTTTCTTACTAATATTATAAACGTGAAAGTTTCTGTGTATGAATGGATGAATGTTTGTAACTCTTCCACGCAAAAACTAATGAACGGATTTAGATGGATATTTGATAGCACAGTTTTTTGCGTTTTTAATCGTGATAAAATCATCAAATGATTCCCTCAACCCCGGAGAGTTTTTAGCCTGGATTAACACATAGGATCTTTTATGGAGGATATGATTTTATATTCACGTGGAATAATTTTCGAGTTGTAGCGGACGAAGCCTATTATCGCCCAACAAGTGCGTTCCAGGCAACACCATTCCGAATATGGCAACACCGTTTTGACATTTCTGCTCTTCCGCTCTCGCCGCGTCCGCATCACGGACTATAATTGTACGAGATTCCACTGAATATAACGCATTATTCTGCTAGTCTGAATCATCATTTCACCCAAAGAAGAATTTACCCAACACACCATAAGCAAAGCCTGTAGTAACAGCTAGTTATATTGTAAACTTGTTGAAAACTTTTGTTACACTATACAGGGTTTTATGATGTTTTTATTTCTTCTATCGCTCCACAGATGTCGTTATATTTTTTTTAAACTAAAATGTCCCTTAAAAACTTTAGCGTCTGTTTTTTCAATTAAGTATTTAATTACTAAGTGACACTAACATCTACAGTTTATTTTCTTTTCAGTATAAACTAATTAAGTAAACTATTTTCCAAACTATTCAAAAACAAATACAAATTGTTTTTTTTTTTTAATTGAATCTATCAATCCACATTGCTGTAAAAGTAATGGTATATTTTTTTCTTAATCGTAACGTCCAAAAGTAACCGACTGTCTTTTACCTCCATCTGTCAACTGTCACTTGAAAATTACGAAAAGTAAAATTATACAAAGTAAAAGTAAAAGTATCGCTAACTCGTGTCCGGACACACTGTATAACAAAAAGCAAAGTATATATAAATATTTTGTGCTATTTATTTCTTTAATATTCTACCTAGTGTGGATTGACAACCTGCGAAAGGCAGCCGGCAGACAAGAGACTGGACGATGAAAGCTCAAGACCGGGCTCATTGGCGTACATTGGGAGAGGCCAAAGAGATTTAAAAGAACTGTATAGGTAGTTTAATGTCTTTGGGAGAGGCCAATGTCCAGCAGTGGACGAATGTAGGCTGATGACAATATTCGTGTCGTTTTCATCTTGTTAAAATACTATTTTCATAATTATAAAAAAATGTTTATTTAAGATCTTGCAAGTGTTAGAAATTGTATTATGTTACAAATAATATAGATCTATCACAGTTTTGTTATTACTCGTATTTTAGTCGCATACAAAGCCTACAGAACTATGAAAAAGCCCTACCAAGTAATGATAATGTTAAGAACGTCCCATCGGCAATTAATCACCTAAGACTGAGATACAGATCTCAATGTAATTATCAGGCACAAGTAATGAACTTACACTCGGATTCTAGAATCTCGTACTACGCAATAAAGAATAAATCGCATTGTTTAGCTTTCTGCAATACATTGAACCATACACAAGACTCTTACATACAACTCTCGCTACAAAATGTTCGATGGAACTGTAAAAAAATGTTTACTCGTTTGAATAGCTATTAATGCGTGTAGCAGGCTTTAAGGAATCCAATCACATGTTTCTCATTTCATTAAGCCAGATCGTAAATTAAGTTTTAACGAACCAAACAGTCTATTGTTGTCCCTAGAGTTTCTAAGACTGTTTACTGTTTTATGACTTAGTGCTTATTGAGATGGACTAAGATAAAGGTAGAATAGACCTTAATCTGTCTAGAATAGGGATATTTTTTTGTTAAACATTTACGTTTCAAAAGCTTTTGGTCTTATCTTATGATTTCTTGTAAAATTTGATGAACTCTGACTATGATGAAATTTGACTATTATGCTTCTTTTCTTTGTTTTCGTGATTATTACATATGTATATATATATATATATTTATATATGTTTGTATATGTATGTATGTATTTATATATTTTTTTTTATCTTGTTTAATTGGTTAAAATTGTACACCACAGTACTACCAACAGTATGTCTCTCTTTCTTCCTAATCCATCCAAAGGTTGTCTTGAAAAGATCGCTTTTAGTGATAAGACCGCCCATTGTGTCACCCTATGTTTAAGTTAAAATTTGTAATGTAATTACCTGTTGTATGGTGTGCATAATAAAGAGTATTCTATCTATCTATCTATCTATCTATCTAACTCTGGCTTTTATAATCGAGTAATAAATATTGTTTTTTGACTTATTGTGGCCCAGTGGGGACGGCTTTTTTTTTTGCGTGGTAGAATCATCAAATGAGTCCTCCCGTCCAGGGTAGGACGGGAGGGACTGTCAGACTTAAAATCTACGGTGATCCTTCAATAGCCCTTTACGCACCAGGGTCACGGTGACCAGGTGAGACAGTCCCGCGACCCCGGCAGGCAGTGAAGACGGCCTTGACTTACGAGTTGTACGAGTAAGTACGTCATCGCTTCAACCCCAGACATTACTTTTTGTAAATTATTTCGTTTGTGTATGTGACTTTAATGTTTGTATACGCACCATAGATTTAATATTTCTGTGATACGCACCCACAGCACAGGAGAAATTCCTAGTGTCGGGCAATGATTTTTTAAGCTATTGCATAGCTTTTATCGCGGGCTCTGAGCGCGGCGAGGCGCGGCGACCGAATTAAGAAATTCTCAAAACCTAACGAAAAATACCTGACACCACGCATCGTCTAACGTCGATTCAGTTCGGGAGACTTCGGCAATCATACAAATATCTGTCATAAAAACAATTTACTTTTTCTTACTGATTGTAAACGGCCAGCTACAAAAGGAGCTTTCACAATGAAACCTACTTATAAAATTCTCCTACAACAAAGAAGTTCTTTATTACAGTATTGCACCACAAACATTTTAAATAAATTATATTCTCGTTAAATATACGCGGTAGGCGATTTTATTCTTTTAAAATAAAAAATAAATGTTATGCCATAGCTTCACCGCGGCAGTATCCGAGTGCCACATGTATTTTTTTAATAAAAAAAAATCTACCCACCCCGCACTGTCCTTGTGGTAGATTACAGTGCACTACCACTCAGAGAGAGGAGGCCTTTGCTCTACCAGTGGAAACTTTATAGGCTGATGATGCTATGCTCATGGTTTGAGAATCAATGGACAACGAAAGGCGGGAGCGTGGAATAGTCCCATCAGATATCAGATTCCTGTATAATCAGTAGAAGTAAGGGTCATATATTAGGATTGTATGGTTCCCATGTAATCTTAGCTAATTAAAACCACAGCTGATCATGGGGTATCGCAGAAGGTAATTAATCAATTTAACGAGTTGTAGGTCGTCGGTTTGAACCAAACCAGGCCCATAACTTTTTGTAATTTATTTTATTACAACTGCTCTCAAAACGGTGAATGAAAACATCGTAAGGAAACCGGCATGCGGCATGATTCTAGGGCACGAAAATTTTACCATTTAAAAAAAAGGACTCGAAAAATTGAGGATTGATCTCGCTTTGAAAAGCTATATCTACTATTATGAAAGACAAAATATTGTTCCGGATAATAAAGAAATAAGTTTTGTCCGAAAATGAAACAAAGCCTGAAAGTGTAACAAGAAACTTCTTGGCTAATGAATTACAGTCTTTGAAGTTTAAACAACTTCTTTTGTTGTCTCTAAAATAAATTTTGAATTTGAATTTTGCAGTCTCATTTTTCGAAATGTTATTCTAACTCAAAGGTTTATCTTAATTTTATTCAACACGATAACAAAAACACGAAGCAAATTAAATGGGTAACACTTTTTGGATCAGCAAATTGAAGTGTGTTCACCTGTACTCAACCTGTGTTCAACTGTACCTATTAATTAAAAGCTACGAATTTTGGGACCAGAACAGGTAGTGGCCGGGTTACTTTGCCAAGACAATATACCTACTGACTTTCTAGAGTTTTGATTACGGTTGACTAATTATGCTAAGCTTATGGGGAACGGAGTGGGAAGCGGTCGCCTCCTGCGAAGCAGTAATGCTCGCGAAGGAGGAGGCGGGCCGCGTGAGGGAGAGGACAATGTCCTCCCTCCGGACACACACGGTGACGGACGTCGCAAGACGATCTCCGGCCACCGTAGGCGCGGGCATGCGGGCGGCGAGTAAAGGGCAACTCGCTGCTCGACCATGGACCATGCCCGGGTCGACGGCGCGTTGTGTTCCACGCGCGCCTCAAAGAGCGTCAGCATAATGACGGGGCCCCCTCCAGGGGCCAAAGCCTGCCGGGGTGCCGGGACTTACCTCATTACCGTGACCCCGGAAGATAAAGGGCTATTGAAGGACACCGTGGATTTTAGTCAGTACAAATCTGACAGTCCCTCCCGCCCTGCCCGGGGTGGAAGGATTCATTTGATGATTTTACCACGCAAAAAAAAAAGCTTATGGGGAAAACCTTTGCCCAACAATGGGACGGGAGATCAGTGGCATAAAAATAAAATTATAAGACTAGCTTTTCTTATCAATGACTTTTCGAGTAAGTTTATATTTATTTAACTAGCACTCCGCCCGCGACTTCGTCTGCGCGTGTTTCTAACTTCGAACTCAGTGAATTTTTGGAAAATCTCAAAAATGGTCTAGTAGTTTCGGAGCCAACAACACCAATACAAACAAACCATCAAATCTTTCCTCGTCGTGAAATATTAGTGTAGACAAAATAGTTTTAACGATATTCACCCCGCCAGGGGTTGATTTTTGAAATATAAATAAATACGCATCCTTTATTCGATTGAGAGATACTTTATTAATTTATTACCGCGAATGCTAACGATGCTCAACGCGCTCGTGGAAACCAACCCTGGATTGGACTTGTTTGCTGATGAATGGAAGACGATAATGTTAGAATGTCTGCGATTCTGTGAGGAGACAGAATGAAAGGATCGTTAAATTTCATTTAGTATTAATGGCATTTTTAGCTGTACTAAATGTATTAAATAAATTTATGCCCAGTTTTGAGTTTATCGAAGCAAGCAGTAAAATCCTTCCATTAAAACTTAATCACCCCTTTTCACTAATCTTCTTCTTCCTGCCCTTATCCCATTCTATTTGGGGTCGGCGCAACACGTTTTCTTCTTCCATTCTCCCCTATCAGACGTCACAGTATCATTTACTCCTTTTTCTTTCATATCATTCCTTAGACAATCCATCCATCTTTTCTTTGGCCTTCCTCGTCCTCTCCATCCATCAACATTCATACTCATCACTTTCTTAGTCACATGGGTGTCATCCCTCCTCATCACATGTCCATACCAAGATAGACGATTCCCTTTCATTTTTTCTGTAACAGGCGCCACTTTCAAACTTCCCGTTATAAACTCATTCCTTACTTTATCCATTCTTGTCACTCCACACATCCATCTCAACATCCTCATCTCCGCTACATGCAATCGTTTCTCATCCATCTTTTTCACAGCCCAGCATTCCGATCCATACAATACGACAGGTCTAATCACGGATTTGTATATTTTCCCCTTTAACTTGAGGGGCATCCGTGGGTCGCAAGTTGTTCCGGTGACCTGTCGCCATTTCATCCATCCCGAGTTGATCCGGTGTGTTATGTCCCGGTCTACATCGCCGTCTCCTTGGACAAGCGACCCGAGGTACCGAAAGTCGGAACAGACTGGTATGGGCGTTCCTGCAAGAGTAATGGGCACAGGACTGGAGAGACCGCCAAAATCGCAAAACAAATACTCTGTTTTGGTTCTGCTCAATTTCAGGCCAACGTTCTCCAGTCTTTGCCACCACACCTCCAATCTGTTCTGGACCTCTAGGCCGCTCTCGGCAATCAGCACAATGTCATCGGCAAACAGCATGCACCAGGGGGCCTCTTCCTGGATGTCCGACGTCAGAGCATCCATTATCATCAGGAAGAGGTACGGGCTGAGAGCCGACCCTTGGTGCAAGCCAACCGCTACATTGAAGCTGCCGGTAGTGCCCGCTGTAGACCGGACTTGGGTACTGCATCGACTATACATTGCACGGATCAACTGTACATACTTTCCAGGTACACTTTTCTCCTTAAGGGCCCACCACAGAACCTCACGGGGTACCCGGTCGTATGCCTTTTCCAGGTCGACGAACACCATGTGCAAGTTTTTATGCGCACCTCTGTATTTCTCGCACAGTTGGCGGATAGCGAAGATGGCATCCGTCGTACCCCGACCAGGCATAAAACCGAATTGGTTCTGTGAAATTTCGCTCTCCTCTCTCAGTCGCCTTTCAATAACTTTCTCCCAAACTTTCATGCTGTGTGATATTAGCTTTATTCCTCTATAATTATTGCATTCCAGCACATCACCTTTGTTTTTAAAAATGGGCACTAGCGAACTATTACACCATTCGTCAGGTATGGCTTCTTCCAGCATCAGCTTATTGAAGAATAAAGCTAACCACGTCCAACCATCCATCCGCAATATTTTCCACACTTCAACAGGTATTCCGTCCGGTCCTAATGCCTTACCATTCTTCATTCCACTTACCGCATTCCTCACTTCATCCACACTTATTCTTCTTACTAATCCCTTATTTACTGGTTTACTTTCAAGCACACCACTCCAGTCATTCTCCTCATTCATCAGTCTTTCAAAGTAACCCTTCCACCTATTCTTAATTTTCTCATCTTCCGACAGAATCATTCCAGCATCGTCTTTTACGCACTTTACCTGACAAACATCCTTCGCCTTTCTCTCCCTAGCTCTAGCAAGCCGGTATAGTTGTTTTTGGCCTGCTGGAGTATCCAAGGTGTCATAGAGCTTTTTTTGGGCATTTGCTTTCGCTATAGCCACAGCTCTTTTGGCTTTTTTCTTAAGAGCATCATACTCACTCTTTCTTTCAGCTTTCAAACTAACATGCTCATTTCCAATGCTCTGCCATTCCTTAAATTTCTTCTTTTTTTCCCTCAAAGCATTCTGTACCTCTGTCGACCACCACCATGTATCCCTATCTATCGTGCCCCTTCCTTTCGTCTCTCCCAAGATATCTTTTGCTGCGCTCCTAATACACTGAGCTATCTCATTCCAACATTCATTTACGCCCTTGTCGTTCATATCACCCATCTCAATCATTTTATTTACCACTCGCTCTCTTGCTCTCTCACCCCTTTTCACTAATATAGGGGGTGATTTTCGAAAAACCCAAAAACAGTTGTTTCATTACTTTTGATCTAATTTCTATACATATACTAAGTTTCAAATTCATCAGCGTGTTATAATTTCCCCATACAAACTTTAACATCGTCTAGATTACCAATGGCGAATAGATTTAAAAAACTAATAATACCTATCTTTTTTATTTACTTATACTCATATTCGTACCAAGTTTCAAGTTTATAAACCTAAGGAATAGGATTTTACATCCAAAGGTTTTCACCCCTTTTCACCCCCTTAAAGCACTAAGAAGGGATTTTCGCCAAATCCCTTCTTAGTGCTCAGCTACATAATAAATATGCACTACCGACCAAAATTCAGGTTATACGTTTAGTGTTAAAGATCCACCCCTTTAAACTTGAATACCCCTTTTCAGTAACTTGGGGTGTGATTTTCGAAAAATCCAAAAACACGTGTTTAATTATTTCTGATCTAGTATATAAATACTGATTTTCACATTAATCAATTCACGCGTTATGTGTTTCCCATACAAACTTCAACAACGCCTAGATTACCAATGGAGGATAGTTTTAAAAAAATAATAGAGCCAATCTTTTTTATTTACTTGTGTTCTTATTCGTGGCAAGTTTAAAATTTATAAACCCAAGGAATAAGATTTTTCACACAAACATTTTCACCCCTATTGCTTCCCTACATAGTAGATTGCAACTGCTGTCCAAAATTCAAGTTACTGCGTTTAGCGGTTTCCGCTGCCTGTTCTTTTATATAATTACATAGATTTACTTATTATTTACTATTTTTTGAAGTGGCTTTATTGTTAAACCCAATTAACAAAGGGACTTCTGGCTACCTATTGTGTTATAATATATCACAGGTGGCTTTACTCGCATGAAGTTCGCTGATTGTCCCTTGGGTTGGTACTACTGGAATAAAAAAAACCTCTGTGTATTCCTTCGGTATATATGTATAAAATTAATAGATTTAAAAAAATCTAAAAACCCACGTTTTTAAATGTCCTAAAAATAAGAAAATAACCCTACGGGGCTGAGAGAGGGGCCACTCAAAACGTGGGGGCGTATATTATTTAAGGGATTATTTATGGGATATATTTACATGACGTGCAATAGATCGTGGGTGTAACTTGCAAAGATACGCCCCCACGTTTTGAGCGGCCCCTCTCTCAGCCCCGTAGAGTTATTTTCTTATTTTTAGGACATTTAAAAACATGGGTTTTTAGATTTTTTAAAATCTATTAATTATTTTATTATTTTTATTTTTGTTCATCGGGTTTGAAGCAACCCTGAAAATTTCAGCCTGCTAGCTTATCGGGAAGTGCCTCAAATCCTGTCCGCCATCTTGGACGTCCGCCATATTGGATTTAAGTCACATGACTATATTTTTCGTATTTCTGACAGCAAACCCTTTCATTTGATACTCATAACATGGGGGTGGATTTCAAACAGCCAGTCTGCCATCTTGGACGTCCGCCATATTGGATTTAAGTCACGTGACTATTTTTTTCGTACTCCTGACACCAAACCCTTTCATTTGATATCCATATCTTAGGGGTGCATTTCAAATAGCCTGTCTGCCATCTTGGACGTCCGCCATATTGGATTTAAGTCACGTGACTATTTTTTTCGTATTTCTGACAGCAAACCCTTTCATTTGATACCCATATCATAAGGTTGGATTTCAAACAGCCAGTCTGCCATCTTGGGGAGGCCGCCATATTGGATTTGTTATGACGTTTCTTAGCTAGTCATGCATTGTCATCAGAACTTAGAGCGTGTGCAAAATTTCAGCCTGCTAGCTTATCGGGAAGTGCCTCAAAATTGAGTTGCAAAAGTCCAACCGGAACGACAAACAAACAAGAAAAGTGAGTGTATAAAAACGTGGGAAAAAAAAATATTTCGTCTTCATGACATGGCGTGATGACGCAAAATCATATGAAACCTATTTGTGTAATAATAACGTGGGCTAATATCATAATATTAAACTCTCCCCAATTTGGGTTATTTTAGGTAAAGACGCAATCGTAAGGTTATTTTAACCCAAAATATCTTTAGATATTTATGTGGCTTTAGTAAATTACTCGTATTAGTTTCTCTAAATTGATTAATTAAAATAACACGTAGTAGAATAAAATCTTTTTTACTATCCATGATCGGACGGCGAGTCACCCATTACTCGACTTCCGACCTTACCTTAAGTTTACCTTCCTTCATTTTCATGATGGTTATAAAGTAAACAGAAGCATCTAGAATGTCTTCATTCATTAAAGAATCATTAATATGTAATTGATGAGTTTATAAATTCAACTGCAGTCCATAATTATCTCACAATTAAAAACAAAACGACACATACAAACACCTATACTGTAATTACTGTCGGATCCTAAAAATAAACTCGTTTCGTGTCTAGTAAAATTAACTGACAGACATAATGGTAGGTTTGCTTAACACTATTTCAGCAAGACAATGACCTACTGTGGGTCAAAACCTCTATTGAAGCCTTATTTACATAGTGTTTAAATATAGACATTGTATTTGCTACTATTTACTATATAACCATCATGAAAATGAGGGTAGGTTAACTTAAGGTTGGGCATGCGAACGACGAGATATGGGTGATTCGCGGTCCGCTCATGTAACAAGTAAACTTAAGGTATGCCAAACAGAGGGCTCGGCGTGACGCGACGCTGGCGTGGCATGTTTTATGTGATGACTTAGCGCCCTCGTACACAATACGACGCAAGTCTCCGATACATCGACTTCGGTATCCATTGACGCGTGCCTGTGTACGTACCTCTATAGATTTGTGTTGCAATAGTCACCTGGATACCAAAGCCGTCGCGTCGTACTCGTGTACGAAGAGGCTTACATATATTTTCATAGTAATTAAGCACGCCAAGGACACGCCACGCTAGCGTCGCGCCACGCTAAACTCACTGTTTGGCAAAGCCTTAAATAGTGCAAGAGTGGTTATCTGATAAAATAGACAGGCATTATTATTATTAATTTAAACATATTTTCAGATGAATAATGTGGGAAATTCTGAATTACACAGGATTTCTACTGTGTGCAGGAAACTCAGAAAGGTTTATACTTGTTCATAATAAATTAACCTACAAGATCTTCTCTGAGATTTTAATAAAAAGGACCCCGGAATGTACCTAATTAAAGAGCCCGTATTTTGGTCTCCTCCGCTTGGGGTATTATGGCCCTGTTAATTAAAAACTTTACTTTTAAAGCATACTTAAGTACGCGGACCAGGGTCGCATATTCGCGTCGCAGAAAACTAAAACGGTCAAACAAAAGTATAATTAATTCATACAAGGTTTTACTCTTTCCCACTAATATTATAAAGTTTAGACGATTTAAGTTTAAATGTTGCTTTTTATGTACTTAGGTATATGTATTTGCAAACTCAATCACCCAAAGATAAACATATACATATAGGTACCTATATACAGGGTTATTTGAAAAACATCAACAACCTCTTAAGAGGTCATTCCACTCATTGTAATGAACAACTTTTACCATGGGACCAAACCCGAAATCGTGAAAAAGAAATCAGGTGTTCCCTACATGTTGACGAGTTAAGCGAACATAAAGTACGGAACAGCTGATTTTTTTTTTCGTGATTTCAGGTTTGGTCCCTTATTAAAAGTTGTTTATTATAATGAGTGGAATGACCTCTTAAGAGGTTGTTGGTGTTTTTCAAATAACCCTGTATATGGAATATATAGGTAAAATTTGTGTTTCAGTAAAATTGATTTAAATACGGAACCCTAAAAACGAGTATAAATTGGACAACGAGGATATCAAATGTTATTCGAGCAGTGTAAATCACATATTATGTATAGGTATAAGTGAAACAATGTGTTGAAATACTCATGTCTGAAACTATCATAATAATATTATACGTATAACACCTGTGTCTTGGTGTTGTGAACTTTTCAGTACAAGTATTAAAATATTTATTGAATACATAGGTCACACCTATGCAATTATGCATGAAACAGTAAAAGCTTACGAATTTTACGAGTAAGATCAGACATTAGTGGTCTTAAACATAGTCATTACCTACTTACTACTTAGTACCCCAGTACTTAGTACCTGCCAATTCTTATTACTTAGTACCTAGTAGAACTAAGTAGATACCTATTTTGCCGATAATTGCCTATAATTTTAACGTAATCAAAATATCATTTTTAAGCTAATCATGTGTGCCAATGCTTGTATAGGTTTGATTGATGATACTATTATCACAACTCTTAATATACTATACTATTATGTAGATGCCTAGTACGTTATATTATATACTTTTATTGTCATTCTATATACCTTCTGTTATTGGTTATATTACTTTGCTGTTACTTGGTAACTCAAAACCAAACAAGCATAACTTTAAATCAAAATAATCTTCACCGAAAGTGAGTTTATTTGTTACTTTTCCTAAATCACTGAACCGATCATCCTATTTTGCATTTACGTAGGTACGTTATCAGAGGCCTGAGCACAAGATTTCCGTATTTTACTGTACTAATCAATAATCGTGTGAAAAATGAAAAAGCGCCTCTAGTCTCAGTTTACTTCACAAAAACTAAACTTTTTTTGTATGTTTTTTTTTCCTCAAGCATAATCATCCATAATTTTGTTATAATTTACGCTTAAAAAATGATGTTAGTAAGTCAGCAATTCTAATTCAAATAAATGAACAAATCAGCACAAAATGAAATAAAGAAATAAAATATTATAAAAGAATTAATTATAGCGTCCTTAATAAAAAAAGTGCCGGTTTTCATAAAATCAGCTGTCGATTTAACGAGCCGTCCCATCATTCACTGTCGAGCGATTAATTTTCACTCTCTTCTGGGAAATCAGTGTTTAAAGTGAGCCTCGAAATCAGCTTAGGACATAGCTTTGAAAAATTGTACAAATAATGAGATTCTATTTTCGGTAAACTTTCAATTTCCACGCTTGGGGATTTTGACTAAAGGGATTATTTATTATTGTGTTAACATTTAAGTATAAAAAATGATTCCGGGTCTAAAGCTATTGTCAAACAGACAGGCAAAACGAATGCGATCCGAATCCTGTCATATTGAAAAGCGAAAGCGGTCCGGTAGTCTATGTGACTGGCTGCAAACAATTCCATACATTACTTGACAAACAAAAACGCTTCGGCACGCATTCGTTTCGCCTGTCAGTTTGACAAAGGCTTAAATGTTTGTGTATGTGAATTTAAATGTTTGTAAACGTTACCCACCATGACACAGGAGAAATTCTTAGTGTTGGATTTAAAGAACCCTTTATCAGTCTTACTCAAAGATAAAAAAAAAATACTGCAGAAATACGAAACTCTTTGAAAGTATATAAAAGGGAAAAAAAACTAATGAATTCCGTTGGCCTGAGGAAAGTGTCGCCACTTTTAATCCCACGAAAGAATCTTAAATGGTCCCATTGAAAATAATTAAGTATACAGCAAATCAGTTACATTACGCAAGAAAAATGACGCAAGAAAGGCGCGGCGTAAAGAGTATTTATGAGAGCTACAAAGTTAAATACAATTTCCTTAAAAACATCGAGCGAAAGATAGTGAACGGAAATCGTAAAATATCCTAGTACGTAATACAATTTGTATGCACATATTACAAGACTGCGCTTTCCACGATCTATTGCACAACTTGAATGCAACTAAGCAGAAAAAGTGATATTTTATAACTAGAATAATAACCTACTGAAACTGACAGCCAGTTTTTCCCAGTATCTGGGTTGTGAAGGTCAGATGGTAGTCGCTCCATATTAAAATATTTTTCTTCTGGTACAGTTAGACTTGAAACCGACAGTTTTATTTTTAACTTGATTGTAGGCTGCAACTTTGCTTACCGCCTTCCCCCTCTATACATATAAGATGTTAAAAAATTAACTGCAGGAATTTCGTGTACGTACTCAGTATCAAAAACCAAGTATATTCCAAAAAAACTTAAAAAAAAAAAATTAACCGCCTTCAAAAACAACCACAAAAAAGGGTAAAATAACCTACAAAATAACTTTTCTTTCGGAAGTAGGTGGCTTTGTTTTTTTTATTTCGTTGTCTTTTATGCCACCGACTTCCGAAAGAAATGTTATTTTGTAGGTTATTTTACCCTTTTTTGTGGTTGTTTTTGAAGGCGGTTAATTTTTTTTTTTTTAAGTTTTTTTATTTTACTCTTTTTAGTTTAAATATTCAACCCAAATTCTTGTCAAATACATCATTTCTTACATGTGCACTAGAATTTGGTAATCCTTAGCACTGGTATTAACATCGCTCATGTACACAATAAGCTAATAAAATTCCCTATCAAAAACTGCTGAACCGATTTTGATGAAACTTGCAGTGTTCCCTAAAGTGAACTATTCCTCGTACAACAAAAAAAGAATTTTGAAAATCGGTCCACAATTGGCGGAGTAATCGCGTAACAAACACTCAAAAAAGTAAAAATCATCACATCATCCATCAATAAAAATGCTCACAAAACAAAAAGTACTGAACCAAATTGGATAAAATTTTTATGGGACCAACTGGGAAACTGCAAGTATACTGCATCGAACGAAAAAAGAATTACACTAATCGGACCAGAAACCGCGGAGTAATCGGTGTACATACATAAAAAAAAAAGAAAAAAACATACCGACCGAATTGAGAACCTCCTCCTTTTTTTGAAGTCGGTTAAAAATAAAAAAAAATTCGAGCATTTAAAAAAAAAAACAAAAACAAAATCAACTTTTTTTTTGACCACATTATTGAATTTGATTGCTCTTTGAGGTCGTTCACCAGTTTGTAGCGTTCACAGCTGATTCCAACTTTCCCATCACATTTTGCAGACTTTGGACTGGCAATTCATTGAAATACTTACTAATAACTTATTTTATTGGCCATATTAATAGGCCAATAAAAAATGCTCGAAAAAAAATTTGTTTTTTGGAATGTACTTGGTTATTGATACCGAGTAGGTACGCACTCGAAATTCTTGCAGTTAATTTTGTAACACCCTATAATATGCTATGATCGTTTCTGTTTTCTTTCTGGTTTTAGGGTCCAATCTATTTCTACACAAATTCTTCTAAATCATATCATTAATTTTGAATTAAAAACGGAACACACAAACCTACACACTAATACTCACCAATTTAAGCAGACAAGGGTCCTAAAAGGTCTTATTAATTTTCGTAGAAGGTCGTTGCAAAGTCTCCTTTGCTTCTATTTGGAATAATAGTGTTTTAGGCTTTTACACTAATAATTTATTCCTCAGGGATTGAGCACTAGACACGAACACAGGGTATACTGAGTTGCCATGTCTCAATGTCAGTGAAACAAAGGGCTTTGTGCCTTTTGTACCAGTTTCTTATCCGCCATTTTGATTTTTTTTCAAAACGGCGGTCACGAATGAAACTTTCATAAATCGATAGATCACTTCAATACAAACATAAAATGTAAGCGGCAAAATCTCGTAAAGCGTCACGTTTCCGTGTTATGAGCTGTCAAACATGTGCAAATAGTGACTCATTTTTTTTTTTTATATTTTGTTGTTTACTGATTAAAAGGGATACTTCCGCAATAAAACTAATTGAATATTAGGTTTTCCACGCATTTCAACTGCTTTTAGATAGGATTATTTCGTTTAACGGAATTTCAGCATTTAAAATGCAGGATTGATTACAGGCGTGGTCTTATGTTAAATGTTCCTTTCTAATTTAATATTTTATATTAAAAAAGAAATACTACTACTAGTCAGGAAGTCAACTCTACCGATGCTTTAGGTTCCTAACACGGAACCTCCTCACAATTGTGGGTTGTAATATTAAAAATATCTTTTTTGCGTTACCCCACACTATGAATTTCTCCTGTGTCGTGGGTGCGTCTACAAACATATAAACTCACATACACAAACGCCCAGACCCGAAACAACTACTAATAGATCAGAAAAATATTTGCACTGCGCGGGAATCGAACCCGCGACACGCAGCGCAGCAGTCCAATCGTTCAGCCACTGCGCCAATCGAAAAATATCGAGTCAGACCCTTCATCCTACCACTTAAGTTGCCCTAATCCTACTACTTACTGCAATAAGCAATAAGCCATCCTCGTAAGACGTCAATCATTGTTAAACATTATTAATCATTATCACAATTAAAATTTGAATGCATAGCTTTATTATACCAGTCTTATGGGCTTTGATTGATGGATTTAAAACAAGCGTCCTCATTATTACTGACATCTATAAATGGGCCTAAAAGTCGATTGTATAACATCCAAGGGCAGATATATTGGAGTAAGATCGAAAGTAAACCACGTGACTGAGCAAATGTAGTGTCAAGGTAAAGTACGGTCAAAGAAAGGTACCTGGTCAAGTCATGTGATTAAGGGCCATTACATATTGGCCATTAATGAGCGAACGGGTGCTATTTGTGAAGAAACGGGTTGTCGGTACAGACAGTAGTACGAAAACGTATTGGTAGGTAAGGTAAAACCGGAAAGTTGGCCTAGAATTATAACCATCATGACTTCCAATTCGACAATGATATTTTACTTCTCAAGAAAGGTGATATTTTTCTTGAATGCGCATGAGATATTACTGATACCGGCCGGGGTCGACGGACTACCTTAAAAAGACACAACGGCCCTGGCCCTAGAGGGGGGGCCCCGTCATCTTGCTGACGCTCTTTGAGGCGCGCGTGGAACACAACGCGCCGTCGACCCGGGCATGGTCCATGGTCGAACGGCGAGTTGCCCATTACTCGCCGCTCGCAGGCCCGCTCCTACGGTGGCCGGAGATCATCTTGCGATCAATTTATGTACCTAGTTTAATTGTGGACATCCTACACCGGCAAATGCTTAACCCACATGAATCGGTAAAGGTAGTCGATACCGACCTGTGTCTGTTATGTGTGACCGCAAAAGAAAACATGGGTTTATTTTACCTGCCTATTATTTCGACCTGTCTGTACCTACTACCTACACACACCTACCGACATCCTACTTCTTTATAAAATCACCCTTAGGCTGTATGACGCACAAAGCTAACAGTGTTTTGGTTTAAACACCTACATTTTATGCAAGCCTGGTAGATGATCGATTAAGTTTGCCAGATAAATTAGTAAGCATTACCGCAATAATAGGCAAAGAAGTAATTATTTTATGTACAAATACCGGCATGGATCTTGAACGCTGACCTTCACCTGCGCAGAAGTGAGTTATTAGGTCCCTTTGGTAGATGAAAGAGGAACGGGGGCGGGGAAAGTGTAGTGATTGGCCCGCGTAGCGTGCCGTAGCGCATAGCGTCATAGCCGCCACTCGGGATTCGTTGTTTTGTGCGTTTTATTTGTTTTATTGTGCGTTTCATTTGTCGATAAGTGTACGATGCGCAAAGCCATCCCCACTCTTACGCCGAGCGTTCAAGAACCGTGCCGGTTACTGTAATCATTGAGTCCTGTAAAATAATGTTTTATGTACCAATTAAAATAAATCTAGTATTATGCAGTTTAATTATGTAATGCATACTTCCCGATTGAAAACTTGAATTATTATTGTTTATAACTGAAATAAAATTATGAAATAGGTAAATAGACTGAGACAATTAAGTTAATGATATCGTTATCGTAACATTATTATAAAACTTTTCATTCATAAAATGTACCTACAATTAGTCAAATAAAATGCTTTCACTTTGATATGCGTAGTCTAAATGAAGCTGTTTTCAATAAATAAGCTAAAATGAAAGAGCTCTTCAGTTGAAATTGCATGTTTTACTAAAGTATCTATCTACCAGTAATTATGAATGGAACGGAGAGAGTAATTAACTCGTCTTTTGAACGACCTGTTTAATGTTAATGTTGAACATTTTATGTTGATTATACACTGTGCTTTTATTTGCTTTTCAGGGGTAGATTGACGCAAATAGTAAAAAGGTATTTAAAAAAAAAACAAGTGCTTAATTGATCCTCTATTTAAAGATACATTTGAGTTTCAGCATACATATTACATACACAAACTCCCGTCCTTTTGGGGGTAGGTAGAAACTACAGAGCACCAATTGCTACGATGCTGGCATACTCCTTTCGCCACATCCACATTCATACATCTAGTCATACAAGCACACTGAATATCGAGTATGGGATATAATATTTTTTTTTTTAATTAAACTGGACTAGGTATCCATCTGGGTACTCTCAAAAATATGTAATAATATCCATCCGTTTCTACAAACCCAGGTAGCGGTTATTAAGAACAGCTAAACAAAATTAAAAACAACGGTTTTATGATACAACTTTATTATAATAATAATAATAATAAATTTTTATTGGGTTTCATTTATCACTTTTTACATATAAAATTGAGGCAGCCCCATTAAGTTATAAATAATACTTGTGTTGGGCCTGACTCACTCCTACCCGCATTTACATGGCAGCGATATCTAACAATAATCAGAAATTAAATTAAAAATCGTAATTAAAATAAGAATCAAAAATAAAGACATCAGAATTTAACAAAAATTAAAATCAAATCAGAATTAAAATAGAAACAAATTCGAAACAAAATCAAAAACAAAGCCAAAATTGAAAACAAAATAAAAATCAAAATCAATGTCAAATAAATAAAACAATTAAAACCATACTAGAAAAAGAGCAAAAAATAAATAATTAAAATAAATGCCATAAAATTAAATGAAAACAATTAAAATCAAAACCAGAATTAAAACTAGAATCAAATCAAAAATAAATAAATAAAATCAATGTCATAAAATTAAAATTACAATCAAAACAAAATAAAAATTATTCAAATTAATTTATCTAATTCATTTCAAAAGCAAAATTAAATTTAAACAAAGTAAAATGTTCAGAATTGAAATACGAGAGAAAATTAATACTACAACTTTAGTTTGTTGTGTGTGGTGTTTGTGTGTGTTGTTTGTGTGTGTGTTGTTGTATTGGGGTTGGTGTATTGTTTATACGAGTGTATGTTGTGTGTGCAGGTGTATGTTATGTATGTCTACTTGTGCCATATTATAAGACAAGTTTGATGCGTTAATTGCGTCAGTTAGTTAATTCTGACTAAATTGTCTTCAGTTTCCGTGTAAGTTAGTGATTTTAGCCACTCGATTATAACCCTTTTGGACTGGTGCAAAACCTCAGAATGGAACTTTACTTTTGCATTTATCTTATTATAAATGTAGGCTGATTGAGTCGCATATTGTCGCCTTGCAAAAGCAGTGTGCACCCTTGGGGAGTGAGCCACTATATCTTTCCGTCTCTTTTCTTGATGTGCTGGGCTATATGGTATACATTTTTGAAGAAATAAAGTCACATTCAAAAGATACAACTTCCTCACCGTTAATAAATCGCATTTTTTATATAATTCAGCAGTAGGGAATCCGTATGGCTTGAAGTACATAACTTTCAAAAGCGATCTCTGTGCTCTTTCCAGTTCAAGAAATTTCGTTTTAGAGGCACCTCCCCAAACAGGTAAACAGTATCCTATAACCGACTGTGCCAGGGCTAAATAAATATTATTAAGGATCTTCGGAGGCATCACATGACGTAGTGTTTTGAAGATCCAAATCAACTTTCTCACTCGAGACATAACAGCCTCGATATGCGGGTGCCAGGACAAAGTCCTGTCAATAACAACGCCTAAGTATTTTGTGGAAGTAACCTGATTCACAGCTTGACAACCACAAAAAAATTAGTCTTTGAAATGTTTAGGGTTAGGAGATTCGTTTTTAACCAACTGTCTATGATGGACAAACCCTGTTCAGCATTACAGCGTACAGATTCCCATGTATCCCCGAAGAAAACAACCGCTGTGTCATCAGCATAGGAAAATATCCTCCCGCCGATAATCTTCAGGTTACAGAGTTCATTGATGTACACTAAGAACAACGGTGGACCGAGAACGGTTCCCTGCGGAACTCCGAAGACAACATCCTCTTCATCACTGCACGAATTTCCTATTTTGACCTGCTGTCGCCTTCCTCGGAGATAACTTTGGAAGAGGGAAAGCGCTGAACCTCTAATACCTATAGCTTCAACTTTAGGCTGATGAATACTTATTTGTTTAGATACTTTTGCTGGCATCAGCATCTATCAAGATAACCTCTTTTTTGTACAGTCAGCTTCAGAGAAATCTCACCCCCTTTGGTAGTGATGTCACTACCAAAAAGGGTGAGTTTTCTCTGAAGCTTACCATGCAAGCGCTCCTGCTTGTCGAGGGACTGTCTTTAAAAGGCACTGGGACCCTTAAACGCAAAGGACATGTGCAACAACAGGGTGGTTTTAGTAAGTGAAAGTCTGAGAGTAGCTTTCGCTCTAAAAAGGTCGTGATATTGCTACAAAACAAGCTGGAGAGGAGGACTGTGTCCCAACTGTGGGAACAGTAGGCTGATGATTCGGTATTTTATATACAATATACTTTTTCTGGCTGATAAAGACATGATATTCCGAAATTACTGTTTTATGACCCAAAAGGAAGTTTTTATTTATCTTTGTATGTAGGTATTCAGTCAGCTGCATCTTTTTCGACATTAGACCCAAAATAATTATGAGGGTCACTTTAGCTTATGTGACTAACAGAGTGATGGGTATGAATATTGATTGATGGATGGAGAGGAAGAGGAGGGCCAATGTAAAGATAGATGGATTGAAAAACGTGTTGCGTCAATTAAAATGGAATAAGGGGAGGAAGATGATCATGTAGGTATAATTTAAAAAAAAATAATCTCAACTCTGACCGTGGTTTAACGATAGATTAGTCATATTCGAGTATACAAACGAGTGGGATCAACAAGTTATAAATAGATATTCTATTCGGACGGAAACTTCGATCTACAAGTACTTTAGTTGCGCTTACTCGAGTTGTCGCGTATGCGAACCATTGCATAACTGACCGCATTTTAGCTCAAAGCTGGTTCACTTATGGTCTGAACCCATTTTAATGAAGTAAATAAAAGCAAAATTTCATCATAACAACAACATTATAAACTCGTTTTAGGTAAAACAGATTCGCTTTTATTATTACAAGACGGTTTTTTTTATTTTTTTTTAAATTTGGACAAAAGCCTTGGCCTGCTCCAAGAAATTGTTGATTTCTGAAAGCGAATTGCAAAATGAACCTTCGCGGTTATTTTAATGGTTATTAATATGATACCTACACGTGATTGGAACAGATAACAATGAAATGTTTAATCATTCGTCTTTTTTTTAACAATGCTCTGCACACAGCAAGCATCTTCGTTCCTCTAAGATTTTTGATATCGGCACAGTATTACGCAGTTCAATAAAAACTTACAAATAATATTATAATTATGTATATTACCCTGACCTCGGCTATGTTTTCAAGAAAAACAGATTTTCATCCCCATTTTATTAGAATAACGAAATTGTTTTACATGTCTAATTTGGGACGTAGGTACCAGACTTAGCTACAATGTAAACTGTATGAAAAGTTATACCACTTTCATAACAAACCATAAAATATAAACAGTAGATTCTGTGAAAGACCCTTTCGGTTATAATATTATAGGTATTGACCACCGACTGATAGGCCAGTTAACGCTTGGAGCAGTATAAAACAATAATAACGTCAGATTATTGACCATAAAAAGCTTAACTTGGTAACATAGAGTCTACTGGTATATTACAAAAGATCTTTACTGATCTTTACAAAAGAACTTTCTGGTATTTTATTTGACGTAAATAGTTTATACTCGAAATATTACGAATAGTAATTTCGCCGAATACCGAATAGCTAGGCACTGAGCCGAAGCGTCGATTATTCGGCGACACTTTGTACATTTTTCGTTCTTTCGTTATTCGGTTTTCACCAAATAAATTTCAATATTCGGCTAGTTATCGAATGGTAAACTATCTGAATAAACCGAATATCGGAGAGGTATAGATAAACCAGAGGTGTTGCAAATATTCGCGGCACACCTAATCTACACACCTCCTTCTCAATCCTTGTAAATCTAATTTTATATCTAGATTAGGATAATATTATGCAAATTGCATTCCTTGAATCGGGAATTAATCAAATCTAGTTTGTATAAACTTACGCCGATGATGAGGGGTAGTGAAACTACAGTATGCTGCGATTATTGCTTTCCTTTCATTTAATTTACGTTCATACATGTTTTCATACAAGCACACACATTTTATGATGATACAATAATCATACAAACTAAATGACCATGTAAGCGGTCAATAAACCAAACATATTCGGATGATTCATTGAAGCTCTTACAATATTGCATTCACACGTCTCGCGTCTATTATCTAATAGTATTGTCGAACATAACAAGAAATTTATTTTGACGAAATAATGTAAATAACACAGACCATTATACATTTATGGCCAATATTTTATTGTGGAAAAGCATCAAATGAGACCGGCTCTAATAGGTGTAACGAAAGGGACTGTCACGCTCGACTACTAAACATAACCCTGCCCTATTCGTTCAGTTGCCAGGACTATGGTAACCACATAAGACATTCCCACGACCCGAGAGAGCATTTGACCCTCTCAGTTTGCCAACTGCACCTGGTGACGTTGGTTCGGACCTGGTGCTGTCTGGAAGCTCGTGCCTACCGTCAAATCTATAATGCTCTCTGAAAGTTTGGCAACGTCGCAAATAGTTGTCAAATATTAACAAGTTTTTATTAATTTAGCAATGTATGTGCACTAAAAACTTGATAAGGGAATGCAAAAATTAATATATTAATACCGAATAAATAGTTTCAGATGTAAAAAAAGTATTTGGAAACTTGCCAAATGCCTTTTTTACACCTTACCAACAACAAATTGTTACAACACCAAATTCAGTGTTTTAATTGCATTCCTGTTTCAATTTTTTAGTCCACTACAGAGCCATGTTTCTTATTTTCATTTAGTTTTGCCAAATTAATTAAAACTTGTAAATATTTGACAGCTATTTGCGATATTGCCAATTTTCAGAATACGCGCTCTTTAGAGCAGAACGAGTAGCTCAAACGAGTTACTTACTTCATCAGCTAACTAATATTGTCGTTGTAACCGAAATTTTGTATACATGTACGCTACGAATAGTACATTGTGTCGGTAATTCGCAATCGACCCTGCTGACGCGTGTCGCCAGTATTGTGAATGTTACGCTTTTTCGGTACATTAGACACGCTATAAAACGTTGTGTAATAGTCTAAACATGTTACCGACACAATGCAATTTTCATACAACTACAGTTGATTTTTCTCATAAAGTAAAGCAGGAGTGTATCTCTAGGTAAATCTATTCGTAAGTAAGTCTAGGTCTCATGCAATAAGGGGTTATAATATCGCAAATCCAGACTGCGGGTCGCAACTAAGAAATTCTTGATAAAAATACCCAATACTTTCTTTTCATGAGACAATGTGACCGTCCTCTGTTGTCGAAGTAAATTGATTAAGCCCTCTGGTAACCCCACAGGCCCCTGGCTGCCCTATGGCATTGGATTTTTTTTACCCAGGTCGGGACAGGAGGGACTGTCAGACTTGTACTGACTAAAATCCATGGTAATTCTTCAATAGCCGGCTACTTTCCAGTGTCACAGTTACCTGATGAGATAGTCCAGCAAACCTGGCAGGATTTAAAATTGGTTATTATAAGTAAGTCAAGATGTTTTTCCTTCACCTATTGTCAATATATCCAAATGGAAGAAAATAAACATGCATTGAAAAAACTACATAGGTAGGTACTTACCCGGGTTTGAACTTACTACGCCGTGCATGAGGGAAACCCAATAACACTTTATCTGCGCGAAGAACTCACCACCCAAGACCTTACACTCAGCTGTAGCCCACTAGATGACCCATGCTTGCACTGACTGGACAGGTCCACTCAAATCTGTGTGGTTCTTTCTTCAAAAGACTAAGTAGGTACCTCAGACACCTGCATGTTTCTCATATAATTTGAATCAACACAAAATTGTCTGGACTTTAAAAGAGACTGTGACCTCTGAGTTTGTTTCGGATGTTTCTTCTCAGAGTAGTCAGGTACGAAATACCGGCCTCATCTAGTGTAAAATAGACGTGTAAAAGAGTTTGCCAAAACCAATTTACTGAATAAATATCATTTATCATTCATTTGGCTGGCCTGTTGGTCTAGTGGTTAGTGACCCTGACTGCTATGCCGGAGGTCGTGGGTTCGATTCCCACCCAGGACAAAAGTTTGTGTGATGAGCACGATCATTTGTTCTGTGTCTGGGTGTAATTTATCTATAATAATTACCTATGTATTTAGAAATATATAAGTATGTTTATCAGTTGTCTAGTACCCATAACACAAGCTCTGCTTAGCTTGGGACTAGATGGCGTTGTGTGATAGTTGTGGAATATTATTATTATTATTATTTATCATTTATCAGATCGCCGAGGCAGCCCTGGCGATACCTACAATGTATCGTCGTTGATCCTCGTATCTTCGTGAATAAAATTACAGAAACAAATCGTAGGTACCCCTCTTATGTGAGATATACTTTCCATTATTTATTACAAATAAAAGTAACCTTAGATTAGGGGTAATCTTTGGAGGATCGCTAGGCAATATCCGGCCTCCGTAGGTGAGCGACCAACAACTCGCCGTTCGATCAAGGCCCGAGTAGACGGCGCGGGCGGCGCGCCGTAATACCGTGCGCCAAAAAAATATTTTAAAAACATTTGTCGTTAGTGACAAATGTTTTTAAAATATTTAATGGGGCAAACTCAAGTCATAACGCAAGCGGAACTCATGCCATAGTTAGCTGTTTATAAATTATGGTTTCTAATCAATTGTGTACGAATACTGGTCAAACTATATTTTTATTGACGCATTCACTCTTATTCGTTAAATGTATCCTGAGAATTTCTCTGACGACACCTCTCGCCGGTTCCATTCTCCCCGGTGACCGGGGTAGATGAAGGCTCTGTCCGTCAGGTAGTCCTCGACTATACGACGGAGGTAGGTCGGCACCCGGTGATACCGGAGTGCCTCCCTGATGTAACTCCAGGGCCGGGTGTTGAAGGCGTTGGTGATGTCCAAAGACACTGCCACGACGACCCTGCCCCGGGCCACTGCATCCCCCGTCGTGAGGGCTCTCAAACGCATGATGGCATCCATCGTCGAGCGCCCCTGCGGAAGCCAAACTGGCTCTCCGCAAGGTCCGGACCCACCCGATTCAGGTGCCCGACGAGACAGTTTGCAATTACTCTTTCAAAGAGCTTGCCCACCTCGTCGAGCAGCACGATGGGCCGGAATGCGAACGGAGAGTCCGCAGGGCGCCCGGGCTTCTGGATCAGGACCAGTTTCCCCGTCTTCCAGCAAAGCGGGAACTGGCCCCTCTCCAGGCACGCGCTGAAGACCCCCCCCCCCAGTCGAGGCCTGAGAGTCCCGGAGGCCACGACCCAGGCTTTTCCTGGCAGGCCATCGGGTCCTGGGGCGATATTTTTGGCCTTGAGCCGTAGCACCGCCACTCTCAGGTCTACCTCGGTCACCTCCGGAGCGTCGTAGACGTCGTCGTCACTGTGGTCCACGTTTGCGCCAGCTTCACCGTCAGATTCCGTCGGAGACGGAGCCATAGGCGGGGGAGTATGCTTCCCTCGCGATGGGAACAGGGCGCTCACCACTTCCTCCACGAACTGAGGCCCGAGACTCTGCGTCAACGGGGGAGCCCAGGGTCGGAGCTTCTGTCTCGCCCACTTGTAGGGCCGGCCCCATGGGTCCCCGTTCAGAGACTCCAGCATCTCCTTGCGGGCCAATTCCTTGGCCCGCCAGATCTCGACGGACTCTCGGAGGACGGTCTTCGCTGCCCTGTAGCCTTCGCGCAGCTCCGCCTCTACAGTCACCGCATCCGGAGGTCGGGTGCGGCGCCTGCGGAACCTGGTGTACCGGCGTCGCGCGGCAACGCACACCTCGCGCAGCGCTGCCAGCTCGTTCGACCACCAGTACAGCTGACGCTGGGCGCGTCCTTGCCGGACCCGGGGCATGGCCACGTCGCAGATATCCGTCATGGCCTCCCGGAACCACTCCGCCTCGTCGTTGATGTCGGCAGGCCTGATCGGTGGTGACACCCAGGCCTGCACGATCGAGGCTTCCAGGAATAGCTCCCGGTCCAGCTGCTTCAGCGCCCATCGCGGACCACTTGGGTTCCGTTCACTTGGGACCGGCGCGTCTGAGGTCTGGGCGGAGACGTCAAACCGGATATACCGGTGATCGGAACCAGTGCTCGAGCCTTCTACCCCGCACAACGTCCGTAAACCGGGAACCCCAGGACACATTTTTGGCGTTGAAGTCCCCGAGGACGAGCGCGGGGAAGTTTGTCAGTACTTAACGAAAATTTTCGTTATTGAGTTTACAGTAATTTTGTTTTTATTAGAGGGATTAATATACCTTGGTTAAAATCTATATTTACAGATTTTCATTTATTCCCACCCTTTTATTCATAAAACAAATAAAAACCCGTGAAATAACGGAATTAAAACTGTAAATAGTTTTTATCCACAGTTTTGAGTAAATACTCGAGAAGAAACGGATATTTATTGAGTATTTATCCATCTTGAGTATTTATCCGGATAAAAATCCATCACTAGTACCAACTTATAAGCTTCAAGTACCTACTTTAAATACGGAAATTACTCGAACAAATAAAAGCATGATAGTGACAGATACAAACAACCGCAAAAGACAAAGTTTGTTTTTTAAAGACTTTAGCTGATAAATGAATCATAGTTCCTTAATATTTTGTGCAAATAAATACAAAATTTAACTTAATAAACTTTGCGTAAACCATGACTCAACAAAACCATTTAAATCCAACACTTTTAAAAAATATCTCATAGTCGTTATAAAACTTATTTATTGCTGCACAAAACGAAACGGAAAAACCGAAACGAAATAATCAAATTTTAAAAAAGGAACTGTCATCTGATTTACAGTTCTCTTTCACAAACGAGCCGACAAAGTAAGGCGTGGTACACACGATACCACGGATTCTCCATGTTTCTCCGACAGAGAAAGAACCATATTTATTTCGTTATACTGTTAGAAAAAATATAAATTTAAGGTGACAACTATTAGACACTGGTGATGGAAAAACTAGATCTTACTTTTTCCGACCCGGAAATCAAACCTGCGACTTCATACTCAAGAAAGCTAGCCCAAAGCAATTACTTTTGCTTTTATTCGACTTTTGTTGATCGGCAGACTCCGTTCTGAATCTATAATTATGAATCATCTCCAAAAATAACGAGTCAAACCGAATATCATTTTCACTTTCATCATCATCACTACTGCCTGACCTCACCCACTGTAGGGGCATAGATCTTACGATACGAAAGGCCAACACTACTCTCTAAAGTCCTTCTATTACGACATAACTATCTACTATTTACACATCTTACTATATTCTTATTAATCTCCTCATAGTTTTGCCACCTGCATGAGTTGTATCGAATCATACCGACCCGAATATGTGTATAACACCCCTTAGTGAAGAAGTCTTCTTGCGAATATTCACACAATTTGCATACAGACTTTTACTGCCTGTCTTATTTAATTAATGAGTTCTCCAACTCGATCGGGTGCGAAATCGTGGGAATATGTAATGTGCGTGTTGCATGCATGACATTTTATTCAGAAATACTTTGTAAATATGAAATAATGAAACCTAGGTTAATTAAACCTATTGTTGCTATCATTTTTTAACCAGATATATGAAAGTGGATGAGACTAAAGGAGTATGTAAGTAACTATGGACGACTGAGCATTGCCATATTTGCATAATAATTATGATGTGTAACTCCCAGTCTGACATCTCACCTTAGTATTATGCAACACGACTTTGGCAATCATGACATTTGAGACATTAGACTTAAAACACAGACAGACCTCAGTAAGAGTATTTACCTCTTGTTACAAGATTTTTTACAAGCTTTTTCACACCACTTGCTCGTAAATGTCAAATTATATGTTATGCAAACAAGGAATAAAGCAGGTCATTGCTGCCCCCCGTTCGGGCAATAATATTGTACTGAATTTCATTATTCCCGTGGGAATAATGTGATTTGAATTTGGAACCTCAAATAAAACAGTACCTATGAAAACTTTTACTGCTTTTACCAAGGAGTTGTAGCAGTAATGGCGGCCGGTGACCGCAACAGCTGATCGCTTCCAGTGGTGCCAACTTCACGTTCGAAGGTTGTCGTACCTACCACATCAAATTTCAAAAATCGAATTTATTTCCTCGCAGTAGGTGTGTAAAACAGAGTACGCTCTTTGGGAGTAAAGCTGCCTTGTCTTGGGCTAACTTGAATCCTAACACTAAGGATTACTAACTTAATTCCCTCGTTTCACTCGGGAATCAACACTTGAACCTCCTCGCTGCGCTACGGAGGCTCACCCCCAGAATCCTTAGTGTCGCTTCGGGATTCAATACGCCCGTGACGTAAGGCAATGCTTTTCTCCCTTGTTGCGTAATCTACTATTATTTACTTTCACCTGTCCCATTGTCTGTCATCAAATCTGGCAAGTTAAATTTGATCCACTTCCTTGTTTCCGATTGAGCTGAAATTTTGCAAATAGGTATAAATATATGTACATCGCGTGACAATGCAATACTATATTGACTATATACACAGGGTGTCGTCCAGTAATGAATGGATAACCTTGGAATGGGTCATAGTAGAACTAAAGGTGATTCAGAAAAAAATACAAAAAAAAATCAATACCGAGTATTTAAGATATGTACTTTTAAGAATATTGATAATTTTTGGTACCCTAATTTACGTTCTTGCACACCACGACCACAAATTGATGAATTCCATCTTTTTTAGGGTTCCGTAGTCAACAAGGAACCCTTATAGTTTCGCCATGTCCGTCCGTCCGTCCGTCTGTCCGCAGCTTAGCTCAGAGACGCCCAGCACTAGAAAGCTGTAATTTGGTGTAAATATACGGATTTGTTGCGTCAAAAGAGTGGTAAAATAAAATCTCGTAAAATATTTTTTTTTAGGGTACCTCCTGTACACGTAAAGCGGGGATGTTTTTTTTTTTCTCGCGTACCCCTTAGTGTGGGGTATCAATAAATAGGCCTTTAAAAAATATTGGTAGTTTCCATCAACAATTTTTTGATAAAAGGATTCGTTTGTGAAATATTAAGCTTTAAAGTGCTAATTTTTGCCCTACTCGAGTGTCCCCCCCCCTCTACCAGCTAAACGGTTATGTTTGGGGGTGTGAAAAAATTTACAATAGTAGTATATATAACGAAGTTTAAAAGAAAATTATCATGACTAAGTGGGCTTTACAAGTTTACGAGTAATAGTTGACCAACTTATAAAACGTACTGGGATAACATTTTCCTAAACAAAATGTATCGGAGAACAACTGCAAATGTAAGTTTGTCAACTTCATTTTTACAGCTATAATAGGTAGTGGAGTGGAGTGGAGTGCAGTGGAGTGGAGTGCAGTGCAGTGGAGTGGAGTGGAGTGGAGTGGAGTGGAGTGGAGTGGAGTGGAGTGGAGTGGAGTGGAGTGGAGTGGAGCGGAGTGGAGTGGAGTGGAGCGGAGTGGAGTGGAGTGGAGTGGAGCGGAGTGGAGTGGAGTGGAGCGGAGTGGAGTGGAGTGGAGTGGAGCGGAGCGAAGTGGAGTGGAAGGGAGTGGAGCGGAGCGGAGCGGAGCGGAGTGGAGTGGGGTAGTGTGGGGTGGAGGGTCGAAAATCGCTTGAACCTTTTTAACAGGTTCATAGCGATTTTCGACGTGCCTTGACACCTCTCAAGTTTTTTTTTTTAATACGTCATAAATCGTAAACCTTTCAAAGTTGGAACCAACTACAGGAACTTTTATAGTATGTTATTACTTGCTGCTACGGAACCCTTTATGGGCGAGTCCGACTCGCTCTTGGCCGGTTTTTTTGTTAAAATGATAGATGACAAGTAAATAGTAACACTGCTATAACACGGCTTTTCAAAAAATTAACTCGAACTAGTGCTTTAGTGAAAAAAATGAGAAAAAATTTCGTTATGACAAAGTATAAGCAACCATACCACGAAAACGTATGACAACACACGTGACCATTAGTTTTCAAATAATGTGCTCTTAATGCAGATTTCGAAATGGTATTACTTATCATCGTACCTAATGTAAATAATGAATTATTGCTAATTGTGTTTGAAAGGAGAGAAAATTGTTGCTGAGAAAAGTTTGAAATATTCAGGTATTCCAGGTAAACTCCACACATTTTAAGAATTTCACCGAAGTAAAAACAAATTCTCATCTTCTAGACGCTTCGAATGACGACTATTTCAAATCTGCTGGATACTTACACCCATCTTCACCTAGGTTAGGTTAGGTTAGCAAATTTCTATCCTTTCAAACACAAATAGCAATTGTTCATTATTTAATTCAATAGGTACAGACGCCAGCACATCAACCTACCCGAATGTTTAAAATTTTGGCAATCGAACGTAAACCTTCTCATATTGGGATAAAGTTGAAAATCTATTACAGAAATCTGACAGATTGTGGTAGCTTGATGTGCTGGCGTCTGTACAATGATGAAAAATACCATTTTGAAATCTACATTAAGTGCAGTAATTTAGATTATTTTAACAGAAAAAAAATGATGGAATTCATCTATTTGTGGTCGTGGTGTACAAGAATGTAAAGTAGCAAAAATTATCAATATTCTTAAAAGTGACATAATCGACATAATCGTATCTAGGAAATACTCGGTATTGTTTTTTTTGTATTTTTTTCTGAATCGCCTTTAGTTCTACTATGACCCATTCCAAGGTTATCCATTCATTACTGGACACCCTGTAGATTACATAGTTAAAGTAAAAAAATTAGGCAATTAGTGAAATATCAGGTTACATAATGGAAATAATTGAATGTGAATACTTTCTATTATTAAATCTGGTTCTATTCAAAACTAAAGAATTGCTATACTTTACCTAGATATAACTTTATCCTGTTTTTCCCGACACTCGTAACAATAAACATCGCTTCCGTGGAATCAAATTTTCCATAGCTCACAAAGAATCTCGGTGAATTTGAAACATAAATCCGTCAGTGATTCATCATGCGTGAAAAGCTCTAAATTTCAGGAAGTCAACAGAAAAACGTTATTTAATTTTTGTGCTTACCTAAATGGTTCATACAGGCACGTGGAAAATATATTAACTTTGTTTACAAAATGTCAAAGATTAATGTTATCTTAAAACATAAGGAAATATTAATTTTATTTAATGCCTCGGTATTATACTCATAAAATTGTTAGGTAATATTAAATGTAATAGAAACCAGGAAATTTACTATTTACTAATATTATAAATGCGAAAGTGTACACTGTACAATATGTTAGTCGATATAATTATGTATAAGTACGTAGGTATATGTTCCGTTTTCGCTTCTAATCGAACCAATATTGATGTATGTAGTACCTATTTGATACAGACGTAGATAGGGCCATAATGACGATTATTGGTTATATAAAGGGACAGAAGGTGAACGAAACCACGGGCAACAGCTAGTCTTAAACTTTGTTAAAATTTTGTCGTTTTAATCCTCTTCAGGGGTCATTGTACTCATCATAACTAACAAATTTTAGTATGGGATTAAACCAGAAATCGCGAAAAAAAATCAGCTGCTCAGTACATTTATTATGGCTTAACTCGTTAAAATACTATGGTGTGCAGCTGTTTTTTTTTCGAGATTTCAAGTTTCTTCATGCTGAGTCCAATGACCCCTGAATAGGATTTAAACGACAGAAATGTATGCATGTATTAAACAACATACATTTCATACATTATCAGATCAGAATCACTGTTCTAAAAAAAATCATTCAAATATTGAATTTATAGCACCTATGAGTTATGGTTATGAAATATTTTTACTTTTAGTTATATCACAATAGTTATGTTTCTTTAATGATCACTATTTCATAATCTTTCTTTGGAGCATCACCATCGCGTTCTAATTTTATTTTTAGTCTTTATGTAACTTATTGATACATCATCATCTGTCTATTTCTTAAGTATGTATTTTGAACTGCTCTGTTGTTTTTTTTTTATTTAGCAAAAAGTTCGCGTTTGATCACTATCTTGCCTGTTGATGAGCGAAGATGTGGTCCACCGTGAATCACCTTTGCCTAGAAGTAACCTAATAGGTGCGTCCACACAGAGCGAGCAGCTCGGTTAGTGTGGACGTGTCTCGCATGCGTGTGTAAAGCGTGCGCGCAACCGCAGGCGATCGATCGAACGCCCAAGCTATCCAGTGTCGGCTTTTGTTTCGCTCGCGTATATTGTTTCGTGCCTCGGTCGAGAAACAATTGTGCGTCCAAACAGAGCAAGCAGCTTCGCGAGGCATTTGGCGCGCGAAGCAAATGTCTCGCGCTATTCACTCTTTACTTAAATTACCCGAGGTTATAGCTGTCAGGCGCGACTTCTGAACAGGGATTGAATTAGCCATAAATTAAAGTATATGCGATTAACCCACGTTTATTAAGTTGTTTTTTTTTTTCAGTAGCGATGTTTTAAGATTGGATATGATATAAACAATAGGAATCTTGAACGCAGGTTTTATGTAAATTATGTTGTATTATTATAATTACATACTGACGAGTTTTAGATTTATGTTGTTTCGAAATAGTATACAATTTAAATTTTGTCACGCTCGAGCTTTGTTGTGTTGGTCTTTAAGTAATGGTGAAATACTAATACATTTTTTGGCACAAAAAACTTGACAAACACAGTAACTGTTTTAATTATATTTTTTAGAATAAAAAATCCTTTATGATACGCTGGCACAGGTACCAGCCATAAAGAATGATGTTTGCTTTTACAAAGCGATAGACAAGTTTCAGCTTTGTAGAGAGTTATGTTTGTGGCACAAAACACTAGGGGCCCGCCCGTTTTTTTGTATCAAATTTGGTTCAATCCTTCGGAAGTTATACAAACAGACATAAGCGATTTTGTTTTATACTACATAGACATACATACATACACTCACGCCTTCTTCCTATGGGGGTAGGCAGAAACTACAGAGCGCCACCTGCTATTTGTTTTCTATTATGTACAGTTATTGATATTTTTTTACGTTTGGCGGGAGCTACTAACCTAACCAACCTTAATAGACCAGCGACAAACGACACAGGTAGTGTGTGACCGACATCACGCACTTAGGAGCTGAAATTAGCTTTCCTTTTAAAGTGCATTCTTTATGGCCGATACTTGATACAGACCGAATGGGCTGTGTTTTTGTTTTTCAAAAATAACGGGTTTCATTGCGCGGCTTCTCATAATTTTAATTTTCAAATGGGGTCCGAGAATTACTCGAAGTTTCGGATTTTGCCATACCCGCCCACTTGAAGATAAAATATTTTCTTAAATTCTGCAGTATTTTAAACCAGCTTTTTGCTTAAATGCATTTTTATGTCCTTCACCTCGCACACGGTAAATTAAACCAAGATTAAATTAAAATGGCATAAAACTTACAAAAAAACCGCACCTTCAGTTTTTACATAACCTCGACTGTTACTAAGTAAAAATCCTCAACAAACCTAAACTAATCGATTTAAGTAATCGATTTGTGTTAATACACTTTGTATATTGTAAATCTATAATTAAAAATAGAATCCTTGAAAATGACAGAAAACACAGTCATTCTTTAATTAATTTACCTCTTAAATTAAAGTAAACAACAACTTTGTTTCAAGAAGAGTAAATATCACTTTTCCTTTGATAGACTTCTCAGTGGAAGCAACATAACATCATCAGCCATATAAAGTTCGACAGTGCACAACACTAGCAGAATAGCCGAATTCATTCAATTGCCAAAGAAGAAATAAAAATCAACCATATGATAACGACAATAAAGATCACTGTAATTTTGACAGAAATGCCAAATCAAGCTAAAATCTGTGAATGGACTGCAGCTACCGTCGTTTCACAACAGTCAGTTGTTTTTATCGGTAACCGTGTCGAGGAAAAACGTGCGATAGAGAAAAATAATAAGTCATTGTAACCGGCAAATAATGAGGTAAGTTGGCTGACATTGTCTTTGTGAAGTGAACAAACCGAACATTTATTTGTTCAACTTGTTTTTGTCTCCGACTTCCCTTGAGTTATGTTTAGATTTTATCTCATGGGATCGATAAAGGGGATGAAATTTATCCTATGTGTTAATCCAGATTATAAATTATCTGTGTTTTAAAGGGGTATGACAAGATTCGGCCCGACTCATGTTGTGTCAAAAAATTAAATGATGTGAATTTCTAAATAATTATTGATAATTCATAACATAAAACAAATAATAATAAGAGAATAATAAGCAAAAAATCATGAATTTAATTAATTATTTAAAAGTTTCTTTTATGTTAACATTAAAGTTAAAACCCAACAAAGATGAACTATATGATTAAAAAGGAAAAAAATATAGAATTTAATGGTATAATTAGATTTCCATAAGAAGTACACCGAAAAAAAAAGTTTCTATGGAGTTGACCACTCAATCTCGTCAAAAACGTCTCCATTTTTTTTTCGGTGTACTTCTTAAAGAAATCTAATTATACCATTAAATTCTATATTTTTCTTTCCTTTTTAACCGACTTCAAAAAAAGAACGAGGTTCTCAATTCGTCGGAATCTTTTTAATGATATAATTATAGTTCATCTTTGTTGGGTTTATTGGTCGAGGTTTGGCTGAGGCTTCAAGGGAAACTTGACAATATCTTTTAGTGTCATATCTCTTCAGAAGTTTTTACTTGAAAGAGCAACAAACATTCATAATAGAAGTTAGATGACACTCGGGATTAATTTAGCTTTCCATTAGTATGAAAATTATCGGCATCGGATCAGCAGTTCCGGAGACTATAAATCGAAACTTACGTTTACCTCTTTACAATGTTACGTCTTGCATTAGTATAGACAACATAATTGTTTCATTGATTTACTTCGCGCGCTAATACTATCACTACAAATCTACCGTAATTGTTCCATACGCAATACGCACGTTTCATTGCCCATGCGCATTCGAAAACTGTGCAGTGTGGACCGGTTTTTAACAACCTTATTGTGTCGTAATACGGCACATAATTATGGTGTTACAACTTGTTCTCGCTGACTATCATTAAAGAAATTGGCCTTTTTTTGATTATATATATTAAATTGGATATATTTATGTAATGATTTCATAAATCAAATGCAAAAAACATTTTATTCTATTCTATAAAATCAGTTTTATATTTATTAATTACAATTAACAACCAAATTATATGACAATGATTAAATAAGATCTTTAATTAGTTCTCGCGCCAATTTAAATTCTTAACCTATCAATCAAAATTAGATAATATTAAAGCATTTTAATTGTTCTCTTAGTTCTCTTACACAAAGTGTAATACACTCGTAGTAAGGTATTTAGTTATTTTTCCCACACTGAGATAAGTATCTCAGACAACACTGTTAAAGAAATAATTATAACGTGCAATATTTATGTGTAACCGATAGTTTATTTCTCGCTTATTGTTTGGTTAAATAATTTTATTAATTAAGATTCAATTCAAATAATCTCTTGATTTACTTTTTGTTGAATTCTTTAATACCTGATATTTTCTTCATACGACTGTTTTTTTTAGTACAATGCTTAACAAAAGATTATATGCATTTTTTTTAATAACGATAATGTCAAAATCTGAAGGTACATATAAATTATGGACAAGCTGACCCTTTAAACATTTTTTTTAATTACAATAATATTCCTAAATTATAATTAACTATCAATTAATAAAACTCACCAGTTTATAAAATCAACGAAACTCCAAATCACTCCACTACACACTTACGTACAATATAATTGTTATAGCTTTCCGAACGTAAAAAAAACTCTTTCGCGTGCGCTTGTGCAGCCAGTCGACAGTGCTGCCAACTCGCGCCAACCTCAAACAACTAAGCCGAAGGAAGGGCGCACAAGGAAATTTATACAGCCAATAAGCGGGGATACGATAGTAAAATCATAAATTGAAATCTTGAACGAGCACTTGCTTAAAATGTACTGTTTACTTTTAAAATAATTGTAAAGTAACATTAAATATTTACTTTGAATTTTAACCCTGCGTTGTAAATTAAAAAAGTAAAACATAATTATGTTTTCAAAGTTTTAATATATTTAATAATTGGTGACCATTTGTCTACCAATCAAAAAGGAACATTATAAAGAAAATTTATTACATCATACAAGAATTGTAGAAAAAATACAAAGAAAAGATAATTATAATGACATTTGAACGTGTTGCGGAAAAGTTACAAAGCAGCAGCTACCTACACAATATGAAATAGAAAATAAAAAGGTTAAAAATATATGCACGACACAATACGACAATTTTTGTAATGACCTAGACAGTCTGATTCGACAGAAAAAGTAGAATACAAAATTGCCTGTCATGTACTGATTGTTGAATTGCGAAAACTAGTCTTTGTAAAACAAATCTGTTAAGAATTGTTTTATGTCATAATCTCTTGTAATTTTTTTCTTACTTAACTTTTAAAGATATTCGAACCGAGAATCGAATTGAAATTTAGATATTGTAAATCATTAAATTAGTCCGGGATGCCCAGGGTGTCGCGAAAGAGATTCTTATGGCTAAAGATACACCCTATTCTTTCAATTGCCTTCTACGTTTCAGGGTCAAAACCTGCTTAAACAGACCCGTGACCCAAATTGAGTCGTTAAAATGATTTGTAAATGCTGGATGGGCCCCACCAGGGTCTTCAAAGTTTTAATATTGAAACGGCACGGTTGTTGCAGAGGTCTATGCTATTGTCAATTTGAAATTGTCAAAGTTCCAGTTTACTTTACGTCTCAAATACTGAAAACTCGTGCTAAGGGTACAGATCGTATACAGTGTAAAGTTCCTTGCGATCCGATTCAACAACCCAATCTATAATGCATTTTAGGACTGTATCGGGGCGGCACGGATTGGGCGTTGTGGGTAGATGCCTTGAGAAAGAGCAGATTTGGGAAAAACCACATAAAATATGAATAGTCGGAATATCCGGATTCATAACTCCTTTGTTTCCAAGGATTTCTTAAATGACAAATTGACATCGCAACGTAATCTCGAGTGTCTATTGAACCATGTTGTAACTTTTTATACAGGCAGTAAATTACAGCGCGATTTAAAATTAAAATACCATAAAGTTAAGTAATATTATGACTATTTTCTAAAATAACATAGCTTTCGGCAAAATCTTTGCCATTTCATTTAGTAATGAACATCAAAAATACAGCTGGCTGTATACTGTATAGCTGGACGATCACAGGACGAAAATAATAATACTAAAAAACAAAATAAGCGGGAAGGCGATAATCCGATCCACACTCATTTTTTCTAGAGCCTTGAGCTAAAAAAAATTATGTTTTTATTTTTACTTTCCTCGTATTCGTAATGAAAAGCAGTGTTTACCTCGGGTAAATTACTTATTTAGTCCCTAGAACTATTAGCGCCCTCACTACGCTACGGGCGCCGAACCTCGTCACGGGACTGAAATGAGTATCTTTCACCTCTCGGATAACAATAATAATAATATTCCACAACTATCACACAACGCCATCTAGTCCCAAGCTAAGCAGAGCTTGTGTTATGGGTACTAGACAACTGATAAACATACTTATATATTTCTAAATACATACATATTATAGATAAATTACACCCAGACACAGAACAAATGATCGTGCTCATGACACAAACATTTGTCCTGGGTGGGAATCGAACCCACGACCTCCGGCATAGCAGTCAGGGTCACTAACCACTAGACCAACAGGCCAGTCATGTACCTACTATTATACCTAATACAGTCTGTCTGGTGATGGTCATAATGAGTAAACATTTCTTTTTCCTCACCTTCTACTTAGGTAGAGTAGGTACCTAATAAATCATCTTCTGTCTTAATGCTGAATGCTTAACAGAGTTTTGTTATGTTTGAAAATTCATCATTTTTAAACAAAGTCGCTGACGTCTGATGCCCTATTATGACTTTTCTTGTTTTTGTGACGCAAAGTAAACAGGAACTTTGAACGTCAATTTGAAGGAAAAAATTAGTCCCTCATTCACGCAGTAAGTAAAAGTTATTTCAAGTAGGCGATAGGCTACTTGAGGCAGTGGTGGCCCAGTGGTATCGGTCCCGACTTACGAGTTCGTCGTAGGTTCGAACCACGCCAGGCTCATTACTTTGTGTAATTTATTTCATCACCACTGCTCTCAAAACGGTGAAGGAAAACACCGTGAAGAAATGACCTAGAACCAAAAATTCGAAGACATTTGTGACATATACCAACCCGCACTGGGCCCGCGTGATGGATTATGGCCCACTCCCTCTAACGAGAGAAGGCCTGTGTCCCAGCAGTGGGAACATTATAGGCTGATGATGATGAAGTAGGTACTTCAAGTACGCTGTAATTAAAATACAACAAAAATCTTGTGATTAGGCCTCTGTGCGCGCATAAGTTCCAAAAGACTACACCAACCTGGATACAATCATGAAAACATAAGGTTTGTTTGCAACAAAAGAATCATGAAAACCGGTTCATAAACGACGAAGTTCTGTGCGAATAAACATGAAAGAAGAAACATATACGGTCGAATTGAGTAACCTCCTTTTTCAGAAGTGGATTAAAAATATACGAGTAGGATAAATTTTAACGCAAGAAAATACAACAATCTCTGCAAATAATTAAAATAGAAACGTTTTCTGAAATAAACAAAAACGTATTATGTAAATATACTCGTACATAACAATAAATTATTCAACTCTATAAACGATAAAGTTTTTCAAAATTGTTTATTGGTCTATAAAATTAGATAATAAACTATTTTTAAAAACTAATTTTTGAGTGTGAACACGGCAATCAGAAAAAAAGAATCATGACAAAAAGTGAAAGGTCGCCTTCGCTGACCTTTAACCGAACTAGCAAATCGTCGTTAACATGATTGTGTTTTGTTTACAATTTTATTATTATGGAGGATAACAAAGAAGTTCATAGCGAGAATGTCGAGTCAAGGAGTGTTTTTACCCGGCAGCAATGACTCCTTATCAGAACAAAACGTGATGAAGCAATGCAGTATGAAAATAACAATCACGACGATCCTCATAGGCTTAGCCGCCATTTCCAAGTGGCTAAATACCAATCTCCTGACTCTAAATATGTAGGTATATCAAAAACTTTGCGCCCACTCAACGGTCTCAGCCAGGGGAAGGTTTTCAAGTTAAAATACATGTCTGTGATGATCGTCTACCTCTCGACTGTGATTGCAAAACTCTCCAAAAAGTAAGCTCAACAAAATATGTGGGCATAGTCATTGATCAGAGGCTATCATGGCATTCACATATTGAGGTTATCATGAAGCGAATGAGGAAGTTCATTTGGATTTTCAAAAATCTACGCTGTCTCTTGGATTTGGATTTTCAAAAATCTACGCTCGTCACCTCACTTGGACTCCATTCCTGATCTTTTTGTCTCTGTCGCAGATACGAAGGCCGCCATCAACTCGTTTACGGAATACGTGCAACCCGTACTGACGGATTACTCACGGGAAGTCCCAGAGATGAGCGATCATCGCTGGAAACTACCCGATGACGTATGTGAACTGATTAACGAGAAGAACGCGGCCATCCGTGCATACAGTAATTTTCCCTGCGACTCGTACAAGGCTCACATGCGCAATTTACAGCGTGCTGTGAAGAAACGCATTGCTGAGGTTTGTTCGAGCCGTTAGAACCGAGACTGATCGCGCACTGTGGGTAAAGACCATAAAGGCCATTTAACATTTAACCCGGCGCCAATGACGCTGGGTCATATTGACCCGAGGCAATTTTAAACGGACATATTTTTTTTTTGCTTCGGTCGCATGTTTTGAACGTTCGTGTAGCTGGAGATACAGCCTCCTTCTACCCGCCTCGTTGATATGATCAGTGCGCCGCTGCTCGCGGAGTGAGATATACGTGCCTCAAGTTGGAACGGGTAAGTATGACCCAGCGTCATCGCTGGCGTCGTAATTTTGTGACTTACTTTTATTCGTTACTTTAGTGTTCAATGTTAATTTTCTTGTTATTTTATAGGTTTTTTTTGTAAAAATGACTAAAACAAATGACCCGGAGAGAATAATGGCGTTGTTAGATGACTCGGATACAGACAATGAAGATTTACAGGATTCCCAGGCTGCTTCGAACATTGACGATTATGACCACTTATTTCAGCGTTCCAGGATCTCGCAAAAAAATTCAAATATGTCCATCAAAGAAGGACAACAAAACATCGAACACTTGTCAGGCATGCCGCATCTTTATATGTCCAGACCATTTTGTACCATACTGCAATAATTGCAGCAGTTCGATGGCTGTGATCCAGGAAGAAGAAGACGAATCGCTATATTTTTTATATAATAAGTTTCTTTGATCTCTTTTTTAGTTAATAAGACTATAAGTTTGTATTGTTTCTACTAAAAAAATACTAAAAATTAAAAAATATCAACATGTTACGTTTTTATAGTTGATTTTGCATGTGTTACTGAGAATGTTAATAAATGTTGATTTATAAGTATTATTTTTATTTCAGTACCTAACCAAAATACCCTATTTTGATACAAAATAATAAAAATAAAGGCAGTTTAAAAAAAACTATTAAAAAAATTATAATAAAAACCGGGTCACCATGACCCGGTGTCATCGTCACGGTAATTATTTTCGCGTCATTGGCGCCGGGTTAAAGGCCTGTACCCACAACGCCCGATCAGTGTTTCCGATACGATCCTAAAACGCGTCGTTGGATCGGATAGCAAGGACTATTAAGCCTCCTGCAGACACACGCGATTAATCGCGCTGCGACAACGAGCCAAGCAAATTTCCACTCTAAAAATACTGCGAACGGACCGCGACATGTCGCCCCGCGCGATTAATCGCGTGTGTTTGCAGGAGGCTTTAAGAGGAAAGTATACCGGCTGCCATTTAAAAAAATAGGTATTTAGAAAAACTCGTGCTGTCGCTACCACACCTCCCCGACACCCGATCGTGCGATAGAAGAGCGTTGCAGCTCGCGACTGACTGTATTTTTTATATGAAATTGGTCTCTCGGGAGAAAACGTTTTTCACATACTTACTAATCACGACCAATCTCTTAGATTCTGGCGTCAATCGTTTCAGCATATCATATTATATTCTAGGTTTGTAGGTTTTGCTTTTTTTTCTAAAACTTCTATGTTTTTAGAATACAAAGGTTTTTGTAACTTACAAACTATAATAAATTTTGAAAAAATGAAAACCTATAAACCTAGTTTTTTACTGTGTCAGAAGCATTCTAAAAAATCATTGAGATAGGATAACATCTAGGGGCAGGAAAACGTTTTCTCTTTTAGTATGCGGATTCATAACTCCGTTATTTCCGAGAATTTGTTTAATGACAAATTGACATCGCAGAGTCATCTCGAGAAAGAGGCTATATACATAAAGCACGGTTATTTTCTGAGGATTTATTATGTAATGAAAGTAATGAGTAATTATTTTTACACCTAATACTTACGGTCTGTCTGATGATGGTCATAATGAGTAAATATTTATTTTTCATCATCTTTACATAATATTATTTAACATAGCCGGATACATCTGTCTGTACCCTATGTGTCAATAAATGTTTTTCTTTCTTCTTTCTTTCTTCTTTCTTTCTTTCTTTCTTACCCAGCACATAACTATCGAACGACTACACCAAATTGGATACGTAACAACATAATGTAAAAAAAGGAAATTTGACCGGGTAGGTCAAAAAACCCATGCGAAGCCGGGGCGGGCTGCTAGTTCAAATATAAATTATACTAACTACAATATAGGCTCAATTTTACCTCAAGAAAATACAACTGTCTCTGCAAAAAAAAAAAAATAGAAACGTGTTACTAACACGAGCAAAAACTAATCATGTAAATATAATAAATTATTCAACTCTATAAAACGACGAAGTTTTTCAAAATAGTTTATTGGTCTATAAAATTAGACTAATAAACTATTTTTAAAAACTAATTTTAACTGCTGGTCATTGGTCTGTCCAAATTTAGAACTAAAACTGGTTTATTACTTTAGGAAATTGACCTTAACAACTAGTTCACGAGCGTGCTTTCCGAAAAAAGGTTGAAAGAATCAATATACTTGAAATAAATAGTAGTTTGACGGCACGATTGGCGCAGTGGCTGAGCTATCGGACTGCTGCGCTGCGTGTCGCGGGTTCGATTCCCGCACGGACCAAATATTTGTATGACCTACAAGTATAGTTCCTGGTCTGAGTGTTTGTGAGTTTCTATTTTTGTAAACGCACCCACGACACGGGAGAAATTCCTAGTGGGGGGGGGAACGTTTAAAAAAAAAAACTTCTTCTGAAAGGGGCCTCACCAACGGGTAATGCCCGACAAAAGACTTCAAATGTTCGTATAGTAATAAATTAAAATACTTAAAACAAAATTATTTATAAAAGTGATTTTTTTCCGTTTCTTTATATAATAATAGGCGTGTTGACAGCATCAATAAATTAAAAATCTAATCTTAGTCCAATCACAGTTTTGTAAAATAACGGATGCGTTATTTTTTTTATCAGTGTTTTTACAATGATATAAGGCATCAAGATTCGTGTCGTACCTTCGTCAATTTTGGTTTACGAAATAACAAAAGAAAAAATACTTGTCAAATATTTTATGATAACCTAACTGATGGACTTAGATGGTAATTAGATTTTTTAGTCAAATACTCTCTATAGTACGGAACCTTTGGCCGGCCGACTCGCCCTTTTTTTTTGGGGTGGCAAAATCATCAAATGAGTCCTCCCGCCCTGGGTGGGGCGGAAGAGACTGTCAGACTCTTACTGACTAAAATCCACTCGTGTTCCTTCGGATGTCTTTTACGTTCCGGGGCCACGATATCCTTGATTAAGAAAAATCCGCGACCCCGGCAGGCATTTGGCCCCATAAGGGGCCCCGTCGGTGACGCGTGAAACACGACGCGCCACCGACCCGGGCTTGTTCCTTGGTCGGACGGCGAGCATACCCATTACTCACCGTCCGCAAGCCCGCTCCGCCGCTGTGGCCTCTGCTGTTCAGAGGGACACGCGTTGGAGCGTCCACCCGACAGGCTATTCCCATACGGGCAAAGAAACCCGGAAGAGTTTTTGCCCGCATCCCAGGGTGCACCAGCCCGAAAAACTGGTCTTCCCCCCGGACGTATCCGAGAGGGAACTCCAGTCCACGGGCGCACATGGAGGTTTCCTGTCTTAGCACCCCGGCCGACTCGCCCTTAGCCGTTTTTTTTATTCTTGTCAACGCGAGCGAAACCATAAACGATAACTTCGTCCCAACTTACCGTTTCATTTGATGTCTCGATAATAATTTCCTAACTTCCTTTACTTATCACATAATTATAACGACCTTTTATTATTCGTCTCATCAAATTCTTTTTACGATAAGTCGTTATGGTAATCTGTACAGTAATTTGGCATTGGCAGATTAGGCCCATCATAAAATTTATATTTTATTAGGTATCTTCGAAAACATATGACTTACACGAGGTATAGTGTCATTGACACTTTTCCCTGTTATAACTAATTAGATTCATTAAATTATTTCCCTATATTTATACTTTTTTTATCACTTGATTTAAGTAACTTTCAACTTTTTTATGGGCTTTATTTTGTTGCTAAGTGAACAGAAGGAACGAGGTTTATTGAAGTATGTAATTTGCATAATTAAACCTTAACATATTATGTTTTACGTTGTAGTGGACATATTATGGGACATATAAAAGGCTCCTTATACATAATAGTCAAAAGAAGAATATACATTCTATCCTTTTCTATGCTGAAAGTTTGTGAAAATGTATATAAAAACTACAAAGCGGATTAATAAATAGGATATTCTCGTGTTACAATTCTGTGAAACAATTAACTAACTACACGAAAAGTCGAAGGCATAAGCTAATTATAACAAAGTTTAAACACAATCAATAACCTATTTATAAAGAAAGTTCTATAATAAAGTATTTTACTGAAATATAAATAAAAAAATACATGTGGCACTCGGAGACTGCCGCAGTGAAGCTATTGCATAACATTTTATTTATTTTAAAAGAATAAAATCGCCTACCGCGTATATTTAACGAGAATATAATTTATTTAAAATGTTTGTGGTGCACTACTGTAATAAAGAACTTCTTTGTTGTAGGAGAATTTTATAAGTAGGTTTCATTGTGAAAACTCCTTTTGTAGCTGGTCGTTTAGAATCAGTAAGAAAAAGTAAATTGTTTTTATGACGGCTATTTTTATGATTACCGAAGTCTCCCGAACTGAAACGATGTTAGACGATGCGTGGTGTCAGGTAGATATTTTCGTTAGGTTTTTGGATTTTTTTTTATTAGGCGGTAAAAGCTATGCAATAGCTTAAAAAAAAACAACTTTAAACCTTGAAATTAAACTTCAGTATGCTTATAGACTTATTTACATACTTCGAGAACTACAAAAATACCCGTCCACTCGATTCTTCTCAAAGTTTTAAACCATATTTTATGCAAAACTGCTTCACATTCATAATCATTAACGAAGTTTCCCTGACATAAAATCTTATGAAATCACGTTATGCACGAATTTCTTCCACATTTAGTTGAAACTTTTTTACTTAACCTCTTTGGAGGAGAAACACTCAGAGGGACCATTCATCAATCTGTAAGTACACTCAGAGTGTACTTAATACTTAAAATAACTCAGCCCAGCTAAGATTAACGTTTAAGTTTAATGTTTCACTAGATCTACGGTAATTTTTGACGGAAAAATGTTTATGAAAAGAAGCCGCATCTAAGAGCTTTATTATTCATCAGCCAGTTGGACGCTGAAAACTCAACTTTTAAGATTTATCACTCTCATTTCTATGAGATCACTTTACAACTCCTTACAATCTAGGTGCACATCGTTCATTTGTAAACCATCTACAGGGTTGGAAAAAAAAACATTTTTTTTTTAATTTTATATAACAAACTGTTCAAATTGTTTAAACAAGTGTTTTTTTTTAGTTTCGGTCATTTTTTCAAATTAATTCGACTATGGGTCGACGTCTTAATTTATAAATAAATTTTATGTTTCATTTCTAGACTAGATCTTTTCAAATTCGCTGTTTGTAGGTAATGTAATATTTACAAGAAAATATCAATGAAAAAAAACATTACTGTTTTTTTTTCTAATGTTTTGAAGTATTATTTCATTACAATGCCAATAAAAATTAAAAAATGTGACATAGGGGCATACACTCAAATTATTTAATGTCAAGCTATAAAGACTCCTGAATATTAGTTTATTTTCATTTTACAGGCATTCATCAGCCATGAAAAGTAGTTAAAACGTGTAATAAAAAACACTGTTTAATTTCAAACTGTTTTAAACAGGTGTTTTAAAACAACTGGTTTTAAACATGCCAACCCTGATCAGCTATTAACCTTGGGGTCTTCAAGTCAAGAGTGAACAGGTTACTTCTAGGCAAGCCTGCTTCACCGTCGACCACATCTTCGCTTACCATCATGCAAGATAGAGGTCAAACGCGAACCTGTCTTTAAATAAAATAAAAAAAATCTTTTGCGCTGTTCTGAGGGTCTAAGAAAAATAAATTTTATAAACTGTGTCATTACCCCATGGTTTTACCGCTGCTCGGATCCTATTGGTCGGTGCGTGATATTTTATAGCTTATAACCTGCCTTGATAAATGGACTATTCAACATAAAAAATACTTTTTAAATTCGAACCATTAGTTCCCGAGATTAAAGGCTCGAACAGACACACGCGATTAATCGCGCTGCGACAACGAGTCAAGCTAATTTCCACTCTAAATGTACTGCGAATTGACTACGAATGGACCGCGACAAGTCGCCCCGCGCGATTAATCGTGTGTGTCTGCTCGAGGCTTTATGCGTTCTACCATACCAACTCTAAAATCTTATAATACAAGTATAAATATATTATAGATACGATTTAGATTGAGTTAATATTCATACTAGCACACAAGTTATGATCGATAATAATTATTATGTTTAGTGACTGTCATAGATATATTAAAGAAGGAGATATTGCGTGGAATTCAAAATGTATAGAAATCCGATGAAGCCACAATTGCCCCTCCATAACGCTAATATTGCGCACACAATTCTGTCAAAACAATAATACGAACAATTGCACACACGCGCCATCGATAACTCAGTCATTTAAATATAAACCTAATTCTTTACACTATAGCGTACTTTTTCCGTATAATTTACTCACACAAACAATTATCATTGTGTGTTGTCGCGACACGGGGGGCGGATACGACTCTCCCGCTCAAATACAACGGACGCACCATGCGACATTACGGCTTGGTGAGGTATCGTTATGTCAGTTTTACATTGCTTGTCAAGTCACTCAGTAATAGACTGAGGTGCTTGTAAAAGAGCAATGTATTTAATGCAAACACAATACAGTCGGAGTATTATAGGAAAACAAGAATAAAGTAGTTCAAGTGATAGCTGAGCGAAACGCTCAACACCACGGCTTCACCGACACGCCCCCTTGCCACTTCTCCTGTTTTTAATATTTCTGTGGTGACTGTAATGATTTTCTTCAGATAGACTCAACCTATCGCATTAAATTACTAAACATTTGCGTCTCCAGAACTGCGCCAGACAATCCTGTCATCCGCTTTCCGCATCCCAGACACCCTTCAAGTCCTCACCCTTCAAAGGTAAAGCTAGCTGAAGGGTGTCCCACACTCCTCCTTCTGAAATACGAAACGCTTCGAAAGTAATTGCCTCTTGTCTAGCTCCTCAAAACCCCCAGGTGTCTAACGCCACACATGGACGAAACTTTACCGTTTCACGGCACACTGCACCCCACAAACAAAGAAAATAATGTTTTATTACCTCTTTACTTAAGTAGTTCTTGGAAGAAATATCTATATTTGCTGTTTCTTTTACAGGTATCGGCAATAAAGAATGCACATACATACCGTGCCATTTTGACGGCACGGTTCGAGTGATGGCTGAGCGATTAACTGCTACGCTGGATGTTCCCACATCATCTTCTGCCTAGGCTTTTCCCAACTATATTGGGGACGGCTTCCAGTCGAACCAGATGCAGCTGAATATCAGTATGTTACATGGAGCGACTGCCTATCGGACCTGCACAACCCAGTAACTGGGTCTCAGGACAGTCCAAACATGTTACCGTGACCCTGAAAGTAAAGGGCTATAGAAAGGACGCCCTGGATTTTAGTACTTGTTCGACAATCCTTTCCGGATCGGAAAAGATTGTCGAACAAGCCGGTAAGCAAACCCGGGGAAGTAGGGTAGTCATTTAATGATTATAGCACGTTAAAAAAAGAGCAAATTAATAAAGGGAGGTCAACTATTTTCGGCTTCTTAGAGCGTTATCTCTAACAGTACACAGTATCTCATCAGTCGCTAGTTCATCAACTGTGACTCGAGCTACTAAGGTAACTCTCTGCGAAGCCGATGTTTGCTTATTAGCTCTTTGCAAAGGGGCCTGATGATGATGATCTTCAATGTGCATTCTTAATTGCCGATACCTATAGTTCAAAATTATTTTTAAGATGCAAAGCTTATGCAAAGGTTTAGAATTTTCATTGGTGTAATGGATTTAAGACTCCAGAGATACGCGACCGTGTTTATTTTATGAAAAACTCCGAATAGATTTAGAATCCAAGTAATGATATCAAAAGCTTTTAACTTTCAACAATTGCATATACATCAGTTTAAAATAAAATTGATTGAGACCATTTGAATTTATCTTGACAATACTTTATTGCTCACTTAAAGTTAGATTTGATTGCGACTGTTGATTCAAAATTTTTACTTAATGAATATATCTCACAAAAGTCGCAAGAGAATTATCCGAAAAATAAAGGAAAAGTTTGACTAAAGATACTTTATAGATTTTTGCTTCAAATTCTAATCTAGCTTAATCTATACTAATAATATTATAAAGCTGAAGAGTTTGTTTGTTTGTTTGAACGCGCTAATCTCAGGAACTACTGGTTCGATTGAAAAATTCTTTTTGTGTTGAATAGACCATTTATCGAGGAAGGCTATAGGCTACATAACATCACGCTATCACCAATAGGAGCGGAGCAGTAAAGCGAAATGTTTCAAAATCGGGAAAATGGATTCCATTTCGAGAGCTTCCGTTGCGTGCGCTGCGTAAACGGTTAAAGATACGCAAAAATAATGTACTACGGAATTATTCGTGATAAAAAGTTTTAAAATAAAGTCCGCGAGAGCATACATTTATCTTTTAAGGTTAAGTCATTATAACCTTTTTTATGGAAATCAAATTTGATTTTAAAGTAATGCATTACTAGCGAAGGTATTTTCATTAACACAATATTAATCCTAATAATAACCTAATATTATAGGATGGGACAGGATGGGATAGGATGGGATAGGATGGGATAGGATGGGATAGGATGGGATAGGATGGGATAGGATGGGATAGGATGGGATAGGATGGGATAGGATGGGATAGGATGGGATAGGATGGGATAGGATGGGATAGGATGGGATAGGATGGGATAGGATGGGATAGGATGGGATAGGATGGGATAGGATGGGATAGGATGGGATAGGATGGGATAGGATGGGATAGGATGGGATAGGATGGGATAGGATGGGATAGGATGGGATAGGATGGGATAGGATGGGATAGGATGGGATAGGATGGGATAGGATGGGATAGGATGGGATAGGATGGGATAGGATGGGATAGGATGGGATAGGATGGGATAGGATGGGATAGGATGGGATAGGATGGGATAGGATGGGATAGGATGGGATAGGATGGGATAGGATGGGATAGGATGGGATAGGATGGGATAGGATGGGATAGGATGGGATAGGATGGGATAGGATGGGATAGGATGGGATAGGATGGGATAGGATGGGATAGGATGGGATAGGATGGGATAGGATGGGATAGGATGGGATAGGATGGGATAGGATGGGATAGGATGGGATAGGATGGGATAGGATGGGATAGGATGGGATAGGATGGGATAGGATGGGATAGGATGGGATAGGATGGGATAGGATGGGATAGGATGGGATAGGATGGGATAGGATGGGATAGGATGGGATAGGATGGGATAGGATGGGATAGGATGGGATAGGATGGGATAGGATGGGATAGGATGGGATAGGATGGGATAGGATGGGATAGGATGGGATAGGATGGGATAGGATGGGATAGGATGGGATAGGATGGGATAGGATGGGATAGGATGGGATACGATGGGATACGATGGGATAGGATGGGATACGATGGGATAGGATGGGATAGGATGGGATAGGATGGGATAGGATGGGATAGGCATAGGTACGACCTGTTTCCTTGAACTATCGAATTACCTTGACCCCAGAACGTAAAGGCCTATTATAGGATTTATAGGACACCGAGGATTTTAATCAGTACAAGTCTGACAGTCCCTCTTACCCTGCCCTGGGTAGGAGGATTTATTTGATGATTTACGTACGCATATTTATGTATGCTCCAGAATGATGGTTTACAGCTAATGTTGTAAATAAAGAAGCACTAAAAAAATACATTGTTGAGTTCCGACCTCCACGCGAACGAAGTCGCGGGCACAGCTAGTATAGGTATAATTATTGTGATTTGTGAAGATGGATGGATGGATTTTAGTTACTCTTTCACTCAAAAACTACTAAAACGATGGATATTTGGTACAACTGCCACAAAGATATTTTAAAACCTGAATTAACACATGGGACACTTTTGATCTCGCTATGACATTCCTGTAGCATAATTTCCGAGTAACCTCCTCACTCACGAAGCCGGTTTTAACAGCTAGTCTTTCAAAAGAATCTGAGGTTTCAGATGAACATAAATCCTAGGACTACAACTTTCCAACATCCGAATCTATTGCCAACTAGTTACAAAACAGTATTAGTTAAGATTAAGCAGGAGATAAAAAAGGTTCATGTTGTAACAATTTAGAAAAAGGGCATTAAGTAGATACCTATAAAAGCCCCTCATAAACCTTAATCAAACTGTGAGCACTCAGTTCGGATAGATGATCTATTAATTGAAATTCCTAAGATAGTAGAGGTACATTTATACTAAATTCCGTGGCCTTTTGTTTTAGGTAGTAATATCATCAAAATAATGAGTCTTCCCGCCTTGGGTGAACCAGAAGGGACTGTTAGACTCTTACTATCTTACAACAAAAAAGTTAAAAATCTGTTGAACACTTAAAAACTGTCAACTGCAAAACGGCATTCGACGTTGATATTTAAGCGAATAAAAAATATAAATATCTTATTTATCTACACTCATGGTCTTTTTTTCGACGTTTGACGGGCCCATGTGAAATAAAATATTTTGATTTTGAATGACATGATTTCAATGAATTTGGTATTAATTTAAAGTTAACAGTCAAACCTTTAAAATGGTACCATTTCTATCATTCTTATCTAGTTGGAGAAATTGATTTTTTCATACTTTTGCTCGCTAGTAAAGTTTGAATTACACAATTTTCAAAGTCTCGTAACTACAAAATATACCGTCGACAGTAAGACGGTTACTGCCTTCCTACAAAAAGTTAATCATTTATTGAACACTTGTCTAAAAAAGGGTAACTACAAAATGACCCTTTTACCAACGTCAAATGCCATTTTGCAGTTGAACATTTTTTAGACTAGAGAAGTATTCAATTTGATATTTGATATTTAACTTTTTTTAGTAAGACCTCGTCAACTTAAAACACACATCTACCAAACTCCGCTGTTATATATATTTTTTTTTAATTAAACAGTGCATGTTCAGATAAAAACTAATATTACAAACTCTGTAAGAGCAAAGAGTTCCAATAAACATAAAAAACCGTTCCCATCACTCACGAACCCTTAATGTCTTAAAAAAGAATGGAAAAACAACCAAGAAGTTACGAGAAGATCCCAACATTAAAGGAAGCAGGGTATTACGGTAAGGTACCTTTTTTATGTTTATGTACTTACCAACATGACTTTAAGTTAGGGTGATTTTCTTGTCAATATGCAGTCTATAAAAAAGTAATGTTTCATGAATAAATAAATGTTATCAGCTCACATCGTTTCAAGTTATCCTAGGAAAGTTACAAGCGATAGCCGAGCCGTCTTTTCGGATACTTTGACATTTTACTTGAATTGATGTTTTTTTTTTCATATTTGTTTTTTGTTAGAAGTTTCATTTAATTGTTTTCTTCTTCTTAGGTATTAAAATGAAAAGCTTAATTATCGATGCAAATTAAAAATAACAAAAAGAAAGTTATTATGAAAACTTCAGAAACAGTAGTTTATCTTTGTCTACCGCATTCAAAGTGTCCTGCGTGGTAAATAATGCCTCTTAAGTTCGCAGCCACCTTTCTTTAAGTCACAGGACTGTCTCATCAGGTAACCGTGAACCTGGAACGTAAAGGGCTATTGAAGGATCACCGTGGATTTTAGTCAGTACAAGTCTGACAGTGGGAGGACTCATTTGATGACTTTACCAAACTAAAAAAACTTTTTGAAAAAAAGGGAACCGACTTCAAAACCAAACACAAAAAAGTGTAAAATATCTTTTCTTTCGGAAGTCGGTGGCTTTGTTTTTTATTTCATTGACTATGGCCACCGACTTCCGAAAGAAAAGTTATTTTACACTTTTTTTGTGTTTTGTTTTGAAGTCGGTTCCCTTTTTTTCAAAAAGTTTTTTATTTTACCCTTTTAATATTTTTTAATATTCAACAAAAATCTTCATAACAATCGGCGTCTTGAAAATCTACAATCCCAGTAAGCAACAAAAACGGATCTATGCGGGCAACTTCACGAGATATCTATTATTGTTATATATTAAAACCTTCCCCAGAATATAACAAATACTTTCCTGAAAACCGCATCAAAATCGGTTCAGCCGAACGCGAGATAATCGCGCACAAACATGCAATGGTCACTGATAATCTACAATCCAAGTAAGCAAAAACGGATCCACGCGGACAACGTCACTGGTTATCCATTAGTATTATATACTCAAACCTTCTCCAGAATGTAATGAACACTTTCCTGAAAACCGCATCAAAATCGGTTCAGCCAAACGCGAGATAATCGCGGACAAACATACATACATACAGGTCGAACTGAGAACCTACTTTTTTTTTTGAAGTCGGTTAAAAACAAAAGCCATCTTTCCTTGTCACTACTTCCTATGATTCAGATGTCGGTATTTCTGACCACAAACTCCCTACACTAGCTGTTAATATACTGAACGGACGCTACGAGTAAAATGAAAAGACCGCAAATCCGATCGCATTCCAACCGCGCACACTATCAACTAAAGGAAATTAGCTTCTCTGCCGTTTATCTTCATTGGATCTATTCATAGAAAGACATAGACACAGAAGTTCATTTAGAACTATGGTAGGTATAGTATGTTATTTGATTGTTTTGCATAGAAAGCTATAGACTTAATTCTGTAGGAATTCATTTAGAACTCTACGTATCTATAGTTGTGGTTATTGTTTTGTGCTTTCACGACTAGTGTGTACTTACACTAAAAACTAATCCCTGAAGGGGATATAGTTGAATTTTGCCAATGGCAAAACCTCAATAAAATACTGCTCGACTTCATGCAGTAAGTAAGCGCTTACAATAATCGAAGGCTTACAACCAATGGACGAGAGAGACTAGGCTAATACGAGTAATATTGTTTGTTATAAAATCACGGTAAGAAATATTTTTCCTGTCATAACACATGGAATGACAAACGATGTTTTTCATCTCAGAAACTCGATATTTTTAGAAGCAGGTGTAGCCAAGGGTATGGGGAGTCAATAAACCTATGAATCATTTATATTTGTGAGAAATAACGACAAATACTCGGTGGGAATCCAATATAAACCTTCATAAAATTCGGAAATATAGGGAGATAAATTCTGAAATAAATAAAAAACATAGGGGTAAAAATTGTGGGGATTTTTCCACCAAAAGTTTAGAGGTGGGGTGACAAGTCAGGTAAGCTGACAGGCTTTCGGTAAGTTTTAGAGGACATCGGTAATATACCTGACGTTTCATGGACAGTCGTGTCACCCACATCATTACTTCAATGCTCACAATAAAAAAAACCTACATATTTTCAACTTTTAACACAAAATCCTCATCGTCAACCAGAATAGATTATTAAAAAAGTATACAGTTTGGATTCCAAAAGAAGAGTTAGATTTCCTATATTCGAATTATTTTGTGGCTGTGTCCCCAGTATGCAAACTATTAGCAGCCGCCTGAGTTTGCGACGTATCGGTTTAATACCTACGCCCTTCCATATAGGTATTTGAAATTGAGTGTCCACAGTTTGCTAGTTTTGGGCTCACTTTACGCAGTTTGCAGCGTTAGGTACGTGTGCCGACTGTCTCAGTTAGTGGCCGACTCACAATTTCAGTTCGCCACAAATTTGCGGCTCAGTCAGTCGGCTGCTAACAGTTTGCCTACACATACACAGCCTAAGGCTACTGCTTATTTACAGGGTGTCCAGTAATGAATGGATAAACTTGGAATGGGTCATAGCAGAACTAAAGGCCATTCAGAAAAGAAACAATACCGAATAGTCCCTAAGATATGTCACTTTCAAGAATATTGATATTTTTTGGTACCTTATTTTAAATTCTTGCACACCACGACCACAAATTGATGAATTCCATCGGTTCGGTTTTTTATTAAAATGTACCACAAATTATCAATATTCTTAAAAGTGACATATCTTAGGAGTAGGTACTACTCGGTAGGTATTTTTTTCTGAATAGCCTTTACTTCTACTACGACACATTTCAAGGTTTTCCATTTATTACTGGACACCCTGTATATGTATAACTGTTTATAAAATAAAAAATAATAACAAAAAAGGTAATAAGGAGTTTCGAGATTTAGCAAGACGGCAAATATTTCGTCAAAAAAAATTAAGCAGGATAAAGACAAACCGATTGACGTATTCCAAAAATTGCCCACGCATTTGGTCAATATCCTACCTACGAGTAGTATCACAGAGAAGGTACAAAAAAACACATAATAAACACAATATTACCCTCGGCGCACAAAAATAAATAGATTTTGTATCAACTTCAAATGAAATGAGTGGGAATAATCATTGAAAACCGAAGTTCAACGTTATAAGTGTACCGACATAAACTATCATTATTTCGTTGAAATTTTTAGATGGCAATTCTATAGAATAATTACACTAATTACAATTAGTAGTAAAACTTACCACCCACATCTTTCTAGTGATGAGTGTAACAAAACCGTTTATGAATTTAATTTGACCTTTAAAATACTATAGAAGTTAGTTACAACTACTAGGGTTGTTACTGCTTCCATTCGACCGAAAAACGCAGTGCGAATGAATCTTGAATGTGCGAATGATCGACGATATCGACGACGATGATTTTAAATATTTATGTAGAACACGCCAAAAGCTTGTCCTAATGGTTTCTACAGTATCATATCCGTCTGAGCCTTAAAACCACGTGTTCAGATTTGGCGCACTTTTCAAAAAGGTGTTGTGCTTCACAAACTGAAAAATTTTGAAAACCTCCACTTTTCATCTATGTTATAGTTGAATGTATTTTACAAGGAACAACAACCAGAATCAACATGTTTTTTTTCTGTAGTGGTAATATCACCGGGTGACCTGAAAACCCAGGGAAGGATGGGAGGGACTGTCAGACTTCATCATCAGCCTATATTGTTCCCGCAGCTGGGACACAGGCCTCCTCTCTGTGAGAGGGAGTGGGCCATAACCCACCACGCGGGCCCAGTGCGGGTTGGTCAGACTTTTATCGACTAAAATCCACGGTTATCCTCCAATAGTCCTTTATGATCCTAGGTCTCAGTTACCTGATGGGACAGTTCCACGACCAAGAATCAACATGTACGGTTGTTTCCGGGACACGAGCCTACCTTCAAATAAACAAAGCTGATGTGTCACCCTAAAATAGAAAGGTAAACAAGCCCAGGCGTTTAGCCCGCTTTTGTGCAATGTTCTTTTTTATTTGTAGGTAAAAATAAATAAATACTACATAATAGTTGTTATTATTAACGTTCTTCAAATTATTTAGTATCTGGAGCAAGAGGATGTAATTTGGTGCATTTGCTGACGTTGTCTTTGAACTGAGCAAGTAGTAATGATTTATATCTATGTTGGTAACGACAGGAAATAGTGTTGTGTAGTACCTTTGTAACTAGTAGGTAAGTACATTTTACGCGAGAGTTAGGTACCTATTCATTTGGCATATACATGGTTAAATTTTAGTCGTTTTAATCCTCTTCAGGGGTCATTGTACTCATCATAACGAACAACTTTTAGTATGGGTAAAACCTGAAATCGCGAAAAAAAAATCAGCTGCTCAGTACATTTTAACGAGTTAGGCGAAAATAAATGTACTGAGCAGATGATTTTTTTTTCGCGATTTCAGTTTTCATCCCATAGACCCATACCTACTAAAAGTTGTTCGTTATGATGAGTAAAATGACCCCTGAAGAGGATTAAAACGACTAAAATTTAACCATGTATGTTTTTTCGTAGATATTTTACTTTGTTATTCGACAAATGGGTTCTTTTTTTTAGTATCGTAAAATCTAACATTAAAAGCTACCGGGATCGCGGGACTGTCTTATCAGGTAACCACGACGCCGGAACATAAATGACTATTGAAGTACCTACCGTGGATTTTAGTCAGTACGAGTCTGAGTAAGCGTCAGGACCCCTGAACCAAGAGAGATATAAATCGTCGTACCACAAAAACTTTTAAACGTCTGTTGAACACTTGTCTAAAAAAATGTCAGATTATGACGTTGAAATAAGGTCCGTTTTGCAGTCACATTTTTTTTAGACAAGTGTTCAACAGATGTCTAAGTTTTTGTAGTACCAGCTAACGGACACGCAATAATTTATATTTAATTAATTTTATAGGTGTGGTGTGTTGTGGCTCATGATTGGTGCCCTGAAACAGCGACGCGGGGCCGCGGTAGACCTCGAGGGAGATGGCGGGACAAGCTGGATGTCTTCCTTGAGAATTGGAAAGAGGTGGCGCAAAGTCGTGAACGTTGGAAGGAATGGAGGGAGGCCTTTGCCCAGCAGTGGGACAGTTACGGTTAATAAAAAAAATAGGTGTCACCTTGACTCTAGTCTAGGTCAGGGTTTACAAAGACAAAGTCGACGATGGATCTAAAGGCACGACTCAAGTCCTGCGAAAAATTCGTGGTTCTTATTTTTTAATGCAATTTGTTGACATTGACACTAGCGATAAGTCAAAAGGACTTTGGAAACACAAAAGAAATAACTTAAAAACGTTACCCTTTTTTAAACCCACCACAGTCGGGTAACGATTAAGCGTAACTAAAATCACCAACCCTCAAACGAATTAGAAGTTGGAAATCCAAAACTTTTAATAGACTGTTAGCAAAGATACGAGTACCTGTAATCAACTTAAACTAAGTGAAGTTAAAGTAACATTAAGTAAATTGCTTACACAACCTTTGTGCGGTCGAAAACATTTGTTTCTTGGAATGTTAGTAAGGGAAACTGAAACGTACTTACACGTTAAATGTATTAAACACTTATCTTCCGAGTAAATGTCGGATAATGTTTTACGAAGGTGCTCCGGCTAGATATATGGGTTTCGTGATCTGAAAAGACGATGGAACATACGGCCTGTCAGAGCGGTATGTGGTGGTGTAAACTAAAATTTTGTTACCGCTAAGTGAGATATAGTGGATGTCAAATGATATTACTTAGCACATAAATGTGTGGTATCATGCTCACGTAAAAAATGCTTTATATTTATATTTAAAAAGATAACGATAAAGTTTGAATGTAGGGTTTCTTCATAATTATGTATTATATATTTTTTTAAATCACATTTTCGAGTCCCTTTTTAATCTAAATCCATTTAAAACGTTCCCGTGCGATTATTTCAATGACGTAAGCGAAGCCACAGGCTAAAGCTAGTCAAAATATTTTTTTAAATCCTATCTATCTGCTCATCATCATCATCTCAGCCTATTGTAGTCCATTGCTGGACATAAGCCTTCCCCAAGGAGCGCCACAGCGCACGAGCTCCCACTTTTGACACTGCCAGCTACCTTCTTCAGGTCATCGGTTCACCTTGTGGTCGCGGTCTCCATTCAAGAACCTTCCTGTTCCAACTTTCGTCAGTTCTGCGAAACACATCTATCTGTGTGACTTCGTCCTGCGACAGACAATCACATTTTCGGTGTGACTTCGCCGAATTCTAAACCACGCATTGGATTTTCTGACCGCTTAGAAAGATTCTAACGTAAACTACAAATTAAAATATAAGAATCAAATGCGGTTATTGCCACCATTTTAAAAAGTCATTCATAAAGGTATAAGTGCATACTTTTTTACCCGACTGCGCGACGCAAAGGAGGGTAATGTGTTCATCAGTCTATGTATGTATGTATGTATGTATGTATGTTTGTTTCTATGTGGCGTTCTAGAGACCAAACGCGTAGGCCGATTTTGATAATTCTTACGTCAATCGATTCGTCTTAACCTTGCGAGTGTCACTAAAGACAAGTCAGTCAATGATATTATAAGTAAAAAAAGGTGTAGATACGTTATACGTGCTCAAAAACAGACGCGCTCAAATGTGGTTGATTCACAAACCTTGACCTCAGTCCGACGTTGCCAGCGACAACGGATGCACTTCACGTACTACAGAGTGAGTCAAAAGTAAAAGTGACTCAAAACCACCGAAAATGCCGTCGTGTGTGATGAGATATTGTACAAATTATACAAGCAAGACTTCTAAAAGTCAAAGAATCACTTATCATTCGTAAATATATTATTTATCTTAATATTTTCACAAATAAAACATTACGTTTCTATAATATGGCGTCGTAAAAGAAAGAGTGCGAGTGAGATAAAAGAGAGAGCGTCACCATCTAGCTGTCACTTTTTTTCATATTGGTTTTATCAAGCTATCCTTTTTACTTGTAGTGAAATGTAATGTGTGTGAATAAAAAGTGTGTATGTGTGCTGCCTCTCTGCGCGGTACGGTTTTTTCTGTTGTTTTGTACGTGTATAACATATCTATGACTTATAATATCATTGAAGTCAGTAATCAAAATTCACCACAGCGACAACCAGACGCCATATTGTCAAAATGAAAAAAATAAAAGTCGATGAACTATGTCAAGTGGGGTGTCGTTGAATAGGTATTTTAAAATCATCTTTAGGTTTCTTTCATCATTTTTCATTTTAAGTAATATTTTAGGATATATAACGATTTAAAGTTGTTTAACAAAACATTCTCGCAAATTTTCTTACTTATTGATTTAAGTTTTTATTTCAAGTATAAACGATATACAAAAAAAAAAAAACAGTGAACAATGAATCGTAACTAAAAAGTGTTAAATAAAAAAATAATTTAAAGAAAAACAAAAAACCCGACTGCGTAAAAACTAATTTTGAAAAATACGTGAAAAGTTAACTTAAATAAAAACTAAAAAGAAAGAAACAAGCCCAACAGAACAGCAGGAAGAAGCAGAACAGAACGACTCACAGTCGGGGCCCATTCAAATTATACCAATCAAATCTTCCCAAGGGGCCCCGACTGTGAGTCGTTCTGTTCTGCTTCTTCCTGCTGTTCTGTTGGGCTTGTTTCTTTCTTTTTAGTTTTTATTTAAGTTAACTTTTCACGTATTTTTCAAAATTAGTTTTTACGCAGTCGGGTTTTTTGTTTTTCTTTAAATTATTTTTTTTTAGCTTGGTAAAATCATCAAATAAGTCCTCCCACCCAGGGCAGGACTGTGACGGGACCGGGAGGGACTGTCAGACTTGTACTGACTAAAATCCACGGTGTCCTTCATTCGCCCTTTACGTTCCAGGGCCAAGGTAATGGAATAAGTCCCGCTTAAGTTGATTTAAAATTTCATTTGGTTTAGAAAGATAGTACCTAGTTGCAATATTAGATTATTTCGTGTGATAGAGTTAATGTATCTTTTTACAACCACTAGCGGACCCGTGTCTACTTCGCTGGGCGTCCTATTTTATTGCCGAAGTCAATTACTCAATTTAATTATAAATAGACAATTACATCATACGTATAATTAATTCAACACAGTCATATATTCATCTCTTAATATTTCGAATATTCTGACAGTATTATCTTCAATTCATCCGCGAACACATCAAGATCTTTGCCTGTGGTCAGGAGAGCGCTAATCGCAGCTAATATCCGAAGAATAGGTGTCAGACAGAATAAATGATGTCGCCATTTGCCATTATGCTGAGTTGAGGCCCATTTGGCATTGTAATATCTCTGTTAATTTATTTTATTTTTCCTAAGATTTGTTTAAGAGCCCATACTACCTCAAATGGCTTAGCAGAATCCTGTGATACGTCGAAAATACTGCAGCATTATTTTGAAATAAATATATGGAAAAGGTTAGGTCTTATGTTTGGCGAAAACACGATTCCATAAAATTTTCTCGATAGAAAAAAAATCCCAAAGTTACCTCTAATTTGAACAATAAACCGCTGTCAATCATAAAATACTTAAAATTAGATCATGAAACTTTTTATACTAACTGAACTAACTATAAAGCAGGTCTTATGTTATTTATTTTTTTGAATTTTCTTTTTTTTTCGCCGTATAAAAATAGATTTGCGTGTAGACAGCTATAAGAAAGAGCAAGCAATAGTGCGTGGTTCGTGCAAGTGCGAGCGAGTACGATTATATTGAGGTACTATACAGCCTTAAGACGCGGACTGACTACGATTTTAATCGCTTATGACCGCGTAAACTATTGTCACCACTATGGAGCGTCAATAAGATTGAAAATTGAAAAAATGACATTTGTGTTGAAATGTGACGTAAGCTGCGAATGGGCATTTATTTTACTGCTTTTCTTTAGATTATTTCAAATATAGACATAAAATTAAATAATGGTTCGGTTAAAGTTTTAAAAAAATGGAAAACCTACTAAATTCTTAAAAAAAAAACTGTTGTTATCGCTGGAAATACAGAGATCTTCGACGTCAAAGTTTATTTTTGTGCTACAACTTCCCAATTTTTATTGGGAATATCAAACTCTTATTTATTATTCTGTTCGGTTTAAATTCTTCTTTATACCCTTCTCTGTTCACTGTATTTTTCGCGTTGCTTATTTTTATTACATTACGTCATACTCGACGTTCTAAGAAACCAATTTTTGGGAATATGAGATAAGACCGCGCCTTAATGCCAATAAACGCACTTTTTTTCTTTATTTCTTAGCAGTAACCGTCCTCATTACAGTGGCCACGCCAATGGCCCTTAAACCATTAAACTCCAATCTAATTCCCCCAAAAAAATCTTGGCCAATGGTGATAAGCTGCTACTAATACAAACTCAATGAACCGCATGGATAAACGATAAAGATTACCAATGTTAATTTGCAAACGTTTTCAAGGCAGTTCAAAGAAAATATAAGAAAAAAACCTCGGAAAAACAGAATAGGTACAGACGCCAGCAGGTCAACCTACCCGAAACTGTCAGATTTTACCAATCGAAAATTAACCTTCCACTATTGTGATAAGGTTGAAAATCGATTGAAGAAATTTGGCAGATTGTGGTAGCTTGATGTGCTGGCGTCTGTACAAATATCCTGAAAGTAACTTTATGCTTAATAAATACGAAGAAATGCTTCCTAGGTGTTGATTTGGAAATTGGGTTTTACCGTTTCTACATTTCTAGAAGATTAGGGGAGTTTTTCCATCTTTAGTAGGCTGGGTTGAATTGTGAATTTGTGTTATTTCATTTTGTTTCAACTAAATTGTTTCAACTAAACTGTACTAAAATTAGAGCCGAAACATGCTAAAGGATACTTGTATTTTCGATAAAATATCTACGTATTTAGTTCACGTTAACGTAATTTAACGTTACGCACTTGTAGCAGAATTGACGACTTTAATAACTCATCTAATGGAAGTAATGAAGTCAATGGTCGCTTTAATAAATAGCTCTGAAATATTGTTTGATATCAAAAGCATTAGGTATACCAATTAAGTAATTACCTAGGTACCTACCTACTTCCTACTTATCTTTGATTCGATGGTTTATAAATTTTATTTTATTAGTGGTCATCCAATTACTTATATTTAATAAATGGTGTTAGCCAACACACCTAAACTTGGAATTATTATTTTTTATTTCACTTTTGGTACATTGGCAGACTGTTTAACTGCTGCGCTGTGTGTCGCGGGTTCGATTCCCGCACGGAACAAATATTTGTATGATCTAATATTAGTTGTTCCCGGTCCAAATGTTTGTGTTTATGTTAAAATGTCAAACGCTTGCACGAAACCATGATCACGGAACCGCAGCCCTGGAACGCGGAGAGCAACTGAAGAAATATGTCGAATTTCAGACCGTCAAATTTAGCAGTTCCTTCTGCTCAGTAGAAAGAACATCATCCAAATCATCTTATTTGGATGATTCCAAACGAAAAACATTGTTATTTTCATTGTCGTCAGCGAATAATGACTTAATTAGATGACGACAGCCCTTCACTACACGTCAATTGGAATTTCTACCAACGAACCGTAGTTTCTGAGGCAATAACGTCTTGAAGCGTATATCCTCTACTCAGAACAATAACTCGTAAGCAAAGGGTAGACAAGAGACACGTCGTTATTAATATTAAGTACCTACCTTCTGTCTTTACAATGTGTATTAAAATTTTACGGTTGGTAATTTTTTATGCGGTTTTCAGACCGAACCGAGCTTAGCTTAGTTTGGTTCGCATAGCTGACACAGTTTTTCGAACTTGTATCATCATCATCAGCCTTCAATGTTCCCACTGTTGGGACACAGGCCTCCTCTCTGTGAGAGGGAGTGGGCCATAATCCACCACGCGGGCCCAGTGCGGATTGGTAGATGTCACATGTCTTTGAATTTGATGGTTCTAGGACATACCGGTTTCCTCACGATGTTTTCCTTCACCGTTTTGAGAGCAGTGGTGATGAAATAAATTAGGTACACAAAGTAATGCGCCAGGCTGGGTTCGAACCCACGACCTACAACTCGTAAGTCGGGGCCTATACCACTGCGCCACCGCTGCTCTTCTGTACTTGTATGCAAACTGTAAACTACAAAAGATTAGATATGAAGTACGAAAAACTGCGTCAGCTATGCGAACGAAACAAAACTAAACTAGCTTAGCTTTCGGTCTGCAATGCTTGTAGCAAAAATCAAAATCAAGTATTTGTGTGTGTATCGTGTTTTTAGCGAGTCAGACTTTTTCGCAAAGACAAAGTTTTTTAGCTGGGCTGTGCCATTTCGTTAAAATATGTCCAATTGATCATAACTATCTGATACATGCTGTTTTGTAATCAATTGTCACTTAGACTACACAAGAGTAGGTACTCGTATGTATAGTGTAAGCGTAATGATCTGTCTAGCAATTTATTCATGTTCTAATCCAACTCTAGAGAAGGACTGCAAATAATGTGTACCTAGGTGTAACCGTCTGGTCTGAGCACTAAATAGTTTGCATTGTTGGGAGATAAATGGTCTGTTTGTAGTGGAAGATCTTCACTGTTCATTCTAGAGGATAAACGATTCTTTATTTCTGAAAACCTTGATATGCAGCTGTGTAATTGAAGTTTTGGATTCTGATGAGGTGCTGGTACAGTGGTACCCAGAGAGATAAAAAAAAAACGTACCTATTGGCAAGTAAGGCCCTTCGTACACAACACGACGCAAGTCAACTTAGGTTTCAACTCATCCGCAAAATATTTCACACTATAAAATAAACAAAAGGGGTCCACTCATACGCAAGTTCGGATGAGTCGTCGCATAGCTAAAATTGATGTGGTCATTTCATCCGAATAGACATAGGTATAACCAATTTATTGTAATTACAAAATTGCTTTTTTTGGATATTTTTTTTATTATTTATTTGGATTGAAATCTGAACAGAAAGTACTAGGAGAACAGGATCATGAAAAAGGTGTTGGTAACACCGTCTTCAGTTTATAAAAACGTGTTTTTGGTGAATAAATAATTGTAGTGAAAATAAATAATTGTAGTTATCGATTATAATTTCGTCTAGACGGAATTTAGTTCGTCATTACTGCTACAATTGCTTAATTGTATAAAGGTACAAGTTGGTAGCTGACGACATGAAGCTGCAGCAAACGACGTGTCGCAGTGACACTACTGGTTTCTACGTATTTCTATGAAATTCCCTCCGTAGTTAACGACATGTCGTCTGCTGCTGCTGCGTGCAGCCGGCTACCAACTTGTACCTTTATGCACTAAGTAGGATCCCAAGGTGTCTAGACGAGTGGAGCCTGTTTCTAATTAATAACATCTGCACGCGCTAATTGGGAAAAGGCTAGGTAGATGTTATAGGTAGGAAAGGTATCGCCCGCGCGTTGTCGACGCTGCAGAAACTTTTCACGCCCTTTTTGAAGAGGGGGCTCTTCAAAAAGGGATGTTGTAGCTCATTGGGAAAACCTCGAAAGAGTGTTCATTCCACTGCCCGATCACTCTTGGAAGAAAACACTTCTGAAATCGGGATGATCGAGACCAATTGGGTGTCAAGGTGTGAGGATGATCTCCATACGATGCCGAGAGTTGCGATGTTTTTTTTTAGCGTGGTAAAATCATGAAATGAGTCCTCCCACCCAGGGCAGGGCGGGAGGGACTGTCAGACTCGTAGTGACTAAAATCCACGGTGTACTTCAATAGCCCTAATATGTTCCGGGGTCACGGTAATGAGATAAGTCCCGCGACCCCGGCAAAGAGTTGCGATGATAGAAAGTTTCTGTGGGCAACACGTCAAACGATTCCATGGAACACACCCGTAGAACACACACAGCCAGCTAAAATCCCTCTGCAGACTTAACGGTTAAACCCACCTAACGATAAAAAAAAAACCTAAGGAAAAGAAGAAATTGCACAACTTCCATCATTGACGTCATCTGCATGCGGTTAACCTTGCCGTCAGGCTTCTGACGAGGATTTAACGATAAACAGGTGCTGGAAAATTGAAGATGAAATGAATTGATGTAGGTATGTATCTTTATGTCTAACTTGGTGACTGTATAAAGACGTTGGTTATCTCTTTGGATTCTTTGAAAAATGTTTTTGAAGGAATATAAGTCAAGTGTAATAAGGTATCCATAAAAGTGTTTTTATTTTTCAAACCAAAGATTGCTTTCCGGCGATGCAAGCTGTGGTATACCATTTTTCAATAGGATACTCTTTTTTTTCTTTCTCAACTTTCAGCCTTCTCTACTAAAAAAAGAAATTAAAAAAATATATTATTTTCATTGTAAATTCCATTCGTATTACGGTAAGAAGCTGTGACTAAGAAAATAGGGAAAACTCGACTGCATCTGCGTAGTAAGTAAACTACAATATTTCACAATATTAGAATTTATACAGCTGCTCTGTAATTAATTGCACTTCATGTTGGTGCTAACAGTACCTAAACTGCGTCTGTCCATGTCTGCATCTAAACCTTAATACCAAGGAAGAGCTAGACAAATAACGTTCGTCAAGACATCTACATACACACAAGAGATCTACATCTACATATTAGATAGATTCTGTATAATTATGTCTATGCCCAATCGAATGCATAATTACCGAATAACGACGACGATAATATATCGTCGTCGTTATTTAGAACTTGGATAATATATTATATTATCCAAGTTCTAAATTCTCGAACACTCGTTTTATCGAATTGTCATCTAGAATATTTTCTAGATGACAATTCGATTTAACAAGTGCATTCCGACATATAAGTACTAAGATTCATTCATTATAGATTTCCACCCTGATATTTCTTACAAACTTTCAAGATCTTATTTTCCGAAATTACTGAACCGATTTTATTGTTGTAACTTTTAACAAAAATCGGTTTAGTTATGAAATGCTGTACAGCGTACCGCTTTTCATTACTTAAAAAAGCACATGATATCATTAACAGCTGTGTTTTCATATTAATTAGAAAGTTAAATCTCTACGATACTTATTAGTTAATAGTTACATGATTCTGGTGTAGGAGGAATGCTTACTCAAAGTTTAAAGCGTAGAACATGTGGGTAATGAAACTATATTATTAGGTAGGTATTATGACATAACATTTTGAACCAACCCGAAGGCGGGCGTAAGAAATCATACATTCAAAGTTAGGTACTTATTGTATTTTCGTGCCTAAAAGAACAAGTTAAAATCTATTGTAAGGGAATATTTTGCTAAACACATACAATAGGTACTTACCTGAGTCGGCACAACACGTTTTAATCTTCCATTCTCCCCTGTCCAGAAGTGACGGCATCTTTTACCTAAGTACCTACTCCAGTAGTATATTATTGGGCATTCTACCCCACCTGCCGTTCCTACGGCTCACTCCGTTCGCCTTCGTCACTGGTGGGGTAGAATTCCCAATAATATTTCTGATATCGATGGTTGTGGAATAGAATAGAATGTACAAAAATACTGGTTCGGCGCCTATTCCACCTTTCAGTTCTAAAATTCAATGCCCAATAGTTCCTATTCCAAATTCGCGTTTTAAAACTAGTCTTACCTGTCGTTCCTTCGTTCACCTCTGTCAATTTCAGCTGAAAATTGGAGGATACGTTTTGACGTTTCGTTTTAAGAAACACGAATTACCGCTCAATATCATAGCAGGATTCTTGGTAAACAACACATTTTTTATAACGGTACCAGACGGTTCTTATAGCCTTAAGACGAGGAAAACTTTGCTTGCGCGATGTAGGATTTGTTAGTTCATCCGATGTGTCATAGATGGAGCTGTAGTACTTTTTGTAGTGGAGACATATTTTTTGTGTAAATCGTTTCATAGAATCAACTACCTTGCTACCTCAGTTTACCTTGCTACCTTGATACCGTGTTACCTTGAGTAAATATTATCTCATCACGCCGTATAAATGTTTATGTAATTGTTTAATTGACCCATTATTGATAAACCGTTTCAATGAGTCACCATGAAATTTGTAAAACAACCACAATCGTTACATGTAAACAAACTCTGCGTTCAGACTCGGGAGGAATCTGGCTTTCGGCATGGAGAATTATTACCTAAATCCATACGATGCATTATTTGCGGGCCGTCAAATTGTGGAAAAACCAATTTATTAATTGGCCTTCTTTTGCATGAGAATGGTGTAAGATTTCAAAATGTTTATGTATATTCGAAAACCGTGCAACAACCTAAATACATTTTTTTAGAAAAAGTTTTGCAACGTGTACCGGGCATTACATTTCATAAGTATCATGAAAATGAGCAAGTACTTAGTGTTCACAACGCAAAATCGAATTCTGTAATTATATTTGACGATGTGGCTTGTGAAAATCAAAGCAACATGCGTGATTATTTTGCAATGGGAAGACATAAGTTTATAGATTGTTTTTATCTAAATCAATCATATAGTAAAATTCCTAAACAGTTGATAAGAGACAACGCGAACCTAATCGTACTTTTTAAACAAGATGAAATTAATATGAGACATGTTTATGAAGAACACGTCAATACTGACATGAGCTGGAGTGAATTTCGTGAAATGTGTTCAAAAATATGGAGTGAACCATTCAATTATGTCGTAATTAATAAAGATTGCTTCAAAAATAAAGGTTGTTATAGAAATAAGTTTGACACTTTCGTAGTCTTTGATTAAGGATACAAATATAAAAGACTGCATCTACACGACTTCACTATTCTTCACACGACGCTACACCGAATAGGGTCAATTTTACTAATATGGATAAATCATTGAAAAGACAAATTGTAAATGCTGCAGAAGCTGTAAAGAAGAAAGTACGCAAAATGCGAAATTTTGAGATTGATACTAAGCAAGCGCTGGATACAGTTTTTAAGCCTGTAACAGAACCTCTGAACTTAATTGCTAAAGCTAGCAAGCAAACCCCTTGTCCACGTGCTATTGAAAATGAAGATTCTGAAGTCCCTTTTATAGATGAAACTTTGCAGAAAGAAGGATCAGAAAGGGATGAAGATGAATCTGAATTTTACAGTGACTCTTCGTATGAATCAATAGTTGATCAAAATCAAAATACATCATCCTGGTCAGTATCTTCAGAAGCGTTGTCAGACATTCCATTTGGGGTCAGAGTAGAACGCGATAAACTGATGTTAGGTTCTGCTCCCATAATAATTAACGATCAATTTATAATCGTGGCTGGTAATAAATATAAAAATACATCCGGTTTAAAACAACTGCTGCTGAAAAAAGATCCCGATTTAAGTTTGGTTACTGAAGACGATAAACAAAATTATAAGTTGATGTTACTACATACAAATGCTCATAGACGTGACTATGATCCGAAAAAAGCTATTAAGAGTAACAAGGGAAAAAAGTATATGGATGTAATAAAACCTTTATTTACATTGCAAAACGATTTAACAGAAAAAATTAATATACCTAAAGGGAAAGGCTTGCTAATGTTGAAAAAAGTTAATAAAGATACTGATTACATATATTGGGATGATCCTAACGAGTTAGTTGAAAGATTAAAGCTACTTATAGCGTCTCGTGAAGCTGGAAATACAGGAGTAGATAACGAAATATTATCCATCATAGAGGAACTACGTGAAGGTCATTTAATAAGTAAATAAATATCTTGAAAAATAAATATTGTTTTCATTTTACTTGAAGCTTTCATTCTGTAAATACAGTCATAATGAATATAGATAAATTTGGTCATCATGTTCACAAAAGAATGCGTTTATCAGAACTGTTCGAGTTTAATGAAAATGCATTGATTAAATCAGAAAGTGGAGAATTTGATTTAAAATCGACTAGATTGAGAGGAATTAGATCACCCATAGAAGCTGATGACGCTGTGAATAAGAGTTATGTAGATCAGATAAATGCGAATACGTTGAAAGAAGTAAATAAGCTAATCGGATCATTGCGTTCTCAAATCATAAGAGACGCACAGAATACAGTTCAAGCTACTTTAAAAGCAAGGATACCAGAGGTTTTAACTCAATTGCAAGATAAGTTTGACCCCAAAGCAGGTGTAGACAAAATACTTCAGAAAACTCTGTAATGGCAAAAGAGCAAATTGTAAATGAAATACACAAAGCGGCACGACGAAATTTTCTCCGGCGTTCTGTTATTTTGAAAGGAATTCACGATTTATGGCAAGCGGATTTAATGGACATGCAAAACCTGAAGAAGTCTAACAAAGGTTACAATTACATTTTAGTGGTCATTGACTGCTTCTCGAAGTATGCGTGGGCTAAACCGATAAAATCAAAAAATAAATTTGATGTTACTCGTGCTTTTGAAGACATATTGCTTAATACTCGTAAAAAACCTGTTAACTTACAAACCGATAAGGGAACTGAATTTTACAACAGCACTTTTCAAATGCTTATGAAGAAGCACAACATAAACCATTACTCATCGTTCTCCACTAAAAAGGCATCAATTGTAGAGAGACTTATTAGAACCTTGAAAAATCAATTATATAAATATTTTAGCCTTAACGGGAATTACAAGTGGTTTGGTCTACCATTGGAAGATATATTGAATAAATATAATAACACAAAACATCGCACTATTCAATTTAAACCAGTTGATGTGAATAAATCCAATGAATCAGTAATTAAAAAAATAATAACAAAAACAAATAAACATGATTCAGTTCAATGGAAGCCTAAATTCAAAGTTGGTGATTGTGTTCGCATAAGTAAATATAAACATAATTTTGAGAAAGGTTACACTCCTAATTGGTCCACTGAATTATTTGTTATAAAAAAGGTTAATAAAACCTTACCAGTAACATATCACTTAGAAGATCAGCGAAAACAAAACATATTAGGAAGTTTTTACGAGCAAGAACTTCAAAAATCGAATTATCCTGATGTTTATTTGATAGAAAAGGTTTTGAAAAAGAAAGGTAATAAATTGTATGTCAAATGGTTAGGTCTTAATAGCGCAGAAAACAGTTGGATTGAAAAAGCTGCAATAACGAGCTAAGATATTATAATATAATCATTTCCTTTTTTTATTTCTGTCATTATACTTTGAGTAATGCAGGGTGGTGGACTAGTCAACGACATAATTAATAATTTACCATTTGAAGTTCATTTGCCTGGCTACAATTACTGCGGACCAGGTACTAAACTACAGAAACGCTTAGCACGAGGTGACCGAGGTGTAAATAAGCTAGACGAAGCTTGTATGCACCACGACATTGCATATGCAAACCATCCAGATTTAACAAATCGTCACAAAGCTGATTTACAACTACTTAATATGGCTAAACAAAGATTGAAATCAAAAGATGCGGGGAAAGGTGAAAAACTAAGCTCTTGGCTAGTGAGCAAAGTCATGAAAGCCAAACTGAAGTCTGGATCTGGGGTCAAAACATTTAAAAGCTTAGTTTCAAAAATAAAATCAAAAATTAAGAAACTCAAATGCAGCGATAATAAGACTTTGATAAAAGCAGCATACTTAGCAGCAAAAAAAATATTTCCAAACGCCTGTCATCGAATTCGGGTACCACGAGTAATACCTCTACCAAAGACTGGAGGAGTTCTGCCTTTGATCCCAATTTTCGCTGGTTTATCGGCTTTAGGAACTTTAGCTGGTGGTGCAGCGGGTATTGCAAAAACCGTTAATGATTACAAAGCCAGCAAACAACATTTACAAGAATCGGAACGTCACAATAAAGCTATGGAGGCTTTAATGGTGGGCAAGGGATTATACATAAAGCCGTATAAAAGTGGTAAAGGCCTGTTTATAACATCTTCAAAAAACTGAAAAATATGCTGCCCGATCGCCCTCTAACTAATGTGGACATTCAAAAGTACTCAAGAGACATACCATATTTCCGTGGGGTATATATGAAGGATCGGTTACCTAAGAAGCCGAAACAGATTGAATGTGGTATCGTTAACTTAGATGATTCTAAGAACAATGGAACGCATTGGGTAGCTTATGTCAAAGTTTACAATTATTGTGAATATTTTGATAGTTATGGAAATTTAAAACCACCTATGGAGTTGATACGATATTTCAAAAATTGTAATGTGTTTTATAACTATACAAGATATCAAACATTTAATTCGGTAAATTGTGGTCATTTATGTTTAGAATACTTGTCGACTTTTTGGAATAAAATTATGTTATAAATTATATGCTTTCTTTAATTTCAATCATTTACAAGATGTCACTCACTTTGTCTATAACTGGAAACTCGTCAGTGTTATCTACGTACTATCCCAATACGTTACAACTAGATGGAGAGTATGAGTGTGCATTATTGCACTTTTCAACATTTAATGCTATTCCAAACATTGATAAAAGTAATAATAGATTCTATTATGGTTCTAACGAAGTTATTGAAATACCAGAGGGTACTTATGAGTTGCAAGATATCAATGATTATTTAAAATCCAAAATAAAAGATGCATCGATTAAGTTACAGTGCAATAATAATACTTTGAAAACTACTATCTTCTGTACAAAAGACGTTAACTTTATAAAAGAAGACTCTTTCAGGAGACTGTTAGGATTTAATAAACAAATCTTGAAAGCAAATAAATGGCATGTGTCACAGTCTCCAGTCAACATTCTACCTACGACCGTAGTCAGGATTGAATGTGATATTGTAAGCGGTTCATACATAAACGGTGAACCAAGCCACATTATTCACGAATTTGCACTCAATGTGCCACCTGGTTACAGGATCATAGAAATCCCGAAGAACGCAATTTACTTTCCAATCAATCAAAACAACATAAGCTGCATACATATCAGGCTATTGGATATAAACAAACGATTAATCAATTTACGTGGTGAAGAAGTGCAGGTATATTTACATCTTAGAAGAAAAAAATGATTGATTACAATAAAAATGTGTCTCAACAAGTAAAGAATATCAGTTCTGCTCAAGCTACCTATCAAATAAGACCTCTATCTAAGAAGATAGGAAATAAGAAGAAAATAAAATTAACAAAAGACAATAAAGCATTTCTTAGAGCGATCGGATTGCTAAAATGAATATCTTAGACGTTTTATCAGCTCCGACCTTTGATAATACTATAGAAGGAATCGAATTTCATTCCTACAAACCATATGTAACGAGTTTCAACAGGAACGATGAAATCCGCATACCCATCAATCAACAGGACTTATACATATTACCATCAGCTAGCACCCTATATTTGGAAGGAACTGTAATCGTAAGCAAAAAAGATTCGAAGGACAAAGCCGCTAGTGTTAATTTCACGAACAATGCTCTACTCTACTTGTTTCAAGACATTAGGTATGAGCTAAATGGAGTGGAGATTGATAAAATAAAAAATGCTGGTATAACAACAACCATGAAATCACTAATTTCAATGAACGAAAGTGAATCAAAAACGTCTAATGCTTGGGGGTGGAATATTGATGGCATAAAAAATGTTGATGGAGGAAGATTTTCAGCTTCTATACCACTTCGTAACCTCCTTGGGTTTGCTGAAGATTTTAAAAAAGTTGTAATAAATAGTAGACATGAACTGATATTGTTACGAAGTAATACTAATTTGAACGCTGTAAAACTTAATACTGGCGAAGTAGTAGATGATGTTCAGATCAACAAAATCATATGGCGCGTACCGCATGTTAAAGTATCAGACAAAGAAAAAATTGGTTTGTTAAAAGTATTAGAAAAAGATCGTCCACTTCAAATGATATACAGAAATTGGGATCTGTACGAATATCCAGCTTTACCTAAAACTACAAAACATACCTGGTCTATCAAAACTTCATCTCAAATAGAAAAACCAAGATACATTATTATCGGACTACAGACAAATAGGAAAAGCAATGCAAGTTCGGACATGTCTCAATTCGATCACTGTCATGTTCGAAACGTTAGAGTATATCTCAATTCAACTTATTTTCCGTATGAAAACTTAAATGTGAGTTTTGCTAATAACAGAATCGCTTTATTATACGAGCAATACACCAGATTTCAACAGTCGTATTACGGACGTCGTCCGGAGCCCATATTAAGCGAAAAACAGTTTAGAGATTTAGCACCGCTGTTTGTCATTGATTGCTCTAGACAAGCGGATAATCTAAAGACAGGTCCGGTTGTAGATGTGAGAGTAGAAATTGAGAGTGATTCAGAGATACCAGATCAAACTTCAGCATACTGTCTCATTCTGAACGATTGCATTGTTGAATACAAACCATTAAGTAACATTGTTAAGAAGATATCATGAAGGCGGATACTATTATAGTGGAACTCCAAGGATTTAAAGATTCTATAAATAATTTTATTGTCAAAGAATTGACCATTGCGAGTCAGGATCATACACAGACGTTCTTGGTAAAACCACCATATTCATTCCATTACCTAACACAAGAAGAAAAAAAACAGGTGAGGTGGCTAGAAAGAAATCGAGGAATTTACTGGAGCGAGGGCTACATAGACTACAAAGAGTTTCAACGCGTTATTTTACCATACTTAGAAAACAAAAAAATTATCACGAAGGGTTTGGAAAAGATTAAGTGGATTAAAGAGTTATGTACAAACTGTAAAGTGATCGACATAGGTGAGAAGGGATGTCCTAATTTTTCAGAATTAAAAAGAAAGTTTTGTAAAAATAAAACTGATTTTAATTGTGTGAATCATAAAATGAATTGTACATTGAATAATGCTGTCTGTATAAGGAAGTGGTATTTTTATAATAATATGTCTGTATTTAATTTGTTTTAATTATTATTGTGTTCAACATTTAATAAAAATGTCTATCTAATAAGAGTGTTTTATTTATTATAATCAGGGTAACCTACATAACAGACTTTAAATTAGCTGCAGCAAAATGATATTTCTTATGAATTTATGATAAAAATGCAAATATAACATGATTTTAAACGAATTATTCTAATAAAAATACTGAAAGCAAATAACCTACAATTATTATCATTACACTAGAGCTAATTTAGAGTTCGAGTATAAATAAATTAATGATAATACAAAAAAACAATTTAAATAATGAAACAATTTATTTTTATGTAGTTTATTACAATATATAGAATTTAAAACTTATATTGAATAATTATATTATACTTACTAAACTTATATTAATTATAGTGAATAATTATATATTCAAAACTTGTACAATATAAAAACTTAAAACGTTTACACATACCTATACGTCATACATTCCTAACAATAATATAAGTACCCATTAATAATTATGATATAACTTACATAATTTATTATTGCTTATTACTACAAATTAAATACAACAACTTATAAAGTAGACACTTACAAAATAATGATACCAGTTAATAATAACATCTATCCCCACAAAGATTTTTTGATATTTTATTAATTAACGCATGCGTCTCGTCCATAACATGGTCCTCCGATTCAGTCACTACATATTGAGCACTTAACATTACCACGTCATGATTGTCACTTGTAGGTTCTTGTTGTTCGCTGATATCCAACACTTGTACCTGGATCAGTCGTAAACCTTTTTTCTTCTCATTGTTTATGACGAATGATTGACTTGTAGGTAGAGATGACTTCTGTTTTAGACACTCCCGCCTTGTTCGAGGCTTCTTGTTGACAGGTCTGCAGTCTTGTCTTGCCCTAGAATCCATGTTGAGAGGATTTTGTTGTTCTGAGAAATCTGGGATATGCCAGCTTAAACTCGGGGTCGGAAAACGTTGAGCGTATTGTGAGTAGTCGATAATATCTGGAGAATCACACATTTTTGATGATCTGAAATAAAAAAAATAGTCATTAATATTATTTAATTTTATAACAAAAGAGGAAATTTATAAAGATACACAAAACAGAATATACTTACGAATTATTTGCTTTGAACCGATGTGTCCACTCCAACAAGTGACTGCGTAATGTAATGACAGACTATCAATATTGCTTATGATGTATGAATATTCTGGTGTAACCATAGTCTGTACAGTACAATTGAATTCGACAAGTTTGAACCTGTATCCTTGTAGACAGCGCGAACACCTGATAAGTGTTGTATTTCTCAATGCAGCGCGCCTGTGCCGGCGCGTGCTTAGTCATCAGGAATTGTATAGATTTTATACATACGTATATAATTTTGCTTAGTACTTGCTTTATTACTGCTAACCAATTTCAAGTTTCAACATGTTTGAACTCGTGCCCGAGCACCTGTTCGGTGTCAAATTCTACACCGCGCATGCATCTTCAAAGCGATCCAGTATTTTGTCACAATTTCGACGACACATTTGGCGCATTGGTTATGAGCTCGTCATCGCGTCACAATGGTAAGTATTAGTATATGAATGTGCCAAATTCAGTGTCGCGGGTTCGATTCCCGCACGGAACATTAAGTATTTGTTCCGGTCTGGATTTTGTTTTTATGTTTTTTTTTTCGTCATTATTTTATTAAATATAAAAATAATACTCTGAAAAAATTAGCAAATATGAGCCTGGATCAAAACATCTGTTGATGTACCTTAGGTGCATTGTTATCAATCAGGAATAGAAATGAAACAGATTTATGAACATAAAATATTATTTATTTAAGTATAATTATATTTAGTAGGTGTACATAAGTATCAATAAAAGTAAACTTATATAAGACCTATATAGGTACCTAAGGTTGTATAGAGTATTCCTAAACACTGTAGTATTCTTAAACACTGTTTAGCTCTAACTAGTACAAGGGACACCAAGAATACACACATTTTAGAATTGCATACATAATAAAGTCAGGTTCAAAGTAACTTCTGTCGATACTATTTGAATTACATTACACAACAATATTACATTCACATTAAAAGAATAACAATCATTTTATAATAGTAGGTAACACAGTAGGTTGGTTGAAAGATTATCTAACTATCCATTCAGGACGTCATAAGTTTTATCATTTACAATCAATAAAATACATATTAAAAATGTAACTACTGTAATTACATTTAAATTGTGGTAATGCATTACATAAATATAGTTGCGTTACCCCAGGCTAAAGTAGAAACTTTATCAAACGATAGCATTCGTTTATCATCATTGCTCGAAAGTGCTATTTTATTTACGTCCTGAGTGAATATTTCATGTTTTATTGATCTAAACAATACATTTTTTTTGCGAATAACATTGCAATTGTACAAAACATTTTTATAGTCTAACATATTTAATTTTTTGGTAATACATTTTTTTGTACCTTTTGCCTTTTGAATTGTTTTGTTTAACGTTTTAATACAATAAAGCTTTGAGCGCAGTCCTACGAATTCTTTGATAATGTTGCCCCCCATTTCGTCCTTAAATAGTCCTGGAACCTTCTTATTAATAATTGGTAAGTTATACTCATTGCTACAGTCATAATTGCTGGTATCTAAATATTTTAGAAAATGGAGCTTGAAGTCTTTATAAACATCATTACTCTGTACATCATATACTAGACTATCTGTGTCAGTATAGCACAATTCAATTCGGTTACCATAAAAAGGTTTTATGATAGAGTAGTGAAAGTCGTACATGTGAGTCTTAGACAATTCTAATACTGCAAACCCTATGTAAATTGGTTTATTAAGTATAATACGCACAGGCTTCATTTGGATTGCCACTAGATCATCAGAAAATACAGAGGCGCTATGAAAATATGGGCTGGCTATCAATTTTTCAGCACAAGTAGTCTTTTTTGTTTTATTGTTTGAGTCACACCACTTGTTTACTAACTTTACGTCTATTCGATGTTCATTATTTTCCAAAGTCTTTCCGAAAATACTATTGTTTAATAATTTGAAAAAGTCTTGTTCAAACGTTGACTCTGCTTTTTGACGTAACTGGGTGTTAATATCAATATACTGCTTTAAAAAACAACTTTGCTTAAATATAATAGCGCGATGGATTCTTCTTAATACTAAACCGTGCTGTAAACATTTTTTTAAATGTACGTAATGAATAACATAGTGATATTTATCGTACAAATTAGGTATTAGCTTTTTATTCTTACCACCAGGTGGCAAGCATTTTTCTGGACAAAAGGGAAAGTCGTTGTGTTGCATGTGCAAATTCTCCGGATATATTAAATCAACCTCAAGAATGTAACCGTTTTCCGCAGTATCACTGATGTTTGCTAAGTTCAATTGTAAAAAATCAATTTCTTGTCTATTCATAAATTTAAAATCGGAATAGGGTAGGGATTGACACATGCTATAACCATATAAGTTGTTACAATCTAAATATATGATAAATGAATTTGGACGTGTTGGATCGTAAGTATCTAAATATTTATGATTGGCTTTGACATGTCTTTTAGAACACATACAAACACCTCCTCGAATACCTTTTTGTATCATTCTAAAAATTTCAATATCACTAATCAATTCTAATTTAACTCCTGTTTTTAAAAGCATTGCATCAAAAGATAGACTTGGTGCTGTAAGATAGAACGCGGGATCGAGATTGTAATGTAGTTTACAAGTTTTTCGAAAATTTTCAAATACATCTGTTAGCAATAGAACATCTGTTTTGAGATACAAATCTGTGTACATACCCATGTTTTGAATATTAAATACTGACCAAACAGACCGAGCGTGTTCATAGTCTTCGTCGGTCACTGTCTCATTAGTTATGGAGTTAAAAAAATATTTTTTAGATGGTAAACATATATCTTCATAACGTTCCCATTGAGACATATAGTCATATGGATACACTCCTTTACGAGTCAGTAGGTTAAATTGTTTTTTATTAGGAAAATAAGATTTTAATTGTTTAAATTCTTGTTTTTTCATGGTATTAACCAACTTTTCTAAGCTAGTTCCTAAAAACTTGAAAGAATCTACAAACCGGACCTGGATGCTTCCCCCGGTAGAAATCGGAATAAATTTAGTGAATGAAATATAGTTTTCTTTTGTTTTAGGTATCACTTTAATAGATCCAGGAGCTTCACCTAATTCTTTTATGAAAAGGTGGCAATCGTATCCGGACAAATTATGAAAAAATACTGGCAAAAATGTAGGTAGTTTGTATTGTAAGTTACAATAACTATGAGCTGCGCCACGATATTTACCAGTCAAGTGACAATGATCGCGAACCCTATCGCCAAACAAGAACTGCTCACAAATATAACATGTTATCGCGTTTTCAAAGTCGTGAGCATTATCATTTGAGTAAATCATAGGAGCATTATTTTTTAAAATATCGTAAATTTTTTGTGCATCTGTATAGATAGACTTCACAAAATTTGATACACAATCCGAACCGCGATAAGAAACGTAACGATTGTGGCTTTCGTCTAGCGTACACGTAATATGATAAGCGAAAGCTACAGGCACATGTCGCTGTCGCGTTATAGTACTCGCCTTAGTAGGGTCAGGGTCACAAGATTCATACCGTTCTAGCATTGTCTCAAAATCTGCGTATATAACAAATGGTACAATTTGCTTTCTATTATAATTTTTAAACTGTATAAAAGAACCCATTGGAGGTAGTTCAGTGGCGACACCTCCACAACTATGCGAACTAAGATCATCGCATGAATTAAAAAACATTAAACAAATGTCACAAAAGTACAGTTTACTGTGGTGTTTTGTTATTTGATTTTTAACAAGTCGCGGCAAGTCTTTAATGAGACAGTAATGTGATAAATCATCTCTTTCTAAATAAAGTAAATGAATCACCTTTCCGTTCAAGGTTTTTGGTTTGTAAAGCGGTCCTATAACGGTATTATTTTTTAAACCATAAATGTAAATGCAAATTTCGGGGTTATTCACTTCGAATCGCGCAATATCTGAGAAATTCACTGGAAATGATATATCCTCTACATTTAACACATTACGAAAATCAGGGTAAGAAGATACTCTTTCAGGATGACTCTTAGCTGGATATAAAGCAGCAACAACAGACCATAAAAAACAATATTCGTCATTATTGTGGATATTAACACATGCTTTTTTCGATTTTATTGCAGACGGCAATTCGATAAAGCCTGAACCGCGCAAAGGCTGATATTTGTTAACATTTATTTCCAAATGAGAACTGCTCAAGAATGTCCATCCACTGTCTCGGTCCTGAAATTCTTCTATCTTTTTTGTTAAAGTGTTTTTTACTTGAGACAATAATGAATCAAATTCATAATTCTGATGTATAGTAACGTTTTTTGTGGCAAATGATTTCATCTCTTGAGAATCATTTTTAAACATTAAAAACAAAGCAAAATATTCGAAATTAACTTTTAGAGAAGTATGTTCTTTAAGAGACATGTCAATTAACGTTTTAATTTTGCTCCAAATATTGTTAAGAAATGGATCTAGAGAATAATTCTCAGACGGATCGACAATTCTATAAGAAGCTATACGATTACGAAATGCAGAATGTATTATTTCAACACCTTCGCAAAAATACGAAATATTTTTGTTTTTATGATTAGTACTGCGTAGGTGACCTGTCCACTGACTGCGCTCAACGGATGTATTGCAAACAGTACAGAAAGGCATTTTTGTATATTATTAGACCTAATGTCCACGTAAAATAGAGTAAGTTTTAGATTAACAGCACAAACAAAAGATACTAATGATCAAAGACTTATAATTTTAACCTAACCTTAGAATAAACTGTTAACTTTATAATTTTTATAAAGTATATATAATTATTATATTATTTTATATTTATGTTGTCACTGTAAAACACGGGCTCCGAGTCTTGAAAAACTACATAGACCCGTCTCATAAATGTCTGCAGCGCGTCCCACTGCGGAGTGTCTTTATTAATTTGCACTTTAAGTGCAACTAAGGCTTTCTTCCACCGTTCAAGTGGAGTCGTGGACGCTGCATCGGACTTATTGTATACTTTTACCTCCACGTAAAAGTCACCCTCAATGTACGGCGCCGTCCGCCGCAACTTCCCGTTAGCAACTCTGCTCACGAGAGACGACGTGAGCTCCTCGCCGCCGGTTGCTGGTGCGCGTTGCTCGCTATCCTCCAAGCCGAAGAGGTCCGAGCGATGTTGTTGTGGTTGTTTTTTACTGTAAAAATAAAATAATATAAGTACCTTATCATTACAATAACAGCACCTTGTAAACGTTCTATCAAAAAAGAACCAATGGAATTATGAATCATTGGATTGTGGTGTGGTTTTAAGTATAGAAATAAATCCACTACTAACGTATAACACTCCTATTGGAATAAAATACATAAATACCTAAAGACAAGAAATAATAGAAATTACCTTGATTTAGATTCCGATTGCGAGGTGGAGGTGCTCTCAGAAGCTTTACGCTTAGGAGATTTCTTTTTGGACTGCACCTTTGCAGCCTCAGGTGCGCGACGTGGGTATTCAGATTCGGAGTCAGACCTGTAATCGAGTAGACAACAATTAATTTCAAATAAAAAAAGTCTGTAAAGAAGATTAGAACAATTGAACGCTCGACTTGGATTGTGGTGTGGTTTTAAGTATAGAAATAAATCCACTACTAACGTATAACACTCCTATTGGAATAAAATACATAAATACCTAAAGACAAGAAATAATAGAAATTACCTTGATTTAGATTCCGATTGCGAGGTGGAGGTGCTCTCAGAAGCTTTACGCTTAGGAGATTTCTTTTTGGACTGCACCTTTGCAGCCTCAGGTGCGCGACGTGGGTATTCGGATTCGGAGTCAGACCTGTAATCGAGTAGACAACAATTAATTTCAAATAAAAAAAGTCTGTAAAGAAGATTAGAACAATTGAACGCTCGACTTATGAAACACAAGGACAGTGAAATAACATAATTATTTTAAAAAAATACTTACGTACATTTTATAGAAGTATTCGGTATTCGTAATTAACAATAAACTTAAGTGGAGCTTGTCACTAGAAGACGTTGGAGCGAATGTGAATTTTCATATAAATTAATCGAATTTAAGTAAAGAAAAATACCATCTCAGCAAATTTAACCTCATTACAAATTAAACCTTAAATCTTAGTATTACAATTGTATTACTAACTTATGTCAGTTACGTCCATTTAAATCATAATATTGATTCCGTCAAAATGCAATTTTATCGTGAGAAATGAAATATAAAACCAGCATTTGTCCGGTACCTTGCTTAGGTATCTATGATTACTACTATTTATGTAATTTCTGTATGTTTGTTTATTTAAAAAATAATAACAAGACATCATTATGCACGGTTGTAAAATAATAGATTTTTTAAGACGCATGTGAAAAATCTGGAACAAATATTTGGTGATTATACTTTATTATATAATTATAATATTTAAGGTACTAACGCTTGCTGCACGAATTTATTAACTTAATTATTAACTTATAGGAAAAGGGATTGCGATAGGGATTCGAACCTGAAACCTGGAAATATACATAAGCCTATTTATACCAGGGGTATTCACAATCCTGTTTGCAGAGTAGAATTTAACCTGTACTTTGATCATATAGGGATGACGCCAGCGTCATCAATCAATAATTTATGTGTAGAAAAGTTTTGAACGGATACGCGTAACAAAACTAGTTTATTACGTAATACGAGTATGTTGCAGTCAAACTGCAAATATTAAACCATCATCTGTAATAGAAATATAAGTATAGTATATTAATAAAATCGTATATAGTAGAAGTTATATTGATATCTTACAATTTTTACAATATAAATAGTATTTTTAAACAATCCCTAGACAAAAAAGTTAGTCATTAAAAATATTTTTATACACATTTATTTATTGTAACTACAAAGTCATAAAGGTTATAATTATTACAATAAAGTAATTTCCAAGATGAGTGTGCCGTACCGAAACTGAAGTACCTATTTTATGAACATAGGAAGTCCTGTATAAGACAAATTTAAACTATGTGCGCAACAAGCGTAGTGCTTATCATGCATATTATTATTATGGTTCCCATGGACACCTTACATACAACAACATATGGTCAGCAAATTATTGCTACTTGCAATTTTGCAGTTTCACAGACTGTAAAGACTCATTTACACTCACTCGTAACAATCATCTGATACGGTCGATTCCAACGTCGCACTAAGGAGCATTTTGACTTCAAAACCGAACAAAAATGACGCTTACAAATTTCTGTAAATGTCACTCAAATTAGGATTTTATTACACCTAAGTAATGGTACTATCATAAAACGGTCCTAACTCGGAACCCGCATCATACAGGATTAAAAAATGAAAATCGTGTATGTTTTTTTTACTAATTAGTACTTTTGTAATAGTACCGAGTTATATCGGGTTTTAAATTTACTTTTGTGGTAAAATATAGAGTTTCAGCACATCAAAACAGTAAAAACCTTTTCCACATAATTCCACCACTTTGAAATATAGGACTTTTAAAGTGATATAAGAATACTAGCTGATCCCCGTGGTTTCACCCCGCTGCTCGGCTCCTATTGGTTGTGGCACGATGTTATACAGCCTTCCTCGATAAATGGACTATGCTACACAAAAAGAAATTTTTCAACTTAAACCAGTATTTCCTGAGATTAGCGCGTTCAACCAAACAACAAACTCTTCAGCTTTATAATATTAGTATAGATTTCAATTATTCAGCAATTTTATGAACTTTATATAAATATATGATTTTCTTTATTCACTTACGTATTTTTATTCATTTCCAAGCAAATAAAACTGCTAATGAATTTTGTCCGGAAGAATACAATATAGCGAAACTGATCGGACGTACACACACCGAACGGTAAATAATAGTGTAAATGCACCTTAACTCAGCGCGACGTGCGGTTGGATAGCAATCAGTACCAGACGTAACGTGTTCATTATCAAGTAAGTAGTGTCGTCTGGGTGAATTTAATTAAATTAAAATTTCGGATGTCCTCGACACATAATCTGAGTGTGCGTTGAACCTCTGGGGTAAAAGCGCTATCTCTAACTTTGTGGAGAGACATAGTGACAATCTGTCCCAAATTTTAGTTTAATGTATACGGTAGCCTAAAATTCAGATGTCCTTGGTGCCACTCTGGCTGCAAAAACTGAGTGTGTGTTGAACCTTTGCGGTAATGCACTATCTCAAACTTTGTGGAGAGACATGAGACAATCTGTCCTGAAGTTTAGGTCATCGGTTCAGACAGCCGACGCATTTACTTGTTTAATAAACGTGTAAATTTTCATCTATATGAAACGAAATTAAATTAAAATTTCGGATGTTTTCGACACATAATCTGAGTGTGCGTTAACCTCTGCGGTAAAGCGCTATCTCTAACTTTGTGGAGAGACATAGTGACAATCTGTCCCAAGTTTTAGTTTAATGTATACGGTAGCCTAAAATTCAGATGTCCTTGGTGCCACTCTGGCTGCAAAAACTGAGTGTGTGTTTAACCTTTGCGGTAATGCGCTATCTCAAACTTTGTGGAGAGACATGAGACAATCTGTCCTGAAGTTTAGCTTACCACGTTTCATGTAGATTTAAATTAGGAATAAATTCAGTAGTGGTGAAATGTGTAGTGAAACTATGAAAGAATGACAGTAAAGTAGTGTAGTGAAACAGAGTTGTGATCACAAAAGGTTCTTCTCAGGACCGCAAATTCGTGTTTCTTAAAACGAAACGTCAAAACGTACCCTCCAATTTTCAGCTGAAATTGACAGAGGTGAACGAAGGAACGACAGGTAAGACTAGTTTTAAAACGCGAATTTGGAATAGGAACTATTGGGCATTGAATTTTAGAACTGAAAGGTGGAATAGGCGCCGAACCAGTATTTTTGTACATTCTATTCTATTCCACAACCATCGATATCAGAAATATTATTGGGAATTCTACCCCACCAGTGACGAAGGCGAACGGAGTGAGCCGTAGGAACGGCAGGTGGGGTAGAATGCCCAATAATATACTACTTACTCCCCATCTGGAGGCGACTGCCCTCCAGCGCGTCTATGAGTGGCGCGTGGAGGCGCAGCGCCGGGGTGTATCCCCGCTGCCTCGAGAAGTCGAGGCGCGGCGGGAAGAGCTCCGGCGCGATCTCAGGGCAGTATGGAGGGCACGACTGTCGCTACCGACGGCAGGGCACGCCGCAATCGCGGCGGTAAGACCCCTCTTTGAGGAGTGGCTGGATAGGAGTCACGGCGTCCTGACCTACCGCATGACGCAGGTCCTCACCGGACACGGAAGTTTCGGGAGGTACCTGTGTCTAAGGAGAAAGGAGGAAACGCCTGGGTGTCACCACTGCGAAGATCGCCCGGAGGACACAGTAGAGCATACGGTGCAAGACTGCCCCGCTTGGGCAGAGCACCGACGTGTCCTCACGGCGGCGATAGGCGGAGACCTCTCGCGCCCGGCATTGGTTGCGGCCATGCTGCGGGGCGAGACGGAGTGGGAAGCGGTCGCCTCCTTCTGCGAAGCAGTAATGCTCGCGAAGGAGGAGGCGGGCCGCGTGAGAGAGAGGACAATGTCCTCCCTCCGCCCCACCCGCGGTGGTGGACGCCCACGGCGATGGACGTCGCAAGACGATCTCCGGCCATCGTAGGCGCGGGCATGCGGGCGGCGAGTAAAGGGCAACTCGCAGCCCGACCATGGACCATGCCCGGGTCGACGGCGCGTTGTGTTCCACGCGCGCCTCAAAGAGCGTCAGCATAATGACGGGGCCCCCTCTCTAGAGGGCCAAAGCCTGCCGGGGTCGCGGGACTTATATCATTACCGTGACCCCGGGACATAAAGGGCTACTGAAGGACACCGTGGATTTTAGTCAGTACAAGTCTGACAGTCCCTCCCGCCCTGCCCGGGGTGGGAGGACTCATTTGATGATTTTACCACGATAAAAAAAAAGTACCTACTCCCTTTTCTTTCAAATCATTTCTTAAGCAATCCATCCATCTTTTCTTTGGCCTTCCTCTCCTTATCTCTTGTTGAATCTGCAACTTATTCCATAAACATAACTTGGACCAACATTGGATTAAATAAGACTTGATTAATTGGGTGATTGACCAAAGAAAACATGCTGGCTCAATTAAATGAGTTCAATGTAACAATCACTAATCTGTTGAACGGAAGTCATGCCGCAACATTATCCATTGTATTTATATGAGAAATGAACTCTGTTTGTCTGTAACCTTTTCACATCTTATCGGCTGAACAGATTTCGTTGGAACATAATAACGTGTCTCTGTAATCCCAGATGGTTTAGGCAGAAGTGCACATAAATGGAATATGTATAACACTCACCGCCCATGAGAGAACAGGCAAGCCTGTTGCCAATAATCAGACAAAAATCTGGATCTTGGGATTTGGACTAAAAACTTATAGAGAAACGCAATTACACTGACGCACGACCTGGGAACCAAAATCAGGACCTGATATTCAGCAGTCGAGCTTGGAACCGCTACACCAATACAATAATTCGCGCCACCTACTCGGGTGAAGTCGCAGGCAATGTTAGTAGATACATAACCCCTGATTCTATGGTGATTGTTAAGCACAAATTCTTTTGTTTCGCCTCGTATCGACTTGCCATAAAATCTCGCCTTGAACAATTCGTGTCGGAGAGTGACCTTTCTTACATTGCGTAAGTAAACCAATTTATTGTTATAAGTGCGTAGGTTAACGACCAAAATGCAAGTTTTAATTTTGTAATCTGTTAATTCGTGAGAAAGTCCCAAGTTTAATTATTCGTCAGTGTTTTCTCAGGTGAGATTTTTAACTAAATATATTATCAATATCATCATCATCGCCCGTAACACTTCCACAGCTGAACAAAGGGTTCCTCGTTCCCCCGTAGGCTACCACGCCGAACGACAATTCGCCACTAGCATCCGTGGGCTGCCTCTGACCAACAACCATCCAGCAACTCACGATGTCCAGACGGGTCCAATCCAGACGCGATATACCTACCCTATGTGGAAGGCGAGTTATGGGTGACTCGCCCTCCGATCATGGACCATGCCTGGGTTGACGGCGCGCCTCAAAGAGCTGTCAGCAATCTGACGAAGCCCCCTTAGAGGACCAAAGCCTGCCAGGGTCGCAGGACTGTCTCATCAGATAAACGTGACCCTGGAACGTAAAGGTGTATCACTGTGGATTTTAGGCAGTACGATTCTGTCAGGGCCTCCCTCCTACCCTGGGCGGGAGGACTCATTTGATGATTTTACCACGATAAAAAAGACAGTATTTACCTACCGATATTTTTTTCTTATGTGACAATATAGCCGTCTACTATAAAGGCAATTAAATGAAAAACCAATTTATCGAACCCCTAGGTGCCTAAGTTTTTCCATTTAAAGCCACCACTATGCTCATTTCACCTTTATCTACTTCTTTTAAAGTGTCGGCACTTAAATAAATTCCACTAGATATAAATGTCAAAAAGAAATATCAAGACAAAGCTAGACATTTTTCGTTTAAAGTTAAAAATATTCTAGGTGTCGCCGGTAAAAATAGTGCCTGAGGGATTACATGAAAGCGAGGTTATTAAAAGCGGTTTTGAGAGTAAACTTGGAATATAGAATGACAAAACAGCTAAGGATTAAATGTATGTACAATATAGGTACTAAGATTCACATTCAAGATTCACAGTATACAAAGTAAAGTACTCATTATACTTTACTTTGCATACCGAGGATTCTTTCACTTCCATGCTTGAGCGTATAAAGGTTTATTATTTGAGAATAAGTATACGTGGTAATCCAGTAAATATCTACATAGGAGTAATTTTGAATGGCTATCAAAATGATTATGATACCTTTTATATTATAATTACACTGAGTATAATGTAGATGTACAGACGCCAGCAGGTCAACTCCGAACCTGTCAAATTTTACCAATCGAATATTAACCTTCCATTATTGTGATAAGGTTGAAAATCTATTAAAGAAATTTGACAGATTGAGGTAGATTGATGTGCTGGCCTCTGTACTTACTTTATTTAATTTTGAACAAACGCCTTTATGCCAGATTCAGGCTGCTTTTCCACCAGAGATGCGCTATGCTACGTTGCTGCGGATGCGTTTGATATCCACCAATCATATTCACTGGTTTACATAGCACAGCACTGGTGGAAACGGATTCTTGTGACAGCACATCTTCGTAGCGCAGCTACGCATCTTCATAGCGCAGCTACCTTGTGACAGCACATCTTCGTAGCGCAGCTACGCATCTTCATAGCGCAGCTACCTTGTGGCGGCGCATCTTCATAGCGCAGCTACCTTGTGACAGCGCATCTTCGTAGCGCAGCTACCCATCTTCACAGCACAGCTACATAGCGTAGCATCAGTGGAAACGGTCACACAGTTTCGTAGCTCAGCTTTTACATCCTCGCAGCACAGCTACATAGCGCATCTCTGGTGGAAAAGCAGCCTTAGTCAGGCGTCTCCCTCCCGCCGTACGGTGTCATATTTTCTTTCTCTTTCTTCACGCGTATAAGTAGTTCTAGTATTGGCGCCGCGATGTTCGTTCATGACGTGTCTATATTTAATACGTCATTGCTATTATAGGCGTTTTGTTGAATTTGCTGTCTTAGAAGCCCAAACAACCAGAGTATCAGACCGAACTGAAAGAAAATGCTAAAAATTAAAACTGACATAATGATAGTGTGGAAAACATGGTCATAGCAATCCTCATCGGCCAATTGCAGCGACGATAATCGACGTTGGAGTACATCAGCCTCCCCAGACAAACGAGAAACGAAAACGCAGATTTTTAACTTAATTCTCTAAATAATAAAGCCCTCTGGTGTTTATACAAACACAGCTACATATCCCCTCACCTAACTCTCATTTGAACTGAGGTGCTAAACAAACATACTCCATATTTCTCTCGGGTCTCGGACAAGCTGGTCAATGTTCCAACAGACAAGCAAGCTAAGTGTGCTGCTGAAAGTTGAAAGCAAAGCTATGCTATTCTTTATAAGAAATCTCATCGCTGGACTCTACGTTGTTCTCTACGACGAGAATTAATCTGAATAAGGCTTGTACAGGAACTTGGAGCTTGGCACAAACGAATTTAGGCTTAAAACTAATTGTGGATGAGATCGGGTTGTGGATGACGATAAAGATGAAATGATAGAGATGGAAATAGGAGTACATTTTTCCATATTTTTTGAATTGTCTGCCCCACTGCTAGGCAAAGATCTCCCCCTTATCCTTCTTCATCCTTACATAGTGCCTTTTCCGGCTCATCGTGCCAACTTTTCTTTGGCCTGCCTGGGTTGCGATGCCCGTCTTCAGGCACCCCTTTATCTAAACATATAATAAATCTGTAGAAGGGTCAATTCTGTACATTGAAAATATTGAAAAAATAAATAGCGGGGGGTGTTGCTGGATCGATACCAAACCCAAATATGTGATTAAAAAAATTTTTGTCTGTCTGTCTGTCTGTCTGTCTGTCTGTCTGTATGTGCAGGCATCACGTGAAAACTAACGGTTCGATTTCGATGAAACTTGGTATAATTATACCTTACTATCCTGGGCATAAAATAGGATACTTTTTATCCTGGAAAAATACGTAGAAAAAAAATCTTATTTTTCAGTTTTATTCATAGACGTTGTTCTGTAGAACCGCGAACACACGTTGCATTACCCGCAGTGGATTCAGCGCCGTAACCTGTAGCGCCGAAAGTCGGATTTGGCTTGAACCGTTTGCGGCACACGCGGGCCACGCCTCCCCGACTCCTATATAAGGAGCCGCGTTCCGCGCCGCGTGATGCATATAAATTCTGAATTTTGATGCGAGCGGACGTGTCCAGTGTGGCGAGCGTAGTCGTCCGTGGAATTAATATTGTATGCGTGTCATTTTAAACCGTGCTTTTCAGCGCGACCTTTTTGATTACTGTTCCGATCAGTTATTTGTAAATGCAAGGTCGGAATTACTATGAAAAAAATACTTACTACAGAACGCGAGCTCAACAGCAGTAGCTCAATAGAGGGATCTCCTTAATTATTATAGGCTTAGCCGTATTTGGGTCCAATAGATATTTATAAGATGTAATTGTCAGAGTAACTCAAAATGGAGAAATAAACCATCCACGCGAAGACCGACATCCGCGCGAACGGAGTCGCGGGCGGAAGCTAGTCTATACTAATACTAGCTGACCCGGCAAACGTTGTTTTGCCATATAAATAATTTTAAAAAAATTTTGGTGTGGACTACCCCTAACATTTAGGGGGATGAAAAATAGATGTTGGCCGATTCTCATAGATACCGGATAAGCACAAAAAATTTCATCAAAATCGGTCAAGCCGTTTCGGAGGAGTATGGCAACGAAAACTGTGACACGAGAATTTTATATATTAGATTATAAAGCAAACGAGTTTCTTCGCTAATCTCGTCAAAATCTACGAGTTCGAATTAAAAAATACTTTTGTGTTGGATAGTCCATTTATCGAGGAAGCCTTTAAGCTACACAACATCACGCTATGACTAATAGTAGCCGAGCAGAGGGTAAAACCGCGCGTAACAGCATATAGCATATAACCCTGCATCACAAATTCACGTCTGTACTGAGCAATTACCCAAAATGAGAAGCAGTCTTTTTAACTACTGACAGAGCTTGTTTACAGACAAAATATTACCTTTTCTACCTAAGATGTAACGTGATAAGTAAAGCGCAGTCTGATGTTTGCAGAAACTGATTTATTACTTGATATGGGCATCCTGTCCAGCCAAGTACTGTAGGTATAATATTTTTTTAATTAAAATTAATTGTTGTCGGTAGTTAATTTACTTAATTTGCCTGTAGGTACTTCAAGTTGAAGGTCATTTAAGTTCTTAATTTTCAAAATAAATACGAACTTACTTGCAGTTTGGAATGAAGTAAGTACCTACACTACAGCAAAGAGTAAGTAGTGCCGTTTTGAAGCGCTCACGAGCTCAGTGAGCTCGGCTCACTTCTCGCAAATGAGCGCACAATCGAACTCAATTGTTTTAAATTTCGATCAATACATATAGCCATTGATCGAAGGTTTAAAAAATTCCAAAAATAAAACACGGTTTGTCAACGAGACACCGACCGTTCGAATTTCAAAATCCAATGTTTTTTATAGTGGTACAAATGAATCTCGGGGACTTGCGCCGCGTTGTGTACGAAGAGGCTTAGAAGCAGTGGTGTTCAAAGTTGCTTTAAGGCAATCACTTGCTTAATGCTTAATGCTTTATATTTTAAACGCGCTTTTTTATATGCTTTATTAAAGCATGCTTTTTTAAACGCGTAGGCAAAGCATGCTGCCACTCACCGCGCTTGCTTTAAGTTAAAGCAAGCGCGGTGAGTGGCAGCATGCTATAAAAGAATATTACATCGCGTTTATGAATTACGATAAAACAGAACCGTTAAAAATACAATGAACTTTCCTTCATCAAGATTATAATATCAATATTTCGTGTCATAATACTGAATTTATTTACACTAAAATGGCTTAAATCTGTTTTTTTAACTTGCTATCGTTAAGCAATTAAAAAAACAGGTTCAAGCGATTTTCGACCTTATTGTCATTTATGCAAACACCGGATTTAATGAAGGAGCAATGTTAGCGAACGAGAATGTGAGAAAAAACAAACCAAATTTTAAATGTCAATAAGGGCGAAAATCGTTTGAACCTGTTTTTTTAATTGCTGAACGATAGCAAGTCAAAAAAACAGCTTCAAGCGATTTTCGACCTTATTGACATTTATGCAAACACCTGATTTTAATGAAGGAGCAATGTTAGCGAACGAGAATGTGAGAAAAAACAAACCAAATTAAAAATGTCAATAAGGTCGAAAATCGCTTGAACCTGTTTTTTCAATTGCTTAACGATAGCAAGTTAAAAAAACAACTTCAAGCGATTTTCGACCTTATTGACATTTATGCAAACACCTGACTTTAATGAAGGAGCAATGTTAGCGAACGAGAATGTGAGAAAAAACAAACCAAATTAAAAATGTCAATAAGGTCGAAAATTATAGATAGTCAATATACATATATTGCGTGTCCTATCACTGTCACTGTTTAGTTTAACACTATAAAACACGAATCAAAATAGCGTAGGTATGTTTATGAGAGCCAAAATCGTCCGCGGTGCTTATAACGATTACGCACACAACCGACCGGAATCGCTCCCCTCGCGGCCCCTGCTTAATGCTTATTCATTGCTTGTTGCTTTTCGCGCGACGGACAGAGACAGAGAGTTCGATGTAAAAGCAATAAGCAAATAGCAACTTGTGAGAGCCACGATAGCATTTGCTTTATGTTATGTGTATTAAGCACGGTGCTTTATTTTGCTTTATGATATATTAACCACCACTACTTAGAAGAGACTAGTCTGTTAGTCGCCTTAGGAGACTGTTGTCTTCACCTTCTGGAAGTTACAGTTAGTTAGCTGTAGGTTAATGATGTGTCCAGTAAAACAAAGATATTTTGGAGAGCCGCTGTGCTTGATAGACGTCCCATCCTAAAAGGTTAAATGTGTAGTGAACAAAAGGTTTTAAATATTTCCACGTTAAGAATCATTTTTGATTCACTGATAAGAAGTTCCGGACGAAGTTCTCCGTCCCATCAAGGATCAGGCATCAATCAAATCAAATCAAAATCAAATGTTTTTATTTCACATAGGCCCCTGAGGGCACTTATAAAACGTCGACAACAGGTGCTCGGTTCGGGTTGGTCGATTCCATGGAGAAGAACCGGCAAGAAACTCCATGGTTACTCTTTTAAAAATATGGTATGTTTTACAAAAGAATTGTTACAATTTTTGAATAGTTACTTATATATGTGAGAAAAAGGTAGGCTTGGTAAGGAAGTCCTTACAAAAATTAACACTATCAAAAAAAAATGAAAAAATAATAATAATAATATACACGACGACCTACATTCACAAACAAGGACTATGAAAGAATCTATATAAAAAAGAAAGTTCATTAATTTGCTGAAACTTCCTGACTACCTGAGACGCTATTGGAACATAACACGTCGTATTGACCGGGCGTCCACGACGTCTTTCGCTACTACTAGATAAACTTCTTACTCAGAACCTTTTAAATAAACATTTTTCATTTTTTTTTTCATTGATGGGGAGCGATAAATGCGGAAGAATAGTAAAATCTATACTTATAATAAATCTGTAGAAGGGTCAATTCTGTACATTGAAAATATTGAAAAAATAAATAGCGGGGGGTGTTGCTGGATCGATACCAAACCCAAATATGTGATTAAAAAAATTTTTGTCTGTCTGTCTGTCTGTCTGTCTGTCTGTATGTGCAGGCATCACGTGAAAACTAACGGTTCGATTTCGATGAAACTTGGTATAATTATACCTTATTATCCTGGGCATAAAATAGGATACTTTTTATCCTGGAAAAATACGAAATAAGAAAAAAAAATCTGTATCAAACCTTATTATGGAACCACTGGCGACACCTATTATCAAAGTAGAACATTACGCCACGCCTGCCTCCATTGATTTCTAAAAAGGTTCCACCACTCACCACTAGATGGCGTTGTGCCTATGACGCGCGGTTCTGAATCTCGGTGATTATTATTATTATATTATTATGTCGTTTATTTATCTTTACAATCATATTTATACATTTTTAAATATTTTTACAAAAAAGAAATAAAAAAAAAACATTTAAAAATATAAAAATAGTGATCCACCGGTGTGGGAGCAGGGTCCAAGCTACCGGTGGTTAGGGCTCCAGAGACAGGAACCTCCTCACAATGCGAGCCGTATCGAGGAGAACTGCCTTCTGAATCAGGCCCTTGATCCAACCCCCTAATATTATTATTATTATTAGAACGCGAGCTCAACAGCAGTAGCTCAATAGATTTTCTTAATTATTATAGGCTTAGCCGTATTTGGGTCCAATGGATATTTATAAGATGTCATTGTCAGAGTTACTCAAAATGGAGAAATGAACCATCCACGCGAAGACCAACATCCGCGCGGACGGAGTCGCGGGCCGAAGCTAGTCATAAATAAAAGTCTATGATACCATAGTAAATAGATTTATTGGCGTATAAAAAGAACTTAAAAATAAGAATAAGTCATTCAGAATTAACCATAAAACTTATTTCAATACATTCGTTTTGTTCGCAAATGATACTAGTAATTAAATTAACGATAAATTCTTTAACTTTAACATATTAAATTAAAAAGGTAAGGCACGCTATGATATTCATTACTTCATTAGGCAGTTTCTAAAAAAGTGAATTATTTTGTGACAAGAAGTATGATGTATACTTACAACAGATTTTCATACAAGATGCCACTTTTTAATAAATTGTGCAATAAACAATTTTGGTAAAAGGTTATAAAATGTGTTAAATAAACATATTATTATTATACAAACGTATTTTGAGCAATAACTGGGACCAAAATAAATACAATAAATAATCGTTGATGTTAAAAATAAATTTATTTCGATAAAATTGACATGTTATTGCATTGTATTCCTCACATCTTTCTACATCCCAAAACAGTAATAAAATCGCTATTAAAATAGAATTTATAGTTCATACATTCATAATTCAGAAAATGTAGAATTTTCAAAAAAAAAATCCCTAGCCGCTATCAGTTGCAATCTTTGACATTAATTTTCGCCATCACATCAAAATTTCATTATCAAAAAGAAAAAATATTTTAAATTTTGAACAAAACATGCCCAAAAACTTAAAACTATAAAAATAAGTAAGTCATAAGAGAAAAGAAAAGAACTCGAAAACAAGACGAGATAACAACAGGAAACAATAAAATATAAGCAAAGATGTAAAAAATACTGGGACCAATAAATTTGAGTTTTTGCTCAAAGTTTTTACTTTTGGTTTTCACTCAGATGCCGCACATGTTATTACACACGATAGCGATCAAAATAATGACCATGTTAATCAAGAAATCATAAATTCCAGTGAAAACTGGCTAGCCTCGTTATGTCACCAGAATCCTTATTTGGATCGCATCGTGCGTCACGCAAAAGAAATCTCTTGTCAACACTCACGAGTATTTCCTCATCAGTAAACTTTACAATCTAAAGATGTTTTTAACAATCGAGCTAGAAAATTGTGTTGCTTTAAAACCACAACCTTGAAACAACCCTTTGCCAGGGTAGGTTTTGAAGATGTTTGTTTTTCTTACTCTAACATTTTTGCCTATCGTTATACTTACATATATAACCCCGGCTTTGCAGTCTAAGTACGATAAATTAACACTTGCTTTAGTTATTAGAAACAATCCTCGGATCTTTTAACATATGGATCTCAAGGACCATAGACTCACGTCCCGATCTCGAGACTTTTTTCTCTATGCAGTGGACTCAACGTCCACATATCACAGCCACTGTACGACACGGTACAATAACACTAAAGGCAGATACGACCAAACCTGCCTTCATAAAAAAAGATAGAAATCTCAAATTCTCAGAAGACACCCGAATGGTCTACACACTAAAGTCTTAACACTTAAAGTTCATTTTCGCTTAAGCATTGAGGAACGTGGATTAACTACAACTAACTAAATAAGCACACCGTCACAATCAAACAAAATACTGAATCTCTCGACTACAATTATTAACTTAACGTCTACAATGCAAGTTGGAACAGTCTTAATACATTCTCTATTAACTTAACTATATAGGTGTTCAGTTTCTTACTTGAGAACATCATGGTATAGTATCTACAACTAGTTTCAAAATCAAACATCAAGTTTTACTTTAAGTACTCGATGGTCCAAATAACTAACACTAAAAACTAATTACATGGGCCTTACTTGCATCGCAGGTTAGAAGATATTTAATGCTAAGGGTGAGAATCTACTTGGTGGAGTTTCCCGAGCTGCCGACTTTGTTTTTGAGCCAGTTGTTGGTGCGAGTTAGAATGTCAGGCTGTTCTGCTGACACCTGCCAGGCTTCCAGATTCACCTTCTTGATTTCTTCACACGGAACGATAGGGTTGCTGTAAAGATAAACCAGAATGAGTAAACAATGTCGGAATAAAATTATCATTAATGAAGGCAAATGTCACAATAAGAAGGAAAACTGCTTTCAATCCAGCAATGATGAACATATTTACAAAGTAACAATTGGAGCAGGAAGCATCACAACGAAGGTCTTTAGTGTCTGTTATCAATCTGCATCCTACTTTCTATCAGGAATTGAATCATTGAGACCAACGATATAGATAGACATCCACCACGAAAACCATATAACCTTCAGAGACTACCGTAAACAATGCCCAATGGTCAAAAACAACATTTTCTTCCAATAACAAAGTTATTTTAATTATCTCTGTATGTTTGCGTCATGTTGGGCCAAGAGTATACCTTGAAGCATCCTTTTGTCTCTTTATACAAATGTTCTAGACATATGAATGCTAAGGTTTAGTAAATCTATTTTTAAACTAAGTACCTTTTCGTTTCGTTTTGATTTGTTGTTTTGTGAAACAGCACATTCTGAAGTATTTGGCTCTGACTCTTAAAATGGACGTGCTTTGTTTTTGTAAACTATGTAGATAAGTCAAATGCTGAAGTGATGACCATTTTACTTAGAATTTTGTTTAATAAGCTGTGAAACTATAATTTACCTTTCAGAAGCTGGCTGGAACACATCCTTCTGTATTCTATCGAAGGGTGTGTTGTCACAGATCAGTCTCGCGAGTGATGAACGTCTGATCTCAGCGAGCTGTCTCTTGGTGAATTTGCCGGATTCGTCCTGGTGGCTGTAGAAGTATCTGTCGCCTGATTTTGTGCGCCATAGTTGTTCCTCTGTGAATAGATAGAAAAAATCATTAGTATTGACATAAAATAGCAAAAAGTATCAGTAGATTATGCCAAAGTAATAGGAAATTGATTGCTTTATTAATGAAAATATGTTTTCTTCGTACCCTAAGGCAAACCATGAGAATTTTTCCGAAAAACATAAAATTAGTATTATACAGAATGTGTTCAAAAATACTTACTTATGAGACAAGTCGCAGTGGGTCCGATCAGCGATCCAGAGACTGGTGTTTCCGCCATCAGACCGATCACCAAATCGATATCACCAGGCTGCTCGTACAGTTTCGACAGTTTATCAATAGTCTGTAACAAAAGATAAATATTTATAAAGGCTGATTCAATAAAGAGAGTGTTTTGGTTGGATGCTATTGAAATTGAATAGTCTTTAAGAACAAACATTATTGTCACGTTCTTTTCCTTCTTGATGTTGAAATATTCATGATTAAATAATTGAAACGCTATTGTAATTTTTTCTCAAGATTTGTTTTCTCATGCAAAGCCACTATTTTGTTCAAGATTATGGACTAGAAAATCTGCGTCCTTTAACAAGTAAAAAATTCAATTTCGAAATAGACACAAACCTCTTCAGGAATAACATCTGACAGTTCTTGGAAGCTGGACACAGCAGGCAGGCCACATAGAGTACGATACTGAGTGTATCCAGGTAGACCATGATCACGACCACGCTGTACATCCACTGCCAATACGTCTAGACCTCCCAGCCATTGATGGCGGAGCTGTTGAAGAAGAAAAAAAGGCATTAGCTCTCACGTAATAGAGCCTGAAATTGAACAAAATTTTCTTGCCATTATATCTGTAACTTCAGATCGATGCAACACTTTTATTGCTCCCGTTCGCTCTATCATTTTCTTCCTTTATCATTCCTCTGCCATTAGTTGCCAGATGTCGCACCACGTTGGAGTGAAATTCTAGCACTTTTTCACAATTGTGCAACATCCAACGAAAATTCAAGTATATTTAAGAATAAACCTCTTGATTTATTATAACGAACTATGTTGCCGACTACAATACTGATTTAATTGCCATGTAAATGCAATATTTTAATTTGCATAAACGTAGGTAGCTTAATTAGCTAAGGAAGTTCGATACTGGTAATGAAGTGAACGATTAGTTGAAGCATAAACAATGTGCAATAACTATAGTTCTATCGACTTTGCTCGCATGTTTACAGAATTAATTCTCGATGTTACTGATAATTAACGCAGACAGCACGTTACTGACGCTAATTCTATTTATAACCAAAGTAACGTTTATATCAGTACTAATTAGACAGGTTTGTTGTAAAGTCATGTAAACATGCAATTTACTAAATGTCATTACCAATGTTACATGCTATTTCTAGGTCATTCATGTGGACAAAGGGATGACAAAAGCAATTCGTTTCATGCTAATGCAATAGAATGTATTACTGTTAATGAGCTACGGCGGAACTAATTAAACAATAATTGTTTTGTCGTAGTTAGAAGTCATAAAGGAGACTTTGTTGTTATTAAAGACTTCAGTAAAAACGATTTTATAATTAGCATAGAGAAGTTAGAAAAGTAGTGCTTCAGAGTTTAGAATTTGATGCACAAGCCTTGAATCTAAATTCACGTCTATTTTCAACGACAGATGGTTTTGTTCCACTGAAAGATAGCCCTCTTGTCTTTACTGCTATTCCAAGCAATGCATAGATTTCTACATCTAATATTTTTTTATAAGTAGACACGGGTATACTTTGTTGTTTTATACTACTGTGTCTGTCTAGCTGTAAGTTTTCCAAAAAATAATAAAATAAAAAATAAAATAAAATAAATAATATGAGCATAATTATGACGCTGTTAAATTATCAACTATCTCATTATCAATGTTGTTTAAATGAATAAATATGCATGTAGACACCACAAATGATATAAATACATCATCGTATCTGTGTCTGTATCACTTTACATTATTTACATAAGGCAAACACGTTCAATATGACATTCAGCCATTGTTCGAGGCAAAAACAAACGTTGGAAAATAATTCATAACATCTCTTTGGTTTGTTATTTAAGCGATACTTGACTGATACTGAGGAAGTTGGATTTCCAAACATTATATTGGATTTTTATTGCTTTAATACGTATACGAGTACCTACTATAAGAAGTATTATACTGTTTCTTTTAATGACTTTTAACGGTTTATGATCTGACACATCCTAATTGTAGTCACGAGCAATTAAATGTATACATTTAGCAATATGCAATACGGACCCCTAAAAACGACTTTGTCGTAAAATACCGGTTTCTACTGAAATACAATTTTAATAACATCGCCTAAAATATTTGTGGCTTCCAAAACACGTTCATGCAAACAGAAACTTTAATAAATACAGAAAATCGCTTTTGAATTTTGTGAAGTACCTATACATTTCATTGCTCGTGACTGTAGTATACATAGCCACTTATACACCATACGGAGGTAGGTTACTTTGTCAATATACTTTGATATTGTATACAAGATAGGTACAGTATCTGCATCAGATAAGAAAATTAAATATTTTTGATCAGTCACATCAAATCGTTAGGTACAAGTTTTATTAGCATAAGAGTGCGAATTGTGTGTACTTTACTTATCATAACAAACGAGCCTTTTAGCCTTAATACTGGAAATCCCAGTCGAGTAGAATGATAACTACCTTTAGCATTGACATATCGACATTCAGATGTTGTTTGACATTGACTGGAACTATAATTACTTCAGCGTACCATTTAGCGTCTATTTACGTCACTACTACATACTTAGTACCTTTGACGTATACGAGTTATTCAAAGATTACTCTTCCTCATCGATCTTTATTCGTCTTTCATTCTTCAGCTATGTTTTCCGAGTCAAAATCCTACAACTAACCATTCTGAATTATAAAGTGTGTAGGATTTCGCTTCCAAACATTTATTTTGTCATTCCATGCATTTTCATGTTCACAGAGTCCGTATGATGAATTACGGTCCACTCCGTCTTTAAAAGGGGAGGCCTATGCAACATCAGTGCCATCATTATAAGATGATTATGCTTAAGCTATTCCATACATTTTAGCCTTTAATAACATGAATCATGTACTTACATCATCATCATAGTTGAAGTCCAATCCCTGGCTCTTCTGGCTGATCATTCCTCTCAAGATCTTCTCCAATCCTCCCTTCTGTGAGACCAGCTCAGGCTTGTAATAGTTGTTCAGGAGGCGGTGAGACGCCATTATCTTATTCTCATCAACCATTTCAATATCCTGGTCCAAGAGGCTGTTGACGAAGTGGAAGGCGGCCGTGGCAAAGGAGTTGGTGATTGTGGGGTCAGTGTCTGGGTTGTATCCAGTATCGTAGCTATCGAACAACTCATTGAATGACTTTCCTGTGAAGATAACAATTTGCGTCAATTAGGAACGGGTTGTTGAAAAAGTGTTGTGGACGTCAAACTTCAAATGAATTGGTTCAACAGTTTTTTTTTTTTAATGTTAATGTCTATTGTTGGTTCAGAAGATCAGTTAGGTAATCAAAGTCATGTTTTTGTTGTTAACATTGTCCATTAACATAAACGGTCACTTTGTAAAAAAACATGTGTCTACAATGTATTATGTTTTTCGTAATAAACTATTTTGTTTCTGAATAACAAAGTAGTTTGTTTAAATGTCTCGATAGTTATTTAATTTTGTTTCAATGTATTTAACAGTCCCACAAGCGGGATTACCGTGGGTAAAAATATTGACTTGCACACAAACTTTCATCCCAACTTAATTATGAATTTTCTTCCTTTGAGCTTTTCTGTTTTATTTTCATTATGTGAGGTCTTGTGCACAATTTTAAGTTACTAGCTATTTTGGATCTGTCTGCCAGTTATTTCAATTTTTACTAAAAAGAAGATATAAAAAACGCAAAATCCTTACCAGTCAGTGCCGGTAGCCAGGTCTTGTAAGTAATATGCTGTATCTCCGCGATGACAATCCTCCTAGCTTCATGGTACAGTTTGTCGGAGTTCCAGCTTGGGTTGAGGGTGGCCAGGTTACGGGCGATGCGGTTGTGCTCCCTCACCCAGATAGAGTACATGCTGGTTAACCAGGGGTGGCTGTTGGCACGGGAATCTCCTGTTGAAAAAGAGATAAGGCAATTAATACCTGTAGTTCTGGCATTCTAAAGTAATCGTCTGGCACTAAAAATCAAAATTCAACAATAAAATCCTTTGAATTATTCGCTTTTGTTTATTTTTTCTATGGTATTATTTGATTGTTAACTAGCGACCCGCACTGACTTCGCATCTTGACGGGCCCCCCCTTAGAGGGCCAAAGCCTGCCGGGGTACGGGACTAACGAATTACCGTGACCCCGGAACGTAAAGGATTATTGAAGGACACCGTGGATTTTAGTAAGTACACGTCTGACAATCCCTCCTGCCCTGCCTTGGGCGGGAGGACTCATTTGATGATTTTACCACGGTAAAAAAAGCTGCCAATCAAGAATAAGAGCTTTCTACTCGTGAAGATTTTCAAAAAGTTCAGTAGTTTGAGAGATTATTTCCTACAAACAAACTCACAAAGCTGTATGGGGTTGCAGGACTGTCTAATCAGGTTACCGTATACCTACCGTAGCCCGGGAACGTTAAAGGGTAAATAGGATTTCTCTTTGTGTTTCATTACTCTAATTCCATTCCATTTCAATCATATTACATTTGCGTTAAAATTGTGAAAGCTGAAAATGACGTACTTTGACGCATTGGTTTTTGCATGATCAAAATCTTTTTATTTTCAAAATGAACGTTGCCAAACAAACTGTAATTAAGTGTCAGTTCACACCGAGACGAGACGCGAAGCGACGTGACGCAACGATACTTCAAATGTGTATCTTTTCTTGTCGTAAATAAGGTTCGATTTTGAGCCGCTATTAAAATGCAGCGCGGCGCCGCGCTTCGCCGCGCTGGGTTGTGACAGGTGTATCTTTTCGTGTAGAAAATAGAGTTCGATTTTGAATAGCTCTATTGAAATGTGCGCGCAGCGTCACCGCCGACCCTAAGAATCTATTTAAATCAAACAGAGAGTTCAATGAAACTAAAATCAAAAGTCTCTAATTCTCTATCGAACGAAAACATTCAATCAATGTGACATCTGGGATTCCTAATGGGCAGTGTGCCCTTGAGTGTCAGACTTTGATGAATCGATTTTGAAACTAGGTTATTGTACTACCAACTGTTTATAGCTCACTAAATAGGTAGATACTATAAATATTACATGAGGATCAGTCAATGAACAACACAAATGAAGTCTTGATTGATGATGTTAGAAATGTTTCAACAAAATTAATGGAGATGCCAGATCTTTTTTTTGATTTATGAATTCTTGTCACAAATCGACGTTCATGAGTGTCCATATTTCATAGCAATTATACCTAATTCTGGCAGCTTCATAGGCAGTTTACGTGTTCTAAATGCGTTCTCTTTCATTGGTGAGACTCGGTCCAAATCAGATAGTTTCAGCTTTAAGCTGCCCCTCGACGAGCTTGATGGGAAAATTTGTATCATTGAGCCCGCTTGTATCGCCATCGGCATTATGGGTGGACAGCACTGGATAGATTAGACTTGGTCCCATACAATGATATTATAACTTTATAAGTAAAAAATCATTGGTCCCATACACCCAACTGCCCCTGTCCCGTTAATAACCGGGTTGATTGAATAAATAGTTTCATCGACCCCGCTGTAGCATGGCTCAATGGCTTTGATTAAAATAAAATAGCGGTAGATATGTTAGGTACGTTCTTACGATATGTTGGTATCCCGCTCTTCAAAATTGAAATATACACGCACGCACGTCTCAACCGAAATCTACTCGTATTGCGACTGAGGACTGTTAGGCCAATTTAGCCTAATTTATGCGGTCCATGCGCTATCGTGTAGTGACATATCTACCGCTATTTTATTTTAATCAAAGCTCGATGGTATAATTTTTCCAATCTATTTGGGCCAGGCAGCGGTCCGAATGAAACTAACCCCAAATCTTGGATTTAGCGCATTTTGCATAATAATCAAAACTGAAACTGGAACTTTCTATAGTATAGTATAAGATTACACGATGGAATATACCCACTAAACTTATCTTATCTAATGATACAATCATAAAGGAATTGTATTGTAAATAACATAATCTCTTTATCTATCGTTATCTTAGTCATCATATTGCCACATGGCTCTGATAAAGTTTGTAAATAATGGTTTATATACCTACTTCAGTTTTGGGTTAATATTTAAACTATTAATATCAATGTTTTTAACATACAAAGTGTACGTAATATAAACTGAAGTGTGAATAACATTAACTTATTAGCAACTTTGTATCATCATTTTGTGAGTTGAAATGTATTTCAAATATCTAAAAAAGGTTCGTGGTTTCCCATGAGATCATTATTTACGACTTTGTAGTATGTTTTTTTTATTTCAGTTTCTTAAAAATACCGAACCGGTCATAAATAAGCACCAAAACAGTAGGTACCTACCCGTATTGATTTTCACGTTAGTGTCAAATGTGTTTACACCTTTTATCATCATTATTTTTTACGTTCCCATACATTCTTATGCATTCTTATAACTCTTGTGTAAACAAGGAAAAATTACGTGTTCAAGATTAAAACGCGTCGAGTGATGTTTGCGGAAGCCAAAACTCCACGCGACGCGTCGTCGCATCTTATCGCCTACTGTCCGTGCTATTACTTTTTCTGATTTGCTTGACAGAAATAATGATAGCTCGGCCTAATATATGTATATGACATAATATTAAATGTAATTTATAGCCTTTAGTACTCAGGAATAATGAAGTTTATTACCAGGAAAAAAATAGACTTGGACCATAAGTTCCGGAGATTACCCCCTAAGAACAAACATACCTCTTCATAATATTAGTATGGATATAATACAGAAATCTCATTCAAATTAATAGTAGTCAAGCCAAACTATCGTTAAAAAAGTTGTTAAAATCGGGCAAAGAAGAACCGCCAATTTTATAACTTACCAGCATTGAAACAAGTAGCAGAGTTGCTATCCACGAGGCACTTCTCAGTAGGGTTGGTAGCCAAAGGCAGGTGCTCTTCATCCTCAACGGAAGAAGTCTTCAATAGACCTCCAGTCCTCTCGCGCAATGCTGCAGCTTTCCAACTGTTGGCACCGTAGATGTTGGATCCATCCAGGAAATGGGTTGCCTGGTTCATCTGAGAGGAAATAGAGATATAATTAAAGTCTGATTGTGAAAGATTTTCTTGGTAATTGCGAAGTTTAGAATAAGTAGGTTCTGCCTACGTCAACATTTTAACTAAGTATAATTGTAGGTAGGTACCTATTGTTTCCTATCTTTATGGAACTTTTTCATTTATTAATTGACCAGCTAATACCTGGCCATTGCCACTGGGGAAAGTCATTAGTGTGATATCCTGTAAATATCCGACGGAAACCTCACACCGGGATAAAAAGTATCCTAACTATATGATAATCCAAGTTATAAACTTTCTTTGCACCGAATTTCATATTTCAAAAATTGTTCGGTACATTTTATGTGACAGAGCAACAAAGTTAAACATCCGTCCATCCATCCTCGACAGACTATTGCATACACTAGCGAGCAAAACTATGGAATCACTTACTTGAAATTAATCAGAGAAAGCTCCATTAATAGTGGCGTGATTTGAATGAATCTGTTATTAATTTAAAATTAACAGTAAAACCTTTAAAATAGTACTTATTTTATTATTATTCTTAACTAGTTAATAAGTACTCGATATCGCGCGGTATCTTAGTAAGTGGTTCCATACTTTTGCTCGTGAGTTTAGTAGAAAGGTGAGATGTATGTAGGTACCTAAGTTTATGCAGTCCAGTGGTTAGGTATAAGTGGTTCCGATTATTTAATTTACTAGAAATGTCTATCTTAGTAGATAATGAATGTCATTACTTAATTAATATTGAATAGAGATAAAAGACATCTATTTATAATTAGTTAGATACGGATGTTGAAAATATATAGGTAAGTATAAGTACACTGTCTAATAAGAATATTGTATGATAACTAATATCTTACTATGAGGATATCTGCATGGTTGTTATTCTTTCACGTTAAAACTACTGAACGAAATCGGATAAAATATCTCCCAGATATTTTATAACCTACATTTACATTATTAGTAGTGCAAATATTCAGTTTTTATCGATATCATTCCGAACTCACTACGGTTTCGTAGGTACCTACATATTTAAGGATGAATGCATAGCTTGGCGCTGAGGCCCCGTCTTTGTTTTTTGGACGTGGCGGTCAAAAGGTTAAAGTAACTTGCTTAGCTGGCTAAGCAATAATATTTTCGCTTGTAGTGGAAAAATACTGCCTTGCTAACGATGAAAGAATGTTAAATGCTTTATTTGGTCAAATTTTTCAATAACATTCCGATAGCAAGAGGCATTTCATCACCTGTTTTATGCAGTATTTGTGCATTCATATCTGCTACCTACTAGGTACATAGAAAACTAACTATAAATACAAGTTGTAAGGTAAATACAATTGTAGGCAATGACAGAGACTTTTAATCATTATGTTATATAATTGAAGAGAAAAGTTCTTGAATTATAATGAATGAAAAATTATTCAAATTATTTTAATTATCGCATAATAATTCATACGGTCTACCTACTGCATTATAAATTATATCTACAGAAAGTCTGAGTTATTTGAAAATGAAGTTCGTTTCAAATTATTACGCTTATCTTGCTCATTATTCACGAATAATTCAACACCACTTTACAATAACATAAACAAATGTCGAATCAGAAAACAAAATCGCAATGTTTACAATAACAATTCCAGTTTTGCATTTAAATCATTGTGTAAATGCCTAGACTGCTTATTGTTTAAATGCAATCATCAGGAAAACTGCATTTAATTATATTTTACCAGGGTCGCGTTACAACGCGAACGAGCAATTACCTAATCAACTTCGTCAATTAAAACAAAATCCTGTATTTGACAATTTTCATCCTTATAGCTGTTGTAATAAAGCTGATATGGTCAATCGCCATTGCCTATAGGTCTAACAAAAACATGTTTTTGTCCGTCAGTCCTTATCAATTGCGTGTTTATGACCTAATCCGGATATCTCTAATATTGGAGTGATGTCCTATAGACTCCCACGGGCCTATTGTGTAACATAGTATTGCTTTCGTAATCTCGTGCTGTGGCCACTCGATGACAAGCTTATTAGTTTAGTTCAGAAACCGCAATTGGCCCTTACTGAAAAATTCTAAAGAAAAATATTGAACTCGTATTTTTTTTTAATGTAAACCAAAATTGACGGAGATACGAAATTATTGACGTCACAAATTAGCACAATTTTTACTGAATTTTGACGAGCGGGCCCACTCTTGAGTTTTAAGGGGTTATTCATTGATAAAAAAAATATGTGTTATTTTTCTGAATTTTTCTGGCACTTGGGTTCAGAAAATGATTGATCGAATGAGCTCGTGTTGACTAACCTAAAGTGAATGCAATTAAATAGTCGAGTAGTCTCGAATTCAAGTACCTATGTTACACAATATGTTTGTAAGTCCCTTATGTAAGAGTTCATATTCAATAGAAGTACATAGACTAGACTATTATTAGACTCTCTGTAAGTAGGTACCTATGACTCGTGTCAACTATAAGTCTATATCAATTGAACCCACTCAATGCAAGTACAAATCGATAAGGCGAATCTATTAGCGTTGCAAATATTTGAACTCTTGGACCCATACACAGTTCCATCAACCTTCTAAATTAACTTAATTGTTATTGGACAATTCTTGCTATGGAAAATTTTTCATGTCTCAATTTAAAGTTGTTAGTTTAATAGACTCGGAGATTTGTCTCTCCATTAGAACCAACACTGATACTGTAGATACCTACTCTATAATTTGCTTGTATTGAAATATTTTTATATTTCAATCTACTTTTTACTTTGCTGAGAAATCGTTATTGTTAGGTTGATGTGCTTGGCGTCTGTACGTCAAATAGCCATAGTAAGCATCAGCATTTCATTAACATCTACATTCAAATGGGTACAAAGTAAGAAATGCATTACATTAACTTGTTGACACTGAAAGAACTCATAATAACCCTTTCATTAAATAAAGATACAAAAAATATATCCCATTATCGATTCAAATAAACAGTCAAAGGCTCACGCGATGTGAACATTAATGAAAATACCCAAAATTACGTCAATATACTTAAACAACATACAAGGTGACGAATTGTACAAACTTAAGTAACACGACATCGATGCATGGTCGATGACGAGTCTTATAGGTACAAACAAAGTCTGTAAACATGATCGTATGTATCACATAAATTGCTTTTCTCGATATGGAATGACGCGAGTCGCATTGTACACGAGTTCAAAAAACCGCGACTAGTATTCTAATAACTTATTATTGTTATTAACTTAAAGAATCTAGACGAGGCATGATGTAAGTTAAAACATGGTGTTATCACCACCTAAACTTTTGTAACTTAAAAACCTATTAAAAATCAATCATGACATGATAATAATATTCTTGGCTATAAACAGAAAACTATTGACAAAACGATGTCTTTAAAACCTGCAGATCCTCCAGAAAGTAGGGAGCCTGATATAATTAACTGTTGATTAGGCATTCATTAAAAAAAGCAAGTACCTTCTTAGTTTAAAGTTCCTCCAAGACTACCAAGCTAGATAAAGCAACGATTTGCCGCCTTTAAAACTCGTCACAGTCAGTACTTACCTCGTGACATTTCTATTACAGAAGAAAAAAGCAGAAAATGAAGTAGTCTCTCTTACCTGTTCAGCAGCTCCAAAAGTGCAGTCTCCTCTATAAGTGGTCACAGACCGGGTATACTCCATACAGCTGACGTACTTCTCCTTGTAGAAGGGATCATCGTAAGGCACCGTGATGGGCATGCAGCTTGGGTGGATGTACCTCGGAGTGAGAGGGAAGCCGTCGTTTCCACAGCACCGGATATGCTGGTTCGTGTGGACTGGTGATAAGAAAATAGTATACACCTACTATTGTTGTATCTCATGCAGTCATTTGCAATCCAAATTGATTAAGGTATGTGCAAAACGTGGACTGTAGGTATTCTGAGCCTCGCTGTGTGTTAAATTAAAATTGCTAATGTACTAAACGTGTTGGTATGAGTTTCAATCAGTCATAATTGCAACTCAAGGATCCACTTCAATTCATTACAGCACAGTTTTTAATAGACTTACTTGTTTTGCGGACTGGAGTGTGAACCAGATCATGATAGATGAACTGACTCCAGATTGCCAAAGCCATGGTCTTGCCGTTGTTAGGCACGTCTAGGTTGTTGGTAAGTTTCGTGCTAACAGCACGAGCAGAAGGCAGAGCATTGTGGCTTATTGCGCGACGGGGCTGCAAGAAAAAAACAGAGTTATAAAACAGGAATATTCATTATGAAACAAAACTGTTACTGAATGAATATTGATAAAGTTATCTCGAAAAATTCATAACTTAGTAATGGCACACCAGTTGTTTACCAAAAGATAAGCCTAAAGGTCATTTATACAGATGCAATCAACTCGATTACTTTACTTTGACTAAAGTAAAAAAAGGTCCAAAATTCAATTACACTCACCTCTTCAATGCCATCAGCGTATCTGGGGTGCAGAAGACGTTTGTAGCCAGTCAGCGCCTGTCCCCAAGAAGCACGCACCTTGTTGTTGCAAGACGCATCAAAAGTACGGTACCTCGAGGATACCTTATTCGAATGGCACACGAAACGCTCGAGAGCAGCACATTCGCCACCGAACTCACTATCGCGAAGATTCAAGGTGCTGATGAAACTTGCGCACTCGTCATTTGGCAAGCCGTATCTGAATGGGGACAAACAAAAAAGCTATTATATTGAACCCACTCTCATATGAACGTTGAGATAATCTCAGTAAATTTTGTCACGTACCTTCGGCACCTCGTGTAGACCAGATTCTGAGACGCCTTCGTGACGGTCATCGAAGACTTCTCATATTGCATAGCATTGTCAGAAACAGCACCATCAATAGCCAATCCATGTGCAGGAGAGTCAGTTCTAGGAGAGATCCCAGCAGATTGCAAGTTCATTTCCAACCTTTCCAACATTGACACTTCCAGCTTGCTTATCCTTATTGATCTGTTCGTATGTAAGGCTGTCACAGGTGGTAACCTCCTCAACATTTCAGCACTTGGGAACGGAAAGTCATACATGGGTGGTGGATGACTGAAATCTGTGAAAGAAGAAAATGATTAAGCCCCAGTCCTTACCTAACAAACAATAGTCGTTAAACATAGTCGTTAGATGGAGATGAAGAAGGAACTCACCCGATGTTAATATTAGATTTAGAGGATAGGGAGCAATCTGACTCCCGAAGGTGATTCCCGCCCAGAGCACCACACCAAGCAAAACCATCTTCATCATTTCTTCCAATATACTGCAACAAAGGATCCAACAATGATTCACCAAGTCACCGTATGAATACTAACAATATGTAAATGTCAAAAGACCAACCGCTGATAAATTTTAACAATTAACATACTTCGAACTTATATCTCAGACGTTTGGTGTCCAACTGATCAACAAACGGGTGGATAAACAGTTTTATGAGGGCCTATTTACGAGAAGGGGCATGGCCTGCGATAACCCTGTGACTGTCCCTGCTGATAGTGTAGAGAACATGCTCGTTCCGTCACAATTCTCCTCCATATTTAGCTATCATACGATAAATGGACGAGCCCCCTGAACTACAGGATAAAGAAGTAGTTCCGGCTAAACATAGATTTCATTATAATCGTGTATGTAATACCTAATTAAAATTTATAGCGACAAACGTGTCTGGTACAGAGAATCCGTCTTGAGAAAATAAACAAGTGACGAATCGAGAGGACTAACCTTGTTTTTCTTTTTTATGATAAGTACGCACTAACTTACTACGCAGAACTGGGACCTTAATAACAGATTTCATTCACATTAACCTTATCCAAGTAGTAGAATTGTTTACAATCATTATTTTCTCATCCGCCGTTCATTTACGAAACTCACTGGACAATGATGTGCACTCCGGAGAGTATTACGTGGTATCATCTAGAAGTATGATGAGGTGGGTAGCCGTTAAACTTAAAATTAGTACATTTTTTGAATAAAAATTCTTTTTTCTGTAAGATATTCGGTTTTTCATAAAATTCATCTTTTTGTGCATTGCTTTCTACGTAATTTCCAATTCAGCTTTTTATGCTTCGTTTCTGTGCTTTACGTGGATACCACGAAAGAAATAAGCATGTTTATTAATATCAGGTTACTTTGCTTATAATTTTGAACCGAGGCTTACGCTTTTAATTTATGCTTCTTTATCTAAATTACCTTCAGTGAAAATAAATTGTTTCCTAAGCAACTACGCCTGATTTCGCATTTGAAAAATGTAGGCAAACAAAGCTTTTAACATAAATTATGGAAGTAAATTATTAATTAATCTTCATTAGTGCAGGCCTTCACCTAAGTATATACCTACTTATCAAAAATCATACCATACAAAGTTTATTGTATGAAAAATTAAAAAGCGCCTCTAGTATATTCCTTCCTATACTATTCGAGGAACAAAGAAGTTCACATTGTGGAAAGCAATAAACATAATTATCGTACCCTTATTGCAAAAACCGATTATCTGCATTTTTAAACCAATTTTAGTTAAATATAGAAATCGAATCCTCAAGACACGACGAAGCTACAGGTAAAACCCTTTTTCGCTCGAATTTTGATGCAGATAATCGGTTTTTGCAATAAGGGTACGATATTAATTTTTATCCATCCATCCATCCAATTAACGTCAAAGTTTTCGTTTAGTTTACCTTATTTTCGTTTAGTTTACCTCAAAACAACGTGAAAAGTCGTGTTAGGGCCTCTGAGAGTGCCGAATCAGGTAGCAAAATGTATGTTTAAGTTTCTGTTGATAAGTTACGGGTTTTATTGATGCATTACCATTATTCTTAGGAAGGAGCAGATTCACCCAAAACAAGCATTCTACATGCTTCCTAGGTGGTTCTATCCCCAATATGCTGTACCCGAAATGATAACGAAATAAACTATTTTTTTTTATTACCTGCCCGTCACTCCTAGATTTGTTATTTTATGTTTAGCTCTAATGTTTAAGAAGAATGTTGTTAATGAATATGATACTTTTGGAAATCGGGACTAAACCTACAGCCCGTGTGCGCCAATTAAATGAGTTAATTATAATTGTATAAACAACGCTACTGATTAAATAATTAATTAATTATTTAATTACGTAATCAAAACATTCGTCTATACAAATAATGATAAAATCTGTTTACAAGACTTTACGGATGCTTCTTTCTTAGAAAACAGATATAAGTAGATATTGATACTGGAAGTCTTGTTATTGACTACAAAGACACAAAAAAGCTGTCGGCGACTTCAGTAAGCTTCGAGTTGACATACCGCCGACATTGTTACTTGTCGGCGGTTTTAATTTTAGATTCTGGTATAAAAGTGCTCTACTAGCTCTAGGATTTGAATGTACCTATGTCACATTCAGGATAATAAATATTTTAATTACGAGATATGTACTCTTATAAAATAACTTTTCTTCTTTCTTTACTTTAAAAAAAAAACGCCCCACACTAGGAACTGTGTCGTGGGTGCGTTTACAAACATACCTTTATCTAAAGAGCTAGAGACCAAATTCTGTACAACAAAATGAGGATGCAACAATCTAAAAATATACATAAATTTTAATTTTTATTTAGTAAAATAGTTAATTTGCCAAAGTGCGATGGAGCGTTGCTTAATGGGTATCAAGCTGAACGATCGTACTCGAAATACCGCAATACGCTCCAAAACCCTCTTTTTTATTTATAATATCATTGTCCAAAACTGGGATCGCTGATGTGGGCAACAAGACCGCCAGGTTGAAGTGGGATTGGGCGGGCCATGTCTACAGAATGCATCAGGATTTATGGGCTAGAGTCGTTACACAATGGGTGCCGGACGGGCGTCGTTGCTGAGGGAGGCTTAGGAACCGCTGGCGTGACGACCCGCTCTTGATTCTGGCAGGAATGAACGTTAGTGGATGGCCCGCTAATCTTTCATGAAGGTTCATGAAAGATTAGCGGGCCATCCACTAACGTTCATTCCTGCCAGAATCAAGAGCGAGAAAGAATGACGGTATTAAAACCCCGCCGCCCCTCCCGTTGCGAAAGTTGAAAAACAATCCTTCAGTGACCAAACACACGTTTAGTTACATCAATCGTCCTTCGCAACGGGAGGGGCGGCGGGTTCAAGGCGTTTAACCAATATTTGCGGTTATATATTTTAAATAGGTACATCAGTAAAAAATACCTTATGTTTACTTAAATGTCATTCATTAACACTAACACATAGGTACACCTACACCCAAAACCTAAGTGTTTTGGTCATTCATTCAATCAAGACATAGATATATCATTGCGCCTTTTACCGGATATCGTCAATAATGACCCCTATTGACCACTATCCGGGTAGAGTAAACAAGCATTAGGATAATTATTCGGCTGCACTGTTAAATGTTCTTCAGTGTCATGGGTGTAAACCGGGGTTAAAAATAAATAACCAGTCGATCCACGGTAACTAGTTCTTCCCTTGGACCGTTTTTAGTACCTTTTTTGCCATTGAATAGTGTGGTTAGTGTAGTGTTACCACAGTCTATTAATAGTGCACTGTGTAGCTAGCAGTTGCATTCTAGAAACAAGTTTAGTGAACCTATAAAAAAATGGAGTTCTCAATTCAAATAAGGATAACGAAGATAGGAGTAGATCCAGACTTACGTGGAATGTTCACTACATCCATCGCATTCCGACCTCCTTCTAGAACATTTCTCTGGCGAAATGTTCTTGGCATTCGCGTTCAACATGGATTTTCCTTCAATGATCCGTTTAAACAGCATAATAGTAGTAGCAGGATCTGTTGTTTACGGCAATTGTCGCGTCTTAGGCGAATGTTTGATTTGTTTAACACGATTGCAGACGACACTTTCTCGAAGAAGCGATTTTCCATTAGATTGGCAGAGAAGCCGATTTCACCTCTACTGCCAAGCTCGCACTGGAACTGGTAAACTTGCACCAAGCCAACGGGCACCCGATCGAAACAACAGTGCTCACCCCTCCCCCCACTCCCCTGCCGTGTGATGTCATAAAAGAAACCTTCGCCACAGCCTAAAGAAATGCTTGCAACGATTCAATGGTGTTCATGCAAAAAATCATCGATTTGATGGTTTGAAAGGACAGAGAACACAAAAATCTGTTCTGTTTTACCAGATTGACCTTTTGTTAATAAGTCTATGTATGCTATTCATGAAACCAGTCGTTTTAGCGAACTGATTTAGATAGGCTGTGGCATTGCTGCCTTTATTAGTGTGCGAATGCAACATGGTCGTGTTTTTTTTATTTTAGGGGCTTTCAAATCTTTTTTAATGTACCTAAAGGGGTTTTAAAAGTTAGTGACTCGTTATGGTGAATAACCAGACACTACTTGATTATTCATTCTATTGTTGAATAATTTATTCAGTAACATGCATGCTAGACGTGATCATATTTCCAATGTTACTGAGCATCCTCAATGAATAATACAAAATATGGTGTATTAATGTTAATTATAACATAAATATTTTCAAGTAAAACCACAGACACCATGAAGGTGTATTTTATTTTATAGATGACGCACAGTAATAAAGTCCCACGAGCACGTGGAGTGCGCATGTTCACAGCGTGGTCTCCGCTCCGCCCCCTCATACTTCCTCAGCCTCCCCTCTGTCCACATTCCCCTCGCCATCAGCTGATCACGCAGCAACAGCGTGCACAAAAGCCGGTTCGCGTGAATCGCATAATATGACTATGTATACCAATGTATACAAACAAAAACCAAGGTAAGTAAAGTCGGTGAGTAAGTACCTATAACTTGCCGTTCACTGCACGTACGCGAATATGACTCTATCACAGAGTACTTTTATAATTATACTCTCTATCTAATGTGGGTACGCAGAATAAAGATATGTAGGTACCAAATTAATGCTTTTACTGAAATGGGCAAATCCCACGTCGGCGTGTATTAAGTTGTTACTATTAAGTATTCTGTGGTTGTACGATCACATGAGCCTAGATACCATACCAAACGTTCATACATAACAACGTACACAGACGGATTTTGAATTTCAATTTGATTTCAATGTAGGTACAGTCATGAGCGATAATATGTATAGGTACATTTAACAAAATTCAAACGCAATTTACTCGGTGTGTGTGTGAAATACTGGTATCCACTTTGAAATAAGACCTATTTCGTAATAGTATGGCTTCCAAAATAGAAGTCTAGTAGAAAGGCAAAAGTTTAATCAAAATAGTAGCAGAACATCGCTTTTGAATACTGATGAATACTGGCAATACTGGTTAGATAATAAACATTTATTATTGTATCTCATAAAAAGAGATCTAAGTTGTATCTCCATCACAAAACAATGGGGATGGCAACTCAAAGCCATTCGTAGATGTCGCTGCGATCGTTGTCCCATAAGTCAGATTACTGTATAGCTTGTACAAAAAACATACACGTATTTTGTTATAAAAATTGAGTTTATTCTAAAAAACAAATATGGGAAATTATTCGTCAATGCAAGTGCATATACTAAAACCAGAACTAAGACGCCGCGGTGCATCTACAAGAGGAAAATTAAGTGATTTAGTTGAGAGGCTAGAAATTTGATTCTACTACATTAAACACACATTTACTTGTAGTTGGGATTTAAAATTGTAATTTTTAAGTAGGTATTACATGTGCTAGCCTCTACAAAGAATATAATACTGATTCTGACATTCTATATTGAGAAAAATGTCATCAAGTTTTGTGTTTGTCTTCTTCATCTAATTTTACAGCTATTTTATAGATTGGAGCAATATGATAAGAATTTTCACTTCCTAACACCACCACTATCACAAATCTCGGTCCCGGTGATAATTCTTCCACCAGACGAACCATTTCATGATATAAAGAGCGATGCAATACTTAACCTCCAATAGAAAAGTAGATATTATTTGAAAAGGTGTATTCGATTGTTTAGTTATGGTATAATCATAGAATTTCATTATTAAATTTAACTAACGGCCTGTCCCGGCTTCGCAAGGGTAGATATTTGTTTATTAAGCTTTTCCTTATTGATAATACAATTTTTGTTCTCACAGCAGTCATAGCAGCTAACCATTATTTCTTGATAGTGTGAATTGTCGGAAATTTGTATGTTCCATCATTATTACAGCCTTTTACACAACATCTAGTCATTTTACATCAATAAAACGCTTTTTTTCAGAAAATTCCTTTGATTTGACAGTTCTTTTGGGACACAGATGTCACTTTTCACTTTGACACTTGCCTTCCCCATTAGATCTATATACCTAGATCTCCATGCTCGTGACTGTATTGCAATGACTAAAGTGTGAGTTTTACTCATGAATGTTGTCAGACTCAAAAAATCAAAAAAATCTCATCGCACTGCTTTTAAATACTTATTTCTCCATAGATATAAATCTAAATGATAAGTTTTATAAAATATAATTTATCCACGTTAAAAATTCTCAAATTTTACAAAATTACTTGAAATGACAACTACAAATGTCAATGTCAACGTAGCATTTCACGATTTTATTGTCAAATTCGATAATTTGTTGCATACACGAATAAAAACGATAATTTTCTCCTTTCTGTGTTAACTAAAGTCTTTTTATTAAGTGGATCACAATGGCAGCTCATTTGAGCACCAAAGACCGACTACTGGCGTTGATTGACGACATCGAGTTAATTTCCAAGTGAGTAAAGTTGTTTCCTTACAAGATTATGAAAAAGAAAGTGTAGGTATTTAAGATGGTGAATTTCATATTACAGAGAAATGATTGAAGTGTCGATAGCCCCAAAACCTCAGAAACTTTCTGCGGCAGACCATGCACAGCTCACAGATTTGCTTCTCTCAAAAGACTCCGAGTTGAAGAAAACGTTGGAGCTAGCTGATGAACAAGCTAAGATTCAGCAAAAAATGAACGATTTGAAGGCTGAAGTTGAAAATAAGGTAATTTACACCTAACCGTGTTTGCTTTTAAGTATTTGCTTTGTAGACCAAAATGCCAAATAAATTTTCAAAAACACTGACCCCATCTCATTGTTTAGGATCAAGACATCTTCCACTTGCAAAGGCAACTCAAAGATGCTGAACAAATCCTTGCAACTTCATTATATCAAGCTAGACAGAAGCTTGCTTCTATTGTCAAATCCCGGAAACGGCCTGTTTCATCAGAAGAATTGATCAAGTTTGCACACAGGTTAGTCTTGAACTGTCTCAAATGTAAAAAAAAAAACTATTCAATTGAAAATAAGACCTACATTTCCTATTATAGCGCTGTCTTATAATTACACAACACTTCAAAAACAATGTTATTTTATGTTCCAAAACAACTTATTCATATAAGTACTCACAGTTCCTTCTTGTAACAAAAACAATAAATTCACAGAATTAGTGCATCAAATGCAGTGAGTGCACCTCTTTCGTGGCAGCCAGGAGACCCGCGCAGACCGTACCCCACTGATCTCGAGATGAGGCTGGGAATGCTTGGTCGGCTCTGCGACCTACCACTCAATGGACACACACCTTCTACACTAAATGAACTGCACAGAATGACCACGGGCGGGGGTGAGTCATATCATCCATTAATTTCCTTAGAAATTTATTCTAGCTCACTTATGCATTAAAAGTTCTTATAAAGTAATTATGGGTATTTCCTTGCTTGAATAAGCTTTATGGCTCATTTTATTTGATTGAGTTTTGCATTTCCTCATGTAGTCATAAATTATAGTAAGTACTCCTCAAGGTACAGTCAGCATCAAAAGTTGCTGACCACATTCAGATTTTCAAAATCGCTGTACACCGTATTATTATGTATTATTATGGCGTACAGTGATTTTGAAAATCTAATCTGAATGTGGTCAGCAACTTTTGATGCTGACTGTACTACAGTTACTACTTGAATCATGTAAGATGTAAGTGCTAAATTTATAACCAATTCAGGGTGCATAATTTTCTTACATATGGGCTATCGGGTAAGATTGGCTGGAATAAAAAAGATTATCAAAACATAAGGTCTTTACCTATGAAATTGCCGTTCTGCAGTACTGGCCATTTCAAATCAAAATAATTTATGTTTGGCTAAGAATTCTGATTTCAAATTAATTTTATTTTAAAAACATGGATTTTTTTCCAAAAGTAGTCATTTGTTTATTGATTAGTGTTACATTTTCATCGCATTTCAATAATTTTCGCCATCATGGATACGTTAAAAATTCGAGTAATTATGGAATATGAGTACCGTCGTGGCAGCAACGCGGCACAAGCGGCACGCAACATTAACGACGTTTACGGAGCTAACATACAAACCAACGCACCACCTGTTATTGTTTTGCTCGCTTCCATTCTGGAAATTCGACCTGAAAAATGAACCTCGCGGTCGTCCGAAGACTTTGGTCGACAATGACGAATTAAAGGCGATTGTGGAAGCTAATGATACACAATCTACGGATGAATTAGCAGCAGCTTTCGACGTTAGCGTCAAAACAATATTGGTCCATTTGCGTCAAATGACAAGAAAAAAAAGCGTGACAAGGGTGCCCCACGAACTCAATGATCGCCAGCGCGAGGTACGCGTCGAGACGTTCCTTGCACTGCTCAACAGACACACAAATAAAGGAATTTTGAACCGCATTGTTACCTGCGATGAAAAATGGATTCTGTTTGATAACCACAAGCGCTCAGCAAGTTGGTTGGATCCTGGTTCAGCACCTATACAATGCCCTAAACTAAAACTTACCCCTAGAAAAATGATGGTCACTGTTTGGTGATCTAGCGCCGGTGTGATTCATCAGAGCTTCTTTCCAAACGGGGTGAGCATTACTGCAGATGTGTACTGTGAAGAACTGAACACAATTGATGGAGAAGCTGGCACATCTCCAACCAGCATTGGTCAATCGCTCGTCTCCGTTGCTCTTGCACGACAACGCGCGACCTTATACTGCACAGCAGACGGTCTCAAAGTTGCAAGAACTGGGGTTGGAAGCTCTCCGTCATCCGCCCTACTCACCAGACCTTGCGCCTACAGACTACTACTTTTTCCAGAATTTGGATAACTTCTTGGCGGGAAAAAAATTTAATACCCGCGAGGCAGTACAAAAGGCCTTTAAAGAATTTGTTGCCTCCCGTCCAGCTGATTTCTTTAAGAAGGGCATCAATAAACTGCCACTGCGTTGGCAATAATGCATTGATTGCATGGGTGATTATTTCGATTAATACAAATAAAAAATACATGAAACAAATTGTTTAAATTTTTCATACAAAACGGCAATTTCATAGGTAAAGACCTATTACATATTCAACCCAAATTCTTGTTAACTACATCATTTTCTTACATGTGCACTAGAATTTTGTAATCCGTAGCACACCGGTATTAACATCGCTTATGTAATAAGCTAATAAAATTCCCTATCACAAAAACTACTTAACCTATTTTGATGAAACTAACAGTATTCCCTAAGTTGAACGATCCCTAGTTCTACAAAATAAGAATAACTTAAATCGGACTTGTAGTTCCGGAGATATGTGAAATCAATCGATGCCTACTCCTTACTGTTAAGGATTGGTACCTTCCATCATCAGCTCAGCTACATGAGATGATGATTATCATATGCAAGTACATAAATGACTTCATAAGATTTCAGAAAAACGATGTGTGGGCCCATAAAATTTGAGGGTTGCTCTCGATTTCTCCAGGATCCAATCATTCACAATACAAATGTATCCTAAAAATATAAGCTTTATGTGGAAAATTAAATGTCCATTATAAAAAATCCATTAAGTATAAAAATCTTTCAAGCGTAGCATTTTTCTGGAATGCCAAAAATATTTGAAAAAAATATATGTTGAGGTAGGTACTTAATAAAAAGGTAGTAAATATTTACAGAGAGATAAATTAGTTATGTTGTCTCGAATTATGAAAAAAAAAATTGGTCCAGACATCCTGATGTCAGAATGGCTGACCACTTTATTTACGTGTTTTTTCGCTATCGGTTGAGGTACTAAATATTTCAAGATAGGTACCAAATAGTACCAAAAAAGTAGTAAATTTTGGTATTTTCTAAACATCAAATATCTCTATTGTTCCAATCCTTCATGGGTAGCAATTTTCTGGGATGCCAAAAAAAAATGAAAAAAATATACTACTCAAAACAAAATAAGGGCCACCTGGTTTTTATCGATTTATTCAATAATGTTTAAATATTACTAGTTACAATAACTGAATCTGATTAATATTAATGGTTTTAGATGGAAATACACAAAAATTAAATATGTATTGCAATAAATCGTTAAAATAAACCAAATTGAATGAAAAGTGAGGAAATGCAGGAATGTATCAAGTTACATGAAACATAAAAAGACGAAAAAATAAAGTCTTTAATGTTCCAAAGTGTTCTTTTAAGCTTCTCTTTTAACTCTGTTCTGCTCATTTTATGGGAGGTGGAATGGTCTGGATTAAATACCGAACATTTTCTTTTGGGTTACTCTACCAGCAAGTTTTCAGACAATTTATGAGATCCAGCTGCGTGTTGATGGGAATTTTACTTTCTTTTTCACCCTTCTTTAACTCCTCTCTTAAATGCTCAATAGAACTCAGGTAAAAATCCTGAGTGTACATTGTAACATCGTAATTCGAGCGTAAGGGAATGTGTACACTGTTAGTCGCGTCGTCTTCACTCGAGCATTATCCTGCTTCAAGAAGAACTCAGGTGTTCCTTGCTGTGCGAATGGGATAATGTGGAGTTGCACCACATTCTATACGCAATTTTGAGGAGTTACAGCACCCTCGTTAAGAAGTGCGAGCTCATTTTTGCGTGATAGAGATAACCGCCCCAGAGCATATCTCAGAACTCGCCAGAACAGTCTGTTTTAAGAGTGCAAGGATCTGAAACCTGTTGTTTAGATCTTCTCTACACTCTTATCAATCAGTTTTTATTGAAAAAAAAAATAGCCCACTAGTCATCAATAAAAAGCAATGGTCAAAACAGTTCAATAAATTTTCTCCTTCGCAAATGTTTCACGATTTGCACCATATGCTGCAGTTAACTGGAGGCGAACCAAGCATCTTCATGTGAGTATTGTTAGTCTTTATGGAGTCGATTCGGAATAGTGTAGTCAATTATAGGGGTGCTTGTAGCTCGACGCAATGGAGTTTGTACGGTCCGCGCAGTAGATTTTCGCTCTATTTGCGCGGTTAAACAAACTTAATGGTCTTCTTAGGCTTTACTTACTTACTTTCTTCCTTGATCACGGCGTCTGGTGATATTACCCGTCTTTTAAGACCAGTTTCAAGCATTTTGAACCACTCGTTGGGAATATTCCACCATTAAACCTACCTCTTCTGGCTACGGGCCCCCTGGATTAAGGTGACACCCCAAGTGGCTGTTTTTGCATCCATCTGTCTCCGAATTTATGACATTATGAGATTGAAAGATCATAAGGCTGCTTTTCCACCAGAGATGCGCTATGCTACGTTGCTGCGGATGCGTTTGATATCCACCAATCATATTCACTGGTTTACATAGCACAGCACTGGTGGAAACGGATTCTTGTGACAGCACATCTTCGTAGCGCAGCTACGCATCTTCATAGCGCAGCTACCTTGTGACAGCACATCTTCGTAGCGCAGCTACGCATCTTCATAGCGCAGCTACCTTGTGGCGGCGCATCTTCATAGCGCAGCTACCTTGTGACAGCGCATCTTCATAGCGCAGCTACCCATCTTCACAGCACAGCTACATAGCGTAGCATCAGTGGAAACGGTCACACAGTTTCGTAGCTCAGCTTTTACATCCTCGCAGCACAGCTACATAGCGCATCTCTGGTGGAAAAGCAGCCTTATAGCCTGCTTGCTGTATTAGTCGAAGAAAACTCCGTTAGAAGTTTGAAAATTAAAAAACACCATACCGTAAATTCTAAGTAATCTCAAATATCTAATTTAAAAAAAGTTATGAATTTCCAATTATGCAGTAGAAACAATATTAATACTTGAAAGAAACCATAACAAGATATTTAGTATTTATTATGTACCCAGAATAAGAGCAATACTTGTTTAAAGTGCAATTTAAAAAGTGGCCCTTATTTTGTTTTGACGAGTATATATGTTGAGGTACTAAAAAGGTAGTAAATATTTACAAAGAGATAAATTAGGTGTGTTGTCTCGAACTATGAAAAAAAAAATGGTCCAGACATCCTGATTTCAGAATGGCTGACCAATTTCTTTACGTGTTTTTTCGCTATCAGTTGAGTTACTAAATAATTGAAGTCAGGTATCAAATACTCGTAGTAGCAAAAATGTAGTAAATTTTGGAACTTTATTTGTTTCTTTTTTTTCTTGGACCAGGTTCTGACGCTTACTATAAAAACCCCTCTATTTCTTCCATCAGTCATAGGTATTTCTTAAAACATTGAGGGCTAAAAAGGGGCAATCAAAAATACGACTTATATTTTGGATGCATGTATTACAATAATAAAATGCAACATCAATTTGAATTGGCCTATAATCGCATAAGATCACGAAAGGTGGAATGAGGGAAGGGAGGCCTTTGCCATGCAGTGGCACAGGCTCATAGTAATAAATAATAACATCAATTTTATCTGCTCACAGTGCCAGCGTCAGCATCAAATCAGTTTACATGGCACCCATCGGGCGAGCTCCACATGTCAGTGGGGGGCGGCAACTCTGTGTCCATTGATGGCCGTGGCAAGGATGCACCCAACCAAGAAGACGTAGAAGTTATGTCCACCGACAGCAGTTCAAGTTCTAGCAGTGACTCCCAATGAATAAGGAAGAAAGTGTTTTAAACACAGTCAAACATGATAGTTATTTGTGATGGTTTACGTTGAATAGACATCTATGTGGAAAGTGTGTTTTTTTTGGACACTGCAATATCAGATTAAAAGACTGTTTTAAATAATCCGTAATGTAATTTATATAAACTATTATTTTAGGCATCATTTGCTGATTAAAATAGTATTCAAACTCATTAATTCAAGCAACTGTTTTATTTAATTAATTATTTATTTGTGTTATTTTATTTATTTAGATATTTTCTTATTAGTACTATGTGGTCATAGGGTTAATGAGTGTCTGTGAGTGATAAGGCACACGAGCGGGCTTCTAGTAAGGCGTTTCGTTTGAATATCCGAGAACCAGACCCTATCATACCATAAAATGCATAAGTTAATATCCTCTTCCATTGTTTTGTAACTCCATGAGGTAACAAATTGGGTCAGGGCATTTCCCATCTGCTAGCTAGCTAGCAGATGGGAAATGCCCCATGCCTAGGTGTTTGTTTGCCCCATGTCCTAGGTGTTTGTTTACCTGGTCTAACAAGTACAGCAGCGCCTCTAACGGTGCTTTGTTTATCCATTGATGTAACGTCGATGCGAAAAGAAGTCTACTCAGGTGTGTGTTTTTTTTTATTGTGGTAAACTCATCAAATGAGCTCCATACTGTCAGACTCGCACTGACTTAAATTCACGGTGATCCTTCAATAGCCCTTTACCAGTGGCGTGGCGGGGCCCCGTATAAAAATTTGTTTGGGGGCCCCTTAGGTACGGTAACGATTTATCACTCAAGAAAAAAAAATGCATTTCTCTGTATCTACGCCGAAATATAAATAAAAAATTGGACAAAGGCCATCAAACAAATTCAAGATGCGACTGATCAGTCCAGAGATCGGAATTAGGTAGAGTCAATATGGATCTTCCCGGGATTTCAAATAGACAATGTCGTGCTTAAAACAGTATTAGGTACATATAAATAATAATAATAACACCAGAGATAGATCAGACAAATAAATTGTGCAAAAGTAAATAACTTTTTTATTTAATGAATCATTATTTTTTTATTAATTTTTGTTTACGCACATTGGGGGCCCCTGTGGCCCGGAGGGCCCCGTATAATTGATACGGCAGATACGGCGGTAGCTACGCCCCTGCCCTTTACGTTCCAGGGCCACGGTTACCGCGACCCTGGCAGGCTTTGGCCCTCTTACAGGGGCCCTGTAAAGTCAGTATGGAACTACCATTGTTGTGTGAAACCACGTCATCCAAGGTTTCTTACGTTACGGCGGCGTATGAAATTGACACAACCTAGGTAGGTACTCTTTAGTGATAACCTATTACAGGGGTGGCTAACTTGATTAGACATAAGATCTACTGTTCTAACGAAACCCTGTACGATCTACCAATTACATAATTCTTCAAAATTTTAAATGAAACAGCATAGTTTAGGTTTAGTCTTAGGAGTTCCTTTTAATATCACATGTGAGATTGTTTCCTTAAATTTATGCGAATAGAGGATAAATACCGTAACGGATCAACGATTGAAAAATGATACAAGATGATGCTGTAGTAGTTGGTAATTACGTTGCGCAGCCTGGTCTACTTATTTATATTTTTTGCCTTGCCACGATCGACTGGACTAATAGTCGCGATCTACCGGTTCGCCACCCCTGACCTATTACATAAAACATTGCCATGCAATGCAACAGGCAATCGCTATGGAAACAAAACTTTGTTTACAATACACGACGAATCGTTGGTCGACATTGACAAATCTAGTCAAATAATTATTCCATTTTTATTATATAAATCGTTTTAAAAATGACTGAACGAGCTCCCGTATCCACTGAAGAAACATTAGTTCGTTACGACAATCCTGTATTAGTTACTAAGCGGGCGGAAAAACCTGTAAGATATTTTATTTCTTATGTCAAGCAGTTTCATCAAATACAATCAAGGGGTGCATGCTAATTTACTTTTTATTGCAGCCAACGACTGCTGCAGGACCTTCTATACAGCCATGCGTACCGACAGAAGCCAAAAAGGAAACGGAAGAGATTCTAAACGCCATTTTGCCTCCAAAGGAATGGGAAGAAGACGGTCAGATATGGACTCAAAAGGTGCTGCTGTCTTTTTACATCACTGCGCTCTGTTCAATACATGGAGTAGCTATGTTTTGCAGATTTCGGACCCTTACTAGCCCACTGCTCTTTGTAATAATGTAGGTACCTACCTTATGTACCATAGTGGGTGTTTATCCCTGCCAGGATTTTACGCCATTAAGGTGTTAACTTTCTTGTAGGTACAACTTTGAGTCGCCAATTTCCGAATTCTCAGACCAAAATTTCAATGCTAGAATCATTTTAAGAAGTACCTATCCATACACATAAATAGAAATTGCTTTTATAATAATGTTGTAAGAAATCAACAATTTTAACTTGTAATAAGTGAGCCTAAACACGCGATTAAGTACTTGAGCTCCGGAAAAAAACGTTCGATGACACTTCGCTGTTTGTTTGGAAAGATTAATGATTATATATTTTTAATTTAGATTTCGTCGACACCTGCAACTCGGCTGGATGTGATAAATTTACAAGAAATGCTCGATACGCGTTTGCAACAGAGGCAAGCCAGAGAAACAGGAATATGTCCCGTGCGCCGACAGCTTTATACGCAGTGTTTTGATGAGCTTATTAGACAGGTTCGTACTTTTAAGATTAATTTTGCTTGACTTATTATTATAGCTTTCTTCCACAGAACTGGTCCTCTAAGCTGCTGGTTCTAGGATATAATAATCAACCCATCTCTTTCTTTGCCTTCCAACATTTCTTTTTCCTACTATACCACACCATTTTTTTTTAGTGTTCATACCTCGCTATAATTCACTCCACTTTTTTCTTGCGAATTTCTGTGTTATTGACTTGTTTTCTGTATTCTTCTCAGCCTTAAGATATTTCTTTGATTAACTTAAGTTACTCTTCGTTATTACTTGCCTATTATGTGCTATATTAGCAAGATTATAGTCTCTTTCTCTTCGCATGTGAGGAACTACAGCAGTAGTGCTTTTCTCTAAAGTCTGAAGCTACGTCGCCATCTCCACGAGCGAGAGAATCGCGGCGAGTCCGTGCTTCTATCGTCGGAGAATCTCCACGACGTACGAGACGAGACGAGGCGTTGTGCTATAGTTTTGTTTCGCTACTGGTAGCGCGACCGCCGCGCGCTCGCTGCGTGAGCGCCACGATACCGCGGCGATACGCCGACGTTACGCGCGCACCTTGCCACTCGTCGCATCGCCGCGATAAAGTCGCCGTGTGGAGACGCGTTCATAGAGAGTATTATGGAAATACGTGGCACGACGATAATATCGCCGCTATTCTCTCGCTCGTGGAGATGGCGCCTTAGATTTGTCTTTAGTAGACTTTCAACTTTATAATTAGTATTATAAAGTTGAAAATCTATAACAAGCTTCAATACAAGTTTGTCGACGATCTCGTCGTAGAGCCTTATAGAAAATAGCATAGCAGGACTATAACATGTTGTTTTACATTATAACATTACGCCATGCAGGTAACAATAAACTGTGGTGAAAGAGGTCTGCTATTACTGAGGGTACGAGATGAAGCGAAAATCACTATGGAAGCTTATCAGACTCTCTACTGTAGTTCCATCGCTTTTGGCATGAGGAAAGCATTACAGGTTTGTAGCTACAATATTTTTTAGTTCTCTCAAAAGATAAGGCTGTTGAAATCGGTAATTTTTAACCCCCAACGGAATACTGGCCCTATAGCCAAACAGCAGACTACAATCGTTATCGCTCCTCAGCAGTCACTAATACATTTTCAACTTTATACACAAGCGGTATAAAGTTGGAAATCAAGACTGCTGAGCGATATCGAACGAAACAAACGAAAACGATCTGTAAACTCCAATAGATTTTCAACTTTACGCGCTGGCCCTGGTGTCTGAAGTATGACTTGCCTATCTTGTGTATCTTTAGCTCCTAAACGAACGAACCGATTTTAATGCGGTTTTTTTGGTTAAAAATTCGTCTATTATTTCTGAAGATCTGTTCAGACGTTTGATGAACATGAGAGGTTCATGTACAGTCAGCATCAAAAGTCGATGACCACATTCAGATTTTCAAAATTACTGTACATTTATATCACCCATAAATCGCTCAACAAGATAGGCGCCAGTATTGAATGAACATCATTAAAGTTCAAAATTAACTGAACACCGTTTTGTCAAAAATTGCTGATCGTTATAATATCCGAAAACACCATAACATTCAGTTTTACAAAAGTCACTGAACAATATAAAATACTTGTTTTAGTTAGGTATCTAGTGTAATCAAGACAATGTCCAAAAATAACTTAACTTCATAAGTAACAAAAGTGACTGAACAATATAAAATACTTGTTTTAGTTATCTAGTTGAATTCACGGCAACGGTCAAAATTAACTTAACATCATAAATGACAAAAGTCACTGAACATTACTTTGTTTCGGATACATACCGTGTAAACTTACAACTACTATCAAAAGTAGCTGAACTGCATATTAAAAAATCTTTAGAGTTATAAATCTAATCGTGTCCTTTCCAAACTAAATCATGTAAAAAAAAATTTAAAGGATGTGAATTTCGAATTAAACTTTCCAAAATATTTTTTTTTTTCATAGTATCATTGAGAAATATTAGAAGTCGGTATTCAAGCGGCAAGCACATTTTCCCACTTTTTTATTTTTTTTCCCAGGTTTTTATACACTCACTTTTCTTGTTTGTTTATTTGTTTGTCGTTCCGGTTGGACTTTTGTAACTCAATTTTGAGGCACTTCCCGATAAGCTAGCAGGCTGAAATTTTGTACACGCTTTGAATTCTGATGACAATACATGACTAGCTAAGAAACGTCGTAACAAATCCAATATGGCGGCCTCCCCAAGATGGCGGACTAGCTGTTTGAAACCCACCCCCATGATATGGGTATCAAATGAAAGGGTTTGCTGTCAGGAATACGAAAAAAATAGTCACGTGACTTAAATTCAATATGGCGGACGTCCAAGATGGCAGACAGGCTATTTGAAATGCGACCCTATGATATGGATATCAAATGAAAGGGTTTGCTATCAGGAGTACGAAAAAATAGTCACGTGACTTAAATCCAATATGGCGGATGTCCAAGATGGTAGACTGGCTGTTTGAAATCCACCCCCATGATATGGGTATCAAATGAAAGGGTTTGCTGTCAGGAATACGAAAAAAATAGTCATGTGACTTAAATCCAATATGGCGGACGTCCAAGATGGCGGACAGGCTTTGAGGCACTTCCCGATAAGCTAGCAGGCTGAAATTTTCAGGGTAGCTTCAAACCCGATGAACAATGATAAAAATAATAAAATAATTAATAGATTTAAAAAATCTAAAAACCCACGTTTTTAAATGTCCTAAAAATAAGAAAATAACCCTACGGGGCTGAGAGAGGGGCCACTCAAAACGTGGGGGCGTATCTTTGCAAGTTACACCCACGATCTATACACGTCATGTAAATACACACATCAAAAGTGTCTAGGGATCAAGCATTTTTATGCGGATTTCTTGAGATTGAGATGTGGCTTTGTAATAAATTTATGATTTTATAAATTTATATGGATCCTTTTTGGTGCATTTCATAATTTGAATCAGGAACTGTGAATCAAATTCGAGTAAAAGATGAAAATCAGCTGTCAATATTTTCCCTATAAAAACATACAACGCATTGAAGACATTATTAGTGCTACTGTTTCCCTACTACTGATTAAAACCAACGTTATTATGGAGCGGCGACGTCATTTAAGCAGGGAAGAAATGCTCAGAGCCGTGGGAATGATAGAAGCTGGTTCCCGGCAACGTACTGTGGCTTTAGCTCTGAATACAAGTCAGAGTGTTATCAGTCGACTTTGGACACGTTACCGAAGCACTGGTACCGTGGCTGAGCGCCATGGAGGACGGTATCGCTGCACCACACGGAGACAAGACCGATACATTCAAATCTTAACTCGAAGAGCTCCAACAATAACCGCCATGATGTTAGCCGTGAGGCTTCATCACTCTTCAGGGAACTTAATTAGCGACCAAACAGTCAGAAACCGCTTGCATGAAGTGAACCTTCATTCCCGAAGACCGCTACGGGTACCACCTATAGCAATGCACAATCGTAGGATTCGATATCAATGGGCTCTTGAAAAACAGAAATTGGGCAGAAGAACAATGGCGTTTCGTGTGCTTTTCTGATGAGTCTCGTTTCGGTATGAGACCGGATACAAGACGTATACGACACTGGAGAACCCCTGGACGCCAACAGCGATTAAAATCCTGCCAGGAAGTCCATCCTTATAGTGGTGGAACCATCATGGTATGGGCGGGTATTTGGATCGGCGGAAGAACTGAGTTGATTTGGATCAGAGGCAACCTCAACGCTCAAATTTATGCTGAGACGATTGTATCAGACGTCATCGTTCCTCTACAAGTGCAAATCGGTCCCTTATTTCAGTTAATGCATGATAATGCACGACCGCACACCGCAAGAGTTGTAAGACAGACTCTCGCCGCAGCTAACATCAATGTCCTGCCCTGGCCTGCTCAGTCGCCAGACTTGAATCCGATTGAGCATGCATGGGATATGCTACAGAGAAGAGCTCTGCCGAATATGGAGGGTATCCAGTCGCAAGAAGACCTTTTTTTGTTGTTGCAACGAACATGGGCGGCCATTCCACAGCGTGATTTGGATGAACTCATTTTGAGTATGCCAAACCGATGTTCTTGTGTTGTTAGTGTTCGCGGTAGAAACACGGATTATTAATTGTTTAAGTTACCCAATAAAATTTTAAAGAAAACTGTTATTTCAGTCTTTTTTTCGAACTTTTGTGTTAGTGGTTCAAATGTCAAAAATCGCTTTATTAGGAAAATGGCAAATTTCTTTATTAATGCAAAGGTGACTTGGTTTATCGTTACTGTGACAAACGAAAACACTTTATTTGATGAATCCTTAAAGAAAATTTTAATTAATATCAATCAGGAGAAAAGTTATTGCAAAAATATATGTTGATCCCTAGACACTTTTGATGTGTGTATATCCCATAAATAATCCCTTAAATGATATACGCCCCCACGTTTTGAGTGGCCTCTCTCTCAGCCCCGTAGGGTTATTTTCTTATTTTTAGGACATTTAAAAACGTGGGTTTTTAGATTTTTTAAATCTTTAATTTTTTTTTTTTTATTATACACTCACTTATCTTGTTTGTTTGTCATTCCGGTTGGATTTTTGTGACTCAAATTTGAGGCACTTCCCGATAAGCTAGCAGGCTGAAATTTTGCACACGCTGTGAATTTTGATGACAATACATGATTAGCTAAGAAACGTCATAACAAACAAACAAAAACGTGGGAAAAACACGCTTTTAGCAAGCACTAAAAATTATACTTTTTAGTCTTTTTAATATTCAAACTTAATTTACTTCTTATCCGCCAACTTGGGACGGCCGCCATGTTGGATTGGATGATTAGATCACGTGATATTGTTTTTCGTAAACCCTTTCATTTAATACCCATATCGTGTGGGTGGATTTCAAACAGCCAGTCCACCATCTTGGACGTCCGCCATATTGGTTTTAAGTCACGTGACTATTTTTTCGTATTCCTGAGAGCAAACTCTTTCATTTGATATCCATATCATAGGGTCGAATTTCAAATAGCCTGTCTGCCATCTTGGACGTCCGCCATATTGGATTTAAGTCACGTGACTATTTTTTTTCGTATTTCTGACAGCAAACCCTTTTATTTGATACCCATATCATGGGGGTGGATTTCAAACAGCCAGTCCGCCATCTTGGGGAGGCCGCCATATTGGATTTGTTATGACGTTTCTTAGCTGGTCATGTATTGTCATCAAAATTCACAGCGTGTGCAAAATTTCAGCCTGCTAGCTTATCGGGAAGTGCCTCAAAATTGAGTTGCAAAAATCAAACCGGAACGACAAACAAACAAGAAAAGTGAGAGTATAATAAAAAAAAGAAAATTGAGTTGCAAAAGTCCAACCGGAACGACAAACAAACAAGAAAAGTGAGTGTATAAAAACGTGGGAAAAAATATCTGGAAGTGCCTCAAAATTGAGTTGCAAAAGTCCAACCGGAACGACAAACAAACAAGAAAAGTGAGTGTATAAAAACGTGGGAAAAAAAAGTGGGAAAATGTGCTTGCCGCTTAAACACCCACTTCTAATATTTCTCAATGATACTATGAAAATAAAAACAAAATATATTTGGAAAGTTAAATTCGAAATTCACACGCTACGTATCCGAAACGAAGTAATGTTCAGTGACTTTTGTCATTTATGATGTTAAGTTAATTTTGACCGTTGCCGTGAATTCAACTAGATAACTAAAACAAGTATTTCATATTGTTCAGTCACTTTTGTTACTTATGAAGTTAAGTTATTTTTGGACACTGTCGTGATTACACTAGATACCTAACTAAAACAAGTATTTTATATTGTTCAGTGACTTTTGTAAAACTGAATGTTATGGTGTTTTCGGATATTATAACGATCAGCAATTTTTGACAAAACGGTGTTCAGTGAATTTTGAACTTTAATGATGTTCATTCAATACTGGCGCCTATCTTGTTGAGCGATTTATGGGTGATATAAATGTACAGTAATTTTGAAAATCTGAATGTGGTCATCGACTTTTGATGCTGACTGTACATCAAACGCCTGAACTCAGTCAGTCGAGGGTTACTTACTCGTAATTATTTTTTAATTTTATTCGGGCCTTGTGTCCAGAATCAGTCGATGCTCCGAGTTTTTGCTCAGTTAATGTCATTAGGCTCTTTGGTAATTGGATTTTCCTACCCCATAGAGAAAGACGTGATGACTTGTATTTTATTTTTTGTTTTACCTTTATTCTCCCACGGCTGGGCAAAGGTTTCCATAATACCTAACAGATTTATGAAATTAAATTACCTAACATATTAAATATTTCTTCCAGTCAGAGCAAGGGAAATCAGACTTAATGGATCAAGTAGCAAAGTTGGAAACTGAACGTTCCGCTTTGGAGAAACAATGTATGGAGTTGAAACAAAAGACTGAACAGTTGGAAAGACGTGCGGCCGAGCTACGAGCCGCCGAAGAGAAACGTCACCAAGAAGAGTTACTCGCTTTGAAGAAGACCAATGCTCAACTCAAGGTGAGATCAGCTTATTCATTTACCCCCTTACTTATAAAAACTTGTGTTGCTTAGCTACCGATTAAATATCACCTGTCCTTGTCATTTCTATTTTAATGAATAGAGATGGCAAGTGACTTAAGAGCTATTTAAGATAAGTAACGTCTAATCAATGTTTATAAGTAAGGCCCTTAGGTACTTTCAATGGTTCTATACTAATCCAGATCCTTGATTCATTATTTTTTACGACATACTCAATTATCAACCTTAGATGTGTGCAGTCTAAGTCGACTTTCATGTGACTAATTGTAATTAGAATATTTTTGGTTGCAATCGAATTCTAACTTTGCTATTTTTTTTTAACTTAGAATTGAGATTTTATGTTTTACACTACATTGTGCTTTAACAGATATTTTACAAATGCCGCTGTATAGTGCCTTTTTTATGTGATTTATTCAATTTCATAATTGCGTTAATTTGTTTTCAGGCGCAACTGGAAGGCATCATTGCACCGAAGAAATAAAAGCGTTATATTCGTTATTATTAATTATTTTTAAGATGTTTTTGTTGTTCTTATTAGATTATAGACATTTAAATTGTGTTCCTCAGATATATTATTATAGTTATAAAGATTAATAAACTAGCATACATATAAGTGTTTTTTTAATAAAACCACAAAATAATTTTATTAAAATATATATTAAAACATTTAATTGGGACAAACATACAATGTTTTCATAGTTTACAATGCACATATCACTAGAAAGGTATAAAGGACACACATTCTTCCATTCAACACTTCAATTTATTTACCGTACTTAATACATATTTTATCAAACTCAAATATTACATTTCATACAATCGGAAATGTACACTTTTTTTGTTACGTCTGGACATTTACAGAAAATCCTTAATAATAAACACTAAGGTCATATTGATGCAAATGCGTAATTCATCACCTTCTGTAGGATGACAATCTATATTGTAACTTAATGTAAAATTATTTTTCGAAACAAAATTACAAGCATAATAAAATTCAATCAAGTTTGAATAATAAAATCATATAATCATTATAATAAAATTGATTTTAAGAAATCAAGGCACCACATATAAAATTAAATTATTATTACATTAAATTAAAATATTAATACATCATAAAACACAAAATACTGAATGAAACAACAATGCGCAAATAAAATAAGTAATTGTATAATTCAAGAATAGGTAGATATAATTAAGTTATATCGTCAAATGTGATGCCACTGTCGTACACTTGCGTCGCATTCCATTGCGTGTTGTTTGTGGTGTACACCTCTAATATCATCTTACACTCGGCCTACATTCACATACTGACCGAACAACCAGTCACATTCCTCAGCAGGTACAGCATCAACATTCAGTCAAAATAAAGACTTGCACGGAATGAAAATTATTTAAAATTAAATACGTAAAGTATTCAAAGAATAATAACTATTAATATTTCCAAAAATATATAATAACACCTATCATTAATCTAAAATCTCCGTCGCAAAACTAAAATAAAAAAATAAAAATTGTGATCAGATTAAAATGCCACAAAACGCATCTCGCTAGTGGATTTCTTCAAGCGCCTTTAAGTAACATAACAAGTCGGTGGAATCTAAATTTATTATCACAGTTACAATACAAAATTAAGATGGAAACTCGTTTCACGAACGTTCGTTTCGTTGAAGAAATCTACAATCGAGTTGGGATTCTCGACGGCGGTCGAGTCGTGTCTATTACAACTGTGGTTATAGCCGATGTGTTGTCATGGGGTCGTTCAGGTAGGGTAAGGGAGCGGAGATGGAGGCGTGTGGGATAGAGATCTGAGTGTCTAGTGCGGCTGGTCGGTGTAGGCGGTGAGGCGCTGTGCGGGGCCCACGGGGATGGCCGTGACGCGGCCCGCGCCGCCGTCCAGCAAGGGGTTCACGACCTGCACGATGTCGGGCTGCAGCGACTCCCCGCCTGTCTCCCCCTCCCCTAAGCTAATACCGGCCTCTTCGAGGTCGGTAGGCGCTGTTTCGCTACTCGGGCTAGTAGTTAACTCCAGAGAAATTATTTTTTCTTGTGTCGTTTCCACCTGTATAGATAAATACGATTAAAATCGAAGTTCTACAGTTTTTTATTACTATTTGGCAAGTAATGAGAAATGGTATGGCTGTAAATTACTTTTAACTCTGAGAAAATGCTGTGAAAGTTTCTGAAAGTCAGCCAAATTCTTTAAATGCATGAAGTTCTTTTAGTATTTTGTTCCAGAACGGGAAATCATGAAAGTATGTTTTAATTCAAAATGGCAAAGTGGATGTCATCGAATATATGCCCAGAAATGTGATAACCATAGATCGGATAATCGGGCGTTTATATACCTACCCATAATTTTTCCACGAAACAATAGTATGGACATTCCTTTCTGAATGAATAAGTCATCCCGGGTTTTCAGAGATTGGGAATTGAACAATTTTGTAAAAACAACTTTAAAAAACTTTTTTTATCATCAAATGAGCAGAGCGTGAGGGACTGTCAGACTCGTACTGACTAAAACCCACGGAGTCCTTCGATAGCCCTTTACGTTCCAGGGTCACGGTAATTCAGTAAGTCCCGCGACCAACTTTAACAAACTTAATAAAATTATAGCAGTGGTAAATTTGACTAAATATCTTCATTTTATTCAAAATAAATGGAATATCAATAAAAAATGATAGTGTGCACAATGCGGCAAAGTAGTAGAAATTGATTTAACTATCTGATGGGTACAAATCGACTATTTGTATTTTATACGAACAGAAGACTAAAAATCCAGGATAACGCAGGCATGTCCGTATTATTCTTTCGTGGGAATAAAAGTAAAGTTTAGGTAAAGGTATATTAGGGACCGATTATCCGATGTATGGTGATAACATACAACAACATCAAACATAGAAGCAACTAAGTACAACAGATAAGTCACAATTTTAGGCATTTTGCTGGTAAACATGTAATGTTGGTTACCTATGGAAAATGACATGCACTAAAATACTGTTAATATTCTAATATACAGGCGTTAGTGGGTTAGTTTTGCTTCTGCTGCTAAAGCAATGAAAAAAAGCTTTAGTATAATATATTTCTGAAGAGTAATAAACGCAACAAACCATTGTTTTCGTTGAAGCTTGCCGTGTCTAGAATCCAGGTATCGTCTGACAAATTACACAATAAATTAAGTTAGCATGCCATGCCAAAATATCATGCAACACTCGTGTAAAACATTAAATAGATAGGAAGAAAGAAAATAAAGGGGAAACCTTGGGAATTGGGATAGTGTCAAATGGGGCAAATAAATTGTATATAACATGGGATTTATAACAACATAGATATTCTATAACTGAAGTCTTGTTATTGCCACGTTGACTTTAGTTCTATATTAACGTGAGTGTAATTAGATACTACGTGATTATCTACATTTCATATCTTTCATGGAAAAGTTGCTTAATCAGTGATTTTATTGTATTCCAAGTTATTTTCTTAAATTCCACAGTCCAACTACGGCAATCAATATATACGTACAATTACCACAGTCTTCGTTTTTGTAAAATATATGACTTATTGGTAAATATTTAAAGAAGTAATAAGTCTTACTCCAAACCTCCTTACAGATTTGGTTTATTTAACCAGTCACGTTCTTTGTTCTAACCCGTAAGCACAAATACTCGTAAATAAGAATCATAGAAATAAACATTTTGTGCGTTTACGGAATCTAACTCAATAACTTGGAACGGATAGAAATCATAACCGATTAGTAATTTTTCCTAAAACATATCTACTGCAATGTGGTGTTTCAAGTTTGTGTTGTGCTAAATTGTGTATTTCGTTATGTGCACTTAAAAGGCCCCGTTAACATTTTAGTGTTTATACACGTATTTGATCTTTGTCAGTCGATTTATTTCATGTCTTGATACAAATATCGTTTAAAGTTCATTTCGTCAGTCTACAGTAAGGTCTATAATTGTCTGTCATAAAAGTTGCACGTTGAAAGCTAAGCGTAGTTTTAAAGATATACAAAAGATAATAAAAACCACACGATACGGCATTGCTTGTGTACAGCGTCTTACGTAGCACAATTTACAAGTCGCGGCGTCTTACGCGTACCTCTTTCTCAATGACTTTCTCAATGTACTCGACGGTTCGCACTTTAGTCTCGCCGGTGGCCGGGCACACGAACTCCTCGGTGCGGACAGTAATGCGCTCGTCTAACAATTTTTCTTTCTCCTTGACGGCCAGTATAGGGCCCGGTTTTGTACGTAACGCGATACGTGGTAGGGGCCATTTCTATAATTTGTAAAGCCAATTTTGACATCGCAGCCCAATGTGAACGTACAATAATATGCCAGCCAAGCGACATTGATCCCCACCCATGATAAGACAAATTAACCACATTGTGTTAGTTAAAGTACTGTTACAGGTACTTGCAACAAGACATCACAGGTATCAATTCAAACATTCAAATTGAGTACGGACAGAACAAGGACATACTTTATCATTGCTTACTGGACAAAGACAATATTCTATCAGTGTTAATCACAATGTTAACAGTTACAGACAAACAAATTAATAAATGGAATATTATTGGATTATGACAAAACATTCTATCTGAAATGGAAAAAAGATGACGTTGGACATTTCAATGAGAAGCCACAATGACAATGTGATGATATACCTATTTGATATGATTTTGGGGGTAATAACATGATCATTTTTCCATTTACAGAATCGGTTGCTTTAGTATTTTAATTTGGAGAACATTCAACTGTTTTATCAAGACATGGAGTAGGTATTATTTAAAGTAATTACCTCGTTGGAAGCATTCTCCCTCGGTGGATCTTCTAAGATGTCACTCGCTGGCCCCACCATGCTTTTAATCACTTTCTGTGATTCAATCGCCTCCTAAATTAACCAATCGCATTTTAGTTTACATAATTAATTGTATAAATTATACATGGCAGCTGCCTTTTTCATTTACATTCTGAAAAAAAAAAACCTTGTATTGTGTGCTGTAAGATCTAAATTGAGTATTTTCCCCACTTAGTCATTTCGGTTATTTTACCTCAGATTTTAATATTACTAACAAAGTCACAGTGAAGCATTTATTTAATTTTACTGTAGTCGTTGTTATCAATGTCTGGTTACAGCTGTCAAAGTCGGACTGAATGCCACATGGCATTCTCTACCAGTCAACCTATCTTTCTATACCTCAAGTCCGCTAGATTGGAAGGTGTTCAATATTTAGCTATTCAGTTTCATTGTTCATTATCACCATAGATCGGAATAGGTAGAGCTATTTAGCTTCATTGAACATTGATGTTAATATGGATATTCCATGGGATTCCGGCTGATACTAGAAAAACAATAGCGGGGTGTTTCTGCCACTAGAGTGACGCGCCTGTGTTTGTCTATTTCTGCGACACTAGAATTCAATTTTTTACCAACAGTAACTTGTTGTCTCATTCCAAATCCCGGGACTCGGAGAATATCCATATTATTCAAACCACATACATAAAACAGCTCTACCTAATCCGATCCGTGATTATCACTGACCTGTTCTAGCGAGCGCAGTCTAGCGGCCCGCCAGGCGGCTCGTCGCGCGGCGCGTGTGGCCGCGTCCTCTACCTCACCGTCGCGTCCCGCGCGTCTGCGCTGAGACTTCGCTGATGGACTTACGCCTCCAGACATACTACATACGAAAAAATACTTTATGTTAAAAGAAATAGGTTTCTAATGCTAGGAATCTGTGGAATTCAGCTTTCCACATTCTCACTATCACATTTGAATAAATCGTTTGATAAAATTCCATTTTCGACAAGAGTGAAAAATTCAAATGTATTTTAGGCACTACCTTTACGTGTGGTGTCCATTTAGGAGCGTACATGGCAGTTGCCAACGACCTAGACAATTTTTACTTCCCCGTTACGATTTCTTAACATCGTAATTTTCTTAATAAAATATCATATCATTAAACTATTTTGCCAGTGCAGTATCACAGGAAAATCATACCTATGGCCATTCTCATAAGGTTCATCGTCGGAATGTGAGCTATATCCACTCTGCCGGTCCTCGCCTGGGGACCACGAGCCGAGCTCTGATCGCGACAGAGACGCCATCTTCCTTTCCTCTTCTTGCTTCAATTTCTCCACCTCATCCGCTGATAGGAATGTGAAAACTTTTTCTGGAAATTGTTAATAAATACTCATTTAATAGATGTTTTCTCTTTCGCCCTAACTGGTGATGATATAAATCTGTATGCAACCTTATATTAAAATTGAAAGGTGTAAGCTGCTTCGAATATCGAGTGAAATTATGCTTAAATAATTAGGATAGTAGTGCTGAAGTGTGTGCATAACTAAATGATTGACTATGGAAGTGTCGGTGTAAGTCCAAAAACCGCAAAACATTTTGATATTTACCTGGCTTGGGCGATGGTTTGTGACTTTCTTCCATAGCATTCTCGAAGAACTTCTTCTTATCGCTGACAGACGCTTTCACAAAATTACCAGAATGAGGTGGGGAAGCCTGTAAACATTCGATTCGATTAACTAAACTCACCAACAATTTAAAAAGCACATTAAGTACATAATGAGTTAAAAAGCTTATGATATTTACAAGCGTTGAAATTCCCTTCTCCAGGCTTCACACCCATGCAGTCAATGTTTTAATAAAAATAATAATAAAATAAGGTTATTGCGGTTAGTAAATCAAACATGCAAAATATAATTAATTGCAAGTTAAAAACAATAATTCAATGGGGGTAAGTAACAAAATGGGATATGGAGGGATGACAGACTATGTGGTTTTTAGTCAAGAATCCAGGTTGGGTTGTCGACGAACACAATCAAAAGAAGCTGAGTGTGTGTGTGCGAGGATAAGATTCCGTACATTGATGTTTACCTCGCCGATGGCGAAGGATTTGATTTTGCTGCTCCATGCGGGTTTCAAGGCGGATGCGGGCGTAGGGCTCCCTTCCCTCAAGGGATCCGAACTGTTCGACATTCTATCGGTTTCGGCCACTGTCGTCACCTCACCGAAACGAACTCTTCTCTCTGATTGAACACTTCTAGGCGCATCATCGATATTAGTGGGGACAGATGAAGTGATGTTTGCATTTATGTCTTGTCCTAAGGTACTGACTAGAGCGGTATGTGATTTGTGATTCATAATGCCAATTTGATTGGAAGAACAAACAGGGACTGTGCATGTGTATGGATTGTATGTTCCAGCTACAGTCGTTAGAGATGGGTAAGGGTTGATCGGAGGGTATGTGTTAGAATGGACCATACCCGGTGTACTATTATCTGTCCTCAAATCACGTAATGAACGGTGTACCGGTACATACATGATTCGTTGATCGATATAAGTTTGATCTGGATGTAAACTACATGGAGAGTTAGGGACGTGAGACACAGTAGGCAGGGTTTTGTATTGTGCGTGTAGCAATTCAGGGGGATCGGGTTCTCCACTAGGACTTACAGAAAGTTCTTTATAATATTCCTCATTAGCTACAGGAAATTCTTGTGTACGGAAGACTTGATTTGAAGGCACTGCAGATACTACAACTGAGCGGAATGGTGCGTCAACAACGACCGGCCCCGAAACCAAATTGGGAAAGGCTTCGAAATTTACAGTGGGAGGGACTTCGGTTTCAGGAGAATTTGTGGAATTTGAGGACTGCATGGATGTTTCGGCCACCGCAGGCTCAGGCAGCAAAATCCTTTCAGGAATTACGGTGATAGGTGGTAGACTTGCCTCGATATCTTCATCTTCAACTAATTCACTATCATTAACGTAAGTGTCGAACAATGGCGGAGGCGGAATGATGAGGTCGGCGTGAAGTACTCGACTCGCTTTAGGGACCGGTCTCGAGACCTCCATTTCGGTTGTCGTTTGATTTCGGATTAGTATGGAGCTGAACCCCTCGCATGCATCGTTAGTGTCAATGATCGTAGGCCCCGTTCGTTCATGATGCTCGTCATGCAATGAGTATCGGAATATATTCGTATCGTTCGTCGACAAGGGGTAGTGTTCGGGTTCATCCATCGGTTCTGGTGTGAAACTAACTCGCTTCGTGGTTGGTTTGCGAGGCACTTGTGGCTTTTGTTTGGCGGGGGACGCCGGAGCGGGCTGCGGTGTCACAGGGGTGGCGGGAGGCGCGGGTGGCGGGCGGGTGGGTCGCTGCAGGCGCGGCGGGTCCACTGAGGTGCCGTCGGCGGGCGTGGGCGGGGGGGTCGGTGCGGAGGGGGGCGGCGTCCGCGCGCCGCGCTGCGTGAACACCGCGAGCGGCGAGGGGGGCGCCGCTTGCGAACTAGACGACTAACCAAACCAACAAAATATACTGCACCGCTCGGTACATTCGCAACTCATTACTTTGGCTACATACGGCTAAAAGAAAGACCAAAACAAAATGCTAGATACTCGAGCGTAATCAAGAACTGAGCCAAATATAATTAAATTTTATTTCATACGTCGAACAATAGCGAAGCTACTTGCACGAAAATATGAATAATTAACCAATATTATTTAGCGTAGAACTCAAAAGCCTAGCTCAGCAACGAACAAAAATCTTCCAAAATAAATGTCATTAGAAAACATGCTAACTTAAAACAAAAGAAAACGTCATCTGAAACATCATGTATTTTAATGCAACACTAAACATAACGTCAATTAGAACAATTTTGTACATTAAAAAGTAAATAAAGTAAAAGCACAATAGTTTTTATCAAATGTAAAATTATTGGCAGTTGAGAATAATAGTTTGGCCAAAAATCTTAATAATAAGTCTTACTTAAATTAAATCAATTTATAATATTCAACAAATATCGTACTCGGGGTACCGTTTCATCAGGAAAAACGAATTCATAAACACTGTCAAAAAGGTGGAAGCGATATAGGTATACAAACATTTAAAAATTTTATTTCAACATTACTTTGTCTATGGTTTATGTTCATAGAATTGTTCTAGTTAAACAGAGATATACAATACAGGTATATAAAATTGGTCTTTTAGGTTGAAGATTACATGTACGACATTTTACAAGTATACAATTTAGGAAGATGAAGCGAGCCCCACAAGAAAAGTACTGGGCCGTGTTTAACTTTTTGGGGGCCTTGGGCAAAACAAAGGCCTCTTGTAGGATGCAAAAGCGAGCCAAGTGAATCAAATTCAAGCAAGCCGCCTCAGATACTCTAGGTTCTTTTGATAATTCATACAAGATTGTCTGGAAGATATCTCTATCAGCGTATGAGATCACCGTTATACCCTTGAAATTAACCTAACATGACTTATTTATGAATAAATTAAAAGAACCCCTAGAAAAGTAATTTTTTTAAGTCTTTTTACAATTATTAGAAGATCCCAAGGGCACATAGGGCACATACCCTGAGTGCCTAATACAGAAGCCGGCCCTGGATAAGTAAGTAAACCGCTTCAACTTCCTACACTGTATATCTGTATTTATATGCAAGTTTATTGAAAGTATTTGTAGGCTAAATATTTTGCTACAGTAATATAATATCATAAATTGGTCATATCGGACTGATTAATAATGGTGAATATCAATGGGATAAATGTATAATTTAGTCTATTGGAAACCTTTTTTATGAAAACATTTTTATATCATTTAGAATAACATAGTAAGGTAGGATGTTGAATATGATATTAAATATGCAAAGGCGATAGATGGATTTTGTCACAGTTAATTGTAAGGTTGCAATAATTAGTCCACATGTTAGAAAATAATACTAAAAACTTGATTTGAAAAAATGCTAAATTCAGGAGTTCAAACGAAAATATTGTTTGACACGTATATCATGTTATCTTAACTACATATACCCTTCTCCTTAATTACTAAATACAATGATAAATTTTGCTATTATATACATTTACCACTTTATGTCAAATTATTTTTCATAATGAACATTTTCATGTTTTACATGTGTAGTTGGTTACATAATGTTAAATAGCGCGAAGCTTAGTACGACATATAGAATTGTTTGGGTATCTATAATCAAAACATCATTGTAAACCCACGGACAAAAAGATCGTCAATGCAACTAAATAGCATTGCATTGGTACATATGGCTATTCTGAATTAAAAACATTTATTAAAGTTATTTTATAACACTCATTACTGGTTTGCCAAAATTATAAATGCAAATTATTTATTTCATTTATATTTTTCAGTGAATGACACAGTTCACAGAAAAAACACATTATATAAATAAATTTAGTGGACATGTTATGTGTATCCGTTAAGTTTATTGAACATTGCTTATTTACATTGTTTGGACAGAAGTTAATATTGCCGTACTATGTGTTTTCTTCCTTTTCCTCAATGGATGCATTCTGCAATGGACGTAATACGCTTTGTCATTAATCTAATTATAAACTGCACCAGTTAGGGTCGTCCTGTAGGCTGAACCCATAAACAAGCTAACACATGACGACATTGAACTAAACTACAGTAAATTAAAATAAGAACTGAACAACATCGTCTTGCTATAAGGTTTATACTAATAGTACTAGGGTACACTTAGAAGTTCTATTACAATTCCAATTAATACGTAGACGTCCCAACAGATAGAACTTTAAGAAATCGAGGATACATGCAAAACAGTCCTTTAGTCATTGTGAATGCTGTAATAGTTAATTTTACAGACAGTAGACAGAAAGTTCGCCGCAAAGAGATAGGTGTACTGAAGTTTTCTGTAAAGTGCTACCCTTCCATTTCATCACAACCAACTACATAATTAAAGGCTCATGTATATATACTAAACAACATTTATTTTGGAAGACAAGGAGTTAACATACGCATAGTATACTTAGAGTACTCAATACAAGATATTTACGAATATTTTCATGCAAGCGATATTTATACTACAAAAAATACATAGTGCATGCTATCAATGTCAGGTCAGGAAGACGATATACGTGCAAAACATCATACAGCAGAGTTGTTTCGGCCTTTTATATACGATTAAGTTTTTCATAATAGTATAATACAAAGCTAAATCTTATTATCATGCTGTAATATAAACTTTCCAAGTTTCAAAAAATATAAAGCTTAAAATTTCAAGATAAACTTGTTAATCTTTGGAAAATAAAATATAACTACATGCATACAAATTACAGTTATTTACAGTTTAGACACAGAATAAGCCAGGAATGTCTTCTTTTGAGCAAAATATGCAGAAGTTATGAGTCTGGTGTTTATTTATTTTTTAAACTATGTATCTCATTCTGTGACCGTCTGCGGGGATTCAAGGGATTAATAAAAAATATGTGACTGCTAGTGCTAGCACAAAAGAATCCAAAGTAATTCGAGCTTGTAGGCACATATTTCTTAAACCATTTCAACTGAATCGAACTGGCTGACAAGTATAGAGCAAATGTTCTACTTTTTTTAAAAGAGCATCTTTTTTTCTTTTAATAGTCGAAAGAGGTTTAATATTATTTACAGTTATACACTAACCTGAGGTTGGAGTGTGTGTTTGGACATAACGACGGTGGTCGTCTTGTGTTGAAGTTCGGGCGATATCGGAGGCGCGGGCTCGAGAGCCATGCTCTCTACGGCGTGAACGATATCTAACACCTGAAACGTTCATACGAAACATTTAATATACTGATCTGAAATTTTCCTTTATCAATTATTCACTCTATTGTTTGCGCAATAGAATAGAATTTTCTATGTTTCGAATTTTATCGTAATAATATACAATTTTTGTAACAAGGAATATTTTATTGTATTTTTTTTTTAAAAAAACGACCCCTCCTAGGAATTTTTCCTTTGTCGTGGGTGCGTTTACAAACATAGAAACTCACATACACAAACACCCAGACCCGGAACAACTACTTGTAGATCATACAAATATCTGTTCCGTGCGGGGATCGAACCCGCGACACGCTGTGCAGCAGTCGATCGCTCAGCCACTGCGCCAACCGTGTCGTCAATTATCTACTCTATTGTTCGCGCAACAGAACAGAATGTTCCATGTTACGAATTTTATCGCAATGAATTTTATACAAAATTCGTAACAAGGAATATTCTAACTCTATTGCTCAAACCATAGAGTAGGCAATTGATGAAGAACAATTTTAGCAAGACTGATATTTTTAATAGGGACCATAAAATTATTCCAAACTAAAATAGAGAAATTAACAGTATGATTCCCATTCTTCATGTTGGAGTGCTAACTAACCTTTTCGGGTGTAGACTTTTCCCTCATCTCTGCGACTTGTTTCTCGTGTTCAAACTCAACAAGATCCTGTTGGAATTGTTGCTCCTGTGGAAAACAAATTCATTGGTAAATTTTACATAAAATAGCATCATGCTTGCAGTCCTCGGATCGGACAGAAATGTACATACATAAAGTACAATAGAATCAGACTCCAGATTACTATCAAAGATCGATCTTTGCTTGACCTGGGAATTGAACCCAAAACCTCTTTTTCGGCAAATAGGCTTCGCAAAGACTTATGAGGCAGTGTTTTTCATTGATATTAATAGAAGATAATTGATTTCAGCCTTATCTAGATTTGAGCAAAGACTGGGAATTGGACTGCTAGCAGGACTCGAACCTGCGTCCTTCCGGATAAGTAGGTACAGAACGCCATACCAACTAGGCCATCGCAGCCCTGCTCGTCGAGGCCGAATCTTTAATTCTCTTCTTTGAACGTTTTGCTGTATTATACATATTTACATGGTTCAAAAAGACTGATGGAAGTATGCAAGAACTGCTGCCAGTCACTCTCTTGACATGAACACTGAGGGAGTTTACCCATGGCGCGACGCGATTGCAATTCGACCGATTCCAACTACAAGTGAAAATCAACCTTACCACTACGACATATAAAACACGTTGTTATCAAAGGGTAGCTAAAAAACAAAACACGATCGCCACGACGACATCAATCGAATTGCATCATTATTTCTTTGTAGTGGTAAGGTTGATTTTCACTTGTAGTTGGAATCGGTTAAATCGCGTCGCATCGCGTCATGGGTAAAGTCCCTAACTGTTTGGTACGAAAGTACATGTAGAATAGATTTTTGCTTGTGCTCCAGCTCAAAAATCAGAAAAAGAAAGGAAATCCATGCCACAATTTTGAATGCAACAAAAGGAATACAAGGAAGCGCTCATCAAACTGACCTGTTGCTGTTGGTGCAATGTACTATCATCTCTGTCCAGGCTTGACGTTGAGTGAGACAGAGAGCCGCCCGTTTCCGCCGTCCCGCTCTCGCTACCGGTCTGTGCAAATATCGTTCTCTTTCTAACAAGCGCTCGCCAAAACGGACTCGCACAAACTTTGGTCGTGAAAGACAAAACACACTCGGGAGCGTGCCAAAAGAAGATAGTGTCAAAAATAAAATTGAGTCCAAAATGTGTATTTATAAAGCGTAGGTTTTGGAAGCATTGTAAAAGCATTCATATTTATTTGTCAAAGAAAATTTTTACTGAATTGTGTGGGTGTCAAAAAAAAAAAATCAATAAAATTTACAATACTCAACCGAAATGTTTGCAACTCTTAGGCCGCCTTTACACCAAAGACATTGGACGATGCTGCGAGAAGGATATGGGAAACAAATCAATAATATCGGTGTATTTTCACAGTCCAGAAGGACGATATTTGCATGCACCAAGCTTGGTGACAATGAGGAGTTCACAAACATTTCGGCCCAGCTACAAGTGCTAAATTGATCTTACAGTGATCTTCTCCGGCCGGGTGTATCCGTAGCACACGACTAGGTGTAGTGGCGCGTTGGTCGCTGAACGCAGGGCGTTTACCGCTTCATTGTGCGTCGCGCCGAGTAGCGACACACCGTTCACTTCTAACAGACGCATGCCAACCTGTTGCGAGAGAAATGTATTGTTTTATACATTTTAGACCACGTGAATTTGGTAAGGACTGCTTCAAATCAACTTTCGACGTACTTAATTGAAACCGAAAAGACCAGTTTGCTACAAGGTCGAATTTTGAATAACAAATGAGTAATTAAAAGAGTACCCACCTTCAGTCTACCGTCTCTCCTGGCGGCTCCACCGCTATTTATCTTCGATATGAAGACTCCCTCGTCATTAGGGTCGTTAGGGTTCCCACGCTGACCGTTCAAACCGCCCTTTATGTGCATTCCTAACTTCTCACCTTCTTGTTTGATTATGGTAAGGTCCTGGAGAGTAATCAAAGTTGAAATCGAGGAAAGACAAATAATAAAAAATCTATAGGCATTGATTCAAAATTTTAAAGGCAAAAACTGAGTACCTGGTATAGAAAGTTTGCTATTTAAATCGGGTAACTTGAATAACTACATTCACAAACACTTGTAACATGCAAAGCCACAACACAATACTTCATGCACTCTAAATCACAGAAGCTTTCATACTAATACTTACAAAAACATTCTAGATATTAAAAAAAAACCTAGCACATGACAGACAAAATTGTAAAGGCTTGGGTGTAAGTTTCAGTGTAATTGGCATGACAGTAGAAAGAGCTATAAGCAAAAAGGATTCATATTTAAGATGAAAAGTCGCGTTCTAAGTAGGAAAAGCTGTATTACGAAATAACCATTCCGAATACGACGATAGCTGGGCACACGGACTGACTGGATGAGGGGTTGGAGACTGACATATATATTTGGTAAAGTAACACACATAAGTTCGAGATCGCCGAGCGACGTTCACACTTACAGTTGCGTCAACAATCTCAACTTGTATGAGACCCTGAACGTGTGGCGGTGGCCGTGTTGCGAACGTGTGGAACAAAGAATTGATTGCGTTTTATAACAACCAAAAAAAATCTTGTATCAATGGCTATTCAAGACTCGAAAAGATTTCGTCTCTGAACAAGAAACACGCCTAGATAAGCGACAGAATTCGTAGCAAAGATATACTAGATGCTTTTGTCAGTAAAAATGTTGAACAATCATGTGCATAAATGCATAAGCGTTATGCATACTTCTTATTATTGTATACCGCCAAATGTCTACTGTAAGCGACAATACTCAAATCATTCTACTCGTGAAATCACATTATGCTTTCAACTTCTCACCATTATATCCACAAATTCGGTTACTTGCATAACATGCAAAACATTGCGCGCTTACGTATGTGTTTGTATGTACACACAGATTACGGATATTCATAACAAGACATACCCAATATTGGGGACTGTATTTTGTCAAATTAAGAGTATTTGTCACAGTTAAAGGAATTTATCAATTGTATTTTATTTCGATTATTGTGTGACACAGGATTGTACAAAACTATTGACAAACGCTTCATTGAAGACTATACGAAAACAAGTATTTTTTTCTGAATTATTAATGACACTTCCTTATTTCAGTTACTTCAATAATTCAAATGAATCGAGTATTAATCAATTTTTTTACACAAAAAAAATTGCAACAGTGAAACTTATATTTCTATTATTATCATCGTTAGTTTTTTATTTAAAATCATAATAAATTAATAAAGAATATATTCAATCCCGTGTCACGGTGTTGTGTGTATAGTGTGATAATGTCACAAACCTGGAATCCGTTCGGTAGCGGGTCGTGTCGCACGGTGAGCGTGAGCGTAGCGCCCGGTTGCAGCAACAGTTGCACCGCGTCGCGATGCGTTGCGCCTGGTAGTTCTACGCCGTTCACTTTGAGCAGACGGTCGCCCATGCGCAACTTGCCTGAACGAGCTGCTACGCCGCCTGGCACCACCTATTGTTAATGATGAGAAAACATGACTTACGTATATCTGTTTTAAAGACAAATAAGTATAGAGTAGCCCTGGCCAAACACAATCAATCACACATTTTGCAACAGTATCAAGTTAACAAGGATGTTGTTTTAATTACAATAAAGAGAACATCAAGGAATTTCCTAGTCAGTATCTCGACATAGTTTTCAGTAAAACGAGCTGTACGCAGTATCATACTCAGTCCGACGTTAAAGCAAACTTCGCTATAACAGTCCTAGCAAAATAACGAAGTTTGAATTGTGTAGGTGAGTTTAAAGGTGCCAGTTCCCGCCGGAGACCGCGACAGGAGACCGAGACAGGAGACCGCGACAGGATAGGATCGGAGATTGCCACCGTATCTGTCTCCTGTCGCTGTCTCGCTCGCGAACTGCCGCTCAAACATTGCCTAATGTTAAGTACTGTCGCGGTCTCCTGTCGCGGTCTCCGGTCGCTGTCTCCTGTCTTGCTCTCCGGCGCGAACCGCCACCTTAAGTGTTCGAACCCAGGATACACGTAAAACCCAGAGTGAGATAGTTTTCATTTAAAATAAATCGGTCTTTAGAACAAGTCGAGAGTATTTTAACACTTACGTGCGAAATAAATATTCCAGGTTCCTTCCCACCGAAGGGCACGCAAGAGTGGTCAGTGCCACCGATAATACTGAACCCTAGAGATCCTCCCTCTTTCACTAAGGTGACTTCCTGTAACAAAAAGAAATTATACTTTAACGTTTTCAATTTTGTTAACAATTAATTTTGCACCACCTCTGCCGAAATCAGACGCTTTTGAATTTCATTCGGTATTTCTCAATCGAAGTGTAAATACGAAATTTAAAATGAATCAAAATGAATGGGGTCAAACGATAATGAAAATTCATTCGAATGAAGCGTCTAATTTCAGCATAACTTACAGGCCACATTTAGACCACTTGTTCAGATAACATTCCAAACCTTGCGATGACATAAGTGTTGCTATTACAAAATAACTTCGCCGGATAGTAGCTCTCTATCTGAGAAGTTATGTTTGTTGACTAATAATCATGTTGGAATGTTATATTATTGTCCAGCTTACAGATAGTTTTAAGAGTCATACGTGAGTGAATATGCACACGGGTTTCATTCACCACCACCGGTATCATTGCAGTAGAAATTTCAATGTTCGGAGCTCGCGGGCTCAAATCCTGCACACTGTTCGAATTTTTCTTTCCAAAGAAAATCTTTGAAATTCGCTATGCATGAGTTAATGCGTTTAATATCCATAAAATATTAATTTCAATGTTTATCACCAATATCTATATTCCCGATGGATTATGGGGCCAGCGACCAGATTAAAAACTAGTCTACCTCCAGACTAACTATTATTCAATCCACGTATTCCAGGTGGGCAATGTGAGTGCCACAAATTTGGAGGAAATCCAAGTGCATAACCAAGTCATGTCTGACTCTAAAACCACCCTTAGCCGTCCTGATAACAATTCTTTCCCCTGATAATCGTGTGAGGTCACAACACTGTTTCGCCCACTCTTTTCATGAAAGGAAATATATGCGTCTCAACTGCGTGCTAACTACGAAGATAGACAGGTGGTTTGCAATGACATATCATGCAATATTCGCCCAATTTGAATGCACGAAATGTTTTTGTCTACTTTCCTCGGTAAAAAAAGGAAATACGCATGGGAAGTAGTTTTTTTTTTAAGTTATTAAATATATAATTTTTGCCTAATTTCTTATACCACAACGACTGAGCACGGCGGTAATTAAATAAATAATTTTATTGATTTTGATAATTCAAGTTCCTGATGGAACTTATTTGTACAGGCTAGACCTATCGTTTTGTTTTCGTTGATTTCACCTTCGATATCCGAATTACATAATAATATTTAGATAAGGTATCATCAATATTTCAGTTCTATCTAGATGATGATAAAATAAATAAACCAAAGATAGCTAAAGATGATAAAACTTGCATAATAAATATTTATTACCGTTTCCATTTCCTACTGTAATTTCACTGTATCATGGTATGATTTTGCGCATATAACAATCGAAAATTTATTATAAATCTGTCTGTCCGTCTCACTCACTGGAACAATTGAGCTTTGTAGCTCATACGCTCACGAAATCAATTTAGATATTTTACTTTAAATGGGTCTTATCTAAATTTCTATGCTAATGTATAAGATATTTGCATAAATGTAGCATAAATATAGCTCGGAGCTTTGAATGCTAATGATTCGAGTAATATAGCATTAGCTAAATACACCATGCGTATTCCCCTTTCAATTTGTATAATGCCGAATGGATTAATGAAGAATTTTGTCTAATTCGGCACTACTGTGTCGAAATACTTACAGGCCAAAAGCAAACATGTCCGGTTTATACTAGATTTGTTACAGAAGATTGAAAAGGTGGTAATGTTACTAACATTACTTGACTTTCAATTCATAGGAAACGGGATAGTCTTAATCCATATCATATGCCAGGAAATGTGCATGTTACCTTCACCTGTTTCTAAAAATACTTGATACTTTTATTAATGGTGCTGCCACCACATCACAAGAGAGCATCGACTTCGCAAAACCTCGAATGTTCGGGATAAAAATGCACTTGCGAATTCGTGGCCTCATATTTAGAAGGAGTTGTAACTTGTAAGTTGTGACGTCGTCGGTCGGCGTTCTTACTTCGATGATGAGGGGCTCGACGAGTTGGTTGTCGGTGATGCGGGTGACTGTGGTCTCGGTGAAGGTTGACTTGGTGATGGTTTCGGTGACGCGGCCGAGGGTGGCGGGCGCGGGCGGCAGGACCACGGCCGTGGGCGCGCGCTCGACCGTGACTCGCACGCCTCGCTCGGGGGGCTCGCTGGTGGGCCGCGCGCGCACACCTCCCAGGAAATGCGCCGGGATCATCGCTTGGAACTCCTCGTTGGTAATCGGCCGCGACGGCTGCGCGTTTAACACGTTCACATCGAATCAGTCTAAATATAATTAGTGCAGGGAAAGGGAGACCTAGTTGTTCCGGCCATGGTAGCGTATCATTACCACCACAAATACTACCTAACAAAATAAGTTGTTGCCAGAAGTCTAAACAAGTTTTGAAAATAATTATAAATTGTTATCAAAGTAATACAAGCCTTGTGGTGAAATGATAAAAATACAATTAATTGTATCTTTCTATTTTGAGGTACCTACCCAAGCTACTTAGACAGTAGACTTACCAATAAAGAAAAAAAAAAAATCTTATAGTTTCCAACTTTCTACTTCTATTCCAGATCACTTATTTTCATATCTATGAGCTATGAGCGGGTGAAGGATACGGGGAAGTGGGTGAGGATTATCGAAGGATTGTTGTTTGATGGAGCTAGCAATTCCTGAAGTGATGACTGTATATGCGCAGACGCAGTGTGCGATCACGCCCGGACGCGTAATGCCAAACTGTATACTGACCCAGACACCCATAGTCTGTACTGAACTACGTCGTGCTCGTTGAAATCACAAACAAATTGGAGCAAAGTACATACGAGCTCAGAGCATTCTGAGATAGTATGCAGTTTGCTCGCTTGTATGTAAAGCAAACTGTGACACGCGAATATCGCGAGTATCGATTGATTATTAATTTTTACGGCCCCGGAAAATTTTTTTTTCGAGACATTAATAAAGAAAAATGGCCCGACTGAGACCTGCTTCGCCGGGCCGCCACCTTGATAAGTAGTAATTAGTTATTTGACCTAGGAATGCAAGAGCGAGCGAAGCGAGCTCGGGACTTTGGGGCACCCCGACACGGACAGGTTAGGTTAGAAGGGGATGGCGGGGTCGCCCTTCGTGGTTATTTTTTTTAAACCACCCAGAAGTAAGAGCCCCGCGATGCGGGGCTCCGTCGAGGCACCTTGATAAATAGTGATCAGTTATTTGACCTAGGAATGCAAGAGCGAGCGAAGCGAGCTCGGGACTTTAGGGCACCCCGACTTTAGGGCACACCCTGCTGCTGGACGTCTGGACTCGTATGTATTTTGCTCTAGTATTTTAAAGCAAAATGTATTTTGATTCAGACACTCTCTGAATAGGTATACAGTTTGCTCTTCAACTACAAAGGCAAACTGCGATCGAACTCAGAGCAACCCCGGTCTGGGTCAGTATACAGTTTGGCAATACGCCGCCCGGACACTATCAACTATTTTTAAAAAACTTTTTTGGACTAAGTTTTGTGGCGCAAGTCGAAAAAGACTTAACATTAGACTGAGACAGGCTGTCATTTGATTTAGGCTCCATTTAAATAAGCAATTTATACAGCTGCTTTATGACTTCGTATGTTGTGCATTTCTTAAATGCAAATCCTGGATACATTCTAATTATAACTTAATACAAATGACTTCTCGTGGAGATTTGATGCTTTAAATCTAAATCCAATGAGCATTTTCAAAGTTTTGAAATTACGTTACTGATTTATTCATTTCATTAATTTCTTCGATGCGTTTAAACCAAATGGACACCACACGAAGCCGTCAACAAATTATTATTATTCTTTATATCCAACTAAGTAACACTGCACAAAATTGTTGCTGTAAAACGGGCGACATTCCAAAACAATTGTGCTGATTTAAGACATTATTGTCAAAGAATATAACTTCTTGAATTAGTGTTAGACTTCAGTACAACATTTGACATTCAATAAGTGCCAAAAGGTTAAAGGCATGACAGTGTGTTGTCTTTTAAGCTATTGCATTGCTTTTATCGCAGGCTCTGAGCTCGGCGCGCGCGAAAAACGTAACGAAAAATCCTAAGGAAATTTCCTGACCACATCTGACAGCATGCATCGTCTAACGTCGTTTCAGTTCGGGAGACTTCGGCAATCATAAAGGTACGGACAGACGTGGTCATAAAGGTACGGACAGACGTGCTCATTACTAGCACGAAAGCATGCTTTTATTGAGCAAGGGGCAATTTTATTGAGGGAGAGGGGGAGGGAGAGCGAGAGGAAGGAGGAGGGAGGAGAAGGAGGACGTTTCACTTGATTGACGTGGCTGACCATAGCCTAATTAGTACAGTAATAAATAGGTAAGTATAATAAATAAATAAATGATTATAATTGCTTAAGTTGATAAAAAAATCTATGCAATAGCTTTACCGCGGCAGTCACCGAGTGCCACACGTTTTTTTTAATAATTTAATATATTTTTGAGGCATACTATTTACAAATATTCAACAATTGCATAGGCAATAGGCTGAAATGATGATATACAAATATTAACTTTCTTCGCTTCTTCTCCACATAATCTAAATTTGCTAAATTTCAAAAGAGGTTCGAAGTTTTCGCGTCACCTATTTTGCTTTATATGGACAATCCCCATTGCTAAACATAGGTTCAAGGAGCGCTGTTGCCCAGAGGTGGGTAGAGTATAGACTCAAATAATTTGTTTTCAAATGATAACGACGGAAGTTTTTCCATGGATTTGGGAAATGGGAGGGGGACGTTATGGAACAATCATTTCAATTAAAATCGAATTAAAGATTCTTAATTTTTCATCTTCGGTCAAATGATGAATATCTATAAAGGTCAAATTTTTGTTAGAACATGTTTTACCCAACTATTTATCTAGCATTTGGCATTAGAGCTTATCTGTTCCTCTTATATTGCGAGTTTAGCTAAATAAGTTGTGTTTCTAAGTAGAGGCTGATAGTTCTTTGACAAACAAAGTTATTGAATAGAAATAAAAGAAATTCAAATAGAAGATTTGCTCCGTAGCTTTGCAGCTTTAAAAATCTGAAAAATTAAAAAATAGTGCTTTTATAGATGTTAACGAGAAACACACTAGCTACCATAACTCTTTAGTTACTCAACTGGAATTGTAAATAAATATTTTTCAAATACTAACTCGGTTCAAAACTTAGCAATACATACTTCTGTCTGTAGCTGTGGAATCCTAAATACAAAATAAACTTACTTTTTAAATAAATATTTTCATATAAAAGTATTTTATTTAATACAATAACAATAAATAGTTAATAAACGTGTATATGGCAAAGTTATAAACAATGTTGCGTCGACAATGTTTACTGGCAATAGTGCAACTTTACAGGGCCAAGCTGAAGCTTTAAAATTATACTCAAACTAATGAATACAATAAAATGTGCATAATAACGATAATAAATATTTATAATAATACACCGTACAACTTGATAATAAATGTAATGATACGATAGCATGTTTTTTATTGACTTCCAATCGATCGAACCAGATTTTAATAATATGAAATTACTTTTACCCATGGTTTTATCTAAGATCTGAAATGTTGAATGTTTTATAGGACAGTGAAGCAGATAAATGCAAATAAAGTATGGAGATCTCATTCAACCGAAAATTAATAGTTGTGACCGATATCAAATCCGAACATCACGAAATATGAGCTCTATATTTCGGAATGCATCGGACGTAATACCGTTCGCAACTATTGGAGGTTGAATGTCATCGCCGACTTTCAACTAATCTATAAGTAATATATAGTGAAGTGAGATAAGGCGCCGCACAGAACTGTGGTAAAGCTATGACGTAAAAGCTTGGATGTGAACGTGTTAAACCAATACCATCACCTGTGAACTTTGTTAAGAAATAAATGCAAGTGAATCTTACCTGAATATCATCGAAGACATCGTCGTTAGATCCGTGCACGTTATTGGCGCCGGGAGTTAGGGGCGTGCTCGTACTGTTAGTTGTCGGTTTGGCCTGGAGTGAACGAGGTTTAATTTTGAATTTATTTGCGTCCGCTAATGTGCAAAATTCTCAAAGCATCTTGATGATATTTTAAAAATTTTAGTCCGACTAAATAGCAAAAATGTTATTTTTGTATAACTATTGTGAAAAAATGGAAGTGAATTAGACTAATCAACGTCTATATTAAGGCTACGTTCCCAAAATCCAAGAAATCCATAGAAAGCGAAGACTAAGCCTCACCTGTCCGTTGGGTTGACTCAGTTTTCGCGGTGCAGGTTGCGGTGCGACGGTGGGTGCGAATGTTGCTTGTTTGTGTACCGCGGGCGGCGGGGGGGACGGGGTCTTCTGGGGACCTGGGGCCTGTTGGGAAACCGGGGCCTGCTGGGAAACCGGGGCCCCCGGCCCGACGTGTGCAGACACGCGCGGTGCTGTGTGTGTTTGTGTGGGATTCCCGATAGGTGTGCTAATGTGATTTGTGGTGGGTTTCGGTGTCGGAATGACGTTCACATTCTGCAGGCTGCTCTTGTGTTCTCTCACTTCGTCTGATGTGGATTTCCGCGGCATCAACTCGCCTAAACAAGGAAAATAGAATTAAATGGAGGACTAAGCCAAGCGTTTCTCGATCAGGCCATTTGCGTCATTATAAACCATTTCATATCTGAAAATACTTTTTAAAATATAGCATCATTTTTTTCTTTTTACCGATACAAAAGCAAACATTCAAAATACCCTACATTGAAGCAATAATATAATATATTTAAGCAGTATATTTTACCCTGTTCCGTTGTGATAGTTCGCTGTAGCACGAGCCTTACGAATCTCTCGTGTCCGGTGAGCAGGGATACTGCAGCTTCGTGAGGCGCGCTCTCCATATCTACGCCGTTTATCTAAACAAATAAATCTATATTAAGTGGGTACCTAGCTTTTAGAACTAAAATGTTTATCGGTAGATTAATGTCAATGCATTCCTTTCTCTTGTAAACAGCTTCTAGTTTCATTATCTCGACTTGAATAAAATTTCAATTTTAAATCTGCATGTTTTAACATGATTGCTTTCTTATTATAACAAGCTTTCGCTTGCACAGCAACCAAGGCATATCAGCTTATCTTAAAAGTAAAAGCGTGTTTTCTTGTTCAAATGGTTTGAAAGCACTGCTAACAGTTTCTTAGCATGATGTCACGATTAAATTAGTATTCAATGTGAGTTGAATTCGTACTTGTCTTTGAATTTTACTTGTCTCTTTACCTGTCAATTATTTACCACTAGACAGAGACTATTACGTCATCTTTTTGCATATTTTATTATGTGAATGCCACAAGTATGGAGAAGGATTTCTAAGGCCGACTCTAGAGACTGGAGCAAACGTAATAATCGTAATATGTTAAAAAAAAAAACTGCGTTTCAACTACGTCCTAATTGAGAACCTACTTCTATGGAAGACAATTAAAAATTAAATGGAGCAATGTGGACAAAACGTGAAAACATAAAGATCTTACGAAAAAAGTTGTCTCTTTTGACGTTTATCTCATTATTTGTCAATTTATCACTAGCTAGATTAACACGTTCCCTTGATATAGTTTAATATGAGAAAGTTCTAAGCATAATCACAGTCAACTTACAGAAACAACTTTGTCTCCGACCATCATCTTGCCATCCTTGGCGGCAGCACCTTGTGGTGAGATCCGTGAGATGTAGATGGCGTCACTGTCGTCCCGGTAGGGAGGGGAGCCCTTCCCGCCCGCTATACTGAACCCAAGCCCCGCGCCGTCGCGGATCAGCGTCGTGTGGACTAGCACCTTTTGTTGGTATACTAGAAATAATGAAGAATAATTTTAGTTAGTAGTATATTATGTCATTTTTTTTCCACATTTTAAACTATTATCGTGACATTTAACGCCGCGCCGGTGTCGGTATATCACAATTATCGCCAATATATCGGTAAAAAGCTTGCTATGCGTATCTATGAATTGTTTATATCAGGGGTTCCCAAACTGTCTGTCGCGACGCCCTGGTGCGTCGTAGAGAATACAGAGGGGCGTCGTGAGACGCGATGGTCGACCATTCTCCGGATTGATATTGCGTGGTACCAAGATTCTATATGTATAAAATATCTACCAGAAAGAAGAGGATAGTCTCATTGATCCCTTTTGCAGCAACAAAACCAGATTCACGTGTTCTGATTTCGTGGAGTTTGGAACCAGGTATTATTGTTTTATTATTCACCTGATATCGACTAGCTAGGGCGTCGCGAAAAATTCTAACCCAGTATGTGTGCCGCGAGCTGAAAAAGGTTGGGCACCCCTAGTTTATAGTTTTCCAAGAAATTGTCTATGCACTTTTTTGTGGAATAAGTTTGGCACGTGGTAGTTGACTGCAACAGTTAACAAAAAGTTAAAGCAAAAAATTACAAAAAGTTACTTAATATTACATGCTACAAAATGTTGCTCCACAAAAAGTAACTTGGTTAATGCATTTTTAAGTCACGACTACTTTCACAATGATTTAGTTTAGAATTTCAGATATAATAATTAATGACACCAATTTGGTACGCCAATTATGTTTAACAGACGGCGGCATAGTAGTAATTAACCGAGTAAATGATTAATTATATTTATTTTACAAATTCGTTTTAACACTATTTTTTTAAACTAGGAAGCCGGATCTTCGTGACTAACTACTCTGTGAAGAAACAACCGAAACAAACTCAAGAGAACAATCGTGGTTCTGAGATGGTCTTTTGAAGAAAGAACCACCCAGATATAAGTGGACCTGTTCAATCAGAGCTAGCATTTGTCGGTTATCGTGTAGCTCGACTCAGAACTCAAGGAGCTCAACGACATGACGAACAATACCAAAGAAAGGACATTTGGATAGGCCGCATAATATATTTCTCTGTCAGACAGTATTAATAGTATTTTATGAATGGCTCTATGTGATATTTGCGCAGCCGTCATTCACAGTATTTCTTGTATAGTTTTTAAGATTTATTTGTATTTGTTTTTTCTTATATTGTGTGCACTTGTAGCGTTCGTTCTTTCTTTCTTTCTATAAGTTATTGTTGCTATTTTCCAAGTTACCATACGCTATTTGATGCTTACTAAAATACCTACTTTGTTAGATTAAAGTTCAAACTACCGACTTCTATCAATATTAATGATCTTAGTTTACATAATCTCTTCTCTGAAGCAAATACGTAAAGCCCGGTTTCCACCGCGAAAGGATAATTTGTCATTGGAATTGGTTAGGCGGAACGAAACTTCCTTTTTAATGAAATAAGAAGGAAATAGGTTTTAATTTCCACGAAGAGGGTTTAGTAGTCCGATTCCCAGAGGGAGGTATTTTTACTCTTATTTGCTCGCTGAGTCATTTTCGCTCGTCCCTTCGTTGGTAGAAATACATGTAAACAGTTTTCTCTTGCGAGATGAAATAAGTCATTAATAAGCTGCTCCGCTAACGGTGGAAACCAGGCTTAAGGGGAATGCTCCAACCAGCCCGCGAAATTCAAAATTTCTTGGGTTTTTTGCAATTTGCAGGCCAGTGCTAGGTTGTATATTGATTAAAATATTGATCGCGCTTGTAAGACGTATGTAGTTACAGAATTATTATCATCAAAATCACCAATACAACCCTCCAAGTTCATAAAGCTTCAGGAACAAAAAAATAACATAAAAAGTCATTCCTGAAGCTTTATGAACTTAGAGCATTATATTGATGATTTTGTTGATTATAATTCTGTAACTACATACGTCTTACAAGCGCGATCAATATTTTAATCAATATACAACCTAGCACTGGCCTGCAAATTGCAAAAAACCCAAGAAATTTTGAATTTCGCGGGCTGGTTGGAGCATTCCCCTTAAGCCTGCCCTTTTCCCACGAGCATCGCGTTCTGCTTCCAGTCTAACCAGATGCGTACACTATCTGTATTTTAGACGGTGAACTGACGTTTGACCTCGGTAACCCGAACTGAGGAAATACCTGTATCTAAAGGTTAGACCAGCAATCAGGTTTTATTGAGCCTTTCGATTGCCTGTGACGACTTTCATAGAATAATTTACGATATTTTTAGATTGACAGTTAAACGTACCCTTCGCGGCGTTTAAATGTCTCTTCTATCCGTTCCTAATCGATATTCATGTAACCGGTTTTAGTCGATATATTTTTGCGGAAGCCACGGGTCTATGTTATCTATCAGATATCGACATTTAAGATAAGGGGCATGCATTAAAATAGCACGAGTGTTGACACTTAAATGTAGGATTAGTACATGCGACATGCGTAAACTAAAGAAAGAAAGAAAGAAAATTATGTTTATTAACTAATACTTTTGTAACAACAATAAGTCTCTCATACGAAAAAGAAAAGGACATGATATATTTTTTTTAGTTTGCAATTTGTATAACATACTTTTACGAGGACATCATTTAAACATTGTATACCTACGTCAAAGTAAAAGAGTGAAAAAAATATTGCTGAGAAATGTCTTCTTTGATGTATACAAAAATCATGGTAGTATCGTGTTTCGGTTTTATAAAATTGTAACATTTAAGGTACATAAAAATAAAACAAGTTGGAACTTTTGCGATAAATTCATGAATAGTCATGATTATATTCGACTACCTTACTACTATAAATATAGGCCTATAACCTACTTACGATTTGGTACAGAACAAAAAAAGTACATGTAGCACTCGGAGACTGCCGCGTTGAAGCTATTGCATAGTATTTATTTTTATTTTGTAAGAATAAAATCGCCTACCGTGTATATATTTAACGAGAATATAATTTATTTAAAATGTTTGTGGTGCACTACTGTAATAAAGACTTCTTTGTTGTAGGAAAATTTTATAAGTAGGGTTAAAACTCCTTTTGTAGCTGGCCGTTTAGAATCAGTAAGAAAAAGTAAATTGTTTTTATGACGGATACTTTTATGATTGCCGAAGTCTCCCGAACTGAAAAGATGTTAGACGATGCGTGGTGTCAGGTATTTTCCTTAGGTTTTCAGATTTTTTTTGATTCGGTAGCCGCGCCGCGCCGCGCTCAGAGCCCGCGTTAAAAGCTATGCAATAGCTTAAAAACATATCGCAATGACAGGAACAACAAATGCATAAGGGCTTGTTAAAGATATTATTACACCCGTTATTTTATTTTTGAACTTACCGGGCGGTATATAAGGTTCGGTAACAGTCGGCGGCGGCGACGCCTGCAACCGCTGGTAAGTATCCGTGGTGACCTGCCCTGTAGGTGACGGACTGTAGCTCGTCACCGCGGGCAGCACGGTCGGCACCGTTTGGTTCATCGCTTGCTCTTTGTACTCCGGTTCGAACTCTTGCGCATACTGGTTGCTGATAATAAGCGGTTTCGTCGGTATACCGCGACCCGTTGGAACCTGTTTAGATAGAAAAAAATAACCATAACTTTTTAAACTGATATGGTGACACTGTCATTAGAATTTAAATGGGATATTTGCCATGTTTATGATATGTGAAATATCGGAAATAATAAACAATAAACATGGTAAATATCCAGTTTAAAGCTCCGATGATAGAAAAAAATACTGTTTATTAAATACATAGACAGAATACTCTTTATTATGCACTATTGGAAAATTACAGGTACATATTACAATAAAGCACTTTACCCTTATCACGAGTTTTCACTCTTTTACTTTACAGCGCCTTTCCAGTATTTACAGCGTTTCTTGTATGAAAAAATGGAACAGCGCCTCTGGTGTGCGACGAAGGAACTAATTTTTTCCTTGAAAATTGTCAATTTGAAGTTGTCAAAGTTCCAGTTTCTTTACGTCTCAAATACTGAAAACTCGTGCTAAGGGTACTGATTACTAAGGAACAGAGTTGGCGGTCTTATCGCTAAAAGCGATTCAAGACAAACTTTGGAGGGATGAGTTATAGGAAGAGGGAACAAAAATACCTGTTAATTTATTCTGCAATGACTCGTGTCTATCAATACAGTTGTAGCAATAAACATTACAAACTACGTTGCATATGCCCGCGAAATGATTTACATAATACATACGTTGTGTGTTGAATATTGAATGAGATGTTTACCTGTCCATTTTCTAGGGTTGATACTGTGTCGGTGGTACTTGATATGGAATGATGGCTCGCTCCGCTCGGGGCTCGGCTGTGGGTTCTGTATAAAATAAATTGTTACTTAATTTCATGAAAATAATTAGAGATGAAGCGATTTTAGGTTACTAGTCGACTGACCAACAATAGTCGGGTGCAAATTAAGACCAACTAATTGGTCTACTGGATTAGCACTGATTAGAAGACCAACTAATTAGTTTACTCATCAATGTTTATACCCACTAGTCGTCGACTCTTCGTCGACTACAAGTATAGCCGGATACTCGGCTTTCCAGATTAGTTTGATCTTTAGAAATAACGCCAGTATTGGACGTAAATATCGGGTAACCCCAGAATAGATTATACGAGGCAAGTTTTGCCGTAGGATCAAACCTTGTTTCCAATCTTCAAGAAAGTAAATAAATTGATGCATGTATTAAATAATCATTCCTTATACTCGATCGCTGCAAACATTGCGTAAAAACACCAAGCAACTGCATTCAATCTTCCATGTTATGTTCTAAATAATTTAGCCTCTCGCAATCTATATCGCAAGAGCAGTGATGAAACTTTAAGATAAGGAACAAACGGTGCTTACCTGGTTGAATTGGGTGAATCTCTGGTCACGACAAGTGTGAGCGTTGGCCCGCTTGCTTTAAGTACTTCGACTGCATAATAATGATCCACTTCTACGACAGACGTACCGTTCACCGAGAGCACCTTGTCACCAACCTGAAACAATACGAAACGGTTTTATTGCAACTTAAGATTCTATTGTTTGAAAGGTTGAAGGAAAAGTTCGAATTAAAAGCCGGATTTTTGCGGTACCTGCTACATTTTTATATGTTTCAAAATAAATCCACTTAAACATGCCGTAAAGTCCGGCAAAATGGTATTACCGGACAAGTTCTTAACTTGCATAGTCACTAACACTGTCATTGGAAAACTTAAAACGGAATATTTAACTGGATTTATTACGTATACGGATAAACCGTCATCATGACACTTGCAGCGGTGCCGAAATATCGTAAACTCCAAACAAATAATGAACATGATAAAACCCGATGTAATATTCTAATGATAAAACCAGACAACATCAGATAGAAGAACCGCAGTCGTAGAGTTTAAATTATCTTTATCGAATATAGGAAGGCGGCAACATGATTAATAACAGTACTTACATTAATAAAACAAAAGAGAAGAGAGTAAATCAACTGATACAACAATAATTTAACGACGACATTAATGAGTACTTCCCGCAGTGATTCATAAGATTTGAAACGGAAACAACATGTAATACTTGTAAGTATACAACCATTTGAATATTACTGCAATATTATAATAGATAGTTATGCCTAGAGTTCTTAACAAATGGTTTTGTCCGGGGAAGTGCTACCGCTATTCCTATATCCGTCACCAATTAGTGTTACAACTGTGTTCCGCTCCGGTGTGAAAGGTGCGGAAGCCGCCTTATTCCAGTTTTGTTTCTAGGATGACAATGCTCTTACTATTCCACTTGTATTGCCGATAGCCAAATGTCGGTAGTTACTAACATTAAGATTTAAACGGACATCATTAGGTAACAAAAAATATAGTAGCGACATCTTTAGATGAAGAACTAAAGTCAAAATCCTGAATTGCTATATTAAAGTTCTACATGAGATTATAAAATACAGCAAAACCCGTCTAGAATTGCCTGGCTGTAAACCTACCAGACTAAACACCCGTTTGATAGAAGGATCCGCAATTTTTAACAGAGCCCAAGGAAAATAACACTCTGTTCCTCATACTGCTAAGATGAGCGACATGACATCAACAAAATGTATAAAGACTCACCCTAAGTCCCGCATTATAAGCAGGTCCATTTGGCGTGACTCGAGAGATGAAGATGCCGTCATCATCGCCGACGTAAGGCGTCGAGCCTCGACCTCCAGCTATGCTGAGTCCCAGGCCACCGGCCGTACGTGCTATACGGACCTCGATGCATCGCTGATCGCTGACCACGCGAGCTTCACTCTCCGCCCGTTCGGAAACGGACTCACCTGCGAAAAAATAAAAGAAATTTAAACTATTTTTCAGGACAATCCGATCACAGTTTCTAAACCATTCCAGCTTTTGAAAGCAGAATTGACAGTACCTGGGACAGCGCTGAGGCAATTAAAACTGAACTAAAAGGAAGTCCCGGAAAATAACTTTGACTGTCTTCGGAATCAAAAAATTAATCAGAAAAGAATAGCGGAGTGGTTAGCATGTTAAGCTAATATACTCGTAGTTATCATGGACAAATGCGCCTGTGCCCTAGAAACCTATCGTGTTATCAAAACGCAGATGGCACTGATATCACCTCACTGGCTAACCGCGTGACCACACCCTATTCTACTCCCTTGGCCACACCAAGGTTATAAAGATTACGCTTCCAGTCGATAATGTTTACAAAATACCGTTGCTTAACACATTTATAACAAGAATTGCATTCATTATGTCATCCATCAACATTCTTATCGTTGTAAAACCCTTTATTTAATTTATCTGTAAAGTTGAGTCATCGCCCAATTTGGAATTGATAAGCGAATTTAGAATTATTGAATTCAGACCAAAAACAAAAACATAATTATTCAATATTAATTAATCCGTATTAAGTACCGTCTAACCGTACCGATCTGATATCTGAACCATTCATTATGTAATGCGTATTGTTTCGGACTACTGAGTTCCGCCACTTGCGTAATGCTCATGTATTTATTGTCAGCAAGTGTAAGGTCAAGCATAAATATGGAAATGGATATTCGTGAGAATAACACAGCGTAACATGCAGAGACCAATTAACCCACTTGTCAGGTTACATAGATAATTAGAGATGAGTACCAGACTTCCCTGCTGTGCTATAAGCAAGTAAACAAATTATCCTGAACAAAGTCGTCTTTGAGTTAATAGGATGGTAGGCGTTTAAAAGTGCCGCCGGCACTGAACTAATTATTGACCCTCCTGTGAATAGGAACAATGCGTCGTATGCAATGTGGTGCATATGGTTGCAAGGTCGGCGCTGAAACGATCATGAGCTCAAAAATAAAACATCACGATATAGACATTATGACTGTGTGACGTATCACCTGCGCTTGCGGTCGTCACGATTGTGAACTATCAGTTGCTAAATGTTAAGCCTGCGATCGTTATCGCTAAGAGAAATGCTTAGTTTCAAAGACCAATGACAAACGATGCACTGCGACAATTATTGATGGTAGTTTTCTACGCAACCGGGTTTCTAATTCTACAGATCTTCAATGCAAACAGTACGGAATTGAATAATAAATGATCCCGCGTCACTGTGCAACGTTCGCACGACAATCAACATGTCGAGACGAATGAATGGGCCACAGTGAAATCATGATCCCGAATGGTCGGGCCCGCGTCCTGTCTTGTGCATTACAATAGCCAATCAGTTGCGATACTTTCACCCCCGGATAAGCTTAATAGAATAAGTACACAACTATTGTACCCCAGAAAGAGTCGTGATAGTTTACAGAGGGATTCGTGACTCTCATTTTACAGTAGTCTTATTGGAAAATGCTCTTTTCTAGGAATGATGGTAAGTAATTTAGTTCCAATCTAAATGTAACGGACAGGTGAAAGTCAATATTGTGAAATGATTCAGTGAGCAATTTAACGAAAAAGTATGTAACTATGAAGGTAACTATTAAATAATTGCTACAAGTAGGTACTTTATGAAAGTAATTGAAGTAAAAGCAGTGAAGCAATTTTCATTGAGTATGTAGTAGGGCTTGGATATCGGACGTTTTTTCAATTCCGGTATTGGGTTTCGATATTCGGTTTTTCAGTTCCGGAATTCCGGAATTCCGGAACTGAAATGTGGCTTGTATCCACTAGTGATAGTTTAAATTTTTATTGACTCATAACTGTAAAAAGTTGCAAAGGTCCTAATTTTTTGTAATAAATAAATGTAATCTTATGGAATTCTTTTTTAGTAAGATCCAGAAACGCTCTAAGGTTAGCACACCTCTGCCGCGAAACTAACTAGCCAGACACGCCACGATCGCCTCTCTCCTTCTCGCATAGCAGAACCACCATTCATTACGCTAGTGACAAACTTGTGTTCAAATAGCGAATTAAGCCTCCTGCAGACACACGCGATTAATCGCGCTGCGACAACGAGCCAAGCTAATTTCCACTCTAAAAATACTGCGAATGGACCGCGACATGTCGCCCCGCGCGATTAATCGCGTGTGTCTGCAGGAGGCTTTATCGTCTACGATAAAAGAAGACGAGATTTTGCTCTAGTCTAAACTATGAATAGAAGAACATATTGAGTATATGAAATTACTGAAACGAGACAAGTCCTGTTATTTTTGTAGTCTGGATGACTTAATAAATAAATTTTACCTCTATTTTGAACGAACATTCTCAATTAAGTTTCTGTAAATTCAACTGATTTAGTGTCGTTTTTCAATAAAATCATTCGTTTTGCCTCCAAAACTTGTACATTCGATCCAGAAATTCACCGCGTTAGAATAGGCAACTTTGCTATGGTTTTGTTTCGCGCGCCCTACAAATGACAGATCGGGTGGATCGTTCAGAGGTTTCGCTACTATAGTTTTGATTTGATTGCAAAAATAACTACCCGAAGAAAAGCTCATTCTACTTCTACACTCGTTGCTGGTATTGTTTTTGAATATTGAAAACAATTTTCCAAGTATGGTCTTCCACCGCGTTTTTCCATTCTAAATAAAGCCAAAATGCAAAGGTGTGTTATTAATAGCGTATAGATAAAAAGTGACTTCTAGTCACTTTTTAACTAATGTCTTCCAATACATACACGCAAATACTTGTGTGTACTTCGTAGTAACCTAATCAACTACCGGTAAAACGCTGCAACTTTGCCATGATGCCCAACTTTGACTCCTTTGTTTCAACACGCGAGGTTTATCGGTGATAATGCGGTGGTGGTTTATAGGTGGACGCCGCGTTATCAAGGCAAAGTTGCAGCGTGTGACGGTACTTGGCTCCGTCAGTGCCAGTACGCATATGAATTAATCCTGTATGGTTTGGAATAAGCGCGCAAAACTCTAGATTCTAATCTATACGCGAGCAGTTGCATACTCGCCATGAATGTCTGTGGGTCTACTCTAAACTTTGCATCATACTTCGGCAGAAGCCATTTAAGCCCAATGTTTTACGCTTATTAACCCGAAGACAGTCAACGCAAGAGGCACCCCAAGGTTAGGTTTGGTTAGGATCCTATAAACCTCGTAGATGAAAATAGGAGCAAAGCCCTGCTGAGCGGGGCTAAAATTTAACCTTGAAATTAAAATTCGACTAAAATTTGACCATCTTACAACGAAGTCTCCGCCTCAGACGTACTACACTCTTACAATTATTTCAATAAACTTAATCAAGTCATAATTATATCACTAAACTCCCTGGGCTCCTATTTCTGTCTGTAGGGCTTTCTGTCGGTTTGGTTCCCAACCGAACCAAACCTCGGGGTGCCCCTGACGTCGGCCGTCTTTTTGTTTCGTCGTGATTTTTGTCAGACGTAAGTGATGTAGTATTGTTTGTAACCATCTTTATTTATACGTACGCATCCACGTTACAACTATACATGAAACATATGCAAAATTCATCTATAGATAGTAAATATAGTAATCGCAGATTAAAAAATAGGATTACAAAGCTTTTTATAGATTGGAAATACGCAATGCCACCGTAGTCAAAAACTGCCATCTCTACTCTTATAATATATACATTTAAAACTATATTTTCCCTTCTACTTCATGTTGCGGTAATTTGTTGCGCATCAAGCTGCAAAAATAATATTATTTTCTTCAATATCGAAACTCCGGTATTGATCTCGCCAATTCCGGAATTGGAAACGATATTGAAAAGCTTCGGAATTCCGGAATTATACCGGTTCCGGAATTCCGGAGGCCAAGCCCTAGTATGTAGCAAATGCAGTTTTTGTTAGCAACTGCGCTTAAACGCTGTAAATACTTAGAAGCAATGTAAGAAATTGCAGCTTTGATGACAGGAATAAATCCTGTGCTTGATATCTGACCGTTAATGTTAAATTAAGAGTGGCATTTTGATTTAATGGTTGTAGTGGGCTATGTACACTTTGTAGTAACGGGTGTAAACACGTAAATGTGTGGTGTTAGCTACCAGCGCCACTGATGCGGCCTCGAAAACATTACGTTGTAAGTATGACTTCATACATTCATCATCATCACTTCTTTACAACGGTATAGCACCATTATGTTAAATCTATGCATGAACTTTATCCATATTCGCTGTACTAACACTTTCATATTTTTATGGCCCTATTATGCATTTGTGCCGATAAATAAAGTTTCCCATTTAATGTTCAATCTCAATTTATCCGTTGGTCCATAAATATGTATAAAACGTGCATAGAAATATCTTGAATGTTATAAGGAAAGTTTTTTTTTTCGCAATAATAGTTTCAGGGAGCAATAACATTTCGTTTGAACTCTCCCACGATACAGTGCCCATAAATCAAAGTCTGCAGTGGATGCGAATGAGAGCTCTGAATAAAAGCAATACTCTCCTGCAATTAAATTAAAAAAAAGCTGAGCGCGTGATTGTTATCTGTGTTGCTAAACACTGACACTATAATAGTGAGTGAGTTTAAAATAAAAAAAAATTTGCTGCACCCGGAAGTTGTACAGTGGTAGGTGTTGTTTACAATCATTTATAATGCACATTCACTTGCTTTTAGCCTATCAAAATTACACAAAAACCATGAAAGTTGTTTTATTTAATCCAAAATATAAGAAAAGGGAGTAAACGGTAAGGGTGATCTGGTTTTGAAAGCTGTTTGGAGTTACAAACTGCAGACTTTGCGGTACTCCTTGCACGTTCGAGTACGCTGCAAGCACTAATCACAGCTGTTATGAAAGATAATTCCAACGGAGGCTAGCAATTTACACGAAAAACACGTAATTATGGTGTAAAAGCTTTATGAAAAGCGAACAGAAATGTTTCATAGATGAATTATTAGATTACAAAGTAGTGGGTAGTAGGAAAGTTGAATACTTTACAAACACAACTGTTGTTAGTAAACAATCTATTTTAGAAGATGACAAAGTTAAAGGTCAATTTTTAAAAGGGCAACACATTCTTAAAATATTCCAATGACAAGAGATACTCTATCAATAATGATCAAAACAACTAGTCAGTACATACTTTTAAGGTTATAACTACGCACTTACGAAACACGAAACACAGGTACCAGGCAAGTATAAGTTAGGAGGACCCACCCGAATACGTGAGCTAAGCGATGACCGCATAACGTAACTACTGTTTCACCTTCACACATGGGTAAAGGGTATTTACAAAGCACGTAAAATATGTTACGTATGGCCTATTGAACGGAGGCGGTAGGCGATTAAATGTTATTGAGTGTAAGTGCGCTCTAATATCATGCGCATTGTCTTGCGGTTTCCATTGGTAAGGATTATGTACGCACGTAGTACGTACTAAGATGAAGATTTTGAAAGGATTACCTACCTATTGAATATTTTAGCTCCGATCAATGCCATTTTATAATAAACGACGATGACCTATTCATATCGGAATTCGGAAATAAAAAAATATCGTATGAGAAAATAACATTAAACAAAACCGGCAAAGTGCGAGCTGGACTCGTGCACAAATGGTTCCGTTCCATTAGGTATCTATTAAAAATCGTGTCTTTTGTATGAGAGCTCCCTTAAATATTTATTTTATTCTGCTTTTTAGTAGGGTCAGTTCGCCTGTTTGCGTCCATTTAGTGCAGTTGACAAGTTTGAAGGAGAAAATAAAAATGTTCCAACACCAGTTTCAATAAAAAAATTATGTAAATGCGTTCGTTATATAGTCTATTTTAATATCAGCTTTCAGTTTTGTTCGAAACTTCTCGTATTTTTTTTTTAAACAGAAAAATGTCAAAATTATGCGTTTTACCCAGTTTGCGTCCAAAAAATCCAAATTGCGTCCACCCGTGGACCATTTCGCGTCCATCAGTTAGGATAAGGAATATAGGGGTGATATTGTTAAGACAATTTAAAGGAAGATTGGATTTTAACAATTTCTTTATTTAATAAAAAATTAACATAATTATCATTATAAAAATAAAATAAAAAAACTTGTTTATTCTTCTCAACATCGATAGAATTTAAAATAAAAAAATAACCATACATTGGTTCTGGTCCCGGTTTCTTTACTCGAGGCACACCCAGGGCAGGGCGGGAGGGACTGTCAGCGTGGAAAACACCGCGCCGTCGACCCGGGCATGATCCATGGTTGGACAGCGAGTCAACCATTACTCGCCGCCTGCATGCCTGCGCCTACGGTGGCCAGAGATCGTCTGCCGACGTCCGACGGTGTGGGCGCCTACCACCGCGGCTGGGGTGGACGGAGGACGCTATCCTCTCTCTCACGCAACCCGCCTTTTCCTTCGCGAGCTTGACTGCTTCGCAGGAGGCGACCGCTATCCACTCAAACTCGCCCCGCAGCATGGCCTCGACCAATACCGGGCGCGAGAGGTCTTCGCCTATCGCCGCTGAGAGGACACGGCGGTGCTCTAGCCAAGCGGGGCAGTCCTGCACCGTATGTTCCACCGTTTCCTCCGGGCGATCCTCGCTGTGGTGACACCCAGGCGTTTTTTCCTTTCCCATAAGACACAGGTACCTCCCGAAACTTCCGTGTACGGTGAGGACCTGCGTCATGCGGTACGTCAGGACTCAGGACGCCGTGACGCCTATCCAGCCACTGCTCAAAGAGGGGTCTTACCCGCTGACGTGCTGGAGGGCAGTCACCTCCAGACTTCATTGCACTAGTAAAACTTGAATTTTAATCTCATAATCCTAATCAAAACTGTACTACCTATTCATTTCAAATTATTAAAAAAATATGAATAAAATATGTTTATGCTATCATTTTTATTTATTGAAAAAATGGACGCAATTTGCTATATAATATTATTCAATGCAGGTATAGTTTGCGTCCACGTGTAATCGATGTTGTCTATCTTTTACTACAATCATAATAATGTGGTCGCAAATTGGCAGTTACAATTACATACTATAAGTGTTAAAATAAACAAAAATCCAATTTCTCTTTCATATTTTAATCACATAAAAATAAACAATTAGAGAAAACATAAATAGACGAGTTCGCGTCCACTGTGGACGCAAAGTGCACATTTTATAAATTCGGTGTTGTAATTCGCGTCCACCTTATTTTAACTGTTAACTTTTAAAAAAACAAGCAAATTCATAATTCATATTATTCGTTTTTCCATTATTAATGTCTACAAATAGCTATGTTTCCTAAAATTCACATAAAACAATAAAATATTTACCGTTAAACGCGCCGCTGCACACTATTTTTTTTTTACATTCCGCGCGTTTTCACTCTGCTGTTGAACAACCCGGGACTAAATATTTTTTCTAAACGGATTAGCGGGGCGGACGGAACTTTTGTCTATGTTATCGTGTCTCTTATACGTTGAGGTATAGGCGGTCATGTCTTTCCATGTCATTAGAGTAAGAATATACTTATTTTCGAGCATTTTTAAAGGGAGATCCTTAAAATGGACGCGAACCGGACGATGGACGCGAACAGGCGAACTTACCCTAGTTGTTGTTGTAGCGGCAACAGAAATACATCATCTCTGAAAATGTAAACTGTCTACTATCAAGGTTCATGAGATACAGCTTGTTTACAGACGGACAGCGGAGTCTTAGTAATAGGGTCCCGTTTTACCCTTTGAATAAGGAACCCAAAATCTCTTACAAAACATAAATTATAACGAAACGTGTCGTAAAATTTGACTGCTAACATTGAGTTATAAAAACATTGTTTTTCTATGTTACGTATGGAATTCGTGTAGAGTTACTATCCAATTACTTTCTGTGTCAGATCTTAATTAAAATCTGATAATACTTGTAACAATATTTTTGATACGTTCCAATTCACGTTTCTTCATAAAATAAACATTGTTTAGATGTTTGTGGTAAACAAACCGAATCGCGGATACATTATATCGATACTCGATACAGGTTAGATGGACTGGATGAACATGAATGCAACACATATGGCGTGTCCTTATATGGCTGCACACTCTTATAAGTTGGGTTAGTTAGCTTTACGATCAGTGTAACAAACTTTTATAGCCGATACGAGTAATTTTACAAGAGAATAAAGAAATACCTAATTACAGATTTAAATTACTTTTCTCATGCTAGAAAAATCATAATTGCGATTTGTTTTGAATCTCCCACATAAAATATTTCGCTTTGAACTTCTTATTATAAAATCTAAACAACATAACTTTAAAATTAACAATACAAAGTGAAATTGTCTAAAAAGTTCCCATAGAACGTTAATATGATTTTCTATAAAAAAAAAACAATAATGAACCTTGACTCGTATGTCGCAGAATTTTATAAAGTTGTAGAGCACGATATCCGTTCCCCGGGCGTATTTCCATAACCAAAACAAAGTTAACAGTCCATACAATTTTGCGGTAGACATATTTTTGTTCAAAACATCACATTCAACAATACAGAAATTTTAATTTGGATGGGTTGCATCAGAGGTTTCGCAAACAAAATTATATTGTGTGTGTGTGTGTGTCACGGGTTATGTAGTGTCAAATCGAATGCAGACTGCCAAAAATGTTAACAAAGAAAAACAAAGAATTTATTGTACACAAGGATACAAATGAGGAACTAATTAAAACATACTCAAGGAGCATTTCCTCCCTTTTAGATTATCTAATCGTAGTGAAAGTAAACTTACGCTTTTTTCTCCTGATTACACCCATTTCCTCGTCTAAAACTAATCCCGGGCTACTTCCTGAATAGGGGCAGCTATGTCCGTAGGCGGAGCTTGATTTACCGGCTCTCGTTACGATACTATCTGGTTAGTATCGTACGTCAATCAAACCGAAGCACCGACCGGCTGTTCGCCCTAATGCATTCCGACTAGGTCATTGTCCAATTTGATGATAGAATAAATTGTCCATAACTTTAAAAGCTGTTATTTCAAATGCTTATCGAATTTGAATGTTGTTTATGGATGCAATAAGTGTAACCGGCTTCGGATTTGGTACGGCAAATCAAAACAAACAAGTCGTGAACACCAAACTGGGTATAAGAGCGCGTGTAGTGCGCGCAGCCCGGGGCGCACGCGGTGACGGAATGCGCGCGCAACCACCACAAGATCTGGCGGAGGCTGTGGCGCCGGCGCCCGCGCCCGCGACCTCTCCGCCCGATTAAAAATAGAAAGTCTCAACCTGGCGCATACCGATTCCTTTATTTTTACCCTAGCGTTACCTACCCATTATCTGTAGCGATCGATCGCATCTACATCCGATCTCGTTACCGACACTTTCGATTCTTTATGAGTACGTATCGATGTGATCGATTGTATGCCCAGTTATTATTGCTTTTATCACTTCTGTATTGTTGATTTGAATGTCCGTGAATAACAAATTCCAACCATAGAAATTATTGACGGTAGAAGTCGAAACGAAATAAATTGGTAAGTAAGTTTCTGTGGTTTTAAGTACCTACTCGAAAATGAAACTGTGCAGCAGTGTAAAAAAATTATAGGGTGAAAAGAAGAAACGCAATCGGTCGGGAAAGATATATGAGACTTTTGAATGAATTGATATTGCAGCTGACTTTCAAATCTCATGAAAATTTCAATAAAATTAAAGAACCAACCAAAACCACAGGACTCGTAACTTTAATAACTTAACGTTAAAACACACGAATAACATAAACATATAAAATGAATGCTTATGTTTACTTAAACGTTATGATAAGGAACAAACATCGTAGGTAATTAGCCAATCAATAAAACTTTGAATAGCAAAATCAAGGTGAAGAGCGCAATCTACATAATGAAGAGCATCCATAGAAATGCATTTAAAATAAACTGTAAACATAAACTGCTTCTGAATGTCAACATTAATTTACCTGATAGCATAAAGTTTGTTAAGATGACAGTTAATTACACTACGAATCGATATAATATTACTTAGCTATCGGAGAAAATTAGAAATCGTGTAGCAGCCGGGATATGCCTTTCAGTTAACCGTAGATTATTGAACAGGACTTCAGCTTTCGAAAAGCAGTCCAACGGGTGATCTACATACAGTCAATGCACACTTTGCAGAGGTGATTAATGTATGCAAGGATGCCAATTAGATACGGCACGCGTCTCACTCGTACGTAATGGACGATCAGACCTACTTAATGTAACACTAACAAACTTGTTCTCAAAAGGACACTTTTCTCAACGAACGTTTATGCGTCTACGTTTCGAGTAACGGTCATGGTGACATAGCTCTGTAAGAATTTGTTACTGTTTCTCCGTAGGTGGAGTTGAGTTTGACGATAAAACGTGTTAATCCGTGAAAAGATTGCACCGGCCGCTCCTTAAATCCGTCCAATTTTTGCAACGCGAGCGAAAGCTGAGAATTATTTTACATTTTGTCTTTTCTCTACCCATTAAGTAAAAGCAAGAGACTCTCTATTTTTTTAATGTTCCCCTAAATTATGAAGCATGTTTAGTTTAATCAACAATTAAATCTCTACATTGGCAAGCGAAACGCAGTGTAGCAAAAGTAAGTACAATTAATGACAGCGGATTATGTTCTCAGGGTATCATGTTATAGATGCGCTTCAATAGCTCATTTCACAGGTTCACTTTCGAGATCTGCCCGCAGCACGGATGTTAACCGCAACGCACGGTTTCCTGTGCACATTGCAGATTCTATACCGCTACAGGCAACAGGTATCTTAGATCTGACACACTGCGGTCAGATGTGATATTAGAGAAACGTCGACAGGTATAAACTACGAGTATATTCACGTGCATTCATACCTACATTGAAATAAACGTCCTTATAATACAAAATAATAGATAAGATTGAGTCAGTGGTCCGATAAAATTCCAACGTCAAGTGGCGATGGCAAACGTGCTCTTTTCAATGCTCGAGATTAATAGTCAGAGAAATCAGAAAAGGTTACTTATCTCCGCAAAACGTCACTGTAACAGCAATAACAATTAATAAGTTCACGGGGCCAGAATACACAATAACAAGGACTTTCACGGCGTTGAATAAGACGCGGATGCACGAAGATTGATAATGCAAAAGAAAAACATGAGTGCATTATCTATAGTAATTACTGTTACAGAGAAAGGTGTTTTGTATCCAACATTATAATAACATGTACCAAATAACAATCTATGACATTTATTTATTAAGATTCGAAAGTAAAACACGGTAATTTACGTTCGTGTGACGTGACTGATAGATCCCTAGCTTGGTGACAGTTAATAATATATCTTCGTAACTCGTAATTGCCCAATCGCATTCCTAGATTCTTATCCAAATTATCTGGTCTAAACTTAGTCATTGTTTACTTGGTTTATTTACATCCGGTGTTAGTATTCATTATGGTATTTCTTTTGTTTTTGATCCAAGGTTCATGACGATAACAGACGTCATATAAGATTAAACAATTCACTTAATGCGGTTGAAGTGGTGTTTGTTCTATTTATAAGTAAAGGTAAGTATGGTGCGGTCTAGTAAAACCGAAATGCGATGTTATTTGAGTGAAGCTGTGAGTTCACGAGTGTCAATCGTGCTCGTCTCCTTTTCTATCAGGCATCGGTGCACGAACTCGGCTCGGGCACGCGCACCCTGCCCGGTACACTCCGCCTTCTCCACTCGCAACGAAAGCTCATCCGTTATTATTTGTTAGGGTCAAATAACCTCCAACTTTATACACTGCCTGTATTGTACTTTCTATCCGATATCGCCAACCATTACACAACTGAGATATAGATTATGGTTTACGAACCATTTGTTATTAGATTTTATACCGTAACAGTCTATTACATAAACCCCGTATCTAACTACACTGCATATAAAACGAACTCAAAGATTGGAACGCAAACTTTCAAATAAGGCTATCCTACATTAACTTGAAAACATAAAAGAAGCTTTGTGAGTCACACGGAGTATAATGAGAAGATAATATGGCGACTAATCATATTCTTTGTATCTTCTTTTATGTATGATACAAAAATTAGAAACGGCTTTTACAGCTGTGTTTGGTATAACTTTATTATAAGTAGATAAAAGACAATAAATAGTCGGCGACCTTCTAACTGAACCAGTGCTCCTTTTGTGCAAATGTTAAAACGGTGACACGCGAATATCAAAACGTAGATACCGATTATAACGGTACCGGCTGTTATTATATCGAAACGATCAAGATTAAAGCAAATTCGAAAAACAATATTTAGGATAATCTCTCCATAATATTAACTTAGTGTGTCGAATTGATTAAATATAAAAACAGTGGGTCACTCTATTGAATATTTATGTAATTGGTGATTAACTTTTAATCAGTCCAAATAATCAACGTTCAAATTAATTAACTCTGACATCTTACTTGCTTTGAACGTGAACTCCATGAGGGAACACATAATGCCGCGAACTGCTGACTTTGTGACCGCCATCACAAAGTTTTTTTTAATAAACACAACTGAATTTCAAAATATGGGTACTTATGGTAGAGGCATATGAAGTACTGAGAGCTACACAACGGTCTGGCTCATTAGAGCGCACCAGTAAACGCGGGGAGAGTGCCCTGCTGCAGCTATTGTTGTCCGTCCCTAGGGAGGGTTGGCCCAGATGCCGTCCTATTTACGCACACACGCATAATAAACCTTTTGTTTATATTTAGAGGTGACGAGAAAATATTGTTTGATATTAAAACAATAAAAACCTTAAATAATTAGAAATAGCCAGGCTTATGCACTGTAAAGTTAATCGCTGAATAGAAATCTGTATCGAGTTATAAATAACCCCGCTGAATTTAATTGTGGCGAACTAGTTAAGATTAAACAGGTTCCCAGAGCTTAATGGGTAGTTAGAGTATCGATACTAAGTATTCAAAACACTATGGTGGTTGAGCTGAAAGCAGAATATTTTATAGTAGTTATACCTTGATACAACGTGATATATTGCAGGTTAACGACTAGATTAGTTTCTATTCAAAACGACTTTCTACCGTGGATTTCTCTCCCGACTTCACTGTACAAAATGTTTATTACTTACCAATAAAACATTTCTTGAAATACATTTGAAAATATGGTAATTCAAGCACCGCTTAATTTGCAAGAATATTAGTTTTTTTAAAGCTCAATCATATGATTGAACGCACTTCTCCAACTTTCACGAGAACAAATGCAATGGATAAACCGAAAAATACTAGGTACTCCACCTAGCTCAAATCAGACTGAGAGACTACTCTGAGGGACCACAAACATGAGACTAATATTAGGGGAGATAGCAAGTCCCGTCAACCGACATCAAAACTATTGTTATGCATTTCAGGATGTGAGCATTGTTGTACCGAGTTGCTAGAACTTCTCGGGCACATAATATATGTAATTGTGGATGTTCCTTGGGTGCCTAACATGTATGTACCTACCTAACATATTATATTCTGATTTTAATATGGATGAAAACAATTGGCAAGCTCACCTTGTGGTGTTTTCCGTGATCATGACGCTTGCAACGGTAACGAAATGTAGGAAACACAAACCAATTTATAGACCTGATAAATACCCCGTTTGTTCTAATGACTTGTGATACTTGGTTACTTACCATTATATCCGTGTACAATTGGTTCCAGTTCGCTTATCCTCACTCGTCTTGGGCCATACTTTGCAGGCAAGGAGTAAGTATTAGGATAAATAGGAGTACCCCTTTCCGGATCTTGTCGGCTTACTGATCGAGGTAAAGTGCCATGCAATCGAACTGAGGGGTCATAAGTGGTATTGACTCTCTGCTCATCAATGCGGTTTAGTCGTGGCATTGATCCATGTAATCTAGTAGCATCTTCGTTATAAATAGGATTGATCCTTTGTTGTTCATTACGGCTTATTGGCCGTGGTAAAGATCCCTGCATTGATCCATCGTTATAATTAAAATTGTCCCTTGGTTGATCTTGGCGACTTACTGACCGTGGCAACGTTGAACGAAAGGCCTCCTCATTATAACCAGGACTGATTCTTTGTTGTTCATTACGGTTTATTGACCGTGGCAACGATCCATCAATAGGCTCATTACTGTAAATGGGATTGTCCCTTCGCTGATCTTGGCGACTCACTGACCGAGGCAGTGTCGAACGGAAGGATTCTTCATTATACACAGGATGTCCCCTTGCATCCTGGCGATTGATGGACCGTGGCAATGACCCGTGTAAGATCGACGTGTCATTATAGACAGGCCGATATTGTTGCTGTTGTTGTGGCTGTTGCTGATGGTAATAAGGTTTCGAAGAATCAGAGTAATCAATATACGGGTTGCTTCTCCCCCCTGTACCGTATCCATTATTTTCTGATTGTTGGTAATGATTTAAAGCTTGCAAGCTTTGTGCTGGATATCCATATTGATTCGGTTGCCTGCGGTACTTGTCGAGTATATCGAAGGATCTGTTGTGCGGCGCGTGGTAACGATCGGTGGCGAATATCTCGCTCACGGGCAACGTGCTGCTATTGTTACTTGAATTACTGCGGTTACTCCTGTTACTACTCCTCAGGTTGTTCCGACTCAGTGAACCATCGCCGCGAACACTTAACGTCACTTCCAGTCTCTTTTTGTCTTTCATTATGTCCTCTTTTTACACTTTCGTGAGAATCCCTTCACGAACACCATTTGTTACTTAATGTGTTCGTATTAGAAACGTTGTCAGACTAAACAACAAATTAATTATAGTTTACGGTGTTATACAACGAAGCAACATATCACGTTGAAGAAAGTAAATTGCATTTACAACGGCGTACATCGTGAACGATGAGTAATGATGATCGTCGATGTATAAGTAAATGACCACAAGCCCGAGAACAAGACCGCCGTTGTTGAAGCTAATTGAGGTTAAAATAGTTTGGACGAAACATCGACACGACTTTCGGACAAAGGTACTGTCAATTTCGTGGCAGGCAATTTGACGTATAGACAGAGGAAAACAATAAAAAAATTAGGAGGAGAAAATTCTTAGATACGTTTAACGATTAGGTAACTATTACTCTATCAATCACAGCGACCTCCGGTTCAGCTATTCTTTAGACACTACATATAACGGTAGTTACTTCAAATTTTAAGTAACTACCGTTATATGTAGTAATTACAAATAGATTTAGCTTAGGCTTATGACATTTTTTGTTCGATCACTTTTAAACGAATTCGTAAACAATTCACTCTAGAGATAGCTAATCAAAACAAAATAATTAAAACAAATTCAAAACCGCGATTGGAAATATAAATAATAACTAAATTAGATATACGAACAACGTTGTAGCCTGATAAACAACTTCTTGACATGCAATATCCGCGCAGCAGACGGAGTAGATCCGTTTTAATAAAATTTCCAAGAAAACATTTTTATTTCACGATAAGGCACTAACGAAACGTAACCAATTAACGGAGCTGACTGTCTGGCAAACTAACTGAACTGATTCCACTTTGAAGAAACTAATATTTTGATATTATTATATCACAATTTAATGAACGACTGGGATCTATTTGAGTGCAATGTTCAGCGACGACTGACAATGAGTTCCTATCGAATAATAATTTATTGTTGCAGCTGATAAGATAACACTTTCAGTTCAATAACTCGTATCAACAAACATGTATATTGCTCCCTAGGGGCCTGGAGGCATATAACACCTTCTAGGCAACCTTAGCCAAGTTATTGTTTGCTAATGTAAAACGTATTTTTATCAACTTGATATGCCGGCCACGTGAATCATGTGAAGTACACTTACTAACACTTGAAGCAGGAAAATATTATGCCTTGAACAAATGGAAAATACGTAGACTGGGTCAAGGTTACAGGTGCTCTCTGTGCATTGTTTTGGGTACATCCGAAAAAATGGTATTAAATTAAAACCAGTTACAATACTACTGGCACCGATTTTATAATGGCTTCTTCTACGAAAAAATGAGACACGATTGTGGAATAAAATTAGCGCAAATTACTTTAAAAGGATTTTTATTCAGAGTGAAAGTTTTACGTGGATTAAATCGTTATAAACAGAAAAAAAAACGACCCGAAAATATATTTGGCGTGTCGTGTATTAGATGAGCGTGTAATGTGAACGTTTCAATACGCCACAGGTCGAAATGTTAAGGAACAAGTTAGTATTTGTTTGTAGATCAAACAGACTACTATTATCAACTGTGTGCGGACACGACCGTGCTTAATCCAACAACTCGTTAATTGTTTACTTAGGACATAATTGAAGAATCAGTTACTGTGGAAATTTTTCAATTTTGTTATTTCGTAGACAAGAGTCATAGGGAGCAAAGCAACAAAGTGTATTGCTTACTGTGGTATGACACAGGGAAAGTGGGTACGTGTGCAACTGTGCACGTAAGTACAGGGTATAAAGCCCGCAATTTTGAAGTAAATGGAGCAAAGCGTATTACCGCGAAGTTCCGTAGAACATTGAGATGTTTTTCGAAACAAAAACAGAAACATGAGTAAGTGACGAGTTTATATGTAACGATGTAACAATAACCGAGCTTGACCTTCATACATTGCTTGAACAGACTCGTTTCTAGAATATCATATATACGTGCTTAACAATAGATAATGTTATGTACTTGGTGATCGAATCAATAAGAATATCATGTTAAGCCATTAAGGAACACTGTCATTGATTTACGTTATCACTAAAACACTAATTCCAGCACTGAATATTTTGACAACTTAATAGCACAATACATTAAAGAACTCTGATGAGAAGGTGGATTGCGTCAACGCAAACCGTTTTTTTATGAGTCGAATGTGATTAACTTGTGATTCTGACTCATACAATGCCTAACGCAGGTATCACACAATTCGGCACAGATCACGAATTTCTGTATCGTTTAGTTTGAAGTGTGTCACGCGACTAGAACACACTGTTATTAATTTTCACTGAAGAAGGAGGTGGAATTAGCGGCAAAACTCGGCACAGGCAAGCGAAACACTGCGGGGCTTCGTTCAACGGAACGAAATGGCACGCCGAGTGTAGGAGATAAGCTGATAACGAAACGATACCGATTTTATACAACGCTAACATTGCGTATTACAGGTATGTTAGTATGTTGCTTCATTCATTGTACTTTAAGAAGAGCACGTATAATCTAAGTCATGCCCCTAATAAATCAACCCTAGCTACAACAAACTTCTTTGGTTTGCATATTCTCATGATCTCAAGTAAAAGAGCGATATGACAATTAACAAGCACACGTTTTCAAGTCGGGAAAGTTATTAGCCATAGTTAGATGTTTCCCACATAAAAATAAAGGCGAGACGGTGCGTTTGTGTGTGACGCGAGAGTGACAGACGGGCTCCGCTCGGTTCACGTTCGTGATCGCAAGCCGACAGACTATGGTCACGAACGTGTGAAATAATGTCGCAACTATCGAATGTCTCAGGGGAAGATCGTGCACCACCTAAGTTGAGCACCTTAATAGCAACTAATGAACGGCTAACTAAATATTTTAAATGCAACTCACCGTCATGGACATCTTCAACGGCCTCTTCGTCATCAGTCTTCGGTTCCTCAGTTTGTTCTCGTTTTTTAATTGCCTGCGAAAGAAAATATGCTTTATACGCCGGAATAATTTCGCTTTAGTGAATCACGGGAATGTAAACAGGCAATAACAAAAGACATAAGCCACACTGATCACAGCTAGTTGGGAAGTAACTTAGATGTCGCATTACACTACATGCCAGTGAAATGGTATGATCGTGACACGACAATTCACAAGCGAAGCAAGCCAAACAAAATGCAGTCGAATCTAAATTGAAATCTTTCGCTAAATGTCTTTCTATCTTGCATACGCATCTCACCCGGGCGAGCCATCCTCCTGCCGCTTTCAAGCACCTCATTTTAATATATACCGATAAGGAGCACTTTGGAAATTGCGGTGTTTGTTAGTGATTTATTTAACACTACACTTGTATTGAGAAAGCGGCACTTCACTTATCGATTAATCGCGGTACACGAAGCATTGTTAGCCGCGGAGCGGTGGAAGGCACTCATTTCTGCGAGCCTCGCGGAGGGTCTACCGAGAACGTTGTGGTCGAGGGCCCGCGCGCATCAGCCCGTAACAGCCGCGGTATTCCAACAATTACCCACGGTTGGGTCGTGCTCACAGAAACGGAGCGATTCACCAAGAGATTTATTACTTATTTACACACTCATTGCGAAGTTACCAGATTCTTTACTGAGATTTTAAACTGGATTTTGAACTAGTATTTAGAAATTTTGAAGCGGGATCGAATGTGAGTGAAGTGTGAATACTCGTCCCGATGATCGTTTTATGGTAATATGTTCACAGAGAACAGGTGCGATGCGAAAGAGATCTCACGATGCTATTGTTTCTGCTATTCTCTGGTGAACAAGAAATTTCAACGCGGACCGTGCGTCAGCTTTTACCCTTTCGCGTTATTGTATAGTCCGCAATTTAGATGCCATTGTGATGCGCAGCACGATTGCATGATAGCACGGTATTTAATTGATGAACGATCATGTATAAGATACCGTCTGCAAAAAATATCATCACTGGCTAATAGAATCATGTTTAATGTAGACAAGCATAACTATCAACCAAGCAGTTTTTATTCAAAATATTTTTGCACAAATTATTTTATTTATCAAGGCTTTCACTTACATTGTTCTCAAATTATTATCATTGGACACGTTTGTCAGATAAAATTGATATAGCGGTAAGTAAATAATCCCAGTGAAAGATTCGTAGTTTCCGAAAATATTTCGTACATGTCGTCAAGGACATGAGGTTTAGAAGTTGAATTTTGTATTAATAATTTCGTATTTATACCCCGGAGTATAAAGATGCTCGCTCAACCAAGGTAGGCTTTTTCCTTTATAAATAGGTTTTGCGTTTCAGTATTATAATGAAAATGAAAGAAGGCGTAAAAGGGAGGCTACGCTGAACTTTTCAAGTTAAAAATAACTTTATCGTAGAATTCAACGATACAACACTGCTTTATTTTGACGAGCTTTTGAAAACACTGAGAGTATTAAAGAAAGTAATTTTGGAAATGTGAAAGTATGGCCAAAAAAGGAATAATTATAAATACAGATAAGGAGGTATGAGATTGGATGACCTCGTTTATCTATGCCTGGTCAAACTTCGGTTTTATACATTTCCTAAACGATCATACTTCCAAACAAAGGACATAACAGGTAAACTGACAAAATGAAATACAACAACACTCATAAAATATGGTTTTATACTGAACAAGTACATCATGCATTAATGAATGAATTTACACTGCTTTATGAATCTAATTAGAACGAGGGTCAAATATTACCAAACATTGATACAATGAACTACGAAACGAAGCAAGGTATAAACCACAGTACACATGAAAAACACTGTATCTACTAAAGTCTAGTTCTCACAGACTAAAAGATTTTTAAGAAGATCTAGATTAATTCATGTGATGCCCTAAATTAAATGACCATAAAAGAGGAAGAAGTCCCCCTTTCGCCTTTATTAGGAGGGTCAGGTAATGGAGGGCACTGGCTGTACCTACCTGATTACTTTGATAAGAGTCAGAAATTAATATTTAGTAAATTTTATTTAACGATATTTTTATTTACAAAAAGATTTTCTCCACACAAGTCGCTGTCGTGTGGACTAGACCTTATAATATATAGTTTGTCAAAATAATAAGTACTAGTTAAAATATCAAATACACAGTACATACATGACAATTTGTTAAAACAATACAGTTTAAATATAACCCCAAAAAAACCGAAGGTTATTAAGAATACGAATAAACATTAAACATGCAAAACAGAGTTAAACAGTGTTTTAAAGTACAGTTTAAAGATTAAACATAAAATTACCACCATGATGCGAGGAAAACTGGATTTTAAAATTTGTAAATTAAGATCGTGAGTAAACTAGCTAGGAAGACGTGGAAATTATGAGACTTAACTATTCTAAGGTAGGATGACTAAGAATCTGGTTACAATTTTTAAAGTCCAGCAAGATCTTTTCAAACCTGTCTGCATTAATCAACAACCTTGTAAGTCTTGCCTGAATTTTATAAAACAGGGTTTTTCAACCTGTGGGTCGCGACCCCCTGGGGGGTCGCGAAGGCTCTTCAGGGGGGTCGCGAAGCTTCTATAGGGGAGTTGTAAAAGGTTGGAAAAGCTACTGCATTAAAAAAGCAATTAAGTTTAAAAAGATATATTAAGGCGCTCCCTCACCGCGAGCATTCACCTGTAATGTAACGTTACAAATTCGAGCATTTCATCGGTGAGGGAGAACAATCGAGCATCACAATGTGCACCTTGTACCAAATCTATACTAAATGTACACGAATGCTCGTCAGTCAGGGAGGTAGTACTGTAATGTAATGCTCAAAGTCGAATCTATAACATTACACGCGAATGCCCCCGGTGAGGGAGCGCCTTTAGGATAAATTTTAACTAAAGGTCAATTATAATCATTTGTATCAAATCAACAAAAAATAAAAATAACTTATGTGATCTTTTCTATCTTAAACATTTGTATCAATTTCACGAAATATAACTTATGAGATCTTTACCATCTTAAACATTTGTATCAATTTCCCAAAAAACAAAAATAACTTTGAGATCTTTTCCATCTTAATTTTTTTTATCAAATTAACTAAAAATAAAATAATAAACTTTATCACTAATGCGAAGGTTGCGCTTGTTTTCGTACGAACGCATGCGCGCAAATTGCGTTACGACGAAAACGAGTAACTGTGTTGGATTGAATATTTATTTGTCACAAAATAAAATACATGTAAAAAAATCCAATGGGTAGGGGGGTCGCGAAATATTTCTTCATACTAAAGGGGTCGTGCCATGAAAAAGGTTGAAAAACCCTGTTATAAAACATTCACAAAAGAAAATGTTCAAGATCTTTTGAACTGTAGTAAGTGCCAAAATTCAATGGCGAACAGCTGATGGCTAGATTTTTTACACTGATAGATCTTGGACAGCGTATAAATGTTCTGCCGACTAATGGCGTTCAAGTCAAGAGATTTTTTTTTAGCGTGGTAAAATCGTCAAATGAGTCCTCCCACCCAGGGCAGGGCGGGAGGGACTGTCAGACTTGTACTGACTAAAATCCTCGGTGTCCTTCATTAGCCCTTTACGTTCCAGGGTCACGGTAATGGTATAAGTCCCGCGACCCCGCAGGCTTTGGCCCTCTAGAGTCAAGTCAAGAGATAAAGATATTTTTGGGACACCGTTATTTTAACATGAAAGTCTATGATTACTCAAAGGGCAAAGTAGATACGTAAATTCCGGACTGCTAAAATTATGGGTTATACGTAGACGAGTTGTTGATTTATGCCGACAGCTATGATTAAGGCCTTCAGTATGAATGTACCTAGCACCATTCGAGCAAGCAAGACTACAGTGCAGCGTGGTTCTATTGGCGCTTGAATGAGATAGACAAGAGAGCAGAGCTGGTTTGACGCCATTTTGTTTAAAAACCAAAATGGCGTCGTTAGTTACAATAGGGGGTTTCACTGCGAGTTTTAGCCGTCAGTGGCGCTACAAGCGCATAACGTAATCAACGTTCAAGTGTAGCTTCGAGTGTGTAGTTATCATACAGTAAATGAATGAATGAGCTTTGCGTGAAACCTCCCATTATAGCCACACGCCAATTGAATCATGCAGCACTATACAATAAAGTAAACAGGCTGTAAGTAAGTACATATAACACAATGCATTAGGAAGACGGTAGCAGCACCTGCGCAATAAGGTCTCTAGCGCGGCGTGCGTCGATCTGATTGACGCGTTTGTTCTTGAGGTGGTGTGGGGTGTCGCGGCGGTGCAGCCGGCTGGCCTGCGGGGGGGCACCGCGCTCCTCCACCGTGGCGCGCCACGCCACACGCCGGGGACGCTACCCGAGCCACCACCGGGGAACACCCCCATCACATATACCGAACAGTCATAGCCCGAATGAAGCTTATCAACTCTAAGGGAGCTTACCCATGACGCGATGCGATTGCAATTCGACCGATTCCAACTACAAGTGAAAATCGACCTTACCACTACGACATATGGCATAAAACACGTTGTTGTCTACGGGTAAATGCAAAACAAAACACGATCGCCATGACGACGTCAAGTCAATCGAATTGCAAAATTATTTCTTAGTGGCAAGGTCGACTTTCATTTTTAGTTTGTAGAAATTGCAAATTGCACGAATCGCGTCATAGGTAAAGTTCCTAAGGACTTGATTCCTCATGAAATGATGTGTTGCCGAGTGATTACTGATTGATCGATCGTTGAATCAGTTACAGATACCTGCGACAGATAAATTGAGCATCGATTCTTGAATAGAGAAAATCGGCTAGTTTCGGCTTCGTATAGTGTTATCTGTGTCACACACTACCTATATAACGGCTGTCGCTCACTCGTTGTACATTGAGGTTGGTTAGTGCTTAGTGTGACAACGCTCCACGAAGCCAAATATCTCTTGCTAAAGGTCGATATGCAATATTCATCACCAGTATTTTTAATATAAACCTCTTTATCGATATTTTTATCGATTCCAATAAGAGTTTGATTTAATATGAGTTTTATAGATCGAAATCGGTAACCGCTCGGATGAATCCTAATTGCCCTTTATTTATCTATCCCGATTTCACCAAAAGCAAAAATGAAAATTTGTTTGTGGAGAACCACTGACATGTTCCCATTCGAGGTATGGCTGTTAACTTAAATCCATGTTCCAGTGTAAATATGTAGGAATATGAAAGAATATGCTTATGAAAATCAATGTTGTCTTAAAATTAAATGAGGGAACAGGTATAATTGCCAGTTGTGGAAGATCAATTTCAAAAATTTGATAATAAGTTTTCATTGGCATATTTCTATCGTTTCACAACTTTGGCATTAGTCTCATAAGTGTGGTTCTAAGGGTTTTACAATCAATACTATAGCTACCGGATTCCAAAGAAGTTATTGTGTTAATTTCTTTACATTAATGTTAATAGTCTCCTTTCCTGTTAATTGTAATTCTAATTAATTAGACAGTCATATCATAGAGTCAGTCTATAAAAAGCTTAACCAAAGAGGTGTTAAGTCTTCTACTTTTTGGGTAGCATGTTATTCCCAGGCAAACTTAGAGTAGTTCAATTAGTCTTTGTCCCGAAGAAAATGTTAACTTGATTCTATATCTTTTTACAAGCCTTGATTAACATTGCAATAAGGTCTTGGTTTCCATGACAAAATCCTACGCCGTTTCAACGCGCGTTAGCGTGCGCTACAAGTGAAAGAGGGATATCAACTATAGTTTTCAAAGAGTGCGTCAACACACGCTTTTTTGTACTGTTGTGCTGTTATAGAAAATTCTAACGAGCGTTTCGAAAGCGTATCACTCTAGCTAGGATGTCATGGGAACTAGACCTAAAGTAACATGGGCATGCTACAACCATAATGTGGTTGGCCTGAGACACCACGATAACACAGCGTGTTCCAGAAAGGTGTGGTCATATTTTAAGGATGTGATATAAAACTTCATTATTTGTTTCTTCTTAGCATGAACAGTCCCCCAATATCTTCCATCCTTCTTTCACTAATATTTCCTCAAACTAAATGTTCGGCATATGGGTTTCCTTGATTTAGATGTTGATAAAGTTGTCGAATTTCATGGTCTATACCAGTCCCAAATATTACCACACCTCTTGCCCAAAACATGCCGAATTTGGCCGAATACACATCTAGCATCCGTTGGACCTTTAATATCGATTGAAGCTTGTAAAAAAAGTCTACATATCTGCTCGATTTCCGTGAAAGATGAGTGCAATCGCCTCAATACGAGCAGTGTGTAGCACTGGAAGTAGCTATAACACGTGTGTATTGTAAGACAACTTACCTCTAGTTCGTCTGAGTCATCGTCGTTTTCACCCTCAGACGATTCTCGATCGGCCGCCGTCGGGGTGTCGCTGTCCTCTTCTTTCGTTAGTTCGGGAAGAGGTTGTGGTGTTTGCACCGGCTGTTAATTGAACTTTATTTAGTATACGTTTAGGTATAATTCATTAATCTTTATAGATAAACAGTTGAATCATAGTCGACTGTTTCGATACTGGCGTAGGTATGGAAGTGACAAATCGATACTCATCATATTAAAAATAGGTAGGATCCAGAACAAATGATCAAATCCTAAAAATCGTTTCTGCTAGGAAGCTACATTATTCCTGGATGCTATAAGGCTGTAAATATCATGCATACCAGCCCAGCTATTACAATTTTTGTCTAGAAAGTCAGAAAAAGTAATAGTGCGGGGTGGATGATATAAGGCGACGTGGAGGGTCGCGGGCTAAAACTTCACGGTAACAAAATCGTGGGCAGAAGCTTTTTTTAGCGTGGTAAAATCATCAAATGAGTCATCCCACCCAGGGCAGGGTGGGAGGGACTGTCAGACTTGTACTGACTAAAATCCACGGTGTCCTTCATTAGCCCTTTACGTTCCAGGGTCACGGTAATGGTATAAGTCCCGCGACCGCGGCAGGCTTTGGCCCTCTAGAGGGGAGCCCCGTCATCTTGCTGACGCTCTTCGAGGCGCGCGTGGAACACAACGCGCCGTCGACCCGGGCATGATCCATGGTCGGGCGGCGAGTTGCCCATTACTCGCCGCCCGCATGCCCGCGCCTACGGTGGCCGGAGATCGTCTTGTGACGTCCGACGCCGTGGGCGTCTACCACTGCGGCTGGGGCGGAGGGAGGACGCTGTCCTCTCTCTCTCACGGCCCGCCTCCTCCTTCGCGAGCATAACTTCTTCGCAGAAGGAGGCGACCGCTTCCCACTCCGTCTCGCCCCGCAGCATGGCCTCGACCAATGCCGGATGCGAGAGTGGGCAGAAGCTAGTAAATTATATTATCAAACTCGCCAACAATAAATAACTTTTATTCCTTTCCAATATAACAGTATATAAGAAGCAAATGTTATACTTAAAAGTCTTAAAACTCAATTTAATTTTCGGCAAAACTTTTAAAACGTTTAACTTGCTCTTATGTATACTAATCGTAAGTTTATAAAAACCATTAACTCTCTGATCATAAATATAAGACGGGAAAGTTGGATTAGAAAATTATTTTCTAAATGGATTAACTTCATGACTTCCAAGTATGCTATAAAAGTAAGATTATAAACTAATAGCTGTTAACTGCTGATCACCCCTAGGTAATAAATGGAAGTAGCACGCTACTAAATTTTTGTTCCGCCTTTCAGAAACATAGTTTTATAATTTGTTCCGGAAAGGTCTCTGGTCAGCCTAAGGTCAGTGCGCTAAGGTCAAAAAACAGCCATTATTTGGCGGTTACGTCGATTTTTTTAAATTTTACTAATACACATAGCTATTATAAGTTTTATATTGAATGACAATAAAACACTTGAATGATAGTCTGTAAGAATTTTAAAAATTGTGTGTAGACCTATTTTGTCATCGATTTGGTATTTCATATCAATTGCAAATAGTACTTACTAGAAAAATAAAATCTGTGCTGAGGGATGCTCACTCACAGCACGGGGTCAGGACTTCGATTAGCAAAAGACTCGACGCAAAGTCCAATAACTTGCTAACAGTAAAAAAAAACTGTGCTCAAAGATGCAATAACAGCACGGACATGTGCATAGTGGATGACAAAAGGGTCGAGCATAAGTTCAACTTTGTCCCAATCATTCGGGGATGACCTTAAGTTAACTTTTAAATTGGGGCTGTCCTATTGGGTCGCGGAACTGTCTCATCAGGTAACCGTGATCCAGAACATAAAGGGCTATTGAAGGACACCGTGGATTTTAGTCAGTACGAGTCTGACAGTCCCTCCCGTCCCGCCCTTGGTGGGAGGACTCATTAGATGATATTACAACGTAAAAAAAAATTAACCTTTAGCATTAATACTTACTTCAATAGTTTCCACCGGCACCTCCACCTTTTCAGGTGGTGGCATGGAGATCCCGTTGGTCGTAGGTGGTTCCTGCTTAGCCGCCAGCAATGCCGCAGCTTCTGGCGACCGTCCAGCGAGAAGCTTCTGCGCTTTCGCCTTCAAATCCTTCGGGTGAGGTGTATTTTGTCGGACGAATGGAGTCTGTGGAAATTTGAACCATATTAGAACAAGGAATAAGGGTTATGAGAAGATAGAATCACTTACTGCGTCACAGCGTTTGAAATTGAGAACAAAATAAACATGCTCATGCTTAGAACTGGATATAAGAAGATGAAATATAAGAAATGTAAGAAATGTCTTAATATAAAAGCTTGTGCCAATACTTTTCGTGTAGTTAGATGAAAAAGTTAATAAGTATGTTAAAGAAAAAATATATGCTGTAATTTTTGTACTAATAAAAATTTACAAATTTAGTTATTTTTGTTAGTACTTTGTAGATAAAAATAAGCAAAACAAAGTATTTTGGTTGGTAATAAATATAGTTGCTGAAAACTAAAAATATCTTTTGAAAATTGCAACATTCCAAATAATGCTGTGCATTTATTGAAATATGTGGTAAAGATAAAAGATAAGTGTCTACAAAGCAAGCGAATGTGTAATCATATTATGTTAATTAGACTAAAGATAAAAATCTCCAGTATAAATGGTACCTAGTGAAATGCGACATATTTTGGTGTTGCAATCATATCGGTCACAGAAAAGTCACAAGAAAAATTTCGATACAAAAATGTCTTGGATCGATTCATGAACGTGTAGAAACTCAATGGCTTATCCCAGTTATGTTCAGATTCCTGACTAAAGTAACGAAATATGATAATTGTCACTTAACCTATTAAACGCACAATGTCGCAATATGTGAGACGAACCGGAATGATTCACAGGATATGATATCACACGTAGTCTCTGCTCCGTGACATTAGGACGTCTCTTGATATACAGCTAATCTACTATAAGTGCAGTTCAAATGTTGTGCGCGATATGAAGTTAGTTGGAGGAATATTTTAAAACGGGTATATTTTTGTACTGTGAAAAAGTACGAGTTTTGGGGGGAGGGATTGGAAATAAAATAACTCTGATATGTGTCATTCCGTGCCAGGTCAACAGGTGTAGTCAGTGTTACGTAACATTTGTTTATTGGTGTGTGTAAGTTCAAAATCGCAGAAAAAATACTAAATGCAGCATTGCAAAAACAACACTAATTTGTCTATGCATTAGTCTACTTTGAAATAAAACAAACTATTATCTAAATACTGATAGAGCAAGAGGCTTAATGGCGGACAGCGCATACTCAACTCGGTGGTAGTGCATTCACAATATTTTGATTAACAATTTTGAGTGTATTTTGCTGCAGGTTCTACTGCGGGTTTCAACAAGACGGATTTAATATATCTGTGTTTGTAATTAATTACATCTTTATAGAGAAAATTACCTTCAGATTGAAGCATTAACAGGTTGTAAAAGTAAATTGACGTTTTTATGCTCATTCATCGTTCAAGAGACAATGCAGGTAATGAAAGAAAGATTAGTTTCGAATCATAAACAAGTAATTCGAATAACTTATCTTTGAATTGAAAACAGTAAATACCTAATTGGAGCTTTTACTGTGTGATTGATTGGTTTTATTATTTGTGAATGCACCCCGCGAGACGCTTTGCCGCATACCTCCGCGAGGTTAGTAATAGAGGAGGATAGTCGTTGCAGGGAACTCCTCCGTTGTGTAGTGACTAGCTTGCGAACTACGTTTATAGGCCGCCTGAAGGCAAGCATCGACTGTTGTGCGAAGAACGAGTCAGAAGGCATCACGTCATCTTTCTCACTCTCCTCCTGAATCGACAGAACCTTAAAATTAAAATTTATTTGTTCCAGGATCACTTTGCAACCAATGACGCTGTTCTAAGTAAAATATTAAACATTTCTGCTTGCATTACATGATACCCTTGCACAGTGTGCAAAATCTCGGCTGGACCAGACATCATGAGTGAAACTAAGCAAGAGATACCTTATAATATTCTAAATTCATTCATAATTTTCCGGCGTTGCAATTCTTTTTAGTTTCAGAGAAATTAAACTCCAAAGTTAATCCATTTTCGGTATTAAGAAAGTACAAAAAGTACGATTTCTCTGAAAAGAAAACTTTCAATCTAAATTTCTTGGCCCAGTTATATTACGCATATAAGACGACATTTATCAAGCTTTGTTACATCTCCGAAATACAATGGACGATGGAGTAAATTCAAGATTTCATTAAAAACGTTTCAATTTTTTTATCGTTCTTACTGCGTGCTTAGCGATCAAACTTATTAAATATACTTAGAAACTTATGTTGTCTATATCTCAGAAAAAAATCACTTGTTAATACTGTAAAGCGAACGAGATAATCGTTTCTAAACTTTGTAATGCCAATAACGCCTGTGATTTTGTTAAGGCAATTTTACTTAAGGTGGTTTGCTCTTACATTTTCTAAAGGCACTAAGGCAACTTTGATTTGCTAATGATGAACAAAACGACGACATAGATGAACTTTCTGAAGAAAATGTAATTCAACGTGACATGCGTGACAACTAGCATTTTTGAAGAGTAAACCAGTTTTAAGTGACAACTCTAAAAACATTTCTTTCCTCTTAGTGCCTTTAGAAAATGTAAGAGCAAACCACCGTAAGTAAAATTGCCTTAACAAAATCACAGGCGCTATTGGCATTACAAAGTTTAGAAACGATTATCTCGTTCGCTTTACAGTATTAACAAGTGATTTTTTTCTGAGTTATAGACAACATAAGTTTCTAAGTATATTTAATAAGTTTGATCGCTAAGCACGCAGTAAGAACGATAAAAAAAATTGAAACGTTTTTAATGAAATCTTGAATTTACTCCGTCGTCCATTGTATTTCGGAGATGTAACAAAGCTTGATAAATGTCGTCTTATATGCGTAATATAACTGGGCCAAGAAATTTACATTGAAAGTTTTCTTTTCAGAGAAATCGTACTTTTTGTACTTTCTTAATACCGAAAATGGATTAACTTTGGAGTTTAATTTCTCTGAAACTAAAAAGAATTGCAACGCCGGAAAATTATGAATGAATTTAGAATATTATAAGGTATCTCTTGCTTAGTTTCACTCATGATGTCTGGTCCAGCCGAGATTTTGCACACTGTGCCTTGTTTAAAATAAATTATTAAATTTAATTTTACACAATTCAATAAAAAAAATCATTTGTGTTGTGTTTCCTACTTATTTTTCCTGCCTACTTATTTATAAACATAATATAATGACGAGGATAATTATGTCTATCAAAATTTCAGTCAACTGTCTTATAATCTGACAACTATACTGTGTCGACCTCCAGTCTAACCGAATGGCGTATATTTGACATGGAGCGACTGCCTATGAGATAGTTATTGAAATCCAGTTCAATACTTGAATGTAATGCTTATTTATGTTATCTATCGAGAACAATAGCTAGCTCATTAAAATTGTAGCTTCTTTTGTTTATTTGCTCAAAAACGTTGGTATTTAACTCAAATAAATTGCATTTATCGTTAAATATTTTTTAGTAACAAAATATGAAAGTATACAATCTGTACAGTTGGTTACTTAATATTTTAATTAAGATTTCTAAGAAAACAGATTGTCATTTAATTTTAATATCCTTTTCTTTTTATTTTGTAGCCCATTTAATGAAAAATTATTTCTTCTAGCCTTTACCGTTATCCAATCAAAATATTTTAAGGTGTAACAAAACTAAACATGCAAATAAATGGTAAAATAAAACATAAATAAAATAAAAAGTTTATTACATAAATAAACATAAAAAATGTTAGTATTCTGCTTATATTAAATAATACTGAAATTCTGTTAAGCAAACTAAAATAATAATGCAGATCGATTATCACCAAACCTTTATACAAGTCGAGAATATTTTTTGTGATTACAAAAAACAAGCTAAATATAAGCGTTATTAACATTTTTACAAGTATATTTTATACTGAGATTATTCTAAAGCTACAAGTATAGTACTCAGTGCTATATAAGCTCTTTGCCTCGACAAATTCTCGCGTACATTTATTCTGAACCAAGACCCTACCATCCTCCATCTCTCTCTAAGCGTGTCCCCAGCGCGGTGGAAGCAAGAAGATACATTATATCGAAAGTGTTTGTGAGAGTACCTAGTATTTATATTAATTTTTCGACTATTTTTATACCATCCCTTAGTATTGTTGAATAGTGTAGTACAACAGCAAAGGCTCACCTCTTTGATTTCGGGCATATCTTCGGTGAACTTGACCGAATGCGTTCGGGAATTCTCCTTCTGTTCCCAGTTTTCGTCATCCGAATCCCGGTCACGTGATACGCTCGATTCTGTGGAATCAATCAAGTTAGTGGAATGTTGGGAAGCATGTTTAAATGCTTGTTTTATCGACTAATGAGATAATTGTGCAGGCGAGTAATTATCATGTAATTACTGTGCAGGTAAATATTTATAATTACAATGGTGGTCCACGAGGCATAATAATCACTGTCCAGTGACAAATACTTGTCTACTTGTAACACAAATCTGTTATGAAAACGGTAAACTGAACTAGTATTTGCCTTTGGACAGATTTAATGTATTGATTTTTATCATTTTTTTCCTTTCCTGCATACTTATCTCATCTGATGACAGTACATAATATTCAGTGTTCCACATAAAAAGGATTTTTGGAATTATTAGCGATACTATGAAGTCTCTCGTAGCGATTACTGTAAAATAGTTCCAGTAAACTCTAGTCTATGTTGAAAAAGATTTTCCCGCTTAGTAACACTAGAACATAAATGACCATAGACAATCACAACACAGCAGCGCTACGTCACAAACCAAACAAACATTGAAAGCCAAAATGATATGACATTATCTAACATTGCGTAAAATTATATCAATGATTGATTAATGATTGTGTGATAAGTGTCTATTGTAAACTCTTTTATCATATTTAATCCAACCTGCACCCTAATATTGAGTAACACATTCTTTGGGACAATCCCCTTAATTTATTTGACTAAGATGTGCCCGACAATAAAATTATCAATGTTATACTTTTTTATAATTAGAATTACTTGTATAATTATCAAATCGAACGCTGGTTTTGACAGCTTCATGGAAACATATCGACAATAATTGTTTTGATGATTAACATAAAAATTTCTGGAGTTTTTTGGAATTTTCATGTCGAAACCCCTCTGTTTCGATAACGATTTAAACAGGAGATGATATGGTTTGATCTGTCCAAAATAAAAGGATTATTATTCCAAGCATGTAATTAATATCGGGTGCAGAATGCAGAAAGTACAAATATTCACGTAAATTAAAACAAAAATAGTTATAAAAGTAGTAATAAGTGCTAAACAACACTACAGTTCTATTCAGTGCATTGCTACAGCATGATGACCATGAATTGCGTTGTGTCGTAAAAATAATAACAGTGCGAAATAAAATTGTCATAGTAATAGAGTATCTTCACTTCAACCTTGATAAAGTTGCGCGTCCATCTGATAGTAAAACTGGCACGAGGTTTTTATTTATTCAGTATTAAATGTGCAAATATACTTTACACCACTTTTAATAGAAAATTCCTGTATAATCTACTGTACATTTCATTTTAACAATATAGTTATGTTATCTGATATTGAGATAATTGTAACAGGGTGTTTTATCAGCGAAGTACCCTTGATTTGAAAGTACAAAACACACCTCTCTTCATTGAAAATATGTTGGGTGCAGTTCCTTTCAGTTTTTTTCCGGTTAGCTATATATTGATAATCATGGGATGTTCTTCAACGTCAGTCCTTGGATGGTAGACCATCAGATTATTGAACTTAATAGCTACGAGAAAATATACTCGATTTTACTGATTTTACTACAAAATGAACGCACAAATACTCCCATAGCAGGTACTCTAGCCAAAAAGGTTTAATTTTGTTTATCGTATTTGTATTGTATACTTTTTAGAACCTTACCTCTTCTATCTAGCTCTTGCGATTGTGAATTAAATCTGTGATCCCTGTACCAGTGTCCACTGCCGACCTCTGAAGTGTGTTCCAGCTCTATTCGTGTGACAAGTGCATTTAGTATATTTACACAGCAAAAACAAAACAAGAACGACACAGAGACAGTTCACAATACATTCCAGAACTTTATAAGTAAAACTGCTTTGTTGATTTAACAAGAAATTGAACCATGAATCATTCAATTATGGCGAAGAATTAAGCAATGATGCCGCAATCCGATGCCCGATCAAATATTTTTGTGTTGCGTAAAAGGATTCTCGTTTAGTTTACAATGGTCCATTATATTTATTGAAAAGCGATTCAATGGTTGGTATGGGTACGGGGCTCGGAATTAGTATGTTCTATAAACACTTTGAGATGCCCAAAACAAATAGATCACCATTTGTTTGCGTATCATAGCAATCGTTGTATTGTAATTCACACTTTCTTGTTTGTGGAATTCCTCATCGAAAATAGACCATGTAGTTAGAGCGTATACCACAATGGTGTGGTCACATTTTTTTTAAATTCTTTTTTAATTAGACTTATAGAGATATGGTTTATGTGACCATCAAACTGTTTTTTTTTTTCACGGAAGCAACATCGTAATTGCAAAAAAAAAAGTAAACAACTCTCCCATACATATTTCGGGTCCAGTAAGTATCAAAATTTTGTTCGCGACAGATTAATGCTTTTATCGCAATGTGGTTGATGGTCCTATCTAACAATATTTTAACAGTTTCGGTGTGGTCTGACCTGGTCTTCCCAAAAAAAAGGGAGGTTGTAAAAGGAAACCTTGCTTAATTCTGCCATTAAAATTATTTGACACGTGGGGTCGGAACCCCACCCCTACTGAATGGTAGTCATTTTTGTTACGATACTGATACGATGTATAAGTCTATAAGAAATACTTATAGATAATGAAATTCTCACATGAGGAAGATGCGAGAAATTCAGTACAAAAATATTGTGAACTGTCCCTGATTCTGCATAATTAAACAAAAGCACGCAAAGCATTGGCAAAGACGACATAAATAACGTACCAAAATGCTCACATAAAAGCAAACATACAATGGCAGTAATATTCTTTACTATGCTATATGATAGGAATATTATTATTTATTTATTTGCTTTACAATGCCATTATAAAGTACGATAAAAAGTAAAATAGGCATAAGGAAATAAATCGAAATCAAATATTAATTTAAAATGAAATGATATTCATGACGCAAAGTACCTTATTTAGGTACTTTGCGTCTACTTTAAATATTTTCTAATAATTTAAAATAAATCAAAAGCCAATGCAATTGACAATGACCAGTGTTGATAGGCAAAGATGAAGATTATAAATGAACCAACTAAATTTGAATTCAGAAGCTCAGATAACTATAAATTTGAAATCATTCTCTATGTAATCAAGACAAAGTTCAAATTCTATTGCAATCAATTTCATATGAGATATTTTCATCCGTACGTCAATCAAAAATAGACTTAGAAACTGAAGTAGTTAGGTAGATTATAGATGTATCACAAGTAATTGTCAAAAGATTCTGAACTCAAGAAACTAAAAGATTTTCTACGAGCAGGACACCAAAAGCGATACCATGATATTGGAATAAGGGCACTTGCATACCTGGTTGTTGTTTATAACTAAGCTGAGGTAGTAAGAAGCAAGTAAGAACATTTTCCCCTGTGGTCTCATCCCTGTCCGTCTGGAAGGTCAGTAGTGGTTGCGCCTGGTTCTCCGACAACCATACCGCTTTCAGTTCCAAATTCACTAATGTATAAGGTAAGTACTGTAACCTGGAACATTTTAAAAATATTGCTATTATTATCCATAACAATTCAATGTAATGAAAGCACAACATGAAGCTTTAATAAACCAGTTTATCTTGACCTCACTTTATATGATCTTTTCACACAACGAAAGGTCAGCTTATACTGGTCTGCATAGCTTGATGTGTAACCGTGTACACCTTATAGTTCCCCCTCATTTCACCAGTTGTTTAAGTATCAGGTGATAGTGGGGCGAGCCTTATATCATCAACTGGACTTAAATTCAGACTCCGTAATTGCTATTGAGATATTCCTGATAGAAAAATCCAATAGCACTGTTGATATAGGCATCGAACCCGGGCATGGGGACGGCGAGCAATGGGTGACTTGCCGTCCGATCATGCAGCGTGCCCGGGTCGACGGCGCGTCGTGTTCCACGCGCGCCTCAAAGAGCTGTTAGCAATTTAACGAGCCCCCATAGAGGGCCAAAACCTGCCGGGGTCGCGGGACTTGTCTAAACAGATAACCGTGACCGTGGAACGTAAAGGGCTATTGAAGGAACACCATGGATTTTAGTCAGTACGAGTCTGACAGTCCCTACCGCTCTACCATTGGCGGATGGACTCATTTGATTATTTTACGACGTAAAAAAAGTAAAACCTTTTGCCGAGCAGTTGCACTAGCAACATCTAACCCAAGGAAGCAATGTAAATAATATTACAGTTAAGCAAGATCCGTTTCAGATAATTACATAAAAATTACACTTTATGTAACACCGTAGTACCGATTACAACCTACATTTGCATCATGTAATCAGTCTGGTTGCATTACATAATCATTTAAGTACTTAAACATAAATATGCGATTCAATGTCATAATAATTATTATCAGTAGCAAAAATTAACTCAGAATGCATATTTTATTTGCTACTTGCTAATCAACGAAATGCAATTCAGCCATGCAATATCATAGCAATATCATCATCTCTCTAGCTAGCCTTTTCTCAGGGTAGCTTCCATTCTAGCCACATACAGTTGAATATCAGTATTTGACATGGAACAGAACTGCCTATCCGACCTCCAAAATCCAGTTACTGAGTAATATGATACCAAATTGATAAGACTTATTGTCATAGTTATTACTATATTCAACGATACACACAGCTTTGCAATATATCATCTCTCTAGCTAGCTTTTCTCACGGACAACTCTTTAATTACCTACGAACTTAACTGTAAAAATATTATTTTTTTTATAAATTGTGGCAATGTCAAATTATTTTGTTCTAATGGAACCAATAATGCCTTTTATTTTTTATCAAAATTAAAATCAAAAAAAGGAATGTTGCAAGAATCGCTGCGATGATACCGCTCGTGCCAGCAGATAAAATAAAATTATATATTTTTCATTGCGAGTTAATAACAATTAAGTTGGTAGACAATGCCTTGGAAGTTGGGTAGACCTTTGGTGTGGGATGCAACATGTGTCGACACCCTTGCGCCATCCCATCTTCCTGGTACTACATGCTGCGCTGGTGCGGCTGCTGCAAGTGCCGAAAACCTCAAACGGCGCAAATACAATGGCTTGACTTCTAGCTATGTGTTTGAGCCGTTTGGGGTTGAAACACTAGGGCCATGGGGTCCGAGTGCCCACCGAGTCTTCAAAGCCATCGCCAAGCGTATAGTCGACGCCTCTCGTGACCAGAGGGCTGGCCTATTTCTCGGCCAAAGAATCAGCATTGCCATTCAACGTGGCAATGCTGCCAGCGTTCTGGGCACTTGCCCCATTGACAGCGATGTGGATGAATTTTTTGACGCCATGTAGGTAAATTTTTAATTTTAGTTTTAATTTTAGTTTTAATTTAGTTATTTATGTAAATATTTTAGTTTTATGTCAATATTTGTGTTAATAGTTGTCACAACTTACAATAAATGTAGTTGGTAAAATAATTACTTTAAATCAAGCGATTATGCAAAGAAATAAATGTGATTTGTACTATATACTTTAAATTTTTTTTTGCTTACTCATATCGATACAAATAAACACACGTCAAACATGATGTGTGAAAGCTAATTGCTAAAATGAATTGAATTATGATTAAAGTAAGTCAGAAATGAAAAGGGGACAATATGCGAAAGGGACATTTTGCGAAGTGGACATACTGCGAAAGAGACATTTTGCGAAGTGGACAATATGCGAAAGAGACATTCTGAGAAAAGGACATTTTGCGACCAGTGGACATTTTGAGAAGTGAACATTCTGCGTGGGAGCCCTTCCAGTCTAGGCAGATGCTGTTGAATATCAGTACTTAACATGGAATGACTGCCTATTTAACCTCCAAAATTCGGTTACTAAATAATACGGTACAAATTGGTAAGACTGATTGTCAGATTTTCTGGAATCTTAGTTATTACTGAGATGCCTGAAAGTCTAACAATCGGTCTCAAATGATTTTATCAAAATTCTACAAATCACAGAAGGAAGGTCTCTCTATGCTTTCCGAGGTACAGAAGAAACTCGCCGTGATAGGTGGTCACCCATCTACAGACCAACGTCGACTAGCGTGGCTTAACCTTGACGATCTCAGCAATAAATTAAACAGTTATTTTATTGCCGTAATAAAACTCACCTATTGCCGCTCACATCCAACACATGCAAAGATTTACAATTCCCCAGCTCGTTCGGTAATCTCGTCAGTTTGTTATCTCTTAGGCACAACACACCAAGCAAAGTCATATTCCCGATCTCTAGCGGTATTTCAGCCAATGTATTCCTATCTACATTCAGTACAGTCAACTCATTGAGATTCCCTATCGACTTAGGCAGCTCCATTAAAAAATTCTCCGTTAATATAAGCTCTTGAAGATTTGTACACCTGGAAGAGAAATACGGAATCATTAGCGTTATAAATAGCGCAAGATAAACTAACAAAATGAAATATATGTTAAACATTGCGATATACTAACCTTCCTACATTTTCGTTTAATGTATGTAATCTATTTTGGTCCAACTTCAGTATAGCTAACTTGGATAAATCTCCGATACCATTAGGTACAGTTTCCAGCATGTTTTGGGAGAGATGTAAGTCGGTTAAGGAGCTCAGGCCCCCGATCTCCTCAGGAATTTTCTCTAGTTTGTTTTCGCTCACATCTAGACATATTAGTGCCTTCAAATTGCCAATTTCTGGCGGCAGATATTGAAGTTTATTGTGATCCAACCATAACTCTTCTAGAGCGGGCAGCTCTCCGATGAAACCCGGCTGTAATTGAAAACGCGGCATCGTTATTTTAATTCGACAAATTGTACGAAAATACAAACAAAATCGATGAATAACATACCAGTTCCTCAATATCATTGTCACCAAGATCCAGCCTTTGTAATCTCGTAAGATTTTTCAGTGACTCTGGCAGCGACTTAAGTAAATTTTCTCTCAACTCCAGCGACTGTAGTGACATCAAACTGGAAAGATAAAAAGATATGTCTTAAAACGATTACAGAGAGCAAATAAAGGTAAGGCATTAATTTAATAGCATTTAACCTTCACAACCCAACAATTGTGACATAATAATTTGATGAGACAATTCAGCGAGGTGGAAACACAATGGAACGACAATGGCGGTAACAACGACTCTACAACTCCTACTGCATCGTTGCAAGGTTAATTTAACACTAATATTTTATTTTTATCTTAGACAAATTTCCTTGGAAATCATTCGATCGGATGTGATTAACGGACTACACTTACTGGATAATTATAAAAGAAAAGTTTTAATTTTTATGCTTGAAAAATCGGCCTGATGAACACTGACTAAAGTCTAGCACTGCAAAAGATGGCAGCTAATTCAAAGAAGCGATAAATGAATTATGATAAACAAATACGGAAATGTTGAATCTGACAACTCATTTCACTTTATGTCGGAAACTAAAATGATCCTCATAGAAAATGAAATAACAGTCAGGAAGTAATTATTATTCTGTAATATCCGTCCGTAAAGAAGTCCTTACTTCAGAGGAAAATGAAATTTTCTCGCCAAAAAGAGTCTCTTTGCAATGGCAATAAAGATAATAGAATGAAAACTGAATGTTTGTCGGAGTCAGAACTCGGAATACGAATTTATGAGAAATCCTATTTTCAGCTCATTGTTCAGAAAAAAAATGAACCGTAGCTATGACAGCGGTTGCGTTCGTGATTTAGTTTTTTTTTCCTGTAGGTATGTGAGAATATTCCACGGTACGATAGAGTTATAGAACGAGATTCCATTTCGATACTGTCGAGGTCTAAGGAACTGACACTTTAATTATATGACCAAGGAGGTTTTCTTACTTTCCCATCGTCGTCGCAGCAAGTAAACTGATAACGCATCAAAATAACGGAGTTCTCTGCATCAACAGAGATAGTTAGTAAGAGAAGTGTGTGGCATAATATGAGAATCTAGCCTCGCTAAAAGCTAAATTGCAAAAACAAGTTAGAAATGCACGTAAGATAAGTCGAAGAAACGAAATTCATATCGAGGCGGCACGTAAAGGCGACAGAGTAACTGACGGGACACGTACGAGCCAAGTTGATAGTCTAGCAGGTTTTAAAACCATTTAACATCTACATTTTTAAGTTCAAGTCTTGCCATCTGACAGAAAATTATCCTGTTAGGAATGTGGAAGGAACCCTGCAACAGAGTGGCATGTTATTAAAGTTCCAAACAGGTTTTAAATTGCATTCAATCTGCGAGTGTTTATTATTAAAGTAAACTTTAGTGTACGAGTAAATAAACAGCGTTCAGCGTTTTTAGAATACGTTTTTTTGCGGTATGGAATGAAGAGTGATATGATTCAATATCTGCCGAAATAATTTTAAAAATAGTGTGATTGTTTTTAGTGCTGTTTGGCGATGCATTTACAATTTTACATGTTAGTTTGAGGAAGTTTTATTGCGGTTATTCAAATTCATATTACTTACTTGTGTCGAAATATGTAGGTACCGCGAAAAGGAATTTTTGAAAAAAAATTGCTACATATGCCACTGCCACCACATTAAAATGTACAAGACCGATAAATAAAATTGGTATTCTAAACACAACGTCGTGGATTTCCAGAAAACTGTTGCAACGCGCCGACACACCATTCCCAGAAATTAACAGTCTCATAAAACAAAGTTGTATTTGGATATTACGTACTGGAAGTCACAAGTATTTCAAACGTTAATTAACTTCCTTTGCAAGTCTTGGCAAAGATTAGGCAATTGTCTGATGTTATGGTGTTATGAAAAAGCCCTATTGTTTACTGATAATACGTGAGCACACGTCATGTTTGTTTAGAGCCTTGAGGCCACATTCCGTAGACGATGTCATAGTACTTAGCGTTAGTTTTACACTCGTACATGCTCATACTACAGCGTGTTCTGACTCACTCTAAGTCCGCTTATGAACTCAAGTTATTAGAATATGGAGTAAACATCACCTATGTACGTATTCCAGTAAGCATGGCTCGATGTTCGTGACCCAAATCCAAGAATAGAGCGTTAATAAAGTTGTATTCTTGTTAATTATTGCTATGTTAAACCGCAACAATCACAAAAATGTTTTATGGCGTTTGAAAATTAGGTTTATTATAATAATAAAAGCAAGACGTCTTTAAAACAGCTCTGGATTGAAGATGTTCGTAATGTATCAATTAAATCGTAAAGGGAAACATTAATCAGTGTGATGTAAAGCAACAGGTTATAGCAACAGCACACGACGTAACGTTACACGCCTCTTATAACGGTTTCAAGCACCATAGTTAGACGACCGCATAAAGTTTATTGCTTATTTGTAATGATGGCGTGTCATATCCTCTGTTAAACCAGTTACAAATCATAACTTGCAACAATGTGTTGAGGAAGTTTACAGACAATTTTAGGTGTCGTAATCTTTAAGCAATCATGCTGTTTAGAAACCTAAGTTAAGATTTCTTCTCGGTAAATTATGTATTTCGATTTCTTACGACCTAATATTTCATAAAACCTACGAAATATTTTTTATTCTTGGACAACCAATAACCGGTAACTATCCGGTATCCGGTTTATTTTACTATCCGGTCGAATACTTACTTCTTTATGTTTCCTAAACACATTAATTAGGGGATTCAATATCAATAAATCTATTCATAATATACAATCCATATTCAAACGAACCTAGAAAATATTCAATCAACCGAAAGCAAAGTGATTTGAGCTCAAACGCCTGAAAATTGGGCCTTTGATAAAGTAATTTACTTTACGCAGAAAATTCTCTCTGATGATGCTGTGAAGGTTTTTAACGTAATTAATGTTAAATATATCAATTTGTATTTTGCTGTTCGCAGCTTAGGTGCTAATGGATGTTATTAAATATCAATTGATTGATCAATCAATGCAAGTTACTTGTGATAAGTTTTATTATATTATTATGGTATTTGACTGAAGATCTAAGTAGGACGGAGTTTAGCAAAAAATTTGATACGAAATGTTTTTTGTTACGCAAATCAAAATTGACGACGATAAGACACTTTAATAATTAATTGCCAATACGTCACGAGCAGGTACAGGTTTTACCTGCTTCTGACGTTACCATCTTTGTAAATATGCATTGATTTAACTCTAACTGGCGGACTAATTAAGATTTTCAATTTTTTAATACAGTCAACATGCCTATTGATTGATCGATCAATGCAAGTTACTTGTAACCCGATGAGTTTTAATTGGAACACCATGCGAATTGCATACACAAGTTGGTGTCAGGACACGGCATGCGGCATGAGTCATCAACATCACGCGTACGGTACAGTCACTCGACGATGACGATCATATAAATCTTGTAGCTAGTAGGTATTCGCTTACATACAATAATAATGTCGAAGTTCTTCTGAGTCGTAACACTCTTGTCAGAGTGGTCGTGGTTGCGCAGACGAGGTACATGGAGGGATGTTCGGTGGGTCGTTGATTTCCCCGAGGACTGCTCTTTCAGCGATGTGCTTCCATTTTTGTCGGTTGGAGACGTCCCGAGTACATTGGACCATGGTAGACTCAGTAGCCCTTTTTATTACGTCAGACCAGCGAGTTGGTGATCGGCCTCGTAACCTCCTGCCTTCCACTTGGCCCTGAACCACCAGTCTTTCCATAGAATTTTCATTCCTAGAGATGTGACCGAAGAAATTCAATATACGTAGTTGCACAGTAGGCGAAAGCCGGTTTTTAATATGAAGCTCTTTGAGGATGGATACATTCATGCGAAACGCCGTCCACGGGATCTTTAGGAGGCCTCTCCAGCACCACATCTCCAATGCATCGATTTTACGGCGATCTTGTAAACGCAGAGACCAAGTTTCGGCTCCATAGAGAAAGATCGGAAAGACAAGGCATTTCATTAGTCTGACCTTTGTATTCTTGGTAATCCTCCTGTCCCACCAAATCTTTCTCAGCCGCTCCACTGCCGACCTTGTGATGGCGCACCGTCGTTTTATCTCGTCGCCACATCCTCCAGTATCGGAGATAGTAGAGCCGAGGTAGATACAGCTGTGTACAACCTCGCAGTTAGCTATGTTCTGGACGTTAGCTGTACTTGGGTCATCCGGGCTTACTATCATCATTTTCGTCTTGTCTCGGTTGATAGCAAGTCCGAAATCGAGGCTGGTGGTTTCGAGACCAGTCAAAAGTTGTTCCATATCATCTCTAGACTGTGCGAGAAGGGTTGTGTCATCAGCATATCTAAGGTTATTTATCACGTGACCACCAACTGATATACCTTTATATCTTCCAACACAATACGCATGACGTATTTTGTGTAGATGTTGAACAGTAACGGCGATAAGATACACCCTTGCCGTACCCCGGCCTCGGTCTTAAAGTACCCAGAGAGAGTATCTTCCACTCGGACTACTGCAGTACCGTCCATATACAGTCGCCTCAAAAGCATTATTAGATGGGGCGGCACACCCATTTCCGCAAGTGTCTTCCAGAGGTGTGTCCAAATGACAGTGTCAAATGCTTTTCGGAAGTCCGCAAAGCAGATGTACAGGGTTGAGTTAAACTCTCTAGCCTTCTCAATAATCTGCCGCAGTATGAGGATTTGTTCGCGTGTGCCTCTCCCCTTTACGAATCCTGCTTGTTCGGGTGTAATTTGCCCTGAGAGATAGGCCAAGAGTCTTGTATTCATTATGTGGAGCATCACTTGCATGCGATATTAGGGAAATGATTCGGTAATTGTTGCACTTCTTGGTGGATCCCTTTTTGTGCAGTGGGATAAAAATTGATTGCGACCAGTCATCAGGCCATATGCCAGTCTCCCATATTTTACTGCAGATGGTGAATAAAACCTCGACTCGAAATTCTCCCATCGCTTTGATGACTTCTATTGGGATTCCATCACAACCTATGGCTTTATTGCATTTAAGGTGTTTAATTGCCGCTCGTACTTCATCCCGCAAGATGTCTGGCTCGCGATTGCGGAGTTGGTCAGAAGAAAATGTAGAGCTTATGGTAGAATTGCTGGAAAATAGGGACTTGCAATATTCTTTCCATACCTCCACAATATCCTTAATCTCCGTAACCGTCGTCGTCCCGATGGAGTTCTCAACAACCCACGTCTTGGGTTTAAGCTGGCGTGTTATGTATCGGACCTTATCATGGAGATCCTTGGTTTGATATTTATCAGAATGCTGCTCGAGTTCATCACATATCTTACCCAAGTGGTCATTGCGGTCACATTACCGATAAGTTATTGTTGACAGAAATTGTCTTAAAACTTAAGATATTTATTTCTAGGACGTTTGAGGGGTTAAGCAGATTTTTGCTGAATAAAAAGAACTACTCTAAACGCGTAGCATGGCACCGTAAAAAAGGTTTTGACGGCGGGAGAAAACACAAAATGTCAGATCTTAGAAAGATTTTTACCGTTTTAAGCGCGGCAATGTTAAAAATATAGGAAGAAGTTAGATTATATTACCGTGCTACCGATTAACCATGAATGACGGTTTAGGCGCAAAAATCCTAATTCTCAAAATGGAGGCGCAAAAAGACAAGTCCTCAGAATGGCAAATTCACTGAAAGCCCAATTCTCAAAATGGCCAAATCTCAAAACGCCTGATTCTCAAAATGGCAAATTCTTAGAAGGCAAATTCTAAGCTTTTAGAGAATTTCCCATACTGAGAACTTGTCCTTTTGCGACTCGGTTGCCATTTTGAGAATCAGGCTTTTTGCTCAAACCGAAATAACTAATGTCTACCTACTCCAACAATTACTGAAAAAACTAATTATTATACTATGTTTACGTCAGTGACAAATAACTTCACATGATACAATAAGAAGTATCGGGTAAAGCTTTTCTCTTCGTAATTCCCTGTGGTAATTCCCGTACAATGGCCTAAGCGTTACACAATAGAAGATACTTAGAGAGAACAGAAAGAATGTACTCCAGACAAAAAGAACGTGAAACAAGTTTAACAAACGTATTATTTGTTTGTATACTGGCATAGACGTCAATAGGAGGTTATTCTAAGAGTCGACCATAGCTTTCCAGTTCAACTTTCGCTTTCGCCTTGAGCTCAAACAAAGCTTGGTCTTACAATTTGTTAGTACGACTGTACTCGTGACTATCAATTCATTAACTTTCACAACAAGCTAAAATTATAAGAAACAATCTTTGATCTACAAGCAGTCTTACTCGTATTAAATCTTATTAGCTTTTTATTAGATTCTATTTGCAAGGTAAAGTAACAATGTGAAGGAATTATTTAGTCGAATATGAACAGTAAGTCGAATTTGCGAAAAGTCACTGACTTGAATATTAAACAACGTATTTCGTCCACTTTTGCGAAGTGAACGTCACAGGTTGCTAAAATCTGCTGAATTATTTAAGCAGACTATTGCCTACCTTATGAATGTTTTAACAGTCACTCTTAAAAGGCTTCACAAACTCTCATATCAACGCTGTTAAACTTGCGATTTTTGTTACAAAATAATTAACATGTCGATGAATTAATTAAAATACAATTTGAATGGTCCGGGCAGGCTTGTCTATTAACCGTAATCAATTTTGATTGTCAATCATTTTAAGAAGGAATGGCTTGGATGGAATCTGAACACAAAAGGCTGCTGATCAATGTCGAACAAAATCAATTTCCCGTAGGAAATTAATGCGAAGTGGGGCAGAAGCAAAGTAATCATGTTATCAGTAAGCCTTATTGAAAACTAATTCTTTCATTAACAGTGCCGCATAGTAACCTTAACACACAAACATGCCAATTAAGCTTATTAGCTTACTACTGAAATTGATTTGGTGTAGGTAGCTCAGACGTGCTAACATTATGTATATGTGATAATATAGCTAAAGGCTCCCCAAGGCTCAAAACGTTTCAAAATAGACATGATCTCTTTATTAAAGGGTCTGAAAGACGAAAATATCATGGCTGTTAGTCAACATAAATTCTCCGAGCGAAATTCCAAGTTGTCTCCCTCTTTAATACCTTAACAGATAACGAACGAAAGGTATTTCTTTTATTCTTATCGAGGCCCACGCTCCCAATATTGTGACTGCATTACAATCACAAACTACTGTTTTATCTATCAACTTGGTATCTAGGCAGTACGTTAAAAAATGACTTCATATTAAATTTTACGATGTCCTACTTATCACTGTACATAGAGCTAAAAGTCACATGAAAACACGTAATAAATGTGTACGAATCCGTTTTCATGTCGTGACAAAGGACTATTTTTCATGGTTGGTTTACAAATCTTTAGTCATGTGATCATGTCCCACAAAACCTCGCTAACAACAGAATTTAGCCCGAGGTAATGACCGTTCAAAGCAAATATTGCTTCAATTTTACGGATATTCTCATTACCTTATTGACTTGCTAATTGAATATTGTGTTCCAGTTCTTTAAAAAAAATTATTAAATGCCAAATGTATGAAATTTTATTAAATGGAGGTGAAGCAATTTTAATTATATTGATTTTGTGGAATTATATTCAATATAAAAAATTACGTCACCATACATGAATAATCAAGAAGACAAATAAATTTTGCTGTAAATTATACTTTTTGTGACAAGTTAACAACAAATGAATGAAGAGTTCAGCAGTAAGTAATGGTGGTCTGTTGTTTTATCTTCATTATCAGCCCATAATGTTCCAAGTGCTAGGACATAGACCTCTGTGAGAGACGATGAGCTGAAATCCACCACGATCCACAGTGCGGATTGGAGATCTGCGGGTCTAAAACTGCCACTTAGGAAAATTTCTAATGATTCACTTCATGAAATGATTAGCCCAATGACGTTGCCGGAAATGCACGAAGTGAATAATTAGGAATATTTCTTTAAGTGGCCGTTTTAGACCCGCTAGTCTTCGAATCTTTCGGTTGAGAGTTTTGAGAGCAATGGAGAGAATGACACTCAAAGTAAAATGCTTTGAATGTGAGATGCTGGATCAGGTATTCCATGTGAAAGTCTCACCTGCCAAAGTCGCTGGGCAGGCTGGTCAGGGACATATCATTGAGGCCAAGCACGGTGAGCGCCCGCAGCTGGCTGAACCCTGCCGGCAACCGCGGGATCGGGTTGCTGCTAAAGTCCGCGATCTGCAGCGCCCGCAACTTCTTGATATCCTCTGGGATATCGGGAATGTCTGTAAAACAAAAACGTTGTTTAATTAACGGCTTTCATATAGTATTTACTTAGTGGATAAGTTGTGTCATTGAACAATACACAATTGTTTTTCGAGTTACAGTTGCTATGTAAAAAATAAACCGGTTTGTTTTTGTCAATCTTGGTAGTTCAGAAAGATATGCCTTATTGTTAGTGTAAATCAAACCAACAAAGGGCAAACGATACAGTACGCCTTTGAAATAATTATGACTATGTTGTAAATTAAAATAGCACAGTATACAGAATGTATTGTTTCATAATGACTACAAAACTTGAAGCGTGAGAATTGTAGATGCAACAATATAAAGAGTCACAAGTATATTCAACTAAAGTATAATAATTACTAGCTGTTCCCCGTGGTTTTGCCCGGCTGCTCCTCTTGTTCGTAACCTGACGTTATAATAGCCTATAGCCTTTCTCGATAAACTGTTTACCAACACAAAGAGAATTTTACATTTCTACTCCATGGAACGCAATGTCTTTTCGTCCGACATACCTCAGTGCCTCAAGACGAAAGTCTTCAATCAATGTGTGTTACCAGTGATGACTTACGGCACCGAAACGTGGTCTTTCACTATCGGCCTCATCTCAAAGCTCAAAGTCGCTCAGCGAGCTATGGAGAGGGCTATGCTCGGTGTTTCTCTACGTGATCGAATCCGAAATGAGGAGATCCGTAGACGAACTAAAGTCACCGATATAGCCCACCGGATTAGCAAGCTGAAGTGGCAATGGGCAGGCCATATTGCTCGCAGAGCAGATGGCCGATGGGGTCGAAAAGTCCTAGAGTGGAGACCGCGGACGAGCAAGCGCAGCGTAGGACGTCCACCAACGAGGTGGACAGACGACCTTGTAAAGGTCGCCGGAAGACGCTGGATGCAGGTCGCTTCCAACCGGTATATGTGGAGATCTAAAGGGGAGGCCTATGTTCAGCAGTGGACGTCCTATGGCTGAGATGATGATGATGATGACTCCATGCAATTAGCGCGTTCAACCAAATAAACTCTTCAATAATATTTGTTTGTATATAAAGACTAGTATAGAATGATATGCTGCCGACAAACTGTCCTGCAGTTTGGCAGAAGTTATGTATTTTACAAATTATGTAACTATAGCTGAGTGAATAAATCAAAAAAAAAAAAAAAAAACGAAAACATGTCCCTATCGTACTTTCGCAACCTTTCAAGAGATCACTTCATGTAGGTTACTGCAACATTGAACATCCAAATACGGCACTGGCAACAGATCGCAGTTTCGGCACATGGCACAGTTAACGCCACACAAGGACCTATTGCATCGCATTCGGTGGAGCTAAGGGAAGCCGAAGGTCATTATGAGAGTAATTGGCACATGAACATAAACACTGTGGTCATCAAAATAATTCGCGATTGTTCCACGTTTCCAGACGTAAAACAAAACATTGTAAACGACGTTGAGACAAGGTCGAGTCAAGATTTTGAATACGAATTACGTTTTTAATTTTATCGGTGATCTTTATTACAATAAATAGGTGTTTCTTCTTTGTGTTTTCCATTAGGCGTATCTCAGTAGCAGCCACAGAGTCTGGATTTGTTTAAATTAACGGCATAAGGCTTGACCCCTCTCCACGAGACTTAAACATAACGGGCGTACCATTACGGCACCCAATAGTTTTTTACTGTATTTCGTCAGTGCGCAGGAGTTACAACTCCTTCTGGTTGAGCTCTTTCCATCTTAGGCCTCATCTTTGTCTAAGGGCTATTTTAACCTTTAGGGGATTACAGGCTTGACATTATATTTACTTGCTGTTTTAGCGTCTCAAAGTTAGTTATTTCAATAGCATCATCCATGAGCGACCATGACACAAGGTAAAGCTATGACGGCAAACCCAGACATAAAAGTTAAGCAATAGTAATTGTTTGATTTCACTTTCAATTTAATCTTTATACACGTAACATCAGACACACGCATATAGAATTCTCTGAGAGCCTGTTGCTTCTCAGTAATAGCCTCCGGACCTTAATTCTAAAGACTCGTCAAAGGTCAACGGAGCGGCAAATTATACAGCCGTTTCTATTAACTATTACTTACTCTTGATGTACTGGGTAGAGTTTGTACTTCATCCACCTACGCAATTTATAATTTTCGTGTTATTCAGACTATAATATTGGATTTTCTGTAACTAGTACCAAAGCTTTTACATTTAAATCGTTCAGCACTAAGTTTCCTGAGAGAATTAGTCTAGTGTTAATTTTAATAAGTTATTGATTGTCTTACTTAATGTCTAAATGACTTTTATTTCCATAATATGCTATAAGCATCGCGTTGATTTAGCTAAAGGTTCGAATAATCGACGAAATGGAACAAATCAGAACCAGATATCGATAAAAATTGGTCCAACTGATTACATTTTATTGGCTTCAATTGAAACCCACATGTTAAAGAGAAAAATAAAATCGTTAGATAAATCGAGCGTCACTCGAAGTGTTAAATGCTTTATTACTTTAGAATATGACACTTGAATACCAATATCATCAGCCTAATATTTTCATGGCTAAATTCTATACATAGACAATAAATCGGTTCCGTTGGCCTTCTCTCTGAATCTTTGGAACAATCAGTGCAAATTCTTTCTGTCTGCCCAATTTTCGAGGAAAGTAAATAGACTTCATTATGGCCTTTACAAGACTAGAAAAGAAAAAACCGTGGGGCACAGCTAGCGACCGATGATAATATGATTTAAAATCATTAATTACTTATACAGATATTCATAACGCTTGAATCTTGGCAAAAGTTAATTCGTTACTAAGCTCCTGGGCTCAGTTTGTAATTAATTGTTTTATTTGATAACACAGTCTCCTTTTCAGAGAGCATGTTATTGTAATACAGAATAATTAAACTAGCTTAAGGCTCTTAGAATAACTGAGTTCACAAGATTGAACATCAGTTTAATTAATTTGTTCAATTCTGTACTTGTGGAGTCCTACAAGGAAGTATCTTGGCTCTTTTAGTATTTCAAGTGACATTACTGAATTAACATTTAAAACAGTCTCATTAAAAATAGTAGGTAGGTACTAGGCACATGATAAAAAGGCTAAGAATGATTAAGAAAGTAGAACTATTAATGAATAGGCAAGACCAAACGAACCATTTACAAAACGTGTTTACTAGAGCAGGCAAATCGTAACAGTCCCGTAACCCGCAGTTAATCGACCAACGGATACCGAGGTAGGTCGAATAGTGTGCACAAATGATATGGATATCTACAGTTACAAGAGCTTAATTGTTATATCATCAAATAGCTGTGATATCAATTTTGTGTTTTGAGGATGAATATAAAGTAACAAAGGTCCATCCCCATTCCTAATAAGTAAGTTTGTGATTACTTATTAGGAATGGGGATGGACCTTTTTTACTTTTTGACCCAAGATACACACAATTGACACAATAGATCTGGATGATATTTGGTGTATACCAAATGTCATCCGTATAATACACCAAATATTATCATCCTGACAGTTTATTACTAGTAACGCCTAGTTTATATCAGTAGTAGTTGATAATGATGATAAAGATACCAAACTCTACGTACCTAAGCGAATCTGCGGGAATAAGCTTGTACGCAGTATAATTTTATATCATCAACTTATTGTATAATTAAAACAATGTTTTCTTTAACAAGCTACTTTCTTAACTGAACGAAGCCGAAAGGCTTGAAAAACAATCTCAACAAACTTTTGATGTCGAAAACAAAAGAAGAGCCTTAAACAACGTAATTAAAATTTAAATACAAGTTTAGATATATTTTAGCAAAATAAACACCATTATGAAGGCAGTACCGAACTGGTTTTCTAATTTCACGATGGTAACGGTAGTGCGCCCCGGTTTCCGGTTTGCGGGCGGGCATTCCAACGGGCGTGTCGTCATCAATTATTTGTCAAGCCACGAGCTGTGCTTATTTTATGGATGAACCCAAACGATAACACAGGCACAGGTCGGTAACTTTAACTTTAACTAGAGACTTCATTTTAATACCGGTTAAGTCATCTAGTACAGCAACAGCAACATGTTCAAGATAGCGGACAAATGAAAGCAAAAGCAATATCTTTTAAAGTGAAACATATTTCTAAAACGAAGATGTTATTGTACAACATCAATATACAATGTCTGAAGGAAAGACTGAGGAAGTTAGATCTGTTTCCTGACAACGTCTGCAATCCATCTCAAACACATCAAGAGTTCAAATATAAAAGTAACTGCATGGTTAAAACATATTCTTTTCAGTATAAAACTTCCTGCACGTTCTAAAAGAAAATCATCAATTTATGTAACAGGTGTTAGAAGCGGTGATAAATCATTCATTGAATAATGTTTAAAGTAAAACATATTTTTAAAAAGGAGGCAGGGGAAATGCTCTTTTTGAGTGCGTGTGCATCTATTTTAAGAGAGGCATGTTATGTGGATTCCAAGTGCGCCTCTTTGTTTATCTGAAGGGTGCAGGAAGATGTTCACTTCAGGTCTACGGTAATAGCACTTCCGTTGTAAGTCGAAAACCAATCTAAAGATGTTTATTTGAGTAGTAAGTACTACAAACTCTTCAGTGATCCCGTATGTTAATGCTCCCAATAATTTTGAAGTTCACTTCAATCAAACGCAGCATGCTCAAGAAACGCTTTCATATCATTCCATTAAATTAGATCGAGAATCGTTTAAATTAGCCACTATTCCAAGAGTAGGTCAAATGGAAAGTATAACAAGCGAACAATTAACAAAGTGGTGACGTATATAATTTGAGCAGCTTCTGTTTTCATCACTGATTCTTAGAAACTCTATCGGGGAATTTGAGAGGATGTATGTAATAAAATAAGAATCTACAAAACCAAAATGTTTGATAGAAGTGGTTTATAGCTGGGATCACGTAATTCATGTAATATCCGTAGCAAAGCATAAACCAACGGTGAATCGAATGGGGGACCTAGAAACGGCAACTGCAAGGAAATTAATCTTCATCTTGCGGCGGAATCTCTATGCCTATGATTATTATATCGTATATGAAGACTAACTAGCATTGAAAAGACGCATCTACGACGAAAACAAACACAAATTGTTCACTGAAAGAATTTATCAGATATGGTAAAAGGTTTTTCGAAGAAATGGTTTAATAAAATAATGGTGTCAGCCACTCTGATTCGCCAAAGTCGATATAGCCGTTTGAAAGGAATAGAAACAAAACATGTCACGTCACATAAAGTAAGCAGGTGAATGAATCAGGCTCATTCTGAATTCTATTTGCGCATTGTTTTCAAGATAACATGCATGTGTCGTCGCGAAACGGTTCAAGTGTATGTATACATAGTTAACAAATCAGTTTTTTTGCGTTGTAGTTGTGGAAAACTAGGACTTGCAGATTACGGAGCGACTGTTTCTGAAGTTATTAGGTATATCATTATCGATGATTGCGGTCGGCTTGACGAAACTAGTGTACTGATGGTAGTCCCAAAAACTTTAGCGAATGATCACGGAGCTAATGCACATTTGGTTGATTGCAAAACATCAACGTAATTACTCTCGTTAACCTTCCTGTTAAATACGCACAAGATCCAGTTTATTAATTGAACAAGCAACCAATTTATTTTTAAGAGATGATGTAACAAAGTGTTCGACAGACAACCACAGATTTTCATTGGGTCTCGGACGCACCCATCTCTCGCATAGTTTGGTTAGCAGATGTTTGATTCGCGTGTTGGAAAAATGTCAGCTGACCTCGCACCTTTATGGCGAGTAAAAAGTAAAACAAAATATACAGTGTAAGTTTTATAGGTCGCGAGTCTACCTACGTAAACAATGCACAGGTTCGATAAATGAACAGTAAAAGTTATAGTCTCGCCGGTCGAGTGGCGGTCTCGCGTGGCTTACCACCACTGGAATCCCATTAGAACGTTATTGAGTTGTTGGTTGTACAAAGCAACGAATGAGTAGTCTATACCGACCAACGCTCACATAATGGATGTTGTCGATTCAACCTGTGGGCTCAGGGCACAATAGACAGAGACACCCTGAGGGCAAAAATCCTATTTGTTTTGTGCGCCGCGCAACAGCGAGACTGTTGATCGTTGAAGTAAAACGAATAGCTGTTGAATAATAGCTGTTAAATGTTATAACTTATATGATATACTTTATGAATATTTACAATGATTAACAGTGGAAAAAATTGAAGATATTTTGGCCTCGTAATCGGTGGAGTAATACAAAACTGGTCGTGTATTTGAGCAGTTTGCATAAACAAATACATACAGCATGCAGACGATTGATTATTCGGTTATGCGTGAACAACCTAGAACACACATTTAGCAGTCAAATAGCACTATATTTCATGTAAACTAGGTTTTGAAAGCAGTTTCTGGGAGAAACATTTGAAACTAGGTAAACTGAAGATGTTAAACACTCATCCTTTAATAAACAAACGATATTATATATGAATTTCATCTCGAGGATAGCTGAAAGATATAAATGACGAAAAATTACGGTCAAATGATTCACAGCACAAGACATTCATTAAAGTTCACAATATTTTCTGAATTAAAATACATTTGATGATGCTAAAGCGAAAGAAAACTAAAATAAAAATTGAGGTAAAAGATAACCCAAATAAAGAAAGCTTTCAAACAGTCATTGTTTTGACAGCGTTGATGAAACACATCGCTGCTGCATATGGCTCTCTTCAAACTAGGGCTTGGATATCGGACGTTTTTTCAATTCCGGTATTGGGTTTCGATATTCGGTTTTTCAATTCCGGAGTTCCGGAATTCCGGAACTGAAAAGTGGCTTTGTTGTATCCTAGTAGTGATAGTTTAATTTTTATTGACTCATAACTGTAAAAAATTGCAAAGGTCCAAATAAATGTAATCTTATGTAATTCTTTTTTAGTAAGTATCAGAAACACTAAAAGGTTAGCACACCTCCGCCGCGAAACTAACTAGGTGAAACCGCAATGCGCGTTCCACAGCGAAACCTAGCCAGACACGCCACGTTCGCCTCTCTCCTTCTCGCAAAGCAGAACCGCCATTAATTACGCTAGTGACAAACTTGTGTTCAAATAGCGAATTATCGTCTACGACAAAAGAAGACGAGATTTTGCTCTAGCCTAAACTATGAATAGACGAACATATTGAGTATATGAAATTACTGAAACGAGACAAAAGTCCTGTTATTTTTGTAGTCTGGATGACTTAATAAATACATTTTACCTCTATTTTGAACAAACAACCTCAATTAAGTTTCTGTAAATTCAACTGATTTAGTGTCATTTTTCAATAAAATCATTCGTTTTTCCTCCAAAACTTGTACATTCGATCCAGAAATTCACCGCGTTAGAATAGGCAACTTTGCTATGGTTTGCTTTCGCGTGCCCTACAAATGACAGATCGGGTGGATCGTTTTGATTTGATTGCAAAAATAACTGACCGAAGAAAAGCTCATTCTGCTTCTACACTCGTTGCTGGTATTGTTTTTGAATATTGAAAACAATTTTCCAAGTATGGTCCTCCACCGCGTTTTTCCATTCTAAATAAAGTCAAAATGCAAGGGTTTGTTATTAATCGCGTATAGATAAAAAGTGACTTCTAGTCACTTTTTAACTAGTCCTCCAATACATACAAGAGTAGTGCGCAAATACTTGTGTGTACTTCGTAGTAACCTAATCAACTACCGGCAAAACGCTGCAACTTTGCCATGATGCCCAACTTTGACTCCTTTGTTTCAACGCGCGAGGCTTATCGGTGATAACGCGGTGGTGGTTTATAGGTGGACGCCGCGTTATCAAGGCAAAGTTGCAGCGTGTGACGGTACCTGGCTCCGTCAGTGCCAGTAGTACACATACGAATTAATCCTGTATGGTTTGGAATAAGCGCGCAAAACTCTAGATTCCAATCTATATGCGAGCAGTTGCATGCTCGCCATTTTGCGGTCTTTGCCATGAATGTCTGTGGGTCTACTCTAAACTTTGCATCATACTTCGGCAGAAGCCATATAAGCCCAATGTTTTACGCTTATTAACCCGAAGACAGTCAACGCAAGAGGCACCCCAAGGTTCGGTTTGGTTAGGTTCCTATAAACCTCGTAGATGGAAATAGGAGCAAAGCCCCGCTGAGCGGGGCTAAAATTTAACCTTGAAATTAAAATTTGACTAAAATTTGACCGTCTTACAACAAAGTCTCTGCCTCAGACGTACTACACTCCTACAATTATTTCAATAAACTTAATCAAGTCATAATTATATCACTAAACTCCCTGGGCTCCTATTTCTGTCTGTAGGGCTTAAAGGAACCAAACCGAACCAAACCTTGGGGTGCCCCTGACGTCGGCCGTCTTCCCGTTAAAAGGCATAAAAACAATGAGTTCTGTCAGTCGTAAGTGATGTAGTATAGTTTGTAACCATCCTTATTTATACGTACGCATCCACGTTACAACTATACATGAAACATACGCAAAACTCATCTATAGATAGTAAATATAGTAATCGCAGATTAAAAAATAGAATTACAAAGCTTTTTTAGATTGGAAATACTCAATGCCACCGTTGTCAAAAACTGCCATCTCTACTCTTATAATATATAAATTTAAAACTATAGTTTCCCTTCTACTTCATGTTGTGATGTTGTGGTAATTTGTTGCGCATCAAGCTGCAAAAAAAATATTATTTTCTTTAATATCGAAACTCCGGTATTGATCTCGCCAATTCCGGAATTGGAAACGATATTGAAAAGCTTGGGAATTCCGGAATTATACCGGTTCCGGAATTCCGGAGGCCAAGCCCTACTTCAAACGATACCAACAAATACGAACGTGGGAATGAATATGTTACATACATTACATCATACACATTCGTATAATATAGATTTAACATGCATACTACAATTATTTTCAGCGTATCTTTATATTAAACATCTTGTTCTAAGTACTCGCTCACACGCAAGAATTAGTCACACCTGCGACAGTAAACGTGCCATTGCTCCCAACTTGGATATTTCCTGACGCTTTGATTTTATTACCGTACAGTTGAATATTTAATGCGACGACATGTAAAGTTACAACTTTGAGAACTAAGTTACAGGTTAAATTATTGGTCGTTAACGATGTTCCACTTTGCGAACCATTTGATCCGCACGCTGCAGTGCTCAGCGAATTTTATTTTAGGTCGAATTTATGATATCATAATCAAACGACATCATCGACCGAAATGTTATAAAAAATACTGTCCTTTGTTCATCTGCGACATCATTTTATGCAATTCTATAGAACTATGTGTGTCGTGGGACTTGAACCAGACTGAATTTTTCTATAATATCTTTGAGAAAATATCTGTTACCAAGAATACAATGCTATTCTTAAATTAAACTTCCGCTTGAAGCAATTTAAATTTCTGCTTCGAAGCTGAGAAATACTGACGAGAATTTCACAAAAAGGACAAAAAATCTTATATAATTCTCTACCCATAACATTATTTCGATTTATTGTAACCAAACCGGTTTAAAAGTGACCTCACTGGTGATCCAATACTTCTAACGTATATATATAACGAAAGGCCGTGGCCGCTGGGTGCCTTGCGTGATAAGCAGCATACACGTTCGTAAATAAAGAATAAGGTTTAAATGGTATTCATATAGAGAGAGGAATGTGTGATATTGGAAGCTATGTGATTTGTAATAACGTCTATAAGGGGCAGACAAGAGAGACCGTGAGCGGTGCAAACGCGTGGGAGGATGGAGGACAATGCCATGTTCGGCAGCACGCTCCGTTAGTTCAACAGCCCCATGAGCCACGAGCAGTCATTGAAACACTACATCGCTCCACCTCTGACCTCTCAACAAAAAAACAAAATGTCTAGACAGCTCGAGATTAAAAGTTTGCAAGTTACGATTATTTGCAAGCGAATCTCGCCACTAACATTAAGCTGAAGATTATTACGAAACTTTTTCTTAGAATGCATATCGTTTGCAATAACAATAAAGATGAATAACATGATGTTTCAAATGGAAAAGAAACATTACTACTACTATTACGACGATCTGAACCTTATAAGATTTATAAGTAATTTGGAATACATGTATTAATTCACATTATTTCTAGTAATATATAATCAGATTAATGCAAGCAATAATGCACCCCTTGAGTATTAGAATTATAGTGAAGGCCAGTACAGCTATCCTTGAACTGATAACATCAGACTATGGCAATATCCTCGTAAAAGCATTAAACCATATACATAATTGCAATAGTTCTTTCAGTATAAAAATAAGTACCTACACACATAAATATCATAGTCTGTTGTTCTTACTGAAAACAGTACCAGAACTGGTGATATTCAATTTGGATAAAAGAAGAACAGAGTTTCATTCTTTTTTATTTCTTTAAAAGCTTAATTACAATATTGGGTTTCAGACATCATATTAGATTACTTCAAGTGGATCCAATCATCCACATACCGTGTTTATCATTAAAGACAATTATTATTTCATATTTATAAAGTATGTAGGCAACAATATAATAACGTGGTCGAAACTTCGCGAAAACACAACGAAGCGAATTCAAACTCGGTAGTCAAGCAAGAGTTTCCAACAATTCTAGATTAAGCTTTAATCTCAACTAGAAAGCTTACCAAGTTACTACAGTAAAGCATCTACGTCACGTAGCTTCAGGTCATGCTAAGATTGAATAAAGATAGCGCAAGCGAGGAACCGTGGCAACAAGGAAGGCATATTTTATGGAAACTAGACTTGAAGAAATAACTCAAACAGATTTGCATCTTGCGTCAATAAAGTCTGATGGAATTAGTGATGCTGCGGAAAAATGGTGGTGGTCTACCACAAGGCATTATTAGTTTTTGGATAAATGACAAACAATGGCTTCTTTCTGCCAATAACGACAAACACGCTATAGGTATATAAATGTAGTCGTGATTTGGAGAATACATAATATTGTGATGATAAGAATCAATAAATGGATAATCATAACTGTGAAATTCCACGCACATCAAACATCTCTATAGTACATTTAAACAAAAAACATCAGGTTTATTATTAAACTCTAAATTGAGCACCTCGCTAAAGTAATTGCTGGTCTGAAGTAATGTTATTACTACAAAGGTAATTTAATTACAGCTGTCAGGATCAACTTAATTAAGCACCCAGATTCACGATGTCATCAACAGACGGGTCTCTTTGCAATAATAAACAAATTGCTAATTAGAGCCTATTAACAACGTTTTGCGCCAAAATTATACAGCAAGCTGGAGCGTGCACTGTTTAGTTTGATATAGTTTCAGCATGAAATTTGTAATACTTCGTTGTATTGTTTTAAAATTCAGAGCGAAGCAGTTAACTGTGAATAATACCCAGAGGTTTGTATGGTACAACATAATATAGCACTAGCCGCTTGATGGCGAGTATAGAAATCTAGTTCATCTACACGGGTCGTTGGAAACGTACTCGAATCACCCACCGCGAACTTGCCATCTATGTAGACTGTAGATACATGTTGGTAAAATACTAAACATAAGCATACGTATGACCAATGTAACCGAAGGCAGTTTAGTTACCGTTAAAAGCCTTAAAAACTAGAAAGCTCTGGATTTACATTAACATTCGACACACAAAAACCCAAATTGCAAAAGTGAAGTACGCAAGCTGAAGTGCCGATTTTGCACAACAAAGAAGTGCGCTTGAAACCCTCGTCAAATTAGTTAATGAAGTGAAACACAAAAGGCTAACATCACACTAGATAACCGCTACCGGGTCAAATTTGGACAAGATATTTGCCATGGTGAATGGACACACTGAAATAATCTGCCCATTTTATTTTCGAATGTGTCTCCCAGGATTTAATTGTGAGTAGGTTTGAAACTTAGTCTGAGGAGTTATCCTCTTCTGCCCCCATTTCAATTGACATACTTGAGGTCAGTGAAGCACGTCTATGCATGCTATTTCTCTTCTTTAATGCCAGTCCAGAGTCAGAATCACACTGAAAACCTCTACCTTGTAAATTAGATGATCAATTTTTTCACGGTCATCATCTCCGATGTCTTTATCAGTCTAAGAAATAATAATCGAACAATTACCGCTTCTGATATTTTTCTTATGTTTGCAAGAGCTCTGTTTACTCTACACAAAACAAATAACAAGAAAAAGCTCTCTGCGTAAATGTGAACGGTAACCAAGTAACGGGGTTAGCTGACGACATCAATACTTTATAGATCGGATGGTCATTTTGTCCCATGACTGGGCGAAATGTGAAATCTCGAGTCATTCAGAATTTTGGTTCACTTAAAAAGTAAACGATTGTCGTTACCTCATCTTAATGCAAGTAAACCCTGAATGAAGTGAATTCAGAATGGACTGATACAATATTCAGGTTATCTTTCCCAAACAAAAGATGATAGCGATGGTAGAAAAAGATTAGCGACCTAAAAAGGAAATTGGCAACAAGAACAATATCAAAAATAACGTAATGTGCAATGATTACACGGCGTAGTTTTTCTGAACTAGTTCGCAAATGGCAAATTCTTGGTGTTCAACTCGTCTAATGTGGGAACGCATTTGTTTAATAACAAAGGCTTAATACTTTGTGACGTCAGGTTAGCGGTAAAAATAATTAGCTGTGCGGTTTAAATTGTAACGTTGAGCGGACAAGGTCGATTGTAGATGGTAAATTATGCAAAGGTTTTTTAAAAACATCGCTCTATGTCCGGGAGTAGGAATATGTGCCTGATTTGCGCCCCTATTGTCATTTGGAGCCTCTTTCGCACTGCGTTTGCACTAGGGTAGACAAAACAAGCTTCTTTTCTCTTTATACCAGGTTTCTATAATTTACTAAGTCCGGTTTATCCAAGAAAAGGCCTTTAGAAGCTCTTTTACTTGGGTTCCATTAAAAATCGAATCTTCCCACCTGTAACTAGTGTCGTCAATAGTTCAGTGTATGTAATAGACCCGTTTTGGGTGTTTCACTTAATAAAGGTATCGATACTTCAGTTAGCGTCCATTTTATTTCACTGGCAAAGTAGTCAAGCAAGAAGTATTGTTAAAAGGATCTTCTACTATTTAAATCCCAGAATTCTCTCTTTGTTAGTTTCCCATACAGCTGCGTTACAATGCAAACACTTATTAAGTCTGTTAAAAACTGTTTGCATTGTAAGGAAAACATAATAAGGAAACTTTGCAGTTTCAATATTACAGGTAAATAACAAAAGGTCTCAATATTATTTACCAGGATCATTTGTATTTTATTAGTCTGTCCTACTTAGGTACGTTACAACTAAAAAAATACTGAAGAGCCTTGATTTCATTGCAATAATGTCAAATAGCACTTGAAATAGCATTTTACAAGATTTCAGATTCGACCACAATAAATTAAATGAATGTCCAGAATTTCATACCTCCCTCCGGAATACCGGGCTTTCCGCTTTACTAAAACGCCGTTTTTCTGACGTTTTTTTCTAAAATTAGCTCTTTACTTTGAAATGGTTTTTGGTATTTGAAAAACAATTTTGGTAAATAAATTTGAGCGCGGAAGTGTTTATAAAGTGGATTTTAACGAAGTAAAATTGTACATTCTTACTACTTAGACCAGCCCCGTTCGAGAGACCTTGCCGTCAGCATTGAAACGGTATCCATACCGTAAGTAAACATTTCATAATAGCACAGCTTTAACGCATCGTCTTTAAGTTAAACGAGATTGGTGTCAATTTGATGCAAATGAGAAACAGAACTTTGTTACTTAGTGAGAAACTTAATAAAAACTTTTTTTTTAAAGTACCGACTTCAAAACAAATACAAAAAAGTTTAAAATAACTTTTCTTTCGGAAGTCGGTGGCAATAGTCAATGACACAACAAAACAAAGCCACCGACTTCCGAAAGAAAAGTTATTTTAATTTTTTTTGTATTTGTTTTGAAGTCGGTACTTTTTTTAGAAAAGAAAAAAGGTTTTTATTTTACCATTTTTAGTTTATTTATTACATATTCAACCCAAATTCTTGTAAAATACAAAATTTTCTTACATATGCACTAATCTTGTAATCCGTCACAACATAAAAAAATCCATATCTCTAAAACTACTGAACCGATTTTGATGAAACTTGCATTGTACCCTAAGTTGAACAATACCTAGTACAACAAAAAAAGAATTACTTAAATCGAACTTATAGTTCCGGAGATATGCGTGCACAAACATAAGGGTAATTATTTGAAATTCGGTTAACTTGGTGTTAGCTTCAATTTTCACATATTTATATTAATGTTATCCAATGTTTGAAACTACTTAGCGATATTATAAATTCCATTAAATTCGGTCACTCATTTCGATATTATCATAATATTATTTATTTCCAAAAATTGCCACTTCTTACTCCAAAAATCAGGCCCTAGCCATGTAAGATCTCCCGAATTTAGTATTCATATCAGTGTAATTATAATTCTATAAGAATAATTTTGATTGAACTTCACTTTATACTTGTTTATTATACATTACTAACATTGTCATTACAATTTAATTTAAAATAACATTTTATTTCATCACATTATTTCAAGTCAAAAAGTGTAAGCGATAAAAAATATCAGGCCCTAGTCATTTACGAAATTCATAAATACGCGCCATTCAAGCATATGGCTTTTTCATAACTCATTCAATACGATAGCATTGGCGTGAAGTTAGTTGCAAACACAACCCAAGCCGCGGTAGCCATCTTGTTATTAGTGCGATCGCCGACTTTGTTGTGCAAACACGTGCTGTGCCAGTCAAACTCTCAGGCCCTAGGTAAGCAGTTTTAAATATAGTTTATAACTAATTGATTTCATTACTTACTGTAAATATGAGTTTGGGCTGCCTTGTTATTTTGATTGCCTATTGGTTTTGATATTGATTTTAAATAATAGGTTTTATTTGATTTTGTTTCGTTTCGTCAGGCCCTAGTCCGTCAGGCCCTAGTTATAATAGGGACTAGGGCCTGACTCCACATCTAGGGACTGATGTTTAAGAGTGTGATCCATGGTTTTAACGTAATACCACAATGCATTTGTTGTAGAATATGGCGCCCAGAAAGAAAACAACGTTGTCTAAAGAGGAAATTGCAAAAAAAAAGTCTGAACAGGCAAAGAGGCGATTAGAAAAAATAAAAAATGACCCTGTTTTGCTGGCACAGTACAAAGAAAAGGAACGACTTAAATATCTAAAGAAAAAAGAAAAAGGACAACGGAAATGTGTAAAAGACATGACTCCGCGTGAACATAGAAAGGCAAGAAAGAACTGGGTAGCCTATTCATCAGATTATAGAAAAAAACAAAAGATTCTTGAAAATACTGATAAGTACGTGCACCAAAATACACCACCATCATCGGAAGATGAAATTATTCCTGAGGTTCCTGTATTAAATAAGGAAAGAGAAGCTGAAGCAAGAAGGAGGAGTATAGTTCAACGGAAAAAAAGAAATAGTTTACTGAAGAGGAAGGATTTACTGATTGAAAATTTAAAGAAAAAACTTGCCAGCGAACAACAAAGAAATAGAAGACTGAAACAAAGAATGATAAAGAAGAAGAAAGCACTTACACCAAAAAGTAAAATTTTAGAAATGGCCAACGACCCTAATCAAAAAGTAGAATTGATAAAAAAAGCGTTATTCGGCGATGTTATTCAGAAGCAAATTTTAGATACAAAGATTGAAACACAACAAAAAAAAACCAGTTTGAAAACGATTTTGTCCAGTCCGCTGACACATAAGTATAAGATATGGAGACTTGGAAACGAAGCCATTACATATAAAAAGATGGGATTTAATCGTACAAAATATGAAGCTAAGCAAAATAAAAAGAGAGTTGAACAGATCATTCACAAGTTTTATGAAGATGACAGTAATAGTCGTTGTGCGGCAGGAAAAAAAGAATGCATCACTCGCAAAAAAATTAAGAAACAAAAAAGATATTTGCTGGATTCCTTGAAGAACTTGCATCAAAAGTTTCTAAATACGAGTTTGGTGAAAATAGGGTATGATTCGTTCTGCAAATTGCGTCCATTTTGGGTTGTTGTGCCTAAACTTACAGACCGTGACACATGTGCTTGTGTTACTCATGAAAACATCAATTTAAAATTATCTGCCTTAAAAACTGCAAATGTTCTTGACTTTGCTACACATCAAACTGCACTGGAATCACTGTGCTGTGATCGTTACTCGGAAAAATGCTTATCGAAAACTTGCCAGGACTGCTCGATGAAGACTTTACCATACAAAGAGTTTGATAATAGTATGGACATTGCAGTTAAACAATGGAAACATGTCAAGGAATTGATTAAGGACATCAAAACTAAACAGGATCGATATGTTACAAAGTACAAGAAAGAGATGATCAACTTAAAACCTCGTGATATAGTTATGCAGTTAGAAGAGAGTGATCTTCCAAAATTATTCCAACATGAACAGAACATCGTCCATCAATACAAAACTATTAGGTCTTTGAAAGAGTCGCTTACTGATAAGGATGCACTAATTCACATGGACTTCTCAGAAAACTACACTACTAAATGTAACCAAGAAATTCAGTCATATCATTTTGGCGGCTCCAGGACTCAAATTTCTTTGCATACAGTAGTGGTTTACACAAAGGATAAAGTTACATCTCATTGCACTGTGTCGTTAAATCTTTCTCACAACGCTGGAGCCATTTGGGCACATTTACAGCCTGTCCTTATAGGATTGCCGTCCTCTGTAGAAAACCTGCATTTTTTGAGTGACGGTCCTGTAACCCAATATCGAAATAAAACAATGTTTTATATTTTGGGTTGCAGAATCCAGGATTTCTATCCACTGGTTATGAAATACACGTGGAATTACCATGAGGCGGGACATGGAAAAGGGGCACCAGATGGCATCGGAGCTACATGTAAACGCACTGCAGACCAACTCATAGCTCAGAGAGGCGACATTACAAACTTGTACGACTTTGTAGCTGTGCTTCGAGAAAGGTGTCCAAATATACAGATTTCTGTTATCGAAGATGTTGACATAGAAAAAGTTAACAAGATGATCAAGGAACACGAGAAAGAGCAGAAAGCATTTAAAGGAACTCTTTTAGTGCATCAAGTCTCGGGTCATATTTATAACCCTAACAAACTTGTCTTGAAGTCACTAAGTTGCTTCTGTGATAATGTTGATTGTAATGATTATAACTTGGGGACTATTACGTACCAAACCAATACACAGCGGCTTCAAGTTTCAGATATTTACACGGATTCTGAAGATGATATGCCGTTAGCAAGTATTAGCCACATTGCGCAAGAAAAGTCTGAAACGAGCTATGGCAGTGGAGACTATGTTCTAGTTAAGTTAATAATGGGGAGAAAAGAATACCGATACGCCGCAATTTGCTCAAAATATGATGATGATGATGGAGAGCTGACAGTTACATTCCTTAAAGTTTGCAATGAAGATGGTACGGAATTTAAAATAAATGATAATGATATCGCCGACGTGCCTTACGAAGACGTCATAGAAAAACTGCCAATACCTATTCTAATCGTCAAGAGAGAAACAGTATTATACAAATTTAAAAAACCCGTTAATGTTTACGAGAAGTGAAATAAATGGTGATAAAAAATAAATACGAGGTATTACATAGTTTAAGTTTAAAATATTTGTGATCTCATACTAATTAATGAAAGTCTGAATATTGTGTTCAAAGTATAATTTAGTTACTCAGAACTTTAAAAGGCTGATTATTTAATAATTGTTAATTACTTTAAGTACCTATTAAACTCAAAGTACAAAATGAGTGCTAAGAAATATTGATACTTTTTTTTGTTTTTTTTTTTTTATTACCTAATTAATAAGAAAAATGTTGTGTTTATAACTTCATAGAATGTGTGAACTCAAGAGATAATTTGATTTGATAGATATTTTTTCAATAAAAATTTGATTTGATATAATAACAGTGTTTGTCATCAGTCCCTATACAGTCCCATCAGTCCCTAGATCACTGATTTTGAAATATCGTATATTTCTCGTAAAATAACGAGTAAAGTGACTGGCCCTTTTAGATGCAGCAAAGTAGATGTTAAATACACAGCATAGAATATAAATTGTGCCTATTTTTAACTAAAAACACCACTTTCAAAATTAGGTCAAAAGTTAACCAAATTTCAAATAACCACCCATAAAAACATACATACATACACTTATGAAATTTGGCACATTTGTTCAGACGCTGATATAGACTAACATATATGAAAACTGGGCAGTTCTGATAATATTACATACATACGGGTCGAATTGATAACCTCCTTTTTTTTGAAGTCGGTAAAAATAGAGATTGAAGATGTTCACGTTCTTGTTGTGCATTGCATACGCATTATGAACTACTTCTTTATGGGTCAAATATTATAGTTAGAAGTTATGTGTGATGAGATCACTATTTTCATCTAATATACATTAAAATGAATAAAGGATGAAGGGGGAAGAACCAAAGACCCCGATGTGGCTTGGGATAGAGATGACTTCTAAGATGACTGCTGAAGAAGACATGTGGCACAGACGGCCTGTGAATTCGGACGATTTGAGGAGGATGGTGACCTATGAAATTCTACGTATAGATCTTGCGGTTTGGCAACCGCACCTCCAAAGCATGGGACAGGACAATTTATGCTAAATGGCTAAACCGTTGCGGTTTGGTCGCCAGGACGGACAGTGTTGGGTTTTCCTAAAAAATGTGTACTTTCGCAGTAGCAGAACAGAGTTTGAATTTCCCAACGGTAAATGGGATTGGTCTCGTGATACGGGCATCAAAAATGGGCAGTAAAATAAGGAGTAGATATTACAGGCACACCTCTGCCTCTCTTTCAAAACACCGAGGTGGTGTTCCGATTTATATAATATCAAATTGGTCTTGTCGTAATGTCGTATACAGTACAGTGGTCTTACGGTAGTAACTGTAAGGTACTTCGTAATGTATATACTGACCTATTATGAACCTACGTCCGCAATACGAAATGGTGTCGCGTTGTTAGTTGCAGTATTGTCGATACGGCTATTACCATGCGAATAATTAGGAGCACGACTGTGTGAATTCAAAGCAGATTATGTACAGCTGAAACTACAACCAGGTTGTTCAAATGTTCTATTATATGTATAACTTGGCCAGCGCATACTTATTAACATTTGTTCTGGTTAATTGTAACGTATTAACGTCTACTAAGCGAAAAACGAGGCTTAGCAGGAACGTATTTTGGCCAGTAAAGCAGGGTTAATATTGGAACATTTTAATTCGTGGAATCACAGCTTGAACGTTTGACATGAGACAAGTTTAATTTAACCCCAGACAGAAACAGTCGCATAAAAGTTTACAACTTATTCGTGCCAGCTTACGACCTTCGTTGCAAATAGGTTGCGAATAAAGTTAGGAATTCCCACCTGATACTGTACTAGACAAGAATAAAATATTTTCCCATTGAATACACAATAGGGAAAGACGCTTAGTAGAGATTTGCAGCCGCGTGTGGCATTTGTGCAAGGCGAGGTCACTGGAAACCTCATGTGAGCAGGTCGACGTAAATCTCCATTATTTATGTTATTTTCACATTACTGTTTGTGATTTGACTATTATTTAGCAATGGAATTTAACAGAAAAAGTTGTTTTTGGACTTGGATTAAATTGTTTGCTTTTTCGAATCACGATGTGACACGTAGCCAAGTACAACTTTGTCAATAACAAAGACAGAAGTTAAGATAAGTTTGACCGTCAGCTAACTTTAATATTCACCAGCATTTCAGAAAAAGTGTGTAACTGATTTAGGTTAAGAATTTGCAATTTGTAAAATCATTTTATAACAATACTTTTAACGTTCAAGAAAGCTTAATTTCCTACGATTCTGTGAATCATCGGGCATTAACTTAATGTTAGCTAAACAAGACATTTATTACCGCTATTACTTGAACGACCATAACAATGATAGTTTCGATAATGGCCTCAAATTAAGTAGATAGGTACCTATATATAGAAAGATTATTTCGCTAATAGGTAGGTCTCATTTAAGGTCATTAACTTTAAATACAAAGAGTGGTTCTTTTTTCATTAGTTTAGCGAATAATTGTAATATATTTTATTATAAAATACTTGAGCATTTTTATTTTTTGTGACAAGTCCGTTTTTTGCTTGTCCCTCTCGAGTTTGACTTAATTTTATTCATAAACCCATAAACTATTCGGGTTTTTATAGACATTGGATCAAACAGAATACATTCAATTATAATTAAATTATATAATTTTCTGGTAAATTAGCAACAATTTTGTTTAAACAGCATTTAAACAAACAGGAGTTGTCTATTTTTTTTTACCTGTCCCCTTCTGAATTTGTGTTATTGTATCACGAATATTTTGAGATTTTTCCAAGGACGATGTACTTTTTTTATCGGATTTAGTTTCTGAATATCATCAGTAAGAAATATTCATCAATTTTTTTGCAATAATCTGGCTTATTTACATAAAAATCATATAAAAGTACGACGTTAAATTTTTGATCCACCCGGAACATTCAGTATTGTGACCACATTTTATAGTACTTTTAGCCATTTTTTTTGAGTAATAATAATTAAAACAGGCAATACTTTAACATATTCCTGTACCCTGAGCACGAGTTTTCAGTATTTGAGACGTAAAGTAAACTGGAACTTTGACAACTTCAAATTGACAATTTTCAAGGAAAAAATTAGTTCCTTGTTCGTACACCTGAGGCGCTGTTCCATTTTTTCATACAAGAAACGCTGTAAATACTGAAAAGACGCTGTAAAGTAAAAGAGTGAAAACTCGTGCTCAGGGTACTGGTCAGAAAGCTTATTTAGACTTAATATCAAAACGACTTTGAGGAAATTAGACGTCATGTTGCTGGCTCGGTACAAGAACAGAATTATGTTCAGGTATGTGTTTGAATTTTACGACAGCTTAACCAAATATTAGAATTGTTGTTTATTTCTAGAAACTGCCATTTCTTTTAAGTTACTGTTGAAAATGACATCAAGTGGAAAAGAACCACGTATAATTATTTAATAAATTTTTAAAATCATTAAGTACGAAAATGTGACTTCCGTTTTGTGCCCATATCTGTGGTCACATACGGGCTGAACTAGAAGTCACAACATGACTGAACCTATAAAGTTAAGTTCACATTGATTCAATGATGTAGTGACAGAAACTCAAAATAATAGTTTTCTGTGGGAATCGATTTGCAAGAAATAAAATATTGTGAGCATCAGTTACAGGTTAGGCATAATTTTTCAAACAGTATATTCGTGTTTCGAAAATTTGAGACTGTTTAGTATTACGATTACTATTTTAAATACTAAATTGTTATCTTACTAGTTATTCATGTTTACAATAGTTAGGTAAACGAGTTACAATATTTTTGTTATTATTACTTCCACTATTGAAAAGATATAGTATTTTTGTAATTATTATTAAATGTTCATCTGGAATAGCGTCTATATAGACGAAGCTTTACCCTATTAAGACGTTCAGTTGTGTGACTGTCCCCTTTTTCTATTTTAAACAAACACATATTTAATATTCTGTATAACGTACAGTTTTGTTCTGTTTTCGCTCGGTTGACAGGAATTGAATTATGATTCATAATTAGGGATCCCTGTGGAAATATATCTTTATTACAACTAAATATTTAAAAAAATAATATCCCTGTGTGCATCAAAAGTCACAAATAATTGAAATTGAAGGACGATTTTTGTAATAGAACGCTCAAAGAATTGTCGTGTTTTGTGTTTTTTTTTCCTTTTGACAAGGTTGTTTTTATTAATTACTAATAAAAACATTAGGAATATTTTGTGTAGTTTTTTGTTAATATCATACTTAATTAGTCACATTCTGGAAGTGGTCACACCGCTTCTTCCACTATGTATTGGGATATTTTTTATTCTAGCTGTAATTTTTGCGGTCCTAATTGATTCCACTGCTGAACATTGAACTGAAAACCAGATATCTTCAGGTTGTTATGAAATTGCGATGAAATAATGGAATTTTCTGTTTTAATTTGCAAAACTGGTAATTGTCACAGTCATATAATCACAAATTTATCTACATAATAATATTTTAAATGATACTAGGGTACAAGAAAACTATATTTTTGGAAATGAACAAACATTGCTATAGTTTACTTGTGCCAATATTTTTTTTTTTTGCTAGTGCTGTCATCATTTCAAATCTTTAGTCACATTTCTCAATAACTCGTAATAAATACGTCAGGAAGTCCATCCGTTTTACACAGACTTGTTGCTAATAGAATACAGTAAGATGAATTGTTACTTTTTTGTTAAATGATATTTCATTCACGAGTATTTCGCACCTGCTTTGTACGTGAGGATATGTGCTTCATTGAAAGAACGCAACATGCATACTGATAACGAGAGGTATCTAGTTATGTATCGTTACAACCTTAAAAGTTTTCAGCGTGACCTGTTTATTTTGTCTCGAAATGTTTTAGAAAGCTGAACGAATTTAAAAACTGGATCAAATTCTAGGTACCTAACTACCTATATTCTGGGTTACAGAACTGTCTAAACATGTATCCGTGACTATGAAACCTAAAGAGCTATTGAAGGAAAACCATGGATTTAGTCAGTACGAGTCTGACAGTCCATTCCACTCCACCGTGGGCGAGAGGACTCTTGATGATCTTGCCACGATAACGAAAAAGTACAATATTCTCATTCGCAGCGAACATTACAATTTTCAGGAATTCACTAAAAGCATTATGCAAAAACCGAGGTCAGGTTAACAAAAGGTAAGTAGGTACTTACCTACAAGTATCTTAAACGTTTCGAACATTCAAACTTTCTCTCAAAGGTAAATTGAACAGTCTTCCGATCAAGATCGTGACGTAATCTGGTGCAAAAAGTATTAAACTTCCTTTCTTCGAATAATGAAAGTGTAATCGACTGGACTGTTTTAATTTTTAACAAAAACATTATTTTTTAACAGGACTTCTAAAAAGGAGGTTACTCAATTCGACCGTATTTAAGGATGCTTTTTTTATGTTAGTTCGCGCAGAAATTCGTCGTTTATGAACCGATTTTGATGATTCTTTTTTGTTGGAAAGAAGATATTTCAGAGGTGGTCCCATGATAAGGAAATCCAAGGTTTGATGGTAGAAGACCAGAGAAATCGAAACTTTCAAAAATCGTAGGGGCGACTAGTGCGTTTGTAAGTTTTTTCATTAAGAATTTTAAAGCACTACAATTTAATAAAGGTCTGGAGTTGATCTGATGATGGAGCCGAGAGACAGTCGAGGGAACTCCTCAACGATTCACAGCACCTATCTTGTGTTTGAGCTTGTTAAATTTGTATTGATAAGAACTTTGCACCTAGATGGGTCGTAACTGTCATTAGGGGTCTGATGACGAAGACGAACGACTGTTCAGGGAACTCCTAAACGGTTTACAGTAGCTACCTTGTGTTTAATATATCTATGGTTTGGACTTGATTCATTTATATTAATGAGAACTTTACACCAAGATGGGTTGTAACTGTCATAAGGAATCTGATGATGAAGTCGAAGAACTGTTCAGGGAACTCCTCAGCGGTTTACAGCAGCTACCTTATATTTGGACTTAATTTATTTAAATTGTTGAGAACTTTGCACCCATATGGGTTATTGTTCGATGCAGTATACCAATTGCCATTTGGTCCCATAAAAAATCATTTAGTTTTGTTCAGTAGTTTTTATTTTATGAGCATTTTTAGCTTATTGTGTGCGGTTATAACATCGCCCGTGATGTTATAACCGGTGCTACGGATAACGGTATAATAGAATTCTAGTGCATATGTAAGAAAATTATGTATTTGACACGAATTTGGGTTGAATATTTAAACTAAAAAGAACGACTCAAAACGACTTCAAAAACGAACACGAAAAAGCATATATACGGTCGAATTAAGTAACCTCCTTTTTTAGAAGTCGGTTAAAAAGGGTAACAAAACCTACCAAATAAATTTTCTTTCGGAATTCGGTGGCAAAAACCTTAATGAAATAAAAAAGCAAAGCCACCGACTTCCGAAAGAAAAGTTATTTGGTCGTTTTTGAAGTCGATTACATTTTTAAGAAAAAACATTTTTATTTTACGATCGATCAATTTACTTGCAATATTATTTTGTAAGTAGGATAGTTTTATTGCGAAGTGGATCTTTGAACAGAATGAAAAAAAAAAATACTAGAATGAGGTATAACCGTATTATATATAACATAGTTTTTTTTTCGCTGGCTAGTGATTCCATACGATACCTAAATACATAAACTCACGTAACTTCCCATTGGGGGTAGGCAGAAACTACAGAGGGCCACCTGCTACAATCCTTATATGCTCCTATATCATAGTTCATATTCTAGCTAGAGTGTATAAGATCCGGGCACGCCGCAATCGCGGCGGTAAGACCCCTCTTTGAGGAGTGGCTGGAAAGGCGTCACGGTGTCCTGACTTATCGCATGACGCAGGTCCTCACCGGACAGGCGGACACGAAAGTTTCGGGAGGTTCCTGTGTCTGGTAAGGAGGGAAGAGACGCCTGGGTGTCACCACTGCGAAGATCGCCCGGAGGACACGGTGGAGCATACGGTGCAGGACTGCCCCGCTTGGGCAGAGCACCGCCGTGTCCTCTCGGCGGCGATAGGCGGAGATCTCTCGCGCCCGGCATTGGTCGAGGCCATGCTGCGGGGCGAGACGGAGTGGGAAGCGGTCGCCTCCTTCTGCGAAGCAGTCATACTCGTGAAGGAGGAGGCGGGCCGCGTGAGGGAGAGTACAGTGTCCTCCCTCCACCCCAGCCGCAGTGGTAGACGCCCACGGCGTCGGACGTCGGCAGACGATCTCCGGCCACCGTAGGCGCGGGCATGCGGGCGGCGAGTAAAGGGCAACTCGCCACCCGACCATGGACCATGCCCGGGTCGACGGCGGGTTGTGTTCCACGCGCGCCTCAAAGAGTGTCAGCATGATGACGGGGCCCCCTTCTAGAGGGCCAAAGCCTGCCGGGGTCGCGTGACTTATCTCATTACCGTGACCCCGGGACATAAAAGGGCTATTGAAGGACACCGTGGATTTTAGTCAGTACAAGTCTGACAGTCCCTCCCGCCCTGCCCGGGGTGGGAGGACTCATTTGATGATTTTACCACGCAAAAAAAAAAAGAGTGTATAAGATATACTTAAAACTCACCATTTCGAGAAACATCTAGCTCGACCAGATTTTCAAAATTCTGTATGTCTGCTGGAAGTTTGTGGATTTCATTATCACTGAGACCTAATCTTCTTAGTCTATGAAGTCTGAAGAAATTCTGTAACAAAACATACAAGTACATAAGATCCAAGTGCCAAGAATCACAAATTATAAAAAAAATACGTATTTTATTACGTTGTGTTGGTATTTTTTAGTCATAAACTTGTTTGACTATGAAAATAAATAAAAAACCCGTTTTGCACAATGAGTAGTAAGACGCAAACAGGTTGTGTTTTAGTTTTAGATTAAATATTCTAAATAACTATTTATTGAGTCATATTAGATGAGTACCTATTACTTAAATCAATTCAACCATTAAAACAATTGATTCCAGATTTGCTGATGTTGGGAGATGATTTGCATTGATCCGATTGTCTGGGAAAAGCTGGAAGGAATTCTGGTTCATTAATGAAACCCAGGAAAATAATAATTTTTAATTATTTAGTTGAAAAAATCTTAAAAACAAAAATTACAAATTGAGCTCATTATTTGCTGTCTCTGTCCTATAAGCAGTCTGAAGTTACGAGTACCATATCGCTCGCTATTCAATGGACCGTCACAATCGACGAAGATAATCTATTATATAAAATTCTCGTGTCACAGTTTTCGTTGCCATACTTCTCCCAAACGGCTTGACCGATTTTGATGAAATTTTTTGTGCTTATCCGGTATCTATGAGAATCGGCCAACATCTATTTTTCATCCTCCTAAATGTTAGGGGTAGTCCACCCCAAAATTTATTTTTTATTTTTTAGACAAAATTTTTAATTTCTCTTTTTTATGGCAAAACAACGTTTGCCGGGTCAGCTAGTATACCTATAATATTTCATATTTTCGTATCTTAAAGCGCATCACACACGGCTAAGATACTATAATATTTTATCTTAAAGGTGTTATATTAATATATCTTAGGCCATCACAGACGACGAAGATACAATAATATAATATTTTATTTTAAGATGTTAATAATAAGTTAGTTAAGATGATAACATCTTAAGATATAAAATATATCGTAAGATAAAATATTATAGTATCTTAGCCGTGTGTGATGCGCTTTACGTATTTAATTTTTTTAAATATCTTGAGAGGTTCAAAACTAGGCTAATTTAACTCACAATATCAATGCGAAAGAGTGTGAGGATGGCTGGATCCTCCCATGCATCAAAGAATAACAAACATCCATTGTGTCTTTTTCTTTCAAACAAAAACTACTGAATGGATTAGATGACATTTGGTACACCGAGTTTATTAATTTACGAGAAAAAAAAAATCTCATTATTTTTTCACGGAGTTATGTTTCTGTAGGATAATTGGACGTAGTTAAGCAGAAAGGACCTAACCCACAGTTTGGTCGAAATTGACTTAAGTATGCCATCGTACTCCTGAGGGTCGAATCTATCATACAGTGAAGACTTTATTTTCGAAATGTATATGGAAACTATTTTTTTTACTACCACGACTCATCCCACATGTATGAAGAGCACGAAAAAAAAATTGCTGAATGAACCCAACCTGCTTGAATTGTTTCTGAGTAATGCAATTTCTATGTACGTATTCTTAAAGATAATTTATCAGATAAAACTCAAACAGTTTGGGTCCTTTCTGAGAATTAAATTTTGCCTAACAATTTAATCTTTGAAAATCACTGAAACGACTTAAACAATTTGGGTCGTTTCTGTGTTTTAGGTTTACTGCTAACAAACTTCTGTTTTTGTTTATTAGAAACGACTCAAAACACTTAGGCTATTTAAGAAATAAACGGTTTTATATGAAACGTCCACACAATTCTTAATAACCTAAAGTGACTCAAGAAGGTTAAGTCGTTTATAAGAAAAAGATTTAGTGTTTGACTCATACACTTTTATTTTAACTGAAACGACTTTCGTATTTATAATTTGTAACAAGTGCATGTTATGTTAAATATTTTTAACATAACATGCACTTGTATTAAATTTTAAAATTATCCACGACTAAAGTCACATATGTAATAAAAACAAAATAATTATAACTAAATTTAAAATATTTTTACAGTGGTAACACTTTTTTTTGCGTGGTAAAGTCATCAAATGAGTCCTTCCGCCCTGGGCAGGGCGGGAGGGACTAAAATCCACGGTGTCCTTCGATAGCCCTTTATGTTCCGGGGTCACGGTAATGAGATAAGTCCCGCGACCCCGGTAGGCTTTGGCCCTCTAGAGGGGGGCCCCGTCATCATGCTGACACTCTTTGAGGCGCGCGTGGAACACAACGCGCCGTCGACCCGGGCATGGTCCATGGTCGGGTGGCGAGTTGCCCTTTACTCGCCGCCCGCATGCCCGCGTCTACGGTGGCCGGAGATCGTCTGCCGACGTCCGACGCCGTGGGCGTCTACCTCTGCGGCTGGGGTGGAGGGAGGACACTGTACTCTCCATCACGTGGCCCGCCTCCTCCTTCACGAGCATGACTGCTTCGCAGAAAGAGGCGACCGCTTCCCATTCCGCCTATCGCCACCGAGAGGACACGGCGGTGCTCTGCCCAAGCGGGGCAGTCCTGCACCGTATGCTCCACCGTGTCTTCCGGGCGATCTTCGCAGTGGTGACACCCAGGCGTTTCCTCCTTTCTCCTTAGACACAGGAACCTCCCGAAACTTCCGTGTCCGGTGAGGACCTGCGTCATGCGGTAGGTCAGGACACCGCGCCGTGACGCCTTTCCAGCCACTCCTCAAAGAGGGGTCTTACCGCCGCGATTGCGGCGTGCCCGGACCTCGGTTGCGACAGTCGTCCCCTCCATACTGCCCTGAGATCGCACCGGAGCTCTTCCCGCCGCGCCTCTACTTCTCGGGGCAGCGGGGTTACACCCCGGCGCTGCGCCTCCACGCGCCAGTCATAGAGGCACTGGAGGGCAGTCGCCTCCAGATCCCAGGGCAGCAATCCGGCAAGGAGGTTGGCTGATTCGCCGGCGATCGTGCGGTATCCCCGGATCATCCGGATAGCCATGACCCTCTGGCATGCGACCAACTTTAGTGGTCGCGTCCGGATGCTCAGGGCCCCGTAGAGGGCCCTGGAGCGCACGATACCGGCGTACAGCCTACGGCAGGAGGCGTTTGGCCCGCCGAGATTGGGCAGGAGTCGCCTGAGGGCGGCTGCTGCCCGGTTCAGCCTTGGGGCCAAACTCAGGAAATGCTCCCTGTAGTTCCACCGGCTGTCGAGGACGAGTCCCAGGTACTTCATCGTCCTCCCGACGCCGATGCGAACCCTCTCCAACGTTATGTGGGACTCAGACCGGTTAACGCGGCCATGAAAACACATGGCCTCCGTTTTGTGCAGCGCCACTTCGAGTCCCAGCTGCCGGATCCTTTCGACGACTGTCGCAACCGCTTGCGTCGCCTTGTCGGCCGCCTCCTGGTGCGACTCTCCCTCCGCCAGGACGAGCGTGTCATCAGCTTAACATATTACGCTGACGCCGTCAGGGAGGTCGCCGCATGTAGATGGATATGGACCAACATTGGATTTTGATTTGGAGGAAGAATAATGAAGATTATGGCCATGTCTGTACCATTTATAAGTTTATTTTATTTTTTTCCATATCAAAGAGAACATAATGAAGCTGATTGAATACATTATTTTTTTATAATTATTTAATTTTATTTTTAATAAATTATTTTGTGGCTTGAGTTTTTTCTGAGGAATTAAACAAAATTACTACTACGAGTCTTTAAAAATTGCTTTTCTTTGTAAGGACTCAACCCACACTTTGCTTAATATCTCAAAACCTGCTGAAAAAAATAATATTTTTATTACGTTAACGATTACAATATTAGACTACTATAATAAAAAAAAACATTTTGAAAAAAAAAAATTTACTTCCTTTTAGAGCAATTACAGCTGAAACTTCAAACGCCCATAACTCAAAAGTGACTTGTTGTGGATTAGGTCCTTTCTGCTTAACTACGTCCAATTATCAAGTTACACGTGGGTGAAGCCACTACTAACAGCTAGTAATAATTACACAGATTTATAATAAAAACACACTTGCTTTTTCTGTATTGTTGCGACCTATATTTTTCTTAACTTCTTCTTCTTCTTCCTGCCCTTATCCCATTCTACTTAGGGTCGGCGCAACACGTTATATTTTTCTTAACTATTACACTGCAACTCGATGCCATAAATATTCATCATTTGAAGAACTTTTACAGGAGTTGTGTGTGCAATTCATTTTAATTATAATATTTTATTAAAAATCTTATTGCTTTGTCGTATTGTAAAATCAAGCGCTGAAACTTAAAATAACAATTTTTAAGTAAAAATTCAGCAAATAATTTATTTATATTCAGGATTGCTTTAATGTGTCATATTTTAAACCATAAAGTCTTCAATAATAATGAGTTATCCTGTTTTGAAATTTATTAGCAATGAGATGGTGTGTCAAAGGTTCAATCCTCACACAAAACAATTATTTGTACAACCAATGAAAAAGAAATTTGTTACATGTTTGGGTGCTTGTGTATATTTATTTCTGAGTTTGTAAATGCACCCACGATACAGGAAAAATCCTTGTGCGGGGCAAGTTTAAAAAATATTATAATTTTACCAACATTTTCCCAATACAAATAAATCAATATCTTTTACCTGTACCCTTATTAAGATAATTAGTATTCATTGATAAAGTAATTAACAGCTCAGTAATTAAAATTAAGTACTGAGCATACTTTTAATGGTCATTTTGTAGGTATGTGTGTCTATACTAGTTTTAAATATTTATTACTTTATTCTTTGTAAAAACAACAATTATGTATGAAATCCCATGAACCCACGGAAAAATAAAACTTTTAGGAAATGGCTCTTACACTTTTGAACCCTTAGCCAGGATAAAACATTAGGGGCATTCCAAAGTGACGGGTGGGATATTTTGACTCATTTTTGCTTCTAAAAGGCGTCATAAATCCTTTATTATTCACAAAATGACCATTCAAAATGATTACATGTGTAACCAGATAGTTTAAGAACATTTAACACTTACAAGATAATAATAAAACATCTAGCTAAAAGAACACCTTAATACGAATAAGGACTTCAGTGGTATTTTTATAACAATCTGAATTTATAAAAAATATTTTTAATCCATGACGGGTGGGACTGCAATTTGTGGCGCGTGCGAAGAGTAACATTTGAGCGTGAATAAAATTCATATTATGCATATTTATCTCGTAATTTTAATTGAAATATATTTAAAACAATGAAATGAATGCATTAAAACAATAAGTGGGAAATAAAGTCAATTTTATGGAATATCAACTGAATAAAAAATAAAATAACATATTTTTTTCTTCATTTCTTAACTTTTTCTTTACTATTCTCTAGACCATGGGTTCCCAACCAGTGGGCACGCCCCACTTGGGGGGCGTAGGGTGATCCAAAGGGGGGCGCGACAAGCGGCTTAAATTTTTTTTTTTCGACTTCCTATCTTTGTGACCAGGGTTTTTCGACACTGGTGGGTATAAAAACGAACAAAGTGCAGGCCCAATGTTCTCACTAATGATCATATATTATACGTTGTACACGATAAATAAAGTCCATTCAAGTTTTCATAGTTTGTTTTTTTTTTTTGTAAATTGTTTGAGTTGGGATAAGGGGGGCGTAGTATTTTAGCATAATCTTTAGGGAGGCGCTTAGGGTAATAGGTTGGGAACCCCTGATCTAACTATACCTACACAGAGAAAGTATTTAATGAACCCCACAAGACATTTGTGTAATTTAGGGCCCAGTGTTATGTTTGTGAATCTGTAAAATCCAAACATTTGAATTGTATTCACCGATATGACTGTGTATCTAACTATATTTACAAAAATATAGTATATATGAATGAAAATGATTGCATGAAATTACCCTAATTCAGTTCTGTACAGAAAATTTATAAGCGCAAGTACTGGGTTGGAGAATTGCTACTTATCGCGTACCAATAACAACATAAGACGCATTGATATTATTTACTTTTAATCAGTGATAAGGTATACGCCCACGAGTGAAACGAATCCTTCTATTTAGGTTACAAATTCACTCACCTTCGGCAGATCTCTTATGTGGTTCGCATCCAAAAAGAGTTCCTCTAAACTCCTGGAATATCGTAAAATGTCTTCGGGTATTGTTGGCAACGAGCAATGCCGCTTGTCTACACATTCCACTTGGCGATTACATTTGAACAAAGGTATACATCGAAACATGTTGGACACTACACTTCATACAAACTATAATTGAATGAATCACTACAACGACACATATTTGAGCACTTTCAAGAATGTAACACTATTTCAGCATTGTAAAATTGATAACGATATCAAAATAATCCAAAAAACACAACTTACACCTCACCCTACAAAATGAAGCCACAAACTGCCAGAGTTGCCATACGCAATTCTTATCTTGCATTTTCTTCTTTTATAATTGGCAATACCACCAACCTTCAAAATATCTATGGTCTTGAACAGGTTAAAAACCTCGTTATTGTTCTGAGTTAAAAACCGGCCAAGTGCGAAGTGGACTCGCCCATGAAGGGTTCCGTAGTAGCAAGCATAGATTAGGGATATAATTATATTGAGATAAGTAAGTAATGTACACAAACAATAAAAATAACTTTGTTTTTCATAGTGTTTGTATGAATGGCAAAGTTATATTTGCAAAAATGTAAAAAATTTACTATATTTCGAAAACTGCTAACTATATCTCATCCAAACCAATTTTCGTTGGAAGTTTTTGTTGAGGTCTACATTACATATTTTTTTAGTTTTATCATTCTCTCATTTTAGAAGTTACAGGGGGGGGACACACATTTTACCACTTTGGAAGTGGCTCTCGTGCAAACTGTTCAGTTTAGAAAAAAATGACATTAGTAAACTCAATATCATTTTTAAAGACCTATCCATAGATAAACCCACATGTATGGGTTTGGTGAAAAAAAAAATTTGAGTTTCAATTCTAAGTATGGGGGCACCCCTAAAATTTGTTTTGTTTTTATTGTTGTGTGAAAATCCTAATGCGGTACACATAATATACCTACCTACCTACCAAGTTTCAACCGGATAGCTCTTATACTTTCGAAGAAAAGTGGCTGTGACATACGGACGGACAGACAGACAGACAGACATGACGAATCTGTAAGGGTTCATTTTTTGCCATTTGCCTACGGAACCCTAAAAAGCGGCTCAGCAAAATTGATATTAAAAAAAAATATTTTTCATACTAGTCCACAAATAACTGACTGTTTTATTTGTGAAGTACTTAGTATTATCGTAAAACGATCACTTTTGCCTGTTTGTATGCCCTACACAGTCACTTTCCTCCTAATGTCCATTTATTATTATTCCATGGAGGTGGAGCGCAGTAACTTAGGTGTTTTTTAAGCTATTGCATAGCTTTTATCGCAGGCTCTGAGCTCGGCGCGCGCGAAAATCATAACGAAAAAACCTGACCACATCTGACAGCACGCATCGTCTAACGTCGTTTAAGTTCGGGAGACTTTGGCAATCATAAAGGTACGGACAGACGTGCTCATTACTAGCACGAAAGCATGCTTTTATTGAGCAAGGGGCAATTTTATTGAGGGAGAGGGAGAGGGAGAGGGAGAGGGAGAGGGAGAGGGAGAGCGAGAGCGAGAGCGAGAGGGAGAGGGAGAGGGAGAGGGAGAGGGAGAGGGAGACGGAGGAGGAGGAGAACGTTTCTTGACGTTTCACGTCACACGTCACAAAACTTCCCTGTGTCTCCGATCTTGGCAAGAATTGAGTCTTTTTATCCAAATGTGCACTATAATAATCATATTCTCTAGAAAAAGAGAAAAACGGTCAATTTCTTGTATGACAAAGATTTAAAGTTTTTTGTAACGTAAAGGAAAAATAAGTTTCTATAAATTGTTTTCCTCTAGCAATGTCGGTAATGCACAAGTGTGCACAAGGCACAGCAAAGTAGCGCCACACCGGAAGCTAAAAATTAAATGTCAAAATTGAAGGAAGAAACGCTGACATTAGCTGACGCTGACAAGTGATAATCTTCTTCTTCTTTTTTGAATGTGGCAAGCGGCCTTTGCCATTATTGCCAGAGTCGAGTGTTGCAATTTTCGAAAATTAAACGTGGGAGGAGGGAGTTTGGCGTATTATGACGGGATATTTTTTTTTTTTTTTTTTTTTAGGATGGGCAATAAATAAATATATGTAATAAAATTATAACGATTTTTACTATAAGGAAATGTTGTGAAAAGAAATAAATTTACTAAGAGATGCAACATATAACTTATTAGACAAAGAAAGGATGGAAGACAGATTACAAGGAAGGGGAGCTTTATACATAATAAGGAAGTCATATAACGGAAAGGAATTATATTTTGAGCAATTAAAAAGAATATGGACTAAATCGCCATTTTCTCCGACACCACAGTCACAGAGGGGGGAATCAAACACCCCTATTCTGTTAAGATGCACAGCTGTAGAGCAATGACCAAATCTTAATCGAGCAAAAATAGAAGTTATTTTCTTATTTACTTTTATCTTACTGAACCACGGTTTTAAATTAATGATGGGTTGAAGTGATTTATAGGATTGACCCTTTGTTTTTTCACTATCCCAAGCCTGAGACCAACTATTAACCAGAGCCGTTAATGGAATCGATTGCAACAGATCCCAACAGTACACATCCGGGATCCATTGACCCTGCTTCGCAGCCAATTTTGCCAGCTGATCCACAGTCACATTGCCTTCTATTCCAGAATGACCTGGAATCCAAGCCAATGCGACAGTTAAGCCTAATTCGTAGCATTTCTTTAATAATGATTTGATCAAAATGATAATAGGGGACAAATTGCCCCTGTCAAATGGATTAGAGAGAAGACATTGTAGACTACTCAGGCAGTCACTAAAAATAATTGAATTTTGAATTTTTTCATTAATTATGTAATCAATACAATGTTTTATGGCTAAACACTCGCCGGAAAAGGTGGAGAGAAATGAAGAGAATTTATACAATTTAAAGTATCCTGTATGATGCCGAATAAATGCAGCACCTACAGTTGACGCTGACTCATGTCCCTCATATTTTGAAGCATCAGTATAAAAGACCTCTGCTCCTTGTGCATTATTTAAAAGAAACGAGGCAAGTTTACCATTTGGATCTGAACAGTTTTTCCCTATACCAGTGGTCAGAAATATACTAGGTATAAATATAAGGTCATCATATTGAACAGAATAAATCGGATGAACAGGATATGTTTTAATATTGTGTTCTACATGTTTAATCTTTTTATAGCCTTCTATGATGTTCGGAATGGGACGCGAAACCCAAAAGTGATTCCCATCTGTTATTAGTTTGTGAAGATCTCTAATTTTAGGAATTAGAGGATGTGTACTAGATTGAAACACCTTAATTAAGTAACGGTCACACAGATATTGACGTCTAAGATATAGGGGAGGGTCAGCACATTCAACCTGCAACGCCACAACTGGTGTGCTCTTCATTGCACCTACAATAATGCGGAGACATTTAGACTGTAATCGATCTAATTTAAGCAGCTCCGTTTTACTGACTAAAGGTAGCGAACACGTTCCAAAATCTAAATTACTTTTAACCAAAGCATTATATACTAATCGTAAGGTAGAAGGATGAGCCCCCCACCATACGCCTGCAAGAGCTCTGATCAAGTTTATGCTTTTCTCACATTTACTAATAATATGTTTAATGTGCGAGGCACCGTTGAATTTAGAGTTGAGTTTACAGCCGAGAAATGTTACTTCATTGGAATTTGGAAGAGTAAAACCATTAACTTTAATAAAAACCGGAGGAATATTACGGATGCAAGTAAAAGGTACAACGACGCTTTTCTTCACCGACAATTGTAGACAATGATCATCGAGCCACTCTACCAGACTAGTCAAAGATTTTTCGACATTATTAGTCGCTGTATCAATTGATAAATGGGAGGAGTAGACTGCGATATCATCAGCGTATTGTAGGATTAAGCATGGATATATAACTGCTTCTAAATCTTTTGTATAAATATCATACAATAATGGGCTTAAAACCGAACCCTGGGGAACACCATTCCACAAAACTCTCGAAGGACACGGACAACCAGCAACTCTAACTGTTACAGTCCGATCCGAATAAAGATTAAAAATAAAATTGGAAAAATTTGAAGGAACTTGTAATGCTTCCAGTTTTGATTTTAAAATGACCAAATCCACGTTATCATAAGCCGCCGCTATATCCAAAAAAGCCGCTACCATCGATTTATTCTGACTAAAAGATAACAAAACATCTGTAGTGAAAATATTTAAATTGTCTGCTACTCCCTTTCCTCTTCTAAAACCAAACTGAGACTGGGGTAAAATATTATTGTGTTCAAAGTACCATTCAAGCCTCATTTTAATTAGGTGTTCCGCAAGCTTTGCAAACACGCTAGATAAAGATATCGGTCTGTATGATGAAGGATCTGAAGGATCCTTATTAGGCTTTAAAATTGGGATAAGAATATGTTTTTTCCAAGAACTGGGAATAATCCCAGAGTCTATAATAGTGTTAATAATATCTAAAATAAAAGCTAAAGTATCATCTTTACAGTTCCTAATAAAGGAATATGGAATGCCATCCTCTCCAGGAGCAGAATCCGACACGCGTTTTAAAACTAGTTTAAATTCTTTTATTGAAAAGGGACTATTCCCAGAAACTGAAGATTGACTGTATGTGAAGGGAATTTGATTTAAATTAGGACCAGAAGTAGGGGCAATTTTAGAAATAAATGGTGTAACCCACTCGAGAGAGAAGGAAGATTGTGAACTGATCGCTTTGGAACATTTGAAACGTTTCACATTGTTCCAAACTAATGAAAGCGGGGAGTCGGGAGAAAGAGAGGAACAGAAGCTTTGCCATCCCTCTAATTTCTTTTTCCGCAAAAGCCTTTTTGTCGCTGCTGTTGTATTTTTAAACTGCAAAAAAGAATTCATGTCAAGCTGATCTTTACATAATTTCTCTGCCTTTTTTCTCTTTTTTACAGCTTCAGTACAATCCTTATCCCACCAAGGCGGTGAAGGGATTTTACCCTTGGAAAGACATTTAGTGGGAAAAAATTCATCTGCTAGTGACAACATTGTTGATGTCAACAAATGATAACAATGTTCGACATTTTCTCGAGAAACCTGCGGAAACACTTTAACTCTATCATCTAACCCGGAACTGTACGATTCCCAGTCACAATTATTATTAAGTTTGTATTTTAACAAAGGAGGCAGTGGTAGAATTCGGCAATTCGACGTGGCTTTTGAGAGGAGAATTGGGTAGTGGTCGCTGCCATGTGAAGTATTCAAACGTTTCCACGTAAAGCTGGGGAACAAAGATGAAGAACATAATGAAATATCGACATAACTCAGAGACTGCCCCGGAACAAAAGATCGTGTAGGAGACCCATCATTAAGCACACATAAATCCAAATCATCAATAAGTTCAGCTATGCGAACTCCAACAACATCGTCATTAGGAGCACCCCAAAGACTATGATGAGCATTGAAATCTCCTAATACTATTACCGGAGGAGGAACTAATTGAATAATGCGCTTCAAAACCGATATAACAGATGGATCCTTGCGAGCTATATATGTAGACACATAAGATATGCCACCCATACGGATGGCAACTGCATTCAATATATCGTTGGAAAATGATGGCAGTTGGATGGATGAGAAAATACAATTTTTCCTAACTAGAAAAGCAGAGCCACCCCAACCATCAGCTCTGTCATCTCTAATTATGTTAAAACCTGAAATATGAAACCTAGAGCTTGGTTTCAACCAGGTTTCAGAAATAGCTATCAGAGAAATGTTAAATTTGTTTGTTAGATAAATAATTTCAGATGATTTAGATGGTAAACTTCTACAATTCCATTGAAGAACTTGATCCATGTTTTAAGTGTTTGTAAATAGAAAGAGTAATATCATTAATTAATTTTACTGCAACGTGGTCCGGTAAACAAGAATTTGAAATAATACTCATTAATGTGGCTAATAAATTATTGATGTCTTCATTATCTGTATTTTTAACATAATCAGCACTATTTAGAAGAGCACCACCATTAATTGAAGATGGAACATTGTATTCCTTAATTAAATTATTATGAGCAAGTTTATCATAACCTTTTGGTAAAGGTTTGTTTGGTTTTATTTTCCTTGTTATTGTTTTTGTATGTGAAAAAGACTTTAGAGGACTGTCACCGGGAGGTTTAGTTTCTGAAATGGCTTCAGTGGAAACCACCTCTGAGAATAATCTTTTGCTTGATTGAAATAATTTAGAAGCTTCTAAATATGACACATTGTTAAGAGACATGTGTCTCTTAATCTTTGTTTGTCTCTCGTATTCTGGACAGATTTTATTTGTGCACATATGAGCACCTGAACAATTTAAACAGTTGAAGTCTTCAGTAGTGCAGTTAGCGCCATCATGGTTATCACCACATTTGAAACAACGTGGTTGGCTGCGACACTTAACACGAGTGTGTCCAAATCTACAGCAATGAAAACATTGAATAGTAGGAAAAAAATATTGTTCTACTGGTATAGAGGTAAAAAAAGAATAAACATGTGATGGAAGTTTCTGACCGTCAAATGTAAGAACAACTGTCTGAGTTGGGACCCAAACAGAACCCTCAGAAGATGCAACTTTACGACTCATTCTTCGTGATTTAATAATAGCTCCAAAATCTGAGGGAACCTGAATATTTCCCACGATTTCTTCATGAGTCCATTCTACTGGAATACCCCTAACAATACCTAGTTTGTTTATATTAAAAGTAGGTATATAAGCTCTGTAATTATGTCGAGTTAGGAGCTCATTTGACAGGAACAAATTTGCCGCCTCTGCTACTTGGAAATAAATAGCCAATCGATTGCGACCCACCCTCTTAATACCATCTTTCAAAACATTTTTAAAATTATTATTAAACAAAAAATGGCCGAACTTAATAGGGTGCAGGTTAGCGCTACTGCGGGGATCTGCCGCAACATACTCCACATGGACTAAATAGGGACCAGTGTCCTTTTCAGTGTAAAAATTACGACGGTTAAGGTCTGTTAGGTCTTGCTCTAAATCTATATTGGTATTATTATTACTGGAAACTATGGGTTGATCAGAGTGAACTGTATTCTGCATTAGCATCGACTTTTGTTTTGAAATATTTGGTAGATGTTTGGAAGTATGTTTGAAAATTGGTGTCCCTAGAATTTTTTTCGCTTTTGGTCCTTTACTACTATTTGAAGATGATGAAGAATTGATTTTCTTCAAGGACTCGTGAGAAACAGAAGAATTAATAAACTTATCCGCTTCTATTAAAGTTATTAAAGGATTTTTGTCGGGAGGTTCCGGCTCGACGTCCATATTTACAATTTATACTTAAAAAGATAAAGAAAAACAGAAAAAACTTACCGCTATATACACCTACAATACCATTAAACAATAATCTAAGAAATAAAACAACTTACTACACTAAATAACTAAAACAAATAAATTAAAATGCTATAAACAAATTATTTTAGACCGCCCTTTTCAAAAGCCCGCCAAAAAGTCCCAAGTGATAATCGTGTTAATTTCAGTGTTACCAACTTAGGGGTATTCCCCCAGATTTAGGGGTTGAATAAGTGGGTTGGATTTTTCTAGAGGTTTTTTTTTATTTTTAGGGGTTTTTTGGGGATCTTCTGACTAGTTTAATTTGTTTTATTGAAGCAATAAAGTTGCTAAAGCATGAGCTCTGGCACAATCTAAACTAGACAGTAAAAAGTTGACCACAGATATCCAGTTTTAATAGTACAGACGCCAGCACATCAACCTACCACAATCTGCCAAATTTCTTCAATAGATTTCAACCTTATCACAATAGTGGAAGGTTAATGTTCGATTGGTAAAATCTGACAGTTTCGGGTAGGTTGACCTGCTGGCGTCTGTACATTGTTATCCAAGGGGTGAAAGTTACTTATTTAAGTTCCGATTCGGGGTTTGGTGCCCGTAAAGTAGTGAGGGCGCTAATAGTTCGACGGACTAAATAAGTAATTTACTCGAGGTAAACACTAAGCTTTTCAATACGAATACGAGGAAAGTAAAAATAAGAACATATTTTTTTTAATTAGGCAGCTGTCAGTTGAAAGCGATTCTCCCTAGAGCAGCAATGCATAAATTTCAAACCGCTCATGAGGCATGTAATGACCTACTTTCAGAGTATGAGGAATGAAAAAAAACGTATAACTAAAACGAAACAAAAAAAATAGGAAAGTATTTTTTACTTTCCTATTTTTTAAGTTTCTTTTTAGTTTTACGTTTTTCTTTAATCTTTTTATAAGGGGTTTTCCAAGTAATTACGGATATTCTAGGGGTTTTAGACCTAGCCTAGGTTTTAGGGATAAATATTTCAGAGAGTTGGTAACACTGGCTAATTTTCCTACTCCAGCTTCAGTTTCTGGGGTTTCTGGTTTCAGTAAATTCAGCAAACATTATTTAAATGAAATTAAATTTTTAATAAAGGAAAGTTTTGTACAAAAATGGAATTCAATTTAGGATTTATCGGTGGTGGTAATATGTCTACAGGAATTGTAAAAGGAATCTTAAAAAGTGGTATTTATGTTCATTTCATCGACAATAAAATCAACAACAAAACAATAATTACAAAAAAAATTAATACAACATTTTGCTGTATTATTTTAAAAAATTAACTGAGTAATTACAGTAATTGTCTGTGTTTCTATTTCAGGAGTTCATTCAGCATCAAACATTTGGGTATCAGGACCCCACATAGAAAATCTTAAAAACTGGAGTGAAATGGGCACCAATGTTACTTCTGAAAATGGAGTAGTCTTTGATAACTGTGATATGATATTTTTGGGAGTAAAAGTTAATAAATTGCAGAATGCTATCCAAGATATTAAGTTGACTTCAAACAACACAGCAAAGAATGTGCTGTTTGTTTCCATGTTAGCTGGTGTTAAAATAGAAGAGCTACGAATGGTGTGTATTCGATTTAAATTAATATCTAATCTGCATATTTTCTTTTGCTGTTTTCACTTGGCAACGGTTCATAGACTCATTCTCTAAGTTTTACCCTTTCCACTGTGTCCTTTGCAAACTTAAACAAGTCAATAATTATAATTTTGAACATAGAAAACTTGCATGAGATTGAAAATATTTTGACCTTCCTCATCTAATATTAGGGTGAAGTGGTCATACCATTTTTCACGCTTTTTTATTTAGGTATACAAAGAGAATAGGATTATTTTATACTCTCATTAAAAAGAAATCATTTCTATGAAATCAAAATATGATATTACATCAAATTGATTTTTCAAAGATATTCGAAGATTACCTTCAGTAATAAAACACAATTTCCTGTTTACTTTCAAGAATGACTGCAGACCGGCAATGTGTGTTCAAGATAACATGAAATTCATGTGCAAACACTACTGTTTCAGTATAATTAGCGGGTTGGGTTTAGTATTTGGTAGCAGGCGGAGGGGGGGGAGAGTGTGTGGGAGGGTAAGGGGGGGAAGCCCCCTACTCCCCGGTACCACTCCCAGGGCAAGGAAATGTGTTTTTGTAACCTAACCTCAAAACTCGTTATAGTCACATACAGTAACCGGCACGGTTCTTGAGCGCTCGGCGTAAGAGTGGGGATGGCTTTGCGCATCGTACACTTATCGACAAATGAAACGCACAATAAAACGTACAAAACAACGAATCCCGAGTGGCGGCTATGACGCGATGCGCTACGGCACGCTACGCGGGCCAATCACTACACTTTCCCCGCCCCCGTTCCTCATTCATCTACCAAAGGGACCTAATAACTCACTTCTGCACAGGTGAAGGTCAGCGCTCAAGATCCATGGCGAAGCAAGCTCGGGACTTTAAGGCATCCCGACACAGGTTAGGTTGGAAGGGGTCTTTCAGACCCCGCCATCCCCTTCGTGTTAGGTTACTTTAAACCTTGAATGCAGAAATAGGAGCCCCGCGAAGCGGAGGCTCCGTCGAGTCACCTTGGTAGGTAGTAATCAGTTATTTGACCTAGGATGCAAGAGCAAGCTCGGGACTTGGAGCACCCCGACACGGACAGGTTAGATTCAGAGAGATGGCGGGGTCTGGGCGCTGCCTTTACAAGAGAGTGGTGCTAGGACACAGGGGGCACCTCCCTCCTTATGCTAAACGATACCAAGTTTTTGGAATACGCCTATTATGTGACTACAACGAGTTTAAAGGTTAGGTTACAAAAATTGTTTTTAAAGCTATCCTGTTGAAACTTGGTAAGTAGATGTATCATGTAAACCGCATTAGGATTTTCACACAAAAATAAAAACAAAACAAATTTTGGGGTGCCCCCCAATTGAATTGAATAGAATTGATACTCAAAAATTTTTTTTTCACCAAACCCATACGTGTGGGGTATCTATGGATAGGTCTTTAAAAATGATATTGAGGTTACTAAGATCATTTTTTTCTAAACTGAACAGTTTGCGCGAGAGACACTTCCAAAGTGGTAAAATGTGTGTCCCCCCCCTGTAACTTCTAAAATAAGAGAATGATAAAACTAAAAAAAATATATAATGTAGACCTCAACAAAAACTTCCAACGAAAATTGGTTTGGAAGAGATATAGTTAGCAGTTTTTGAGATATAGTACATTTTTAACCGACTTCAAAAAAAAAGTAGGTTCTCAGTTCGACCTGTATGTATGTATGTTTGTCCGCGATTATCTCGCGTTTGGCTGAACCGATTTCGATGCGAATTTCAGGAAAGTGTTCATTACATTCTGGAGAAGGTTTTAGTATATAACACTAATGGATATCCCGTGACGTTGCACGCGTGGATCCGTTTTTGCTTTCTTGGATTGTAGATTTTCAGTGACCATTGCATGTTTGTCCGCGATTATCTCGCGTTTGGCTGAACCGATTTTGATGCGGTTTTCAGAAAAGTATTTGTTACATTCTGAGGAAGGTTTTAGTATATAATAATAATGGATATCTCGTGAAGTTGCCCGTACAGATCCGTTTTTGTTGCTTACTAGGATTGTAGATTTTCAAAGACGCCGAATATATGAAGATCTTTGTTGAATTTCTAAACTAAAAATTCCCTATCTCAAAAACTACTGAACCGATTTTGCTGAAACTTGCAGTATTCCGTAAGTTAAACAATACTTAGTACAACAAAAGAAGAATTACTTAAATCGGACTTGTAGTTCCAGAGATATGCGAACACAAACTAAATCAGTCGATGCCTACTCCAAGCCGTTGAGGAGTTGTACCTTCCATCATCAGCTCATCCACCTGAGATGATGATTTTCAGATGCAAATACTTGAACAGCTTTCGAAAATATATGAAAATGGTACTATGTGCCTATAAAATTTGAAGGTTGCCCTCGATTTCCCTGGGATTCCATCATCAGATGCTGACCTGATGATCATGGGACCAATTGGAAAGTATACCCTTTCAAACAAAAGAAAAATTTTCCAAATCGGTCCAGGCGTCTTCGAGAAATCGGGGAACATACATAAAAAAAAAAAAAAAAGATTCCGACGAATGGAGAACCTCCTCCTTTTTTTGAAGTCGGTTAAAAAGGGAAAAATAAAAACTTTTTGAAAAAAAGGGAACCGACTTCAAAACCAAACACAAAAAAACTGTAAAATAACTTTTCTTTCGGAAGTCGGTGGCTTTGTTTTTTATTTTCATTGACTATGGCCACCGACTTCCGAAAGAAAAGTTATTTTACAGTTTTTTCTAAAACCGCAAATATAACTTTGTCGTTCATACAACCACTATGAAAAACAAAGTTATTTTTATTGTTTGTGTATATTACTTACTAATCTCAATATAATTTTATTATATCCCTAATCTATGCTTGCTACTACGGAACCCTTCATGGGCGAGTCCAACTCGCACTTGGCCGGTTTTTACTTTAGTTTCTTGATCGACATCATCATCAAATAAATATAAAATAGACACCATCAGTCAAATACCACAAATACTAAATATATTTTAGTAAGGCTGCTTTTGAAATGGTATTGTCTATTGTTTCATAAGCTTTCATGAACTTAAAAAAGTATAAATCCTGATTAGTTGTTTTTGCTGATAACATGCATTGGAACCGGGGTTTAGGTAACGTTAAATGTCAAGATGAACAGACAGCAGGGGCGTAGCGCCGTATCTGCCGTATCAATTATACGGGGCCCCCGGGCCACAGGGGCCCCCAACGTGCGAAAACAAAAATTACCTAATAAAAACTTAATGATTTATTAAATAAAAAAGTTATTTACCTTTACACAATTTATTTGTCTAATCTATCTCTGATGTTTTTATTATTATTGTAATACTGTTTTAAGCACGAGATTGTCTATTAGAAATCCCGGGAAGATCCTTATTAATATCAACCTTTCGATGCAAGTATTAAAATAACTCTACCTAATTCCGACCTCTGGACTGATCAGTCGCATCTTGATTTTTTTTGATGACCTTTGTCCAATTTTTTGTTTATATTTCAGCGTAGATACAGAGAAATGCATTTTTTTTCTTGAGTGATAAACCTTTACCCTACCTAAGGGGCCCCCAAACAAATTTTTATACGGGGCCCCGCCAAGGCACGCTACGCCACTGACAGACAGACATCCAACGGAACGTGAACCTCTAATGGAAAAGTTCTGAACGAAACTGCCAGAACTTGTCCATTAGAAGGAAATTAGGAAGGAAGGTGATTTGATGTTTTACGTCTCCTATTCAAAAAAAAAACTCTTTTTTGAACTTAGCAACTCCGATAACGTGTTGATAACGCGAAAAAAATGCGTTTTTAATAAAACAAACGAGCAACAACACTTAATTCCTATGTGCGCAAGTTCTCTCGCGCCATACTGTGCAAATACAGATATGTTTCGATGCAAGTCGTACGTGGTCCTATGAAACTTTTTTTCATACTGATTTGAGACCATTCAAACAAAATAAGAGGGTTTGTGTTACAAAAAAATCACTTTGATTTTTTGGGACACCCTAGTGACCACGAATTAGGTTCTAGATCTTTTTTTCTTAAAAAATATTCTCATGTTGTATTTTCAGAACTTCAAGTGAGTGAAGCTAGAGAGCCAGAGAATAATGAAATGTAATTAATTATTTTTATTTGCTTTTTTACAGACTATAGAATCATGTTTAAGTGGTGTGAAAGCAAGTATTATAAGAATAATGCCCAACACACCAATGACGGTGGGCGCAGGAATTTGTTTATACACTCCAGATTCAACTGTACCAGAACAAAAATGTTTGGTGTTAGAAAAACTTTTGAGCAAGTCGGCACTCTGCGAAAGAGTTTCTGAAGGGTTAATGGATTCCTTGGGTGCCTTGACTGCTTGTGGACCTGCTTATGTAAGTTTGGAATTGATAAAAATCAGCTTTCAATAAAAAAATAAAAAAACTGAGAGTGCCAAGCCAACACAAGTGGCAAATAACGAACGAAAGACTCTATAGTCTTTAATATATTTTTAACCCTATGTTCTAGTGTATAAAGTTGAAAATCCATTTGAGTTTGTTGAAAATCTATGTATAGTCTAATGGATTTTCAACATGATACACTAGAGCCTCATCCTCTCTCTTTATGGCTAGGCCACTCGTCACATCAACATGGCTTCAAAATTTAATAAGATACCTATTTTAAATGTTTCCGAATCAAATTTAGGAACTCGAACTCTGCTTTTAATTTTATATATAAGTTTGATAGCTACTTCATATAGAAAGAATCACCTGAAGTAGATAGCTCTACTACACTGATCAAATACTCATATCAGAAACAGTAATAGTTAGTTTACACAAGTATTAAATATGTTTAAATGTACTGTACTATTCTAGTAGCTAAGGTATACATAGCTCTTATCAGCTTTTACAATCAGTTGTATATTTACAATCTGAAAAAAAAATGTACTTCAGACTCAAGATTGAAAGATATGTTTGATTTTACCACCCAAAAAATGCTTCAGTATTAAAAAACATTCTCGGGACTATCTCATCAGGTAACCATGACCCTAGAATGTAAAGGGCTATTGAACGAACATCGTGGATTTTAGTTACTATGAGTGTGACAGTCCCTCCCGTCCCACCCTGGGTGGGAGGACACATTTGATGATTCACCACATTTAAAAAAAGTTTTGTCTGAAACTAATATCAGCATTAAACCTTACAGATGTATGTGGTGATAGATGCTTTAGCAGACGGGGCTGTAAAGCAAGGTGTGCCTAGAGCGATGGCGTTGCGTCATGCTGCACACATGATGGTTGGCAGTGGTAAAATGGTGCTGCAGTCAGGCAAACATCCTGGTGTACTGAAGGATGAAGTGTGCTCCCCAGGTGGCTCCACTATTGCTGGTATTGCTGAACTTGAAAATGGGAAATTAAGGTGAGCATCAAGAAATATTACAAAACAAAACAAGTGAAGGTTTTCCAAATTTTTTTAAATATTGTATACCTCAATATCTCCTCAATAAAACTATAATCATTCACTGGTAATAACCCAGACTGCTGGGTCTAGAATTATTCAAGTTCCTTATACTAGTGGTGTTTACCTAAGGCTTGGGCTAAGTGAACAATATAGGGTGTACACTAAGGGTCAGCTAAGTTCGAGACGCAGCGCTGCGCCCACATTTCAATAGAGCTCCTCAAAATCTAACTCTATTTCCTACACGAAAAGATACACCTTACGCAACGCAGCGCGGCGCCACACTGCATTTTAATAACCTCTCAAAATCTAACTTTATAAAAAAAAGATACACATTTGCAGGATCATTGCGTCATGTGGCACCGCGTCGCGGTGTATGCCCGTTGTCCCCGTGATTTTGTCCCCGTTAACGGGGACAACGCCACGTGAAATTTTAACGGGCCGTTGTCCCCGTTACGTACATATGGGCAACGGGGACAACGGGCAGTTAAAATTTCACGTGGCATTGTCCCCTTTAATTGACTATATAATTTAAAAAAAAATACTAGACTTGCCTGACGGCGTCAGCGTAGTAGTGCTATGCTGACGACAAGCTTGTCCTGGCTCAAGGAGAATCGCACCAGGTGGCGGCCGACCTGGTGACGCAAGGAGTTGCAACAGTCGTTGGGAGAATCCGGCAGTTGGGACTTGAAGTGGCGCTGCACAAAACAGATGCCATGTGTTTTCATGACCGTCTGAACGCGACACGGTCTGAATCCCAAAAAACAGTGGGAGGATTCGCATCGGCGTCGTAGATGAGGTTCCTGGGACTCGTCCTCGACCGCCGGTGGAACTTCATGGAACATTTCCTTCGTTTGGCTCTAAAGCTGAATCGGTTGGCAGCCGCCTTCAAGCGCCTCCTGCCCAATCAAAGAGCCTGTACGGCGGTGTCGTGCGGTCTATGGCTCTCTTCGGGTCCCTGTGTAGGCCCTGTGCATACAGAGACGCTCACACAAGCTAGTCGTGTGCCAGAGGGTCATGGCCATCCCGATGATCTGGGAATACGATCGCCGGTGAATAGGCCAACCTCCTTGCCGGGCTGCCGCCTTAGGATCTGGAGGCGAATGCCCTCCAGCGCGTCTACAAGTGGCGCGTGTAGGCGAAACGACAGTTTGAATCCCCGCTACTTCGACAAGTCGTGGCGCAGTGGGATGAGCTCTGGCGCAATCTCAGGGGTGGGGAGGGAACGTGTCGCAACCGAAGTTCGGGCACGTCGCGATCGAGGCTATAAAGACCACTCTTTGAGGAGTGACTTGAGAGGCGTCACGGCGTCATGCTTAACACAGATACTCACTAGACACGGAAGTTTCGGAAAGTTCCTATGTCTGATTGGGGAGAAGAAAACGCCTGGGTTTCACAACTAATAAAGCGGCGACCTCACGCGACCGGCAATGGTCGAGACCATGCTGCGGGCGAGACGGAATGGGAAGCGATTGCCTCCTTCCTCGAAACAGTTACGAGTATGTCATGAGACTCGACATCCGATCATAGACCATGCCGGGTCGATGGCGCGTCGTCGTGTTCCACGCGCTCCTTATGGAGCTGCAATCTGACGGGGCCCCCTTAGAGCGCCAAAGCCTGCCGGGGTAGCAGGACTGTCTCATCAGGTAACCGTGACCCTAGAACGTAAAGGGCTATTGAAGGATCACCGTGGATTTTAGGCAGTACGAGTCTGACAGTCCGTCCTCCTCGCCCTGGGAGGGAGGACTTATTTGATGATTTTAGCAATATTAAAAAAGTGATAAAAATATTTGTGTCGCAATAACATGTTATTAAGATATGATGTGTTTTTAGGGTTCCGTAGCCAAATGGCAAAAACGGAACCCTTATAGATTCGTCATGTCTGTCTGTCTGTCTGTCTGTCTGTCCGTGTATGTCACAGCCACTTTTTGTCGAAAGTATAAGAGCTATCCTGTTGAAACTTGGTAGAAAGATGTATTATGTGAACCGCATTAGGATTTTCACACAAAAATCAAAACAAAACAAATTTTGGGGGTGCCCCCCATACTTAGAATTGAAACTCAAAAAAATTTTTTTCACCAAACCCATACGTGTGGGGTATCTATGAAAAGGTCTTTAAAAATGATATTGAGGTTACTAACATCATTTTTTTCTAAACTGAACAGTTTGCGCGAGAGACACTTCCAAATTGGTAAAAAGTGTGTCCCCCCCCCCGTAACTTCTAAAATAAGAGAATGATAAAACTAAAAAAAATATATAATGTAGACCTCAACCAAAACTACCAACGAAAATTGGTTTGGATGAGATACAGTTAGCAGTTTTTGAGATATAGTACATTTTCAAAAACCGCAAATATAACTTTGCCATTCATACAAATACTATGAAAAACAAAGTTATTTTTATTGTTTGTGTATATTACTTACTAATCTCAATATAATTATATCTCTAATATATGCTTGCTGCTACGGAACCCTTCATGGGCGAGTCCAACTCGCACTTGGCCGGTTTTTTTTTTAAATTTATTTGTAGTCATTAGTACCATTTCATTTGTACAGGTACAATATTCTCTCTAGGTATGAAGGCACTCTCACTTTTTAACTCAACGGGGACAACGGGCATAAATTGAAAAGCACAAATTACAAGAAATTAACGGGGACAGCGTACGGGGACAACGGGAACTAATTTAATATAATTTTATTAAATTCCCTTTGTCCCCGTTAACGGGGACATGGCCTACGGGGACAACGGGCATACACCCGCGTCGCGTCTCGGTGTGAACTGACCGTTAGCCAAAACCACTTCAGCTTAAATTTGTGACTTTAGTGTAATAACTGTAGATAAACTGTATAAAAAAAAAAAACAAAAAACGTTGACAAGCGAATCAAAGAAGAATTAAAAAAAAACATCCTATGAATTTTATCACTTTTCCGCAATATGACTGACCAGTGTGTTATATTATTACAGAGCAACAATGATCAGCGCAGTTCAAGCGTCAACAATAAGAAATATGGAGCTTGGAAAGAAATAAGCAATCTGTGATTGCTATATGAGAACACTATATTTAAAACTAATTCACCAAAGCTAATCTCAATTCAATACTCGCTGAACACAACACTCAACTAACTTTATGACAATGTTACTTGTTATGTCCCTGATGGGTTCCACTGCAGGGCAGGCGATGCCCTCCTTTCCCTAATTCCATTCTTCTCTGTCTGTGGCTGTTTGGTCCCAATATTTTAAAAGGTTAAAATTTACGCCATCTTCTGCGCCTATTGTGTCGCTCAGTATTCTTATTATTATAATAGCTTACTTTATTGTTGTGATAGTTTTTCATACAGTATTAAATTTGTGGATTTGAAGAGCTATATTAAACTGCTAACCAATAGCTCAGGCTAAGAAGGTTTTTGTTCCAACATGGTTGGTCCAAGTGTCTCTTAAAGAATAACGTAAACGTAAAGGCTAAATTCAAAATTTTGAGAAATAGCAAAAAATCTGGTTAGAATTTATTTTCCAAAAAACCAATGACGCAGTTTAAGTTTTCATTAAAATCAGTCCCGGTACTCATTTGAGTATTTTTGACTATTCTTCATAGTTTCGGATTTAGCCATCCACAAACACTTGAAAATTTCACTCTGTATAATGTACGTGAATCTAATATGGCATTGATAGATCTATAAAACACACCTTATTGTACAAAAAATTGGTGCATAGAATCTTAATTGAATTTTATTTAAGTATTTTTATGTTAAGTGTTTTTGGGTTTGCCGGATTGCTGCCCTGGGATCTGAAGGCGACTGCCCTCCAGCGCGTCTATGAGCGGCGCGTGGAGGCGCAGTGCCGGGGTGTATTCCCGCTGCCCCGAGAAGTCAAGGCGCGGCGGGAAGAGCTCCGGGGCGATCTCAGGGCAGTATGGAGGGGACGACTGTCGCAACCGACGGCCGGGCACGCCGCAATCGCGGCGGTAAGACCCCTCTTTGAGGAGTGGCTGGATAGGCGTCACGGCGTCCTGACCTACCGCATGACGCAGGTCCTCACCGGACACGGAAGTTTCGGGAGGTACCTGTGTCTGATGAGGAAGGAAGAAACGCCTGGGTGTAACCACTGCGAGGATGCCTTGAGGACACGGTAGAGCATACGGTGCAGGACTGCCCCGCGCGCGGCAGAGCACCGCCGTGTCCTCACGGCGGCGATAGGCGGAGGCCTCTCGCGCCCGGCATTGGTCGAGGCCATGCTGCGGGGCGAGACGGAGTGGGAAGCGGACGCCTCCTTCTGCGAAGCAGTCATGCTCGTGAAGGAGGAGGCGGGCCGCGTGAGGGAGAGGATAGCGTCCTCCCTCCACCCCAGCCGCAGTGGTAGACGCCCACGGCGGCGGACGTCGGCAGACGATCTCCGGCCACCGTAGACGCGGGCATGCGGGCTGCGAGTACAGGGCATCTCGCTGTCCGACCATGGACCATGCCCGGGTCGACGGCGCGTTGTGTTCCACGCACGTCTTAAAGAGCGTCAGCATGCTGTCGGGGCCCCCTCTCTAGAGGGCCAAAGCGTGTGTTATTGGATTCTTAATTTTATTTTAAGTATTACCTCGGCATTACCTTATGCAATAAGGGTTCAAATGCTTTCTCTATTTATGATATCGTATGAATATTCTGATTTGGATCTGATCAATATTATGAATAGATATAAGTGGAAACAATCGTATTCATAAGTATTATCTTATTTTTTTTTATAAGCTGACATGGTCACTGACACTATCGTTACTAAAACGGGATATTTCTTGTTTTGAGTTTCAAATAATAAACATGGTTCCGTTTTAAGTTATAATATTAGTATTATTTTTTCTTTATTAATTTTTTTACTAATTTATTACCAAGAGTTTTAAATATTTTTCAAAAAAAGAATTAAAGCAAAATTAAAAAATATAGTAAATAGCAGACCACCAGCATCGGGAACAGGATCCGGGCTGCCGGTGGTCAGGGCTCCTGAGAGAGGAACCTAACAATACGTATTATTTTAGTATTAGTACTTTTATGGGTTGGAACTCATTTTGGCTTTTTTATGAGTGCGCTTACTATGAGTCTTATTGTTAATGGTTATACATTAGAGTTATATACATGTGTAAGAGAAATGAACACATCTGTACAAACAAGAAGCTACATTATGTTGTACAAATCGTTTTTTTAACCTCATTTAATTTCGCTCTCTTTCATGTTAAAAATGTTTGAAATTATTGTGTCTTAAGCCTATACCTAACTAGGATGTCATGATGGTGCAATCAGGTTGTGTTGCCACCAAAAAGTATGCATAGTTGCAAAACCAAGTTGGGCACTAAGTGAAGTACCCTCCATAGAGTTGCATGCATTTTGATTGCAGTGTCGGATCTAAGAAGGGGAGGGGAGCAGGCGGGACTCGTGCTCCTCCCGTCTGCTCCCGTGGGCGGCAATAGTACATTGTTATCCAAGGCCTGAAAGTTACTTATTTACGTCCCGAGACGGGGTTTGGCGCCCGTAATGTAGTGAGGGCGCTAATAGTTCGAGGGACTAAATAAGTAATTTACCCGAGGTAAACACTGTGCTTTTTATTACGAATACGAGGGAAGTAAAATTAACAACCTAAATTTAATAGCTAAAGAAAAAAGGAGTGTAGATCGGATTGTCACTTAGCCGCATATTTTGTTTTTTTTTTTTTTTTTTAATTTTGTGCTGTGGTCGTCTACTTATACAGCCAGGATTTTATGTTCATTATTTAAAAAAATGGCAAAGATTTTGTCGAAATCTGTGAAATTTTAAAGTCATTATTTATATTCTTAATACTTAACTTTGTTATTTTAATTTAAAATCGCTCTGTAATTTAGTGGCTGTATAAAAAGTGTGAACATGATTCAATAGAAATGTCAAAATAGAACTAGATTTTTTTTCTTAAATTTGGCAGCTGTCAGTTGGAAGCGATTTTCCCTAGGCCGGCAATGGATAAAGTTCAAACGGCTAATCAGACATGTAATGACCTACTTTCAGAGTATGAGTAATGAAAAATCATAAACATTATTGCTTGCTTGCAAAAAATCTGAAATGACATAGAAAGGCGCAAAGAATTCGAGCTTGCTTCGCTCGCTGTTGCATTTGTTCTTCGCTCTAGATGCCTGTGGAGTATTAAAAGCGCCATGAATCACCCTATTCCGACATTTAATTTAACATTCCTGCCTTGTTCACAAGTGAAGTACAATAAAAATCTTCAGATAATGTAATTAATTTGAAAGACTGGAGAGGGGGCGCCACTGTCAAGCTTTGTCATTCATAAAAAAAATTGTAGGCCCGGGGTTTACTGGTTACGTTATCACTAGTGTCCTAGTGAGGGTTAATCTGCGCGGAAAGCGATACAATCAGTCTTTTCTCAATGTGAACTTCTTTTGAACTAAAATAAAGTTTAATATTGTGTGCGAGAAATAATTCCCTATGATCTGTGTTCGTACCTTAGATTCAATGTTTGAAAAATAATATATGTTCAAGCGTTTAAATTTGCTATTCTGTGTGTGACTGTGTGCTGACCCTTATCCTAGATTAAAAAATGAAGCTTTTATGATAGAAAGTAGAAACTAATATAGCTAGCTTGTAGCTAACTATACATACAACAAGCCATTGTTTATGAATATGATTAAATAGCAGTGGTGGACCAATAATTTATGCAAGATAAGATATATAATTCCAATTACCTGCACCTACCGTGCAACCTACCTACGAGTATACTAGACAAGTAGTGTCCAAAGAGTTGTAGAAAATAAGTATTAGCACAATGTAGACTGCAACACAATAATATTGTAGTATTTACTAACTGTATTTAAGTACTTTTAATAAATGCTTTATGAAAACAACACATTTTTAATTAACCCAAATTTCACTGTGGGCATTCTGTATTTTGCTCAGTTGGCGCAGTGGGTTTGACTGCTGCTGCGCTGTGTGTCTCAGGTTTGATTCCCGCACGGAACAGATATTCATATGATCTGCAATTAGTTATTGTTTTTGTGTATGTGAGTTTAAATGTTTGTAAACGCACCTACGTGTTAGAAGTGTGGACGCCTACGCTAAATAGATACAAACCTTTTTATATACCGAACTTGTACTTGTCAATTCTCTAGGCTCTTTCTCTCGTCTGCATACATTGTGTACTGTCATACCGATATATTTAGTTACTCGTTAAATACATAGTTTAAATTATATAAACGCCTTTGTTCTTATTGCATCAGGTTATGGGCCCAGTCAAGCCTGCCGTTTAGCGTTATTTCCAAGTTTTATTCAGTACTTACAATGATAGAGTAAAAGTAAAATCTGACGGGTATAACCTCACTTTTTGTTACCGGCTCGCGAGTGATTTTTCTTTTCAGCTATTTTCAGATGTACGATTATATATTATAAATATGGCTGGAACTAACACTATGTCGATTGAGAAGTTGAAGGGTCGCGAAAATTGGGCAAATTGGAGTTTTGCAGTCAAGGCATACTTACAACATGAAGAGTTGTATAGCTGCATTTTGAAAGCACCAAATGCTTCCGATCCTAACGCAGTTAAACAAGACACCAAAGCAAAATCAAAGTTGATCTTGTTGGTCGACCCAATTTTATATGTGCACATACAGGATGCACAGAATGCAAAACAGGTGTGGGACAATTTGACAAAGGCATTTGAAGACCAAGGACTGACACGGAAAGTTGGCTTATTAAAAGAATTAATTAACACTAATTTAGAAAGCAGTTTGTCAGTGGAAGACTATGTGAATAAAATTATGACAGCCGCGCACAAATTAAGAAATATAAATTTTCATGTGGACGATGAGTGGTTGGGCACATTAATGCTGGCAGGGCTGCCAGAAATGTATAAGCCCATGATTATGGGCTTGGAGAGTTCCGGTATGAAGATTAGTGCTGACTTAGTAAAAAATAAATTACTACAGGAAGTGAAAATGTCAGACACTACCGCACTTTATACAAACACAAGAAAAAAATCGCCCAAAAGTGACAAAAAAGGTCCTAGATGTTTTAATTGTAATAAGTACGGACATCTCAGCAAAAATTGTTGGCATAAGAAGACAAACAATAATAAAAAATCAGATAAAGACACAGGTTATGTTGCAGCTTTTTCAGCATCCACAGCAAATTACTCCAATTCTTGGCATGTTGACTCAGGAGCATCCATGCACATGACGATGCACCGGGACTGGCTCACTGATATCACCGCTTCACCTGTACCGAGCATAAGGATTGCTAACAACAAAGAATTAAAAGTTGAATGCTGCGGGAATGTATGCATTAAGGTAAAGGCACGTGATGGCAGCACCGATTCAATACAGGTGAGGAATGTTTTACTTGTACCAGAATTAAAAACAAATTTGTTATCAGTCAGCAAAATAATTCAAAATGGATGCAAAGTAATATTTAATGAATCTGGTTGTCAAATTTACAATCCTCGTAACAAATTAGTAGCACAGGCTAGATTAATGAATGCAACATACCTGTTAAATACTTGCCAAGAAATGCAAGTCATGATGGCCAAGGCTGATGATGATACTTATCTGTGGCACTAAAGGATGGGCCATTTGAATTTTACAAGTATTAATAAAATACCTTACTGTACAGAAGGAGTCAAGCTGTCAACAGGAATGGAAAATTCCATCTGTGTTACCTGTCTCGAAGGCAAGCAAACGAGAAAACCGTTCCCTGCTGAAGATTCCCGAGCAACCAGTTTGCTAGAACTTATCCACAGTGATGTGTGTGGACCGATGCAGCAGATATCAATAGGAGGAGCAAGGTATTTTGTAACCTTTACTGATGATTTTTCTCGCCGAGTATACGTATATCCTATAAAAAACAAAAGTGAAGTCTTTGAAAAGTTCGTTGAGTTTAAGAATAGAGTGGAGAATGAATTAAATAAAAAAATAAAAATTCTTAGATCTGATAACGGAACTGAATGTAAAAATAATAATTTTGAGACTTACCTGAAAAAACATGGAATTTTGCACCAGACATCAAATCCGTACACGTATCTGGTTTACAGAAAGATTTTTGGGCAGAAGCCGTCACTACAGCAGCTTACATAGTGAACCGTTCTCCCACCCGCAGCTTATCAGATGCAACGCCATATGAGGTATGGACTGGAAAAAAACCAAATTTGAGTCATATGAGAATATTCGGATGTCCTGCGATGGTGCATATTCCTAAAGAAAACAGAAGTAAGTTGGATGTAAAGTCGCGAAAATTAATATTTGTTGGCTACAGCGACGGTACAAAAGGCTACAAATTCATAGATCCTGAAACAAAGAAAGGAATTGTTAGTAGAGATGTAGTGTTCTTCGAAGCTGCGATTAAAAAAAATAAGGTGGATGAAGTACCTGAAAAAGAAAAAGAAATTATTAAAAATAACATGGATATAGCGGAAAATAAAGCCGAGAATAAACATGAAGATAGTAAAATGAATAATGAACACAAAGAAAAGAAAACTATATACTTACCTCTGTGTGATGAACCTGAAGAACCTGTGGAAAGAAAGATTGATGATGAGACACTTGAAAGAGACGGAATACAGGATGTATCTCAAAGTATTTGTATTTCAGATGAATCTGATCAATTTGAGGATGTTAATGATGAAACATACATACCTGATAATACGATAGACTCTCTACCGTTATCCAATATAACTTTGAGACCGCTGCAACATAGATTAAGGTTAGAAGATAATGACACTTATCAGAACCTGTCTGCACTAATGTGTCAGAATGTTGAATCAACAATGAAATTACTGAACAGTGATCCACAAAGCCTGGAAGATGCTTTGAACAGTGATAAGTCTGATGAATGGAAGAAAGTTAAGGAAGAAGAATATCAGTCATTGATACAGAATAACACGTGGACCACAGTAAACTTACCAGAAGGAAAGTCAGTAATTCCTTGCCGCTGGGTTTTTAAAACTAAGTTAGATGTCAATGGTTCTGTCACACGATATAAAGCTAGATTGGTAATTAAAGGATATAAACAGGTCAAAGGCATTGATTACCATGAGGTATACGCTCCGGTGGACCGCTATACATCCATAAGATACCTTATTGGTCACACTGCCAAGTATAGACGCAAAATACATCAAATGGTCTTCCACGCGCGCAGCAAGCACATAGACGTCCGGTATCACTTTGTGCGAAAGAAGATTGCCGCCAAAGAAATCCTAGTCAAATACAGATGCACTGGAGAGATGGTCGCCGACATATTGACGAAAGGACTCCCTCGACCGAAGCATGAAAACTTCACCGCATCTATGGGTCTACATTTAAAGCGTCTGCGTCCAGGAGAGGATGTTAGAAGTGTGGACGCCTACGCTAAATAGATACAAACCTTTTTATATACCGAACTTGTACTTGTCAATTCTCTAGGCTCTTTCTCTCGTCTGCATACATTGTGTACTGTCATACCGATATATTTAGTTACTCGTTAAATACATAGTTTAAATTATATAAACGCCTTTGTTCTTATTGCATCATTTAAAGAAAAATTTCAAGTGTGGGGCAAAGTTATTTAAAAAAAAACAGGATGTTAAGGGCGCATAACCAGAAAGTTGGCAACGTCGCAAATAGCTGTCAAATATTTACAGGCTCTGTAGTGCACTAAAAAATTGATTTAGGAATGCAATAATTAATTTTATAACACCGAATATGTAGTTTTAGATGTAAAAAAAGTATTTGGAAACTTTCCAAATGCTTTTTTTACACTTGAAACGGTTACAACATCAAATTCAGTGTTTTAATTGCATTTCTATATCAATGTTCTAGTGCACTACAGAGCGATATTTCTTATTTCCATACAGTAACATTGCTGAATTAATTAAAACTTGTTAATATTTGACAACTATTTGCGACGTTGCCAACTTTCAGAATAAGCGCTCTTAATATGTGGGAAGACTCTCACACGCTCTCTGCGTTTGGGAGTTATTGGTAGATATTGTTAGGCTCCGCAAATCGAGAGTTTAGAGAACTGTACCCTTAGCACGAGTTTTCACTCTTTTAATTTACAGCGTCTTTTCAGTATTTACAGCGATTCTTGAATGAAAAAATGGAACAGCGCCTCTGGTGTGCGAAGAAGGAACTAATTTTTTCCTTGAAAATTGTCAATTTGAAATTGTCAAAGTTCCAGTTTACGTCTCAAATACTGAAAACTCGTGCTAAGGGTACTGTCTCAGGGTACTGTAATGTTTTTCAAGTGTGTCACGTGTGTGTGTCAGTGTCAAAATACTTTGAACTTCATGCTACTAGTTATAAAGTCGGTAATCGTGCGTACTTACAAACTTTGTAAAATAAAATCAGGTCAATCAATAATAATTATGTACTTAAAGTATGTATTTCATTTAAAATATAGGTATAACATGATCATCTTAATTTACATGGAAAGAAAATATGGTACTTAAAAAAGCTACTGGGGTTTTGCAGTCTAATATTTGAAGTTGATGATGTTTAGGTACTTAGCACCTACTGAGAATATTACAATTACAAAGTGAGTCAATGAACAATTGCATTTTATAAAAAAAATCATGCGCTATTTTTATAAAAGTAATGAAAACTGGTAATAAAATTAGGATATGAATTTCAGAATAATCTAGGGAAAATGTAAAGGAAAAACGGTGCGTGGTTACAATGACAGCATGTATTTTATAAGAGGAAAAAGAAAAGAACATCATGAAAAATAAACGATATTGGCTGCATTAAAAGTGGAATAAAAAATTATTCAATGTTATTATACAACTATCAAATTACAACTAAGATCTTTTAAAATAAATGCGTTTAAGCCTCCTGCAGACACACGCGATTAATCGCGCTGCGACAACGAGCCAAGCTAATTTCCACTCTAAATGTACTGCGAATGGACCGCAACATGTCGCCCCGCGCGATTAATCGCGTGTGTCTGCAGGAGGCTTTATTCCCGTGAAACATTTTTAGGTAAAAATCTTCGTAAAATTAAAAACTAAGTGAAAATTGAAGGATGTGTCACAAAGACTTAACACGGAAGGTTTGGCAGGCCACGTCCCTTGCACTTGTTGACCCATCCGTACCATGCTTCGAAGCCATGGACACCGAAGATGGTCTTGGTGCACTGAGCTGCTTTAGAGATATCATCCTGAAGGAGGTCTGAAACAAAGAGATAAACGTTGTGATTAACATGAACGATATCGCATTGTATGACAGTTCTTTGAGGCCCGCGTGGAATACGACGCGCCGTCGACCCGAGCATGGTCCATGATGGGACGCATGCCCGCGCCATATGGTGGCCGGAAATCGGTTCGCGACGTCCGTTGCCGTGGGCCTCTTTCGCGGCGGCTGGGTCGTGATTTTGGGGCTGTCCGCCTCCTCCTTCACTAGCATGACTGCTTCGCAGAAGGAGTAGGTGACTGCTTCCCATTCCGTAGCATATATGTCCTCGACCAGTGCCAAGCACGAGAGGTCGCGAGTAGTTGCTCCGGGTCTGGGTATATGGGTATGTGATTTCTAATGTTTGTAATTAATTACCTTTGCATCTTAAATTGCAGCCCTTGCCAGGATGGTCGCCAGCGTTGCACCAATAGCGGTCATTAATTTGAAATAGTCCGTAGTCGTGTGAGCCATCTGAGTTAGTAGCACCAACTACATCGGTCCGTCTCGAACTCTCAGCATTCACCAGGCAGACCCCTTAAGTGAAAAAGAAAACATAAGTAATGAGACCCACATTTCCCCGCTTAAAATATAAAAATGTATCTTGTTAGTGCAATCCTGGATCTGTTCTTACACCTAATAGGGTTATGTTTTGCCTGATGATGATAATTTGTGAAATAAATTCAGACATCAGTATGTATGAATGGTAAGCTTCAGAGGAATCTCACCCTCTTTGTTAGTGACATCACTACCAAAGGGGTGAGTTTTCTCTGAAGCTGACGTGCCTACGTCGAAAAGTTGTGGACTCGTGCAAGACCAGATGGGCTGCCATGACGTCTCAAAGCGAGAATAATTCCAGTGTGGGAACGAAGTGGCGCTAGACGACTTGTATGTATAGCTTTATCTCTAAGACGATGGTAGGCCAGCTGAACTCAAGCAAGTCAGTCGCACTGCCGGCCAAAAATAGGCAGGAAAATATTCCATTCTGCTAACCTTTTTGTCCGGAATAACGGAAAAACTGGTTTTGTAAAATGTCATTGAGCTAACAGGTTAGAAAATTAATGGACTTCCTAGATCATTATCAGCTTCGTCGTTGCAGAAAAACATGTGTTATTTTTGGGATCGGTGGTCTTAATTCCACGATTGATTTGGTGGGTAGTCTTAAGAAGACATTTTAAAGACTACCTGGTGTAGCTATTATTATAGGTACCTAATCTAAGAAATGCTTTGAAAAAAGCAACTGGTCGTCTGGGATTCTGCCCGGATTATGCAGGACTAAGGAGAGGTTATCGAAAAGTTCTGTTGAATGCAGCGTGCCACAGGAATGATTCTTGTTTTAGACCTATGTCTAGCATGGATGTCTTTCAACAGGCTGAATGGCCATGACGATGTGAAAGAAGAAAGGATGAAATAGGGATGATTCTAGCTGGGAGGGTTAAATTCGAAAGATACTTAACCAGTCTGTTTTAATAGTTTAATACTTTAGAGTCACAGGAATGGTAATTAAGGAGATGCTTAGGCCTTCGCCCAATTGTGGACGCCTTTCAGCTCGCTGAATGGTCATTCAGTGAGTATGGTCACGAAGATGAAAATTAGAACGGGAGTAAAAGAACATTTTTTTTAGCTTTGTAAAATCATCAGATGAGTCCTCCCACCCAGGACAGAGCAGGAGGGACTGTCAGAGTCGTACCTACTGACTAAAATCCACGGTGTCCTTCAATAGCCCTTTACGTTCTGGGGTCGCGGTAATTCGTGAGTCCCGCGACCAGGGAGTAATAGAACACAGAACAAGGATGACCAAACCAGTTTGAAGTATTGGATGCTAATAGTGGTTGTTCACCAGCCTTTAAAATACAGGGTGTAAAGACATCGACGCACAAATGGATACCATGGGTCCAGGACATGATTCTGGACCCCCCCGTATTGGAATTTTTCGTCGGTTTTTTCCTGTAAGTATATTTGCTTTTGAAATTGAATTTTTTAAGCCGAAGATGGTGCGTTTAGGTCTACTCCTAACGCAATAATCTATACTTTTTTTTTTTTTTTAGGGTGGCAAAATCATCAAATGAGTCCTCCCGCCCTGGGTGGGGCGGGAGGGACTGTCAGACTCTTACTGACTAAAATCCACCCGTGTTCCGTCGGATGCCCTTTACGTTCCGGGGCCACGGTATCCTGGATTAAGAAAAATCCGCGATCCCGGCAGGCATTTGGCCCCATAAGGGGCCCCGTCGGTGACGCGTGAAACACGACGCGCCACCGACCCGGGCTTGGTCCTTGGTCGGACGGCGAGCATACCCATTACCTACTCACCGTCCGCAAGCCCGCTCCGCCGCTGTGCCCTCTGCTGTTCAGAGAGACACGCATTGGAGCGTCCACCCGACAGGCTATTTGCATACGGGCAAAGAAACCCCTTAGGCACACAGTGCCTAAGGAGAGTTTTTGCCCGCATCCCAGGGCGCACCGGCCCGAAAAACTGGTCTTCCCCCCGGACGTATCCGAGAGGGAACTCCAGTCCACGGGCGCACGTGGAGGTTTCCTGTCTTAGCACCCCACGCAATAATCTATACTTTATAAAAAATAGAGAAATAAATAAACAAAATCATAAGTAATTGTCGTTCAAAAGTTGACTTTGAATCGCATTGTTAATTTTTTGTAGGCTCCATTTTTTTGTGAATTTTTATTCCCTAAAATTATATAATAATTAAATTAAAAAGTGACACTATTTATTACCTACTTAATTATGGAAATTAATTATATTTAAAAACGATAAGTAGGTATATTTTCTTAAAACTTTATAAATAATTAGATTAAATTAAAATTAGGCTTTACTTATTACTCAAGTTATCAAAAATCCAGATCGCAAAAGACGCTAGTTGGAATGAAAAAATAAATAAGTATTAAAATACCCAATTAACAGTAAAAATTAATAAATATTAAGTACCTACCTATCCAGGACCAGCAAGAACGAGTAAGTTAAATAATTAAGGTAGGTACTTACAATCTTTAAGCTGATGCTCTGGAAAACCATGCTTCCGAAGTTCCCGGACCAACTCACATTCCGAGAACGTCTTGCCAAAAGTTTGCGAAGCAAAACATAAAAGTACTACGAACAGAACAACTCGCGACATGTCGGCACGTTATCTCTTCAAGAATTAAGCAGAGTAACCAATTATGGCGTGTGTCAAGGGGAACAGTATTCCGAGATTTTATAAAAACGAATTGAGGAAACAACTAATTGATTTGCAAAACCTGTTAAAAGTTACAAAAAATACTGCGTGTGAGTCGATGAAAGCAGCGTCTGCTTCAGTTGTGATGTTAAGGCTCTAGTATTCGCTTATATACAGTTTTCTACAATGCCTTTTATCCCTATGACACATAAGGAAAGCTCAAATTGTTTAGAGCAAAATCCCATAAACAATTATTTTCTTTAGGCTGTCTTTACCTATCAAAACAAGTCTGCGGTTCTCAGCGGTTTAGGCAGGTTGTAATTAGTTCAGGCAGGTCAAAATAATAAGTAATTATCCCCCGGGATCATTATACGGGAATGAAAGATACCCGATATCTGTGTGCCATAACTCCAAACCCGTTCTGTAGTTTTGTAGAGAAACAAAATGTCTATAGGTAGTGTAAATAAAATTAGCTATAACCAGCGGCTTCACCCGCGTATATCTAGATTTCTAGGACATTATTATCTCACGGTAACGTTTCAATTCAGCCGTTCTGACGTGAAGAGTTGAGTAACAAACATACATCCATCTGTCCATCCAAACTTTCGTATTTATAATAGGTACCTAAGTAGGTGGTTAATTATATTATCTACCTATAGTATCTATTAAGATTTTTCCGCCATTGCCGTTGTTCAACGTTCTATGGTCGTTTCGTCAAAGTGAAGTGACATGAAACCCATGCTAGAAATATTCGATACTGTGTTAAAGTAAACACGGTCAAAGAGTGGAGCTTTTTTGATGGAAAGATCAACGTCGATTGATAAGCTTCTTCCGACCGATGGGTAATTGGGCACCGATCGATGAAGTGGTCGATTGACCATATCATCAATTGTCGTTTGGCGTTGATCTATGATCTACCGACGATCGATTGGTGTGGTTACAAATAACGAGCGATCGATTGATGGGGTGGCACTCAATTAATTTCATAGATGACTGAATAAATCTAATTAGTCCGTCGGATTATCAAAAATATGGGTGCCGCTTGTTAATACTCCATAAGACTCCATAGCTAACACTATTCAAGACTGGGGATGTTGTGCTCCACTAGTTAAGTGTTGAAGAAAGCGACATTTTTTTCTCAATTGTTCACCTTTTGCGTTTAGTTTCGGAGTCCAAAAGTGCGTTAATTAGGTAATCTATCGACTTTTCAATGTAAAGAAGGACCTACTTTCGCAATAAAGTCATCACTTTATTCTGATTCCTGATCTAGACGCGGAATAAGAAATCAACAAAAAGAGTACTGTCCACTGTGTTCTGAATCTACTGTCTTTGTATAAATCAACCATCTAAGTAAGCCATAACAGATCCATGCGGACGACGTCACGGGTTCTCTATTTATTTTGTATACCAAAACCTTCTCCAGAATGTAAGGAACGCTTGAATGTAAGGAAAACCACATCAAAATCGGTTCAGCCAAACGCGAGATAATCGCAGACAAATACACATACCTACATACAAACATACGGGTCGTACTGAGAATCTCCTTGATTTTGAAATCTGTTAAAATATGCACGTGTATTGCACAACATCGATCAATAATACCTACTTATTATAGATAGAAGATGCACAACTAGATATTATTATTAGGTCGCTGACCTTTAGGAGGAGTCATAAACGAATTCAACACCTGTGATATTTTTTGTATGCTAGTGTGGAAAATAATAAAATACAGTATTATTATTTTCATAAATTATTTTATTTCATGTCTTTAATAATGATACCTAAAGATTTTTTACCCTAGATTTAGAGCAATAAAGTTGGGTAGGTACTTCATTATTTTTCTATTGACGTTTTCTTTATGACAAAATAGGCAGGAATAGTAACTATTACTAGGTTTCTTGTAAATACAAATGTTCCAGTTCAATCTTTTAAAAAATATTCTATTTGACTCTACTACTGATACATAATTTATAGAAATCTAATAACTAATTAAATTAAGACAAAAATTACAATCTTAAAATGTTACAACGTAAATTAAATAAACATTTATTTTTAAGTTCCACATGATAACGTCTACAGCGCAGCGATATCTAAACAATCACAAGAAACGTTCATGATATTATCACTATTCTATAACATGTGCGTAACTGTTCAATAAGGAAAGAAGTTTATTTGTCTTCAGTACAAATGTAAATTTTCCTTGTGGTCTGCGGCGGTGTGTAAGGATGATAAGGATGCACGCACACTGTCCTCCTTGTGAAGAGGAATAGGGATACCCGTCGCGCGATTCCCACACCGATGTCAAGGCTCTTGTGTCGGGGTATGTCCATCATGGGCAATTCATCGTCTTCCTGCTTTTTAAAACAATTCAACTGACGGAAACTATTGCGAAACCTGCCGAATGCTGGTATCACCGCCCTCTGAACACTCGGCAATCGACGCAGCAGACTTTTCTTCGTTTTTTTATCATTCTTCGGCTCTGGTTCATTGAATCTATTCGTCCAGTGTTGAGCTTCATTCACTTTCACTGATTTCTTAAAGTTCCTTTTAGTTTCCGCCGGTACGATCGCAGATATGTCTTCATCAGACATCACTGTTATGTTTTATTTTCCACATTTTGTATATACTTTGTTCACTTATCGTGCTACAGTGAGCTCCTGTCCAAATTTTGGCATTGATTGAGTGTGACGCAGTTCCGTGATAAGATATTATCCAGATTACTGTGATTACAGCGACTTGGGCTTACAGTGATTATAAAAATCTTGTTGAAAAATAGTGCATTATAGCATGTTTTTAATTGTGGCAATAAACATGTTTTTTGATTTTTATTTCACTAGGTATGGGATCTTGATTTATTTTTTAGTAGGTATTTACCGCTGAAGTCTCCGAAATTGATGTTAAAAAAACACAATGCAGTACAAAAAACGATGAAAACCGTAGCCTTGTGTTCAGTAACCGTGAGGCCACTAACTCTTCCGCCACTAGTAAACTAAACTTTACGCCACAAAACTTCACTGATACTAGATCTTGGTAAATATAATTTACTAAAATGTGGCAGTTGTGTCATACTGCGCAGAAATGATAAAACAGAAGCCGCTCTCCTCCTATTTGAACAATTAGGTAAGAATCGCAACGAAAAACATCCACGTATAAGTTGGATTTATACCTTCGCACACTATAAACGTACAAAGCAAACTACATATTTCATTTACGATCAAACGCAAACTGATAACCTTAATGGAATTAGATTTTGTTTTCCGTTTGGTAACATAGCGAGTTATATTTATTTGTTGATTAACGCTCGTTTTCACTAACACTAAGATAACACCTAAAAACGAGCTGTTAGGTTTTCAATGGCTCAGTGCCATGTTTCAGCATTTGGCAGCGTGTCATTTAATTTATGTATTATCCAGCATTACAGAAAACAGAAGTCAGCTTTCTTATTTAAGAATGACCTACAACAAAGTGCCGTACACACAACGGCGGATCCAGGGGGGGGGTCATGGGGGTCATGACCCCCCCCTGGGCTATGGGCTGGGTCATAGGTGGCCACTGCAATTTTGTCTAATTTTATTTATATACGTTAGCAAATTATACGTGAAAGACGCAAATAATCATAATAATACAATTCTGTGCTGTTATTGGTTATATTATAGCAGGGGTGGCCAACTTAATTAGACATAAGATTTACTGTTTATTAACGAAACCCTGTGCGATCTCCCAATTACATACTTCTTGAAATATTAAATGAAACAGCATAGTTTAGTACACAATCAATCATGTAGTATTTTTATTGACAGGCTTAGGAGTTCCTTTTCAAATCACATGCAGTACTATTAAGTATTCTGTGTCACATGTGAGATCCTTGGATTTGAAGTCTGAGTTGATGATGTTTAATCAACATAATACAGGGTCTTTCTTTTAAATTGGTCAAAAGGGAGAAATCCGAATCAATAAGTGATACGGAAGAACTTTCTTAGGAACCTTTGGCTCTTTTTTGGTGTTTACAATTTTGGAGTCGTTATTTTTTTGGTCAAGTGTGAGTTGTCCACAAAAATGAGTGAAGTTGGGCAATTTTTTTTAGTGCCATTCGACTCTGTTGCATGTAAAAATCATTTCATTGTATCGGAAGAAAAAAATCGGGACGGCCGGCGGAAGTTTGTCAAAAGCAAAATATTTTTTCATACAAATTGTATGAACGTTACCCATTTATTATTAGTTTTGGCCAACTTCTACTGTCCAGATATTTTTCTGCCCATACAATTATCTCATCCTTACATGAAAGTAAGTCAAACATCATAATAAAAAAAAAATTGGTAATTTTTATTTGTATGAAACAATATTTTGCATTTGACCAACTTTCGCCGTCCCGATTTTTTCCGATAAAACAGAGCCGAATGGCACTAAAATAATAGAAGTACAGGTGGCACTCGGAGACTGCCGCGGTAAATTAGCATATAAAAAAAAATTAAGCCTACCGCGGATATTTAACGAGAATATCATTTATTGGTGCACTACTGTAATAAAGAAAAATAAATTAGAATGAAGATATAATTGGGTCTTTTATATACAGGATTCCCAGGTCTCACTTCCAAACAGGGTTTAAATTTTTGACAGGTTATGGGCTCAGCACGCTTCCACTGCGCCACTCTGCTTTGTTGTAGGAGAATTTTATAAGCCCTTTTTGTAGCTGGCCGTTTAGAATCAGTAAGAAAAAGTAAATTGTCTTTATGACAGATGTTTTTATGATTGCCGAAGTCTCCCAAACTGAAACGACGTTACACGAGTGTTAGATTTTTTTTCTATGACATTTTCGTTACGGAATTTCTTGATTCGGTCGCCGCGCTCAGAGCCCGCGATAAAAACTCATTCTTGTAGACCAGTCTCAGCACTCATTTTCGTAGACCACTGACACTTGACCAAAAAAATAAAAACGCCAAAATTATCAACATCAAAAAATATAGCTAAAGATTCGTAAGAAAGTTTTCCTGTCTCTTATGGATGCGGATTTTTCCCTTTTGGCCAATTTTAAAGAAAGACCCTGTATAGGTCCTATAACATTATTTATATTTTTTGCCTTTCCATGATCGACTTGACTAATGGTCGCGATCGACCGGTTGGCAAACCCTTTTTTTAGCGTGGTTAAATCATCAAATGGGTCCTCCCGCCCAGGGCAGGGCAGGAGGGACTGTCAGACTTGTATTAACTAAAATCCACGGTGTTCTTTAATTGCCCTTTACGTTCCGGGTTCACGGTATTCGAGTTGGCCAACCCTGCTTTATAATATTAAGTAGGTATAGCAATATCTATCCGAACTAGACTACGGAGACAAGTTGTCTGCGACATGGTGACCCCCCCCTGAAGCAAAAGCTGGATCCGCCCTTGCGTACACACGTTATTCTAGATTTCAGGACATCAAGTGCGCTGCTGGAACACATGTCTTACTAGTTGTACGCCCGCGCCACTCAGCTCGATTCTTGGCGCAATTCCCATCCAACTGCTACCAGTTACTCTACGAAAATCAACACTCCAGGTATCTCATACATTGCCTGCCGGAGTCGCGGGACTAACGAGCTACCGTGACCCCGGAATGTGAAGGGCTATTGAAGGACCGTGGATTTTCAGTACAAGTTTGACAGTCCCTCCCGCCCTGCCCTGGGTGGGAGGACTCATTCGATGTTTTACCTCGTAAAAAAAGGGTCTCTATGAGGGGGGCCGATGCGAGCCAAATATCTCCGCCAGATTATGAGAATGTGAACGCAAAGTGTTATCAAAATAACAGGGTGGGCAACCCCCTACTTTGAGAAGTAATTCCGATGTAAGTCCTTACCGGACATGGGTGTTTCTGGAGTTTCCTGTTTCGGATTCAGCAGGATTCTGACCTGCTGAATCCGATAAAAATGGCATATTATTATGTATAAAATAACTACCTACCTAGTTGTAATGTTTACAGACTCTTGCCTGCAGCTGTAATGAGGTTCATTAAAATTCATGGCCATCAGAGGCTAATGAACAGCATGGATTAATGGAATTCTATCGTCAATTAATTAGACGAGTCTTGGTGAGACGGATAGATACTTACATCAGACAGTGTCAATATCTACATCGCTTTTCCCCAGATCTCATGTTGAATTTAGATCAAATTCCACAGCAATGGGAAATTCCATACCCGTATCCGTCTGCTCTAACCCAGCACTACTCTAACATGGTATTTTCTAATGAGTGTTCCACAGTGGAATATGTACTTAAAAAAAACCTTGTAAGTTTAGGTAGGCACCAACCACGTATTCATCCTGCAAGGGGGTAAATACGTTTGAGTAGGTAAATGTTTTCACTCACATGACAGGACTAGAGAGAGTCATTCGGCATTCCTTTTCTTCTGTCTAGCTGTAAAAACCAAGTCAATGATGATTTTTAACCGACTTCAAAAAAAGGAATTCGACTATTTTTTTTTTCTTTTTTTTATGTTTGTTACCTCATAACTTGCGACTGGGTGAGCCGATTTTCATGATTCTTTTTTATTTGAAAGCTGGTGCTTCCCGTGTGGTTCCATTGTCACCATTTCAATATCTGATGATTGGATCCTGGAGAAATCGAGGCCAACCCTCAAATTTTATAGGCCCACACATCGTTTTTCACAAATATTATGAAGTAATTTAAGTACTTGCGTATGGTAATCATCATCTCATGTAGCTGAGCTGATGATGGAAGGTACATCTCCTTAACAGTAAGGAGTAGGCATCGACTGATTTAGTAATTTTTTTTTTCATGAAGTATTTTAAAGTACTACAATTTACTAAAGGTCTGGAGTAAATCTGATGATGGAGCCGAGAGACAGTCGAGGGAACTCCTCAACGATTCACAGCAGCTATCTTGTGTTTGAGCTTGATTAATTTGTATTGATAAGAACTTTACATCTAGATGAGTTGTAACTGTCATTAGAGGTCTGATGACGAAGACGAATGACAGTTCAGGGAATTCCTCAACGGTTTACAGTAGCTACCTTGTTTTTAGACTTAATTCATTTATATTGATGAGAACTTTACACCTAGATGGGTTGTAACTGTCATTAGGGTTCTGATGATGAAGACGAAGAATAGTTCAGGGAACTCCTCAACGGTTTATAGCAGCTATCTTGTATTTGGACTCAATTCATTTATTCTGATGAGAACTTTGCACCCATATGGGTTATTGTTCGACGTAGTATACCTGCCACTTGGTTCCATAAAAAAATCATTTATTTTGGTGTTCTTGCTTATCGGGTACATGGGCGATGTTATAACATATGTAAGAAAATCTATTTTACCCTTTTTTGTGGTTGTGATTTTTTAGAAGTCGGTTAGATTAATTTTTTTTTAATTTTTTTCAACACCTGATGCAATTACAAGGGCGTTAAGACCGTTAGGTATGTGTGCGTGCCTGTCTCTGGGTCTGGCTCCGTAGCGCGTAGCTCTTGAATGGGTGAAACTATTTCAATGCGTTTTTTTTTTATTTGAATGTAGGTTTTCTAGCAAAGCAATAGTTCTCAATCGTTATATTATATGTCATATTTGTTTTTCTATTTTCCCTCCAATAAACGCAGTAAATACTTCAAGTACGCTGTACACAAAATACAGAAATCTTGTGCTATGGCCTCAGCTGTTTCAACGTCATTACGGTGCATCCACACAGAGCGCGCATTTGCCGCGCGAAATAGCTCGGTTGGTGTGGACGTGTCTCGGCCGAGGCAAGCGAGCGCGCTGCCGCGGCCGGGTGGCCGAGCGCCGGAGCCATCCATTGACGGCTTTTTTTGCTCGCGTATATTGTTTCGTGCCTCGGACGAAAAACAATAGACGAGTCCACACAGAGCGCGCCGCCTCGCTTGACAGTTTCCTCGCGCGGAAAATGCCTCGCGAGGCTGCTCGCTCTGTGGGGACGCACCTATTGGCATATTCTTATCTACATAACTTTACAGGTGTTAAAATTGTTAGAGTATTAAATTACTTATCTAAAATGTTGTTTTTGAATTTAAATTGTTTTTAATTTTAAGCAAAGGTCAGCCCAGCATGCAAGTTTTTTGATAATGACATGACATATTTTGTTGAACCTAAATTTTATCCTGCTTCCATAATTTAGGAGTGATTCACCTTATCCCAATAAGATACTATAATGGTAAATATTTAAATGCAATGCCTTTTGCATTTAAATTATTTAGTATAAAAACGGATTTGTCACAAAACAAACGTTATAATTTACCAAAAATGCTTTTTTTCACAAGACAACGTGTTTACATGAGTTAACTTTAGCCGTTACTTTTAATTAAGAAAGTGATTGTAAGTTGCTTGAGCATCTTCAAGGCTTTTCTTTAATGATCGCGCGTCAGTTGTCGACACTTTTTTGTGTTAGTAGTCGATTATTTTGTTTTTTTTTTTTTAAGTTTTTTGGTAACTTACTGGTAACCTCAGTGTCTACGTCGGTATTAATTATGTTTAATAATAAACCTTATCATTTTTTGTGGAATTTCTCCTGTATCGTGGTTGCGTTTACAAACATAGAAACTCACATACACAAACACGCAGCCATAACTACTTGCAGATCGTACACTAGACATAGTTATTTTAGGACCCATTAATATTAGTAGTCAGTTTTACCCGTGGTGCTAGGCAACTAGGCTTCTTCCAGTTGTAATCAAATCAAATCGTTTATTTCAACTAGGCCAATTACAGGCACTTTTGAATTGGCAAAAGACATAAAATAAAACAAGACGTACAAAAACAGTTACGGTGCTACAGTCCCAGTCACAAGACATAAAAACTGTGAAAGTACCGTAGGTGCTCATTCCAAAGCGTAGATCTCTATGGAGAAGAATGAGCAAGAAACTCCATGGACACTATTTTTCAATCGCTAAAATTATTACAGAACTTTTGTTACATCATTCATCATCAGATGGTACGTTATGTGAGAACGATGTGGCAAGTTAAATTAATAGTGTCCATAGTAAAATAAAAAGACATTTCAAAAATAAAGTTATTAATAACTAGCTTCCGCCCGCGACTCCGTCCGCGCAGATGTCGGTCTTCGCGTGGATGGTTTATTTCTCCATTTTGAGTAACTCTGACAATGACATCTTATAAATATCTATTGGACCCAAATACGGCTAAGCCTATAATAATTAGGAGATCTATTGAGCTACTGCTGTTGCTCGCGTTCTGTAGTAAGTATTTTTTTTCATAGTAATTTCGACCTTGTATTTACAAATAACTGATCGGAACAGTAATCAAAAAGGTCGCGCTGAAAAGCACGGGTTTTTGGTCCTCTAAACCAAAAATAACAGAATTGAATTACTGTTTAACTTTATAATAAAACTTAGTAGCCGAGTCTTGTGTAGCTATTCCAATTAGGACGTAGCCCGCAAGTGCACTGCTAGTTATGTCACACGGAAAAATAATAAAGTCGCGGTAGTCATTAACTCTCGGAGAATCTTAACACCGCGATTCAGAAATGCGCGTCATAGGCACAACGCCATCTAGTGGTGAGTGGTGAAACCTTTTTAGAAATCAATGGAGGCAGGCGTGGCGTAATGTTCTACTTGCTTGATAATAGGTGTCGCCAGTGGTTCCATAATAGGGTTTGTTATAGATTTTTTTTCTACGTATTTTTCCAGGATAAAAAGCATCCTATTTTATGCCCAGGATAATAAGGTATAATTATACCAAGTTTCATCGAAATCGAACCGTTGGTTTTCACGTGATGCCTGCATATACAGACAGACAGACAGACAGACAAAATTTTTTTTAATCACAATACATATTTGGGTTTGGTATCGATCCAGCAACACCCCCCGCTATTTATTTTTTCAATATTTTCAATGTACAGAATTGACCCTTCTACAGATTTATTATATGTATAGATTAAAATAGACAGTGGCAGCTAAGAGATGACCAGTCCCAACTGACAGCGCCCGTTCACGAACATGACACATATATCAGCACCATTTAGCTCAACCATTTTGAAGGGAACTAAATGATCCGACACGCCACCATCAGTGAGACTTTTGAGTGAGCATGACATACTCTCAACCGCCAGAGTCATTCAAGTCAATGAAAGACGTAGGTTTCTAGTCAAAGATAGTTCTGAAGTACATGGCACTGTGCGGTATGTCCCTTTGTGCCTTTTGGTCTTGTATTGTTCTGTCTCTTGCTTGCATGGAGGGAAGTGGAAACATATTGTTCCTATTCCTCCACTATTCTTTTCTGATTCATTTCGTTGCAGGATCCAAGGCAGGTAAATTGATTCTCCGGGACACGTCGAGCTTCATTGTCTCGGCGCTTTTCTGGTGGTTGCCACTGTTGATTCTGGCTTCAGGAATTGCAGTGGTTTGGGAATAGTGTGGTGGGTTTGTCCCAAAAAAGAACCACAGTTATTCCTTGCGGGAATCGAACCCGCGACACGCTGCGCAGCAGACGATTGCTCAGCTATTTCGCCAACTGTGTACTAATATCGAAATTGGTCAATGGGCAATGGGTTCAGCTCCAGCCGACATATTCAAAATGTGATTGGGTCGAGTGACCCGCGGGTCCGTTATGAGTGGGTCCAGTTGACTTAGGACTCCTAGTTGTCTTGGGTGCCCAAACTTCCTTAGGGCCAGTTGTTTGATCAGTAGTTTAACCGTATAGTTCGGTACCGGGTCCGAAACGGCCGCGACAAGTAAACCTACGCTGGCTCAGTAGTGGGTCCGAAATGGGCAGACGTTGTAGTCATACGACATCCTCATTAAAAAATAAAAAAATATAATATTCTCTGCGTTAAATCCTATGAGTGCGCATTAATTAAGAATGTTAAATAAACATCTGATTTGTTCACGCCATTAAAACTTCTACATTTACAACGCATTTTCTTAATTTACCATTACAAAATCCAAAAGTGTAAATACGATTTACGCCATTTTGTAGGCAGTGCTGGATTGGGCTAAAAATCATAAAAAATGTGGTTTCCGGATATCCAAGGTATCACTATAGAAGGGATGAATAACTCGTAATTTAGTATTGTAACGAATTCATGCGTAATTCAACATAAATTAGCAGTGGTAATGAAGAATTTGATATCTGAACTCGAAGTTTCGCGCCACTTGTGTTTGTTTACATTTTTATTTTTCACTTGGATCACACACACACGCTTATACTCAATAACAATTACGATAAATATCATGCCAAATTTTATAAATTACGTAAAAAAGCCCAGATCTTAGCTTAATTCTCTAATACAGGGCCAAAAACACGAATTTTTCATTACCACTACTCAATTTGTATTCGTAATCGACAACCATGTTATTTTTTTTAATCGTAATGATGTGTGAAAGCGAGTATTCTAATCGATTCCATAATTGAATTTTTTGTCAACTCGAGTGAAATAAATAAGGAATTTAAGAAATCGATACATAAAAATTAAAATAAATTCGTTTTTAGCTTAGAATACAATTATTATCCATTGTATTCTTTTTTAAAGCTATAAAATAATTTTACGTGCATTGTAATTACCAAAAAACAAAAATAGACAAAGGAACAATGTCAGTAATAAATGTTTGAATGCGCGCCAATTTATTAATTCCAAAATTTGAATTAGGAATGCGCTCGCTGATGTACTCGCTATTCAAAATAATAACATTTTAATTTATTAGCTATTTTTTAACGTACAAACGCCAGGCAGATCAACCTACCCCAATCTGTCAAATTTTACCAATCGAACATTGACCTTCCAATATTGTGATAAGTTTGAAAATCTATTAAAGTTTGTCAGATTGAGGTAAGTAGGTTGATGCCAGCACATCAACCTACCTCAATCTGTCAAATTTCTTCAATAGATTTTCAACCTTATCGCAATAGTGGAAGGTTAATGTTCGATTGGTAAATTTTGACAGATTTGGGTAAGTTGACCTGTGCTGGCATGCATACAGATCAATACTGACGATTCGTCAGTATCGACACTAGTATAATAATATTTTTATTTAGGTATTTGTTATGGATACTTTAGATGTGATGCTGTCGCGACTTAACTTCAGTAAAACACACTGTTATAGTTTAAAATCTTTTGATGATTCTCTTCCTGGGTGGAGCCGAAGGAGAAGTCAGAGACTATTACTAACTAAAAATACCCTGTTCCTTTACATGCCTTTTGCGTTCCAGGACCGCAGTACCCTTTCAATGGTTTCAATACAATTCCGTGAGCCCGGCACGCGTTTGGCACTATTATGGCCTCGTCAGTTCGCTGATAGTTCCTTGAAGGTCGCTTGGAACACGACGCGCATTCGTCTCAGGCCTAGTCCTTGATTGGACGGTGAGTTACCCAATACTCGTCGTTCGCAAGCCCGCAACTACAATCGCAAAAATGAAGTCTGCGTCTTTAGATTTTTGTAAAATCAATTTGCTTGTCAGGAATCGAGGTTGTAAATTAAAATAAGAACACACTATACACTATTCGATAGGGTCGTTGTTAAGGATCAAATTCGGTGAAGTATTAATCAATAATTTAGTCATCGTACGCAGATCAAAATTCGCGCCAATTTACTTAAAGTTCGAATTTCAAAAATTTCGTTAAGTATTTGTACCGCGAGGTGATTATAAAAATTTGAAATGAGAACACGATGTAGTGAGCTATGGCCATTAACTAAAGTTTGAATTTTAAAAAACCTTTTGCCATACGTTTGTCGCATGTAATTACTTCACATAACATTGATGGTTTGAGTGCTGGAAATTAATATGTCAATTTAATTTTTATGCTGTAATTTAATTTTTTATCAAAATCAGCCACGAGACTTCTCTCAGTATTTTTCGCTATTCCTCATAGATTCTAATTTAGCCATTCACGCTCAGTTGGAAATTCAATTTGTTTATTACTGCAAGGAATCATTTGGAAGTACTCCCCCTACCCCCCCCCGTAACCGGTGTTTGTCTTTCCACGTTTTTTAGATTCGTTTTTTATAGTGAAATAATCAGATAAATTGAAATTAAATACCGAAGACACAGTATAGGTAAAATTATATGGTTGAATTTAAATTTAGAACACACACACACGTTTGGCCTCCATTGAAATACCGATATTTATTTCCATCGAAATCATGAATTAAAAATTAAATAATTTATTGTGTAATAAAAAAATCATCAAACGAAATAATACTCAAAATATTATAAAAAATAATCTTCAGGTTCAGTTTCATAGATGTATTGCATGGACTAAGCTAACTATAGTCAAATAAGCGGATAAATCGGTCCATGCTCTATGTCTTGTTTTACTTTTTTTCCGTGTTCGATTATATTGCGAGTATCGATTAGGCTGAATGAACCTTTTTAATCGTTATAATGAACATTGGGATTACGGCAGCACTAAGAAGTGTCATGTTGCAACATAGTTTTTGGTAATTTATATCAAGAATTTGTTTCGTTATTATTATGAAATTATGTATGAACACTGGCAAATGTAATAATGCATGTAGTAAGTTACTTTATTCATTTCACTGTATAACCGTTTTTTATCACGTGGGAAGCTTGTTTATGTACATATTTTCAGCACATCTAAATTATCTAGTTTTTGGAATGATGTAGCATTTTGTCTGGTTCTCACATTTTACAGTAGAATCACGCAGTTTTAGTGACCTCAACACGTTCTTAGAGATATTGTTCACAAACTTATAGTATGAAATAACTGTAGCAATATAATTTTGATTGAAAATCGGATGCTGAAAATGTACAAAAAATCTTGAGTGTCGTCTTAAATTTCGAATCACCCGGTCGATTCAGCTGATGTGTCATGTGTCAAAATGTTGTCGTGCAGAGTGGTTAACTAAGTATTTGTTAAATTCTATAAATTTTATGGAACTATTTTTGGGACCTTAATGTCTACGTCGGTATAAATTATCTTTAGTAATGAACCTTATCGTGGGTTCGAACCCAGCCTGTCAAATTTCTTTGTGAAATTTATTTCATCACTACTGCTCTCAAAACGGTGAAGAAAAACATCATGAGGAAACCGGCATGTCCTAGAACGAAAAAAATTCGAAGACAGTGACATCTACCAAACCGCGCTGGGCCCGTGTGGTAGATTATGGCCCACACCTTCTCACCGAGAGGAGGCCTGTGGGCTGTGTCCCAGCAATGGGAACAGGCTCATGTTGATGTTGAATAATGAACCATTACATGATGTGACAAAATTGTTAGGCTATTAAATTACTAATTCAAAAAGTTGTTATTGCGTTTAAGAGCGCATATTCTGAAAGTTGGCAACATCGCAAATAGTTGCCAAATACTAACATGTTTTATTTAATTTACCAATGTTACCGTATGGAAATAAGAAATATCGCTCTGTAGTGCACTACAAAATTGATTACGGAATGCAATCATTAATATCGTAACACCGAACTAATAGATTTAGATGTAAAAAAAGTATTTGGAAACTTTCCAAATGCTTTTTTTTACACCTGAAACGGGTTCAACATCAAATTCAGTGTTTTATTTGCATTCCTTTATACATTTTTAGTGCACTACAGAGCAATATTTCTTATTTTCATACAGTAAATATACTTAATTAATAAAAGTTGTAAATTGTTATATTTCACTTTTTAGTTATTTGAATAATACGCAAATTAATTAATTGCCTTTTTATTTTTAAGCGTTACCATAGATAACCACCACCACAGAGCATCCATCTCCAATGCATCACCCCAGATAATATAATACTAGCCATAACTAAAAGGGCATCCAACACTCTCCCCCCACATAACTTGAAAGAAAAGAAAAAAAAACTATTATTACTAAGCTTATTCTAAATTCTGCCCACATTCCAGCAGTTGGTTGGCATGTCGTTTCCATTGCATGCCATCCACTTCTACCACATAGGTCACACCTGGTACTAGAGTCTTAACAATTTGTCCTAGACTCCAATTCTTTTTGTGTTTTCTAAGATCTTTGACCATTACTTTTTCTCCAGTCACAAATGTCTTATACAAGTTTTTACTACTATTGTTTACTTTTATTTGTTCATCATCAATTTTCTCATGTACTGGATTTGGCCGCAACAATGAGAAACGGCATCTCAACAAATCTAAAATTGAACTTATATGTAGAAATTGCAAATAAATTAGCTCATAAAACAATATTTTCAGATTCAAACTCAATTCAAGAACTACGGACATATTTACGCAATTACATTGACGGACTAAAATCAAAAAGAACATCCAACATGGCAGCTATTGCGTCATTAGAAATATTTAGTGGGGAAAATTGGAATGCTTATGTTCAACAATTTGAGTGTTTCGTGCTGCTGAATGATATCCCTGAAACAAAAAAAGTACCATTACTTATTACCAAGTTGAGTACTAAAGTTTATGAGCTACTGACCGCCTTGTGTACACCGTTAGCACCTATAGATGAAAAATATGAAAATATTTGTGAAAAATTACAGAAATACTATCATCCTGTTCAGAACTATGCATTACACCAAGCAGAATTCCGAAAAAGGTGTCAAAAACCTGATGAAACTATAGAACAGTTCATTATGGAACTCAAAAGATTGTCCAAAAACTGCGATTTTAAAAATTTAGATTCAGAAATTAAAGAAAGATTATTAAATGGCACTTATTGTGATGCAGTAAAATTTGAATTGTTAAAGTCAGCTGATAAATCATTGGAAATTTTAACTGTTATTGGGAAGACGGCGGAGACAGCATATAAATTGGCATTCAACCAGGAGAGAGGACAGGAACAAACAAAGATGTTTAAATTGCAAGGAAGAAATTTCACGAAGAACAAAAATAGAGGGTTTCGTCAGAATCCAGGATCCGGTAGTAAACAAGATTCTTCATGTTTTTGTTGCGGGAAGAGCGGACACATAAAAGCACAATGTTCGCTACGTGAAAAATTTTGTAGTGAGTGTGGTGTCCAGGGCCATATCTATAAGCAGTGCGGTAAAAATAGGAATGTGAAAGTGAATAATGTCAATCTAGTTGAAACTCCAAGCTTAGAAAATAATGAAGTAAATAAAAAAGAAAAACTTTGTAAAAGGGGTTCCAACATAAATATTTGACAGCTATTTGCGACGTTGCCAACTTTCGGGTTATGCGCCCTTAGTCGTTTTTTTTTTTCTTTTATGGAAAGGTCAGCCCATTTATGTAAACCTGCAATTTTCGAAAAAAAAAACAGTTATTCTCTTCCATAGGTAGGTAATTTAGACTTTGATTTATCGGTAAATTACTTACTAGCTTTTGCTTGCGTCTTCGCTCGCTTCTACCCCAAATTTTCATCCTTTTAGATTCATTGAAAAAAAAAATGCATGCAAATAAACCATGTGACGTTTTATTCCGCGGGAACTGGGTTCCAATCCCGATACACATAACACAGGGTATAACATTAATATTAATTAGATGTGAAAGCGTAAAAACCAAAGAATTTCACTTTCGCACTTATATATAATACTCTTAGGATAGTTTTTCCTTGGTGCCAATATCTGGTTCATTTTCGCTATATACGTGCAACAAACTTGGCAAGGTTAAATCGACATTGCTCTCATTTTCACAACTGATATCATAGCCGAGTCTTTTGTCTTCTTTACGCTTATAATTTTCCACGTAAGCGGGAAAGAGATAACAAGTTTTATATACTTCAGAACTCAGTGCGCAGGCGTTCGCGTCATCGTGCATCGCACTATTTCCCCGGCAGTGTAACGAAGTACCAACCTGCGAATAAATGATTCATTCACTTTTGTTTCTTTGACGTTGTGTTTGTATCGTGGTTGGAAAGGGCAGTGCTGTTTTTAAATAAATTTAAAAATAAAACAGGTAAGATTTTAAATGAGGAATAATTTGGGTTTTACTAAAAAAAGCGTGTTATTGTGGGTTGCATTGGTAAATTGGGTACTAACAAAATTGTTTAATTGGTCGTCCACTTACCTGCATTGAACTATCAGCTGCTTTTGCTATTGTGATAATAATGTTCGTGTTGTTTATTTACAGTTTTTGTGGAAAATAATACATTATAAGTGCAATATTTATGGTAGCTTACTCCCATATGTAAACGAAAAGTGACATTGGCTAAATACATTATTTTTAACTTTTGACTAACAGTGTCACTTATTTTATTAGTGTTTTCCTTAATGTTAGTCTTAAATGTACCGAAACTGTGACGTCACATTTTGTTTTAATCACATGCTTGTTAGTTCAAACATAAATTATTCAAGAATCTACATAAACATGCAACAATAGTGGGTACCTACTTACTTTCTATTCATTTGTAAATGTGTAGGTATTTCTATGTAATTACATATTGTGGTTAGAAATTAAGACGGTTATTAAGATGGTAAAATCTGAGGGTAAAATTAAGTAGCCAGCACATTAAGCTATCTACCCAAAGGTGTCAAATCGTTTAATAAATTTTCAACTTTATTACAATGGGAGAAGGTTCCTGTTCGTTTGGAAAAAAATTCTTTACTTTTTGTTGACATAATAGGTATTCACTCTAGCTGTTCCCCGTGGTTTTACCCCTGCTGTTCGGCTCCTATTAGTCGCAGCGTGATGTTATATCGCCTACAGCATAGACTGTCCAACACAAAATATTTTGGAATCGAACTAAAAGTTACTGAGATAAGCGCATTCAACCAAACAAACTAAACACTCTTTCTAGCTTTATAGGTACCTAATATTATTATAGAAGTAGGTATAGATTTTGACTCGCAATTTTGCTAAACATATCAAACCAGATAGATATTAAAACGATTATAAAATGACCACTCATTGTAAGGGTCTACCCTTACCACCAAGCGAGGTCATGTCATATTGTTTTTTTGTAGCTTGATGTTTTGCCTTGTATACATTCATAGGGTTTACCCGAAGCACTTTAGGCATGTTAATCATAACCATGAATGTACAGTGTTAGCAGACGTTGGATGGAATAACCATGAACATCCTAGTAAGTCTTGCTAGCATATTCAGGACTCATTTCTTCGACAATAGCGTAGGTATACCATACCTAATTATTGCCTTAAAAAGTAACACCATTCACTTGTTTAAAATAACAAAAAAAAAGGTTGCCGAAATTGTAAAAATCAAAAAAGAGGTAGGTAAAGTTTCCTAAAAAAGTCCCCAGGAGTCTTTGGTCGATGACGGGGCTCCCCTCTAGAAGGCCTGCCGAGGTCGCGGGACTTATTCAAGTACCGTTACCCTGGAACGTAAAGGGCTAATGAAGGACACCGTGGATTTTAGTCAGTACAAGTCTGACAGTCCCTCCCGCCCTGCCCTGGGACGCCCTGGGTGGGAGGACTCATTTGATGATTTTAACACGCTAAAAAAAAGGAGTCTTTGGTCAACTTTTTTTTTTACGTTACGTTACGTTTTTTACGTTCCGGGGTCGCGGAAATTCATTAGTCCCGCGTCCGACTTTGGTCAACTGGACCCGCTTGCTTCTGAATCCACGGGTTCAGTTGACCACATAATTTATTTTCTATATCCTATTTTATTGGTTGCCCCGTACTTGGAATTTCTGCTGTATCGTGGGTGCGTTTACAAACATAGAAACTCACATACACAAACACCCAGACCAGGACAACTACTTGCAGATCATACACTACACATAGTTATTTTAGGACCCATTAATATTAGTAGTCATTTTTACCCGTGGTGCTAGGCAACTGGGCTTCTCCCAGTTGTAATGTCCCTTTGTGCCTATTGGCCTTGTTTTGTTCTGTCTCCTGCTTGCATGGAGGGAAGTGGAAACATATTATTGTTCCTACTCCTCCACTATTCTTCACGTCGAGCTTCATTGTCTCGGCGCTTTTCCGGTGGTTGCCACTGTTGATTCTGGCTTTCAGGATTTGCAGTGGTATGGGAATAGTGTGGTGGGTTTGTCCCAAAAAAAAACCACAGTTATTCCTAGCGGGAATCGAACCCGCGACAGGCTGCGCAGCAGACGATTGTTCAGCTATTGATATAACCGTGTACATTAGCTGAGCAATGGGTTCAGCTCCAGACGACACATTCAAAATGTGATTGGGTCGAGTGATCCGCGGGTCCGTTATGAGTGGGTCCAGTTGACTAAGGACTCAGTTGTCTTGGGTGCCCAAACTTCCTTAGGTCCAGTTGTTTGATCAGTAGTCTATTTGTTAAATTCTATACATTTCATGGAACTATTTTGGGGATATTAACAATAGTTTAACTATTTATCGTACAACTAGCTCATAATGGGTAGTTTGTAGGGATTCATCCACCTTTTTACGAAATCAATAAACGTTTTAAAGAATATAGAAACAACTAAGAAGTCTTTTTTTTTCATTATTATAGTATAGTATATTATTATATATTTATTATTGTAGCATTAGTATAGTAGGTTATTCATGTGTTCCTGACATTTAACTTTTAATGTAATTATAAAACATAATTTCTAAGCAATTAGACTAATGGCTATGAGTATTATTACAATGAAATAACCAACACGTGTATTTTATCTATCTAAAGCTGTTTATTACCTTATCAAAATTTAGGGTAAAGCCAGTTATCTGCCTACCTCAAATTATATCATTAAATACTTAGCAAACATCGGAAATCGATGAATAGTTTTGATAGGTATTTACAATTATGTTGTATTATTCCGTTTAGTAGTAATAGTTATTTTCAACACATATGCTCGAAAAATGCATTTACGAAGCCTGTATAGATTGTTCGAAAGTTAAAAATTACGCACCATACAACGGAACGTGCGGTAAAATAGGTACTCTCACCTAAGTACCTATTTTACGGCATACCCACCGTGCGTTTTCTTTAGGGTTTTTTTTTTAATTTCCATAAAAAAATAAGAATTCCACCAAAGAGTTTCACATTATGAGAATAAACAACCTGACTGATCGAACCTCCTTGGAAGCGCTTTTGCTAATATGTTGTCTCACTTTAATACGAAAGAGTAAATGAGACGAAAGATGTAGTTCTAATTTTCACCACGTGCATGTGGCGCCATTTGCAAATTCGCGCCATTTTCATACTTTCCCTGATAAATAAAGTTTGTTTAATTACATATTGTACTGTTTTCTCGCAAATGTGTTGAAAAACATTGTATGACACACGTGCGGAAATTGGTATTTACAAACTCGTGACTATGGTAAGCCCTCGACTTCATCTCGGGCTTACATTCGTCTACTCGTTTGTAAAAACCAACTTACCGCACTAGTATCATAAATAACTATTTTTGATTCTGGAAATGAGACCGACAACTATCATTTTGAAATCTTTATCGACTTTTCCTCTCTTTATCGACCGCGGTCTCGAAAACCCTACGGCCCGTCTTTTCGACCAATTTCACCGTTTAGAAAAAAATCAGCCCATTTTGAAGCGATGGTTTAGTCTTAGGCGATTTTTTTTGACAGAGTAGGTAAGTACCTACCTAAAACTGCAGTCGGCACTACAAGACATAATTATAGCCTAATTGTATGTGCTTCATTTGTTTCGATCTGAAACATATAAAACAGACTTTTGTGTTGTTTTGTGTTTAATTGTTCACCACTACTGAATGTTTTGCACTAAATAACCTAACCTAACCGACTTTCATTGCGTGACTAACTACAACACAACTTGTTTCCCTAATTTAAGAATTGCATTTTTAAAAAGAAAGAAAATGGTTAGCTACTTGTGTACTATATTAATATCACCCTGGAAACACTAGGTAAACTTACTATGTATACCTTAATTAACCTAGTATTAATTACTGTACAAGTGTACATACAAACCTACCTAGTTACTTCTGAAATAGTGAATGTTTTTTTTTTAATTAATTAAAAAACCGGCCAAGTGCGAGTTGGACTCGCCCATGAAGGGTTCCGTAGTAGCAAGCATAGATTGGGGATAAAATTATATTGAGATTAGTAAGTAATATACACAAACAATAAAAATAACTTTGTTTCTCATAGTGTTTGTATGAATGGCAAAGTTATATTTGCGGTTTTTGAAAATGTACTATATCTCAAAAACTGTTAACTGTATCTCATCCAAACCAATTTTCGTTGGAAGTTTTTGTTGAGGTCTACATTATATATTTTTTTAGTTTTATCATTCTCTTATTTTAGAAGTTACAGGGGGGGGGGGGACACATTTTACCACTTTGGAAGTGTCTCTCGTGCAAACTGTTCAGTTTAGAAAAAAAATGATATTAGTAACCTCAGTATAATTTTTAAAGACCTATCCATAGATACCCCACACGTATGGGTTTGGTGAAAAAAAAAATTTTGAGTTTCAATTCTAAGTATGGGGAGCACCACCAAAATTTGTTTTGTTTTTATTTTTGTATGAAAATCCTAATGCGGTTCACATAATTAATACATCTACCTACCTACCAAGTTTCAACAGGATAGCTCTTATACTTTCGACAAAAAGTGGCTGTGACATACGGACGGACAGACAGACAGACAGACAGACAGACATGACGAATCTATAAGGGTTCCGTTTTTGCCATTTGGCTACGGATCCCTAAAAACTGACCCTGAATCTATGACACAAGTTTTTAATTTGGTAATAGTGTGATAACAAAATATTTGACGAGTGACTATGTCTCGCTCGGCCCTTTGTCTATCTTTACATACGTAATATCCTTTTGTGTTTCCAAGACTCGGCAGTCATTTTCCTCCTACACAGTATGAGCAATGGCGGACCACCTTATCAACAGATAACACTAAATGATAAGAGTCTTAACAACGATAACAATCCGCCATTTTGTCATTCACAATAAAGGCCTCTGGTACTTATTCCAATTTATTTCTTTGTTTTTTATTGTTTTATCTGGCACGAAGGTGTCGAGTAGACTAAGTACTTAATTGCTTGTTACGGTTTTAGTTGACAACGGTGCGTCAAGATGGGTCTGTGTCTTTCGTTCGACTGTGGGGATATGGATCTCTGCTGCAATCCATGTTGTTTGGCGCTGAGTGCGTGCTGCCTGGTGCCCTGCCTGTGTCCTAACGCATGCGGGCAGCAGCAGCAACCACCGCAGCAAGTGACCGTGGTCCACCAACCACCACCAGTAATCTATGACCAGCAGCCACCCCCACCCGGGTACCCGTACCCGCCACCACCCGGAGGATATCCACCACCCGGCGGTTACCCAGGATACCCACCACCACAAGGATACAACGGATATGATCCCAATCAACCCATGTACAGATGAAAAGCTTTAATCAAGGTAAGAGTAGTGGACGACCTTTTCTTATTTTATATATGCTTAATTATTAATACCAATTTAATGCATGACTAGATTTAGCGGGTGATGAGGTGGAGGTCGTAGGTACTTTTTCCGCATTAATCGATAACGCAATATGAGATAAAATACTAGTGATAAGTTGTAGATAATACCTGGTGTCTATATACCTTTGAGTCATTTATTAAACACTGTTACATTCGGATCGGAATATTTGGCAACTACTAGTTGCCAAATTTTTTTGAGTCTCTATACTATAGTTGTATAATTTTTGCATCAAAGATACCTAGCGTATCTTTACTGGAATTTTTGAACAGAACTAAGCAACAGCTAAACAAGTGAGTAACTGTCATACCTACATTAGTTAAATGTTTGCGATACAATTTTTGTACTGTGACGATGTGTCATTATTACTGTGAACTTGATAATTTGACATGTCCATATAATGATATGGTACAGATCGGCAGGCTACAAGAAGAGGCACTTATTGCCAAATATTAAATTTACATAAAGTAGGTGCTTCATCACGGTACAATAGTGTCCGACCGATTAAAAATCAAAGCCGATTTATTGGATATCGTCACAACCTTGGCCAAAGCTGAAGCCGATTTTATCATCATTACAAAAATAATTAGTACCAGTTATTATGTATTAATTAATACCAGTTATTATTTACAGAGGAAAAAAACAAACACTACTGTTAAGTATATAACTACACAGGACATAATTCTAGTATTGCTAATTAAATTGACAATGAATCAAAGTGACAAACAATTTCGAACAATAGTATTTTCTTTCTTATAAAACTTTAGTCAATTACTTTTTCAATCCGAGTAATGGCTGACACGAGACTGATTGTCGTCACTTGTCGTTGACAGACCTTCGATTCTATTAGCATTATATTGATAGTGCGTCACATAATAGTGATAGCTATAAAAAAAAACAATCAGTAAAGAACGCCGTGACTAAAACAATTAAGACATTAGACTTTAGAGTCATAGCCAACGTCACCTTCTAGTCCAGAGGTTCCCAAACTTATTTTGTCTACTGCCCAATTTGAGAATAAATTAATTTTTAGCGCCCCCATTTTTTCAGCTAGTTGATATTCACAAGTTGTAGCCGAGACTCGAGACCTCAGTCGGTGTCTAAGAGTCCTCCTAGCTAGATTAAATTACAAATCGCCCCCGAAGCCTCTACACAACGCCCCCATTTTTCTGGGTCTCTTACCGCTCCCCTTTAGGCCTGCAGCGCCCACAAGGGGGCGTTATCGCCCACATTGGGAAAGGCTGGTCTGGTCCTTGCCTTGTACTGTTTTCAATAGCTTTTGTCCAAGTCTACGTTGTCTTAAATTTTTGGCCTCCAACCCATCGCGTAGCATCTCATCACTCGCGAGCAAAACTATGGAATCACTTATTTCGATTCCGCGTGATCTTGAGTACTAAATAACTAGTTAAGCATAAAAAAAATATACCATTTTAAAGGTTTAACTTTTAACTTTAAATTGACACCAAATTCATTAACATCACGCTATTATTTAAGGAGCTATTCCCGATTAATTCTTAGTACGTGATTCCAAACTTTTGTTCGCTAGTGTAGAATCTGATCTACTATCAACATTCACTGTATCATTTACAATTTCCCCTTCATGTCATTCCTCACACAATCCTTTCCTCTTCTTTTCTTAGATCTTCAAATTACTTCCAGGAATCCCCATCATCATTTTACATACAAGTGTTTCATTCATATCCATCACTTGCTCAAACCAAGACATAAGACTCTCTTTTAATCTTGAAGTTCCAAGTAGAAATCTCCAATCATAAAATACCTTATTTGCGTGCAAAAGGAAATAGTACGAATTAATATGAAACTTAATAAGCATGTAAGCGTGAAAGTGATTGTCAGTTGTCGTCATTACTGTACCTAAAATGCCTATCTACTTATGAATCATACTAGCTGAAAATACTAATCCATATTATCGAATATCATATTAGTTTTATCAGACCCATGTAGGTATCTTCTTTATAATAAATTAAGTAATTTAAAGATGGAACACGATTAAACTAGGAGGTAAAATAATATCGTCAATGTGTAATTGAAATTATTAATAACATCTTTTTGTGTCCTTCCATGAGCAACTTCTACCACAAGAGTCTTAGACCAACCCTAAAATGAACTGTTTCCTATATTTTGAAATAAAATTTCTATCCATGATGTTGTTTTTTTTTTATCGAATGTAAAGGAATCACATAGAATGGTCTCTTATTTTTCACTGTTGTTTTCCAGGATGTGCAGTTGTTGTAGTTGCTGCAGTTGCTGCACTTGTCGTCCAGTATGGTGCTGCTGCATTCCCTGCTGCTGCTGCGATTGCAGTAAAAACAAACCTAACCAAACCATAGTACACAACCACGTTGTCGTCCAACAACCAACCGCTGCGCCCCAGGTTATACAGCACCAACCACCACCTTACCAGAAATATTGAACACCGCTATGAATTAATATTTATTTTATTGTTTCGGGGATCAGCATTTAATTTAATCAACTGGATTGCATCCAGCGCCATGAAACTCGGTCTACAGTCACAAAGTCGTTTTTATTTGTAATAATTACATCGTAAAAATAAGGTTACCTAAGTGTCAAAGTTTTGTCTTATTTAACATTATTTTTTATTTTATATTCGCCAAGGTATGATGGTGTCACATTATGTGCTCAGCATAATGTTATTACCTCATTGTCTTAGTTCTTACAAAAACAATTTAATGTTTTTTTATACCTGCAACAAAACAAAATAAATCCTACTTATCGGGAACAAGGTTAAGGGGTCCGGATCGGGGTTCTAGTGAGAGGAGCCTTGCTGATACAGAATTTTTTCATAGCAAATTAATTTGACATCATTGTCTTGGCCAATACTCCTGTTGGCTAAGGTAATAATTTAAATTATTTATTAGGCACGACGGCTCCTCGCTCTAAAACCATTTTCTTAAATAATTCATGGTGTGCAGCAGCAACTAACTACATGTTAACGTATTATTATTTTGTTATAAATATTTTTAATTAGTGTTTTAGCACAAATGGATAATTCTTCATTATGTAATGTTCATTTATTTAATGCAGCTGTTGATTCTGTTTTGAATACAAGATGACGCCTTTTCTCCGGAAACTTAAGTCTAAAGGCCGGTGTAATATTTCATTTTTTATCTTAATTTATTTAAAGGCAAATCTTTCAAGAGTCCAGAGGCCTTACCACGATCTCTTAACGCGATCCAGTTTAGGCTGTAGGAAAGAGATGGCGCTAGACGACTTGTATAGCTCTGTCTCCTTCCCGCAGCCTAAACTGGATCGCGTTAAGTGCTCGTGGTAAGGCCTCCGTTTTCAAATAGCCATATGGCTATGAAAACATAAAATTAAAAATGATACAGTTCTTTTATACTTAGTTATTACCCTATTGCGTCCGAAGGAGAGTTATATTTTTTCTTATTTCTTGATACGATGTAGCTTCAACTAATTATAATAATGTTATCTTCTTATTGAGTACGTGAGGTCTTGTTTTTCCACATATTTTAGTTCGAGATACGATATAATATCAGTAGGTACCTAATTGTGATAATATTGGTAGGTATTTCAAATACCTGTTACCCGAGGTACGGTTGTAAATAAATAATAAGTATATATTTTTATAATATTCTGAAAGCGTTTTAATTTCCTTGTCAGCATACAGAGATTTATTTATGATGCTTTATTCACAAATGTAAATAATAAAAATTAAAGAATACTTTCAAAGCATGTTTGCTACTGCTACTTGTTTTCAACAATTTACGTAAGTAGGTATAGTAAAAATATGTATCATATACGCGAAATAAAAGTATAATAAAGCAAGCCTATGTGATGTAAGTATTTGCTAAAAATATAATAGTGTCATATTATAATTTAGATATAATTATGTTTTAGGCTTATTTTACGATACCGTTCATGGAATATAATTAATTACTTATAATATTATTTTATTTCAATATGGAAAAGTGTGTAATACAAATGAATTTGATGAGCGATACAGGGAGAGTTGAATTTGTTTTTAGTATAAGTTATTTATCATATTTTGTATTTATTACGAGAAATATTATGTTCCATTATTATAACCACTGTTTTTTTTATTATAACCTAGTTATAATCATATAAATATACCCCATAAGAGACCCTATATTAAATTAAAATATACAAGATTATTTTTTGTTTATGCGAAATCCGATACACTTGTCTAGAATTTTTTTTTGTGTAAAGAATCGATGTGCAAAATTTTAAAACCGTATCATAGTAAAATACAAAGTTATAAGCTTGTATATTACCTGGTTGTCCGTTCAAAAACATGCTCATTTGGCGGTACAGCCGCGTAGACCGCGTCTCCTGTGTTATACACTCGTGATAATAGTTTGGCAATAGGTGCCTAACCGTACGGTGATTGTATTGTAATTAACTGGTAATAAAATTTCTGAAATATTTAAAAAAAATATATAAATGGTGTAAAAATTATTGGAATCGAATCAGTTACTGATTCTGTACAAACTATATTCATGTTTCGCATATACTAAAAATAATGTTGTATACTGAATTTCCTAAAGTGATACGATATCTACAAAATAGGTATTATAATGTTAGTTTCTTAAGAAAGAACTTTTTGTATGGATATTTTAATTTTATATTTAATTTTTATAGTGGGTACATTATCAATAATTTAGACCCAAATACAATTCGATATAGTTAAATGTTTCAAAACCGCGCTAATATAGCGCTCGTTACGCCTACAATAAGTTAAAAGCTGCTAAATGCAATAAAGAAGTATCCGGTAATAAATAATTATAAAATCCACATATTTTTAACATTTCACCCTACTGGTAGGACAGGTAAAAATACTCCAGATAAAGCGCGATTTTGCCTGATGTCATCGACCAGGATTTAGCGCATTGACTCAAAAAGCTAACATCAGATAACGGTTTGAACAAAAACCACAGAAAAAAAATGTTGGGTCGAAAAAACATTGCAACCAATTTTCGTTTATTTACTATCTTGTCAGTAACAACCCTAATTTTCTGGTCAGACACTAACTAAAAGATGGTACTGTGGCACCATTTCAGAAAGGTAATGAGACAAGAAAGTTTTTCCTGTAATTTGTAAACGAAGCGTCATACATTTATTTTTTTAAATATGCTTTGAAAGACAAGGGAAGTTTTCAGAAAACTTCAAAACAGAAACTTTATGACACTTAATTTCCCAAGATATGATTAGTTTTATAACAAACTTTTATTCACTAGATTCAGTCGTTTATATTCTATCAGAAATGTATAAATTCTAAGTGGTGACCATCGTTACTTTCTAACAATAAGCACTTAATGATGGAGAAGTAGAAATTTTTCGAAAAACCTTCAAAGTTCGATGTTTCCAAAACCAGTCAGTTTAGACCCCATGTTGTCGGGGTTAAAATTGTTGCAAATAAGGTCTAGTATAACCCATTTCAAGGAACGCATCGAATTACAAATCACCCTGTATAGGTAGTAACTCAGGCGTTTATTGAAAAGTGCTTCGAAAATTAACAACAATCATCTCTGGTTAGACATAGCAGGCGGGAGGACTTATTTGATAATTTTACTACTTAAAAAAAGATTAGACTTGTGCATCATAATCATCATGTGCGTGTCTCTCCGACTAGTATTATCTTTTTGGGCCTGCGTGGTCGGGATACGATTCAGTACTAAGTTCGCCGCTAATATTTCCTTATGATGGCCGGAGATCTTCGAGCGCCATTCGAAGTCCGACTGCTCATCTCAGGTGGGTAGAATGAGAGACATTCTACGTGTTCCACCTGCTTTTGATCAGGTGGAAGCAAAAGTTACTAAAGCCCAAACTGAGGACTCCTTCGTTGTATGACTAAAGTGATCAAGTCCCCCAAGCATCTGTGTCCCGAAAGTACTTACCCATGAGCTGAGGGTACCATGTCAGTACTCGGAGAGAGCGAAGTGTAAAACTCCCCCTCTGTGTGAGCGGCGCGCGTGTTCCACCTGCTTTTGATCAGGTGGAAGCAAAAGTTACTAAAGCCCAAACTGAGGACTCCTTCGTTGTATGACTAAAGTGATCAAGTCCCCCAAGCATCTGTGTCCCGAAAGTACTTACCCATGAGCTGAGGGTACCATGTCAGTACTCGGAGAGAGCGAAGTGTAAAACTCCCCCTCTGTGTGAGCGGCGCGCGTGATATAGTTATTAGATCAATAAAATTGAGGTGTTTTACATTAGTTTAAAATGTTATTGTCCAGTAGATATTAAATCAATAATTGTCTATTTACTTAATTTATTATTTTTTATATCGTTGTTAATAATATTTTAAATAAAAATAATATATATATAAAAATTACACTGGGGTTAGGAGTAAAAACAGCCAAGCTGAAGTGGGAGTGGGCGGGCCACGTTGAGCGTATGCGGTCGGAGAGGTGGGCAAAGATCGTCACTCACTGGATGCCTGAGGGAGGACATCGCCGTCGAGGTCGACCGCGGCGGAGGTGGTGTGACGACCTGATTATGTTCGCGGGGCAGACATGGCCAGAAATTGCTCAAAATAGAGAGGTTTGGAAGAAGAAAGGGGAGGCCTTTGCCCAGCAGTGGGACACAGGGTAGGCTATTAATGTACACTGGGGGTTATAAAAAGTTGGTTTCAAATAAGCCATGTTTTCCAAGCTGGCGTATAATTATCTCATGTTAATCAGAATTCCTTAGTACCTACCTCCTAAATTAAACCAGAAGATGATTTATTAGAAGGTGACTAATTATGCAGATACCTACAATGACCTAGGCTTTTTTTAGTAACAATAATATAGATGACTCACAACCTTTACATAACATTTGAATCGTAAATATCGATCATGTTGAATGATCGGTTGTAATCTTTATATTTTACAAAGCTTTTCCTTGTTTATGATTTCATTCAGGTATTTTATAAAGGTACAGATGATTCATCGAGATCTCAGAATGTGGTTACAGGTGTATAGATAGAATACACATGATTATGCATACCATACAAATTACAGGTATTTAAAAAGTAGATTAACCTATAAATAGGGTGACACAATGGGCGGTTTTATAGCTAAAAGTAATGTTTTCAGGACAACCTTTGGATGGATTTAAAGTAGAGGAAGAAACAATACTGTGATAATATTGTAAGTATTATAAAACATTAAAATGTTTCCAGGACGAGCGAAACAATCCAAACATCTGCCGAGGTTGCGGCTTGCAGCTCTGTCTTAAACGGACACCATGTTCCGGGAACGCAAATAGGTACTGATGGAACAGGGTAGACTTTTAGTCAGGAAGTGTCTGACCGTCCCTTCCGTCCGTTCCAGCCAGGGCGGTAGGAGAACTCATTTGGCGATTTTACAACCAAAATGATTTAAAGAATAGTTAGAAATTCATAAAAGAGGACTGCTTGATTTGAAAATGCCTGATTAGGAATGCATTTATTTTCCTTGATGAAACGAAAATTTTTCAGAAGAAATTTCATCTAATAACTAGTTATGTACTCGTATCTGCCTGTCGGACTATCATTTCTATCTATTAAGTGTCCCACACATAACTTGACCGAATTTTCCGCGAAGATAAATCGCAGTTTTTTGGAATCTTTAGGTTCTTTTGTAGTAGGTGCAGTAGCTTGATATTTTGTTTGTAATACAAAACAATTGTGTTATATTATATCACGCCTCTAATTCCTGAAAGGTTGAGTAGAAGTTTTAGTACCTATAGTACACCCTAATTTCCCAGTTATGTTTAAATCGCATGTACAATAAAGGAACAGTATATATTATTTTCATCAAACGGGCACAAGTCTCCGGGCTGCTTCTGAAAAATTCCTGGTAGAAAAACCAATGTCTATTGGGTTTTTGTAATTGGTAATTGAATAGTACCACTAGGCCAACTTAGTGTGACCCCGGAACCAGGGACCGGCCGGATACTCGTTGAAAGGGTTTTTGAAGGGGTTTTTTTAAGCGCTTCAGAAAAAAACCCTATTATAAAAGTTACACCTTCGAACGAGTGAAAACGGAATGGGTTCCAAACGACTTACCCTTTCAACACCCTGTAACACTGTAACAGAGTAAGCCATTCCAACTCGTGACATTGTAATTATGCACTCTTAACAATCGACATTAGCTTGAAAATTGCATAACCACGACCGCACGTGACATGGTTCCGGCCGGGACGGTGGGCGCTTTTCTTGCGTGTATCGACTGCCCCTTGTAAGCATGGAATCATAACTGTATGTCGTCCTTAGATTAATTTTAATCTAAGCTGTCGTCTATAATAATAATATTGTTCAATTTTGCTCGTGGCAGATGCTAATTGCCAAGTAATTGCTAAATATAGTAATAATATTAATTTAAAAATAATATTATTGTTTATTGTCAACATTCGTCATTTCATTCGGAACTCGGACGGAACTATGGAAGTAAAAGCAATTTAGCAGTGTTTTGTGAACGCGCGAGCGCGGTGGCGCGGCGGGTGACCGCGGGTGTGAGCGCGTAGACGCGACGAGGCGAGCTCGTGTTCACATTTTACTGCCCCGCTAGCGATAAGAGCAGTATGTTTTCGCTAGCGCATATTTTGCGTAACTACGCAAAACATACTTACTGTTCTTATCGCTATGATGATTGATATTTCGTGACCGAGTCAACGTTTGAGCACTAAGAGGGAACTGGAGTGGGCTTTTCTCCATACAAACGTATTCCGCTGTTTTCTTCGTGGATGTACAGTGTGTCCGGACACGAACTAGCGATACTTGAAGGGGATATTATAGACTCATTTTCATTGATTATTAGATGGTGGCGCGTGTGTCGGGTCATTTAGCTCCCTTCAAAATGGTTAAGCTGAATGGTGCTAATACATGTGTCATGTTCGTGAACGGGCGCTGTCAGTTGGGACTGGTCATCTTTTAGCTGCCGGTTTATTTTAATTATTGAGTTTTTTTTTTCTGAATTGTCTTTGTTTTAATTTTTACTATGGACACTTTTAACTTGTAGCAAGTTAAAAGTGTCCATAGTAAAAATTAGTAAATAGTAAAAATCGTTCTCACATAATGTACCATCTAAGAATGAATGATGGAACAATGATTCTGTAATAATTTTGGCGATCTAAAAAGAGTGTCCAAGTTTTTATGTCTTGTGAGTGGGACTGTAGACATTTTTGTAGTGTTTAATAATATTTTATTTGTCTTTGACAATTCAAAAGTGCCTATGACTGGAAATAAATGCTTTGATTTTTGATTGATTGACAAAACTGCTTTTAAAAAAAAATCTTACTCCAACACCTCGCGAATGGCGGCCATTTATTTTTTTTGATCTGTCGAACTGGGGTATGTACAATAAAATGCAAATATCTTTGAATCCAAGAGATCTAAATACATGCAAATGACTTTATTGCAAAGTTAAACGTTGAGGCTTTTCAAAAACTTACAAAGTTTTCTAAATAGTAATGTAAAAAGAATCAAAAAACGTGGGCAAATACGAAATTGTACACAAAAATTACTGAATACTTTCATATTTTATACTCTAGCTCGAAAAGTACCACTGTATTTTCCTTAGGTTTTTGCATTAAATTAAAAGAAAAAGATATTTGCATTTTATTGTACATACCCCAAAAAAGTATTTGAGTTAGGCTATAAAATTATATCAACATTATTTCTCTACGTTAAGTATTTTAGGAGTTATTCTCACATGAACATAACCCTTCCTTAGCGCATGTACCCCAATAATACAGGTGTCGTATTCTTTGGGCGAGCTAAATCGTTAACATACAATTAATATTTAATTGTATTGCGCCTACGGTGGCCGGAAATCGCCACGCAATGTCTGACGTGCTGCCGCGACTACGACGCAATGTCGGCTGGGTCGTGGAGGATGTCCTCTCTCTCTCGTGTTCCACCTCTTCCTTTTTTTATCGCAGTAAAATTATCAGATGAATCCTCCCACCCACGGCAGGATGGTAGGGATAGACAGACTTGTACTGATTAAAAGCCACGGTGATCCCTTTACAGCCTTTTTAGCCCTTTACATTCCAGGGTCACGGTTCCCTGATGAGACAGTCTCGCGACCCTGGCAGGCTTTGGCCCTCTAAGGGGGGTCCCGTAAGATTGCTGACAGCTCTTTGAGGCGCGCGTGGAACACGAGGCGCCGTCGACCCGGGCATGATCCCTGATCAGACGGCGAGTCACTCATTCGACCAATATCGGGCTCGAGAGGTCGCTGCCTATCGCCTCCGTGAGGACACGGCGGTGCTGTATTCAAGCGGGACAGACCTGCATCGTATGCTCCGGAGGCGATAGGCAACGACGTCTCGAGTCCGACATTGATCGAGGTAGACGCGCTGGAGGCAATAGTGCGGGTATCCCCGAATCATCCGGATGACCATGACCTTCTGGCAAGCTTTGTTGGTCGCCTTCGCATGCACAGAGGCTCCGTAGAGGATCATGGACAGCACGACACAGTAAAGCCTCCGAGAGGAGGCGTTTGGCCCACCGAGATAGAACAGGAGCCGCTGAAAGGCGATTGCTGCCCGGTTCAGCTTTGGGGCCAAACTCAGCAAATGTTCCTAAAGTTCCACCGGCTATCGAGGACAAGTCATTGGTACTGCATCGCAGGAGGTGGCTGCTATTCATTCCCCCTCGGCCCGCAGTATGGCCAGAATACGAACCAGTGCCACGCGCGAAAGATTACCATCCCCTAACCCCCCGTGTGGACCGCGCGGTATTCCACCCAAGCGGAGCAGACCACCACCGTATGCTGCACTGTGTCGCCTTGCACTGTGTCCTCTGGGTGACCCACACTGTGTTGACATCCGGTTGTTTCTTACCGCCCAATCCGACATCTCCTCAGGTACCTCCTGAAACAACAGTGTAAACAACCTGCGCCCGGCGGAAGGTGTGAACGCCGTGGTGCCACTCCTCAAAGAGGGGTCTTACCGCTGCGATTGCTGTGTGCCAGAATCTGGGTTGCAACAGTTGCTCCCGCCATGTAGTCATGAGATCGCGCGGAAGCTCATTCCGCATTGTCTCAATTTGTCGAGGCAACGGAGTTTTGCGTTGCGCTTCCACACGTCACTCGTGGATATGTCGGAGGGATTTCGCCTCCAGATATCATGGTGGGAATCCGGTAAGGAGCCTCGTCACCTCTCCGGAAACCGTGCGGTAACCCCGGATCATCTGAATGTCGAACACACCTCTGACACGTGAACAGCTTTGCAGGTTGCGTCTTCATAGAGACGGATTGCACGCTCCCCACGCAGGGTTTGCGGCAGGAGGTATTTATAATTTCTCATTTTGTATGAAAAAGCAAAATTAGTATTATAATTTTGCTTTTTCATACAAAATAAGAAATTGGTCGGGCCCATCAGTATGAAAAATCTATTTTTTTTTTTTGCAATTTTCCAAAAGTGTTAGAACAAACATTGTTAAGTAACATGGGCTGAGTTACCCCACGCGAGGTTTTGCGCTATTAACGTTACACGTTGTATATGTTATAGTATAACTGGGCTCTTGGAGTTCCACATCAGATGTTCCAGATCTTCAATTTTTATACATTAGCAGAGAGTGCTCATCAGGCTAAACAAATCTTGCTAAGACGTCATTCCTGTAAAGGTTATAGTGTAGCTGGGCTCTTGAAGTTCCACATCAGGTGTTCCAGAACTTCAATTTTTGTACGTCAACAGAGAGTGCTCATTAGGCTGAACAACTCTTGCTAAGACGTCATTTCTATATATGTTATAGTGTAGCTGGGCTTTTGGAGTTCCATTTCAGGTGTTTCAAATCTTCAAATTTATTCTCTCAGCAGAAAATGCTCATCACGTGAAACAATTTTTGTTACTGCCCCATTTTTGTATGTCTTAAAGTTTTAGCTGGTCTGTTGTGGTTCTGCACCAAGTGTTCAAGTTTCCAAGATAAATTATAGCCTATGTGTTGGCCAGACTTAATACCTATGCAACAAAAAAAAAACATTCCAATTCGTCCAGTACTTTTTGAGTTTATCCCGGACATACATACAAACAAACAGATAAACAGACAAAAATTCTAAAAACTATATTTTTGGCATCGGTATCGATTGTAGATCACACCCCAAGTATTCATTTAAAAAAATATTCAATAAACAGTTTTGACTTTCATATTAAGTAAGTATCTATGAAAGTCAAAAGTTGCATGTATAGATTATAGAAAGAATTTAGTCCAGTAAAAATGCCACAGCAGAGGCGAGATGCTGTACATCGTTCTGCCGTGCTAGCGATAAGAGCAGTAAGAATGTTTTGCGTGACAACGCAAAACATACTTACTGCTCTTATCGCTAGCGCGGCAGCGTTATTATGTGTATGATGCATCAAATAACACAAGCAAATGTAATTTATGTGGAAATGCCATTAAGACATACATATTCTGTGATTCAGGTAAGATTTATATTTGTTAGGTAGGTACTACCCCTGATCTTAAAAAAATGCACGCGACACTTCTTGTCAAATTCGTACGTAATAACTAAATAAAAATAGTAAAGCAATGAGGCACCGCACAGGTACAAGTACCCCCCACCTACATGCAGCTCAAGTTTAATAGGTAATTCAGGGTAACACGAAAAAAAGCTTTTCGAAAAGGTAACCTCTTGAAAGGCTTAAGTCATTGAAGGGGTAAACCCCTTCACGTGGTTACCTTTATGAAAGTGTTATCCATTTCGCTGGGTTTCGAGAATGTAACTCGAACAAAAGCTAACACTGCGATATGAGTTACCCCATGTACGGGTTACCCTGTCCAAAGGCTTAACTCTTAAGCGGGGTTGTCCGGTCCCTGCCCGGAACAGAAAAGGGCTATTGAAGGACACCGTGGATTTTAGTCAGTACAAGTCTGACAGTCCCTCTCGCCCTGCTCTGGGTGGGAGGACTCATTTGATGATTTTAGCACGAAAAAAAAAGGCCAACTTAGTAGCCGAAGATTTCAATATTTTCGTTGGTAGTCTTTTGCCATTTGAAACATCCATAATTTTTAATTGTAACATAAATATATAAGTATTATAATTTCAAACAAGTTTTGCAATTATTAGAAACTTTATAAATCTGGGTGGTGATTGTCAGGGCCGCGCCGCCCCTATGTGCGAAGTGTGCGGCGCACACAGGCGCCAGGGCAACAGGGGCGCCGTATGAAATACCAGTGCCAGTTGTTGAAATTATTTTTGTCACATAACAACATATTATACTTGAGTATCGATAAGTAAGTAGATACAAGTCTCCCAAGACGATACCTATCTACACTAGTTGAAATGACCCACGGTTTATATTTTGGGTTTTAGTTATAGCCGACTATTTATTATTAGTAAGTACATTAATCTATGTATTGTATTACAAAGGGCGTGCCGTGGATTAGTTTATAAGCGTAACCCGTGGATTGGTTTATAAACGTAACCCGTGGATTAGTTTATAAACGTAACCCGATGGGGACTCGCCACAACAATTGGAAACATTTTATCGAAAATGGGTACTAGCTAGTGGAGTCGCGGGTTACTGGCAGGAAATTGATAAATTGATAAAACTGATGAAAATATTTCAGCAAAAAATTTGAATTTACGAAAGAAATTCGAAAGACGACGACATAAAAGGCGCTTCATAGGTTTCGCACACAGGCGCTGCAAGGGGTCGGCGCGGCCCTGATTGTAATTACTTGCTAAATATATCCACATATGAAGGTACCGAATACCGCAGTAAGAATCGATTATTAGATATCAAATCAGTTTTTTTTGAGACTGATAAGTGATTACACCTAAGGCAATTAACACACTGTCATGCTTATAAATCCGTACCGAAATTTTCCCTAACAACTATGTTTTCTCAAACACATAAGGTGAAAAAAGCCTTACTTAGGTCTGTGATTCACGAAATTCGAATGAAAAGTAAATTTTTTTTTTTTTGTTACCTACAGAATTATCGATAATTTATCTTATCATATTGGGCACAAGCATCGCTTTAGCTAACAAGTGGGCTACATAATAAGTCGCTTTGGAAAATAAAAAACAGTTTTTATATTTGTTGAGGATCATCAGGTGGATTAACTCAAAATAAAAGTGAGTATTTATTAATAATTTATTTGTGCGATGCTTTCTTTATTCTTTTAGAAAGTATCTAATAGTTTTAGATTAGTTTGGTTATGTATTAAATCTATTATGTAATGATAATAATTCAGGCCATATTTAAAGGAAAGTTTTTTCAGTGGAAGCGTACGCATTCGAAACTTAACCTGTTTTTCATTGAACAAGCCAGTTTACATTTTTGATAGTCCCAAGTAGATAATATATTGATTGTGATTACTATGATAGTGTAGTTTAGAATATTTGTTTAATATAGGTAATTGATAATTTTAATTATTTGACTTCTAGATCAATGGTGCGTCCACACAGAGCGCGCAGCCTCGCGTGGCATTTGCTGCGCGAGGAAACTGACAAGCGAGGCTGCTCACTCTGCGTGGACGCGTCTATTAACAATGCGACCGCGCGCGGCCGATGCGTGATGGTCGGTAGCCGTTTACAGACAATTTCTCACAACAAATAGTATTTATTCGTGAATGCAGGTGTCAATACAATAGGATGTTATAAAAAATTGTCAGTTCGCTACATTTTACTCGGATTGCATACACGCTGTTTTGAAATAACAACACATTTAGGTAAAAAGAAGCAAGATTAGCTTAGCAAGGTTTCATTACAAAACTTTACAAGGATTCATTACAAAACGTTACTTTAGCAAGGATTCATGGTAAAGAGAATAGATATTAGGCCTTCGGTATGGATGGTTCTAGATGGCTGTCGTCAATTTCGCGTTTAGCAATGGAATACTTACCATTTAATCTTATCAATGCAAACGAATTTGCATTTTCATAGATTTGGAACAATGATATTAACTTGCATTACCGACTGTCGGTAAAGCTATAGATATATTGATACCAAGCAAAACAATAGGTTTATCATTCGCCATAGATTATACCTACCTATCTAAGAATATTATTTTTATTGTCTAATTTACAGAACTTCGATGATTTAAATCACAAAAAGTATAATCCAAACTAAAAATATAGGTACCTACACATTTTTTTACAGCTACTTACTTTTTTAGACGTCGGCGTCGTTGTCGTAAGGGTAACTTTGGCATAATTATCTAGGATAATGTAGTATAAAATTTTAAATTATACTTTATACGCATTAACGCATGCGTCGTAATTAATGTGGAAAGAAAAAAAATAGGTTACGAGTAGGACTTGGACCTGCGACCTTTTAATCAGTACACCAGTGTCCTTACCTAGGCCATCGCAGTCATGCCCGGCAAGGTAGAATTTTTCAATAACTTTCTTAACGTCTTTCGGTGACATTTGGCGCCATCTGCTGTTGAAGTGTCAAACTAATGAAGTTTACTTAATAACAATTAATATATTAAATGATCCCACTGATGGGATACAAGCCCACACTGTGAGAGAAAGAAAAACGTAGTATTTAATTCATGGTTTTTGTTTATAACATGGAGAATAATTAAGATTTATTATCGTCTTTTCCAGGTCATGGGTTTATGCTGTAGTTGTTGCGGAGATGATGGCGGTGGTGTGACCGTAGTGGACAACGCATTCAACAATGATGGCGGTGGCTTCCCTCCTCCAGATGGCGGACATGGTGGTCACCCTATGGATATGGCTAGATGACCCACGGAAAACACACGTTGATTGACGAAGCTACGAGTATCAAGCATAGCTGTCTTATTAATTTTAATTATTAATAAAATAAATGTAACTGTTTGATAATTCTTTTAACGATGGTTTTACTACCCGTTGCCAGCGGCCTCGCTCGCATTTTTTTCGATAATAATAAATTCTACTGGTATGTTATGCCGGAATCAACTGTATCCTATGTGTTAACGGGGACCCCCTTAGAGGGCCAAAACCTGCTGGGGTCGTGGGACTGTCTCATGAGGTAACTATGACCCTGGAACGTAAAAGGCTATTGAAGGTTCACCGTGGATTATAGTCAGTACAAGTCTGACAGTATGGGTAGGAGGACTCATTTGACGATTTTAACACGATAAAAAAAACCCATGATTGTGTTAGTCTAGACTATTACCTATCTCTGAGACAAACTTCGAGATTCGTTGAATTGAGTAACAAACAGCAATTCTAAGTTTCGCATTTCTAATACGAGCTGTTGCCAGTGGCTTCGCTCGTTACAAACCCTAATTATCCCACAGGAAGACAAAATTGGAATAAAAACTCTAAAGTAAAACGATCACGGACCATGCCTGGGTCTACCGACGACTTGTCGTGTTCCACGAGCTCCACAAAGAGCTATTACCATGCTCACACACATATCTACTTAAACACACGCACACAAACATAACTAACATCATACACAAACACAATACACATACAGTGACACACACATGCCAAACACACGCACTTATACATAACACAAATTACATGATATACTAACAGTTCTATACTTTGTTCCTTACTGTACTTGTCAGCGCTAGAGTATAAGTTTGAGATATTGTAAACCATAATGGGTGGGATCCTGGTGTCCTGAAACACAGGCTACGAGCCTAGCTTAGGCACCAGTCTTCCACAATATATGATTTAAACTATATAATGTTCTGTCTCAAAACTGTTGTTCTGAATACTGTATATTGTGGTGAGAAAGAAACAATTATTATTATTATTATTAGCAGTCTGACGGGGCCCCCATTGAGGGCGAAACGTCCGCCAGGGTCGCCAAACTGTCAAAATGGGTTTTCGTAACCCTGATACGTAATGGGCAATTGAAAGAGCACGGGGAATTATTTTAGTCCGTACGATTCTGACAGTCTCTTCTACTCCACCCAGGCGGACTCTTTAATGAAGATCATCCTGAAATTTTACAAAACGTTTCAGCTGTACTTAAACAGACATTCATCCCGAAAACAAGACCGTTTCCGAGGAAAACAGCAATGACTTTCTTATGGTAAATAGATAGCGCTAGGAGTTTTTCAAATCACGATAAAATTACGGAAGAAACCAACAATTTTTGTTTACGACATTTATTATTTAAAACATTACCAAAATATGTTTGCAATTTCGAAAAATAAGTAGGTACGTTTTGAAAGATGAAAATGAGTCCTGAAAAGTGGCGGGAGTGGCGTGGATTTTAGTGTGTTGGTATTTATCCAACGATTCTGCAGAGTACTTCGTAAGATTTGTGTGTAATCTCAGATCCGCCGAACGAAATGTAGCAGCATCCGTGGCTGGGGTGCACCTGGAATAAGAAAACAAAATAAAATTTAGGCATTGAAAATTTAGAAAAAAATAAAAATAAATCGCGCTCGCCACGATGATGTCAATCGAATTGCATCACTGTTTCGAAGTAGCAAGGACGACTTTAATTTTTAGTTAGTAGAAATTACAAATCGCGCGTATCGCATCATAAGTAAGCTTGCTTAGTCTAAAAGCTTGAGAATGCCCTGAAAAAGTTAATGCCTGCAAGATCAGAATAAGTCGATAGGCCAAATGTTCTGGGGACCCAGTTATTAGAAATTGCCTTGTATGAAATGAAAGTAATATCCCCTTGAATAGCGGTAAAACAAAGGAAGGAAGTACCTACAATGAACCGGCGCGACGTGTACCTAAATGTAATAATGTCTTTTGTCTTTAAATTGTGTCAGTTTGTGGTTTTAAGGTACCGCAGTTTAAAGTCATTCTTTAAAACCCGTGCGTCATGTTATTTGCATAATAACTCCTCCAGTACCATTAAAACATTCAATTAATTGAAGAAATACATTGTTAGTGAGACGTCAGTAACTAAGATGAGACTATTAATTAAGACTGGTAGAAGAAAAAAACAGTACGGATATAAAAGTCCTAGGAGATCTTTTAGTCGTAAAGCAGCAACTAGATCCAGATTTTTGAAAAACCTTTTTTAGCGTAGGTAGTAAAATATCAAATGAGTCCTCCCACCCAGGGCAGAGCGGGAGGGACTGTCAGACTCGTACTGACTAAAATCCACGGTGTTCTTTAATAGCCTTTACGTTTCTAGTTCACGGTAATTCGTGAGTCCCGCGACCCCGTCATAATGCTGACATTCTTTGAGGCGCACGGGGAGCACAACGCGCCGTCCGTCCGACCATCCGACCATCCGAGCTGTCCGACCATGGACCATGCCCGGGTTGGGCATGGTCCATGGTCGGACAGCGAGTCGCCCATTACTCGCCGCCCGCATGCCCGCGCTTGCGGTGGCCGGAAATCGTCTGCCGACGTCTGTCGCCGTGGGCGTCCCACTGCGGCTGGGGTGAAGGGAGGACTGTTTGAATAACCTTGAATACAGACTGACTGATGATGAAGATAAAACTACAGTCTATAAGGGTCTTACCTTGCCAGGCGTCAGAGAGTTCTGGTGCCTTACGCGCCCAATGTACAGCGGTTCGCCATTGTGGGTGTTGCCAGCAGCAATGGCCCCTACTGGGACCTGGCCGTTGCTGCTGTGCAGCCAACGGACGGCGTGAGGTGAGCAACACAGCACCTGAAGATAACAGTCACATTATGATAAAATTAGGCTTATATACCAGGCAAATGCAAAAACATCTGCAGGCATAGGGTAGGGCAGGAAAAAATAAATAAATAATAAAAAATTCATCATTCCATCAAGACAAGATATCATTTAAAAAAAAAACATTAATTATTATCAACGTGATTGCTGGGTACATTTCAAGAGGAATTACCTACCGAAAACATTGCAATGTGAAATATATTTGCTAACATTAATACACAGTATGTGACTTACTTCAAAGTTATGCACGGGGATTTCCCTTCCTCCATGAGGAACGTAAGCAGAACGATGTTTGATGGCCAGTTTCCCGGGAATGAACTCTCCGCTGTGGTGAGACCTGATGACGCAGAGGGGACTGCCGTCCCAGCCTTCCTTGCCAGCTACGTAAGCTCTGTGCGTCAGAGAAGCTACGTCCGAAGTAGAAGCTGGTACCCATTCAATAGGATCTGTAATGAGAAATTTAGACTTGGTGATCATGATCATAACTTTATAACAAACTAAAAATATTTTTTCCGCGATCGTGGCGTTTGCAACAGCGCCGAAATATCGCAAACACAAAAAAAAATAAACATGGTATATTTACCATAGATTTTAAACGGGATATTTCCCATTTTATATCAATTATGATATAAAATGGGAAATGGTTATTTTTAGTGAACTGCTATTAAGCAGTTCACTAAAAATAACTTTAAAAATCCTCTTTAATAAGATAAGATAATGCGCCAAAAGCTCCAAAAAACTAGCGGCTTCGCCACGTTGTATAGCAACGCCAGACTCTGATCAAGTTAAAACCGAGTGCCTAGCCTTTTAAAAAAATAGTTTTGTATATTTCTTTAAAATTAGTAGGCACTCGGTATATGCCTTGTTTTATTTTGAACTGCTTGTTACCGGCGATATCGCAGCGAGTAACTAGAAAATTATCCCAAGGGAACATTATACAGGGAAAAACGGTATCATTTATGTAATTTCAAACTTAGCAAACATTCTAATTTCCGCATTTATAATACATAGATCAGACGTAAATCAGTAACTTTTATTATACTATGCAGAAATTATTTGACTAACAGATACAATATATTAAATGAAGTCGATGAAAAGAAAATCATCCCAAACATATTTAATAAAAAAAAAACATGAAATCTACTTAATTAAATATTCTATATGACATAGTTGCATGAACAAGAAAATCATCTACATGTACATATTATGACACGACACTGATCACAGATTTATTCTTACGATTATTCCTATTGCGAAGATTATTTTCGAGGACGGCCAGCCCCTTGCCAACTGACGCCGCTCCCTCCCTCAATAAATCAGCCCAAGGATTACTTGGCGGAGGTGGAGGTAGCACATGGACTTCTGCAAATATAAGGAGTACCATGCTCCCTGAATAAATAAGTAATAAATAAAGAAAAGTATGGGGCTTATTATACTACCCTGTGGAACCCCTGTCTAAAATAGTCTTTTTGGATACAAGAATTTAGCCGTTTCTCTGATTTTAACGTTTTAATATTGTGACAAGATTTCTAAGAGGTATTTCGGTAGGTAAATACTACAATGTTTAAAAGTTGGGACATGTTGGCAAGTTAAAAACGAGTGCATGAGCTTTTAAGAATCAATATTTAAATAATGACGGTACTGTAGCTTAACAAAGAATAACTTTCTTTGCATTATAATATCGATACTGTACTCGTTTGACATTATTTTGTCAGTTTTTACCTCGTCTTATCATCGTATTGGCATGTTATTGTCATATTTTGGATTAGAAGGCTGATTGTTTTACAGATAAGTGCGCAATGACTAACAGAAGATTTTACCTACCAATAAAAAGCATATTAATTTACTTACCTTACTCGAAGCTTATTTAATTGACATAAACCCTGCGTTTCCCGCGCTTCGTATTTTTATATATTCTATCTTTTTTATCACGGCACTTCCGCTTGGCAGTGGCAGGGAGGCTTGTTAAGCGAGACCCGCTATTTAAATTTCATTGATTTTCATTACGGCTGACAATTCAAAAAAAAATCAAAAATTCCTTTATTTGTCTGTGATTGTCGGACAATTCTACCAATATGTCAATATGTAATGACAATTTTATGTAGCAGATTTGACTAGTTTCATGTATCATAACCTGTCGTGATGGAAATATGCGACTACCGTCTTGTCGACCTGAATCAACACAGTAACTGTCTTGTCTCAAGACCTCTTCCAAAACTCTTAGGATTGTTAACATTTGCTTTGGTTATAGTGAAGATGTTTTTTGGCTTTTGACCACAGCCCGAGAAAGAGAGATTGTCCGGGCAAGCTCCCTAAGTGATGTCCGACGCATTTGTTGTGAGGAAATGAGCAGGAGGTGTCATGTGTATGGCCAACCGAAGATGACAGTTCTGGCTCCGCCATATCAGATTGTCTATGGCAGCACGAGGAATGATGTAGTTTGACTTCAAGATTTCGTCCAATAGGTTCAGAACTGCTCGAAAGATGAGTCTTCTTTTCGGAACTGCAAAGCTGGCAAATTTGAGTGGACCAACTAGGCTCTGGAGCTCCTTGAGCATCGCGTCGTGCGCTGTTTCCATAACAATTGACAGATTTTGTCTGAAATACTCGGACTTTTTTCGTCGGGAAGACGCTTCTGATTCGTCCATGCATCCCAAAGAATTCTTAGGATCATTAAGTTTTTCGATGGTGTGATTTTCGACTTTTTGTTTGATGAGCTTACCTATCTTTTCTAGAGTTTCAAGCATAATTTTCACATGAGTCCGAAGCTGGACTTCGTCCCTGTGAGCGACAAGGTCAATCGTCCAGAAAAACTATTATCTTGATACCTCGTTGCACAAATGTTCACTCTGGTCGAATCACTCAAGCAAACACGAACAAATTGTGCGCGAACATTTTAGAACCGTTCGCGCCGTACTTTTGCGCGCGCACATTACTAAACTAAAGGTCATCGGGCGGAATCCGACCCGGTCGCGGACATGAATGAAAATGGTCCAGAACGAAAGAGCATAATTCACTTAATATTGTACATGATTATTTTATTTCGAATCCATGGGAGAACAAAGTTATAACTAAAAACATATTTATTCAAAAAATCTCCGTTCATTGTCTTACCGCTTGATTTGTACGTTTTCAGAGTATCTTTTGTTTTTATTGACTAGATGAGATGTACACTAAACTTGATTTTTGCTGCTTGTTTGGAATTTCTTTAATAATAAATGTAATTGATCCGTGTTATATCGCAGAAAACACATAATTACTTTCGGGACTTTTTTTAGAAAGATATCGGGATCTTCTAGAGTTATTCACTTAACTTACCTCGTGTGATATAATAAATAGCACCACACGAGGTAAGTTTTATACTGACATGCTTTAGATATCAGAGTAAAAAAGTAAATACCTTTTTTTATTCAACCGCGTGAGGTCTTATCGATGGGTCGCGGGATATATGTATACCGCGACTCCGGTACACAAAGGGCTACCGAAGGACACCGTGGATTTTAGTCAGTGCAAGTCTGGCAGTCCCTCCCGCCCTGCCCGGTCTGGGAGGACTCATTTGATGATTTTACCACGAAAAAAAAAGGCTATATCGATTTAAACTGTTAAGAAAATGTTGTCTTGTTATCTCACTGAAGAAGCTTTATAGCATAGATAAGAGTGGAGGCAAGGCAACCCCCCCCTTCCCCCCGAAAGTTAAGATATTAACATTCGTATTATTAAAACAAGGTTTACGAAACACCGTAAAATAGTATCGGCACTATCAGGTGTGTGGATGGATTTTAGTCAGTACTTACAAGTCTGTGGGAGGGGTTCGCATCGGCGTCGCCGACAGGAGGACGATGAAGTACTGGGAATCATCCTCAACAGCCGGTGGAACTTCAAGGAGCACTTCCTGCGTTTGGCCCCAAGGCTGAACCGGGCAGCAGGCGCCCTCAGGCGACTCCTGCCCATTCTCAGCGGGCCAAACGCCTCCTGCCGGAGGCTGTACGCCGGTATCGTGCGGTCCATGGCCCTCTACGGGGCCCCCGTGTGGGCCCTGAGCATGCGGACGCGACCAGCAAGGCTGGTCGCATGCCAGAGGGTCATGGCTATCCGTATGATCCGAGGATACCGCACGATCGCCGGCGAATCGGCCAACCTCCTTGCCGGATTATTGCCCTGGGATCTGGAGGCGACCGCCCTCCAGCGCGTCTATGAGTGGCGCGTGGAGGCGCGGCGCCGGGGAGAATTCCCGCTGCCCCGACAAGTCGAGGCGCGGCGGGAAGAGGTCCGGCGCGATCACAGGGCAGTATGGAGGGAACGACTGTCGCAACTGAGGTTCGGGCACGCCACAATCGCGGCGGTAAAACCCCTCTTTGAGGAGTGGCTGGAAAGGCGTCACGGCGTCCTGACCTATCGTATGACGCAGGTCCTCACCGGACACGGAGTTTCGGGAGGTACCTGTGTCGGATGGGGAGGGAAGAAACGCCGGGGTGTCACCATTGCGAAGATCGCCCGGAGGACACAGTAGAGCATACGGTGCAGGACTGCCCCGCTTGGGCAGAGCACCGCCGTGTCCTCACGGCAGCGATAGGCGGAGACCTCTCGCGCCCGGCATTGGTCGAGGCCATGCTGCGGGGCGAGACGGAGTGGGAAGCGGTCGCCTCCTTCTGCGAAGCAGTAATGCTCGATAAGGAGGAGGCGGGCCGTGAGAGAGAGAGGACAGCGTCCTCCCTCCACCCCACCCGCAATGGTAGACGCCCACGGCGTCGGACGTCGCAAGATGATCTCCGGCCACCGTAGGCGCGGGCATGCGGGCGGCGAGTAAAGGGCAACTCGCCGCCCGACCATGGACCATGCCCGGGTCGACGGCGCGTTGTGTTCCACGCGCGCCTCAAAGAGCGTCAGCATAATGACGGGGCCCCCTCTCTAGAGGGCCAAAGCCTGCCGGGGTTGCGGGACTATCTCATTACCGTGACCCCGGAACATAAAGGGCTATTGAAGGACACCGTGGATTTTAGTCAGTACAAGTCTGACAGTCCCTCCCGCCCTGCCCTGGGTGGGAGGACTCATTTGACAAAAAAAGAATATTACGGTTATTTTATACACTTTTAGTCGTTTTATTTGTTGAACCCCCTCCCGATAGGTACTAAAACCTGGCTACGCCCATGGACGCACATAACAGTTCGCTATAGGTACTAGCAACAAATCGATCCCTTTTTTTTTATCGTGGTAAAATCATCAAATGAGTCCTCCCACCCCGGGCAGGGCGGGAGGGACTGTCAGACTTGTACTGACTAAAATCCACGGTGTCCTTCAATAGCCCTTTATGTTCCGGGGTCGCGGTGATGAGATAAGTCCCGCGACCCCGGCAGGCTTTGGCCCTCTAGAGAGGGGGCCCCGTCATTATGCTGACGCTCTTTGAGGCGCGCGTGGAACACAACGCGCCGTCGACCCGGGCATGGTCCATGGTCGGGCTGCGAGTTGCCCTTTACTCGCCGCCCGCATGCCCGCGCCTACGGTGGCCGGAGATCGTCTTGCGACGTCCGTCGCCGTGGGCGCCAACCACCGCGGGTGGGGCGGAGGGAGGACATAGTCCTCTCCCTCACGCGGCCCGCCTCCTCCTTCGCGAGCATTACTGCTTCGCAGAAGGAGGCGACCGCTTCCCACTCCGTCTCGCCCCGCAGCATGGACGCAACCAATGCCGGGCGCGAGAGGTCTCCGCCTATCGCCGCCGTGAGGACACATCGGTGCTCTGCCCAAGCGGGGCAGTCGCACCGTATGCTCTACTGTGTCCTCCGGGCGATCTTCGCAGTGGTGACACCCAGGCGTTTCCTCCTTTCTCCTTAGACACAGGTACCTCCCGAAACTTCCGTGTCCGTTGAGGACCTGCGTCATGCGGTAGGTCAGGACGCCGTAACTCCTATCCAGCCACTCCTCAAAGAGGGGTCTTACCGCCGCGATTGCGGCGTGCCCGGCCGTCGGTTGCGACAGTCGTCCCCTCCATACTGCCCTGAGATCGCGCCGGAGCTCTTCCCGCCGCGCCTCGACTTCTCGAGGCAGCGGGGATACACCTCGGCGCTGCGCCTCCACGCGCCACTCATAGACGCGCTGGAGGGCAGTCGCCTCCAGATCCCAGGGCAGAACAAATCGATCCCTTGCGATATTTTAAGATGAAATAAGAGATTGATCAAGCAGAAAAATTTTTTTTTTTCAAAATCCCTCAACCCACAAGAATGCGCCCCATACCATTATAAACAAGACACATTTAGCTATATATCCTCACATTTTCATTTAATGTCCGCCGTGGGTTTTTTTCCCGTACTTCGCGCCCGTTTACCTTTAGTGAAAATGTTACCAACGCATGTAACCAGCTTAGTACGTGCACTTTCTGAAATTCTCCACAAAATATTCGCGAACAAATGTGCTGCACACTATTTTGGTGTAAACGTACCATTACGTTTGGAACGCCGCTTGTGTTTGCCTTTCTTTTTGTCCTTCTTCTTGCGACGACCCTTCTTTCCTTTGCCTCCGCTGGACGAGGAGCTACTGGAACTCGAGCTGCTAGAACTCGAGCTACTGGAACTACTTCGATTCCGGCACTTCTTCGGTTTAGCAATTCCTGAAAGAATATCACACTAATCGCCCTATCGGCGTTTTAACCATACCGAATATAAACCGTTAGGACTTTTTCCACTTATGCACTTTTTAAATTATACAGTTTTAAGGTAGCCAAGTGTCTGCTCAACACGACCATTTACGGCTGGAAAAAGACCATAATAGTGAACATGATGCCAATGAAACACTGTTGCCAGATTAACTGCAGTTCACCCCTAATCTTCTCAAAAAAAGTCCAAACTTGGGGGGGGATTCCCAAAATGCACTGAAATCAAAATGGCGGGTCTCACTTAACGAGCCTTCGTATCACTGCCAAGCGGAAGCGACGTGCTAGAATGAGATAGATAAATAAAAAGTGAGTGTATAAAAACGTGGGAAAAATACGAAGAGTCTCAAATAAATAAGCTTCGAATAACGGTCAAGTCAAATTGGATAATTACCTATACAAGAAAATTGAGAAATAAGATTTTAAACAAGGTATTTTAAAAAGGCAAACAAAGAGAACTATCGTGCCTTTTCATTTGTACAGTTTTCCTTTGTAAACTGTATGCGATATGATAAGCGCCGCCATTTTATTCGTTTTTCATAGCCCGAATCATAATGGCACGGAATTCTTCACTTTTCAATCAATTTGAATCAATTTTGCAGCCATAAATGAAATAATACAGAATTTGATGATGATCATGATGATGATTCTACCATCTAACCGATTGCAGCCACAGCTAATGCACTAAGTGGCTTTCTAGTCTGTTTGTTGCTGAGCAGATGATGTGTACCTTCGACAACAGTCACAACTGGTGGTGGCTGCGGAGGTTGTTGGTAGATGTAGTTGGTAACATAAGTAGGCTGCGTAGGCTCTGGTGGCGGCTGCGGTGGCGGAGGCTGGTACACCGGCATCATTACCGGGGTCGGCACGTAAGCGTAAGACCCACCAGGTGGTGGTGGTGGTGGTGGATGGCCATGGCCAGTGTAGTAAGGTGGAGGCGGTCCGTGAGGAGGATCTAGAAGTGGTACAGTCAGATATTATGTATTAACTGGTTTTATCATTGGAATTGTTAAGATAAGCTCACCTTTGTGAAAAAAATGTTCGATTATAGTTATATTGTAAATTTTTGCACAGAATATAGAATATATATTGTTGGTTCTTACTTTACACACACCAAGTTCAGTGACAATACTTAGTACTCGATATTTGTAATCAAAGCATAAGGATAACATTGGTTCAAGTGCTTACTGATGATTCATAATTTCGTGATATAAGACCTATTTGCCGTTAAATTAAAGCTCATCGGAGATGTTAATTGATGTTTGCATGAAAAATATATTAACATTTATCCTCATTAGGATAGAGATACGAACAATATTTAATTTTCTAGAATCTACGTTTCGTAATAATACATTCTTTATCACAAATAACCATATCGTACTAAGATATCAATAAGTAGGTATACAAATGCACTTTTAATTTTCAGATAATTTACAGCACAAACTGTAAAAAAAAAACTATAAGAAAACTATAGGATAAGGTACTCACGGGACATGGTGGTAAATTATTTGATATTTAACAAAAATAAACAATGTACAGAACTGTTTGTTTTACAGGTGTTCAAAACCTCACTGGAGTTTTCAGTTGTTTATCATTTATTTGTAACCTATCATCTGATTCACACCCTTATCATATCGGTTATAACTTCGACGCATTTCATGATTAGATAAAAATGTACTTCGACTTCGGCACAATACCGAGCTGAAATGTTTGTTTTATTGTATTTGTATAGATCCTATGAAACATTTCCAATATAACCTGACTTCTCAATGAATCGAAAGTTTTCACAATGCGAGTTCTACTTATACCAGAAATGTATTGCACGAAACGTTGTCGTAGGTACCGGATATTCTTAAAAAAAATGGTGAGGTTGATTCATTGCATCGAATTTTTTTCTGAAATAAGTTAATTAAACACCATACAAATAACAGATTAAACTACAACAGGTGCAACGAAAGATCCTTGTGGTACTCAATGGGTTTCACACTCATTTACTTTACAAGAAAATATAAAAGCAAATTCAAGATTCATCTTCTTCTTCTTCTAAATATATATATATAAAACTCAAAGGTGACTGATATAGTGATCTATCAACGCACAGCCCAAACCACTGGACGGATCGGGCTGAAATTGGCATGCAGGTAGATGTTATGACGTAGGCATCCGTTAAGAAAAGATTTTGACAAATTCCACCCCTAAGGGGATAAAATAGGGGATGAAAGTTTATATAAATCTTCTTAGATTTTCGACTGATTACGCGAGCGAAGCCGCGGGCAAAAGTTAGTTTAAATATTTAGGATGAAGTGTGTTCTTATGAAAACATTATAATATATATTATAATTATGTCATTTCGTCTTCAAATATTATAATTTCTTTGTATAACCTTCTCGAATGCCAGTGTCAAAGACAGATTTTTCAGAAAAGCTGTAGCCTAAGCCGCGTACTTTGTTTCAAGATTATCATGATTAATAAAAAATGTTTGGTATGGCGTGGTCTAAGATGGAAGGACCAACTCTAAAATAATACGGTACAAAGATCCACTGTCAACCATGTATAACTTAATAAATGATACTTAAAGCGACATCTATTGTATTTAACTTGTACTATCAAGAAAATATTTTCAGCCTGAAGTGATTGTGAAATCTAGCTGATAACATAGTTTTTCATGTTAGTGATAAAACAATAATGCTCGTTAAAAATAAAAGATCTGATACGACAATAATTACTACTGGAACAACATTAAGGATGTCATTGAGTAGAGGATTGGGTACTTTAGAAGTAATTACCAACTTTGCTTAAGTGAAGACTCATGTAAAATCGTAAATCAATGATTAATTACCTACATATTGATATCTTTTCAATTTGGGAGAGAGTAGAAGTTAACTAATGTCTGGCATATTTCTGTGAACCTTTAGATATGATAGTGGTATCTTCCAACTTAAAAATGTTCTACAGTTACTTTTGGCCATTTAACTTAGTCAGCAATATTTTTGGATTACCCAAACCTAAAATAACAGATAATGGAGAATCTATGATGATATATTTGTTTCTAAAGCTCTGGTCTTTGGTAATTGCTATAGCTTTAATCAGCAGCTTCATATTTGCAATAGATAAGTTAATTGACTTTGATGTAAAAAAGGAAATGGAAATAATATCTGATTCTATTGACTTAGCTGTAAATATAATGATTTTAATAATTAACCTTATAAACAATGAAACAATAAGCATCCGTATACAGGAAATGTTTGATGCCATTTTCAAGGATGTAAAATTGAATAGCAATGTTCTTAAGTTCTTTGCTTACAAGATGTATCTGTGGTATTTTACACCGATGGTTATATTCATTGTCCTAATTGTTATGGAAATCTTAAACAAATATCCACCTTTCATTCTTGTAATACGAATTCCAACGTTTTTGTCAATAATGCATTTGATTATGCACTTGTTTGTATTATTAGCACTCGTTAAAGTGATAAATCATCAGTTATCTAGAATATTAATTTATAATGACAATTCGGGGGACCGTAAAATGATTTTCAAGGAAAATATGGGAGTACGACGCATCATTCAGTACGTGGTTAGTCCTAACATAGAATTTATCTCGATCTCGCACAGTTTGATTTGAAGTTTCTGTGTAAACTGTATGACGACTTAAGTACCTGCGTTCATCTTTTGGAAAAATGCTACGGTTTACAGGTAATTGTATTTTATTCATACAATTATCATCTCCCATTGTTTCCTCTGCTGGACTATAGGGTTCATCTCTGCAAAACTGAGTAAACTGTGGACCGCATGCAAGTGGCTACCTGATTTCCTTTACATTACAAAGGTACTGTATGAGTAATGTAAAATTTTTCGAAAACCCTCAAACAATGTTTATCAAAACGCACAATATCCTGCAATGATAATTTTAGCAACAATGTTTTTTTCGACGTGTTGTTTTAGAAGCCTATCTACCTATAAAGAAATCGCAACCATTCATTGTATGTAATTGTTTCCAGATTTTCTTATCAATCTGGTTGATGTTCACAAGTGGAGTGGTTGGAATGACAGTTATTGTGTCCAATCAGGTATGATATGCATTTTCTTTCAATGGTCATACTAACTAGCCTAGTTTAGTTTGTTAGCCAAACCACATCGCTTATAGTTTTAGCCTTGCAATTCACAGCTGGACATACGCCTTTTCCAAGGAGCGCCCCAGGATCACGGTTTGCCGGATTTTTTATGAATTTTCTGACCCTTCTTTAGGGTAAATCTTTTAAAAAAATACATTTCTAGCGAATCTTAAGAGCTTCACGTGTTACCTTATTTAAAGTGCAACTAGTTTGTACAAACCCCGTATTTCTTAAGACTACTGTTTTTTGTGTCCTTTTGCTATACATCTCTTCATTTTACAGGCGTCAGTCAAATGGTTTGTGATGGTTAAGAGCGTTTTGCCTTTCTTCTGGTGTTTTATCGCTTGTTACATTAACGATCAAATGAGTAAAGAAGTGGACCAGACCATTACTCTTATTATCAAGTGCTTGATCGACTTCCGATGTGGTATGTATATTATACACTTATCAATACTAGAATACAATTTATTTGAAGTTTAATGTGTTATGTTCGTGAACGGGCACTGTCAGTTGGGACTGGTCATCTCTTAGCTGCAGTTTATTTTAATTTAGATCATTTTGTTTCTGAATTGTCTTTGTTCTTGCTACATCGTTCTCACATAATGTACAATCTCAAAATGAATGATGTAACAAAGGTTTTGTAATAATTATGGCGATCTAAAAAGAGTGTCCATGGAGTTTCTTGCCCGTTCTTCTCCATAGAGATCTACTCCTTGGGATGGGCATCTACGGTACTTTCAGTTTTTATTGTCTTGTGATTGGGACTATAGCACCATTATTTTGTAGTATTGTATTTTGACTTTATTTGTCTTTGACAATTCAAAAATGCCTGTAACTGGCTTATTTGAAATAAATGCTTTGATTTTGATTGTGATTTTGAATAAAACCGTATGAATTTAAAGAGACTAGGTAATGTCTCTCATTCTTTCTTACTGCTAATTTACCTCCAAATGTGATGAACCAGATTGCATCATCATCATGATTGAGTTTTCCGGTATCAATTTTGTTTTTTCTGAAGATAAATTATTTTATCCAAATATTATCACACAGTTAAATCATCTATTCATATTTTTATTTCAGTTCAGTTAAGAAAGCCTGTTTTGGAGACGTTTAAAGAACTCGTAAGCAACGATCGTCTTCAATTCACTGCGTGCAGTTTGTTCGAATTAAGTTACTCCATGTTACTTGGCACTATGCTTAATGTCCTTACTTATAGTATCATCTTGATCCAGATGCTTTAGACCTATAGGTATAGAAAGAGTTGGTGAGTTATGTGTATTATCAATGTCTTTCGTGTTGAACTGTGTGATGTAGATATTAAAGAGTTTTTAACTTGATCTCTTTGATTGTTTTGAATGTGTTATTAAACGAATAACATGCTTTAAACTCCAACTTAAATAATAGGTACGCACTAAGAAATGACACAAATTCTATAAAAATAATCACTCATAAAAATAATTTATTAGAGATTCTACAAATACCTAACCTTAAAACATCACATGTTGTTTAAACATAAATTATTAAAAAATAAGCTCTTATTCTACATACTAAGCAATTTCACAACATTCAAATTGTTTTACAAATAGGACATTCACTTGTCAGTCATTTCTGATTGATAATCTGATTAACACTTTAAAATCATTCTCATCTCGTATTATCTTATTGGGAACTTCCCAAAATTTCACGTTGTGTTTTTCCAACAATTGATAAATGTAAGTTAATATTTTTGTTTTGATCTGAGGGACCAGCAATATTAGCTACATATTTTGATGTATGTATGTGTACGTAGAGTCTTTTAGATCTATGCACATATAAACTAGTACAGTAGAAGTTTTCTTTACATAACTTGTCTGATGGTGTAGTAAATCATCCATGAAAATGTATACGTGGCAAAACACACGTGCGGCCATGTTTTGTTTTAAATTACTTTGATACTGTCGCTTCGCAGGATACAATGTTGCTTAACCAAAATGATTGGTGAAAGAGGTTCTTTCAAATTGCACCTCAACACCCAGTTTCTAGGCTTATTATTACATTCCTTAGAGTCAATTTTCTGATATGTTTTTCTAACTCGCTCAAGAATTCAATCGCTCCAACAGCCACCAGTTGGTCAAATTCATAGCTAGGGTTTTAGGTTTAGTCTCATGACGTTAATTAAAATAGTTTTTGGCATATTATGTTCTTTCCAGTTATCTTGTATTGTTAGTTGACATGCGACGTCGATGACGTGTGTAGGAAGAGAGTGCACGTGTGTCTGTTCGCAATCTTGTCCTTTGCATAGTTTTTGCTGAATTTGGTGATGCAGCTAATTAAATTTTCTAACTACGTCGGTATCTTCGGTTCATCAACAATGCAATGTCAAAATATTTCTCTTATTTAACTCCCGACGGCAATATCTAATACTGACTTCAATAGCTTACAAAGACATACTATAAATCCTGGATTATCTATGCTTGCTCTGTCTACTCAAGCTCTTGGTCGATCCTTCGGGTTGTCAGGTGGTCCATAAGGTCTCTCATAAGGAGGAGGACGATACGGTTTCTGTTCTTTCTTTTCTCCTGGGCCTGACATGTCTGAAACAAAGACGAAAGGATGTTAATGACCGTTTAAAGATTAACGATATTTCTATACAATTATTTTTAAAGGAAAAGTATTAGTTATGCCAGTGGCCGATGAATATCGTTTTTAAGTTATTTTGTTTCGTAAAGATTGTATAGGCTATGCACGTGTGAATGTTTTTAAATCATTCGGAAGTCACACGTGATAATGATACTATTGGTATGCAACAAATAAAAGATTTTACTGAGAGACTGTTCTTTTCAACGTGAATCAACACTGAATATTCTAGTCCAATGGAGTCCAGTTACGAGTATATCGGAACTTCATCATCATCATCATCAGCCTTCAATGTTCCCACTGTTGGGACACAGGCCTCCTCTCTGTGAGAGGGAGTGGGCCATAATCCACCACGCAGGCCCAGTGCGGGTTGGTAGATGTATCGGAACTTGTTTTTGGAAATTTGCAGCTAAATCTAAAATAAAAGACTTAGTTGATGTTATTGAGGTACAAAACTATCAAATATTGTTATAATTTGTCAGTGCATAGCCAACATACCGTTCCCAAATCTCTAGAGTCCAAATTCAAATACTTGGGAACTGTATGTGCCAATGTGTATCAAAGCTAAACTCTTGTTTGGTAGACTTTCTATTTTCCAATGGAACGTCTTAACTATCCTATAAGATCACACTTTGGATTCCAGGGTTAATACACACTTTCTTGTACCTATACAGAATTTCCTGGTAATATTAGGGCCCGTTCTTTCTGATGGGCATTCTAAGCAACTGCTATGGAGCCCGATATTTTTAGGGGCCTAGTGTTCCTCTGTGAATCATAACAATTACCATCGTCTCATAAACAAAACCTAACAAAACCTATCCCAGTGGGTTACAAAATATTCAAGTTTGCTTTTGCATTCTACCTTCTTAATTTATATATATTTTAGATTCTCTTCATGTCTCTAGTAACGTATATTTTTGTACGAATATTTAATGATCATGGACAGTGGGAGCCCTTTTCATTCTAATGTGTTGAGGGCCTTCATTAGGTTAAACATTGTACTGGTAATTTGTGATAAGAAACAAATAATTTATTTAGGTTCAGAGCAACACGTTAATAAAAAGTGGGCGAAAATCTCGACTCATAATAAACAAAACTTAGCATAATCACCCGATAATGTTACAACTGCTGGGACACAGGTCTCCTCTCAGTGAGGGCTGTAATCTACCACGTGGTCCCAGTGCGGATGGTATCGTCTTGTATCTTAAATATGAAATAATTTTAAAATTTATAAAATGGGCTTACCTGTTTATGCTTTTCTTCTCGGCAGCAAACTTCACGTTTAACAGTTATTTGGTTACTAAATCTTTGGTGATGTTTGTAGTTTATAAATACAGCTGAGATAACACCTGTCCGCATTTTATCTTGAACGTGTTATCTCTGAAGAAAAAGCTTCATGCACTTGGGATTCCCTGATCTTCAAATGTCTAGAATTGAATGATTACTCATCCTTGGGTTTCTTTTTAATTTATGTCTGTTTTGATCAATTCTTCATAAATATCGCATACTATATTTTCGAAACAGATACAAATAATACATACGAGAACTCTGTCTTTATCTGTTATTTATATTTACCTATACTTATTTTTACCGAATTTTAAAAGAAGCATTATTTGTTAGATTGCTTAGGAAAGTTTAATATGTGTATAGGACACGTTACTATGCGATGTCGGATACGTAACAACCATACGGGTCAGGTGGCGCAAGAAAATAATTAGTTGAGCCTCCAAAATGGATTGGATGACCGATGGAACAAACTAGTAATTCCACATTTCATACCACAATATCATAATCATAATAATGTTTCTGAGCTCCAAAGTCGACCTCGACCCCAGTAGAACCAATAATATGTTTAAATGGACATGGACAGCACAAGACGTATTCTGCTTCTGCTATTGTTAAACAGACGGAGAGAGAGGTTGAATAAAAAAGATGCTAAAAGATAATATTGAACTGTCTAGAACGAGACTGATTTACGTTAGTGAAGTATGTACCAGAATTTTACAAGGCACAGCGACGTGCAAAGTTGCTGCGTCGTCAACGTACGCTTCCACGTTACCATCGTTCCACGTTGACGACGTCGTGACGTGGAGATGTGGCCAGGCTTTTACTCGATGACGCATATTTTTCCCAAGCAGTAACATTGTCACAGTAAGCGGTGTTACTGGAAAGGAATTAGGTCCAAAAACTGCACGTAAAGAATGACTGAAGGGAAGCTAGCTTTAAAAAAACTGACTTTAACGTGCTTTAACTTAAATTGTACAAATCGTGAAAATATTTGAACCAGCATGTTGTCAGTACGAGTCTGACAGTCCCTCCTGACCCACCCTGTGTGGAAGAACTCATTAGTTTGCCACGTAAAAAAAATATTTTTTCTGAACCTGACTGTACCTAATTTCTTCAAACTTGTTTTGATATTTGTTTTGAAATGTGGGAATAGAAACAAAAGTCGGAAATAAACTAATACCAAATGGTATTAGCTCTTGGTATTGTATGGGAATAGATCAGTAATTGAACATCCCAACTAGCAAAAGAACGTGATTATGATTTTGTTACGTTTTTACGCATAAATCGCTGTAGACGGTAATATAATCTACTGTTGTTTGCATACATTTGAAGGTGGAGATAGAGCGAAAAGGCATTTTATATATTTTTATAGATTGTGAGGTGGTACTATCCTTTGCGTCACGCGTTTCGCCTCCTCCTTCGCTAGCATGACTGCTTCTCAGAAGGAGGTGGTGTGGGTGTTACCTGAGGGCGAGTTTGGTCGGTTTCTTGACATAGCTATACAATATAAAAACACATCGATTTAGAACCTCCATTCTCTCTGTTTCTGATTTTCCAGATCAATAAAATTCTCTTGTCCATATTCACCTAATCCAGCGTTTCCCAACCTTTTTCAGCCACGGATCGGAACAGTAATCAAAAAGGTCGCGCTGAAAAGCACGGTTTAAAATGACACGCATACAATATTAATTCTACGGACGACCGCTCGCCACACTGGACACGTCCGCTCGCATCAAAATTCAGAATTTATATGCATCGTGCGGCGCGGAACGCGTCTCCTTATATAGGAGTCGGGGAGGCGTGGCCCGCGTGTGCCGCAAACGGTTCAAGCCAAATCCGACTTTCGGCGCTACAGGTTACGGCGCTGAATCCACTGCGGGTAATGCAACGTGTGTTCGCGGTTCTACAGAACAACGTCTATGAATAAAACTGAAAAATAAGATTTTTTTGCTATGTATTTTTCCAGGATAAAAAGTATCCTATTTTATGCCCAGGATAATAAGGTATAATTATACCAAGTTTCATCGAAATCGAACCGTTAGTTTTCACGTGATGCCTGCACATACAGACAGACAGACAGACAAAAATTTTTTTAATCACATATTTGGGTTTGGTATCGATCCAGCAACACCCCCCGCTATTTATTTTTTCAATATTTTCAATGTACAGAATTGACCCTTCTACAGATTTATTATAATATGTATAGATTTTGTTTAAAAAGTCTTTTCAATGGATCGGTTTCTGATGTTACAAGCACACTTTAGACAGACTGACAGAGTGATTTGTAATATTATTAGATCTTAAGAAAATCCGTGTTTTTTGATAGTGTTGAAAGCCTGTCACTTTTGTTTTATCTTTTAAGGAATTTCCTTGTTTACGTTTAGTTCTGTGATATACATATGTATAGTAACTGGCAATTTTTACATACATTTTTAAAACAGTAAGAAGACAATCCTGTTTAGCTTCCAAATCAAAAGCTAATTCAAATAAAACTCCTGACGATCAAAAACTGAATGACTCCTGAAGATCAGGTCATGTCTGTCCTAAAAATGGGACGTCACCAGAATGACGAAAGATCTGGATTAAAATTCATAGAGCTGACAAAAATCTGACGGCGCTCCCGCGCAATGCAATCTGGCAGCCAAAGCCTGCCGGGATCGGGGTTTTGGGACTGTCTCAACAGATGGTTTATGATTTTACCACGCTTTTTATATATCAATGTATATGAGTTTATATTTTTGTAAACGCACCCACGATACAGGAAGAAATTCCTAGTGTGGCGCAACGTTTTTTTTAAAAAAAGAAAATACTCATAAAAGCTACAAAATTACTAACTAACACGGTAAAAGTAAAGATAAAAGCTACATGTATAATCTTCTACTCGTGAGTTGTGAAATTCAACCATAGATCAACTTAATCACGTAGTCCTCTGTGGGATCAATGGGCTGCGATCCACCATTATGTGTCACATACCTACCTATCTTCAAATTTTTGGATCTAGAACATCATCATCATTTTAGGGTTCCGTAGCCAAATGACAAAAATTATACACAAAAACTGCCAGATAGACGGTATTTTGTTTGTGTTTGAATTTGTTGAATTATAATGGAGGAAACTACAAATAAAAAGATTGCATTTTCACACTGACTTCACAATTTAATATCACTATTTTTCTTTCGTAATACTATTCGTAAGTACGATAAAAACATATGACTTTTTGGTGAACCACGGGCAAAAATTATTTCCCGTGGTAAGTACACCTAGGCGCGGGCCACACAGAAAAGACGTAAGACGCAGACGGGGCGGAGACATACGAGTATGTCTCTTCGGCGTCTCTTTCATACAAAATGTATAGAAGCGTCGCGACGTAAAGCACACAGAAGAGACGGGTCGCGGGCGCGACTCTCATGCATTTTCGCCCGTCGCGTCCGCGACGCCTCCTCGTCTTACGTCTTTTCTATGTGGCCCGCGCCCTAGATGAACCAAGCGGGTGGACCACGGGCAATAAACGAACTTGTTGTATCTAGCTATTTCACTTTTTTTATTTTTATCATGGTAAAATCATCAAATGAGGCCCTGGGAGGAAGGGCAGGGCAGGAGGGACCGTCAGACTTGTACTGACTTAAATCCATGGGGACACCATGGATTTAAGTCAGTTCAATAGCCCTTTACTTAGCCCCGGCAGTCATTGTGCTGACACTCTTTAAGGCGCGTGGAACATAATGCGCTGGCGACCCGGGCATGGTCTATGGTTGGACAGCGAGTCGCCCATTACTCGCCGCCCGCATGCTCGCGCCTACGGTGGCCGGAGATCGTCTCGCGACGTCCGTCGCCGTGGGCGTCTACCATTGCGGCTGGGCTGTGAGGTGGATGCTGACCTCTCCCTCACGCGTCCCACCTCCTCCTCCTTCTCTAGCATGACTGCTTCGCAGAAAGAGGTAGCTATTCCACTTGGGGACTTAGAAAATTAAATGGTATTGTTGATACAACGGTGAAGGAAAACATCGTGAGGAAATCGGTATGTCCTAGAACCAAAAAAAATCGAAGACATGTGGCATCGATCAACCGGCACTGAGCCCTCGTTCCCCACCCACTCTCTCTCACAGTGAGGAGGCCTGTGTCGCAGCAGTGTGAACATTATAGGTTGATGATGATGAGTTGTGACCATGGTTTTAGTCGGTTTATTTTGTATAGCAACTATGATAAAACAAAATAGTAAATTAAGCCATTCATCCTGAGATTATATACTTCATTCATTTCCGATTGTTTTCACGAAAATCTCGACAATATTACGAGAGAATCAGTATCACGTCATACATATCAACCAATCGGATAAAAGAAAAAGTCAGAAGGTGTTTAGGGGGCGTCAACAATTGTCTCGTCACTGATAACCGCCCCAGATATTATAAAAAAAAACTGTTGGTAATCCATTATCAGGGAAAATACCAATACGTGTAAATAGTGTGGATAAACCCAAGGAAATTGGAAAAACTGAATGTCAGATTCCTCTCAGATTATAACACAGATAAAATATCTGAACCGACAAGTTTAACTCTCAGTAGTACTCTTTTGGGAAGCACGGTCGATCAGTCTCGTTATGATAAAATGCGACAAAGCTGAGGCAACCTGAAACATAACGATAACGTAGAAGTAGTATTCCCGCAGTGGGAGGAGTGGAAGGGAGTGTCAGATTCATACTGACTAAAACCCACCCGGGGTGTGAGAAGGATTGCCTCCTCCTTCACGCGGTTCGCCTCCTCATTCGCGTTTGTTACTACGTCACGTCATGGAAAGAAGTATTAATAATAAGACTGCTTCCCATGCCTCTTCGCTCAGGTTTCTGCCGCCAATCGCGGTGAGGTGAAGACACCGTCGCTCACGCCACAATCGCGGCAGTAAGACCCCTCTTTGAGGAGTGGTTGGCTCATCTTTTGCCTGACGCAGGTCCTCATCGGACTAGGATGTTTCGGAAGGTTTCTGTTTCGGATATTCGGGACAAAACGCCCGGGTGCCACCGCTGGGCTGATCGCCCAGAGTACATGCTGGCATCCGGTGGAGATCTGCCCCGCCTGGGCAGAGCACCGCCGTACACGGAGGCGATAGGCGACGGCGACCTGAGCAAAGAGGCATGGGAAGCAGTTTACAGACGGCGTAGTAACACATGCGCCCAGCATTAGTTGAGGCCATGCTGCGGGGCGAGGACGAATGGGAAGCAGTCACATCCTTCTGTAAGGAGGAGGCGAAATGCTTGAGGTAGAAGATCACCACCGCAGGAGACGCCGACGGCAACGGACGTCGTGAGGTGATTTCCGGACAGCGTATGCGCGAGCATGGATGCCTGGGTAGACAGTGCATCGTGTTCCACCGGCGCCTCAATGCTGGTCAGCAATCTGATGGGATTGAAGGAAAGCTATTGAAAGTGGATTTTAGTCGGTAGGAATGTGACAGTCCCTCCAGCTCCGCCCTGGGAGGAATGATTCATATGATGATTTTACCAAAACAAAAAGGTGAGAATGCCGCTTACTGATTTATTTCAGTTATGACTAAGTTTCCAATCATTTCCGGTATCTGAGCACCTATACTAGAAACGTTCTTAGAAGATACAAAGATAGATTGGCAACTAAAACCTATTTTGATATAAAGTAAGATAAGGAGCTTGAATCAAGGTGTTAGGTATAAGCAAAATAGGTACTCAGAGGTGTCAGCAAGTCAGGGTAACTGACAAGACAGGGCCATTGTATTATTGTATAGTCGTGAGGGTGCTTATTATAAAGAAGGATGTTGTCGGTACAGCAGACAGGTCGGTACTGACCTGTGCTGGTCGGTGCAGGCAAAATAAACCCATGTTTATCTTTAACCCGCACCTCCTACCTGTCTGTACCGATAACCTGCTTAGCTTATCAAACTCACAGTAAACCTTAAAACCAGAGGTTTTATCACGATTTTGATCTATAAAATTAATTCCTCCTTCGTACACTAGAAGCGTTTTCAGGGTTCCGTACCCAAAGGTCCGGGACCCTATTATTAAGACTCTGTTGTCTGTCTGTCCGTCTGTCACCAGGCTGTTTATCTTACGAACCTTGATAGTTAGAGAGTGGAAATTTTCACAGTTGACGAACTCGTATTTCTGTTGCCGCTGTAGACGTATTTCTGTTATTGTATAATAACAAATACTAAAAAACAGAATAAAAGAAATATTTAAGGGGGTGGTGTAAAACTTCACGTTTGTTGAATGAGAACAACAAACTTTTGTTTTGTTTTTCGATCGATTTTACTCGATATTGATAACGGCATCAGGTAGGCTCTTGAAACATTCACAGAATATGTAAGTATATTTACTTTCAAAATAAATAGTTAAATTAAAATAAAATAACTGAATATTTGGGGGCCTCCCGTACAACAAACCTTTGCCATTTTTTTTTATAGAAAATTGAACAAAACCCTTCGTGCGAGAGTCCTTCATGCACTTGACCTGCTTGTTCATCATCATCATCATCAGCCGGAAAACGTCCACTGCTGAACATAGGCCTCCCCCTTAGACCGCCACGCCGAACGACAATTCGCCACTTGCATCCATCGGTTGCCCGCGACCCTCACGATGTCGTCGGTCCACCTAGTGGGAGGCCTACCTACGCTGCGTCTTCCGGTCCGTGGTCGCCACTCGAGAACTTTTCTTCCCCATCGGTTGTCAGTTCTACGAGCGATGTGGCCTGCCCATTGCCACTTCAACTTGCAAACTTTATGAGCTATGTCGGTGACTTTGGTTCTTCGCCGGATATCCATGTTCCGGATTTTATCCCGCAAAGAAACTCCGAGCATAGCTCTTTCCATCGCTCGTTGAGTGACTCTTAGTCTCTCTAAAAGGCCAGCAGTTAGAGACCACGTTTCAGAGCCATATGTCATCACTGGCAACACACACTGGTTAAACACCCTTGTCTTGAGACACTGTGGGATTTTCGATGAGAAGATATCACGTAGCTTCCCAAACGCTGCCCATCCGAGTTGGATTCTTCGGGCTTGTTACTTAGTTTCAAAGGCAAAACTTAGTATATAATTGTTTTTTAGGGTTCCGTAGTTCCGTACGTCCGAATACAAAAACGGAACCCTTATAGGATCACTCGTGTGTCCGTCTGTCTGTCGCTTACAGTCAATTATCTCCGAATCTACTAGACCGATTGAGTTGAAATTTGGTACTTACACATATCAATTCCTGTGACCCAAGCACAGAGGTGTGACGTGAATAGATGAAATCTGTATGTGGGAGGTAATTTTTGGGGGGGGAAGGGGAACATTAAAAAAAAATAATTGAAAACTGCATCGTGTGACATATCAAATGAAAGGTCTTGTTGAGAAGATCTTAAATGTATTTTTTTTGTAATTTAAAATAAATAGTGTCCAAGTTATTCAAAAAAATAGACGAAATTTGACCATTCCCCCCCCCCCCCCCCCTTATCTCCGAAACAACTGAACCTAAAATTTTGAAAAAAATACAGAAATTAGTTTTCTACTTATAGATTATAGGAAAACCTATAAGAAGTCCATATCTGTATATGGGAGGTAATTTTTAGGGGGAAGGGGAAAATTAAAAAAAAATATTGAAAACTGCACCGTGTGACATATCAAATGAAAGGTCTTGTTGAGGCAAATGTATTTTTTTTGTAATTTTAAAATAAATAGTTTTCAAGTTATTCAAGAAAATAGACGAAATTTGACCATTCCCCCGCCCTTATCTCCGAAACAACTGAACCTAAAATTTTGAAAAAAATACAGAAATTAGTTTTCTACTTATAGATTATAGGAAAACCTATAAGAAGTCCATGATATTAAAATAACATGGTAAATCACTCAATATTGTGCGTACCAATTTGGGTCAGATTTAAAAAAAACGTGATAGGTAACATCGTACGGAACCCTCTTCACGCGAGTCCAACTCGCACTTGGCCGGTTTTTTAGGATCCTTAAACCGTGCCTACTTTAGGAGTACTTGAAATAACCGCAAGCATGTTATTATATATTAATATCGACTAATCGCCGACTGCTTACCGCCTAGTGATCGACTGCTGGTAGACTAGTCGTCGACTGCTAACCGACTAATTGCCGACTGCTGATTCGAATCCGAATCTCTAATTTCTAGTATCTCCTGAATATTTACTTTTTTTTTTATCGTGGTAAAGTCATCAAATGAGTACTCGTACCTACTACTGTCAGACTTGTGCTGACTAAAATCCACGGTGTCCTTCAATAGCCCTTTACTTTCCGGGGTCACGGTAATTCGTTCGTCCCGCGACCTCCTGAATATTTACTTACGGCAACAAATTCAATTTAGAGAATCTATTGCGCATTAATTTTTGGATTTTATTGTACCAGTACTTTGTACTACTTCCATCAGCTGTATGTGCCTGAATATTATTATTTTTGTTAAATTAAATTAGCTTTAAATTAGCTTTTAGAGAGCAGTGGTGGCCCAGTGGTATCGGCCTCGACTTACGAGTTGTAGGTCATGGGTTCGAACCCAGTCAGGCGCATTAATTTGTGTAATTTATTTCATCACCACTGCTCTCAAAACGGTGAAGGAAAACATCGTGAGGAAACCGGCATGTCCTAGAACCAAAAATTCGAAGACATGTGATATCTACCAATCTGCACTGGGCCCGCGTGGTAGATTACGGGCAGCTCCCTCTCATAGAGAGGAGGCCTGTGTCCCAGCAGTGGGAACATTTAAAGGCTGATGATGATGATGAAATTAGCTTTAATATTATTTAGAATTTTTCGTTACAAAACTTTGTACCCGACAAAGTTTTTGCCTCACGTACTGTTTTTTTTCGTAATAATACTGGATGGTGTAAAAAAGTTACAGGCGCTTCTCATAATTATTATTACTTTAGATTGCATGAAAATAATACAGGTTTCTGGTGTGTGATAAAACGTTATTTTTTATTTATTATTGTCATAGATATTTCACCCAAAACAATAACAAAACCTTATCAGGTCAATAATACTAATAACCGGTAAATAAAAATTACAACCATTGACTATGTACTTTAACTTCAGTACATTATCTCTTTAAATTTTATTATATTGCGGCAAGATAAGGCACTGCAGTAGTTCTAATAGTGCAGTACTAAAGTACTGCACTATTAGAACTACGACTTTATACGAACGAACGAACGAACTTTATACGCTTTGTTAAACAAAGCGTATAAAGTTTTGAGAAGATTCAGGAATGACTAATTTGTGTTTTTTAAAACATATTTTTTGATTATTTGGTTAACTTTAATTAATCATCCGCATGCCGAGCCTACGGTGGCCACCCTTCGGCGTCTGGGATGTGCGGTGGACGCTGTCCTCTCCTTCAGCGCTCGCCTCCTCCTTCGCTAGCATGACTGCGATGAGGACGCGGCGGCGGTGCTCTGCTCAATCGGATCCTGCACCGTATGCTCCACGGTGTCCTCCTTTAACTAACCATTAAATTGGCGATTACAGGATGGCAGCTGGGAAAAACTGCTTATCAAATCTCTGAAGATATTCCTTACTTTATATGGTTATTCATCCTCAGATCCACAGAACAACTTCATCAAGCGCAGATTAACCTTGAAGATAACCTGTGTGTCTGTATTATATTGTCACGAGTTCCTTCAATTGGTTTATTAATGTGTAATGATATTAATCTGATAAAACATGTAGCTTCCATATAAATACACGCAGTGACAGCCTGAAAATTATAACACGTTCCAGATATAAACAAACGAGTCGCCTTGAAGAGCCATAATTGAAAATTTAAATTCTTACTAAAAACATTTCCTCAAATCTTCTAATCAAGTAAGTACTTAAATTTTTCAATGTTATCAGTTTTATGTAATTTATTTTCCATTTAATTCATTGTTTAACCAACCATAATTACTTAGTTAAAATTTTAACTTGTAGGTATTTCTCCCACTAATTCTCGTGTTTCCTTTTTAGGGTTCCGTAGCCAAATGGCAAAAACGGAACCCTTATAGATTCGTCATGTCTGTCTGTCTGTCTGTCTGTCCGTGTATGTCACAGCCACTTTTTGTCGAAAGTATAAGAGCTATCCTGTTGAAACTTGGTAGAAAGATGTATTATGTGAACCGCATTAGGATTTTCACACAAAAATCAAAACAAAACAAATTTTGGGGGTGCCCCCCATACTTAGAATTGAAACTCAAAAAAAAAATTTTCACCAAACCCATACGTGTGGGGTAGGTCTTTAAAAATGATATTGAGGTTACTAACATCATTTTTTTCTAAACTGAACAGTTTGCGCGAGAGACACTTCCAAAGTGGTAAAAAGTGTCCCCCCCCCCGTAACTTCTAAAATAAGAGAATGATAAAACTAAAAAAATATATAATGTAGACCTCAACCAAAACTACCAACGAAAATTGGTTTGGATGAGATACAGTTAGCAGTTTTTGAGATATAGTACATTTTCAAAAACCGCAAATATAACTTTGCCATTCATACAAATACTATGAAAAACAAAGTTATTTTTATTGTTTGTGTATATTACTTACTAATCTCAATATAATTATATCTCTAATCTATGCTTGCTGCTACGGAACCCTTCATGGGCGAGTCCAACTCGCACTTGGCCGGTTTTTAATATTGCAATGCCCTTTAATTAAAGCTTCCATGATACTTACTTTTGATTTTGTTCTCTAGAATGCAGCGCAACTCAGCTTTCTCTTCCAACATGAACAGTCGCTACCAGAGCTACCAGCCCAGCCCTTGTTTCGGCCCTCCCAGGAACCAGTACCAGCCCAGTGGCAGCTACGCACCCCCGACACAGACCTTCCAGCCCAACACATGCTTCATGACTGCAAATAACATCAGAAAAATGAGCAACACCACGGCCTCTAAGGGTTTTGGTCGTAACTACTGAACTGAAGGAAGTTTCAAGCATTCGTGATGGAATCTCGAGTAGTAATGCGTTTTGGTTACCGTTTACTGCTAGTTTAGGTTAGGCAATCTCACAATACCTATTTATTCGATAAGTTTATACATAATTATGTGTTAAGTGAAGTAATTTATAATTTTGTCCAAAGATTTTGTGTGTTTTTTACACAGACGATATTTATTTGTAATTTTATATCAATAAATATTTTTTTTTACGTAATTATAATCTTGAATTGATATTTCTGACTAATAACTGCATTATTGGATATAATTTTCGTTTACTATTCGCAATTTTTTTATTTTAATGTTTCTATCATGGCTTCAGAAGAACAGAACATTAAACGCAAAAAACTGTCCAAAGCTTTTGACACTGGTCATCATATTTCTACTTGATACAATTGACCTTAAACCTTTTTGGATATATACTGGGTTTCAAACTAACTAGATGAACTAAGTAGATTTTAAAAGTAAACTGTATATAAAGCGTGAAAAGAAAGTGAATGCACTGAAATGTGCCATCCGCAACGAATCGGTTAAATAAGGGGTCTTCTTTATTCAGATTTACCTCTATCGCGATCGATTCTCTTTTAGCTGTGAGGTTTTATAAACACAAATAAGAACAACAACAGATGTGTTTGCAGGTACAAACAAGCCCTGGTCTTCTTTTTCATTGCATAGTAATAAGTGTATCGTGGTCCCTGTAGAATCCCTTTAAAAAAATAGCGTATGTGACATAAACAGGACCGTCAAAAGTACATTTGTGTAGGCAGTTAGGTACTTGTATAATAGGTGGGCCATGTCCTAAAAATCAGACAGACATATACGAGTATATATATAGAATATGTCGAGATGTGTGATCAGACATAGTTAGCCAGATAAGTCTACAATTCCCATTTTACTCAACTATAGCTGAATTAGTTTTCATTTTGGTTCCATCTTTAAGGCTAAGTAGAGATGATTTTGATAATAATCATCATCATCATAATCATTATCATCCGGCAGACGGCCACTGCTGAACAAAGGCTTCCCCTTTAGATCACCACGCCGAACGAACCCTCACGATTTCATAAGTCCACCTAATACGCTGCGTTTTCCGATTCGTGATCACCACTCGAGAACTATTCATCCCTTTTAGTTTTCAGCTCTACGAGCGATGTGGCCTGCAATGTGCAGGCCCCGTCATCATCATGAGCCTATAAATGTTCCCACTGCTGGGACACAGGCCTCCTCTCTGTGAGAGGGAGTGGGCCGTAATCTACCACGCGGGCCCAGTGCGGATTGGTAGATGTCACATGTCTTCGAATTTTTGGTTCTATGACATGCCGGTTTCCTCACGATGTTTTCCTTCACCGTTTTGAGAGCAGTGGCGATGAAATAAATCACACAAAGTAATGCGCCTGACGGGGTTCGAACCCACGACCTACTACTCGTAAGTCGAGGCCGATACCACTGGGTAACAGGCCCCGTCAACTTGCAATTCTTTTTAGAGCTGTGTCAGTTACTCTGGTTCTTCGGCGAATATCTCCTGGATTTTATCACGCAAAGAAACTCCGAGCATAGTTCTATCCATTGCTTGTTGGGAGCTTCTTTAAAAAGCGAGCAGTTATTGTAAATTTATTGTTGATTTTGATAATAGTTGTCGTTTAATCGCAAAAAATGATTAAGTATAAATAAATATTCAAGGTAAATTATTATTCTGATATTTGTTAGTGACACCATCATCATCTTTCGTGTTACTTACTATCTTTATCATAGAAAGATATTTGTAATGAGGTGACCTTAATTCCGAAAGACCGGTTTAAAGTCTGCAGATAAAGGAGGTAGGTGATATAAACAAAAGTTTACTTCAATTTAATAATTTATTGAAAGCATCGTAAGCACGAGCAAGTTTACACGAGTAAACTTGCTTACAAAAATAAGTCACAACAATTTTTCTAAAATAAAATCGAAAAAATTCGAATCCTTAAACAATATCATAAATAATATCACTTAACACGATTGAACTTATTAAATAAATATTGTGAGATTGTTTAACCTAAACTAGCAGTATACGGTAACCAAAACGCATTACTACTCGAGATTCCATCGCAAATGCTTGAGACTTCCTTCATTTCAATAGTTACGACCGAAACCTTTGGGGGCCGTGGTGTTGCTCATTTTTCTGATGTTATTTGCAGTCATGAAGCATGTGTTGGGCTGGAAGTTCTGTGTCGGGGGTGCGTAGCTGCCACTGGGCTGGTACTGGTTCCTGGGAGGGCCGAAGCAAGGGCTGGGCTGGTAGCTCTGGTAGCGGCTGTTCATTTTGGAAGAGAAGGCTGAGTTGCGCTGCATTCTACAAAACAAAATAAAATTTTAGTTCCATGAAAAAGTAACGAAATAAAAGAAGTAAGACTTCTGACATTTTTGAAGAAATTAGTGATCAAAGGAACACGAGAAAATGTAGTGGAATTCGCGCATAGTAAAAATTGAAAACACAAGTCAAATCTAATAAAGTAGGAAACACATTTTGCATAGAAATTAATCATGAGAAAATACTTACTTGATTTGTAGATTTGGCGATATATTTTTGAAATGAATACAAATTTTCAATAAGGCTCTTCAAGGCGACTTGTTTGCTTATCACTTGAATGTGTAATATTGCTAAGGCAGCCAGTACATGTATTTATATGGATGTGACATGTTCTTATCAGATTATTATCACTACGGATTTATAATTTTATAATCCAATTGAACCATTCCCTGGCCTCTTTTTGTTATTGTATCGATACCATCTGTAAAGTCGGTCAATGAAAGTACTTCTGTACTAAAGACTTAATATGATACCGTGTAACCCAGAACTGTATAGGCTTTGTAGCATGGCTAATAACAGTCGCAAAATTCTATTAAAGTTTCAGCTATGCTTGTCGAGAATGAATGAACATTAATTGCGTATTAGGACTAGGAACTCTGTGGCTCATAATACTTTTCTGTCGTAAATAGCTATTTGTAGCTGTTCGTCTCGGCTGTCGTTATGAGACACTTTATAGTCTTTAAAGGTCTTTGTGTGTTTTTTTGACGGCGCGTCGTGTTCCATGCGTACCTCTAAGCTCTGTCTACAAACTGGCCCTAGGATCAAACGCCAAGATCGCGGGGCTGTCTTTGAAAGACACCGTGGGCCTGGACCACGCGGTTGAGTGGAACAGGGTGGATTTTGAGTCAGTAAGAGCCTTACTCCAAGAGAGAGAGGAGGTCTCATTTGATGATTTTAAAGATGAGTTTTTTCACAAGTTATTATTACTTGGGACTGTGATTCTCTTCAAGGGTTGGCTTCCAACAGATCCATTATAGGCCTTTTTTTAAATATTCTTATAAGTACGGCCTGTCTTGTTTAAGATATAGGTAACTTGCTGTCTTTGAAAACCAAATCGAAAGAAGGCCATCTTATTCAGCTAGACAAGATAATTATTTCTTCCTGCATGTACAACAAATAAATAAAAAAGGTAAGAAATGGCAATGATTTAAAAGCTTAGTTGTTTAGGTAGTTTTCACAAAGCAAACGCGAGTGACAACGCTGGGGCGTTGCGGGACTGTCTCATCAGATAACCGTGATCCTGGAACGTAAAGGGCTATTGAAAGATCGCCGTGGATTTTAGTCAGTACAAGTCTGACAGTAGTGGGTCGGAAGACTCATCGTCTTCTAAGGCCATACACGGAGCTTATTGGTGATATGCTTCAGAAAGTTCAGAAGCGTAGTACTCGCGATCAGCGTGCGACGTGAATGAGGCAATAGGAATAGTCTAGAATTATGCCTTGCGTTGTTAATTGTAAACAACTTTACAGATGGCGTTTTATATTTTCTGATTATTTTGAATATGATTGTAAATGTGTATTTCATTTTCTCTTAACTTTTCAACATGCTACAGTTTAATATCAGTACTAACCCAAAGCCATAAAAGCAAAATTTTCATTCAAAACAGATAATGCAAAAAAAATCCAAAGTAAGATAATCCACACAAAGCTTTTTTGAAACTGCTGTTCATGTTCCTACTCGTCAAGTTTTTTTTTTGTTTGTTTTTTAACAGTGATCTAATTATTGTACATACTTTCAAATGTTTTGGGTTCCTAAGGGGTGTATACTGTGCTCCAAAATTATTTTTGAATAAAGTAAGTTACCTCTTAAAATCAGGTTCAGTGTATTAAAGGCTGTGATGAATTTTAGTGTAGATTTTGTTAAAAGCATAAACTCGGGAACTCTACTCTCGGGATCAGAAAATGTAAGCATTTGGACTATTTGCTTTTGGTTCCATATTTAAGGACCAGTATTAAATAATATTGATAGTATTAATGAAAAAAATTAAAATGTAAGTGTCTAAGGTGTATAATTGTGTTATACCGGATACCTATACTCGTATGTACCTAAACCGTTTGTTAAGTAATCCAACGTATTTTAAATTATGGAAGTATGTTTTTGGTGGATTTCATTCTCAGAACCGGAATAATGTGTCATGATTAGATAGAAGTAGGTTGATATAAATCAAAAAGTTAAGTTTAATTTAATAATTTATTTATTTGATATCTTAATTTAAATGTTTCATGTGTAAAACACACAGAATCCCTAAACAATATTATAAATAGGTTCACTTAACACATTTAACTTATTAAATAAATATTGTGAGATTGTTTAACCTAAACTAGCAGTAAACGGTAACCAAAACGCATTACTACTCGAGATTCCATCACAAATGCTTGAGACTTCCTTCAGTTCAATAGTTACGACCAAAACCTTTAGGGGCCGTGGTGTTGCTCATTTTTCTGATGTTATTTGCAGTCATGAAGCATGTGTTGGGCTGGAAGGTCTGTGTCGGGAGTGCGTAGCTGCCACTGGGCTGGTACTGGTTTCTGGGAGGGCCGAAGCAAGGGCTGGGCTGGTAGCTCTGGTAGCGGCTGTTCATGTTGGAAGAGAAGGCTCCGTTGCGCTGCATTCTAGAGAACAAAATCAATTGTTAGCACCATGAAAGCGATACAAAATAAAAGTCTTTTGTCTTATATCTTTGAACTTCTGTCATTTTTGAAGAAATTAGAGACCAAAAGAACACGAGAAAATGTAGTGGAATTCACTAATAGTAAAAATTAAAAAAAAACACAAGTCAAATCAAATAAAGTAGGAAACACATTTTACGTAGAAATTAATCATGAGAAAATACTTACTTGATTTGTAGATTTGGCGATTTTTGAAATGAATACAAATTTTCAATAAGGATCTTCAAGGCGACTTGTTTGTTTATCACTTGAATGTGTAATATTGCTAAGGCAGCCAGTACATGTATTTATATGAATGTGACATGCTCTTATCAGATTATTATCACTACGGATTTATAATTTTATAATCCAATTGAACCATTCCCTGGCCTCTTTTTGTTATTGTATCGATACCATCTGTAAAGTCGGTCAATGAAAGTACTTCTGTACTAAAGACTTAATATGATACCGTGTAACCCAGAACTGTATAGGCTTTGTAGCATGGCTAATAACAGTCGCAAAATTCTATTAAAGTTTCAGCTATGCTTGTCGAGAATGAATGAACATTAATTGCGTATTAGGACTAGGAACTCTGAGGCTCATAATACTTTTCTGTCGTATATAGCTATTTGTAGCTGTCTCGGCTGTCGCTATGAGAGTCTAAGGTGTTTGTGTGTTGTTTTTGACGGTGCGTCGTGTTCCATGCGTGCCTCTAAGCTCTGTCTACAAACTGGCCCCTAGGGTCAAACGCATGCAGAGATTGCGGGGCTGTCTTAGAAAGACACTGTGGGCCTGGACCACACAGGCCAATCGAAAGAACAGGGTGGATTTTGAGTCAGTAAGAGCCTTACTCCAAGAGAGAGAGGAGGACTCATTTGATGATTTTAAAGATGAGTTTTTTCACAAGTTATTATTACTTGGGACTGTGATTCTTCTGTCTGTCTTGTTTAAGATATAGGTAACTTCCTGTCTTTGAAAACCAAATCGAAAGAAGGCCATCTTATTCAGCTAGACAAGATAATTATTTCTTTTCTTGCATGTAGGTACAACAGGTAAATTAAAATCGTAAGAAATGGCAATGATTTAAAAGCTTAGTTGTTTAGGTAGTTTTCACAAAGCAAACGCGAGTGACAACGCCGGGGCGTTGCGGGAATGTCTCATCAGGTAACCGTGATCCTGGAACGTAAAGGGCTATTGAAAGATCGCCGTGGATTTTAGTCAGTACAAGTCTGACAGTAGTGGGTCGGAAGACTCATCGTCTTCTAAGGCCATACACGGAGCTTATTGGTGATATGCTTCAGAAAGTTCAGAAGCGTAGTACTCGCAATCAGCGTGCGACGTGAATGAGGCAATAGGAATAGTCTAGAATTATGTCCTGCGTTGTTAAATGTAAACAACTTTACAGATGGCGTTTTATATTTTCTGATTATTTTGAATATGATTGTAATATCCCAAGTAACAAAAGGTTCTATAACCAAGGCGTTTTATCACCAAAGTGTGATATAGTCGGCCTTTGACGGTAACCATTGTGACTGCTTGTACTATGAAGGTTTATAACAAAGTGTTTTGGTTCTATAGATTAAAGAGCATTTAAGTTCTATTATTTAGCTCTTAGAACGCTTACAGGACCATACGAAAGAATCTTTAAAGAGTTGCACTGTAATAGAAATGAGAAAAACGATTTTGGTACTATTTAGTACTATAGACAACCTCACTGACACTTTTATGTATCTATTTTGCGCTAATAATGCGTTAAAATAATTTTTACAGTACTAGGATTGTAGCAGTATTGAAAACACTATTACAGGATCGATTTGCACTATAAAAGTACCTTACACAACCATTACGTAACCTTTAGCTTCATAAAAGCTCCCTCAACATCGCTAAGGGGCTAGTTCTGTAAAAAACATGAAAACTCTTCTATAGTACTAAATAGTACCATAGCGACTCCTGGCGCATTGCTAAATAACTATAATTCAAAAAGCTCTAAAATTAAACATTGATGGACTAATTGGATCTTTAATAGCTTTTCAGTAACAATTACGTCACTAGTATTTCTTAATGATTGATGGCCGCTATATTCTGCCGCGATAGCACATTAGCAGCACGGTTGGAGCCAATGTGTACTATAGGATCCGTATTCGGGACAAGTCCTTATTTTATTAATTAAAATTTAATTAAAACACGAAATAATGAGGGCGCATTGTCAAATTCGAAATCAGGATAATGATTTTATCGATACAATTATTTTCGCAAGTGCAAGTTATGGCAGAGTTGCGTTATGTCCTTTTTTATTACAATGATACGTTAGGCAATATGGAAAATGACATGGATCATAAAGGTAACGATATTTTTTGTTTTCTTGAGGAACACGACTGATAAAACACGAACAAAAATGGTGAACAATATAAGTGTCAAAAAAGATCTCTCGAATCGTTTATAGTGCAAAATAGCACTTTAGACATGTTTTGGTTACTTTTATAGTGCAAATTCGTGACGTTATTGCACTTGTGACACTATTTTAGTACTAAAAAGCTTTTCACTACACTTTTTCATCTCTACTATCCAGCTGATTTATCACCGTGACAGCCTTTATGTAATGTTTATAGAATAAATCAGTGATAAAACTCGGGCCTATTTGGGGTTTTGTAAACGTTTACAACACCATTATAGTACTAATTGTGGAGCCTTTTAGCACGCTCCAAAACGTTCTTAGGACTTTTATAGTACCAATTTTTGTTACTTGGAATGTGTATCATTTTCTGTTAATTTTTCAACATGCTATAGTTTAATATCAGTACTAACCCAAAGCCATAAAAGCAAATTTTCACTAAAAACAAATAATGCAAAAAATAATTGAATCCACCCAAAGCTTTTTTGAAATTGCAGTTCATGTTCCTACTCGTCAAGTATTTTTATTGTTTGTTTTTTAACAGTGATCTTATTGTAAGTACATACTTTCTAGTGTTTTGGGTTCCTAAGGAGTGTATACTGTGCTCCAAAATTATTTTTGAATAAAGTAAGTTACCTCTTAAAATCAGGTTCAGTGTATGTGTATGGTTTGAGCTGTGATGAATTTTAGTGTAGATTACATTTTGTTAAAAGCATAAACGCGGAAACAGTACTCTCGGAATCATAAAATGTAAGCATTTGGACTATTTGCTTTTGGTCCCATATTTAAGGACCAGTATTGAATAATATTGATAATATTAATGAAAAAATTTAAGCAGTATTTTGATGGTTTAATAGCAATAATGTTAAAATGTAAGTGTCTAAGGTGTATAATTGTGTTATACCGGAAACCTATACTCGTATGTACCTAAACCGTTTGTTAAGTAATCCAACGTATTTTAAATTATGGATGTATGTTTTTTGGTGGATTTCCTTCTCAGAACCGGAATTATGTGTCATGATTAGATAGAAGTAGGTAAATCAAAAAGTTAAGTTTAATTTAATAATTTATTATTTGATGTCTTAATTTAAATGTTTCATGTGTAAAACACACAGAATACCTAAACAATATTATAAATAGGTTCACTTAACACATTTAACTTATTAGATAAATATTGTGAGATTGTTTAACCTAAACTAGCAGTAAACGGTAACCAAAACGCATTACTACTCGAGATTCCATCACAAATGCTTGAAACTTCCTTCAGTTCAGTAGTTACGACCGAAACCTTTAGGGGCCGTGGTGTTGCTCATTTTTCTGATGTTATTTGCAGTCATGAAGCATGTGTTGGGCTGGAAGTTCTGTGTCGGGGGTGCGTAGCTGCCACTGGGCTGGTACTGGTTTCTGGGAGGGCCGAAGCAAGGGCTGGGCTGGTAGCTCTGGTAGCGGCTGTTCATGTTGGAAGAGAAGGCTGAATTGCGCTGCATTCTGGAGAAAAAAAATAAAAAGGTTAATTCCATCAGTGTTTATAACAAAACTATAGTTAGTACTCTGCCGTTGTTGTTTAACGGGAAAAGCAATTTAATGCTGGTACTCACGAATACCTACATTGATTTACTACTGTAGGTAAAACATTGAAAGATCTAAGAAGAGATTTTAAAATTAATAAATAATCTAAGGAAAAAGATACTTACTTGATTGGAAGATTTGACGATATGTTTTTGAAATGAATAAAAAGTTGAGGTTCTCAAGGAGACTTGTTTGTCTATCAGTCGATTGTGTTATGATGTTAAGGCATCCACTACGTGTATTTATATGGATGCGACATGTTTTATCAGATTATTATCACTTCGAATTTATAATCCGATTGGACTATTCCCTGGCCTTCTTTGTGATTGTATCGATGCCATCTGTAAAGTCGATCAACTGAAGGTACCTTTGTATCAGGTTCCGTATACGTTAGTCCTTATAGACCCTATAAAATTTTTCTCAAAAATAACCCTGACAAAAAACAGTACTGATTTGTCCGCATAGACATAAACTTCTTTTAAGAGAAGAAGTATTCCAACCACAGAAACTTGTGGTCTCTATTTGAAAATAAAGGAAAACAGCTGGATGAGAGCTGGTGATCGAGTGAAATATCGATTGGACAGCCCTATGTCCAGCAGTGAAGTGCTATAGGCTGATGATGAAGTTGGTGATGGCAGAGAGAACTGTTTTTTTATTTTGTTTTAGTTATAAAACTTTCTTCTGTGTGGTTTCTCTTGTGTAGGAAAATGATATCACTGTCCTTGATTCGGTTTTCCCTCCATGTAAATAATTTCGCAGAATTCTAATCAAGCTATTTTTAATTTATTTATCTGATAAAAGTATTTTCATTAACCTACTTGTAGGTGATTTATTATTTGTAGCTAAAAATAAATGACGTTCTTATATTAATTGCATTAATCATTCTCACTGTCATGTTTATTGTTTCGCCATCTTTCTATGGGTCAGAGCCCATTCGTCCCCTAAGATTCGCACCCTGTACCCACTCGTCCCCTGGAACTTTTGAGGGGCCCATTCGTCCCCTGAAGAATATTTATTTTTATTCATTCTTCTAATATAAGTACATGTACATGTGTATACTGCAGCTTGGTAGTCCTGGTACAGTCGCGCAGAAAAGGGTAAAATAAAAAATTAATGTTAGCAAAACAGAATTAATGTTAGAACGTTCATTATTTTTGTACATTAAAAAAACTTTTTGAAAAAAGGGAACCGACTTCAAAACCAAACACAAAAAAAGTGTAAAATAACTTTTCTTTCGGAAGTCGGTGGCTTTGTTTTTTATTTCATTGACCATGGCCACCGACTTCCGAAAGAAAAGTTATTTTACACTTTTTTTGTGTTTGGTTTTGAAGTCGGTTCCCTTTTTTTCAAAAAGTTTTTTATTTTACTCTTTTTAGTTTAGATATTCAACAAAAATCTTCATAATAATCGGCGTCTTTAATTAAAAATCTACAATCCAAGTAAGCAAAAACGGATCCACGCGAGCAACGTCGCGGGATATCCATTAGTGTTATATACTAAAACCTTCTCCAGAATGTAATGAACACTATCCTGAAAACCGAATCAAAATCGGTTCAGCCAAACGCGAGATAATCGCGGACAAACATACATACATACATACAGGTCGAACTGAGAACCTACTTTTTATTTGAAGTCGGCTAAAAAGGGTGACAACGACTCCACATTGAGCTAAAACGAAACACTTAGAATACAAGAACATAATAACATTCATTAATATGATAAAATAATAATTGCGGATAAAAAATTGCTATACATATTTAGGAGTAAATAATTTAGTTTTGACTTTTTAGTCAAAATATGACTGTAGTATTCCACCATAAATTTTTAATATAGTCATTTTTGTAAATGTTTTACTTTTAATTTTAGTTTTTAAATGTAGTATAGTAGTAGTATACACCGTGTTCCGGACGATATACATAAACTTCGACCAGATGTTCAAACCACGGAAGTAAGCATTTTTCATTATGGACACATTAATAAATTCTTATTTTTTATTTTTTGTTAATTTTCATACAAACTAAATACCTAGACGTAAATAACCCGATATGCATGCCTCTTTATCCGAATTGGCAACGTCGTATTTTCATTCATAACATTTGGCGGGCTGAAACAAATGAAATGCAAATAGTATTTGATAGATTTATCATTTTAATTGCACTAAGCGGCAACATAGGCCAAATTAAGATACTTTCTCACTGCATAGCTCAATTAAATTTCATTAAATGAAATTACAAATATCTTTGTAACGAAGCCTTTTTAAGTACTACTTCCTTTGTTGGATTTGATTTGTAAAAGCCATAGAAGTATTTGCTAAAGTTTATGGATAACGTGAAGAACACGGTGTATATATAGGTTCTTTTTTATTATAATTATATATAGGTAATACAATATCGTTAATTCTGAAGAAATATCAAAAGTGTGAACCATAAAGTGAATTACCATCAATAATAATACTAATCATATTCCAGGATTCAAATGAGATAATTCGATTAAATTATACGTCAAAAATATTATTATTATAATATTAACAGTATTGTTTATTTCGTTAGGCGAACTTCATTTAATAAACGACCAAAGACACATTGAACAGTCTCTTATTCGCAGTCACTTTCAAGAACCAATATGTCACCACCACCACCACCAATAGGCAGCCATAACATACAAACAAAACACCTTATCTATTATTTTTGTAACCCCTTTTTTTTAACAAGGCATTCGTAGAGAGTCAATTTTACATCGTAAGCCTATCGACAGGTTATATTATTATCATGACGGATTATCATTCATCATAGCTCTTTTTTCAATGATCTGTTATGATTTATTAAATTAATTCCGTTAATAAACTGTTCACAAGTGTACTATGTTAACCGTTTCTTATGTAAAATATAGCTAATTTTATCTCAGGGGACCAATAGGCACCTGAATAGGTGCCGAATCTTTAACTTATATTGTATATATATTAGAGGGGACGAATGGGTACCTTAAAAATAATATTTTTTATTAAAATATTAATTGGTCCCCTACCAGGAGACCAATGGGCACCTATATAGGGGCCGAATCCACAACTTTTATGCTGGAGTACGAATTTTAGGGGACGAATGGGCTCTGACCCCTTTCTATCTCGAGCGAATAGCCATCGCATAATGGCTACACTGCATGAACATTAGCTGTGCACCCAGCTTAGTCCAATACGATGATACTACACGTCAAAATCAGTGTTAAAAAAATGTAGTATGAATTTACGAATATCATCAGCATCATCGGCCTGGCTATTTTGGTTTGCAGCCTAACCAGTTGCAACTGAATACCCAGTATTTTACATATAGCGACTGTCTATCTGACTTCCATACTCCACAGCCTAGTTACCTTAAAATTCTTAGCTGGTTGTCAGAAATTCAGATCATTGGCTTCCTGAATCTAAGTCAACCAAAAAACTATACAGCCATTTCAATGAGGCCTTTTGAATGCTTAAATGATTTTATAGTAAAAGATATACATATGTTTGATGGTGGCCTCACAGCTGAAGTGGAACTGGGCTGGTCATAATAATTATCTGCCGCATGTCGGAGGAGCAGTGGACTAAAATAAACTCTCTATGGAGCCCAACAGGCAGAAAACGACAACTCGGCAAGCCGAGAAGGAGATAGTGGGATGAGCTGGACTCATTTATAAAGGATTGGCCTTGGAGGCCTTTGCCCTGCAGTGGGAGAACTTAGGCTCATAATAATACTATATTTCTATGACGACTGGCACTGGCTGGTCTTATCCAGGACCGTTTGCCTCGCGTTCACTACGCCACCATAATGCCGAAATTCAGAGGAATTTTGACTGTATACCGTCAGTGCGCAGGAGTTTCAGTTCCTTATGGGTCAGCTCGCTTCGTCTTAGGCCTCAACTTTGCTTCTGAACTAGATGAGGACAGAAAATCGAAAAGCAAACTTAATGTAGGTACCTAAATAAACTCAAAAACTTGCAACAGACATTCTAGACTCTTCCTTCATTTTTCTCTAGGCTTTCTGATTTCTGCGCATAGTCACGTTGCAATGCGGCATTTTACGATAGGGATAGGCAGGTGCAAAGACACTAATAAATAATGTATTTTATTGTATAAGTTGTATTGCCATGTTTATTATGACGCGATCATAAAAGTTTATGCTCAATCAATTAATTCTAATCATAAAATTAAATAATGGTTGCTAACGCCACTTTCATGTTCAATGGAGCTGATATGACTTCCAATGGACTTATTTATCGATGTTTTTCTGTTGTAAATCTGATTAAGAAGCTATATTTAGCTTAACATTGCGCCAATCGGATTCTTTATTGTTCTATAAATACAATAAATTGATGATCTTTGTCTATATTTCATAATATCACGCTAGTATCACGCTACCGACTTGCGGAGGGTAGTGATTATGCTCAGCTCATAATCCGGTCGTAAAGGGCGCGGTAGATGCAAAGATTCTACATAAAACCTCTTTGTCAGCGATTTATTTATACAATGTCCTGTTCCAGCTTGTCTAAAGTAGCTTAGTAGGCGGCTCGGCCGATAAAACTCGTCCGATCCGGCCGACACAGGAATTTCATTATTATGCACCGTAGGGTACCAATCTGAGAGCCACGCGAGAGCGTAGCTAATGCTACTGAGCATTCCTCCGTTTTTATTAAATACTAGCTTCTGCCCGCGACTTCGTACGCGGATCCTGTTGCTTATGCCAGCGACAATGGAGTCGTCAAAATCGAAGATCTGAAACGTCTGATGACCAATAGAGCCCGGGTAAATAATAAGGCCAGTAGAGTCAGATTTTGAATGATATACCATCGTCATCGAAAATCAGTCCTAAAGTCTTACCGCCTTTAATGAGATGAAGAAGAAATGAAACAACCGTTTCGTTCAAAGGAAGATGACGCACAGTAACTTTTTATTGCGGCACGCATAGACAACAATGGACAGGAAGCGCATAGACACATTCATAGACTTATATAGGTATCATAAACAATATTCATTGGTTTATTTAATGTTACCAGATTATTTTCAACACCCCAACTACAGTAAATAAACCAAAAACTACATACAGTAATCTTATTGATACAAACAAATAACATCATAACTAATTACCCAACTAAATTACTCATTCCCATACCATTCATACATTTATAATGCTTCAAAGGACACAATGCTTTTGTTAAAACATCAGCTGGCATGGCTGTTGTGGGCAAATATTCTAACTTAACAGTTTTATCATTAATAACATCCTTGATAAAATGATACCTAATGTCAATGTGCTTACTCTTTCTATGACATACATAATTTGAAACTAACTTTTGAGCACTCTGACTATCATTAAATAAATTCACAGTACACAGATTACCAGTTAGTTCATACATTAAAGACCTTAAGTATATTGACTCTTTGCAAGCCTCTGCAATAGCCATATACTCGGCTTCCATGCTGGATAAAGCCACCGTTTTTTGCTTTCGACTCTCCCAAGAAATTGCTGAACCTGACACAAGAAAACAATAACCTGTATAAGACCTACGATCTATACTACTATTCGCCCAATCGGCATCAACAAATCCTTTAATACCACCTTCACCTTTAGTATACTTCAAACAGTAACTTTTTGTTTTCTTAAGATATCTAAGTATTCTTTTAGCATAATTCCAGTGATTACTTGTGTAACTCTTATTAAACTGACTGAGAAAACTTATACTAAATGCTATGTCTGGCCTAGTAAGGACTGATAAATACATGAGACTACCAATCAGCTGTTGGTATGGAATATGACTACTACAGGATTCAGCTTTTTCAATATCTAATCTACTTTCCATGGGAGTGCTTACAACTTTACAATCTAACATATTAAACTTTTGTAACAACTGATTAATATATTCTTCCTGATCTAAAGTTACAGTATTAGATTCTTTATTAATCTGAACTCTCATACCTAAACATTGCTGTACCTGCCCTAGGTTTTTAATTTTAAATTTAGAACTTAATACAGATATTAACTTTTCTGTTTCACTTACACTATTAGAATAAACAAAAAAATCATCGACATACACTGCAATGATCACCTTTACATTTTCATACATTTTAGTAAAAATACAAGGTTCCAAACGGCTTTTCTTAAACCCCACCTCACATAAACATTGTTCAACTCTCTCATACCATGATCTAGAAGACTGTTTAAGCCCATAAATTGCCTTATTTAATTTTACTATCTTTTTCTTATCACAATTAATGTCTGGCTGTATCATATAAATGTCTTCCTTGAGGTAACCGTTTAAGAAAGCTGTCTTAACATCTAAGTGACTTACATCTAAATTTAACTGAACTGACAATGCAAATAACAATTTTAAAGTAGAATGTCTGACAACGGGGGAAAATGTCTCGTCATAGTCAACACCAGGCTTTTGAGTAAAGCCTTTAGCCACTAGGCGTGCTCTATAACGTACACTGTTGGCACTGTCACTACTCACTTTCTTTTTGAACACCCATTTGCACTTCACTAATGTTTTGCCCAATGGCAATTCATTCACAGGATCCCAAGCTTCATTTTCTTTGAACGCTTGTAGCTCGTCCTCCATAGCCTCTATCCACTTGTCTTTATCTGGACCTGACAAGGCTTCTTCAACAGTAACTGGATCTTGAGGAACTTCTGAACTCGACATTTTACATAGGTTTGTGTAACCATAACGAACTGGTGGTTTTCTTACACGCTTGGTAGTTAATAATTCTGGCTGCTCTGGTTCATCTTCTTCTTCTGTGGTCTGCTGTAAGGTACAATCCAAATCAGTCAAAGCGTTAAGGTAATCAGATTCTGAAGAAATGTTTAAACTTTCAGGACTTAATGGTTCTTCCTTTCTTTCTTCCTTAATACTCTCAACATGACTGTCTGACTTATCTGTTTGGATTAAGTCCCCAACTGAAACTGTAACGCTACTATCAGTGATACATTTCTTTTCAGTGTTTTCATGGACTACTACATCTCTACTTGTTGTGATTTTACATGTTTTAGGATCATAAACTCTGTAGCCTTTCACATTTTCTGCAAAACCCACAAGGATATGTTTCTTTGACTTAGTATCCCACTTGAGCCGCTTTTCCTTAGGGACATGAACCATCACTTCACTACCAAATATTCTTATGTGACTTAAATCGGGTTTCTGTTTTGTCCAGAGTTCGTATGGTGTTTTTCCGTCTAATCCTGATGCAATGGAACGATTCCTTAGATATACTGCTGTATTTGTTGCCTCTGCCCAAAACTTTTTATCTAGATTTGCATCAAATAATAAACAGCGGGCTCTCTCCACTATTGTCCTGTTTATACGTTCACTCATACCGTTTTGCTCAGGAGTATAACTATTTGTCTTCTGATGCACAATACCTGCATCCTTTAAATAATCTTCAAATATATTACTGCAAAACTCTAAGCCATTGTCTGTTCTGAATAATTTTATTTTACTATTTTGTTGGTTTTCCACTAAAGATTTAAATTGCTTAAAATGCTTGAACACCTCACTTTTTGCCTTAAGAAAATATACAAACGCCATACGGGTGTAATCATCAATAAAAACAAGAAAGTACCTTGATCCACCAATTGAGGTTATCTCCATTGGTCCGCAAACATCAGCATGGATTAGGTCCAATGGCTTGCTGCTTCTTGTTGCTGACTGGGCAAAAGGTAATCGGGACTGCTTTCCCTCACAACATATTGTGCAAGTACTCTTGTCAATTCTGGAATTATCCGTGTATGATACACCTGTGACTGCTCCATCTCGCATTTTATTCAGATCATTCACATTTAAATGTCCCATTCTCCTGTGCCAGGTAACATCGCTCACGACTGAAGTAGATGTAAACAAACACTGTTGATTTTCTAACCTCAACTTGTAAACACCATCTATTTGTATAGCAACTGCTACTAAATCCTTCTTTTGGTTGTAAACACAGCAACTATTATCTTTAAACTCCACACTATTGCCATTCTTTATGAGTTGACTTATTGAGATCAAGTTTGTAGTAAGGTTAGGAACACATAAAACTTCTTTTAAAGTAACTTCATATTTGCAATCTGGAGTGACTGTTATTATATTCACTTCACCGGTGCACAATACAGGCATAGCACTTTGGTTTGCTGCTATAATCTCCTTGATCGTCGGTGAATAAGATGCATTCTTTATTTTGTTTACATCCGGTGTCATGTGCACACTCGCACCACTATCCAAGTAGAAGTCTTCTTTGCTATAATTCCCGCTCAGAAAAACAGCTGAGAAAGCATTCGTCTTCTTAATTTGTTGCTGATCACTTTGTTTACACTGCGATTTATAATGACCCGGTTGACGACAACGGTAACACTTAACATGCATCTTGTCTGCTTTGTTTACATTTGATTCGTCTGTGCGGCGGCCATGATTGGAATTGTCATTTCTGCCAGTGCTACCAACTTTTGAGTGCTGTTGGCGATTGTGCTGCCCTCTACTCAAGAAAGCTCCGCTGGCTGACGATTTTTCGCCTTCGTTTCCGGCAAGATCAAGCAACTTTGCTTTCATGACATCCGCCGTTATTGCAATTCCTGAATGCTCAATAGCGATGATCATAGGAAAGTATTTCTCGGGTAATCCTGCTAATAGCAAGCTGCCAATCCACTCATCGTCGACTTTGAATCCCGTACCTGATAATCTTTGCGCTGTTTCGATTACTTGCGTGACGTAACTCGTCATCGACTCGCAATTTTCGAGACGTAACGAAATTAGGTTTCGTAACAAAGTTATCCTCCTGGAAAACCCGGAATCATCAAACATGGATTTTAACTTTCCCCATAAGCTTACGGCACTTGTTGCTTCTTTAATATGGACGTACAATGATGGATCTATAGTTAAAATCAATCTGGCTTTCGCTTTGGCGTCGTTTTCTGCATCCACCGCCAATATGCATTTTGATAATCCTTCCAAAACTAACATGTTTTCTGTTGCAAAGGCCCACTCATTGTAATTTTCGCGGCCTTTAAGCTTTGGAACATTTGCTAAAAGCGAACTGGAAGCCATTACTGTCGATTTTCAAACTTCGTTGTACAACACCACGTTTTTTCGTTTTTCTTTGACACCACGCCTACGCCTATTCTAGTCAAGTACTTTATTGTCACAAAACTGTACTTTTACTGCTAGAAACCTATAGGACATACTGGGCCCAAAACCTAATGAGATGAAGAAGAAATGAAACAACCGTTTCGTTCAAAGGAAGATGACGCACAGTAACTTTTTATTGCGGCACGCATAGACAACAATGGACAGGAAGCGCATAGACACATTCATAGACTTATATAGGTATCATAAACAATATTCATTGGTTTATTTAATGTTACCAGATTATTTTCAACAGCCTTCACCGCGTGGAGGTACTCCCAGTTTATGTTATTTTATAATTAATTATACACATTTCCTTAAGTTTGCCGTATATGATTGCTTCCCAGAATTTGATCCTTATTAGCAACACTATCGAATAGTGTAATAATACAGGATGTGATTTTTGAAAATATTGTAATATGACACCGCACGGCGGGAGGGAGACGCAACTAAGCGCAATGTGGCCAATTTTCATTTCAGGTTCATTTTTGTTGCCATTTTAGAGTGCGGACAACGTATCTATAGTTAATGTATCATTGCCCTGTATAGTGAAATTAGCGATAACTTTGATTTCCACATCAGATGTTTCTGATCTTCGATTTTTATAAGTCAACAGGAAATGCCCATCAGACCGACAACTTTTGCTAAGACGTTATTCCTATATGTGTTATGGTGTAGCGGGGCTCTTGGAGTTCCATAACGGGTGTTCCAGATCTTCAAATTTATTCTCTCAGCAGAAAATGCTCATCACGTGGAACAATTTTTGCAAAGGCACCATTTTTGTATCTCTTATAGTTTAGCAGGTCTGTTGCGGTTCTGCATCAGGTGTTCAAGTTTCCAAGATAAATTATAGCCTATATGTTAATCAGACTTAATACCTATACAACAAAAAAAATCATTCAAATCCGTCCAGTAGTTTCGAAGATTAGCGTGCACAAACACACAGACAAATAGACAAACAGACAAACCGACAAACAGACAAAAAAATAATAATTACAATTTCGGGTTCGGCATCGATAAAATAACAACCCCTGCTACTTTTTTTGTATATTTACATTGTACACCACTTTTCTACAAATTTATTATAAGTATAGATTTGCATAAGTATACGCGTGAAGTTCGATAAATTATAATTCTCCCACGGGAAAGTCGTACCGAGATAAAAACATAATAATTATTTACAATCATCCATCCTTCGATACATCTTTTCTCTCAAACTTTTGCATGATACATTTATATGTAAGAAGTATGTTGTCTTAGTTTAGAGTAACATGGCCTGTAGCGTAGTTGAATAAAATCTAATATAATAGATAATATGGTGTGTTCCCCCGTTATCAGCTGTTTATATTCCGATCAATATTGGATTTTTCCTTTATGATTAGTTCCTAAACCTTGTGATATAATTTGTTTACTTCATAGTCACATATTTCAAGGTATTTGTTACTACTTCTCAGTGTATTCACTTTATCAGAAAATCGCGTTATTTTTCCTTGTTTCGTATCTTGATTATTTTTGGTGCTACCCAGAACTAATATGTTTACTACTCCGAGTTTTATTAATCTTCTAGCTATTGGCTCATTGGCTGGGTGTCGTGATTCATTAGAATTTGGGTATGTTGATTAAAGACTTACCTTTGAACATAATAATGTAGGTACATGATATAAGATAATGTTGTGTAATTCAATCGGATATTCGATATCGTCACGGTAGTAATTTGCATGAATCATTAGTTTTCCATAAAAAAAGTCGGATGTTTATTGATATCAAGAATTTGATCTTTGACATCATACTTGCACTCGATTCGATTTCGTGCTTCCTTGTTGGTCTCCTGTAGACACTTTAGTAAGTTGAAAGATATCCACAACCTCACCTTATCACACTCTTCTACCAAAGGACATGTAGACGTACTGCAATTTACCATCCATGCCTAATTGCACTTCTACTAATTTGCACAAAATCCTTCACAATGCGCACAGCAAAAAAGTGGAGCTCACAACCTGCGTCTGTGTTTCTGAGCGCATTCAACCAGAAACCCTTTAAAGATAGATTGAAAGGCTTCCACTGGGCAAGCTTACTTCATCGTCGATTTTGTTGCTGTCATCTCTATCCTAGACTATGGTTAAGAGCAAGCCCATTATAAATAACAAAAAAAGATGAGCTGTTTTTTTTACCAGTCACATTAGGGCGCGTAGGTAAGAAAATAGTTTCAAGGGTGACTGTAACCAAAATCGGTAAGATCCCCGTACTGAGGTACTTTAAAGGCCTTGCTGTAGTAGTAGTTTGCTAGATCTAGAGGCAGACCTCGCCCGAGGTTCGCGGATCTACCTAAAAGGTACCCGTGACCCAAGAACGTAAAGGGTAATTGAAGGAACACAGTGAATTTTAGTCAGTACGAGACTTATAATCCTTTTCACTCCGCCCAGAGCGGGATGACATTGCCTTTAAAACTTGTCAAAATTTTCAATGTATTAGGTAGTCACAGATCTCTCGCATTCTACTGGATATTACGTTTTAATGCGTTTTTATCGGAAGTTTCTAGGTATCATCGATTATAGTATTAATAAATCTGTAATGCGTAAACATTTGTACCAATTATGCGCAGATACGTTGTCGTACGCCCTAGAATATTTCTTGTGAAATGAGATTTCACGATAAGAATGAGTAACAGTTCGGTTAGTTTTGTAAACAAGTAAACAAAGACCCCTAACACAAGAATATGCACGTCGTCAATAGGTGCGTCCCCATAGAACGAGCAGCCTCGCGAGGCATTTGCCGCGCGAAGCAGCGGTAAGTGTGGACGTGTCTCGGCCGAGACAAAGTGTGCGTGCTGCGCCGCAGGCGATCAACCGATCGCCTGAGCCATCCAGTATTGGCTTTTATTTTGCTCGCGTATATTGTTTCGTGCTTCGGTCGAGAAACAATTGCACGTCCAAACAGAGCAAGCAGCTTCTCATTTGCCGCGCGAAGCAAATGCCTCGCGAGGCGACTCGCTCTGTGTGGACGCACCTATTGGTGACAAATCTGATATAAGTATGTAGATATCTTATTCTGAAATGATTTCATTTCAAAATAAGATACCTAAGTACATGAATAAGATACCAAAATGAAGTTTCTTTATGGAAATAGGTTATGCCAACACTTTTACAGCTTGTCTTTTCAGCACAAATAAGAAGAACCCGGTGTTTTCGTACCTGACAACTCTGAAAAGAAACAACCGAAACGAAGTCAGAGGTCACAGTTTCTTTTAAAGTCTAGTTCCAGAAACCTGGAACGTAGAGGGCTTTTAAAGGAATACGGTGAATTTAAGTAACTACAAGTCTGACAGTCCCTAACGCTCTACTCAGGATGAGAGGACTCATTGGATGATTTCAGGTTATACGAGCGAGACCATACAGGTGAGATGGTCTTTCGAAGAAATAATCACGTAGATTTGAGTGGACCTGTCCAGTTATTGCAAGCATTTGTCAGTTATCGTGTAGTTTGACCCGAATTTTCTGTGGGTTGTAAACGTAATCTTCATGAAGTTCTCAGGCTAGCCTTCTGCAGATCAAAATAAGTAAAAGTGTTGTTAAAGTGGTCATCTTATAAAGGATCTTTGTCAATATCTCCAGGATTAAGCCAGAATATATATAGCCCAAGCCAGAATAAAGCAGTTCGTTGTGAATGTTGTAAAAGAACAGCGGTTGCCGCCAGTTCTGGATCTGTCATTAGATGACAACCACCATGATAACCATTTCTGTTTTATTTTGTTTCGTAACAAACAAATGAAAACAACTAGCTCCGCTGATAGATGCATGAGCATACCATAATCAACCTATGATATTCCCACTGCTGAGACGGAGAAGCCTTCTCTCCGTGAGAGAGTGTGGGATCCACCACGCGGTCCCAGTCCGGGTCGGTTCTGGTTCCGGAGTGAAAAAATCATTATTTACGGTAGAGTTCAATATAACACTCTCAAAACATTGTCCTATATAAAATAGTGCAGGAGTCACAGAAGAATTTAAAGTTGCAGTATTAAAACTTGTAAGAGTATGTTTGAAAAAAAATGTAAAACAGCTGGTAATTCGACTTTCAATATGTCAAAAATCAATCATCCAATATCTCTCTTAAATTAGGAGGGTGTGTAAGCTGATACTAAACACAAAACAAACATTTCATAAAGTTCTAGAGCATTTCACCAGTATTTGAGAAACGAATGAATGTCATTGTCCTCAAAATATTTTCGCTATTTGTAGACATGACATACGATGACACGTTAGTCATACGAAAATATTAATTAATCTTATCGTTAATTTGTAAATGCCTAAACATAAAATTAACCATATCCTCTTCAATTGTGTAGGTAAAGGTTTGGGAAGTCCCAATGTGATTTAATCTGAAGCAGACATCAAATTTCAATTATCTGTTTTCGTTTAAACGTTTTGGATTGCTTATTCCAAAATCGAGTAAACAGGCTTTGCCATTTTTAACCGACTTCCAAAAGGAGGAGGTTCTCAATTCGAATGTTTATATTTTGTTCGGGCATAACTCCGTCGTTTACCAACCGATTTGAAAAATTCTTTTTTAATTTTAAATTTTGTGTTGGAAAGTGTCTACTTCCCGAATGGTCCCATTAAAATTTTATCGAAATCGGACTAGCATTTTTTGAAAAATCAACAAAAACCTAAAAAGTTTTCAACATTGTCTACACCAATTACTCCGAGGTTTCTGGTCCGATTTCGATGATTCTTTTTTTGTTCGATACAGTCGATATCTGCCATTTGGTCCCATAAAATTTTCATTTAGTTTGGTGCAGTAGTTTTCATTTTTCGCTCATTGTGTAAGAGTACATACCTACATGGACGATGTCATTACCGGTGCTACGGATTACAATATTTATTGAAACTAAAAAGGATAAAATAAAAAACTTTTTCAAAAAAAATATAACCGACTTCCCACAAAAAAGTTCAAAATAACCTACAAAAAAACTTTTCTTTCGAAAGTCGGTGACTTTCTTTTTTATGTCATTGACTTTTTGTCACCGACTTTCGAAAGAAAAGTTTTTTTGTAGGTTATTTTGAACTTTTTTGTGGGAAGTCGGTTATATTTTTTTTGAAAAAGTTTTTTATTTAAACTAGGTTTTTTTTAGGTGGTAAAATCATCAAATGAGTCCTCCCCTTGGGTGGAGCGGATAAGACTGTTAGACTCGTACTGACTAAAATCCAGCGTGAACCTTTGGCCCTATACGCTACAGAGGGTCACAGTTACCTGTAAGGCCAGTCCCGTGACCCCTGCCTGGACTTGTCGATTTCTTCTTGTCTGTTGGTCTCATTTAAGTAGTCTTGATGATAACCAAGGACTTCAATTATTTTCTTAACATTTAGTTACGTCTGATCCTTTCATTAATTGTTCATTTTTTATTGACAGGCCTGTTGGTCTAGTGGTTAGTGATCCTAACTGCTATGCCGGAGGTCGTGGGTTCGATTCCCACCCAGGACAAATGTTTGTGTGATGAGGACGATCATTTGTTCTGTGTCTGGGTGTAATTTATCTATAATATGTATGTATTTAGAAATATATAAGTATGTTTATCAGTTGTCTAGTACCCATAACACAAGCTCTGCTTAGCTTGGGACTAGATGGCGTTGTGTGATAGTTGTGGAATATTATTATGATTATTTTTCCGACCCAAATATCGACCAATAGAATTGCACCATTCGACGTCACGTGGTACAACCTACATGGTATTATACTGATAATTTTTTGAAAATTTTCTCTGGTAGTCACGTCAAACTGACAGGTTGAATTCAATTGTGAAAATTGGAGATGGGTCGCATTTGGGACGGAAAAATAATCCCCTGAATACCACACGAGCTTCAAAATTATCTGGCATTTCCCTCAAGGTTCCCTGCAAACAAATAAAGTCGTCAAGTTTTTCAGGAAAAATCACTCGCGCTTCGCGCTCGTGATTTTTTAACCTGAAAAACTTGACTCCTTCATTTGTTTGCAACGAACCTATCGGAAAATACCCGATAATTTTGAAGCTCTTGTGGTATTATAAGTGAATATTATTTTTTATCGACAACGCCATCTGCCGGTACCCTAATAGATACATAATCCTTATAGTCTCAATTCGAACATTAATTTTTGAGGATCTTCATGTTCTTATGTATTACTTTGAATATAACGTTTACAGGAAGATTATCTTTATTTATAGGTAGGTACCTTACTTAATTACTTATTTAGATAATTAAACTAAATCTAGAAATTTAAAAATAAATAAAACTAAATATTTACAACAAAATACTAAATTTAAACTAAAACTAAAATAAAATACCTAATTACAAAAAAAAAAAACAAAAAGGGCATAGACACTCAGGCGTCAAAGTACTCCTCCGCATCGCTGTCATCTGGAAACGTGCCCAGAAGACTGGCAGCATTGCCACGTTGGATGGCAATGCTTATTCTTTGACCAAAGAAAGAACCAGCCCTCTGGTCACGCGAAGTGTCGATTAGTCGGCGAGAAATCTCCTTAAAAAGGGAACGCGCACTCGGACCCCATGACCCGAGTGTTTCGACCCCAAACGGCTCAAAACTGTAGCAACCATTAAGGTTACAGTATTTGCGCCGCTTGAGGTTCTCAGCAGCCGCAGCAGCGGCGCCAGCACAGCCCGCCGTGCTTGCAACGTGGGATGGCGCAAGGGTATCGACACAGGTAGCGTCCCACACCAAAGGCCTACCCACCTCACGTTTACAGGTAAATTAAATTATGGAAACCCCCAAAACTAAATGGAATAAGGATTATGAGAAACACTAAGGAAAAGCAAAGAATTTTTATAGTCATGCAGATAGAGCCAATATATTACTCATAATTATTTTGCTTTAAAAGCATTTCGCATTATCTTCGGATTAAATATGGGAGTTTACTCTAAGCTGATGATGTCCCCAATACCTATTTAATTTATTTTACCTTATTTGTTGTTTAAACTGCGATAAGGGCCTTGTTATAATTCGTTTATCAACCGGAATCATAATAATTATCTAAGAATAGTTATGGAAATACACTATATTTGTGTTAGATAATATACGTAAGAAAGGAAAATTAATGATTAAGTTTTGACTTATTGAGAGCTGTTTCCTGTCTAAAGCTTTAAAGCTTAACGTTTGCAATACCATGTTTTAGCAGAATTCGAAATAACTTGTGTGGTTATAAATGGTATGATGTATGATTTCAATTAAATTAGTTTTGTGTTCCTTAAATAATAAGGGTTTGTCAACAAAATTGTATAGATCTGTCACCAAAATGTAGTCACCAAACAATATAAAATCAATTCCACAAAAATTTAGGGTTGCCGTCATCATCGTTTCAACATTTTGTTTATTTTGTTACTGATTACCACCTAACAAGGAAGCTCAACGTAACCCGCTTTGCGAGGCTCCTATCTTTGCGCTAACACGAAGGGGAACCTAACCTATCCGTGTCGGAGTGCCCACAAGTTCCGAGCTCGCTTCGCTCGCTCTTGGATCCCAAGTTCTCCTAATAACAATACCAATCGTGAAGGTAAACAATGAAAGTCCAGAGGACCCATCATTGAGGCCGGAGAGCGCACCAATTTGGTTCGCCTCTTTGAACATAATGTTCATTAAAATTGCAAATTGGTGTATTTATATTTGGTAACGAATACTATTATTTTAATAACTGAACTATATAAAATTTCACTATAGTATTGTTGACTAAATAACAAATAAAAAGAAATCGCAGTCAGGGATCAATAATCGATTTATTTGGTGACAGATCTACCATTCTGAGCACAAAGCTATTATTAGGTAAGCAATAAAACTATTTATTATAAGAACCAAGTTAATATTCATGTAATTCACTTCAATTTTATTGGTAATCCATCTCTTATTTTATATTAACATGAATTTAATAAGTCATACCTGGGAACACTTTTTGTTTATCTGACAACGAAAGTATTTCATTGGTGACAAAAAATATAGTTCCCAATTTTAATTAGAAAACGTTTAAATAAGTAACATCGAGCTAATTCTAGAGTGTTTTCTGCTTTCTTCCTTTCCAATTCGAGAAATTGCTTAAATAAGAAAATAAATAAAGTTTATCGCTTAGACTTAGACACCTCTTATAGGAGACTGTTTCTCAAACCTAAGTTCTTCGGAAAACAAGTCGAATATAATTATGTTTTTGTGGAATTTGTACAGTAATTTTCTTTAGATTCATATCTAGTCTAGACTCATTTGTGTTGATCGACTCATATAGGTATAGGTAGTTACTGTATCGGAAGTAAGTAGATACGAAAGGAACTGTCCCCTTGCCTACAGTTACAATTAATGCATATCTTAATATCAAAACGATAGTATCAGTTATTTTTATAGATGACCTACTGCCATTTCTTTGATAAGCCCCTGAATCAATTACAACAATAAAGTGGGGCAGATTTTGAAAAGAAAATCAACAGTACTTAACCTTTTTAGGGTTCCGTACGTCCGAATACAAAAACGGAACCCTTATAGGATCACTCGTGTGATGTCCGTCTGTCTGTCGCTTACAGTCAATTATCTCCGAATCTACTAGACCGATTGGGTTGAAATTTGGTACACATATCAATTCCTGTGACCCAAGCACAGAGGTGTGACGTGAATAGATGAAATCTGTATGTGGGAGGTAATTTTTGGGGGGGAAGGGGAAAATGAAAAAAAAAAGTTTTGAAAACTGCATCGTGTGACATATCAAATGAAATGTCTTGTTGAGACAATCTTAAATGTATTTTTTTTGTAATTTTAAAATAAACAGTTTCCAAGTTATTCAAGAAAATAGACGAAATTTGACCATTCCCCCTCCCCTCTTATCTCCGAAACAACTGAACCTAAAATTTTGAAAAAAATACAGAAATTAGTTTTCTACTTATAGATTATAGGATAACCTATAAGAAGTCCATATCTGTATATGGGAGGTAATTTTTGGGGGAGAAGGTGAAAATTTAAAAAAAATATTTGAAATCTGCATCGTGTGACATACCAAATGAAAGGTCTTGTTGAGACAATCTTAAATATATTTTTATTGTAATTTTAAAATAAATAGTTTCCAGGTTATTCAAGAAAATAGACGAAATTTGACCATTCCCCCCCCCTTATCTCCGAAACTACTGAACCTAAAATTTTGAAAAAAATACAGAAATTAGTTTTCTACTTATAGATTATAGGATAACCTATAAGAAGTCCATATCTGTATATGGGAGGTAATTTTTGGGGGGGGGGGGGGGAAATTTAAAAAATAATAATTGAAAAGTGCATCGTGTGACATATCAAATGAAAGGTATTGTTGAGACAAACTTAAAAGTATTTTTTTTGTAATTTGAAAATAAATGGTTTCCAAGTTATTCAAAAAAAATAGACGAAGCTTGACCATTCCCCCCCCCTTATCTCCGAAACTACTGAACCTAAAATTTTGAAAAAAAATACAGGAATTAGTTTTCTACTTATAGATTATAGGGCAACCTATAAGAAGTCCATATCTGTATATGGGAGGTAATTTTTAGGGGGGAAGGGGAAAATTAAAAAAAAAAATTGAAAACTGCATCGTGTGACATATCATTATCAAATGAAAAGTCTTGTTGAGACAATCTTAAATATATATTTTTTTGTAATTTTAAAATAAATAGTTTCCAAGTTATTCAAGAAATTGACGAAATTTGACCATTCCCCCCCCCCCCCCCCTTATCTCCGAAAGTACTGAACCTATTTTTTTTTAAATACAGAATTTAGTTTTCTACTTATAGATTATAGGAAAACCTATAAGAAGTCCATGATATTAAAATAACATGGTAAATCACTCAATATTGTGCGTACCAATTTGGGTCAGATTTTTTTTTATTCTTGTCTATTCCAAGGGCAACACATGAGTAAATAAATACTCATGTGGTACCAAGAAGGAAATTACGACACAGTGGTCAAGTGTTATCGAACACCCTTGTATAGAGAGGATCAGAGGAAACCTCTTTACACAATCTTCCCATGGATGGGCTCGAGCCGTCTTTTATAAAAATGTGTCATCGCTAGCATAAACAGATTTAAAAAAAAGAACTTTATCAAGAAATCCTTCAAGACCTTCAAGAATTCTTTGTTGTGTGTTTTCTATATTTAGAAATACTCTGACATTAAAAAATAAAACTAAGTATTTGTTATCATTTAATCTACAGGAACAAAAAAGATTTCGATTTTTCAAAGTGATCGCAAACTTTTAAGCTATTGCAGAGCTTTTATCGCAGGCTCTGAGCGCGGCGCGGCGCGAAACATCTAGGTAACGAAAAAACCTAAGGAAAATACCTGACACCGCCGTCTAACGTCGTTTCAGTTCGGGAGACTTCGGCATTTATAAAGGTACGGACAGACGTGCTCATAAGGGTATGGACAGACGTGCTCATTACTAGCACGAAAGCATGCTTTTATTGAGGGAGAGGGAGGAGAACGTTTCACTTGATTGACGTGGCTGACCATAGCCTAATTAGTACAGTAATAAATATAATAAATAAATAATTATAACTGCATAAGTTGATAAAAAATCCTATGCTTTACCGCGGCAGTCCCCGAGTGCCACACGTATTTTTTTTATGTGTGTATGTATATATGTATGCCTTCCCATGTGATAAGCGATTGATAGTTTGAGTGAGGTAAAAATCCCTCACTCTCCCAAACAAAGGCTTATTGAAGGTTTCTCTTGACAACCAATAATATAGTAAGTAATAAATTCTCATCTTGCCTAAGATTCGTAAAAGTCCCAAAAATCTTCATAATGATTACAGTCTTGGATCATAATCAAACAACAGTAGCAGGAATCTTCGAAGTTTGAAGTGCCTTTTGTAATGAAATATGAATTTGAATAGTCGCTTATGAATGTGATCAATAATTATGTTTGAAATGAATTGAAACGAACTAAGTCGTATGTTTTCTTCTTCCCTACAGTGGCGTAGCGAGACTGAATTTAGGAGGGGGCAAGATGCATTTACGTTGCCCTTTTCTTTCAGGATGAAATATATTGGCTTTATGATTTTATTTTAAACCCATCACGTGGGGTACCGAAATGATGATGATGCCATCTAGCTGATTTCAGCCACTGCGACTGCAATCGATGGCTCTTAAAGTGGTTGAGAGCATTGATATGCCCTTTCATGTGCTCTCCAGGGACTCACATAAAACTCCCAGCACAAGCCGAGCACAAAGTGGACATGTAAGAACACCATTCATTGATGACATTGTAAGTTATATTTGCAGGTGGTCTAGCTTTTAGGTCGACACGCTTTTTGTTCAATTCAATTCAATTGTAACCTCCTTGTCTTTTCAAACGTGTAAACCTGCTCCTGGATACCGAAATAAAAAGTGGTTAAAAGATGGTCACAAAAATATATCGCGCGAGAGGCCCCCTTTTTGTAAGATGACTTATCGTTGTTCCTATATAGTCTATACCAAAACTATATTTCAGTTCCCAGTTAGAAATAAAACGTAACCATGGCATCATGCAACAAAGGAGCCTCGAGCGAGCAGGGAAAGCGCTAGACCTAAATGCGATCGTCGACACCATCAATCAGCTTTGCGAAGCCTCTGTCTCTTCTTTGGCTCTATGAGTTCTTGGTTAGAAATAGAAGTTAAGTTGTACTGCTCAAATGACTGGTAACACACTTGTGATCGCTGTTGTCAAGATTATTTTTAATTTTGTCTCTGGGCTCTAGGTCCCTTCAGGTGCGAGCCGGGAGCTAGGTTCCACTACGCCTCCGCCTAATTACGCCACCGCTTCATTATTTTTTAGGTGTGTAATAAGTTCGTTAGTATGATTTAATTAATTATTCATAACTATTTTGAAAAGAAATATTGAAACAAATACAGATGTAAAAGTTAGTCCCGATCTTTTTAAACTTCTTGAATACATAATACGGACGTCCATGTAGTGTCTGTTTTGACTGGACCTGTGCAGTCAGTGCAAACATTTGTCAATAATCGTGTAGCTCAACTCAAAACTTCAGGAGCTGATAGCGTAAGTATTTATGTCGTAGCTGATAGAGTTTTTTTCAATAGTTCAACTGTTACCTATCTCTTTAAAATAGCTTGATCAGCTGAGACTTGTATGTATCAGATTGTCAGCCAATGACGGTTCACTGCTGAACGACAAGCGTCAGGGGCAGTCCGTATCCAACCGCTACTAGCCACATTCGTCAATACATCGATCCATCTTGCCACAGGGCGTCCGTCCCACACTTCGTATTGTATTATCATTTTATTCATTTTCATTTCATTTGTATGTCCGCCCGGTTAGCCTTATTTAGAAAAAAATTATGATTAGCTGGTTCATATAGTCAAAAAGAGGTCGCGCAATCAATGATAAAATTATAACATCTATTTGCTTCGTTTTTGTAGATCTTCTAAATACCCTTCTACTTCAATCTGATCTTCTTAGATCAGGCAAATACATGATAAGTATTTATTCTTATATTATTTTATTAATACGAGTATGCTCATAGACATGTATTTCTCACTTCTGAGTGATATCAGAGTTTAATAAAACAGTGAAATCTTGTGTGTTTGTTGTATTGGGGAATTGTAAATTACCGATATTTATCTGTTGATTGATTGATCATATTTGATAATTAATTTGTATAGTCAGCATAAATAACGAAAACTCTAAATTAATCATTTCGGAACATCTATTAGTGGTTCACCCTTACTTAGAAAGAGCAATGGAAATATTGAAGTACAGTATTATTAAAATTGTCTAATTTTGTTTTATCTTTATCCCCTACTATCTTGGCATTATATTTGTTGTCACATGTAGGTACAGGTGTTGTCAAAGATAACTGGTACATGATTTTGTTTACAACTATCAGTAATCTGTCCAGAAGCTTTTAACGGTATCTCTTCATATTTGACAGTCATTTGAACAAAAATCTAGTTGATTGTGTTTTGATTCCTCTTCTATTTTAACAAAAGAGGACTATGGTTCCTTTCCTTCACGAGCGAGTTGTTTGATCAGTAGTTCTTTAAAGTAATTGTTATATACATTTTCTAAACACTTGTTGAAAAAAATGTATGAGATGTTAACAATAGTTAGTTTGACCATTTAACAGACAACTGGTCCCTTAATCTTAAAGAATGCAACGAATCTTTGACTAAGTATAATTGAATTTATTTTTAAAAGCAATCGTTACTTAAAAATGTTTTAAAACTGCGATAATTATAACAACATTACAAGATATCAAATATGCTAATAACGCTTAATTGATATGCAAAGATTATAAGATAAAATACACTGGAGAATTGACAAATGTATTTGCCTAAATATTTGACAATTCTCCAAAAAACATGTTAGAACTGCGTTTGTACAACTGTTTATTTTTTAAACTTATCTATAGATACAATTTAACAATAACTTAAACTAGGTTTACGGGATAATATCAGGCAGAGATTCAGGTCAAACATTATTGGAAGGAAGGGTCAAATCGTTGTGGGGGCGTCGTGTTGCTGATCTTGCGGATTGTGGCTGCGGGCATAAAGCATCCAGCATTTGGTTGGAAGTTCTGCTGGGGGTGCTGTCCTCCCATGGGCTGGCCGTAACCAGGCGCGTAGGTTGGACCACCGGGGTTGTTAAACCTGTTTGGGCCTCCTGGCGCTCCTGGCTGCATCGGCATACCGGGGGGACCACCTGGCCCTCCGGGGCCGCCGTACCCTGGGTTGTATCCTGGTCCTGGACGTTGCATTCTGCAAATGAGATACTAAAGTTAGTGACTGTTGTTATTGGTAACGTCGTTTTGGTCACGTGTCGAAGACACACTGGGTAATATGGGTATTTCATGAACACACTATTGAAAGACTTCAATTTTACTGTTCCTAACTAATGCACTGGTTAATTAACTTCTTGTTTGTTTAACAAGAGAGTTATTATAAAAAAAATACTTACATGATTTAATTTCCAAAAAGATAAACGAATTCACTTGTTGCAATATCGACTGATTTTTACAATCTACTCATGAGATTGGGAAGCGACTTCTATTTATACGTTCTTTTATCGGATAAGTAAGTTATGCTATCGCTGAAATCACGTCGATCGCACCTTTGTTTTTGTGTATCGGATATCGGATATCGGCCCCGTCTCTTGAATTCTGTCAAAATGATACCACGTTTCAAAATATTACCGACATCACTATTATTCATCATTATTTCTGTACAGGACCACCAACTGTCAGGAATATTCCTCCCGTTTTGTCTGTCATGCTTCTCGATTCCGTGTATGCCTCGTCAATCTGCTTTCCGCGATTTTGACGATATCGTTTAAATTTATATACCTACCTACTAGCGGCTCGCCCCGTGCTTCGCTACGTGTTACAAAAAATGTGATAAATGAAGAACCGCTCGACCGATTTTGTATAAACTTCACATAAATAATCTACTAAATAGTCCGAACAAAGCCTAAACATATGTTTTGGATAGGTGAGCCCGTTCTTGAGTTATAAAGTTACAACGAAAAGTGGCATTGATTTTTATACAACATTATTTTTAGTATATGCGAAACCTGAATATAGTTTGTTCAGAATCAGTAACTGATTCGATTCTAATAATTTTTACACCATGTTATATTTTTTTTTCAAAAATATTTTAATTAAATTTTATTACCAGTTAATTACAATACAATTACCGTACGGTTAGGTTCCTATTGCCAAACTATTTTTACGAGTGTATAACACAGGAGACGCGGTTTACGCGGGTGTACCGCGAAATGAGCATGTTTTTGAACGGACAACCGGGTAATATACAAGCTTATAACTTTGTGATTTTTTATGATACGGTATTAAATTTTTGTACATAGATTCTTTACACAAAAATACTAGACAGGTGTATCGGCTTTCGCATAAACAAAAAATAATGTTGTATATTATATAGATCTCTATTTTTTAGATAGTTTTTCTTTTGAGATGATGTTTTTTTGAGTTCTGAACTTAATACTTCGTTCATATTGAATATCATTTTTATCAATATTATATCATTTTTAATCATAGCTCGCTCATCGTAAGCCTAAGTCGTAAATGTCTGATGTTTGCGTCCACAAAAAGTGTCTGTAAATTATGTCTTTTATCATCTTGATTAATTAATCTTTGTGATTTATAACGTATATTTGAAAGTAGTATTGTGGTTTTTCAAGAATGAACAATGATCGTTTTGATAATGGAGCCATTCTATGTTTATACATTGTTATTCGATTCTTTGGAAGAGGTTTTTTCCTTTGGAGTCACAAACAGAGACGTAGCTACCGCCGTTTCAGCCGTATCAATTAAATGGGGCTCCCAAGTGTCAAGAAGGACCCCGACAATTGGAATAAAAATAAAAACATAAAATGTTGCTCTTAAATGAAAACTTATCTCCAAATCGAACTGTTAACTTAAAGGCTAAAAATGTAGTTGTCATAGATGAGCTATGATCAGTCGATCAGCATTCTCAATTTTCGAGCTCCCTTCAAAATTCATCAGTAAAAGCATTAGCTACGCAAGTCAGGATGCTATTGTCTTTATTCTGCAAAAATGTACACTTCGATTAGAAGGGCCCCAAACCAGTTTTGATACGGGGCCCCCTTCTAGCCTAGCTTCGCCACTGGTTACAACTAACAACTGATTACAGCTAAGTTTTAAGATAATGATAAAACATTTGACAATGATTAGAGGTATCGGATATCCTATTATGAAAGAATATTTTTTTCGAAGGTTTTATGGAGACTTCATAATTTGACAGTATAACCAGAATTTTCAGTAAAAATTAAAGTTCAATAAAACCATAGTCAGGGTTAAAATCACAGGAGTTGTTACCAGACTGCGCCAGAAGGAGGGTTATTGAAATCTTAATTGTCATCAATTAAAATAACAATTATATCGAAATGATTGATGGAGAAAATAATAAAAATAAAGTACCAATGGACTAGTCTTGCTGAAGATTATGCAATCAATCGAAACTTAACTGAATTTAGATTATCAAAATGATGGAGCCTTCTATTAACGATAAAAGTGATTCATTAGGTTGTTGAATTAAGATAATAATAAAATATGTAGAATAGTGCTGTAATGGCGGAATGAAAAGCTCGTGTGAAAATACGTCAATGTTCTAATGATGTCTGATTAGACAAATTACTGATAAAGTAATTCCTGGTCATTGATGCAGTGTTTGGAGTCAATTTAGAGATAGGTAAAATAATAATAAGATGTGTTTGAATAACCAATCAGATTCTAACCGAAGCTAAGCGGAGAGGAGATGTGGATTTCAGATCGGTTATTCAAACACACCTCCGCTCCTCGTCTCAGCTTTGGTGGAGTCCCGGCCTGCTTCTACGCTAACGTTGAAGCGAGCTATCAAAATCCCACCTATATCTAGATGGATTTTTGATTTGATTTGTGATAATATGCCAGTGTTAGACTAGAGACTAGCGGGACTGTCTCATCAGGTAATCGTGTCAATATAACGTAAAGGGCTATTGAAGGATCACCATGGATTCTCTCACAGATTCTCCCGTTCCGCCCTGGTTGCCGGACTCATTAGATGATTTTACCACGATAAATAAAAGGCCTATTTATTTATTTTACTATTTATGTACACACAAAATACAACACAGGATAACTAAAAACATAGAACTCAGTACGAGGGTACTGCTTATTTCTATATAGAAATTTCTGCCAGCAGACCCGCGAGAGGAGAGAGGCCTATGTTCAGCATTGGACGTCTTCCGGCTGATGATGAAATAAAAGAGACTAGTTTACTAATTATTTCTAATGTAGCTATTTGTCTCGATGTTGTTTCAGTTCCTTGGTTCCTAAGAGTCTCAGCGTGATGATTAAATTAACCTATATTTTTCTTCAAAGATAGGCTATCAAATGCCAAAACATTTTTTTAAACTAGATTGACTTCCAGAGAAATAAACAAAATATTCAAACTGTTCAGCTATATTATTTTAGTACTGATGAAGATTATAGGTAGTCAATGGTATGAAAGTTTGACGAGAAGTCTTACGGAGGGATGTCATATTACAGGTTGTATAGCTCAGAGAGGGAGTCGCTCTATGTAAAATACTGATATTTAGAAGCTTTCGGTTAGCATTTTGTAGCATTCCAATAAATTCAAATAAATTCCATAGTCAGGAAGAGGCAGCTGATGATGAACTGGATTTGATGTTTTCTTTTATTTTATGATAAACAAACATCTGTTTTCTTCTGGGACACATGTCTCTCTGTCAGGAAAAGAATATTGAATTGAAGGTGATAAGACTTGGAGACCTTTCGTCAAAACACATTAACTTATTTTTCAGATGATCTGGATCTTATTTGATCTTGTTCAATGACACTCAAGATATTAGGTAATCATAAAAAGACAGACGCGCGATATGAGTTGGCAAAGCAATGACACCTCTTTCATTTCAGCGAGAGCTAAGATAGGTAACCGATAGTGAACGGTAGGATAAAAACACAAAATAAGGATATTACTTCAATGAAAGTGTTTGATGGTTTACTGCATATCATAACTCAACTTCTGATAGGAGTTATTTAGATTTACAGTGAGATTACCGAGGTTGATAGCAAAAAAAACCAACACGCATTTTTCTATAAAAATATATTTTCCTTAAATAAAAAGTTACAAAATATTTTCTAATAACTTCTTGATATAAGTTACTTGATTTCTTTAGATTGCAACGGTGTTTTATTTTCAGAGTTCTTCTCAACATTACCGAGATCTATGGCATTGGGTTTTAAAGCTGTTGTTTGTCCTAGTTTTCTTGTAATTAAGTAAGAAAGTAATTGGATGAATGCTAAAGTAATTCCTGGTAGTAACCATGCATCTGGTAGATTTGCTACAGTCTTTGTGTAAAGTAATGAGTACAAGGGCGATGATATCGTCTGCATCGCTGATTCAAGAGCACCCATAACACTGTAGATTTTACCTGTAATTGAAATTTATTTTATGGTTAATGATGATAGATTTGATATTGATCGTCATTTTACCAGAAACTTTTATTTGACAATTTATGCTCAAACCTGCATTTTATAATATTGTAACTTCTATGCAATAAATTTTAGACCGTTACTAGTATGTGCCGTTACGGTCAGCGGTTAATGCTGAACATATTTTATTTGATATCGATATAGAGACAGATATGACCTTTAACACAGCTATAGATTTTTTAACTTACTACTTTAACGCGAGAAGTCGTGGGTGTAATTAAGCTAGTGAATCATATTTAGTTGTCATATTCATATTTGGACTAACAAACAATTATATGCAAAATTATAATAAGTATAACCTTCAAAACTGTAGCGGACACAGAAAACCGGAACTCGACAGCAACAGATCGAAATCAGAACAACAATGAAATGAAAATGAATTGTTTACCTTGTTCAGTAGGTAGTATCTGTTTGTTCAATATAGGTCGCTGTACCACCTGTGAGCCTTGTGAGATTATACCGATCAAGGGCACTGGAACAAAAACAAATATTTTTTTAACAATCTAGAACAAAATAAAAAAAAACAGAATCTTTCGGAATTTGAGGCGTAGGGTGGGTTTATTGAATTAGACAAAGTCATAATATTATTAGTCATGACGATGACGAATAAATAGTACAACATGTTGTAACGCCAGCTACCGAAAAGTTTCTATCAGTCCTACGGAATGTCTGAGTAAAAAACGGGGTGCTTTAAAAGCCATCGTCCCTTGTTAAGAATCTTTAAAACTAGTGAAGTTTATGAGAATCTGCTGAATGTGAGAAGTCCAGGACCATTCAAAGTAGCCACAGTAAGTAGGTTAAAGTCTAAATGGAAGTATTTTAGCTAAATGAAGGTGATCATTATTTGTATTCCTTAGATGGATTGTCTTAATATATCAGTAAATGTTGGTGTAACATCGTGATACGCCAACATAATCTCTAATCTGATGCAGTCTTGTCCACAAATGACAGTAGAGTCTTTACGGCCACTTCAGAAACAAAGACATCTTAGCTGCTTTGGGTATCATCTTTGGGAATTGAGATATTCTACATCAATACATTTCCAAAGTTAATATCTAACTCGTGACACGAACTCATGTTACTGTTCAAAATTATCAAAATCTTATCACTAGATAAAACAATGATTGACGAATCAAGCGAGATATAATTCGTAATTTTGCGAATCAGCTCAAGTAATATTTTACATAAAATATCGATTGCTTAAGCATCCATGAAGAACACGTTCCCTCACGTTGATAAGGCGACTTACTATTGGTTGGATTAATTAGTACAAAATCAGTACGATTAATTTAAATGTAGAAAATGATATGAATAAACATCTAGTGGCTGATAATGAAAAACGTGCTGGAACTGCAACTCGTGACAGTTATTATACAGGCTATTGAAGAATGATAAAAAAGAGGAAGAAATAAATAATATGAAAGAGAAGTAAATGATAATGAGAAGATGGATGAAGACAAGGTGAAAGAGAAGAAGAGAAGTGTTTCACCGACCTCAAGTGAAATAAGACATGAGCTGAACGATAATGACGATTCTATAATTATACTAACGCTGTTGTAGATGATCCTATTTGGTAACAGTATAATCAGCCTATAATTTTCCTACTACGAGGACACGGGCCAAAGGGAGTAGGCTGTAATCTACCACTAAGGTACAGTGAGGGTTGGGATGTCACATGTCTATGAATTTTTGGTTCTAGGATATACCAGTTTTCTCATAATGTTCTCCTTCATCTTCAAATGTATTGCACAGAATAATGCGCCTAGCTAGGTTTTGATCCACGACCTGTAAACTCGTAAGTCGGGAACTTTACCACTGGACCATGAAGCAAGATACTAGACAATAGAGATGATGAATATTTAAAAATGTTTAGGCCTTTATATCTACAGCCCTTAGTTGCCGATTATGATGCTTCAATAGTTCAAAGTAAAGTAAGCTTTCTTTAGGAATTACCTTCGAATAAGTTGAAACACATTAAGCATTGCACTGAGACCCTACATATTGCCACTTCCAGCTTTGTTAAGCTATTTGCTTTAAGTAGATTCTTCGCTTTACTATGCCATCATTAATACTATCATCATTAGTACTGCTTATACAGTTTGTTGTTGTTGTTTGTACAAAAACATGCATGCAGTCATGCAGTCACCAGTTAGTGTTTTCATGACCTACCTGTTTTGCTGTGTCGTTATGATAAATGGAAAATGTGATAAAATCACAGTGAAATAAACAATAAAGAAAACAAACAATGATTTATTACTTTATTACCTATTTACCTAGCTGATAACCCCTTTTTTAACATTTTGAGAGGCTTATATTATAGGGACTACTGAGTCACCAGAAAAAGTGATTGTAGTTGGATGAGGAAAATATCAGAAGATATTTTTGGTAAGTATATTTAAGCTTGAAAAGTCAGGAGAAATGCATGTGAGTGTTGGCTAAAAATGGGTAAAAATGGTAAGGAAAAGGTAAAAGAGGTTTTAATGCTACCACGATTGATGATGAGATGCACATGTTGGTTTCTTTACATTTCATTATTTTGGATATATAAAGTGAGAAAGTATTGATGATAAGAGTAAGGAGGGTTTTTATACAAGTCAACTAAAGGCAGGTGATAAACAGTACAGTACAGTTGTGACTTATGTTCTACATACAAAGATGGAATAAATTATCATCACAACAAATTACTTTAGTATAGATACTAGATTGGTTCTGCAAAACTTGCTGGAATAAGAACCAACGTATTCGTAGTAATCGTAAAAATCTCGTTTTTAACTAAATGAAGGCCTTGGGCACTTCAGGATAATGAGGCCCAAGGGACGCTAGCGCTAGCAAAGCCAGGTTGGAAGTAAATGTTTGTGGATAAGTTGGATTTCTTCTGACAGACAGCAGCTTACAAGAAGTTGGGGCTCCTAGCATCGTAGGGACCTAGAGTCCCGGAGGCCTAGAGGGCCCGGAGTGACCAACTGGAAAGATTGCTCTTGCGCAAAATTTTTTTGCAGAATCTTTCTAAACAAGGCATAATTTGCTTTCTAGTGCGTGCTGCTAAAAATTATGAAACAATTGAAGCGGTACCTTGCTTCTTTGTGATGGGAGTTGAGGTTTCATTATTCTAAAATCAGGTAAGACTGAAAGTCAACTTTAATATGATTGAAAAAAGGCTAGTTTTAGTTGAATCAATTAATAAAAATACTCTAATACTTACACATAAACACGCACCAACTCTTAGTAGCAGTAATAAGGCCCGAAGTGGCAAGAATATAGGAGCTGCAGCTCAGCATGCCCACTGTCTCATCGGTGAGCCGTAACCGACGCTTTAGTACCGACAGGATTAGTAGTGTACCTGGAAGAAGATCATGAATTAAGTGATTCTGTGCAGATACTCTTTAGTATCTGCAAAGAATTAAGAAACATGGAATCAAGGACACATTTTGTGACAAAGTTGATATAGAACTTCGAGCCTCCTGCAATATGTAGACTGAGTATCTAAATTAAAAAAACTCAAAATCGCCAAGAATAAGTCATTCCTCTGCCTGTACTGGAATTATGCGGTAAGACGTTGCTTGGTCCCAATTGTCATTTGTAGATCCTTGGCAGTCGATAGGTACAGGTAGACAGTGGCCGGTAATTTTGACAACCAGTCTGATCAAAGGGTGTCGATTACCTAGAATTAACTGCGTTGTGGAGGTCTGATAATAAGTATACAGAATTATCCAAGTTTGACTGGAAGTCTATCCCTACGTAGTTGGGAAATACATTATGATGAGTAAAACTTGTGATGAGACTGTATAGTGTAGATCGCACCTTGTAACACAGGGACCTACCCTGTCTCGGAACAGAGGAAAAGGTTTATCAATTCTAATGCAACAACCAAGTACCTAGTAAGATATTATTACTAGGAAATGCGAATAAACCGATAAAGAGATTATTGTTTTTTTTTATACAACTTGTACAGCAGTGCAGTGACTGATACCAAAAGGTATTGGGGTCAACTTCAGTAATTATTAACTCCATCCATGTTTTTAGGGTTCCGTAGCCAAATGGCAAAAACGGAACCCTTATAGATTCGTCATGTCTGTCTGTCTGTCTGTCCGTGTATGTCACAGCCACTTTTTGTCAAAAGTATAAGAGCTATCCTGATGAAACTTGGTAGAAAGATGTATTATGTGAACCGCATTAGGATTTTCACACAAAAATCAAAACAAAACAAATTTTGGGGGTGCCCCCCATACTTACAATTGAAACTCAAAAAAAAATTTTTCACCCAACCCATACGTGTGGGGTATCTATGAATAGGTCTTTAAAAATGATATTGAGGTTACTAACATCATTTTTTTCTAAACTGAACAGTTTGCGCGAGAGACACTTCCAAAGTGGTAAAAAGTGTGTCCCCCCCCCGTAACTTCTAAAATAAGAGAATGATAAAACTAAAAAAAATATATAACGTAGACCTCAACCAAAACTACCAACGAAAATTAGTTTGGATGAGATACAGTTAGCAGTTTTTGAGATATAGTACATTTTCAAAAACTGCAAATATAACTTTGCCATTCATACAAATACTATGAAAAACAAAGTTATTTTTATTGTTTGTGTATATTACTTACTAATCTCAATATAATTATATCTCTAATCTATGCTTGCTGCTACGGAACCCTTCATGGGCGAGTCCAACTCGCACTTGGCCGGTTTTTTTTCCCTGCTAAGTGAGGCAAATGTGTAAATACCAATACAATACTAACATTTCACGTTATGTTTAAAAGGTGAGTCAAGTATTTTCGATCAACATTTGGGCCCAAATTCAGTGTGGAAACCCAATAAAACTTTGCAAGACCTAGGATTCGAAACCAGGGCCCCAGGCTCAATAGTAAATAACATTTTGCGGTCATTAAGATCAGCAATTTGGGTATAATTTATCTATAATATGTATGTATTTAGAAATATATAAGTATGTTTATCAGTTGTCTAGTACCCATAACACAAGCTCTGCTTAGCTTGGGACTAGATGGCGTTGTGTGATAGTTGTGGAATATTATTATTATATTATTATTAATTTCATTGCGGATTCCAGCTACAGCTCATTAATTCTGCAGAACTTCGACTGGTGATTTTCTGGTGATTGCCACCATTTATTTTGACTTTGCTTTTAGGACACAAAAAAGCCAGCTTTTTGCAATTATGTGTAAGGTCATACGTACCAACGAAGCTGACAATATTTCTGTAGGCGAGGTAGGATCCGAACATGACGTCATTCCAGTGGAATTTGTACCTGTAGTACATGTAAGCGATTAGCACCTCCGCTGTAACAAGGTAATTGTTATTTAAAAAAAGAAATAGCATAAAAACAGTTGCACGTATACATGGACTCGCAAAGCAAAATATAGGACTAAATGGATATCGTTAGAGGAAGCCTTTGTCGGAACACGAGCAACAAGAGACGATTTTATTTTAAGTTTAAGGAAAAAAAAATGTTATAAGAACAGCAAAAAAAAAAAAATTAAAATGTTATAAGAGCAGCAACAAAGGATTCATTTATTTCATACTGCAATTCCTATTACGGTCAGTTTACACCGAGACGCAACACGGCGCGACGTTACACAACGATACTGCAAATGTGTAACTTTTCATGTAGTAAATAAAGTTAGATTTTGAGTCGCTATTAAAATGCAGTGCGGTGTCGCGTTGCGTTGCGAAAGGTGTATCTTTACGTGTAGGAAATAGAGTTAGATTTTGAGTAGATCTATTGAAATGTGCGCACATCCTCACGTCTCAGTCTGAATTAACCCTTACAGTTTCAATATTTTAAATAATTTTGTACAACGCCACCTAATGTTATCATTCCGAACTTGTGTGTCAGCCTGAAATGTAGCAGCGTAGTCAGGCGTAGCAGTCGCGCGCTGCTTTTATCTATATCTGTACTGAAACTCCCTCTAGCGGCAAAATATAAAACTATTCGTATTCTCGGTATCAGCAGGTAAGGTAACATTTTATTCCATCCCATGCCCAGTCAACGAATGCTCAAAATAAGGTATAGAGGGAAAGTCTTGGAACACAATTTTTGACTACGCAACTTTGTTTGGTCTAGTTAGGAGGTGAACATATCAAAAGTCCCCGCCCCTAGCCCTTGAGCTTTGGGGGAGGGTGGGGTTTGAAGGTACCGTTTTTTGGTTTTTCGCTTATATCTCGGAAACCATGCGTCCTAGCGGCATAACATGTATGAACGAAATAAAAGGTGAATAAATTCCCCATAAGTTTTATTCAGTGAACATTTCGATATCTTGTATAGTTTTCGAGGTATCTGCTCTTGAATGTCTGTAATTTGGGAAAAATCATTTTACCTTTTCACATTTGGAAAGTTGTATTTGATACCGCCAAAGATCCAAAAAGCAGCAGCAGTCTTTTCAGACCCTCCCTTTACCACCTACAATGAACAAACCCAAGTGAAACCTGCATCTTGAGGTGATGTGAGCCTCCAGCTAAAGTGGTCTCATACAATGCCCATAGGTACTATCGAACAATGTAATCTCTGCTCACTTTTAAAACAAAATCGCGTGCGCAGTATCCCACATCTGTGAACAGGCCACCTTTTTTATGAAATGGATGACCCTTTTTTATGAATAGGATGAATGGTCAAAACAAAGGGCCTAGGAAGTGAAAGTTATAACTCTGCAAGCAGAAATAGTCTTTACGGTGGTCAGTATATACATTGGGTGATAGTACCTATAAGTAATTCTTGAATTCGGTAGCCACCATCAAGCTTGATATCTCTTGTCTTCCTCCCACCGAGGGAGCAGTAAAAATTGCCCAGAAACTCATTCTAGATTATAATATTATTAGATACATGTACAGGGTCATGCTTTTAAGTTGACCAATAGGGAGATATCCGCATCCATAAGAGCTACAGAAAACTATCTTAGGAACCTTTAGCTTTTTATTTAAATAATTTTGGCATATTTAGTTTTTGGTCAAGTGTGAGTTGTCCATAAAAATAAGTTGCCCAATTTTTTTTTAATGCCCTTCGACTCTCATCCAGGTAAGGGTCATTTTATTATATTGGAATAAAATAATCGGGACGGCGGAAGTTGGTCAAAAGCAAAATATTTTTTCATAAAAATTGTATGAACGGAAAAATTATTTATTTTTAATCTCAGATCAAAAAATGCTATTTGGTTTAATGTCATGTTAGGATAATTTCATTGTATGAGAAGGATAATATCTGGGCAACAGAAGTGGGCCAAATCTTATGAAACGACTTGAATCTAACGAAATATGACGTAAGTTGTATATGAACCTAATATAAACTAAAATGAGTTTCTGCGCTATTTTTACTGCTTCCTCGGTGGGAGGAAGACAAGAGGTTATTAAGCTTGATGGTGGCCACCGACTTCAAGAACTACTTATACTTGTGGGCATTGAGGGAGATTTTTTAGCTGGAGCCCCATACAAGCCCAACATGCTGGTTTCATCTGGCTGTGTTCATCGTAGGTGGTGAGGGAAGGGTCTGAAAATACTGCTGCTGCTTTTTGGATCTTTGGCGATAACAAATACAACTTACCAAATGTGAAAAGGTAAAAATGATTTTTCCCAAATTACAACCATTCAAGAGCAGATACCTCGAAAACTATACAATATATCGAAATGTTCACTGAACAAAACTTATGGGGAATTTATTCAGCTTTTATTTCGTTCATACATGTTATGCAGCTAGGACACATGGTTTCCGAGATATAAGCGAAAAACCAAAAAATGGTACCTTCAAACCCCCCCCTCCCCCAAAGCTCAAGGGCTAGGGGCGGGGACTTTTGATATGTTCACCTCCTAACTAGTCCAAACAAAGTTACGTAGTTAAAAATTGTGTTCCAAGACTTTCCCTCTATAATCGTTCGTTGACTGGACTAATGGGTGTCGGCAGAAACAATAGAATGCCAACATGCTACGATTCCAAAATGGATTCCTACTTCTTTTGTTTCGCCCTTGATGTCCATATTTATACCTACTTCACTAGACTACGAGCTATTGCCAATAAGTTCAGATATTTCTTAACGCTCTATCCTGGAATTAAGCCTATTTTCTAAATTTTATCATTTTCATAAACATTCGACGAATGTTGAAGTAAAACAAAAAAGTAAATCATAAAAATATTAAGAAAGTGCGAAACTAAAATAAAAGAAAATGCGCCTGGATGCACAAATGCATCATTTGATTGAAGATAAGTTACGCATCTTAGGACACTCATACATAACAAGTCCTACATTATCTACCGTACTCACTGTCCTAGACACACAAGTTACTTATACTTATAAACCAATACTAATTAGAAGCTTCTTATGAACTCATACTAACCAGATAACAGCATCCTATCGCCCAGCGTGACGACCAACATAAGGAATATGATCATTCTCTTGCGACCTTCCCGCGGCTTTACCAAACAATGCACCGCGTTGAACGGCAGCTTCCAGTTGCAAACAGATACTTTGTTCTCCCTGTTGACACTGACGTCTTTCACTGCGAAGATCACGTACACTAGAGATGATAGCTGGAAGATTATGATCAAAGTAGTTAGTATTGACGGCTGCCTTGTTTTTTTGGGACAAACCCACCACACTATTCCCAAACCACTGCAACTCCTGAAAGCCAGAATCAACAGTGGCAACCACCAGAAAAGCACCGAGACAATGAAGCTCGACGTGTTCCGGAGAATGAATTTATCTGTCTTGGATCCTGCAAAGAAATTAATCAGAAAAGAATAGTGGAGGTACAGGAAAAATATGTTTCCACTTCTCTCCATGTCAAGCAGGAGACAGAAAAAAACAAGGCCAATAGGCACAATGGGACATTACGTCTGACGGCTGTCTAATAAGTGTAAGATGATTTTAATAAGTGGGTGTAAAAGATTGGCTGTTTGAATTTTTTTTTGCGTTTTCGACTGCAAACAAGTGGCCTACCATGAACTCTTAACTTAGGCTGTGGGAAAGAGACAGAGATATACAATTCGTCTAGCGCCATCTCTTTCCCACAATCTAAACTGGATCGCGTTTAGAGCTCGTGGTAAGGCCTCAGGACACGAATCTGCGTTCTTATGAATAAGTATTTCAGACGCTTTGCAAACTAGGCTATCACAGTCCTGCCCAGCAAGGCCTAATTGTTAAAGCGTCTGGAGTTTTAGAGCTTTCTTTTAGCAATGAGTTTAATACTTAAAATTGGATTCGATTTATTTCCCTAAAATATAGAACTTTCGGTTCCAGTGTAGTTTTTTGTTGACGAAAGTCGCGCTTTTCTCAAATCTCTGATACTTTTGATAGCAGGAATCAACAAAGACGAATTGGCGACCACCAGAAAAACGCATAGTCTAGTTAAGAAGCGCTACTTTCAGGGATCATATGACTTATTGGTTAATAGTGGAAGTACCTAAGTAATGGAAGTGATTTTTTGTCAAAGTAAGATATAGTTGTTTTAACTACGACGTTGACTACTATCATCACTAAATCTTCAGAAGTCAATGAAATATTTTTGTAAACAGTGGGTATCTCTAGAGTCTAGCTAGACCCACTAAGTTATTCAGTTTTCCATACAAACAACTCATTTCTCATTTTTATGTTCAAATAACGATTGAAAACACTCAGCCAAATGTAAATGCAAGGAAAAATGTTTTCGTACTCAATATCGACCCGACTTGGCTTGCGGTGTTAGTCGCGAATTCTTACATACATAGCGAGTCACATAGCTATGTTAGATAGCCTTTTCAGCTTCTTTTTTTGCACTTTTCAGTTGCCGTCTAACGCAAACATGGCCGTTTGATTGCCAAAAGAGTATTTGATTGTGAATATTCAGAAAAGGCCTAGTTCAAGGGAGATTTTAATTTATATTAAAATTGACTCTACCCAGGGATGTAAATGTGATGCTGCTACACAAATGGTAGGTCAGGTCACAAAATTAGGACACGATTAGAAAATTGATTATTACCGGAATTGATGGACGCTTTCCTGATACCTAGAATCTTGGGGTCTTTAAATCAAGAGTAACTATTATACTTCTAGGCAAGCGTGTTTCATCGTCAACCACGTCTTCGCTTACCATCAGGCAATTTAGTGGTCAAACATGGGTCTACCGCCGAAAAAAAATGTTTCCGAAGGCGCCAAAGGCGTAGTGCAGTTCTGGGACGACTGAATTTATATGACTATGGACAGACGTTGTCGATAGCCATTTCAAGGAGTTTCAATTAATTTCTTTTAGTCTTTTTACACTTTGAGATGAGTTATGGTGGATTTATTCAGTGATAAAAACTAGCACTAGGCCCACATTATACCACGAGTGTTGATACGAGTTTGAATGTTCGGTGAAATAAATAAAAAATCTCATGGTTTTAGTCATATAGATTTTGTGTTAACGCCATAGAAAAATACACAAAGGAGTAACGTATATGGATTTATATACCTGTAGAAATAAAACAAGTGGAAACACACCGAAGAATCCGAGGTAGCGGTAGAGAAGGGGGCCGCCGACTGCGCCAACCACGTGGGCAATCTGTATAGCGGCACGGTGGGTCCCCATGGTGCGCGTGACGTCACGGCCACTGGAGAAGCAAACCTGCAAGGATTTCGAAATAGGTGAGTGTTGTATAAGAGTCATAAGCTCATGATTCATCATAATACGTCGGTACTGATCTTACAAGGATATACAAGCTTGGTGAATCTTTACCAGGAACCCCAAAGCACGCGTAGCATTTTTTATAGTGGTAACATCGTCAAATGAGTCCTCTCACGCAGGGCGGGGCGGGAGGGACTGTCAGACTCGTACTAACTAAAATCCACAGTGTCCTTCAGTAGCCCTTCACGTTCCAGGGGCTTTGCCTTCTAAGGGCGGCCCCGTCAAGTATGAGTAGCATGAAATACGTAGTGAAGGGTTTTGTAGCCGGGAGAAGAAATAAAATGACAGAATGTAGAAAGGTTTTACGGTAGTTTTGTATCGTCCTAAGCATGGCGATATTTAGTTTTCTAGTCTTTTATATGAGCTTTGAACATGCGTTAAACAACAATGAGCATACACTCTAGTGCTGTAAATTGACCAGTACCTACCAAACTTTCTCATGGTGTGGCCATAGGAGATAAAAATGATTGCCTACTAAATAATCGAATGGAATCGATTAAGTACATTTCAATGAATATGACATTAAAACTAAAAGTTGATCGAATTGAAACTTATATGCTGTCATTTTGAGACGTCAAACGAATAGTAGAATACCAATCATGTTGCGATCCAAAACAAACACCAAAGACGCGCAACAGTAGAATACCGATAACGCGCTCGCGTGACGCGAACTTGACGCGAGCGTGTCTGACAGCGGTAGAGAATACGAAAAGCGTTGTTTTGATCGAAACTTAACTGCAACTGCACTGCAACAGCACTTCTTTAGTTACGTGAATTGAGGCACTGTAGTCTCTATGTTTAATCGCATTGGCATCGTATAACAATATAATGTATGTTTGTACTACATTTGTGATCTACTGCAGATGCTATGAGGTGTAAACTGTAAACAAGGGCACATCTGAACGTTACCTATAGGTACAGAGTAATATCGTACCTGTACCTACGTAGGTAGGTATGCATGTATAATTTGACCCAGTTTCAGTTCCAATGGAAAATGTCACGGGCATTTTCATGTCACATAAAGAGGACCACAAACTGCCTTTTAATTAGCTAACCTGAGTGTGGAGTCTTAATCGGCTGGAAATTGGATAGAGTGAAAATTACGTGGCGGATGATTTGAAAATATAATTTTGTAAAAAAAAACTATAACCCCTTTTGTGTATCGTATAACCGTATAGAAGGTGATCTATCTTCGGAGTCGCGGGATTGTCTCACTCGGTAACCGTGACCCTGGTACATAAAGGGCTATTGAAGGAACACCGTGGATTTTAGTCATTACAAGTCTGACAGTCCCTCCTATCCCGCCCAGGGCGGGAGGACTCATTTGATGATTTTAACACGCAAAAAAAAGGTGATCTATCTTTGTACCAAAACTTATCAAAATCGATACAACGGTTTAGCCGTGGAAACGTAACAGATAAAGTCACTTTTGCATTATTTTTTTGTATTAGAACTAAGATTTTGTTTTTTTTTTATCAATTTTAATTGATACAAAGAGCAAGTTATGTTAAAATCATGTAAACTTTCCTACCTTTGCGGATGTGTAGAAATTGCAATTAATTTGGAATTGGTCTAGCTTATTCATCTGTTATTGTGATCATGATGTAGCATTTTTCCATCAGTTTTACTGCAGTGAAGTAGTACTTATACCTAATATTTACAAATACTTTAAGTAATCGTAATCTAACTACAAACAGCTGTTACTACTAACTGCTGTCACTGTTGACTAAATAAATTGTTATCTAAAACGCGGGTTTGTTAGAAATTTACCATTAAAGTCAAAGTTTTATTCAAATTGAAAGACGATGATAAGTGATGATTCTTAGATGAACCCTTTTTTGTAAGTTCCGCTAGTGTACTAACGAGGAACAAATTTTTATATGTATATCAAATTAACGTCTCAGGTGTGGTCAAAGTCCCCGTTTACTTTACGACTTACGTCAAAAACAACGTAATAACTTGTGATACGGCCTCTGAACTTTCTGATGTTTTTTTCTATGAGTCTGAATGAACTCATATATATTTTTATGAGTTCAATTAATCATTACATTACTCGATAATAGAAATAATCGTATTCGTAACGTCAAAGGAAATATTTTCAAAATGATTCTCAGAAAATGGATAAATGGAGACTTGGAGATGCAGAGGAAGGCAAAAGAAAGTTGGATGGATTGCGTGAAGAATGAAATAAAAGAAAAATACATTATTTTGCGACGTCTGATAGCGGGGAATGAAAGAAGAGAACATGTTGCACCGACCCCAAGTAAAAAAGGACAGGTTGACGGTGATGATGAACCCTCAAAACTAAATTTAAAAATCTAAATAAAAATCTCTCATTTACTTACATCACCTATATGACTGAAGGCAGCTGCTAAAAGCAGTCCAAAATTCCCTCCCAAAGACATAGGAAGCTGAACAGCATACAGCACTTGAGTGGTAGACGCTCCAGGGAAGATCAGCATTAATAATACTCCCGTCGTCATCACACTCATGCCAACCAGTGGTAAGATGAGCAAGGGTTTCCGTCGCCCACTGCAATCGCTCCATGGACCCACGAAGAGGAGCACCACGGTGGATATGAGAGATCCTATGAAACTCCGGCTGACGTTCACTCCTGATACAACTATTTGACTCTCTGCCTGAAATGGGAAACAATGATTGGTTCACTTTACATAACATTAAGTCACGCTTGTAATTTGCTAACGGCCCGTTCACGTTGATCTAAGCGGTGCAGAGCGGTGGGCGGCGTGAATAAGATATTAAGTACTTGAATTTGCCACTGGCAGCGCCTGGTGGCGTGTTTCTAACATTTCTATACATTTGATTTTTGATTTGCGCCGTCCCGCGCTAAGTCACCGCTTATAGCGGCAAGGTTGAGAACGGGCCGTAAGGCTGAAGCTACACTAGGCCGCGACGCGATCTGTGACACATGCGCGATTAAAAAAAATAACTTAATGATCACGTAGGTATACCGCTACACCGTACATTAGCGATACCACGAGTAACCTGTTTCACTCTTCCAGTCGCATCGAAAATCGCTGTCTAATGTAGCCTCACCCTAAAGGTATCGCAGAGGGCAGAGCACCGACGTGTGGGCAGAGCACCGACGTGTCCTCACGGCGGCGATAGGCGGAGACCTCTTGCGCCCGGCATTGGTTGCGGCCATGCTGCGGGGCGAGACGGAGTGGGAAGCGGTCGCCTCCTTCTGCGAAGCAGTAATGCTCGCGAAGGAGGAGGCGGGCCGCGTGAGAGAGAGGACAGTGTCCTCCCTCCGCCCCAACCGCAGTGGTGGACGCCCACGGCGACGGACGTCGCAAGACGATCTCCGGCCACCGTAGGCGCGGGCATGCGGGCGGCGAGTAAAGGGCAACTCGCTGCCCGACCATGGACCATGCCCGGGTCGACGGCGCGTTGTGTTCCACGCGCGCCTCAAAGAGCGTCAGCATAATGACGGGGCCCCCTCTCTAGAGGGCCAAAGCCTGCCGGGGTCGCGGGACTTATCTCATTACCGTGACCCCGGAACATAAAGGGCTATCGAAGGACACCGTGGATTTTAGTCAGTACAAGTCTGACAGTCCCTCCCGCCCTGCCCGGGGTGGGAGGACTCATCTGATGATTTTACCACGATAAAAAAAAAAAAAAAAAAAAAGGTATCGCAGAGGTGTACCAACTTAAAAAGGTTTATTCCCTTTATGTCGAGTCCCGTTATGTCGAGCCACGCTTTTATTACCTATAAGTCGAGTTTAATTATATCATATTTTAGAAGTACAGTCACGTCCAAAAGGATATTAAGAATTTCAATGATGGGTCCTCTGGACTTTGATTGTTTGCCTTCATGATTGGAATTGTTATTAGGCGAACCTGGGATCCAAGAGCGAGCGAAGCGAGCTCGGGACTTGTGGGCACCCCGACACGGACAGGACAGTGTTAGTTTACTTTAAACCATGCACGCAGCAATAAGCGGGGCTCCGTTGAGCTTCCTACTTAGGTAATCTTCACCTATACCTGTTTTAATATGTTTTTGGGTGAATCTTGAGAGGCTAATTTTACGCTGTCCGAAGAAAAAAACTACCCGTAGTATTTAAATTTGAAACCAAAATATTTTTTTATGCCACTATATTGTATGATCTTACTGTAGCATGATAGTTTTTGTGTCTAATTTGGTACTAAACAGTCAAAAAAAAAATCCAAAAGGCCTAAATATTTATACCCCTGGCACGTCCGCTGCACATTTCGCAAACAAAATACAACAAAACTCTTACTTATGAACGTAAACAAAATAAACAGTGTGGTCTCATCGCTACCAGGATTGTTGTAGATATATTTAAAAAAGATACACCATGAATATTTATGATAGTTTTATTAAGAATTACAATATAAAGTTTGTCCGAGACTAAACAGTGATTCCCGTGGCGCGACACAAATCTTCGTATATCTTAGAAGAATTTTCTAGAAGACTGTCTCCGTGCCGTCGCATGTGCGCTGCTGGTAGAGCTTCGAACGTCTTTGCGGAAGATTGCGCCGCTCGTTGGTCCAGGACGAAATAACGAACGTAATTATTTGATTCCCCTGGTTTTGTTTTCGCTAGCTCGTTGATTACCCTGACCACGTTTTCAAATGCAATTTGAGTTTTAACGATTTGTGGTCGGGTATTGAAAGTGATAAATTGTTAACGAGACTGATTAGTATTATATAGAGGCTACTTTAAAATAGTAATAAAACTTGGTTTTCTACTACCTTTTTTTGATTCCCCTGGCCAAAAAAAATTAAAACGCAATATGTTGGGAACCATCCGGCCAAAAGTGATGCCAATTCGTTAAATGTGTTTATAATTAAGTTAAATTTTATATTACATTGTTACTTATAGAAAATCTGTTTAAATAAATTTCGCCAAGGGAATCACCTGAATACGCCGAATCTCAGGATCACCCTTTTATGCCATTGGCTTTTAATTTACATCCCTGACTGTACTTGTTCACCAAACTCGACAAAAAGGTAAGAAAGCCTAAAATATCGATACTTTTTTTATTTTTTTTTAAGGTGGTAAAATCATCAAATGAGTCCTCCCGCCCTGGGTGGGGCGGAAGGGACTGTCAGACTCTTACTGACTAAAATCCACCCGTGTTCCTTCGGATGCCCTTTACGTTCCGGGGCCACGGTATCCTGTGTTAAGAAAAACCCGCGACCCCAGCAGGCATTTGGCCCCATAAGGGGCCCCGTCAGTCTGCTGACAACTCCCCGAAGGCACGCGCGAAACACGACACGACGTGCCACCGACTCGGGCTTGGTCCTCGGTCGGACGGCGAGCTACCCATTGCTCACCGTCCGCAAGCCCGCTCCGCCGCTGTGCCCTCTGCTATTCAGAGGGACACGCGTTGGAGCGTCCACCCGACAGGCTATTCGCATACGAGCAAAGAGACCCCTTAGGCACACAGTGCCTAAGGAAGAGTTTTTGCCCGCATCCCAGGGTGCACCGGCCCGAAAAACTGGTCTTCCCCCCGGACGTATCCGAGAGGGAACTCCAGTCCACGGGCGCACGTGGAGGTTTCCTGTCTTAGCACCCCAAAAAAAAAAAAACATCGATACTTTGGAGAACAATAGACTTCCAGACTCGACGTAACGGGACTCGACGTAAAGGGAATATATCCTTAAAAATACCTAAGGTCGCAGTTCTGTTTAGTCTTATTTAATAGGGGCGAGCCTATTGCCAATATCCGGACTAACGTCCAGCCTAGTCTCCGTGGCTGCTACTGAGAAATCCCAGATGAAAAATCTCAATGAAACTTTGTCCGACCTGGGAATTAAATCCAGGACTTCATCTTCAGTAGTCCGCTTGTGACCTATTCGTTCATTGCCAAATCCAAAGAAAATGGGCACCACAAAAAAATGCGGGAATCGAACACACGCGGGACAGCAGTCGATTATTCAGCCGCTGTCAATATTACTTAGTGTTAAATACAAATAATATGGGGTGAGCAATCTATTATCAGATTAGCATGATAAGACCTCTGAAACTGCCGACATTATGGAAAAAAATAATTGTTTATCATCACCTATTTTGTTTTCATAAGCTGAGTACCTACAGTAATTCACTAACAAGAAAACATGATCAAAAATAATAAACAGAACGTAATTTCGTGACCTAAAAAGGCAAAACAAAATAATATTAGGTACCGTCTCGTTGGGATTATCTAAAGTCATTAATTTAATTACACAGAGATAAAAGCTATTGTTGCTAACGTAAATAAAACAAGTAAGGGCAGAAGTTTGTGTATGTCATTTTACTATCATTCATCTTTACGGTCTCATTCCTTTCAGAATTTTGAATAAAGGCTTCGGGAGAAAGTACCATGAATCTAACAAATCACACGAAAGTATGTTTGGTAAATCTATTCTACATATCCATACTTCATATTTATTATTATTATTCTTTATTGTACACATAATTATAAAAAAAAAACATTTAACATAGGGTAAGTAATGTACAAAGGCGAGCTTAACCCAGAACTGGGTTTTCTTACAGCAAACCTTAGAGCGATAGAGTAATTTTTATTTTGGCGAGGACAGATAATTGGTGTACAACATTCTAATAATGTATGCTTAATTAAACAAATAAATAAATACGTGTTTAACAAACGGTTTATAAACATAATACATATAATATAATAAATAAAATAATACATACATACAATATAAAAAAACTTTTTGAAAAAAAAGGGAACCGACTTCAAAACCAAACACAAAAAAAGTGTAAAATAACTTTTCTTTCGGAAGTCGGTGGCTTTGTTTTATATTTCATTGATTATGGCCACCGAAAGTTATTTTACACTTTTTTTGTGTTTGGTTTTGAAGTCGGTTCCCTTTTTTTCAAAAAGTTTTTTATTTTACCCTTTTTAGTTTAGATGTTCAACAAAAATCTTCATAATAATCGGCGTCTTTAAAAATCTACAATCCAAGTAAGCAAAATCGGATCCACGCGAGCAACGTCACGGGATATCCATTAGTGTTATATACTAAAACCTTCTCCAGAATGTAATGAACACTTTCCTGAAAACCGCATCAAAATCGGTTTAGCCAAACGCGAGATAATCGCGGATAAACATACATACATGCATACATACATACATACATACAGGTCGAACTGAGAACCTACTTTTTTTTTGAAGTCGGTTAATAAAATAATACATACCATGCAATAAATAAAATAATACATACATACTTATAGGTCATGACGACAGGAAATGCTCTCTAATTTTTCTCTTGAAAACTTCTAACGACGGGCTATCGCGTAAGGTGTGAGGAAGAGAATTCCAAAGGCGAACAGCACGCACAGTAAACGATCCATCATAACGACTCGAAGTATGAGAAGGGACACGAAGGAGAAGAGATGAGGATGAGCGACAAGGTTTTCCTCTAGGGATAAGAAATTCAAACCGCTCCCGGAGATAAATAGGAGAATTAGGATTATGAAGCACGGAAAATAGAAAAGCAAGGACATGAGAATCTCGACGCTGCCGAATAGGTAGCCACTTCAGCCGTCTCCGAAATTCCGACACATGGTCGTACTTTCGAAGACCGAAAATGAAGCGGATACACAAATTTTGCAGACGTTCGAGCTTGTCGAGAAGTTCCTCAGTTGCGTCGAGAAAGGAGACATCAGCGTAGTCAAGTAAAGGTAGAAGAAGAGACTGGGCGAGAGTTATTTTAGTTGGTAATGGCAGAAACTTCTGGAGACGTTTGAGGGACTGAAACGAGCAAAATACCCTCCTGCTTACTTCCGCAATGTGAGCGTTCCAGGACAGGTTGCAGTCAAGAAACACACCTAAGTTTTTAACATTGCTAGAATATGGTATAGCAACAGAATCATAAATGACTGGTGGAAGAGACTGGTGATTCAACAAGTTGACAAAATACCTGCCACCAATAATGATTGCTTGAGATTTTGCTGGATTAACCAAAAGTCCAAAACTTTTAGCCCACTGAGAGATATTTTCTAAATCATTATTGATGGCGGCCAAGGCTCCAGGAAGCTCCTCCAGCTTGAAATGGCGATATATCTGTAAGTCGTCTGCGTAGAGATGGAAGCGGGAAACTATGATCTTAGTGATGGCGTTAATAAAGATAGAAAAAAGAAGTGGAGAAAGGACGCCACCTTGGGGAACACCCGCAGCAAGATTACACCATTCAGAGGAAGCCTCATTACAGCGAACCGACTGCGAACGACCCCGAAGATAAGAAGTAAACCAACCAATCACAGAAGGAGATATGTTTAGAGAGGATAGGATACCCAAGAGGATGTCAAAATCAACTGAATTAAACGCACTGCTGAAGTCCAATAAAACTAAAACCGTAAGGAGTTTATTCTCCATGGCCAGTCGGATGTCATCGGTTATTTTAACCAGTGCCGATACTGTGCTATGGCCAGGACGGAAACCAGATTGGTATGGACTCAAGAGGCCATTAGAAAAGAGATAAAAAGACAGTTGATTGTTGACAACACTCTCAAGGACTTTGGATAGGACAGGAAGTATAGAAATAGGACGGAACTGTGACACCGAAGAGGGATTGGAGACTTTAGGAAGAAGCCCTTGTACTACACAAGGGCGTTCTTCCACCCAGAAGGAAAGGAACCAGTGAACAGAGAGTAGTTGATGATATGGGAAATTACTGGGACCAGAGTATCTAGGATAGGAAGAAGCATCTGGAGTTGAATTCCATCAACACCCACCGCTTTTGTGGAGATGGATAAGATGGCCCGTTTAATATCCCCTTCTGCAACCGGCTGGAAGGAGAAAGAAGTACACAATGGCAGAGGAAGGTTAGAGAGATTGCTGAGAGTAGAAGACTTAGTGCTGTCATCCAAAGTGACTGGAGATTTAGAAAAATGGGTGTTAATTGCGTCTAGGTCAATATCAGAAGTGCTATCAATACCGACTTTGCCGATACCGAGGGACTTGAGAAATGGCCATACTTGTGCTGTATATTAATGTTTTGAACAGAAACGTGAATGTGGCGTCTTTTTGCATCCCTACACAAACGACAGCGATTACGCAGTTTCTTGTAATAAGACCAGTTCTCATCAGTAGGATCCCTTCTGTAACGCCTCTTGGCCTTATCCCTCTTCGACATTGCGCTTTTTATGGTGTCAGACAACCAAGGGGCTGGAAGATGCTTCACTTTATCTATTTTCATATATATATCATATATTCATTTATTATACTATATAAAGCTCGATTACCACTCACTCACTGACATAATTGTTCTCCCAGATGGTGAAGGGGAAGGTGGTGGTGGGATATTTTGACAGATTCGTAAACAAGCAACTCTCGTGAGTATGGGAAAAATCCCAAACCTCCCCTTTTCGCCCCCCCTCTCCCCCCTCCACGGCGTATCTCGGAAACTAAGAGACGCGTGTTTTGTTTTTTTACGGATTCGTATAGAGGAGGCTCGTAAAAGTAAAAAGCATTTTTCAAAGTTCCCCCCTCCCTTGCCCCCTTCTCCCCCCCTTAGGCGGATCTCGGAAGTTAACAGACTTGCAACATTTTTTTTTTCAGATTCATATCAAGGGGCCCAGAGTTGGTCAAAATCATTTTTCCAAACTCCCCCATCTCCCCCTCTTCACCCCTCCCCCCATCGTATCTCGGAAACTAAGAGACGCGTGTTTTATTTTTTTACGGATTCGTATAGAGGAGGCTCGGGAAAGTAAAAACCATTTCTCAAAGTTCCCCCCCCTTGACCCCCTTCTCCCCCCCCTTTAGGTGGATCTCGGAAGTTAACAGACTTGGAACAATTTTTTTTTTCAGATTCATATCAAGGGGCCCAGAGTATATCAAAATCATTTTTCACAACTCATCCCTCCCCCCCCCCTTCACCCCTCCCCCATCGTATCTCGGAAAAACTAGGTAGCGGTAAAGCGAAGCGTAGCGTAGCGTGGGGATAAGGTCACGATAGCTTTCCGGTGGTAGGTAGGTCCTGAGTGGAGCGAACCTGCGAGACCGAGTGGAGCGAAGGGGGGAGGTGGCGAGCGAAGCGAGCCGGCGACCTCCGTAGCGTAACGAAGGTTGAGTGGGTGAAGCGTAACTCAGGGGTGACGACAAGCAAACTTACAAGTAACTTTCACGAATGTTGGAAACGTGCCAAACCCCCCTTTTTGCACCCCTCCCCCCCTCCCTATCGTATCTCAGAAACTGAGAGACCCGTGTTTTGTTTGTTTTTACGGATTCGTATAGAGGAGGCTCGTAAAAGTAAAAACCATTTTTCAAAGTTCCCCCCCCCCCCTTTAGGCGGATCTCAGAAATTAAAAGACTTGGCAAATTTTTTTTTTCAGATTCATATCAAGGGTTGATCAAAATCATTTTTCAAAAGTCCCTCTCTCCCCCCTTCAGCCCTCTCCCCATCGTATCTCGGAAAAACTAGGTAGCGGTAAAGCGAAGCGTAGCGTAGCGTAGGGATAGGGTCACGATAGCTTTCCGGTGGTAGGTAGGTTCTGAGTGGAGCGAGCCTGCGAGACCGAGTGGAGCGAAGGGGGGAGGTGGCGAGCGAAGCGAGCCGGCGACCTCCGTAGCGTAACGAAGGTTGAGTGGGTGAAGCGTAACTCAGGGGTGACGACAAGCAAACTTACAAGTAACTTTCACGAATGTTGGAAACGTGCCAAACCCCCCTTTTTGCACCCCTCCCCCCCTCCCTATCGTATCTCAGAAACTGAGAGACCCGTGTTTTGTTTGTTTTTACGGATTCGTATAGAGGAGGCTCGTAAAAGTAAAAACCATTTTTCAAAGTTCCCCCCCCCCCCCCCCCTTTAGGCGGATCTCAGAAATTAAAAGACTTGGCAAATTTTTTTTTTCAGATTCATATCAAGGGTTGATCAAAATCATTTCTCAAAAGTCCCTCTCTCCCCCCCTTCACCCCTCTCCCCATCGTATCTCGGAAACTAGGTAGCGGTAAAGCGAAGCGTAGCGTAGCGTAGGGATAAGGTCACGATAGCTTTCCGGTGGTAGGTAGATTCTAAGTGGAGCGAACCTGCGAGACCGAGTGGAGCGAAGGGGGGAGGTGGCGAGCGAAGCGAGCCGGCGACCTCTGTAGCGTAACGAAGGTTGAGTGGGTGAAGCGTAACTCAGGGGTGACGACAAGCAAACTTACAAGTAACGAGTGGGAGAAACGTGCCAAACCCCCCTTTTTGCACCCCACCCCCCTCCCTATAGTATCTCGGAAACTAAGAGACCCGTGTTTTGTTTGTTTTTATGGATTCGTATAGAGGAGGCTCGGAAAAGTAAAAACCACTTTTCAAAGTCCCCCCCTTGCCCCCTTTCTCCCCCCTTTAGGCGGATCTCGGAAGTTAACAGACTTGCAAAGTTTTTTTTTCAGATTCATGTCAAGGGGCACAGAGTTGGTCAAAATCATTTTTCAAAACTCCCCCCTCTCCCCCTCTTCACGCCTCCCCCCATCGTATCTCGGAAACTAAGTCGCAGTAAAATGAAGCGTAGCGTAGCGTTAGGATAAGGTCACTACAGTTTTCCGATGGTAGGTAAGTCTTGAGTGGAGCGAACCTACGAGACCGAGTGGAGCGAAGGGGGGAGGTGGCGAGCGAAGCGAGCCGGCGACCTCCATAGCTTAACGAAGGTTGAGTGGGTGAAGCGTAACTAAGGGGTGACGGACAGCAAACTTACAAGTAACTTTCACGAGTGGGGGAAACGTGCCAAACCCCCCTTTTTGCACCCCTCCCCCTTCCCTATCACATCTCAGAAACTAAGAGACCTGTGTTTTGTTTGTTTTTACGGATTCGTATAGAGTAGGCTCGGAAAAGTAAAACCTATTTTCAAAATTTCCCCCTTCTCCCCCCTTTAGGCTAATCTCGGAAGTTAAAAGACTTGGCAAGTTGGCACATTTTTTTTCAGATTCATATCAAGGGTTGATCAAAATCATTTCTCAAAAGTCCCCTCTCTCCCCCCTTCACCCCTCCCCCATCGTATCTCGGAAACTAGGTAGCGGTAAAATGAAGCGTAGCGTAGCGTAGGGATAAGGTCACTACAGCTTTCCGGTGGTAGGTAAGTAAGTCTTGAGTGGAGCGAACCGACGAGACTGAATGGAGCGAAGGGGGGAGGTGGCGAGCGAAGGGAGGTAGCGAGCGAAGCGAGCCGGCGACCTACGTCGCGTAACGAAGGTTGAGTGGGTGAAGCGTAACTAAGGGGTGACGGACAGCAAACTTACAAGTAACTCTCATGAGTAGGACAAAAGTACCAAGCCTCCCCTTTTTGGCCTCCCCTTTTTAGCCTCCTCCCCCCCTCCCAATCGTATCTCAGAAACTAAGAGACCCGTGTTTTGTTGTTTTTACGGATTCGTATAGAAAAGGCTCGGAAAAGTAGAAACCATATAAAGATAAGGATAAGGATAAGGATAAGGATAAGGATAAGGATAAGGATAAGGATAAGGATAAGGATTAGGATAAGGATAAGGATAAGGATAAGGATAAGGATAAGGATAAGGATAAGGATAAGGATAAGGATAAGGATAAGGATAAGGATAAGGATAAGGATAAGGATAAGGATAAGGATAAGGATAAGGATAAGGATAAGGATAAGGATAATGATAAGGATAAGGATAAGGATAAGGATAAGGATAAGGATAAGGATAAGGATAAGGATAAGGATAAGGATAAGGAGATAGAGATAGAGATAGAGATAGAGATAGAGATCATCATGTCAACAATGTCAGAAAGTATGATTTAAAAATTCATTTACCGAATAAAAACACATGTCTAAGAGCCAAGCAACCATTTTAAATTTTAATTTGTTAATTGGTACTGTTGTCAGGGTAGGTGGTAATTTATTTTAAATTTTAACTGTCATACAACTGGCATTTTTCTACTATAAAGTTGCAATCTCTGAGCAGGTACTAATAATTTCCCGGCATTTTTTTTTTATTTAATCTTTCAGAGACTTATGATGATATTTTTTTACAAATAAACAAACTTCAAAAATATACAGACCCCATTTTTAATAACAAATACACTTTAAAGTTAAGAAAATGGTGAAACAAGAAGAAAAAATTTTTTTTAAATATCCAGTGGGCCATGGCCAAATAAATTAGGGCTCAATAAGTAGCAGATGACCCCACCTATCCACCATTTTCGTATGTTCAACGTTCTGCCAAACACCCTGTTTATCCACTGAGTTACCCCATATCACTAGATCGTAACGCAATACCGATGAAACATATGTACCCATGATAGCATTTAGAACTGTTTACTGGACACTAATCGTAACTTGCGAAGAGCACATACAAACTTATCAAGCTTGCTGCATACTCTTTCTACATGCTCCTTCCAGTTCAGTTTGCTGTCAATTATTATACCTAAAAATAAAGCATCTGGTTCTGGTTGCAAAATTATATGGGTATTATCATGTCGAGTTGTTACTGCAATGGTGTTTATGACGAGTTGCATGTTTGAAATTGAACTATTTTGGATTATTAATATTAACATGAAGATTATTGTCTTCCAGCCATTTTATTACATTTATTAATTCAGTGTTAGTATTATTTTCTATGTGAGTTTTATTGAAGCATTTAATCGTCAAAGTAGTGCCGTCTGCAAATTGTATACATTCATATTTTAAACATTTTCTGAGGTCATTTATATATAATGTGAATAGTGGCGAGCCCAGTATGCTTCCCTGTGGAATGCCAGAACTATTAGTTTTTAATTCTGAGCAATATGTCGTCCTTTTATTTTTTACTATCTTAGAGATAACAGTTCTCTGTTGGCGATCAGACAGGTACTTTTTAAGCCATTCATGCGCCTTGCCTCTTATGCCGTACCTCTCTAATTTGTATAGTAGTCGTTCATGTGAGACGAAATCAAATGCTTTGCTCATATCCAAAAAAACAGACAGAACAGACATTTTATTGTTAAGAGCTTCGGTAATAACTTTTACTAGGGAAAAACTGGCTAGACTTGGTGAACAATTTTTCCTGAAACCAAACGGTGATGATGATGAACTCTCCACAATGATGTTATGTCATGTCTCAATCTTTATTTTGTCATACAATGCTTTTTCAAAAAAAATTGCAAAGATTGGAATCAGCGTAATGGGCATATAATTACCATCAGAAAGTTGCCCTTTTTGAAAAGTTGTTTAATAAATAGACTCTTTTAGTTTAGATGGGAAAACACCTTGTTCAAATGAGAGGTTTAGGTTTATAAGGTAGCTAAGGGGGGGGGGGGTGTAATTTTCGCGCTTAATTTAATAATTTTAGTGGTTACTTCATCATATGCGGTCGAGTTCGTGTTATTTAGTGAATTAATTAATTTAAAGACATCAACTTAATTTACAGGAGTCAAAAATAATGTATTTATGTTATTGTCAATGTCAATGTTGCTTAGGTCATGATTATTATTATTAGACTTTTGTGTCAGCTCAATGAAATAATTATTAAATTGATCACATAATGTCATTCGGATTATCAATTTTTTTTATCATGGATTAATAATTAATTTAAGTAGTTTTTGTTATTAGCGTTGTTCAAGTTATTTTGTATGATTGACCATGTCGCTTTGTATTTATTCTTAGAATTATTAAAAAAAATTGTTGTTGTTTATCTGTTGTGATTTTGATATGCATTTTTAGGGTTCCGTAGCCAAATGGCAAAAACGGGACCCTTATAGATTCGTCATGTCTGTCTGTCTGTCTGTCCGTCCGTATGTCACAGCCACTTTTTGTCGAAAGTATAACAGCTATCCTGTTGAGACTTGCTAGGTAGATGTATTACGTTTACCGCATTAGGATTTTCATACAAAAATAAAAACAAAACAAATTTTGGGGGTGCCCCCCATACTTAGAATTGAAACCCAAAAATTTTTTTTTCACCTAACCCATACGTGTGGGGTATCTATGGATAGGTCTTTAAAAATGATATTGAGGTTTTGAGGTTACTGATTTCATTTTTTTCTAAACTGAACAGTTTGCACGAGAGACCTTTCCAAAGTGGTAAAATGCCCCCTTGTAACTTCTAAAATAAGAGAATGATAAATCTAAAAAAACATATAATGTAGACCTCAACAAAAACTTCCAACGAAAATTGGTTTGGATGAGATACAGTTAGCAGTTTTTGAGATATAGTACATTTTTAAAAACCGCAAATATAACGTTGCCATTCATACAAACACTATGAAAAACAAAGTTATTTTTATTGTTTGTGTATATTACTAATCTCAATATAATTATATCCCTAATCTATGCTTGCTACTACGGAACTGGTGGACCCGGGTACGTCCTTAAACTACGTCCAGCCACCGACGCACCACGCGGCAGCGTCCTTTGTAAACTTTCGGTGACCTTACTGCGATCGCCAAGCCGCCTGCCAAGCGTGGGGGTTATGGCAAACCCCCATTATGATTGACAACAATAGCACACGGCCCCCAGTCCCCGGCAGCTCCGTTATTCCTGGTCTGGGTAGCGGATCGGGTAACGGCGGAGCAGGGGGTGCTAAGAATCCCCGGCAGATGCCCCGCTACCACCCCCAACGGACTTTGGCCCTGGCAAAACACAACATCCGCACACTGAGGACCGATGAGAAGATTATCGAGCTGGAGGAAGAATTGAGCAAAATGCGTTGGGATATCTTGGGATTATCTGAAGTCCGAAGAGAGGGTCAGGACACGATAGTTCTAGATTCCGGCAACATGCTTTTCTACCGGGAAGGAGACCGCAAATCCCAGGGTGGTGTTGGATTTCTCGTCCGCAGGTCCCTCATCAACAACGTTGTGAAAGTCGACAGTGTGTCGAGTAGGGTAGCATACCTTAAACTCAGAATAACCAACCGGTATTCGTTGAAGGTCGAGGTCGGCGCATACAGGTATATGCGCCGACCTCGACACATTCTGATGATGAAGTAGAGGCATTGTATGAGGAGATATCCGAGGCCATACATACCTCCGAAACATACTTCACCGTTGTTATGGGGGACTTCAACGCGACGGTGGGCGCACGGAATGGCGATGAGTTGAGAGTGGGGCCATTTGGGTACGGGCAGCGAAACCATAGGGGCCAGCGACTCGACTTCATGGAAAAGGAAGAACTTCATTTAATGAACTCCTACTTCCAGAAGCGGCCATCCAGGAGGTGGACGTGGATGAGCCCCGATGGCACTACCAGAAATGAGATCGACTTCATCATGACGACCAAGAAGCGAATATTCAGTGATGTCTCTGTAATCGCCAAGCTGAAAACCGGTAGCGATCACCGAATCGTCAGAGGCACATTGAATATCAATATGAAGCTTGAAAGGTCTCGTCTGGTGAAGTCCACGCTCCGACATGGTCCTGCCCACATACAGAACCCCGAAGACTTTCAACTCGAACTGTCCAATCTGTGGGGTCCAAGTTCTTTAAGACCCCGCGCCGCAATAAGCCTCAAAAGCTCTCGAACGGAACCATCAAGTTGATGCAAGACCGGGCCGAGATGAGGCTGCAATCTTCAGCTGACATGTCGGAATATGGCAAACTCAATAGACGAATCTCTAAATCAATGCGACGTGACCTGCGTGCCTATAGTGCGGCACGGATCAAAGAGGCAATCGAGCGGAACCAGGGCTCAAAAGTCTTCGCAAAGAATTCGTCTAATGGGCAAAGCCAAATGACAAAGCTGAAGATTAACGACGGCAGCATTATTTCGACGAAGCCGGAGATCCTGAGAGAGCTTGAGAGGTTTTACGGACAGTTATACACATCAACACGACAACCCAGTGTCAGTACAGTTCGAGACGCAAGAGCTAAACTGACTCGACACTACACTGAGGATATCCCGGACATCAGCCTGTACGAGATTAGAATGGCTCTTAAACAGCTAAAGAATAACAAGGCGCCGGGTGAAGACCGAATCACAACAGAACTTCTGAGAGCGGGTGGAAAACCGGTACTTCTGGTCCTCCAGAAGTTATTTAATTCCGTCATACTCGAAGTTACTACGCCAGAAGCATGGCACAGGAGTGTGGTTGTTCTTTTCTTCAAAAAGGGTGACAACACCTTGTTGAAGAACTACAGGCCAATCTCACTTCTGAGCCATGTATACAAGCTGTTCTCAAGAGTCATTACGAACCGTCTCGAACGCAGGTTTGATGACTTCCAGCCTCCCGAACAAGCCGGTTTCCGAAAAGGTTTTAGCACTGTAGACCACATACACACGCTCCGCCAGATTATACAGAAGACAGAGGACGGCCATTATGTTTGGCGTTTGTGGACTATGAAAAGGCCTTCGATTCAATCGAAACCTGGGCAGTATTGCAGTCCCTCCAACGATGTCATATTGACTATAGGTATATCGAAGTGTTGAAGTGTTTGTATAGAAACGCCACCATGTCCATCCGACTTCAGGAAGAGATCACGAAACCAATCCAATTGCAGAAAGGCGTGAGACAGGGAGACGTTATTTCTCCGAAACTGTTCACGAACGCTTTGGAGGACGTTTTCAAGCTCTTGGAATGGAACGGATTCGGCATCAACATCAATGGCGAATACATCACTCACCTTCGTTTTGCCGATGATATAGTCATCATGGCAGAATCGTTGGAGCACCTCAATGCTATGCTCAGCGACCTCAGTATCGTTTCCCAACGGGTCGGCCTTAAAATGAACATGGACAAGATGAAAGTCATGTCGAATGTCCATGTGGCACCCGTACCGGTTGTTGTTGGGAATGATACTCTCGAAGTTGTAGACCATTACACTTACCTTGGACAGATTGTTCAGTTAGGTAGGTCCAACTTCGAGAAAGAGGTCGCCCGAAGAATCCAACTCGGATGGGCAGCGTTTGGGAAGCTACGTGATATCTTCTCATCGAGAATCCCACAGTGTCTCAAGACAAGGGTGTTTAACCAGTGTGTGTTGCCAGTGATGACATATGGCTCTGAAACGTGGTCTCTGACTGCTGGCCTTTTAGAGAGACCAAGAGTCACTCAACGAGCGATGGAAAGAGCTATGCTCGGAGTTTCTTTGCGGGATAAAATCCGGAACATGGATATTCGGCGAAGAACCAAAGTCACCGACATAGCTCATAAAATTTGCAAGTTGAAGTGGCAATGGGCAGGCCACATCGCTCGTAGAACTGACAACCGATGGGGAAGAAAAGTTCTCGAGTGGCGACCACGGACCGGAAGACGCAGCGTAGGTAAATTGTCGTTCGGCGTGGCGGTCTAAGGGGGAGGCCTATGTTCAGCAGTGGACGTTTTCCGGCTGATGATGATGATGATGACTACGGAACCCTTCATCGGCGAGTCCAACTCGCACTTGGCCGGTTTTTTAACATGTTACTGTAATTGCGGTATATTTTCTTGTGGTGACTTTTACTTATAGCATCGTGTTGATATGCATAGTACAAAGCTCTCTTCTTATAGCATGATATTTTTAAACCCATACTAAGCCATTAGTTTTTTTTATTGGTTTATTGGTCTTTTTGACGAGTATTTCGGGAAAACACGATTTATAGAAGAGCGTAAATATGTTGTGGAATACATTAAATACGTTATTACAGTCTGTCTCTTCGTAAACTTCACCAAAACTTTTTTTTTTTTTAGGTGGTAAAATCATCAAATGTGGCCTCCCGCCCTGGGTGGGGCGGAAGAGACTGTCAGACTCTTACTGACTAAAATCCACCCGTGTTCCTTCGGATGCCCTTTACGTTCCGGGGCCACGGTATCCTGGGTTAAGAAAAACCCGCGACCCCAGCAGGCATTTGGCCCCATAAGGGGCCCCGTCATTTTGCTGACTACTCCCCGAAGGCACGCGCGAAACACGACACGACGCGCCACCGACCCGGGCTTGGTCCTTGGTCGGACGGCGAGCTACCCATTACTCACCGTCCGCAAGCCCGCTCCGCCGCTGTGCCCTCTGCTAATCAGAGGGACACGCGTTGGAGCGTCCACCCGACAGGCTATTCGCATACGGGCAAAGAGACCCCTTAGGCACACAGTGCCTAAGGAAGAGTTTTTGCCCGCATCCCAGGGTGCACCGGCCCGAAAAACTGGTCTTCCCCACAGACATATCCGAGAGGGAACTCCAGTCCACGGGCGCACGTGGAGGTTACCTGTCTTAGCACCCCAAACTTCACCAAAACTTAAGGCTGCTAAGCAGTTCAAATTTTTTTTTTTATGTTGCTCTTATTGTATTCTCTCTTCGTATCATACCAGAACTGTAGGTACAGTTTTTGACTTACTATTATGCATCTCATCAGGGTGAAAAGTTAATTTTATGCCTCCCTTCTGAGTTATTAATAAGGTTTTAGATTGGATTAGGGGGTTCTTAAGGGGTTTTAAAATCTTTTAAGTGCTCTAATGGATTTTAAAATTCTTTTAACTATTCTAAGGTATTCTCAATATTTTTGTTTTTTTTTTTAAATTTTGTTTCTTTTTTTTATTTAATTAGTTTTATAATGTTTTAGGGGGTCCTGTTTTTTTATTCTATTCTCGACAACTTCTCAGACTTGATTTTATTCAAAAATATTGATATGGGTATTGTTTTCGAGTGATTTGGAGGTGCTGATTTAGAAAATGATCCAAAAAAGAAAGGAGGGCACATAAACAAATTGTAACAACGTGATCCAGCTTTGAATTTAGATTTTGAAAATTTTGAAAATAAGAATCTAAAAACCTTTGATCTAAAAACGTGTTCAAGGCGTCGCTTTCTGCAGAATATCCACTAAACCTGACCACTATATTACTTCACAAACTAATATATTTTTAGTTGCGTCATCAGCTTTGATTTTTGTATAGTATAGAATATGAGATCTGGATGGAACTCCATTGATGCCGTAATAGTCTACGTACTTATTCTGCAAATTTACACGGTGACATTCATGTCGTTACAATCTAGCATTCAAGATCACTCATAGAACGTACTCCAAATTCACGTTGCATGGATCACAGAACAGAATCCGCAGAACATTCTTTCGAATCATACACATAAACTATGGATACGCTTTTACTATTTCGACGACGATGCTCAATTCGTATCATCCTTTGACCATGAACAGAAGACACAAGATTGTGGAAAAAATATAATGCAAAATAAAATGCCAAACAAACAAAAACATGCAAAAAAAATGGAAAACAAACAAAAAAAGGAAACTTTCCAAACCGAGTCAAAGCCTTTTGAATTGAGACGGGTCAGATTTTTTATATTTACCTATATATTTGAATGGAACCTACAAAACTTATATTATTAAGGAACTAACTTAAAAAGAAAAAGGATTGCATATTGAAGCACTTGTTCTTGCGTGGCACTGAAAATAGTTACATTTTGATTCATACATTTTTTGGTCTGCTTAATTTACTTCTCTATAATATACTAAAAAGTAATACTAAAAATTAATACTAAAAGGAATATCAAGCAAGATTAATATTCTATTTAGTTTACACTAGAGGTGTATTTAATAACAATAAACAATTTATTTCAGGTAACAAAGACCCATAGATAAAATACCTTAGCCTAAATATACATAAATAAAAATATACACAAAAAAAAAACTAAAACTTTCGGTATCTGCCATTGCCATTTACACACTCGCGTACTACAGCAGTAACCGGCTCTTTATTTTTTACTTTACAGTTAAAAGTAACTGAGACATCCCACACCTTCGTGCAACACAGCAGTCCACGCCTTATTATTATTTTATTTTTTGGTATAAAATAACTAAAACATTCGGTATCCGCCCTTCCCTTTTACACTTTCGCGTACTACAGCAGTCCCTGGGTCTTTAATTTTTACTTTACAGTTAAAAGTAACTGAGACATTTAGGATCTGCCGTTTAAACCCACACCTTCGTGGAACACAGCAGTCCAAGGCTTATTATTTTTTTAATAAAAAGTAACTAAAACTTTTGGTATCTGCCTTATAACTTATAACTCTATGCCATATAACTCATTCAACCAATACAATGACTCCACCCACACCTTTGCACACTACGACTCATTACTGATAAGACAACAACTTTAACCCATTTTAACGGACATATCTTTCGTCTTAATCGATCCACCACAAGCTAGATGTCATCCACAACTTGACATCGACTCCCATCCCGATTTTCGCGCCACAGACAACGCAAGACATCCCAGCAATCAACCAACACCGACTACACTTTACTGACCTCTTATCACCGGTACGACAACTCACCTCAACGACGAATTCACAATCACTCGGTTCTATTGACTTCATCACCAGCCAGAGCATGTTCTCGGCAGTAAGCCGACTCTGATCAGAATCCAAAGCCTAACTACTTACAGATCATTCGGTTGACCGGGCAACCAATCGTTCCCGATGAACAGTCGTAGTCGGTCAGATTTTCTACTGACCAGTAACATGGTTCAATAACGATCTCGCATTGGGTACGTATTCATCTCGAACTACCTTACGTTCCGTTTTATTTATTTATAATTGACGAATAGTTTGGGTTGGAGTGTTTGTTTGCCATGATTATCAATGACAATTTGTTATAATCATAGTTTTATATTTATTTATATTTCATGTACATATACGAGTACACTTTGCACGCACATAGTCCGTATTATGTCCATTGCTAGCAATTAGTATGTAAAATGTTGATTAAAAGGGTTATGAATGAAGTCAATGGGAAGTATGTGTGTGTGTATATGTGAAATTGCTAGCAAGCAGTATGTGAAATGTTGATTAAAAGGGTTATGAATGAAGTCAAGGGAAAGTATGTGTGTGTGTGTGTATGTGTGAAATTGCTAGCAATTAGTAGGTATGTAGGTAAAATGTTGATTAAAAGGGTTATGAATGAAGTCAAGGGAAAATATGTGTGTGTGTGTATATGTGAAAAGAAGGATAATAAAAGAATGTTGTAGAAGTACTAAAGATGTAAGCATACAGGTGGACAGGAAACGGGACGCGACTTTGCTTTATACTATGTAGTGAAGATATAGGCGTCTTTAGAGGGCCGTGCTGTATGAACTAACAATGGTTTATTTTTCAAATTTAGCAAGTTGTATGAGAAACCAATGCGGTACATATGTTACTTGCCAAACATCAATTATTATTTAATAGTTTTTGTCTAAGGTTGACAAATAATAATAATAATAAGGTTGTGTTGTCTTTTTTAGATATATTCTTAATTTTTTTTTTTCAGCACGACCCCCTTCACCTATATTTTGTTATTACGAATTCACATTATCAGTTGCAGTACATATAAAGTGTTAATAGAGTACACACCTTGAGTCTAAGAAACTTTTTAATACGCTATACATTTTTCAAGTTACACGAAAGAAAGGGGGCCGTGCCAGCCAAACGTTTTCAGCATGGCTCCCTTTTTTTGTATATTTCTTCAAAAATACGGGTTAGAGTAGTTTTGAAAAGCATAAAAGTAGGAACTTATTTCATTATTTACTTAGTCGCTTACAAGGAATATTATTTTATAGTTTATTCGTACCGACTTTTAAGTAAATCAACTGTAGGAACAAAAAAAAACATTCAGTTGATTCACTTAGAAGTCCATACATAAATCTATATATAAAATATTTTATATAATTTACAAAATCTTTTAAGGACTATGGATTTACCAATTCATTTAAAGATTCTTATGGATTATCAAAATTTTATAAAGGTTATATAATACTTCTACAAAACACGACCCCGCGAGCTGCTTGCAGCTCGCGCAACGCGCAAATACTAGTCTATTTATAAGTGTAAAAGTTTGTATTTTTGTGAGGCTAAGCACGCACTATCTACGAATTTGAATCGTTGCGAATAATATTCGCCAATTTGTGAACCATACCAATATACTAGAGTCGGCGCACTGCGAAAAACAAATCGTTTGTGATTTCACGAACTAGTTTGTGAAACAATTTGACTTTAATAAATCGTAGGGCGCACATTGCCTTACCAAGAGGTACAGGTCAAACAGGCAATCGCTCCATGTAAAAAACTGATATTCAGCTTCATTCAGTTCGACTGGAAGCCGACCCCAACAGGCAACAAGTTTCGGAAAAGGCTCAACCGATGATGATGATGCTCTTCACTAAGAATTTCTCTTGTATCGTGAATGCGTTTACAAATAAGTAAACCTTTTTTACATGGTAAAATCATCAAATGAGTCCAGAGAGGGACGGGAGCGACTGTCAGACTCGTACTGGCTAAAATCCACGGTTCCTTCAATGATCCTTTACGTTCCAGGGTCATTTTAACCTGACAAGACAGTCCCGCGAATCCGGCAGGGTTTGGCCCTCTAAGGGGGCTCCGTCAGTTTGCTGACAGCTCTTTGAGGCGCGCGTGGAACTCAACACGTAATGTAGCACCTAATTATCGGTACATACATTCTATGTACGGTAAGTATTAGTATTGAATGTTAAACACAGGATAAACCAGACAGGCCATAGGTCACTGACAGATACCGCCGTTAGTTACGACTAGCCCAGATAATCAATCAGTACTGCTTGGCTGACAGTTATTAATTCCATGCTATTTGTTTACAAAACATCAGTGTAATTACTGGAGTCGTAAATAGTACAGCAAACATAATGGCATATAAAATTATTTATCTTTCTCTCATTTAAAAAAAAAAACTACATCACATGCTTAACATTTTTTTTTCATGACTGTTTTGTCACATTTTTATTCGTGGTAAAGGCATCAAATGAGACCGCCTGGGTGGAAGGGACTGTCAGACTCATACTGGCTAAAATCCACTGTGTTCCTTCAATAGCCACTTACCTACGTTCCAGGCTTACCTGATTAGACAGTCCCGCGGCCCTGGACTATAGAGTCCAGGCCAATAGTGGCCATCATTCCCTTTTTGGCTTTGAGCCTATTTTGTTTAAAAACAAATGTTGCCCCTCACTACTCCCTAATTACTCGATTTATTCCCGTTGGATCCCACTTTTGAATCCCACTTTTACTATTGCATGCACTTTTATAATTATGCAATACCTAGTAAAAGTGGGATTCAAAAATTGGATCCAACGGGAATAAATCAATTACTCCTTTCCGTGCGTAAATCGAATCCGTGATAATGCGCCAGTCGATCGCTCTACTACTAAGCCAATCGTGAAGCCAAGCGTAAAATAAAAGATTTGTACAATTCATTCTCAAAACTTTCCCCACAACATGCCCTTTTTCTTAACTTTCACATGGTACACACAATGACAATCAAGTTCCACACGAAACCTAGATATTATGCATAATGTAACCGCATCATGACTTCTGATATCCTGCTCCCGTACCACAGATAGTCATTGGATATCATATCGATAGTTTTTCTATATGTGTACATATTGACATTTGTAAAAATCGAGATAGGCTTATTTTATCAAAGGTCTGATAAAATTCACGGTCGTCGTGTCAATGAAGCTTGTCCTAGTTATAATCAGATATTGAAGAAGGATTTTGGAAATATAGGTAACTAGTTCCGTTTCCTCGCGTTTAACTTTTTTAATTGTGTATTGTTAATAGTGTGTTCCGTAATGGTTACTTTTATAACCTAACTACTATATCATCAGAAACACACACGAATAAATACTTTAACGGATTTGTCATCTGAATAGCCTTTTCCCAGCTTCGTTGGGGCCGGCTTCCAGTGGAACCGAATGCAGCTGAATATTAGTATTTTACATGGAGCGACTGCCTGTCTGAACTCCACAAATCAGTAACTGGATAACATTATAACCCTTTGTGCTACTCTCAGTGTGGGGCCACACTAACGGGAAATACCGTTAATTACTGCGATGATGGACGTTCACACGAACATTTACCGTCTTACTACAAGAAATATAACGCTTGTCTAAAAAAGTGAAACTGAAAATGACCCTTATATCGCCGTGAAATGTAGATTTGACGATGACAGTTTTTCAGACAAGTGTTCAACAAATTTTAACCGTCTTAACACAAGAAAGATACACTTCTTGTGGTAAGACGGTTAAACTCAAGTATCCCGAAAATGAACGTCATTTTCCGTTAGTGTGGCCCCGACATAAACAGTAACGACTTTCAAAGATCTACAAATGACAGCCGGGAAAGTTTGGAATAACACATAGGTGACACAAGAAAAAAAGAAACACGATTTGATATCAATCTATGCATGATAAGATGTATCAGATAAGGACAGTCAGTGTGTTAAATAAACAGTATAAAAAGAAGATTACCTCCATATCTCCTTTCTCGCAAACAGCTAAATCCACCCCTAGGTCAACAGTACAGGCAGTTTGCAAATAGAAGTTCTGAAGCGAGGTCTGACCTAGATTGATCGCTATCATGGCTCCCACGAGGGCTGGCTCGAGCAGTATCCGATATTTCTGCGGTGGCTTCTCCCCACTCGGTGGTACCCGTAATTCATTTTTTTGTTGTTCCTCTTTCTCTTCTTCCGGCGGCCCTCTATTCAAAGAGAAAATATTGAAGTTACGTTCATTGAATATAAAATAGTAACGCGGTTGAGACACTTTCTAATGCAAGTACTTAGTCTCTATGTGAAACTAATTAGTTATTACTAGCTGTATTCGATGCATGACGATGTGTTGTGGACAGAATTGGCTGTGATAGTTTGTAATTGATGACGAATATATAAATTGGTCGTTATATGAGTTCACGGGACCTATACCATTAACTGCCCAAATTATGTTCAAAATATTACATAAAATGCTCTTTCTTTATCAAAGTATTACTGTACTATAAAGTATGCAAATAAGAATCACATGAGTTAAACAAACGACGTATTTAAAAAGGAAATCTTCCTAATAAACGATAAAACGATTATGCACGCACTACCTTTAAAATAATATTAAAAAAAAAAATAACCTTAATCTCTCCAATTCACTTTGTATATCAACCGTGCCTTCATTCATTGTCACGTAACTTTCTTTCAACACTTTCTTAATAAAAAAACACAGAGATCACAGTACTACAGAGGTTCACATCACAGTTTTAATTCAGATACACAGACGCGTGTGCCCATGAACAAACTCCTACTAATATGAGCTGATAAGATAGCCGTCTGTTTGCAAATTCGAAACAAAGTGCCTAGTCAAATAGAATGATAACTTTCTGAACTGAATACGATGCATTATTGTAAACACACAATGAGCTGTTAACCGGCCGAGGGTACCGACCGGCGCGGGTAACCGGTGTGGTTTCAGTCCAAATTGGTTCGATTACAGCAATTGGCCGACGCACTCACTGATAGCAATAGGGTTACGATAACGTTAAAACATGTTTTGTAACTGATACAGGTACTGTATCAGGTTTTTTTTTTGCAATCTGATGTAGGCTACTGCAAGTCTATTTCTTAGATTATTTTGTTAATAAAAGCGTGTGCGGGTTTTGGAATAACCAAAGATATTATCGATAACTGAATTAAAATTGTTGTCGAGCAAAAATATTGGTAAAAATAATAAAAGAAAATCGCTCATAAATAAAATACCTACTTTATTTCTGTTTATTTTTCTTTTACTTAATTGTTTGTCCGAACTTATCAGACGTGTATCTAAGTTACGATTATTTGCCTGTCCTCTCCGTCAGATTACCATCTTTGTACAATCAGTCCAAGGTTCGAAACAGCCAAAACTGTCGACCACGTGCATGCCCTAATGAAGCCATTGTATATCAGTACACGTTATACGATGATTCGCAAATAAATATATAAATTATCGTCCATATCTCTCCTTATGTCATTAAATTCGTGATCCTACGTGATAGAGTCCACATACGCAACTTCGCTCATTGAAATACATTTGTTACTTGCATAATCAGATGCAGATATGATTTACTTGTTTATTCTAGTTTTATATAACAGCTTATCATCTCATCTCGTGTTATTGGAAAATGTGTCATACGTCCATGGCGCAAGCGAGCGTCTAGGATGCAATTCATGCTCAGTTTCAGAGAGTACCATTAACATTTTCCAACGGCCTCAAAATAAAGACCGAGTAAAAAGATTTCATGCTTCGATTGTTCAAAAAACTAAATTGCTTTGGCAATTAATAATGCGCGAGACAGCGCTCTTGTTTCGCAGTCAATGAACGACATTGTCTATTGCTCATCAGTTTTGCACTGAGCTACACCTTTGCAATATTTTCACGGCCAGTATTCGGAGCCAGCTTTAAAATAAAACAGTTGAGATTCTCGCTTGGCGGTTAGCACGCGTTCCTACGGCGGTTACGCGATCATTACGTATACAATTACCACTCATTATAGAATAGAGCGGAGGTCAATTCCGCTGGGTGTTCGAAAACGTAAGCAAACGATAGATCAACTAGCACCAAAACAACTGTTCTACGCTTTGTGTTTTCCATTTTAAGTGGCATTATTCCAAGTGCTCCCGATTTATAGTGTGTTAATCCTTTTTATCGCTTATTTATTAGAGCTGTAAATATTTATCATGTTGCAAAATCAGTGTGGCTGCAGCTGAATTCCTAGTGTTATTTGTAAATAGTTCTTTAACGTTTATCTTACTTCATCTAGTTTTGAGTTGATGAACTAAACATTCAAGACCTAAAAATTAAACGAACAATGACGACTCGAAATGATTTTTCAGCTGATGACTTCGATAACCTACTTGTTTTTAGGAATAATTACTCTTTATTCATTTTAAACGTCATAGTAAAACTGTACCCAAACTACTGAAAAATTACCTATATAATATATTTAAGAGTTTTAGATATTAAAATATGTGAACATTTGTAAATATATATATAATCATCGTGGATCTTCTATTAGGAATAATTTAACCTAAAACAATGAATCTTGCAATGGAAGGAATTGGTAATGCAGTTGGTCGGAATGTACAAAGTCTGTAGAATTAACGAATTCTAGTTGATGTTAATTAAATGCTATCTGTTTCGGCTAAACAAGTTTGGAATCACCTACGTTTCAGGCGGAAGCGAATGTGCGAAGCAAAGTCACTTTTAACTGGATGATATTATGAAACATTTTACTTTGAAAGTGAAGTTTTTCAAAGTCTTACAAAACGTCCTTAATCATTCAGTTGGTTGGAATTGTTCGTTGTTATACACGGTAGTTATTTTGTTCATAAAATTTTAATATAATATAAGAAAAGAAACATATAGAAGTGTAACTTGTGTGAATTAGTGGCAAAAAACAGTTAAATAATCGTAAAAACAACAATTGCAAGTCATAAGTGCAGTCATTTGTTTTTGCAATTCCTTCATGAAATGTCCAACTTGGCTTGACGTGAATGAGTATGTATTTTTAATACTTGTTGCATTCAAACAAAGACAAAATGATTTTCAAAATTGACTGTTGTTCTCTTTAATATTCCGACATAATTATATACAGTTGAAAAAGGAAGTATTTACGTCACTCATAACCAGAGCCTGGCAGCCTGCAGTGGATCTTAGCAATTCTTCTAATATTCATAAATTGTATGTCATATCTGAACAGGGAACATAGACTTATCTACAGATTATCTGGTCTAAATAAAAGATATCGAAAGATCTGATACAATACAAATATATCGGCCCATACTAAATATATATAATTTACAAAACTGCCTTGTAATGGCCACTAAACATATTTTCTTAGATTTCAAGCTTCAATCGTTTATTTATCATTTTAGGCTAAAATATATACCTATTTTTATTTTCTGCTCTAAAATTATCTAATTTATTTTAATCTTATCAAACTACAAAAAATTACCTAGTATTAATTTGTTGTGAGTACGTATATCTTCTTTTCTCAGAATAACCTGAAAAACAATATTATTTTCATGATAAAGTTTGTTTTTAGTACATTCAGACTTTACTGAAATTAATGGTTTGATTAGACAAAAGGATTTAGGTCAGACAAGTCTAGATACCTATCTACCATAAAAATAACGATACGCTTCATATCTTTGGTTTCTATGACAGTTGCGCTAGCACGATTTGTGACGTAATCGATTTTAAAAATTAAAAATACTCGTTTTCCATAAAAGTGATTTTCACCAATAATTGAACTAGATGTTAACTTTGGTCCTCTGGACCCAGTCAAATTGAACCCGCGGGGTTACATAATCAAATGAATAAACCTAATTGAACTCCTTTTAATTATATGTTGACCAACCAATTCCGAGCTCGACAGTCTCCATTAGTAGCATTAAAAATAGTTTTTTTTTTAATTTGAATTTTGGTCCAGTAAACCAATCAAAATACAGACAATAAATTATTTGATCAAGCGAACCCCCGGGTCCAGTTGACCAAAATGTCTTATAGTACAGGTGCCTGTAATTTTGATTAAAAAAATCTGCGAATCTACTTTATGATAACGTCACTCTCCAATGCCTCAAAGTATATTTTATTTTTTACGAGTCGATGTAACCGATTGATTGACACCACTAACGGGAATCTAGAACATGATTTGGGCGGAATTATAAACCCGGTGTCACACCGTCGTCAACCTGATTGGTGACACCAATGAAGTGAAAAACACATGACCTAGAAAGACAAAATTATTTCATATTGACTAATGAGTTTTTATACGAGTAAAACAAAAGTAAGTTGAAAAAATGCTGACGTTTCCAATTTTCCATAGCTGGGACAAAAGCTACTTCTCTATGTGGGAAAAGGTTGTAGGTACGCCAAAATCTGTTGCAAAATTTCACATGTCTTAGACTTTATCACCTTTATTAATAAACGCGAACTAAAGTTACAACCTGTGTAATCTTGAGATTAACCATATATTTTTATGGATTAACTTTAGAATAACTTTACTTCCCAATTTATAACTTTATTTCCCATTACCAGCTGACAGCGTTGAGGATGAGTTTTTCGATGCTCTATAATAGTGTAATTTATTTAATTGGTTTTATGTCATAGTTTTTTATTTTGTAAATATTTAGGTTTAATTATTTATTTTAGTTTTAATTTTAATTTTATTATTAGGCTTTTATCAATAAAAAAAAAAAAGATAAAAAAAAAACTTCCCAATTAAAAAAATAATAATAAGGAAGTATGGTTTCAAGACTTGTCGGTTTCCTCACGAACCACAAATTCTGCAATCTTTTTCAGCAGATATTATCAGATGTTGATTCAAAGTTTCATCATACAAAAATATTACTAATGCTTGAAATAGAGATAACAGTCATAAATAGTTGATGCAGAACCATGTGTAGGCAGCAGATTTTCTTATAATTACTTTGTAAACAAATGAATCATTGCTACAGTCAACAAGTCAACATAAAAAATAAGGAATAACAAATAGAGGTCTTTTTTCCGTGGCAAAATCATCAAATGAGTCCTCCCGTTCAGGGTGGGGCGGGAGGGACTGTCAGACTCGTACTGACTAAAATCCACGGTGATCCTTCAATAGCCCGTAACGTTTCAGGGTCACGGTTTCCTGAATCAAATAGAGGTAGAGTCTATAATTTCAAATTAAAGAATGCTATAGAATATATATAGAATATAGAATAGAATTAGAATTAAATATCATATTAGTTGATTCAGGTTATGATCTATCTGTGTACCAAATTTCGTCCAAATAGTCTTAATGGTTTTTTTTTTTGTGGTAAAATCATGAAATGAGTCCTCCCAGCCCCGGGCAGGGCGGGAGGGCCGGTCAGACTTGTACTGACTAAAATCCGCGGTGTCCTTCGGTATCCCTTTTGTGTACCGGAGTCGCGGTATACGTATGTCCCACGACCCCGGCATGGCGACCCCGGCAAGGCGAATTAGTCCTAATGTTAGCGTAATAGAGTAACAAAACCATCCATTGATTCAGTGGCTGAAAGATCGATTGCTGCGCAGCGTGTCGCTGGTTTGATCCCCGCAGACCTACAAGTAGTTGTTCCGGGTCTGGGTATTTGTGTATGTGAGTTTCAATGTTTATAAACTCAACCAAGGATATAGGAGAAATTCTTAGGGGCAACATATTATGAAAAAAAAATACTGTGAAGGGCGGACAGACGGACACACGAGTGATCTTATAAATAAGGGTTCCGTTTCTTCGTTCGGATGAACGGAACTCTTCAAAAAACTATCCGTCTGTCGTACAATAAAGTTTCGTTTTACTCATGTTATAAAGTTTCGCATTTATAAAATAAATAGTAATATCTAATAAAGAGCAGTGATGGCCCAGTGGTATCGGCCCCGACTTACGATTTGTAGGTCGTGGGTTCGAACCCAGCCTGGCGCGTTACATTGTGTTATTTATTTCATTATCACTGCTCTCAAAACGGTGAAGGAAAACATCGTGAGGAAACTGGCATGACCTAGAACCAAAAATTCGAAGACATGTGACATCTACCAACCCGCACTGGGCACGCGTGGTGGATTATGGCCCACTCCCTCTCACAGACAGGAGGCCTGTGTCCCAACAGTGGGAACATTGAAGGCTGATGATGATGATGATGAATAAATTTATACAAGGTTCAATTCTCCCGGGCCAATTGTTTCCAATCCCAGCCTCGTAGCCATTTATTGTGCCTGATTGAATGCCGATGAGGTCCTCATGAGGAGGCCAGCTGGCCTTGAAGGATCCTTCAATGCTCACCGATTGAATCGCGCATACATTTGACGTCAAGTTGCTTGAGACTCGAGCATTGTTTGACGCCTACACAATAACTTTTAGTTCTCAACGTTTTAGGATTTGTTTTTGAGTGTCAGATCAAATAGGAGCGCTGCGGGTCGAAAACGTAAACTTAGTAATATTCCTGATAATTCAATTCGTGAATGAATAGTAGCCGAATAACCAAAATATGCTGTAAATTCACAAAGTGAATCACTAGGAATATTGCTAATTTGCTGTTTGAGACCCTCTGGACTGTGAACTGTGTTTATAATGTAATTTTTCCGGGACTGGGTATTTGTGCATGTGAGTTTAAAATGGAAATGAACCCACGATACAGGCAGGAGAAATTCTCAGCGTGGGGTAACGTTTAATATAAAAATTATAAAAGAAGAAGTGGTACTAATATTATAAACTTAAAATTTTGATGTTTGTAACTCTTTGACATCAAAACTACTGAATGGTTTTGGATAAAATAAAGTACAAAGATAGTTATAACCTTGACTGACACAGATATGATAACTTTTATCCTTTTTGCTGACCCAGTGGGACATTTACCGAATTTTAAACGTGCACAGAAGCTGGCACAAGCTAGTTCTGAAATCAAAATAGATTTTGATTAATATTCCAGCCTTTTAGATGTTCTAAAAATACGATGTTCGCTTGTTTTCACATTAAATACGAACATGTTATTTAAATATTAGATGAAAAACAATGTCATTTTAATTAGGTCCCTACTCATACATCATTAGCTCGTTATATCTAATTATGACGTATAAATAGTTCTAGGTATAACATATAAGTTAGTCAACACTATGACAGTATTTCACTCAAAGCAATATAACAAAACTATTAAAAAGACAAACGAAAATGAAATTGATGATACTTGGACTTATTTTTAGCTATTACATGCCTATTCCTGTTGTCAAAGTGCACTGCCATTTATAGCTGGCTTCTCAATGGTGTGACGTCACTTTATCGATCTTCAGCCTTGCAAGTACTTCTGTCAATGCGCCATGAGCGTACGTCATAGGATAGTACCATTATGTAGTAGAAAAATAAAAAATAATGAAGTATCATCAGAAAATTCGTAGTTCTTTTTTAAATAATGTAAAAAGATGTCTTGATATTTTCGAAAATTTATTTTTCATACTAGCAACACTGTTAATACGTAATACCGTAGTAGACCGTAGTTAGTGATTACCCCTAGGGGTGCCATGGCGCATGCGTGAAAAATATGGCGAAGCGGCGACGACCTCTCCGCAGGGCGGTAGTTGCCGTGCTATGCAGGCACGAACTGAGCTATCCCGTGCAAAAATGTTTTTTTTACTTTTGAAAATATACAGTATTCATTAAAGTTATAAATAAACAAATATCATAGTTTTGTTTTAGGATTTTGTAACATTCATAATAGCTTAAAAATAACTTTGTGAGTTTGTAAATACTCATTTTTAAAGGGGTCACTACGGTTCAGATTCTTCCCTGTACAATATTTGCATTCGGGTACCATCGTACAAGTTCGTGCATTTCCGTGGGATTCGCCTTCCAACCCTCGGCGACATGGCTCTATCGCAATCTGAAAAATCTTTACAATATTTCCTTCTGTTTTCCCTAAAATATTAAGTTTAAAGTGAAAATGTGGTTATTAGTACATAATATAAATGAAGTTGATTTAGTATATTGTTAAAAAGTGAGTTTATATTGTTTTGTTTGGTGTCTGTGGTAGTTAATTGTTGTGCTTACACATTGTGCTGTAAAGGGTGAACGCAGTTCAATACAAGGTAAAGATTGTAGCAAATTTTAAAGCTTTAAAATTGTCAACTCATCATGGAAAACTCAGTCTTATAAGCAACGTTTTTTAAGTTAATTCTGGAAAATTCCTCTGTATAAATAGCCCCGTTGTCGAGTTTTCTACGGACAAAAATAAATTCAATTTATTTTTAAGTGCGTAACTTATTTCTTTCTACTTACAGTTACGAAGCCATGAAAGACGTTGACGACGATTATGACTGAAAGGGGAGACGTCAATAGGATGCTGGGTAAGTCTAGTTTTTTCACAACATAGGTACTTAGATTAAGGTGAAGTTTCGACGAAATTGCAAAAATTTTTTTTTTCTTTCTTTTTATCATAATTATCTTGAATAAACGATCTAAATCATGACAAAAATGAAATCACGATTAAATGAAATTGAAAAAAAAAAATACTAGTCGATGGTTTATTTTTTTTTTCTTTTAAGGCTATGGCGTAACGAATAGGAGTTTTCTAAATACGTTAATAGAGATGTGATTTATTTAGAAGGCTTTTTAACTAGCATAAGTATACGTATTAGATGTTACATCAACGGTTTATTGAGTTATCTAAGCATACCATGGTTACACATAATTATTTTTCTAATTTTAGTTGTAGCTAACAGTCGACACGTAACGTTAGAATATTTAATTTCGACAGTAAAGCTGATGACTCACGGGCAACAGCCTATACATATAAGTTCTTAGTTCAGACTGGCAAAGGATCTGCGTAACAAGTATTTTTCGGCTTTTCCATCTTTCTAAACAAGGCAATTTTAACTTAAAATCTAATATTTTTAGACTTTTTTTAAATGGAATTTTCTTGTAAAAACTGATTCCTTACGTGACCAGATCTTATGGAAAATATTCAGTCGTCACTGAAAATTGTTGGTCTTAGAATTTTGCATCGTATTTTGAGTCATTACTTAATGGAACTGCTCTTGACCCCGATATGGCTTGACGGAAAACTAGATAGATGAGGTGTTAAATGAAATAATGGAACACAACAAATCGTCTGTCCAAATGAATTAGTTTTTCTTTTACACGCGTTCTTTTTACGATTTTCATTAAATACCAGAATGAAAATAGTGAAGTAAACTCGTGTAAATTTTTGTTGCAAAAGTGATATACATACATGAAAACTGTTTTGTTTTAACAGCACTGAAAATAAAAAATGTTTTATGCTTTCTCGAGAATAACATAATTAGACAATTAAAAAAAAAATAGATTTTTTAACAGTCTGTAATCTGGACATGGGTCCACTTGATGGCAATAAACTCTCCCCCTTTTGCATGGAACTTAAAAAATACTAGTAAAATAACGTGGGTGCACTTTAGGTAGGTACCTACACTTTATTGTCTCACCCTTCGGGTAATCCATTTGTAACCTTGTGTTACGTTTCGAGTATAGGGTTTTACAACAATCGTTTTATTTTAATCAGAGGCCTTATCACAAGATTTCCGCATTGTCTTTACAGCGTACTTGAAGTATTTACGGTATTTTATTGTATGGATTAATAAAAAGTGCCTCTTAAAACGAAGAATAATTTTTTTCCATCAAATTACGCCAAAGTTCCCGTTTACGTCACACGTGACAATTGCTAAGGACGCATTATAAAAACTATTTTAAATGACACTGGCATGCCCAGTGAGGATGTGACGGCGACGATTTCCGCGTCGCCATGTGGATACGTGGTCTGAATCACGCGATTTACGTTTTACATTATTTAACGTTTTTCGAAAATGATTAGAGTAACAAAATCATCGGGACGTTGGGCAACAGTATCCAAGTCAACCAGATTTCTGCTGTTGTCATATAACCCGATAATTAGGTTCTGAAAGTTAGATTTTTTGTCACGAGTTTAATTTTCATCTTTTTTTAACACCCGTAATTGACAGTTTATGGAGCTGAAACATGGACGATACAGCAAAAATATAATAAGAAGATTGACGCCCTCGAAATGTGGTGCTGGAGACATATGTTGAGGATAAAATGGACTGCTCACCGCACTAACGTTTCCATCCTGAAAGAGCTTCGTATCAGACAAAGACTTTCGTCATGTATCCAATCTTCTTTGTGAAGATCCTCGCACATTGCGGGCATGTGAGCAAAAGAAGCATTATGTTCCCTCATCATCATTTCAGCTGTAGGACGTCCACTGCTGAATTTTGGGTAAAACCATAGTTGGCCCAGCGGTATTACTCGTATCATTATATTATGTTATTATTATCTCAGTTCTAATTACTACAGTTTTGAGGATGAATCACATGTTATTTTATTTATCATTGAGATTCTCTAAAACTACCACTAATTTGGCGATGTTGCAGGTCTCCCAATTATCCCAGTTTTACCTAGGCCTAACTTATACATTAGATATACTTTAGGGTGTTTGTGTTCCCGGGTCGACGGCGCGTTGTGTTCCACGCGCGCCTCAAAGAGTATCAGCATGATGACGGCGCCCCCCTCTAGAGGCCCAAAGCCTGCCGGGCTCGCGGGACTTATCTCATTACCGTGACCCCGGAACACAAAGTGCTATTGAAGGACATCGTGGATTTTAGTCAGTACGAGTCTGACAGTCCCTCCCGCCCTGCCCGGGGTGGGAGGACTCATTTGATGATTTTACCACGAAAAAAGGGTGTTTGTGTTGTGAGTTTCTGTGTATGTAAAGGCACCCACGTTACAGGAGAAAATCCTAGGGTAAGGCAACATTTAAAAACACAAAAAAATATTGATTTTCAATAGGATCGGTTGGAAGCCTTACACCCAGAGCGATCCCATGGTCGAAAAAGTATGAGTATGTAAATTGATGATGACCTTTTTCACCAGGAATGAGCTGCACATAGAAACATGTTTTTGTTTATTTAATAACAGTTGAGCATACTTTGGAATAATTATATTATGACTCGTACACACAGGAATGATTCGCGTGGGTAGATTTTTTTGGCTCAGTACAATAATATGTTACAAGCTACATACTCTTTGACATAGTAATGTATTTATTTGTCTTTTTGTAGCTGTCATACCTATTCAGATCTAAAAACGTGTGTTTCTTTTGGTAAAAAATCTTGTGCGTATGTTCTAAAAATTAATTGTTATAATTATGATCATAAGCAAAAAAACTTTTTTTTTAAAAAGTACCGACTTCAAAACAAATACAAAAAAGTTTAAATAACTTTTCTTTCGGAAGTCGGTGGCAATAGTCAATGACACAACAAAACAAAGCCACCGACTTCCGAAAAAAAAGTTATTCAAACTTTTTTGTATTTGTTTTGAAGTCGGTACGTTTTTTTAAAAAAGTTTTTATTTTACCCTTTTTAGTTTATTTATTACATATTCAACCCAAATTCTTGTAAAATACAAAATTTTCTTACTGCACTAATCTTGTAATCCGTCACAACATAAAAAAATCAATATCTCTAAAACTACTGAACAGATTTTGATGAAACTTGCAGTGTACCCTAAGTTGAACAATACCTAGTACAACAAAAAAAGAATTACTTAAATCGAACTTATAGTTCCGGAGATATGCGTGCACAAACATAAAAACATACATACATACATACATACAAACACTTATGAAATTTGGCACATTTGTTCAGACGCTGATATAGACTAACATATATGAAAACTGGGCAGTTCTGATAATATTACATACATACGGGTCGAATTGATAACCTCCTTTTTTTTGAAGTCGGTAAAAATCAGTGTTATATTAGCGTCTCAATTAATATCTTGTATCTTTCGTCTACGCACAGTAAAAAGTAAGTAAGACTAAGCAATAATTCTAAAAAACGGTGACAGAAAACACCGTAGGAAAACCGGCATGTCCAGTGCCCTTATCACGAGTTTTCACTATTTTACTTTACATTTCCAGTATTTACACCGTTTCTTGTATAGAAAATTGGAACAACGCCTCTGGTGTACGAAGAAGGAACTAATTTTTTCCTTCAAATTAAATGTTAAAACCTTTTTTTTTTTTTTTTTTCGTGGTAAAATCATCAAATGAGTCCTCCCAGCCCCGGGCAGGGTGGGAGGGACTGTCAGACTTGTACTGACTAAAATCCACGGTGTCCTTCGGTAGCCCTTTTGCGTACCGGAGTCGCGGTATACATATGTCCCGCGACCCCGGCAAGGCTGTGGCCCTCTAAGGGGGCCCCGTCATTGTGAAATGTTAAGGCCTCAGAACTAAACTTCGAAGACATGTGACATCACCAACTCGCACTGGTTGATATGTTGGTTGAAAAGGTTCCAGCAGTAGAAACAGTTTAGGTTGATTATGCTATGCTGTACCTAATACTAAATCCTCCTATTTCAGAATAGAAATCATTTTCATCCTTTCAAAAAGTAATAGAGACGAGATAGTACATTTTGTCGTCTTAATACGTCCTTATTTTTTTGTACTGAAAACAAGTACCTTTTTCTAAATTAGAATGTCAATTTCTGTAACCACTGAACCAAAATGGGTCCACGATTTCAGGATAACCGAATCTACCCATTTATTTGGCGGTGGCTTAATGCAAAAGTGATGTAATTAGCCTCCGAGGCAATTAAAGTGAATTGATCTGTGGGGAAAATAACCACGGTTTGTGATTTTAATCAATTTATCCTCAGTTAATAATACTCCAACATCGTCTTATAGTTCAATATTTGTATATATTTGCAATTATTTGGTTTACAAATATTAATTTACTAGCAATTCCGCTTGAGTGGTTCAGACTTTAGTGTAATGACGTAACGCCTTGTTGAACGCAGTTAATTACTCTTCTCTGTAGCATAAATCTTTACGGCGAGCAGTGAGGTTTGAAGGTTAGGTTACAAGCCTGAACGTTCAAATAAAGTGGTTTTTTTACGACACTACGAAATCTTTTGTAAAATACGAGTAAAACAGGAAACATGTCGAAAAATGTTTGTTACATTTTTTTACGTGCTAGAATCATCAAATGACTCCTGAAACCAGAACAAGACGGGAGGGACTTTCAGATTTGTACTTACTAAAATCCACGGTGTCCTTCGATAGCCCTTTACGTTTCAGGGCCGCGGTGAGTCTTGCCACCCCGGCAGGCTTTGGTCTTCTAAGGGGGCGAAGTTTGTACATATATGACTACACATCAACATACTAAGATAGACATAACCAATTTGTTTTAGCGTCGCTTTGTATGAGTTTTTTTGTACAATGAACGGTCAGTTTATACTGGTTTTGAATAGCTTCAAGTGAAGCCGTATGTACATTCTAGCTTATGCACGTGTCTTTGCTCTCGTCTATTGTACGAGCTGAAGCTCGTGTTTTTACGTGGTGGCCTGGTAATTTTGCTTCGAAATTGCACCTGAGTTTTAAATGTCATACAAACAATTTCAATAAATTTTGCATAAAAAAGTAATTTAACATCTATTTCTATTCATCCATCCGTTCATCCTTCTTCACAAACTTTCACATTTATAGATTTTTCTTGAACTATAAATAAATGCGATTAGCGAGATGCGAAACAGTTCCTTGTTGAACTGCCCTGATTATTCATAGAAAAGTTTGTTTGTTCCATTTTCACAGGGATGTGCATCTGTTTCCGTGATGTTTTGCATACTCATACAATTTTGGACCCAGTTTTATGAAAATGCAGACGAAATATTTTTCTGAGCAGATTTACTCGAAACTGGTAAACCACACAAGCAAAACATGAACATTAAAAGTAAAGCTTGCGGTACAAAAATCTCAAACAGACTCCATTAAAAATAAAAACCTTTTCATAAAACTACAAAATGGTTTCAGCTGAAGTCGTTTGAAAATGCATTTAGAGCTGTTATAAAGCTTTTTGCTAATAGGTTGTCTGTTCAGCGCGATGTTATCGTTTCAATTTTTCTTTTAATTATGCTGATGCAGTTGTGTCGATGTTTATTGTAATTGAATACGCAAAGCACATCTTAATAGAAAGCATGTAGATATATGGCGTGCAGTGATTACCGCTACGCAACGATACCTTGGTGCATACCAGCATTTCACAATAATCCTTTGAAAGAAGTAGTGTTTGCATTGATATATTGCAACTAATTCGTTTGATACTTGGAAAAATAAATCGAAGCTTATAAGTTATATTATTAAAAAAATATTTTTCTTATGACAAAAATGTGCAGTGCACTCTACGACAGGGGATTAAAATGATTGAACGTGTGTAGCGTGTATTTTTAGCCTTATATAGAAATCACGCCAAGGCTCCCGGAGTGTCGCGAGATGCAACCAAACAGTCATATGTTTGTATCTTGTCACAGTAGAACAGTGATAACCTCCCGATAAAACATTTTACTCCACGAGATACAAACCTGGAGAGCATTCAAGAACTATAACAACATTAGTGTAGTGTTAAGGACACGACTAACAGAGGTTATGTGTTGTTCAACAAAAACCGTCCATAAAAACAAATCAAAACTTGTTTTAAAAAATAATAACAACGAACGGCAAAGTGACAAACAACTTGTGCACGAATTGAAGATTAACAAAAGAAAGAAAAAAACAGTGCCTCAAAGATAACATTCATAGTAGAGGCAATAATAGATAAAGATAAAACAGTCTCAAATCTTTAGTAAGAGTGTAAAATGATCGCCTTAGTGTTGTGCTTGTTTGGCAAAATAATTGAAGTGGCAAAAAGTGCTTACAGTAATTGTGAACTGGTACAATATGAACCAAAGAAGAGAAAAACTCGGAAGCGTAGAAAAAGGTCCCGGAAATGGAGAAGACGAAGAGGTAAAGTTTTCTGCTCTGTTAAACTTTGTAATTACCTAAATGGTCTTCTTCATCTAACTTCAAGTTGACAACAGTAACTTATGTAATTACAGTCATTGTTTTAATCAAATCCTTGTCGCGTCATATAAAATTTCTAGAGTGTTCCTTTCAAGTGTTTTAGTTTCATTAATAACAATAATAACATTAAGGTTTTTCTTATTAGTGTATTGTTTGTTCTCAACGCCCTCGTTACCCTGTACATTAGAACTATTTATGTTTCCAACTAGCCAAGGTCATGAGTTTATAAATGATGTAACCACACGTTGGATGCCAAGTGGTACGACAGTGTCAAGTTACAAAACATTAAGAAAATCGTAGTCAACGACATCTGTGAGATTGTGAGGCAACTAATTGGAAGTGCATCGCTTGAATCTGATACAAACAACAATAGTATCGATCGAAGGCAAGAAGTTGATGAAACAGTCAGTACGGCTGAATCTACTAGATGGCGCTAAGTACTTAAAAAAGATGATCAATTATCAGATCCATAGTAGTTTTTAATTCTATTGACTATGTGACATAAAATAGTGTTTGTTTAGCTCCTAATGAATGCATAATACTTCGAAAGCGGAAGTTGACTGACAGCGTAATGAAAGATTTTATTATTCTTTTGACTACGTGCAAATCTCTTTCGCAATTCATTTGCTGTGTCCGGCTTTCATGCCTTTGTCTGTTGCTAAAAGGACGTATGACGAATACTTGACCGAATGAGCTAAGTGTAGGCGAAATATTTGCCGGTTAGTGGTGATTGACACGGTTGTTTTAAAAATTTACTTGTTGATGTCATTCGTTATCTTCAAGAGGCGCTGAGAATTCATCAAATTCTTCACTTTTGCTAATATGTATTATACTAAACAGTTCCTTCAGATTCATGATAAATAGCTTTACCTCAATTTATATTAATTCTAAATAAAACTATAGCACTTTAAATATAAATGCTTGCTTGTCCAATTACTAAATCCGGTTCTGATGATGGTCACACATTTTATTTAGGCCCATGCCTTCTAATTTATGATATACCTAAAATACTATATATAGTATTAGCGTCGGACTCTTCTTTACTAACAATTAACTATATAATGGATGGTCATAGACGAAGCATGGGAATGAGGAACCAGCAATCCGCATTATTGTCTCGATTTGTGAGGTCGTTCACTTAGCTTTGTGTTATGACTGATTTGGCAAACATACCGTTACATTTTTAGCCATCCGGTGTTACTCTGTTTAGTACAAACATAGCTTAAACTATGTCCTTTATTTTATGTCTTGTTTGTAGAAATTGTCAAGGTATGCAGATAGTAATGTTTGTTTTACATTTTAATGTTTTGAGAAACTTCTCAGTAATTTAATGTAATTTGAAGTGTGAGCAAGGAAGGATAAAACAGTCCCAAATATCTAATATAGCTGAGTCAAAAACATCGGAATCTGAAAAGGTAGTTAATTAAATTATTTTAGAACATAATTGTTAATATTGATATAAATTAATTAGCTAAAGTGCATTTTTCATTAATGAGAGTTAACACTAACTATGCACCAATTCATTATTCTGTGGATAAGAGTGGGATACAACTAAACAAACATGTTAAATACCTATTGTGACAGCTTTGCAGTGCATTTATTAATTAATAAGTCACTCAGTTAATTAACCACATTTTTATCATTTCACTTATTAATAATGCTACATACTCGTATATGTGCCGCTGTTGGCTACGTAACATCTGCTTAATATTTATTTATTTATACAAGAGCACAATAACAGTGTTTGGTCATTATTTCGATTATTTATGCACCCTACTACCTTTTGAGAGGCTGGTCGAAGTGACGTATCTTTGGTATGAAGTTGGCGCGAATGCGTACGTCAGTTACGGGCTCTGCGCCTGCGCGTTTGACGCTTTACACGGCGGTGCTGTAGTCGTGATCCGATTAACAACGTCAGTTTTATTTTTATTCTACCATACAATATTATGTTTATTACATTAACTTGTGCATCGTACTTCTTGATCTGATTAATGCGAGCATTATCACTGAATTTAAAACGTTTCTTATCGAAATTCACTGTAGCGTAATCAACTACAGTTTCACTCATTGCGAGTATATAAAAATGAATAATAGTTATGCGATTACACATTCCTTAATTCCTTCAATAATTTTCCTGTTTGTATTTGTTCTGATGTCCAAAGTGTTAAAACTCATCGGTCGCAGTATACTCCAATTAATCCTGATCTATTTGTATCCCGTCCCGTTCCCGACGTGCTCCTGTCACTTGTGGCTGTGTTCACTACATTCGCTGTCTCGTTCCCGCGCCCCGCGCTCATTCACGCGATTCATCCAATATTCCGACCGGGAATTCGGGATAACGCGCTCGCAGCTGTCAAATCAAGCGATACGCGGCACAACTTTAGTAGTAAAAAATTGTATTGTATTTTTGTTTTTTTCCTTGCAGTGTCTTTACTTGTGTTTGTCACGTGCAAAAACAATGTGAAAAGTGGTTGTTAAATTCATTTTCTAAGTAACTTGTATCCTTTCTGACATTTAATATAAAATCGATCGAAGACGCGAAATATGAGGTGTTTTAACCCTCGATGTGTCGAAGTGTATAGTGATGAAGGTGCCTGAATTACGATAGTGTACCTATCTCGAACACTACAAAAAGGATACATTGAGAAACGAAAATGCGGATCAAGACACACTCAGATTTTCGCCCGAATGGTAAATAGAAACCTTAGAAATATTAATTAATCCAATAAGATAAACATACTAACAGATGACACCTCTAATATAAACAGACTTGAGGTTAATCAATAGACGGACTGATAATTATAAATATTCCATGAATGAATTATTGTTATTGTTTGGCTTTGCCTCACGATATCATCCTATGAAATACCCACCTCTTGAATCGATAATATCAACAAGTTTAGGTACTGAATAACCTGCTACTTAATACTGAAACTGAAGCAAATAATTGTGCATCAGTGCATGCGGGTAGACGTAGTGTGGTAAGACAATGTAGATTGATATCCGCGTCGTTGGTCGCTGGTGTAGCCTCATTAGGCACGGCTAATAATTGTGATGAAAATCTTCTAACACGCTATTGTTATTAAGAAAGTCAAATTTCACTAGCACACGGTTTTGTTCTTATGTAAAACTTTGTAACTTTCGTTAGAATTTTTCTACAACATTGTCATATTTGGCAGATTGTCATCTGTCTGTGAATTTGTAATTTGTTATATTGTCTGAGTATGTTATTTCACATGGTAAATTACTTTTTCTTTTTGTTGCGTAAATTTTTGTTCCTGCTGAGTGCATACACTCGTGTTTGTGTTAAAATCTCCGGCATGCCGAACAAATGCAAAGACCACGTAACGCACTTAAAGGTTCTCAACAAACAAGAAGACAGGCAAATAAACGTTTTCACAACACATACCCATACATCTCAAAACACGCTGATTTCGATCGAAAGAAAAATATGAGAGAAGTAGAAAGTTGCAAGCCTACTTGCACTCGCTTATCATTCCATGCAAGTCTGCAAGTGATATTCTATCACCACTATCAAACTGGCGATCTTTCAACTTGCACGTCACTGCCGTACGTGGTAGACGACTTTATGGATGCAGAATAGGTATCTCTGCAGGAATACTAACACGTAATATTTTCATTCAAAGTTAAAGAATTTCAAACATAAAGAATGGAATGAATGAAGTTAGAAAGAAACGCTAAAGAACAATCATTTTTAAGCTTAGACTATGTGGAAGTTTGATGACAAGTAATACCTTTTCAAGTAACATCGAAAAAACTTGTAGCCTTGTAGCTTTCCGCTACATGAACAAGAAATGCGAAGATAAATTAAATGTTAAGTTATAAGGAATCTAGGTCGTTCCACACGTTGAGGGCTTAGATAGATACCAGGCTTAGTTTGATTGAAATTCATGTAACATTAGGAAAACGTCTGATATTCCAGTTTCAATAGTACTTAGCTAAATGAAATAGATAATATGTAAGGGTACAGACAGTTTGAAAAGTTATAAGAAGAGGAACAACGGAACAGAACCAAGTTTCATGGTAACACAATTTGTGTACACCATTGTTCTTATAAGTGCCGTCAGGACCAACTTTTCGCTGCATTGAAAAGAAAATACGTTCAATGCAATAAGTAATAGGTAGCTTTCTATAGGTACGCCATTGGCCAGGGTAACGCTAATCATCATAGAAACGCTTTTGGTTGAAAATTTTTCATTTTGACATATTTTAAATAAGCAAATACTTCATTGGTATTTTCATTCGTCAAGGGCACAGAATACACAGCCGCCTCGCTGTAAACGTGTTAAGATTAGCACCATCATTACACCAGTCGTATTATAGCTCAGAATTCAGGCTCAAAGCGTTCTAATGATTTAAATTACGATGACTTGTCCTGTCCTCTCGTTGGCGCAATTGTCGGACGAGGTCGGGCGCGGTTTCATCACGAACACAAATACTTGCAATAAAACATCTTCCATATGGCGCATAAAGCGCATCACACACGGCTAAGATACGATAATATTTTATCTTAAGATGTTATATTAATATATCTTAGGCCATCACAGACGACGAAGATACGATACTGTAATATTTTATCTTAAGATGTTATCTTACGATATATTTTCTATCGTAAGATGGTATCTTACGATATATTTTCTATCTTAAGATGGTATCTTACGATATTCGTCGCGATCGCACGGTCGTGTCCTTTGTTGAACGAATAAATACAGGGTGTTTTATTTAACTATGTCTCATGCTTGCCTGCTAGATTTACTGGATAGCTCTACGGATGACGATTCCGATTTTGAATTCGATTTGCACATGGTTCTGGCACACTCCAGAAGAAGATCAATTTGGGTCGAAACTCACATTAAAAATAGGAAAGATCGTGGGGAATTCAACATTTTTGACGATCTTTCAGAAAAAAAGTTCCATGAGTATTTTAAAATGTCAAGAGAAGAGTTCGACGCACTTCACAGTTTAGTTCAAAGAGATTTTGAGAAACAAAATACAAACATGCGACAATGTAAAATCAATTATAGACAGTCTAAGCCTGAAAAGTATGAAGGAAAGTTCATTGGTTTTTTAGGGTTCCGTAGCCAAATGGCAAAAACGGAACCCTTATAGATTCGTCATGTCTGTCTGTCCGTCCGTATGTCACAGCCACTTTTTGTCGAAAGTATAAGAGCTATCCTGTTGAAACTTGGTAGGTAGATGTATTATGTGAACCGCATTAGGATTTTCACACAAAAATAAAAAAAAAACCGGCCAAGTGCGAGTTGGACTCGCCCATGAAGGTTTCCGTAGTAGCAAGCATAGATTAAGGTTATAATTATATTGAGATAAGTAAGTAATATATACAAACAATAAAAATAACTTTGTTTTTCATAGTGTTTGTATGAATGGCAAAGTTATATTTGCGGTTTTTGAAAATGTACTATATCTCAAAAACTGCTAACTGCATCTTATCCAAACCAATTTTCGTTGGAAGTTTTTGTTGAGATCTACATTACATATTTTTTTTTTAGTTTTATCATTCTCATGCTGCCCCCCATACTTAGAATTGAAACTCAACATTTTTTTTTTCACCAAACCCATACGTGTGTTATCTATGGATAGATCTTTAAAATTATATTGAGGTTACTAATATCATTTTCTTCTAAACTCAACAGTGTGCACGAGAGACACTTCCAAAGTGGTAAAATGTGTGTCGTCCCTCCCCCTGTAACTTCTAAAATAACAAAATGATAAAACTAAAAAAAAAATATAATGTAGACCTCAACAAAAACTTCCAACGAAAATTGGTTTGGATGAGATACAGTTAGCAGTTTTTAAGATATAGTACATTTTCAAAAACCGCAAATATAACTTTGCCATTCATACAAGCACTATGAAAAACAAAGTTATTTTTATTGTTTGTGTATATCACTTACTAATCTCAATATAATTATATCCCTAATCTATGCTTGCTACTACGGAACCCTTCATGGGCGAGTCCAACTCGCACTTGGCCGGTTTTTTTACTGCTCCATTTTATCGTAATGAATTCATAAACGCGATGTAATATTCTTAATTTCTTGGACCTATAGCATGCAACTACAGCAAACAGTTACTGCGCTTGCTTTATTCGCACCTACCTAGTGAACCTACGCATATAAAATAGCATGCTATAAAATAGCAAGTAAAATGTCATTTAGCAAGTTATTGCCATATAGCAACTTTGAACACTACTATTTCGTACCAACGAAGTTAACAACACCCCGTATTTGCATCTGATGTTATCTTACGATATATTTTATATCTTAAGATGTTATCTTACGATATATTTTGTATCTTAAGATGTTATCTTACGATATATTTTACATCTTAAGATACGAATATCGCTCTCTATCTTACGATACGAAAATATGAAAGATATCGTATCTTCGTCGTGTGTGACGGTCCATTGAATAGTATGGCGAGCGATATGGTATCTTAAGATAAAATATTATCGTATCTTAGCCGTGTGTGATGCGCTTAAATGAGCATAGCGGCCCGTATGGTAGACGAAACGAAATATTTACCATGTGAACCTGAATGCATTTGTGTTTCGTATGCATTATGTTATGACCCTTCTCCTTTATCACTGCTTACAACGGGTCCAAATTGTGTTTATTTAAAGAGTGTCTAACCCTTTCAATAATTACAACGTTATTGTCTTGTTACTGTCAAGGTTTAAAGGGTTATGGTCATTAGGTGTATTGTTCTCGTCCCTGCCAAAATGCTGATTTTACATACGTAATTATTGTTTTGTGGTTGACCCACACCAAACATTCAATTACTGTAATTGCATTCGAGTCAATTTTAAACTTAAATGGGCACTTGGGCAACCAAGTGATTGTCTTTTTATTTCTTTGTAGTCTAATTGGTCAGTGTCAGTCAACCCTGTTGTAAATTGAACAATCTTCCAAAGCCTATACAAGCCCAATTATTTTATTTTTATTTTATTTAATTTTATCGAGATCGTTTCTTACAATACCAATGTGTGGTATTGTCATCAGGGAACTTTGCCTTCCTAACGCAGATTTCCGTTTAACCCATCAGGAAATGAAAACAGGAATGATTCACTAGTACTAGTTACTATTCATATTATATCTCTTGCGTGTATTAACATGACAAAATAACCGAATTATGCCTCGACATTGTGTACCATAACAATACCAAGAAACGATTCATAATGTATGATACCCTAGAGCGTTGTTACTGAAGCCATTAACTGTTAGCATTAGGTATACGACCAATATTGACAGTAAAATTTAATATAACTAGGTACTTACTTCGGCGAAGGTTTTTTAAACTTTGTTCAACAACCTGCCATTGTTCTTTTAAACAAGCAGTTACCACGATTCCTTTCATTATGGCGTTATATTGTTATGGTTAACGCGTTATTATCAATCATTTTCTTTTGTAATCTTTAATTATACAGGTAATTCAGGCTACTGTAAAACAGCCTTTCTATAGTTCTGAATAAGAAACAAGCATGCGAAGAAATATTTCCGATTGTCTTGTGAAATTAGGTATTTAGTACTTTTCACAACTTAACGTAACTTTTATGTAAACCAATCATTTACATTAAAAAAGCATGTGTCACCTACATTTTATAAAGTCCAATATTAGCATAATGTCATGCAAAAGCAAAAGTATAAGAATATGAATATAAATCAGCTAAAGGTCGACAAAAGCAAATATTTTGAGCTCGTTCTACATGGCAAGTAAAGAAACTGATCTTAACAAACAGAAAATTTCCGAAAGTTTCATTGACCTTGTCACACGCGACCGTGAAATTTAGCAAAGAAAATTATAGTTTTTCATACTACGGCAATGAGAATTATTTGATCAACGATAAGGGTTACATTTTTCATTAAGATAGGAGAGATAAGAGACGTCAGTCTACTCGAAGCTGTCTGCGAAGCTACCCTTGACACCCTCGAGGGGAAGGCTTCCTTATTCAATCGATTCCGATCCACCCTCGCCGTCGAACGCGACACAAATACGTATTGACTCAGGTGACTCGACCCCATCGGGACATAGCAAACTGTCTATCTATAGAACTATATGCCATCTCTGTTTTTACAAAGATTTTCTTCTTTGAGGGTGTAGTTTTGTTGAAATTCCGACTCATACTGTACACATTTGCTTTAAATTCTAGACACGTACCAATCCTTTTGACTTTTGCTGAATCATTTGCGGGGTTTCCCGTTTTTTTCAACATTGATTTTTCATCCGGGCTCAGATGAATACGAAGGTGCGTGTAGCATCCCTAAACGTGTTTAATTCAATGTGAAGCCAATATCTCCGTTGTCCTATTGTCAGACACGTTCAGTTTCATGTTACAATTTATCCGTTTCTATTGGACTAAATCCATCATTCTTGTCCAGAACTAGACCGGCGTTCTATTGAATACAATGAATGTAGGTGATGTTTCCCTAGATAGCTCTGAGATATTTATAATGGAGCGCGGTTTCATACAGTTTCGCATATCTTTAGTTATGTATGTTGGGGGCGTATCGCAGCGGTTTCACAAGCGTCTGAACTCGCCTCAACCCTTGCTAATGACGCGTATATTCTCGATACTGTATATGTGCGTAAATTTTCTCATCAATTGAGCAAAGATAATCATCTTAATGGCTGTGAGCTTGTCAAGTTGCGTGAGATACGCGATTGAAGATACATGTACGTACGTATAAGTAAAATTACCAGGGAAAGTGTGCACTTTATCTATCTTCAATTACACATTGTTACGTAATCATTAAAAGGTAGTTTTTACTACGTGCTTTTAAGTGTTTGATGGTATAGTAATTGTGTAAGTGATAGTAGGAATATTGAATTGTATGAACGAGGAAAATTATTGGTTAAAAATATAGCGAATGCATTGTTTTAAATCTTTCCTGTTCGGTATTTTATACGGATTTATGGAAAGTACCCATAGCATTACATGCACATACATTGCGTCGCTTCTCTCCCTTCAGCGCTGACGAAAAGAATTTGAATAGCTCTGTCTATTTTACAATAATTTTCATCAATACTTCCTAAAGGTATTAAATGTTGCCGGTTGATAAGTACGCGCAAATTTAAATTAGCACATACCAAATGAGGAACAGATTATTTTAATATCTAGTTTCCCGTAAACACCTATTCCTCCAACATAGTGGTTACGGACTGTTGAATTTAATAATAATTTTAGTTTCCTTATTACGTTTACAGCAGTTTGCACTTGAAGTGAACAAATTCTATTCTCAGTTACATTTGCAGACATTACCTAGACGTTCTGTATTTAAACAGAGCTTCGTTTGCCCAGAATTATGATCTTCATTTTGTAGCACTAGTGCATTTCTCTATGACCCTGGACGTTCAATATGACACAACAGCGTTTGTATGTATGAACAAAGTATTATAATACGATCACCTTGCAAGTGATACCGTCAATTTGTGCGGAGACTTCCTGACAAATCTATCAACCACATGTCGGAAAAGATTGAGAACCCTTTCAAAGATGGCGGACTAAAACACTTCCATTAATGAAACCTTCTTACATTGTAACCTTGAAAGGCAAAGGATATAAAGAACTAAGAAAGGACATCTTTATTTTGCAGTATTTAAATAAATAACATCAGGTAATTCCTTATTTAGCATGAGTACAATAATGACGCACGAATTTCGCGGAGTTTCGCTTTATTTGAACCTCTATAGCTATGAACCTCGCCGACTTTTAAAGGTGAAGTTCAGGCAAAGTTCACGTGAATAAAGTACGACTTTTCATGGCTCAGTGGACATAATAGTTTGGCAGGACTATGCTAAATGATGCATACAGCAAAAGAGCTAACCTTTGCGAAAAAAAACGAAAAATGTTATTGAAGAATGTGGGTTTAAGTGGGACAAACTGTTGCCAATGTTCTTTGGGAGTTATTGTAGGTACTAGCAGGTGCTTAGTGCAGCGTATAAAATAAATAAATTCGGTCAATGTTACTAACACAGTTAGCTTTAACTGAATGAATAACCACGAACAAGAACTAGAACCATTTGTTGAAATTCCTCAAGCATTGCAAGCAAAAACTAGTTAAGAAATAATTTAAGTAATTCAATTATCTCACGCATTCTTTATCAAGTGAAATGTCAGGGATCAAGATAAGGCGAACATGAAGTGTGACCAGTACCAAAAATGGTTTCGTAAGAGATGTTGCCTTACACAAGGTGCATTCTGAACCAGGTGAAAAATGATACGATTATCGCATCTGCCGTGTTTGCTTAATTTATTGAGTCGTTTAAATTAAATACGAAAGATTATTCGGTTACACCGGAATCACAGAGCGAAACTGCACTTTGTTCATTATGTAGCAACACCTCTGAATTTCTGCCTCCAATTTTCCTCGTTGAGTAAAACAAAAGTATTCTTTTGATTAGCAGTTTTTTTGTTACATTTTTGAAGCCTCGTTCACTGCAGTAGACCATTTACAAGCATCAAAAGAAAAATAAAATAAGGAATTTTCCTTATCCTCACTTTGACGTTAATTTATTAAGTTTATCGGTCAAATATCAACTCTCAATTCAACAAGTTTAAAAATTATGCAAGAATGTAAATTAAATTAAGATTATATTGAATGTTTATTTTGTTTTGAGCATCGTTTCAATCGGATTTCACTGTACCTATGCATTAGGCATTCATGCATTGAAATACGGTTAACTTTGAATATGTAACGTTAATTAATTTACGGACATGCATAAGTAAGTCATGTTTATGTCTAATCAAATTTAAACTTAAATGTTCGTATAAAGTACCTAATCAGTAACACAGATAAAATACTGAAATACAAATTTTTCATGAAATACGTAATGTTTTCCCGTAAGCCTAAATTCAAAGAAGAAACATAGACCATCCTTCTTGTTTATTTAAAAAGGTATATAATAAAAATACTACCGTAAAAATTAATGATTTTAACTGTTTAAGTTAGCGTAATAACAGAAATTAAAGGCCCATGTGTACACAGATTTAGCTGAAATTAACTGATTTCATTAGAAAAGACGCTTTCAAGCATGGTCTTTAACGTTGGACCGAAACATTATGTAAATGTGAACGTAATTTAATGACTTTTAGAAGAGTCCACTCAGACAACGTGTAGGTATATTATGAAATATAGTCAGTATTGCCCAATCAATCGAATAGATAATGGATACAGAATAATTTTATCACAATTAATATTATGAATCTGTTAAGGTGCCCATTTAGACCCCAATATGACCTCCATTTTTTTTTGCGTGTAAAATCATCAAATGAGTCCTCCCACACTCTACTGTCAGACTCGTACTGACTAAAATCCACGGTGTCCTTCAATAGTCCTTTGTGTTCCGGGGTCACGGTAATAAGTCCCGCGACCCCGGCAGGCTTTGGCCCTCTAGAGGGGGGCCCCGTCATCAATCTGACCTCCATAACTCAGTAATTGTGTAATATAACCCCCAAATAAAGCTAGTTTTCAAGCTTCACGGTTTGTAACTACCTTAAGGTAATCCGAAATCTATGAGTGCCAACCGGGATCAACGTCTCATAAGTATTTCACTACTAAACTCTGTCAAAGCTATTTTTAATTTGCTAAAAACCTTAATCCTCTTGTGTATAAATCTATACAGTACGAAGCAACCTATCACCCTTTTTTACGAGGTTTATTCAGCTCAATTCCCCCTCTAACTTAACACCTCTTGTCACTTACATGTTCATACCTTTAAGTGTCTAGCGTCCCTAATGACTCAAGTCACGAGAGGTAGCGTTTTTAAGAAGCGATATTGCGCATAACGTTCTAAGTATCATGCATAATTGAATTACTGAGAAAAATACTCACGAAGAAATTATCAACAGATAGTCGATTAGTTGAGCAATGGCTACATTTTATCGATGACTTCACAAAGATACTTACTGTCACGCCTATTACGTAAGAAAAACCCCAAAATGGATTCCGAAAGAGGAACTTGCAGGGAAACTTATAGGGGGCGAGCCTAATAGGTACCCTTTATCGGACGCATTCGGAATAGTAAACTGTTACGAAAATCCCCTCGAACAAAGCTGACTTTCGAATATTGTTAACCAGCCCACGTGAGATAGTAGAACTGATTGGTTCTCTCGAGGTCAATTGGACAATTTTAAAAGAAGACTAGTCATAAAGATTATATTATAATATTGCAAATATGGTCGCGTTAGTTATAAGAATAGAGCCACCCAACAATAAAATCATTCGATGAATCACACCGTGCGTGTTTCGCCGGAAAAACTCAGTTACGAGCCCGAAGGATTAACAGCCAAAGGGGCTAGGGGCCACCACGTATAATATTGTATTAAGACTTTATTAGATTGCTTTTCCCTCGCTTATTTATAGACTCATCTAACTACATGACCTTTATTGTCACTCACAGTCGATCTTGACTCGGAAACCATTTCATAAATCATTTCTAATTTCGGACTTGTCCACCTTAGCCGCTTATTTGTGCTGTGAGAAGGTTGCGTGTCGATTAGGTCTTATTTTCACCAGTTCAAGGCTTAGTCCAGTCAACGAATGATTATAGAGGGAAAGTCTTGGAACACAATTTTTGACTTCATAACTTTTTTAGACTAGTTAGGAGGTAAACATATTAAAAGTCCCCGCCTCTAGCCCTTGAGCTTTGGGAGGGGGGGGGGGGATTGAAGGTCCCATTTTTTGGTTTTTCGCTTATATCTCGGAACCTATGCGTCCTAGCGACATAGTACCTCGGAACAAAATAAAAGCTGATTAAATTTGCTACAAGTTGTGCTATATAAGTATTTCGATATCTTTTACAGTTTTAGAGATATATACTCCTGAAAGTCTGTCATTTTGAAAAAATTGACAGACTTTCAGGAAACTAACTTTACATTTTTGCGCTTTTTACCGGATAACTCTTTAACGATACAACCATAAGTAAATGCTGGCAAAAGGGTTGTGGAACACTCAATTTCCTTTAATAATACTATAATATTTTATCCATTTTCTTTAAAATGTGCTTTAGTCTAAGCTAATGTAATGTGCCAGCATTACATTGATACATACTCGTACATTGATTTACAAAGACCTTTTTTCAAAGACCAGGTACCTACCTTTTATAAAAAATATAATATACAGCATTTACATTAACATTTGAAGGAAAATAATATAGTTTTATTGAAGAAAATGTAATGCTCTAAAAGCTTTTTGCCGGCAATTATTAACTAGTTGCATCTTTGAAGATTTCCGTTCTAAAAAAGGTAAAGTTAAAATGATTTTTTCAAAATGACAGACTTTCAGGAGTATATATCTCGAAAACTGAAGAAGATATCGAAATGCTTATTTAGTATAACTTGTAGCAAATTTAATCAGCTTTTATTTTGTTCCTTGGTACTATGTCGCTAGGACGCAAGGTTTCCGAGATATAAGCGAAAAACCAAAAAATGGTACCTTCAAACCCCCCCCTCCCCTAAAGCTCAAGGGCTAGGGGCGGGGACTTTTGATATGTTCACCTCCTAACTAGGCTAAACAAAGTTACAAAGTCAAAAATTGTGTTCCAAGACTTTCCCTCTATACCCTATTTTGAGCATTCGTTGACTGGGCTAGCTATGCTTATTTAGCCATGCCTGGTATGATCGTTAGGTAAATGTTGGCATCAAGCATTCAAGGCCAGTTACTTTGATTTATTAAGGTGAGTCATGGTTATCTGGAAGAGAGACGCAGTAAGTTTTCTGAATGTTAGTTTGCCGCCGGTTTTCCAGGAATTCGTCGGGGTGAGGGTTGTTCAGTGCGGCGACCCCTCAATCCCTCGCCGTCTGCAACGTAGATGCCTATCTACGTGTACGTATGTATGGTTAGTGAAGTGAACTTTTTGGGGTACATATCTAACGATTTTTATGGCTTTATACTATTGCAGGAAAACCATAAAATTGGGATTGCTTTCTACATTTCGAATGCAAATGTTCTGCAAAGTTAAGATCTCTGTTTGCTTCGTAAAAGGTTAACGAAAATGATAACCTAAAGCGGTTCATCCCAAAACATTTGGAGCTAAATATCTGTGAATTTAATACCAACGATTCATTAAATTTTAACTCGGCTGTCGGGCATATTGGAGGCCCTTTCTCTGATGAGTTGGGCAGGCAGCCGTCACGTCAGTGCGGGGCGGAGGGGCGAGACAGGCCCGTGCGTGCCCGAGCCGCGAAATTAATTTCATTCCCTTCCCTACACCCATTAAAACGTCTAAGTAATGACGCATTAACTTGAATTACTACACTTTTTGATATGAAACTCCCGTTGTTTTAGGTTTTAGAACATTTTGTGCAACGAAACTTATTGCTTTTGCTAAGCTTTTTATTACAATTTCGGTGATGATGTAGATTTTTACGTAGAATTAAAATAGTCTGGATTATTAAGCATTATACACTTTTTATACCACCTTAATCTTGTATCTAAAGCTAGAACGTTGAATGTCATATTCGAATTTATTATTTCGAAATGTCGATTAGAACGAGTGGTTATAAAATAGTGTTAGTAGTCAAACCATTTAAATATTCTTCGAAAGGTGGCTTTTGCCTACCATATGTTATGTTCAGCTTGTTTCGTTCCAAAACTCAATACTGTATGTAACAAACACAAAACACATAAGTATGTTTTGAATGTTTCTTGTTGATGGTGTTGTTTTCCAATTTCCTCTCCACAGTACATCAAACAGCTATCAATATTATCTTCCCAGATTGAAACACAACAATGTCAAGCATACGTTTGCACTAACATGCGAACGAACCGCGACTCCGATATCACTTTCAATCGAAGTGTTGTCCACATGAATAAGAAATAAGAGTTTCCTTTCTGCAGACCACAGTGCCGGATCTAGGGTTGGCTGCCGGGGGTCAAAATCAGAAACATGCTTCCTTGATGCATGCTAGAAAAAACTTTTCGCCTAGCATCTAGTTCCTCACAGAGGTGGTTTTCGAATAAATTCTAAATTAATTTATAAACGTGTGCATAGTGTACTTCAAGATAAATAATTTATGTACCTACTATGTATCTTGTATATCGTGCTATCTCTCTAGAAACTAGGGGCTCCATGAGCTGAGGGGTCAAAGCAGGCCTGAACTTGCAGAGGGCGGCAAATCGACCGATCATGCAGTATTATTATTACACAGAGAAACTTTAACACTAATAATTGTAACATCTTGCACACTGTAATCTGAACCTGTGTTTACAAATAAAGAATTGATTGATTGATTGAATCGATCATTTTACAAAAATCTATTGTTTAGGCCTAGCAACAATTATAATTTTTGATATTTTTGGCAATTTTTTTGAAAGGCTGGAGATGTGGCGCCTCTATCAAGTTTAGCCCCGGTTCAAAAAAATCGTAGATCCGGAGCTGGCAGACAATAAATTGTGGACGCCGGCGCGCCGTGGTACGCACCGCTGGCGCGTCGCCAACTTTTCCTTGCAATTTTACTGCTCGCCCGGTTCGATACACGGACATTTTGCAGTCGGCATTCTAGACGAAGATGGCAATAACCTATCAGCTTTATTGCTTCCACCACTAACTGAGATTTACTCGTCCTTTACACGACTCATTACTTCTTCCTCCTGTACCTTTGAAGTTGACATATGAATTAAAAAGAAAATCTATTACGCATTCAAATCCTGTTTGATGAATGACTTCTTTGCGACGCCCGTGAGAGTACTTAGCATTTAAATTTATAGACACACTTCCTCCTAACACTTGGAATTGAATGTTTATTCAAAACGTGATTAAATTAATGTTAGAATCTGCATATTGTTGCTCAGAAATAATAATCAACGCGCTTCGAGTTCACGACCTAGTTCGCTTCTACAAAAGCCTTTTAAAATGTGTTGTAATGTGGAGCAAGGCTTAATTAATGTTCGGACGTGCTTATATGCAAACATACACATATGTGGGAAGAATTGAAGACCCAGTGCATGTTTACTGATGAAGCTCGATGGCTTCGAAGAACGCATTACCTATGTGTATGGAAAGTGATCTTTTGATGACCGATAAGTTGCTCCTTTGTAAAAACCAAGGCATTGTGTTGTCAACGCTCTGCATCGTAATGTGCACTGGTGCGCGAACACAATGGTATGCAAATGGCTTTATTATTAATTGTACTCACAATAATCACTATCGCATTATATTTCAAAATCTACGTAAAAAGATCTTGTAAACAAGGCATTGAAGTTTCTGGACTCGTGGTACTGTCTAAACAGGTAACCGTGAACCTGCAACGTAAAGGGCTATTGAAGGAACACCGTGGATTTTGGTCAGTAAGAATCTGTCAGTCTCTTAAGCTCCACCCAGGGCACAGCCCAGGGCGGGAGGACTCATTTGATCATTTTACCACGATAAAAAGGCATTGAATGTTCATAGTAAGTAAATATATAATATAGTAGTCTTAAGGTCTGAAATATAATCTACTTAAGTTACAGTGATTTACTGTAAGTAATTCATTGTACTTAGTAAGTTAACTGGATTATATTGCTGCGGCCTTTACAGTTAAAGGTTAATGGTAGCCTATTGAATTCCAGTAACCGTTAAAAATGGTTGGAGCAAAAATTCTATTCAGCGACTGCAAAAAATATGTAAGCAAATATTCTGAAATATAATTTAGATTTTTTTTTAACTATCACGGTTTGCTTCTAAACTTAAGATGTCACTTACGGGATATCTTCCGTGATTAACTATTTGTTTGAGTTCCCGATATTTCGACGCTGTTGCCGCGATCATGGCGCTTGCAACAGCGTCATTTAAGTTTAATTTAGATATACTAGCTTTAGTCCCTGGCTTTACTCGCGTTTATTTAGAATTTGGCAATTGAATTCAATTATTATTGAAAAACACGTGGCGCCATCTTTTATCACATGAAAGTTATGGTTGTTTTCCTCAGCAACAGTACTTTTTTTCGAGATGATCGATTCAGTGAAAATGTCACAAACAAACTTACTACCGTATTAATTATAACTAGCTTCCGCCCGCGACTCCGTCCGCGCGGATGTCGGTCTTCGCGTGGATGGTTTATTTCTCCATTTTGAGTAACTCTGACAATGACATCTTATAAATATCTATTGGACCCAAATACGGCTAAGCCTATAATAATTAAGGAGATCCCTCTATTGAGCTACTGCTGTTGAGCTCGCGTTCTGTAGTAAGTATTTTTTTCACAGTAATTCCGACCTTGTATTTACAAATAACTGATCGGAACAGTAATCAAAAAGGTCGCGCTGAAAAGCACGGTTTAAAATGACACGCATACAATATTAATTCCACGGACGACCGCTCGCCACACTGGACACGTCCGCTCGCATCAAAATTCAGAATTTATATGCATCGCGCGGCGCGGAACGCGGCTCCTTATATAGGAGTCGGGGAGGCGTGGCCCGCGTGTGCCGCAAACGGTTCAAGCCAAATCTGACTTTCGGTGCTACAGGTTACGGCGCTGAATCCACTGCGGGTAATGCAACGTGTGTTCCCGGTTCTACAGAACAACGTCTATGAATAAAACTGAAAAATAAGATTTTTTTTCTACGTATTTTTCCAGGATAAAAAGTATCCTATTTTATGCCCAGGATAATAAGGTATAATTATACCAAGTTTCATCGAAATCGAACCGTTAGTTTTCACGTGATGCCTGCACATACAGACAGACAGACAGACAAAAAATTTTTTAATCACATATTTGGGTTTGGTATCGATCCAGCAACACCCCCCGCTATTTATTTTTTCAATATTTTCAATGTACAGAATTGACCCTTCTACAGATTTATTATATAGTATAGATATAGATATTAGTTTAGGATTAGGATAGCGAGAATACGCAAGTTATGTAGTATAAACTAGTCTAAATTTAGGTAGATACTAGGTATGCATAAAATGTAAGTACGTACCTACACTAGGGAGCAAAAGTATGGAAACAATTACTTGGAATTGATCCGGGAGCAAAATGGCGTAATTTGAAAAATGGTAAAATTTTTAACCGACTTCAAAAAAAGGAGGAGGTTCTCAATTCGGTAGTTTTTTTTTTATGTATGTACACCGATTACTCCTAGGTTTCTAGTCCGATTAGTGTAATTCTTTATTTGTTGGATGCAGTATACTTTCCCATTGGTCCCATAAAAATTTCATCCAATTTGGTTCAGTACTTTTTATTTTGTGAGCATTTTTATTGATGGATGATCTTTACGAGTATGAGTGTTTGTTACGCGATTACTCCGCCAATTGTGGACCGATTTTCAAAATTCTTTTTTTGTTGTACGAGGAATAGTTTACTTTAGGGAACACTGCAAGTTTCATCAAAATCGTTTCAGCAATTTTTGATAGGGAATTTTATTATCTTATTGTGTACACGAGCGATGTTAATACCGGTGCTAAGGATTACCAAATTCTAGTGCAAATGTAAGAAAATGCTGTATTTGACAAGAATTTGGGTTGAATATTTAAACTAAAAAGAGTAAAATAAAAAAACTTAAAAAAAATATTAACCGCCTTCAAAAACAACCACAAAAAAAGGGTAAAATAACCTACAAAATAACTTTTCTTTCGGAAGTCGGTAGCATAAAAGGCAACGAAATAAAAAAAACAAAGCCACTACCCTTTTTTGTGGTTGTTTTTGAAGGCGGTTAAATTTTTGAACATTCTTAACTAGTTATTAAGTATTTTTCTGGCTAGTGTACTAATGTTAAAACTAATGTTAAAAGTTAGTGTACTAATGTTAAATGTTAAAGTATAGTCTAATAATATCACAAAATAATTCGACACCATCCGTTTAGATTCACTGTAATGATGGAAAACAGATCGTCTAGGTGTTGACTGTCTGACAGCTCTTATTATTAGGTGCGAACCTTTCGACTGAGTTCAGAAACCGTAATACGAGAAGCAAAAAATATATGGCTACAAGTTTCGCCCAGAGGCCCATCGGGTTATGTGTGGTAACAGAAGATTTAATGATAAATACAGTCTGCAAAACAGTTAGAGCAGTGAGAAATTTTTTGTCAGTTTTCCTGTATACAGTTTAGGGGAACAGTGTATAAGACGGGGACGTTAATAATCGCGAGGTATAATGGGGACATACACTCTTTAGGCATACTTAACACAACATTAATGTAGAGCAAGCGCCATCGGGACGTCATTTGCAAGCGGCCAGAAATAGCGTCCTGTTGGCGCTTGTGCTACGTTAGTTTTGTGTTAAGTTTGCCTTAGGTGTGTGATTTCCTATCATACCTCGCGTCCCCGTCTTATACACTGTTCCCCTATACCTACAGGGTGATTTGTAATTGGTTGTTTTTCTGAAACGGGTGATTTAATTTTTAAACAATTTTAACCCGACAACATGGAGTCCAAAGTAGTAGTAAGATTTTTTTGAAAAAAGTTTCAAATTCGATATCTTCATAACAAGTGAGTTCGAACCCCATGTTGTCGCAGTTAAAATTATTGCAAATTAGGTGTTGTATCACCCTTTTCTAGAAATGTACCCAATTACTTATCACCCTGTATATAGTACATGCTGTATGTATGCAGGTTAGGCTGTATCCTATATACAGCCAAAGAGTTTGGTATGCAGACACACTGAAACACAGCATTGGAAGACATTTAAAAAACCGGCCAAGTGCGAGTTGGACTCGCCCATGAAGGGTTCCGTAGCAGCAAGCATAGATTAGAGATATAATTATATTGAGATTAGTGAGTAATATACACAAACAATAAAAATAACTTTGTTTTTCATAGTATTTGTATGAATGGCAAAGTTATATTTGCGGTTTTTGAAAATGTACTATTATCTCAAAAACTGCTAACTGTATCTCATCCAAACCAATTTTCGTTGGTAGTTTTGGTTGAGGTCTACATTATATGTATATTTTTAAATAATCGCGAGGTATAATGGGGACATACACTCTTTAGGCATACTTAACACAACATTAATGTAGAGCAAGCGCCATCGGGACGTCATTTGCAAGCGGCCAGAAATAGCGTCCTGTTGGCGCTTGTGCTACGTTAGTTTTGTGTTAAGTTTGCCTTAGGTGTGTGATTTCTCATACCTCGCGTCCCCGTCTTATACACTGTTCCCCTATACCTACAGGGTGATTTGTAATTGGTTGTTTTTCTGAAACGGGTGATTTAATTTTTAAACAATTTTAACCCGACAACATGGAGTCCAAAGTAGTAGTAAGATTTTTTTGAAAAAAGTTTCAAATTCGATATCTTCATAACAAGTGAGTTCGAACCCCATGTTGTCGCAGTTAAAATTATTGCAAATTAGGTGTTGTATCACCCTTTTCTAGAAATGTACCCAATTACTTATCACCCTGTATATAGTACATGCTGTATGTATGCAGGTTAGGCTGTATCCTATATACAGCCAAAGAGTTTGGTATGCAGACACACTGAAACACAGCATTGGAAGACATTTAAAAAACCGGCCAAGTGCGAGTTGGACTCGCCCATGAAGGGTTCCGTAGCAGCAAGCATAGATTAGAGATATAATTATATTGAGATTAGTGAGTAATATACACAAACAATAAAAATAACTTTGTTTTTCATAGTATTTGTATGAATGGCAAAGTTATATTTGCGGTTTTTGAAAATGTACTATATCTCAAAAACTGCTAACTGTATCTCATCCAAACCAATTTTCGTTGGTAGTTTTGGTTGAGGTCTACATTATATGTATATTTTTTTTAGTTTTATCATTCTCTTATTTTAGAAGTTACGGGGGGGGGACACAACGGCTTTGGCACAGTTTGCGGACGACGTCAATGAGTGCTTGGATCAGAGGAAGCAGGTGGTGGTGGTCTACATAGATTTCAAAAAAGCTTTTGATACCCTGGAACACCACCAGCTGCTTCAAGCCATGGAGGAGTGTGGTGTCGCGGGGCCACTTAACAGGTGGTTCCGTGCCTACCTTACCGGCCGGACGCTGCAAACGGTCATTGACGGCGTCGTTGGAGAACCCAGAAACGTTACCTGTGGTGTGCCAACCGGGTCCGTGTTTGGTCCCGTCGGTTTCAACATGCATGTCAACAGCATGTGCAATGTAGTTCGTAACTGCCGCATGTACATGTATGCTGATGATACCTGCTTAGTGTATGCAGATAAAGATCTTGATGTTATTGAAAGGTATATTCAGGAGGATGTCACTAATGTAATTAAATGGGCGCATGATAATGGGATCGTAATAAATATAGATAAAACTAAGTGTATGCGTATACGATCTCCCAACGGTGCGGCGTACTGTGCTTGTGCAAATATTGAGGTGGTGGAGCAATACAAGTACTTGGGTTTAGTTATAGATAACAGCTTTTCGTGGAAAACACATATTACACTCCTTTGCGACAAACTCAGATTAGTGCTTGTAAAGTTCCATCACCTTAGTTTTGCACTGGACAGGGGCACTTTGTTTACGGTCTACTATGCACTAGTGGAGTCGCTGCTTTCATACGGACTGGCATGCTATGGTAATACATTTAAATCATATCTGGATAAAATAAAATTATTACAAATTAGATTTATGAAACTGTTAGTAGACAAGAACACAAAAAAACGTTGCAAAAATAGTAGTTATGAAGAATTGTTCTTAGAATGTAAGATGTTGCCGGTCCATCAAAAGGTGGTGTTGTTACTGGCCATAGAAAATTATTGCAAAGACGACTTTAAAATCAAGGGGGTAAACATAAGACCCCAAAGAAATAAAATCATTAGAAGATTCATAGTACCCACTAGTGTTAACTATTATGGGCAAAGATGTAGAAAATGCTTAGTCCCAACAATATTTAATGACATGCCAGTCGATTTGGAAAGTAGCTGTACTACAAAACTTTCTTTCAAAAACAAAATGGTGAAGTTTCTTCTCAACAAAGTTTGTCAAGGCCTCCTATATGGAGATATTTAGATTAAGTTTATGTCCTACTTTAACTACTTACCTAGTAACTGTTATGTGTGAACTACGAATTCAAAGGTTTTTCTTAAAAAAAAAAAAAAATGTTTTATTTAGTGGTATTATTTAAGGGAGCTACATCTGCCAACAAACTGTTTTACAGTTTGGCAGAAGTAATATTTGTGTAAATTATGGTTGTTTCCCTGAATAAACGCTTTTTCATTTTTTTTTTTCATTTTTTTCACTTTTTACCACTTTGAAAGTGTCTCTCGCGCAAACTGTTCAGTTTAGAAAAACGGGCCAAGTGCGAGTTGGACTCGCCCATGAAGGGTTCCGTAGCAGCAAGCATAGATTAGAGATATAATTATATTGAGATTAGTAAGTAATATACACAAACAATAAAAATAACTTTGTTTTTCATAGTATTTGTATGAATGGCAAAGTTATATTTGCGGTTTTTGAAAATGTGCTATATCTCAAAAACTGCTAACTGTATCTCATCCAAACCAATTTTCGTTGGTAGTTTTGGTTGAGGTCTACATTATATATTTTTTTTAGTTTTATCATTCTCTTATTTTAGAAGTTACGGGGGGGGGACACACTTTTTACCACTTTGGAAGTGTCTCTCGCGCAAACTGTTCAGTTTAGAAAAAAAATGATGTTAGTAACCTCAATATCATTTTTTTTAAAGACCTATTCATAGATACCCCACACGTATGGGTTTGGTGAAAAAATTTTTTCCCACGTTTTTTCCCACGTTTTTATACACTCACTTTTCTTGTTTGTTTGTTTGTAAGTTTGTTTGTTTGTTTGTCGTTCCGGTTGGACTTTTGCAACTCAATTTTGAGGCACTTCCCGATAAGCTAGCATGCTGAAATTTTGTACACGCTTTGAGTTCTGATGACAATACATGACTAGCTAAGAAACGTCATAACAAATCCAATATGGCGGCCTCCCCAAGATGGCGGACTGGCTGTTTGAACCCCACCCCCATGATATGGGTATCAAATGAAAGGGTTTGCTGTCAGGAATACGAAAAAAATAGTCACGGGACATAAATCCAATATGGCGGACGTCCAAGATGGCAGACAGGCTATTTGAAATGCACCCCTGTGATATGGATATCAAATGAAAGGGTTTGCTATCAGGAGTACGAAAAAAATAGTCACGTGACTTAAATCCAATATGGCGGACGTCCAAGATGGTAGACTGGCTGTTTGAAATCCACCCCCGTGATATGGGTATCAAATGAAAGGGTTTGCTGTCAGGAATACGAAAAAAATAGTCATGTGGCTTATGCTAGGCTAGGCTATTAATCCAATATGGCGGACGTCCAAGATGGCGGACAGGCTTTGAGGCGATAAGCTAGCAGGCTGAAATTTTCAGGGTAGCTTCAAACCCGATGAACAATGATAAAAATAATAAAATAATTAATAGATTTAAAAAATCTAAAAACCCACGTTTTTAAATGTCCTAAAAAGAAGAAAATAACCCTACGGGGCTGAGAGAGGGGTCACTCAAAACGTGGGGGCGTATCTTTGCAAGTTACACCTACAATCTCACGTGATGTAAATATATCCCATAAATAATCCCTTAAATAATATACGCCCCCACGTTTTGAGTGGCCCCTCTCTCAGCCCCGTAGGGTTATTTTCTTCTTTTTAGGACATTTAAAAACGTGGGTTTTTAGATTTTTTAAATCTATTAATTTTTGAGTTTCAATTCTAAGTATGGGGGGCACCCCCAAAATTTGTTTTGTTTTGATTTTTGTGTGAAAATCCTAATGCGGTTCACATAATACATCTTTCTACCAAGTTTCAACAGGATAGCTCTTATACTTTCGACAAAAAGTGGCTGTGACATACACGGACAGACAGACAGACAGACATGACGAATATATAAGGGTTCCGTTTTTGCCATTTGGCTACGGAACCCTAAAAATTGCCATCTGCGTACCTAACTCTTCTGCTGACCGTACCAACGGCGCAATCTGTAGCAACTTCTAATTTGATGACGCGATGCAACGTTGGTTGACAATCTCTTGGAGGCACGTTTATTCTAATGATCTGTGCTGTAATCATAAATGCAATTGTTATATGCGTTAGATAACCATTGATTAGATAACGGTAGGTTAATCACACTGCTTGTCATACAGCGTGTTACAGTAAGATCTAGTCATATTAAAGGATGTGATTTAAGCCTCCTGCAGACACACGCGATTAATCGCGCTGCGACAACGAGCCAAGCTAATTTCCACTCTAAAAATACTGCGAATGGACCGCGACATGTCGCCTCGCGCGATTAATCGCGTGTGTCTGCAGGAGGCTTTAGACAGTCAAAATGGGGCCTATCTAAGCCACCAAAATAGGACGATAATGTGAAAACAGATAAATATCATTAAATTATCATAGATTGAGAATTCACAATATTAACTGTGACGCAATTCATATTATAAGCCTATAATGATTTTGCTGTAATGGCCTTTTTATATCCGTTGAATAGCTTTCTTCATGGGGTCAAAATAGTAATAGTGACAAAATAACGTATTGTCCCATACTTTTGGATCTGTGTCATCCTTGAATGTGAAAACAGCTTTCTGATACATGTGCTGTTTCTATGTTTTTACGACATTGCAAACTGAGAACAAAATAACTTTGTATTTTAAACATATTATGACACATTTGACATTCCAACGAACATTCCTACTTGTGTCAACTGTCTAGGAGTTTCAGATTGCAGACAATTTTCCTTGTCCACTTGGTACGAATGTGGTAAGTACAATCTGCAAAATAGTTAGGTATGCAGACAGCAAGTTTTTTAAACAATTTTCCTATATAGGTACTGTTTATGCTATATGCTGAATATATGCACTTTTTGGCTGTATGATACATGCAGCCAAAGATTTTCGTATACAGACACTATCTGTCATATTACAAAATGGGGTTTTTACTAAAAACACAGGTTTAAATCTCGTAAAACTACGGTTTAAGAAAACGTTATTACAATTCGTGGTTTGTTGTTGTTTCTAACAGTTGAAGCTGTCAAAGGTGTGTTTCGTTGTGTTATTTCAATGACAATAAAGCCTCTTGACTGCTCATACGGGCGACTCAGGCTCACGACACATAAATGTAATTGCACTTATATTAGACGAAACTATGAGTGACCATTTTAGTTTTGACCAGTTATTGGATCTCTCCACACGCGATTATTTTGGTAATTTTTTAAACATTTCTGCTTATATCAAATTAATTATGAGTTCTTATTCTATTAAATGGTGTGGGAAATCGTCTAGAACATCCAGCTATAAAAAGGATGTCATAACTTTTCATCAGTAAGTAATATATATTTATAATTTAATAATATTATGAATAATTGCACGGCTCAAGCTATAACTGGTTGTTTACGTTTAAGGCACACAAAACGTACAACGCGTTGATGTCTTTTGAAAAGTCCCTTTCTCTCACTAGGCATTGTCAATAAGTATGTCCCTTTCCATCTGTAGGTATAGATAGAAATGGACAGACGCATTCCTGTAGTGTTGTGACAACTTCAAAACAAAGGCTAATAATATTGACGATAAAAATTACGATGTTCCCTAACTGTAATAGTAACATTACGTAATGTTTACATTTTAGATTTCCAAATATTCCAGAAATGAAAGAAAAGTGGATCAATGCTGTTAACAGGGAAAATTGGTTTCCAAAAAAAAAATGTACCGACTTCAAAAACAAATACAAAAAAGTTTAAAATAACTTTTCTTTCGGAAGTCGGTGGCTTTGATTTTTATTTCATTGACTATTGCCACCGACCGAAAAGTTATTTTAAACTTTTTTGTATTTGTTTTTGAAGTCGGTACTTTGTTTTAAGTTTTTATTTGACACTTTTTAGCCAGTTAACGCCCAATCAATATGGTAAAAAGAAATAGAATTAATAGACATCGTAATGTTCGATTTTATCGATATTAGATAATGTAGCAAAACTGACTTGTGCATCACTATGTTTGGAACATTCGTCCTGACATTGTTGCATCGGCCAATCACAACCGCTGTTTTTTCTTCGTCCCCCGACCCGCAGTGGTGAGTCGTGTGCCTAGGCGAAATCGGTCTATCAGCTCTCAAGTGGTTTAATTCTCTTTGTGTTATTTGCATCCAAATTGCATTTAGAACTGGTGGATTTAATTAAATAAATAATTGTTTAGACAATGGTTCAAATAAGTAAAGTCTACGTTCTATGTTTTTTTAAAGATAATTTTACTCCATGGTTCTGCACGTCTGCAGATAAGGTTGGACTTGATCAACATCATTAACAGTTTAAAACTTGTTATCAGAATACCTAACCTTTTTGCTGACTGTACATGTAGTTACCGTAAGGAGACTGCCTTAAGTCTACATGATCTGTTAATATGGTGTCAGGGACGGACAAACGTAAACGAATAAAGATTGATTCATACATCAACGGACATTAGCGAGGCGAGAATATAAAGTGTTAAGATAATTTACAGGAACCCGATAAATATGGAATGGAAATAATTTAATACATAACTAGTTATATAGGTAGCTTCATTTAAATATAATTATTACTATTCGCATACGGGCAAAGAGACCCCTTAGGCAATGTGTGCCTAAGAGTTTTTGCCTGCATCCTAGGGTGCACCGGCCCGAAAAACTGGTCTTCCCCCCGGACGTATCCGAGAGGGAACTCCAGTCCACGGGCGCACGTGGAGGTTTCCTGTCTTAGCACCCCCAATACTGAAGCTTAAGTAAACAGCCAATAATTTAACGATTCACTGCCGGGGCTCAGGCAGTGAAATTTGCCATTGAGGCCCAATGTGAGTTGGTGCATGTCAGTCCTTGAATCTTTGCTTTCAAGAGAGGGTTTGTTTACTAATATTGTTTTTCTTGGTTTACCCTTGTTTGGTAGAACAACGTTTCGTCGAAAATCACTCCGGCTAATTTTGGTTACAATAAAGTCGTTTCGTAGAATTATTCATTTCACCGAATAATAAATTGGTAAATTTTTATTTAGCATATTTATTTCTTTGAAATAATTTCATTTGACCGAATTTTTAAATGCACTAATTTTATTTAAACTAATGTTTCACTAGACTAATAATGATTTAGTCGAAATATCGTATCGAATATTCAGTTAATTTAATAATTCGTTTCCTTTCATTGTCTTAAAAAAAAACGGGGCTCCGTCGAGCTACCTTGGTAGGTGAAAATCAGCAATTTTACTAAGGATGCAAAAGCGAGCGAAGCGAGCTCGGGACTTGGGTCACCCCGACTCGGACAGGTTAGGTTCGAAGGGAATGGGGGGGTCTGAAAGACCCCGTCATCCCCTACGTGTTAGGTTACTTTAAACCTTGCAAACAGAAATAGCAGCCCCGCTAAGCGGGGCTCCGTCGAGCTACCTTGCTAGGTGGTCATCAGTTATATACGCTCGCCCTTGCATCCTTAGTCAAATTGCCGATTACTTCCTACTAAGGTAGATCGACGGAGCCCCGCGAAGCGGGGCTCTTATTTCTGTTTGCAAGGTTTAAAGTAACCTAACAGACAAAGAAAATAACTTACCAACCAACCTTTAAAATCTCAATCAATTTGGACCTTACGTCTTATTTTAAAATGAATTGGACCACGGAACTCTCAAAAGGTGCTGTGGTCCAACTATTTTTAAAGTTGGACAACTGCCCCTAGTAAAGGCCCATGGTCCAACTAGTTGGACAGATCAGTTGGACCACTGCCTCGTACCCATTTATACTGAAAGTTTCTTAGTAGCAATCCACCTTATACCACTTTTATTCCAACACAAACATGTGAAGAGATGAAAAGTTTCAGTAATGCCAATGCGAGTATCACAATCAAATCTGCTGTTGCAACCACCAATAAGAAAGCTGCCAACATAAATAACGAAGAAATCACATCAGATATTCTTTATCTCTCTTGCAACACATCCTCGCATTTCAAGAGCATTCCATCGATAAAGCCTGAGAAGTGGGACCGTGTCAGCTCCTCCATAATAAAATATTCGTATTCCGTGGCAGCTATCTGTTCCTGTTTCGATGCGATTTCTCTGCAGCCGTAAGCATTGAGCCTAACTTATTTTTCCTGTCTGTGGATTATAAGAGAACAATACTGGTTTCAGGGTTGATCCACATTGGATGAGACACGAGCAATGCGGATTTTAAAACTGTTGGCAGTTGCGGAAACGGATGGTAAAATGGATTTCAGAGAAAATGAGAATTGTATTGTAGTTTTTTTTTAGGTCCTTGTTAGCATGGTGAGTGATGCAACATCCTTAAGGATATTTAAAAAATATCTATTTAACATAAGGAAAAAAAGAATGACTTTTACAATGAATTATTTGTGTAAGTACAGAACATGGAGAAAAACGCCCGTGAAATTCGAAAGTTTCCTGTTAGCATATTATTATTGCAATGTTTAAATGAAATTAATGAATACCGGAGCCTTGTATTCTGATTGGGCTCGTTGTAAATCCACTATAGAAAAATTGCTGGCCAGACATCGAATCGACATCCAAATTAATTGTCAACAGGATTTCAATTAGTGCCAGCACACTTCTCGAAACCAGTTAACGAAATTGCAGCTGCAGTTCTTTTTAATTATGGCATCAGTATCAAAGCGTTCAATTTAAGATTGTAAATAAATCTGATTAAAAGAGTGCTATTTTGTAACATTCACTCTATTTCGAATTTCGAATCCTAAACGAAACACCGTTCGAATTTTGAACGTGGTTTGGAAGCTAGAATCAGCGACGACTTTAAAACGTTCGGGATTCAAAATCGAGTGAACGTTATAGATTAGCACTACTGCTTCCTAGAACTGACACTATGGTATGTTTTAGTACTAATGTGATTACAAAGAGTATCGTAATACACCTGGTCATTGTACAATAGTTGTTGTATGCCAAGCGGGGTGGCTTGCCAACCGATGACGCCGCGGGGCGCCAATGAGACTTGCTTATTTTAGCACACAATAGCAGTCCAATGTTAGAGCATTTGTGCCAGGAGCATTGTTTTTGTTTACGGGAAAACAGAATGGAATAGAGTACCTATACGGGATTAACGTGCAGTTATAATTAGGTAATTTAAACAGACTTCAATAACTATTGCTGTGATTTCATTGTATGATGATAATTTTACGACTTTGCTGATTGAAATCGTCAACATTGTAAGGTAAACGGCCCAGTAACCGTGAAGTTTTGAACTACACTGACTTTGCAGGTACGCTATGGTAAAACTAGAAGACTTACAAAAAAAATAATTACATGAATAGAGAGATAATTTAAACAAGTTTTATTGTAATATTCTTTTTTTTAATTAGTATAAATTTTCTTTAACAATGAAAGAAAAATATAAAATAAAGGGCTAATTGTACCAGTACCCGGTAGATTTGTACTAGTAAACGTTAAATTGTCCCTGAATCCGGTAATATTCAATGCGAATTTGAACTCTATTGGGTTACGTTAAAGTTCACAGAAATACTATTTTTGCATTTCTGTGTAAAATAAAGAAGGGCTTATCCAAAGAAAAGACATTTGTATTAATGAAAAATTTTCAAATGTATTTATGAAAATTATTATAGGTAATAATAGTTAACATCACGAAGTTTAAACTAAGTATTCATAATGTTACTTAGTTTAAACAAAAACTTAAGTTTAAACTACGCTAGTATTATTTTATCTATGGTTTAAACCAAGTATCATTATGAATACGCGTAATTTGTCATCCAACGTTGACCGTGAGATACCGAACTGCCTGGCAGCAGCTGAAATTGAGGCTCTAAATTATTATCAGCCCATTGCCGTCCACTGCTGAACATAAGCCTCCCCAAAGAGCGCCAACCCTCCCGGTTCTGGGCAGTCCGCATCCATCCGCTGCCAGCCACATTCCTCAATGACGACCCATCTTTTCGCAGGGCGTCCTACACTACATTTGCCCATTCGCGGTCTCCACTCCAACACTTGTCTACTCCATCTAGCATCGATCCGTCTACAGACGTGGCCGACCCACTTCCACTTCATTCAACGTGCTTATTCTACGCGGAATGTCGATGTCAATTACTTTGGTTCTCTAGCGAATGACTTAATTCCGAATTCTATCCGCCAGAGAGACTCCGAGCATTGCTCTCTCCATGACACGCTGAGCAACCTTGAATTTGTGAACCAGGCCTATGGTAAGTGTCCTTGTTTTGGCTCCGTAAGTCATTACGGGTAGGACACACTGGTTGTAAACTCTGGTTTTGAGGAATCGATGATTCGAAGATATGACGCAGCTTCCCGAATGCCGCCCAGCCCAAGCGTATCCTTCTGGTTGCTTCCTTCTCGAAGTTGTGCCGACCCAGTTGTATAATTTGGCCTAGATATATTATGTATTCTTGCACAACCTTGAGGGCAGCACCACTTACGATTACAGGTCTCGGATTGACATGACCACTGAACATGAGTTTGGTTTTGTCTAAATTCATTCCGAGACCCACGTCTTAAAGAATCGCTTAGGCTGTCCAGCATTACTTCCAGCTCCTACAAAGATTCTGCCATGATGACAATGTCATCCGCAAATTGAAGGTCTGAGATGTATTGACCGTTGATATTTATACCACGTCCTTTCCAATCAAGCGTCTTGAAAACGGCCTAAAACGCGTTTGTAAACAGTTTCGGAGAGATGACGTCTCCCTGTCTTACCCCTCGACGTAGTTGGATTGGTTTTGTGCTGTCTTGTACTTGGACGGTCATAGTTGCGGGCTTATACAGACATCTCATCACCTCAACGTATCGGTAGTCGATGAGGCATCTCTGCATGGACTTCACAGCCCAGGTCTCGACAGTATCAAAGGCTTTCTCGTAGTCCACATACGCTTGGCATACAGGCTTATTATATTCTTCGGTATTTTGGATTATTTGCCTGAGGGTATGTAAATGGTCCATGGTGCTGTAGCCTTTTCGGAACCCGGCCTGCTGGATGTCATCGAACTTGGGGTGAGACGATTCGAGATATGGCTCAGGAGTGAAATGGGGCGGTAGTTTTTAAGAAGCGTGTTATCGCCTTTTTTGAAAAATAGTACCACCACGCTCCTGTGCCATGCGTCCGGTGATGTGCCAGCTTGACTTGGCATGGCTATTAATATGGCCTTCTGCCTGGCATGACATGGCTATCTGAAAAAAAATAACATGTTCTTGAAAATTTCTGAATTCGTATCAATAGGAAAATATAAATACCTACGTTTAAAATATTTTAAAGACGGTACTTTAAAACATGGTAGTAATTCAATTACTTAAAAACAAGCCAAAACCTAAAGGTTACAAATTGTGAAAAAGAAACTTGGCGTGTGGAATGGATATCTGTACCCCAGGGCAGTATAATTAAAAATCTTGCCTCAATTGTCTTAAACACCTTAAATTAACTCAAGCTCAAGCTTATCTGATAGAAAAATGGATAGAGCAGCGTTATTAAAAAGAACAAGTTACACAAAATTTAAATTAAATTAGTCGGGTAATCCCAGATCGAGTCATGTAAGTTTTCCAGGTCCATGTCTTTGTCCAAAACCTATTCAATTTGACCAATCACCAATCAATCAATCACTCCCAGAAGCGATAGTAAAGATGTTACACATCAACAACTAAGGAGGCAATCGAATCCAGGTGATTACAACACAAACAAGGAACATAGAAACTGCATTTTGTTGATTCGAAGGAAAAGAGAACTTAACACAAGGCAATAAGGACGATGTCGGGTTTAAATGCAACTTTTAATGCGGAGTCCCAATATCCGGCAATGTATTTCACAGTTTTAAAGGAAAATGAGACCTATTTCAAGGCAATAAGTACACAATAACGGGTTTCGGTACAACGTGTATTACCGGGTTCATCATGTACCAATATCCGGTAAAAAAATACGATTTTAACGGGTACTAGGTCAAGAAGGGTTTGTTAGTACCAATAGATGTTAACGGCAAAATAATTTATTTCTCAATTAGATTCACCTCAGTTTATAGTTTATATCGCAACATAATATACTCAAATATTTTAGAAAATTAAAACTCTTACCTTATCGTTATCCGTCGCAGTATGGCTAGCTCATCAATGCGACGTGGTAGTTTCGTAGTTCACTGACAGAACTTTGAACTTCCATAATATTTACACAAAGCAAACTTTTGTCATCTCATTGTTTTAACACCATTAAACTTTTTGGACAATGTTGCCATTACAATTGTACAAAATATTACCGAGAAGGTATTGCCATTCGCAAACTTTACTTTATTATTGGTAGAAAAAAGCAATAATAAAAAACTGACTTGTTAACGGATACTGGTACACTAACGGGAATACGTACTTTTACCTTAGGTAATAAACTTCTGTAAAGAGGTTACCGAACACATTCACACGTTCACAGCGCTTTTCGGTTCTAAAAACATTGTACCAAATTCTCAAAATAATCCAACATGTGAAGTATGTCTGCCGGTCTATTTATAAATTCAATTTGCAGAAATTTGGCACTCCAGACCGACAGTGGAATGCGTGTCCTAAACAGTTTTTTTTATTGTGTCACTAGTTTTTGCTCGCAGCTTCTAATCGCAAAAACATAGATATTGTTTTGTCCCAACACAGGTCATACATGTATGCCTACTTTTGCAGAAATCTGTTCGAACTTCAAGCCGTGAAATAGTAATAGACAAGCAGACGAAGTGACAAACAGAAGGACAAACTGGCAAAGTTATTTTTCATAAAATTGAAGTAAAGATGATTTTTGAGGAAAGAAAAATTCAGTTGCAAGTGGGATTCGAACCCGCGTCTTCTGGATAAGTACTCCAGACCCCTTACCAACTAGGTCATTGCAACCCACACCTGCAAGCTGAAAATCTCTATTCCTCGTTTGAACGCTTTACGGTAGCGTCGCATGTGTTAATGCGTTTAAAAATAATTAATAAAAATTGAAGCACACACGAGCTATAACTTATCCCAATACATTTGGGGACGGCGCAGTTACGAATTTCTCCCGTCTTGGGTACTTTTTAATTAAACATTCAAACTCACTTATACAAACAACCATACTATGGGAACAGTGTATAAGACGGGGACACGAGGTATGATGGGAAATCACACACCTAAGGCAAACTTAACACAAAACTAATGTAGCTTGCAAATGACGTCCTGATGGCGCTTGCTCTACGTTAGCGTGGTGTTAAGTATGCCTAAAGAGTGTATGTCCCCATTATACCTCGCGATTATTAACGTCCCCGTCTTATCAGTGTATAAGACGGGGACGTTCCCCTACTTGTAGGCAAAGACATTAAAATATATTTAAATCTCTTTGCTTGTAGGTCATAAAAATTTTCGTTTCGTGCGAGAATCGAACCTGCAACGCAGCGGTCAATAACTTAGCCACTATAGCTACTGCGCCAACTATGACCTCTCCTTACATAATTCTCTGTTCCTCGTCATCTCAGTACAACTTATATTATTCCATTAAATTAATAGCGGAATATACATATGGCGCGCGTCATAAATCCGTTGACATACCATTTATGACGGGACGTTATTCAGCCTCTATATGCGGACCACTGACTCATCCGAAATGAGATCAGTGTCTAATCGCATACTTATCATAAATTAAGGCTTACTTTTAGGGCAATCTCCTTATAGGGAAACGAGATTATAATCAAAGGGGAAATGTATGTCACTGTTGATGACTTGTTTTTCTTCAAGTATGAGAAGGCAGTATTTTATTAATAAGATCTTTTTGAAACTGAACCGTGTGAAAATCTGACTTTTATTTTAGCAACAGAACATCGGGCATTTGCCGTTTTTAATATTGCCGAAGTTAACAACGAACAGAGCCGAGCATAGAGACAAACATAGCAACGAACATTTTTCAAGATCTTTCTAGCGAATGCTCTAGTCTAGTCGATAGTCGTCTAAAACGTTTTCTTCATAAAGATGCCATGACATTCGGCTCAGCAAAAAGCTCGCCAGAACGTTCGTCAGAATGCTCGCTAAAAATGATCTCGTTTGTTTTTCTGGAATAGAACCGGGGGATTTTTAATCAGTAAGAGTCTGACAGTCCCTTCCACTTCACCTGGGTGGGAGGACTCATTAGATGATTTTACCACCAAAAGAACCTCTTAGGTCATTATTAACCCCGAATCAATAAACTATTATAGATTTTAAGAAAGACAATTGGTATTGGTAAAGAACACTCCACAGAAGACTAAAAAGTGAGCCTCAAAAATTGGAGCAAAGATCCCGAACACGTTCGCTGTTCGGCCAATTTCGTGCATGTTAGAGTCAACCTACTAAATTTCGGAAACCACTTGACTGTAGGAAAGCTTTTTGCTGCATTAATTCTATAGTATTACGAAGCTACGACTAACATACAGCAATTGTTTATAAGGTAGCAAGAGCTATTAATCCCACTTAGGGTCAGTTCACACGGCGAAGCGAACGTGAGGTGACGACATCGATACTGGAAATGTGTTTCTAATCGTGTAGTAAAATAAGCTAGGTTTTGAAACGCTATCAAAATGTGCGCGGGCTGCGTCGCGTCGTCAGTGTAATATGTATCTTTTCGAGTTGTAAATAAAGTTAGATTTTGAGTCGCCCTATTGAAATGTCCGCACAGCGTCGCGTCTCGGTGTGAAAAGAACCTTATGCAGTACATATTGCAGGTACTTAAACAGTAGATTAAGAAACAGCATCGAACGGCATCAACTGGTTTCAGACGTTTAGAAGTTAGAACTAACACCATTCTGAACACTAATTGCTTCAAAGTAAAAACCATTTTCCGTGCCTGGTACGACGCATTACATAAATTCGCGGCTGCGATTTTATTGTAATGGAAAAAAGGCGATGTTTATCTAAGTTCTGAAGGAAATTACATCACGCATAAAATTCCCGAAGTGTAAGATAGAGGTGTACATAATGGAAAAACAATATTTAAGTTCTATGTAATAGGGAGTGACCCTATTGCCATCAATCAAAATAAATCTAGACTTTGTGGCTGCTGCTGAGAATGGAACCTAGGCCCACTTGCTCGAAGCAGTCGCCATTGAGACCGACGAATCAAGTGGGTACATAATAAATATATGTATAAGGACATAATTCATACAAATTAGCTTTATATTCTACGAGCAATTTTCAAGATATTTTCATCATCAACTAATAACAATCAACTCTTTATTTATTATACGGAATAGTTAAAACTAAGATTACCCACATACAATAAATTACCAACTGCATTAAAATTTTCCATTTAATATAATAACCGTTGAAGAATTTATTAGCATATGTAATCTCTAATTCACATTATGGTAGCGGAAATACAAATTGCTTTCGAAACCTGCTGGATAAGTCAATCAGCGTCTTTGGCTGAATGCAGGGCCGTATTTCCTAATGGGCACACTGGGCACTCGCCCTAGGCCCCGCTAACCTTGGGGGCCTTCCTGCGAGCATCATTGCAGGAGCTATCAATAAATTATCTATTTCCGAGCTCGCTGCTCTTGCTTTTGTAGTTTACATACCTATTATGATTCTTTAGCTTGTCTAAATAGGTTGATAATATTTTTGAATTAATATATTAAAGGAAACCTTAGGCGCGGGCCACATAGAAAAGACTTAAGACGAGGACGCGTCGCGGACGGGCGCAAATGTATGAGAGTCGCGCCCGCGACCCGTCTCTTCTGTGTTTTACGTCTCAATGCATTTTGTATGGAAGAGACGCTGAAGAGACACATGTCTCCGCCCCGTCTGCGTCTTACGTCTTTTCTATGTGGCCCGCGCCTAACGTTGTCGAGGCGGTGTAGTGCCCCATTATTCTGAAGTGCCCAAGGCCCCCAATAACTTAAAAACGGCCCTGCCTGGATGCATAAATACTCGTTAGACTAGTAAACCATTTTCTATGCTCGCTTCTCTCTTTTTCTTTGTAGGATTAACACTTCACTCGTCTATGTGTCTAGAAATAACTGCTCAGTAATCTAGACTAGCTTTAATAAATTGCTCATATAAAATCTTAATGTGAATGTCATCTTAACTAGATGGTTACAATGTGAGAGGCAGCTGAACTTTATATCTAGATAAATGCATTCATGTGTCATCTTTTGAAATGTACCAGCGCATAAAACTGATATCAATTTGTTGATTACTAGTGATCCGCCCCGGCTTCACCCAAGACCAAATTTTCGACATACCTGGTAATTTTTTTGGAAACTATCTTATTTACTTACTTACGTAGGTACAAAATTTGTCCGGATCAGTTTGGTCCAGTCGTTCGGAAGTTATGTCCATACAGACAGGCTCAAGCGACTTTATTTTGTACTACGTACATAAGTGGATACAAAAATGTTGTAGTCATATTTAATAGTGTGACAGATCATCAAACTGCACAGCACCCTCCACAAAACTGGCCTTACGGAGGGCGCCAGCGTCATAATCACAGAAACAATATTACGGCTCATAATTATCATCTCGTGAATTTTGTTTAGGAAACTCCCTTAAGGATTTAGCAGTGTGATGATCTGTACCACATTTTTAGACTTATTATTATCTAAACTACTAGTTCCAACCTAAAATTGCTACAGACAGAAAAGATCTCAGCGTCTCAAACGCATGTAGCACAGCCATGACTCATGATAGTCATGATCGATCGCTAAAGAAAGAAAGGCCACAGTTTAATACAAAGCAACTAAAATTCCAATATGGCGCACTGCAGCTGCGTTTAGATAAGTCAATAATGTGTAACCAGTGGTTTTTCCTTTTCTGAGAGCGAGAATAGCAATGAATTTATTCATACATTTACTCATTTTCGTACTTTTAAACTAAGAAATCGTTTTAAGAAAGTAAACTAGACGGGCTATTTTGTTGTGGAAAGAAGAAATGGTTTACGAACAGGATTTGAAACTGCGACCACTTGATTTCAGTACATCAGAAACTTGTTCCAACCGAGCTACCGAAATCTATGCTTGCAGCTATGAATCCCCCTTGCTTCGATTATGAAAATGTAATACGTAGGGAGGGATCGAACGAAGGGGATAATTTTCTTCTTTTTAGGGTTCCGTAGCCAAATGGCAAAAACGGAACCCTTATAGATTCGTCATGTCTGTCTGTCTGTCTGTCTGTCTGTCCGTGTATGTCACAGCCACTTTTTGTCGAAAGAATAAGAGCTATCCTGTTGAAACTTGGTAGAAAGATGTATTATGTGAACCGCATTAGGATTTTCACACAAAAATCAAAACAAAACATATTTTGGGGGTGCCCCCCATACTTAGGAACTGAAACTCAAAAAAAAAATTTTCACCAAACCCATACGTGTGGGGTATCTATGAATAGGTCTTTAAAAATGATATTGAGGTTACTAACATCATTTTTTTCTAAACTGAACAGTTTGCGCGAGAGACACTTCCAAAGTGGTAAAAAGTGTCCCCCCCCCCCGTAACTTCTAAAATAAGAGAATGATAAAACTAAAAAAAAAATATAATGTAGACCTCAACCAAAACTACCAACTAAAATTGGTTTGGATGAGATACAGTTAGCAGTTTTTGAGATATTGTACATTTTCAAAAACCGCAAATATAACTTTGCCATTCATACAAATACTATGAAAAACAAAGTTATTTTTATTGTTTGTGTATATTACTTACTAATCTCAATATAATTATATCTCTAATCTATGCTTGCTGCTACGGAACCCTTCATGGGCGAGTCCAACTCGCACTTGGCCGGTTTTTTATTGGCTTCAATTCTCAGTGCCCTACTAGGAATCTGGAAATATTTGTCAGTCTTTCAAATGCGTATTGCTAGTTTCTTATCAACAGAATGACGGTATAATCTACCGGTCCGTTGACTAAGTATAAAAAGTAGTGCTTGAACGTGGCCTAGGTATAACAAGCTAGTATCAACGTTCTAGATAAAACCTCATTGTTCATAGAAATTCCTGCGAGATGAGTAATTAGTGTTCTAGGTGTTTATTATGAATAGTTAGATTGTATCGGAGTTTTAATATTAAACATAGAAGCCTTGGAGCCATAGTTCTTGGGAATTAGACAGCGTTTTTTGTTTTACAAAGAACTAACAGTTTCCCTCGGTTTCACCCCATCTGCTCGGCTCCTATTGGTCATAGCATGATCTTATATTGCATATAGCCTTCCTCGATAAAAGGACTATCCAACACAAAAATATTTTTTCAATTAGAATCAGTACTTCCTGAGATTAGCGCGTTCAAACAAACAAACAAACTCTCAAGCTTTATAATATGGGTATAGATCTACAGTTAAACCAGAAAATTCGTGCACTTCAGTAGGTAATTTTCGTTTTTTTGAGCACCGTTGCACTAAAGAGTCACCTTAAAAGCAAAGATTCCAACGTCTATAATCCTGGCTGTCCATAGTATTTATTAAATTGCATCATAGCATGATAGTAAGATCGAAAACAGGCGATTATTCCCGAAGCGTATACGTTATCCAGATCCTCTGTAACTGGATTTCTTTTAATGTTGATAAACATTTAGTTTTGACTGAAAATCTCATAAATGTTTTAGACAAAAAGTATTAAAAACATCTGTCAGTCTTTCACTTGCCATTGGCACCAGCTGCACCAATGAAAACAAATGAGATGTCAAATCAGTCAGATGACTCAGTGTTGAGTGAAAAATAAGGCAACAACGACACAAATGTTGAAATATTAAGTGGGTCTCATGAGATCGCGTTTGTTTGATTTTCTTTTGAACGTTTTAATGTTAACAATAAATTCTGATAAAGAATGCGGTCGGAATTCTCATGGTATAGTATGAGAAAATTCTGATATGTCTCGCATGGCCGTTTCCGTATGTCGTTTTCTCTCTAATTGTAGATACTTGCGCAATAAACAGTTATGTCTTCATCCAAATTGTCGTTGATGGTACATACTAAATTAAAAGAATCCTTGTCAATTAGTCAGTCATTATTCTCAACTACCGGGTAATCATTGTTTAGTGTAGTATCACTGATTGTTCCTCTCATAAATTAGGCGAGTTCAGATGTTACCTATTGATGTTTTTAATTAGAATCATACAACTTGTCAACACTCTCTTAAATCGCTACAAACTTTCTTGCCTTTTAAAACTAAGGTATACCTAGCTCAAACTCTGATTCGGCCAATCATCGATTACGGCGATGCCTGTTATTTGGATGCCACTGAGGAGCTCTTGAACAAGCTCGAGCGCTTGCAAAACCTTTGCATTCGTTTCGTTTTTGGGCTAAGAAAGTACGACCATGTTACTCAATTCCGAAAGGATCTCAAATGGCTCCCCATTCGTCTTCGCAGGAACACTCGAATATTATGTCTCCTCTTCAACATCCTTCATAACCCTGCTTATCCTTCCTATCTACGCGAGCGTTTTTCTTTTACCCGTCCTCCTGATGCTCTGTGCAGATCCCACCTTAAGCATCACCTCAATTTCCCATCCCATAAAACTGACTTTTTTTCCTACTCCTTCTCCGTTCATGCAGTACGTTTGTGGAACTCACTTCCACCTAAAATACTTGACTCCAAATCTGTTTCCGTTTTTAAAAAGCAAGTCAAAGATCATTACCTCTCCTCTGTAATTTGACTAATTTATGTATTAGATTTATTTTAAAATATATATTGTATAAATATATTTTATATGTTTATTTTTAGTATGTATGTTTATATTTTATTCATTTTTTGTACACTGTGTCTACGTTTTGCTGTCTGTCTCTCTTCTGTCGTTGGTCTGCTGGAAGAGATTTCTTAATGAAATAAGCAGTGCCTTTGTGCTCGTTTATCCAAATGTTATTTCTTGTTTTTGTGTGTTCTGTGTACATAAATAAATAAATAAATAAAAATAAATAAATAAAACTTGAACTCTCCAAATTGATGTCGAGTGCAGATATCTTCCACTGTTCCTTAAGTGTTTACGGTCACAGTTAAATCATAGCGGTCGTCACTAACGTTTTATATTTCTACCACAATAATTTAGCGGTCGTCACATCTTTTTTTTCTACCTTTCCACTCTTTACCGCTTCTAGTCTATTAATTAATGATAACGTATTAGCGGACGACATTTTGAACGATTGCTGTTAAAAAAACTGAGCTTAATTATCGTTAATGGATGTGTTTCGACACTCTCCCGGTCCGGGGTCTGTTAGGCGTCGCGTTGCAACCATGTCGGTATAATCACTAGTTCACTACTGATGACGTCATGTCTCACACCACAGTGTAGTTTAATTGACACCAAAACCGTTTTATTAGCACCGTGTTTGGGTTCATCGGAAATCAATAATTGTGCGCCAAATTCGTACACGGAAGTGGTTCGAATGCTTTTCGCATTTGTTTCGCTTCGTTTTTAATGTGTTTTTTTTTCTACGTTAAAAAATAGTAGGTCGCATGGCACATACTACAACATCTAGGCATGTTGAAGGTAAAGCACATAAAATGAACGCTTGATATCATTATTCTATCTGAATCCAAGTCTTCATCCGTTTTCTTTGACGGGTGCTTATGATCTTTCAGATTCCAATAGGCAAGTTTTATCGTTGATTGTTTTCAGACAAAGATCGTGATCATGAAAGCAACTGGGCTGAGATAGATTATTATTATTTTCCAGCGTTAGTCAATTATAGCCATATTAACGACTATTTTCCGCTCCATCTCAGAGAAATGACAGCCCAAACTATGTGGATCTAAATTCTAACCATATTGAATACTTTAACGAAGGCACCTGAAAGATTGTCGTGTCATGAGTGATAATTATGAAAGATAGAGCTGAGAGGGAAGACAAAACGACAGTGACAGCTGCTGTCACTCTTTTCTTCATTCAAGCATACCTACATTTGTAACCAAGATACTAAAGGAAAAACTTGAACCTCTAGGAAAACAACAAAATACCTAAAATATTCTATCTACTTTTCTCAAAGATAAAGCTTTCATTCAACAAAGTGCTTCGCCGTCATAATATACATACACACTACACTCCTTGTACTGTTTGCAAGTAAAGGATGTACAGAAACAAATACAAGACAAATTGGCATCTGTTAAAGCCTTGTATGGACTATGGTAAACTCCATTTATCATTGTATTGTCTGGCTGTGCCATTTTTCAGCGGTGACACTAACAACTTTTATTCAAGAAACTTACATGATGTACGTATTTTTAACAAGATAGGGAAAGGAAAATAATTGCAAAATCTTCACTTTCAGTATTGATTTTATTTGTGTTTTTATTTACTTTGTAATTGCAGTTATTGGTTTTATTCCGATGGTTCAACTTAACTTATTTATTTTAATTACAAAATTCTCGTGTCACAGTTTTCGTTGCCATACTCCTCCGAAACGGCTTGACCGATTTTGATGAAATTTTTTGTGCTTATCCGGTATCTATGAGAATCGGCCAACATCTATTTTTCATCCCCCTAAATGTTAGGGGTAGTCCACACCTAATTTTTTTTTAAATTATTTATATGGCAAAACAACGTTTGCCGGGTCAGCTAGTTACATACAAAAACTCATACCATAACTAGTAACTACCTATAATTAAAATACGAAAATTGACTGCCCCATTGGACTAGCGGTAGTTAGGTAATCCAGAAGTTTGACTCCCAGTTTGGGAATCAAGGTTTTTTCATTAGAAATTTCTCAGTTAGCAACCATAGAGTTTGGCTTTGGGTCCACTTAAAGGCTCGCCCAGTATTACAACATGTCTTGGAAAATTTATTTTAAAGCTAGGATACGAGAGATATTAGCAACATACATAAAACATTTATGAAGGAAGTGAATTCTGACGGCTACTGATGGCATAAAAAGCGTGTGAGAAAAAATAAGTGTTACGTCAAACCAAAAAGAGTTGCGTTATGCTTAAGAGCAGTATTTATTTTTTGTTAAGGGTCTCCACAAATTATACATAGCTTTACGAACGTATATTAGGTAACAACATGTGTCGTGTATAAGTGTACAACTGTACAGTACGATGCTGATGATGGATGAAGATTGAATCAAACAGTTTTCACATCATAAAACTGATTATGTGCAAAGAAAATAATATATGTCTGAATTATCAAACTTAGTTCTTTCGCAATCTTGATTGTATAGCTATTGGTTTTGTTCTTCAATTCTTTCTCTCTCTGCAAATAGAAAAACAAAAGAAAGTTTTATAGAACGCGTATTTGATGTTTGCCGTTCTTATATGTATACCTACGTAACATCCACTTGAGACTTGAGTCAAACGGTCGTTCTTACATTGATAAAACTAGCTTTCGACCGCGACTTCTCCCGCGTGCCTACACGAAAATAATCTCACAATGGTCCCAGACCAAGAAAAAAAATCTATGTGTAAATCTAAGTACAAACTATTTCTAAGCCAATTTTTATCAAAATCCGTTCTTCCGTTTTTGTATAAAAGCTAAAAACATGCACCCTCACGAACTTTCGCAATTGACATTTTGTAATGTCTACATTACATACTTCTTACTATTATAATAGTAGGTACCTATACGATTAGTAAAAGGTAAGACAGACTTTAGAGACAGTCAATTCATAAAATTATGATGTCTTTATGCTAGTTTATTCAGTAGAAAGTCACTTGTCAATCAAAAGCTTGAATAGTCCGAGTCATTACTTTGAAGTTTATGTTTGTTTTCATTAAAACTAAGTGACTTCTAAACGAGTGCCTAAATGTTTCTGTACTATTGTATTATTAACTTTCGGCTCTGAAATCTAAAGTCCAAATTTGACCATTGTGCAGTCATTTGGTCTAGCTTACTTATAGTAAAATGGGCAGTAGAGTCGGGTGAAGGTAACATTAATTTAATATTCTTATGTGTGACACAGCACGAAAAATATGCCAGTTCAATTACTGGCATATTTTTCTTGCTTTCTGTATGATTAAACCATTTTCTAGGAAGCCATTTTGATTTTTATTGCTAAAATTTGGCACAGCTATTTTGGTGGTTACTGCATCACAAAAAGTTGATCTAGATAAAGAAAATTATAAGACACTAGGAGTTTTGAAGCAGAGTCAAATAAGAAAATGAATAAGGAAGGCTAAGGATTACACAGGCTTCGGAAAATGAATTTGAGATGAAAATAGCTCTTATGGTTGAATAGCTAAAGTTTAAAATCTGAAACGCCCGTCAATCACTTCTTATCCAGAGCCTTGCCTATCTTGATCTTGATGGGTTTAATGAAGGAGATCAAGATGCTATTAAAACTGAACATTCTCGGAGTCATAACCACTATTGTGCGAACAAAATGAAGTCATAAAAAGCTGTACATAGCAATTTATCTAATAAGTACAAGTGAATGCCGGAAACGAGGAAAATAAAATATAAGGAAGCTTAAGAACTTACACTTCCTACTAATTATCTCTAAGGCAGTAAATAATTTATGGTAACCAACAAAGTATTAAACGCATAGTATTATTATCTAGATTTGAAACTTAATTACTTAGTCGGATCTGGCATAGATATAGAATGAACGTATTCGATACGGTTTTGATCGTGTAGTAATTTAAAACGAACGCGTTGAAACAATATATACGAGAATTGGGCCAATAAACTTAATTTTGCGCAGAAATGTAGTTACGAACGGTTTCGTGTCAGCGTCCTATAACAAAAAGAAGGACAGTTGCTTTTTATTTATCACGTCAGTAACTCTATACTTCGTTAAAAAGATCCAAAATATCAAGCTGTCCAAATGTAACCAACACCGTTGACAGTGTGTCAACACCGACGGTTCCCACAGAACAATGATACCTGTTAAACTAACAATATATATTTGTTTGTGTGGAAATGATTATTACCGTGACCTAACAATTGAGCAGTTTGCGAATTGTGAATAACAGCTCCGTGAGGCAAAAACTGAGCGGCCATGAGGCGTTTGTTTCCGAGTGTTTTTGCAGCGCAGACCGACGACCGCGGTCGCGCTCGACCGAGGGGCGTATCGATTTGGATGCATACTCGCAAAGTTTCATGTTCAGTTTTAAACATACACATCTTCAGGGCACTTTATTCGTATTTGGGTTTAGACGAATAATGTATAAGCTTTCCGCTTTGCAATGAATAAATTATTGTTTGGATAACATACTTTTATGAGGAAAGCAGTTCTTTTTGATCTTATTAAATAATTATGGTTACATGATTGTAGAATGTTCTTATTTGTAATACAGTATAAAATCTCAAAGAGAATCACGTCTTGGCTGTGTGCCCCATGCTTTATGAAGCAAATAGTATTAAATCAAGTGCCAAGGCTAGACACTTCGTTATTAATAAATCTCGTGACGACACAGACATCCCGTTGTAAGATTTTGTGAGACGCGATGATGAATCTTTTATTGTGGAAAGAAAAAATTGACTTGAAATGTGATTTGAACCTATGACCTTCTGATTTACACACCAGACGCTCTTAACAACCAATCTATCGCGGTCATGCTCAGAAAGCTCGAATTATTCATTCCATTCTTAAAGTCAAATGATTGCGTTGACGAATTTTTGAGTTACAGGTCTAATTGACAGTAAAAACGACATCCAAGCACCTGTATTTCTTGGAAAGTCATTAAAAGGAGAGAGCTAGATGCCGCGAAACGTCAAATAGCATTCTATAAGGGGAGACAGGTGATAACGTAAGTCTGGTTCTAGCCAGCGACGAGCGAGCTATCCACATCATGTGTCGATAAAAAGTTATCCATACGACTTTCTAGTGACATTGATGCAACACAAACCGCACGTCTCTAATTCATAACACTGCAGTTTATTAAACCACAATGACAGCAATGGAAATCTCGATTTCGAAACATTACGACCATTTACTTTAAGAAACTCTTTTAAAAAAAGTTACGATTCGCGTTTCAACGCTATCTAAACATGGGTTTCCGACTGCTTTGTAGGTCGCATAAAAACAAGTTTTACTATTTGCAAAAAAACCATCGAGAAATTCATCCGGACTGACGTAACTAACTGTACCTTGAACGATGTCCTCAATCATCAGGGAAAGCGGTTTCTATTCGTAAATCAAAGTAAATAAATAACATTTGGTTTTTGGATTCGATACTTAATATATGTGTTTCAATATCCGGAAACGTTAGCTGGTAATTCTAATGAGAGTATTTTAAGTCTAGGTCATCTATTTCTATTCGAGCAGAACTGCCCACACTGTATGTCAATAAGTGTATCTGAGTCATATCGGGTCACATGTTGGAGGAAACAAACCAGTAGAAACAGCCCCTTCGACCTCTTTGAACCACTTATCAGTGATTTTACCCTGAGGGTCAAAATAACATGTACCACATAACCTTTTGTCTTTATTCGGCTTTCGCCGGAACACAATGGGCGACCAGTGACACCCACGATGGAAAGTGCCTACTGTCACAGTTACTGCAGCCTATGACAAGGCGAAAGTCAAAACTTTTTGTTTGCAGTTTCCTTCAAATGGCCCCCGGGTCGATATTTACATAGGACGCGACGTAGTTCCGATGGTTTGTGATTTTTATCTGCTAGTTTATGTGGGTCGAGAGCATACAATATACATACTGTATAGTTTTCCACTTTTATAGTAAACTCTTTTGAATTCATAGATTTTAGCCTTTCTTTTTGAGGGTCGGCAAATCATCAAATCACTTCTCCGGCTTTGGGTGGAGTAAAAGGGAGTATCAGCACACTCTCAACTTAAATCTTTTCCTTCATTTGCTTTTTGCCTTCTAGAGCCGCAGTAATTCTTTCGAACTAAACTGTTCGGCACACATTTTTTGTTCTAAATATTTTCCGTTATTTTACACAGTTCAGTTTTGACCTTCAACGAACATGCATGACATGCCAACAATAATACGAGTCTGCAATTTTACCTCTAGATTTTATAATAACCCAATATCATAGTAGAATTAATTGCATTGCAAATGAGATGTTCATTATTATTTCAATCACATTCGCACATGATATTCTTGCTCAATAGTACATAAACGGCGTATTGTCAAAAGTGAGGAGATGTGGGCAGAACAATGGATGAATGGAGTCGCAGATCATTAGACATTAGAATTGACAAGTATTGTGCGGGGATGTCGATAGTTGTAGTTGCACTTTACAGAGCATTGATACGCAATCGAAGGGTAATGGATGCAGCAGATAATAGTGAAACCATTACTGTGCAGTATTTGTAACAGTCTGACATGGTACGGAAAGGAACTTGGGACTTATGACTTGATGGTTATCTTTCATACTATCCATGTTTCTATTTTAAATAGGTATACGCATAACCGCATGCGTCGCGCGTTTCAAAGATTTTCTATGGGAAGAAAAATTCGAACCGCGAGCAGGAATTGAATCTGGGTTGAAGAATTCGACGCTTTTAGGTGGGACCTCAGTGGCTCGATTGGTAAGAGCTTCGGATATACTGAATCCAGAGGTTCAAATCCTGGTCGCTGTTCGAATATTTCTTTCCAGAGAAAATCCATATTTATATTTATATCTTTCTACTTTTCTTTTCTTTACTACTTTGCCTTAATAAATGAAAAAGTAAATCTGTCGGAACCAAAACATGCCTCAACGACTGAAATTAGACTTATTTCAACTTTTGTAGACGATCGGGAGTAATTATAAGTTTTGCAATCAACAAACTTATATTTATAGATCTTTCATTGTTTAAGCAAGGTTGTCCATCTTTTTCAAACGCATCAAGATTCACAAGTGTGATATTATAATGCTATTATTGAAACAATTTGTGAAATAACGTCATTGAATAAATTTCGAATCTTAAAAATTATTCGCATCGCTGAAATGAGTTGGATAACCGCATAATTTGTTGTGGTTGAAATTGAAAGAAACCGCTAATATTTGGAAAACCATAATACGCAAACCAAGACATGATAACAGCATACCGTTATCATGTCTTGATTTGCGTATTAAGTAGAAGGAAAAAGGCCATACTTACAAATTGTTTTAAAATGATTTTGTATCTAATTCTTGATCAATAGAACAAAATACAAAATTTACCCGAATTTTATTGCTATATTATAATGAATCTGCTAAAGGCCCAGAACTGCTTCTAAAATTTTCTATCTCAAAAAGTATGTTCAGACTGCAGTTTATCTCCGCATTCATGTTTACAAGATGTATTGATTCCAGATACTTATTAACGTCCGTGGCATTTCTATCGTTATCATCTTCACCTTATCACTTGTTTGTACCTCTCACGATAAACAATCGACCGATAGCATCTGATCTATTTCTTGTTCAGATTCAGAGCACGTCGTAAGTATGCCAACTTAGTATCTCTGACTGTACTGTATCAATGAATATAAAGGTATGTGGAAGTGGTTTTGCCATCCGTACAGACATTGGTACAATCGAATAAATTCTTGGGTACACGCTTCGATGGCGGGGTATCAAATCGATTACGGTAGAGATGTGAATACCGTGCGCAAAAAAAAAGTTAAGAACATGTCAAGTTTAATATGCACCACAGTCGTTTTAAGTAGGTAGGTAGTAGGTACTTCAGGTTTTATTTAATTTTTAATGAAGAACAAGCCGAAAATGTTTATCAGAATATCTAGTTGGCAGGAATTGGTAGATACTTTACGTGTAAAATTATCCGTAATCGATCATTGGTGTTGCAAAAGTGCCGAAATATGGGAAACTCAAAATAAATAGATCAGAATAAACTAACGTAGAAATAGGTAAACACATAATAAGCACAAAAGGATGTTTATTAAAAGGATAAAGCGAGTTGCCTAGCACAACGGATAAAAATAGTTATCATTAATAAAAATTCGGGGCCAATGAAGTCCAAAATTGTTAGAGAGAGAAAGATTCCAATAAAAGGTATGGCCTGCTGCCTGTACACCAAACATCTGTCATGACTGTACTGTGTACAATGTCCGGATGGTGAGGAGACGTCCTAGGCGCGGCGCCGGCGCACAATAGCCCTCTGTTCATCTGCAACCCGCATCACGCATGCGCCCTGTTAATCGCTGTTGGCTCTTAAATTACTCATGTCAATACTGCCATTGATAACATCGGTGTTTTATTTACCAGCTGTCGTTTATGGACAAAGTTTTCAAGCTGTTTCTTTGATAATGGTGTGAGTAAAAAACTATAGTTGATTCTTTATGCTATGACGGATCTATGGTGAATGGTGTTGTAAATTGAATGTGTTTGTTTCTGGTAGATTTATCTGTTTATTCTGTTATCGAAGAATTTATAAAGTAAACTTAATTTTTTCGCGAAATTGGGAGTTTATTTTGTTGCTCGTCTTTGTGTAAGCAATATCGTTAGAAGGCCCTTTTTTAACGAGCTTATGTCAACATTTTCTTATCTTTGCCAAGTTATAGCCCTATTCTCATTTATAATTTCAAAACTGGGACACGAGCATGAACGTAAAGTTTATCATTTTGTTTATTCTACAAAATTCTTATCAGCAGCATGATCATCTAATCGTTGGATAAAGTACATACGGCTGCATATCAAGCTATACAAAACCAATTTGTCTTTGGCCTCGCTTTAAGTGATCTTTTCTTTCTGCACATTTGAACAGTCAGCCATACTACACTGACCACCAAAAGTAGAATCACTTACTTGGAATTGATCCGGGATAATTCCTTAAATAATGGCGTGATATGAATGAATTTCGTATAATTTTAAATTTAACAATAAAACCTTTAAAACGATACCATTTTTATTATTCTTAACTAATTATTAAGAACTCAAGATCGCGCGGAATCAGAGTAAGTGATTCCATCATACTTTTGCTCGCAAGTGTCGATTTGCATACCTTGATGTGTGTCAACAAATACCTACATTATTCTCGTATCAAATATGGGACAAAGGCATTAAGACGTGGTGCTATAAAGCCTGTTTATAGCAACAAGTACAAACAAACTTCCTTAGTCTTTGGTGTCGAGTTAAGTACACCTTTACATGGTTCATGCTCTGCTGCGGGTCATATTCAGTGAATCTTCTTGCGTCATCTTGTTTCAGACGGGACTTCAGCCCGTATGTGTGAAGGGATTAGTTCTATAATTGCGTACCAAAGTGGTGGTGATGTACTACCGAGGTGAGCAAGTAGGGCATAAAGGAGAGTGTCCTTCAGCGGTAGTAGGTTCCAGAGGAAGGATATGCTTCGTGACTTTTCATTTCAGTCGTAATTCTGACTGACATCGCAGTCGTATGTTAATTAATTAATTACTTAATTTTCCTCGTTTTGTGTCAATTTGTAACAATTTAACCTAGTTAACATTTGTAGTAAGTTTTTTATTAGAATACTTTTTAAAAGTGAAAATATTTTTGAAGCTATTTTCGTCTTTTTTGCATGTGAGTATTTCGTTATTCTTTATTTTAGTGAAGGATAATAATCAGTTAATGTTGTAAAAATAACATAATAATTATTCAACACAAATAGTTAATAAAGAATTGTTTTGAAATTACAGTTTTTTTCACATGGATATAAAACTGTTTCAGACACTTGGTTTTACTAATTTAGATTAGTCACTGATAAGTCTATCATAATTATTGTTTGTTCGTAATCGTAATGTTATTTAATAACATTTTATTTAGTTTATAGTAACAAATGTTTACGTAGAATTAATAAAATGACATAAAAACTTAAAAAAAATACATGAATAAATTATGAATTCTGTTTATTGTAACTAAAAACATCAAACGTCATTAATTTACCTCCCAAGTATTGAATATTAATTTGACTACGACTTTATAACCTATTAGTCTGAAAAAGTAAAATTGATATTAATTTGTTACTGTTAAAGTGCTAATTTAGCTGTCGGCGTTTATTATATAAGGTTCAATATTAAGTGATATTACATAAGAGATCAGAAGCTTAGTCGTGCGCGATACCAATGCATGGTTCCGTATAGCAATGACATTATCAACTCGACAACGGTTGGATTAACATATTTGATGCTAAATCATTACATAACGCCTCTATCTCATACATATATCTGTACCGTTCTTTGCTTGCGCTTTCGCGGTTACGTAACATAAATGATTAATGATGTCTCGTTTAGGATATTGATCAGTTAAATTCATTAACTTAGAATGTGGAAAGATATTAATCATTGATTAATGTTGTTGAGTTTTACGCAATGTTTAATTTATTGTTTTCTCTTATTTTCAGGTAAGTTTGCCGTTTTTTAATCGAGTTAAAGAGTTGTTTTGTAAGTATAGTATTATTGTCATTATTTGCCTATTTAATTAACCAACTCCGTTTTTAACTATTTTCCCGATGAGCGACAACATGGGGCTCTTCAAAAAGAATATGAAAACATTTCTGTGGGCAATGCGCAGGCGATGCCTCCGGTGTTCCAGGCGTCCATTGGCTGACAAACGGTGACCGCTTTCCATCAGGTGGACCTTAATAGATGTATATTAGTTTATCACCTGCATGTTATAAAAAAAACTATGTTGAGGTCGGCATCTATCTGGCTGGAGGCCTTAGATTCATTTAAAGCATCCACAGAAAAGTCCGGTTAAGCAACTCACAACCTCTAGGTTGATCTCCAAGATGCCACTCTAAAAAAAGCTCGGTTTCTAGACTACCCTCATGCAGCAAATCTATCAGTGTTGTTTTCATGAAGTGACCTCCACTACTCAGTTACTGGGCAATATGATACCCCCTTGGTAAAACTAGAAGTGAGAAATTATGCCTTCCGAAAGTACTCAAATATAATTTGCAGTATTATGATCATCATTCATAAAATCATAACGGAAAATTGTCTCGGTTTCGATCCGATTCATAATAACAAAGGGTTTTCTTCATTCACAAAAGCTGTCGCAGTTGTTGAAGACAATCTTTTGTTACAACATCATCATAACGGTCAGCTCAGACCGAGACGTGACGCTGCGCGCACATATCAACAGAGCTATTCAAAATCTAACTCTATTTCCTACACGAAAAGATACACCTGTCAGAACCCAGCGCGGCGCAGCGCGGTGCCGCGCTGCATTTTATAGGCGACTCAAAATCTAACTTTATTTATTACACGATAAGATACACATTTGCAGTATCGTAAGGTCACGTCGCGCCGCGTCGCGTCTCGTAGTTAACTGACCGTAACGTCACGGTTCGGTGTTGTACTCTTGGCATAGGTTGGTAAAAAGGCCTCTATACTGCCTATCTTAGGTCTTTGACAGAAAATAGGTAGATTTTGGAGCTCACTAGTACCCCGGCCAAAGGTAGTTTATAAACACTGTGTCCAACCACACGATTTAAATATTTTGACAGAATGTGATCGCTATCGCTTTGCAAGATACGAGGCAAAAACGATTTCTAATATAAGATTGAAATATGCTGTCTTTCTCTGGAGTGAATCGTTTTGAGTTATTTGGATTTTAACAACAGTTAGTTTAACTGTTGATCAAAAACTGGCTCCTAGAAAATGGGAAACAAACTTTCTGTCTTACTGACCAATTTCTCACTAACAGTTCAAAAATTTATAAAGGGTTTAATTGAAGTAACTCTGTGCGTTTCAGTTTGAGCTATTTGATAGCAGCAAATCCAACTCATTTTATGACTTTCCATCATCCTTATCGCTGATATGAAGTCCCTTTATCTCAAAACCCTGAGCTAAATTTAGTGCTTTAATTTGAACTTGACCCCTGCTAAAGGGAGTAACTTTAGCAGGGGTACTTAACTAGCATAGTACCTACCTACTAAATTACAAACAAAGACGCAAGTAGACCGAACGTGAACAGTCTACCTACGTCATTCTAAAATTAGAGGTTTTCTAATTAAGTCCCTTTAAGTCACGTAAAGGGTATATCTTTAATTAGTATTTGGTGCCAAAATAAACAGCCCTTAATCAAACATGTCTATATACTCGCATGTACAGCGTATTCTAGAAAGGTATCACGTTTAAGAGGGTGAATACAGACTACTCAAACTGTCCTTCATATTATTGAACCAAGATCGTAATCGTGAAGATTAAGTTGCCTAATACTTACGTTTGGATTGAAGTTTTGTATAGGAGAGCTGTTTTTTTTTACTCCCAATGAGACAAGAAGTGGTGAACCGATTTTAATGCGGCATTTATTACTTGAAAGCAGGTATTCTTGCGATTGTTCTTGTACATGTTACATCAAAATCGGCCCACCTACTTTAGGATTATAAGCTATTTTATGAATATTTAACTATACATATAAACGTAACCAATTAATTACGTGTTGCTAAACTTGTTCAGATTAATTGTCTGTACACCCTACACGCTGTATACTCACATCAAACAAATGTTTGAATAAGCAGGTAAATTATATAGGTTAACTTTATTTATCCACAATGCAGTATATTCATTAAACGTGCCGTATTTACTGTTGCCGTACAAATTAATTGTGGCGTGTTTTACTGGACATGTTAATTTGTCACGAAATGATGCAACTGGTTGATAGTGGTAACACATTTGGATACACACTACACATATCTGTTTATACACGTATTTTGTTTTGTTTTTCACTTACCCTTTTCGTATCTCACTGCAGCTGGGCTAGGACGTTACTCTTTATCCGTACAAACGTCTCCAATTGTGCTTAGAAAAATAAAACAAAATGGTTTTGTGTTCTCTTCTTTCTTATATTTATGCCTATAGGTACCATAGGACATCTAGACGTAATTACCATCCGTATTTAGTTGCCATTCCATCAATTCACACACAGTTGTCTGATCATCAGTTAAACTGACTATTGTTAAAATCGCATACATTTTTTTAACAAGTGGTTAAAAAACTGCATAGGTTTTAACAAACTGTAAGTTTAACTAATGATCAAACAACGCGGCCAAAGCGATTCTAAAAATTATTCACAGTAATGCTATTGTCAAATTCACTCACTCACTCACTCACTCCATCACTCCATCGAAGACTCTGATGACAGATCTCTGCCACCTCTGAACTAAACTAGAGTTAAAGGCAAACCCAAATAAAAAAAAAGAATTAAATATTCGATTTATATCGCATGTATTTCTTCAGAGTCCAACCTCGTTACCTATTAATATATTCAGCACTAGCTTCCGCCCGCGACTCCGTCCGCGCAGATGTCGGTCTTCGCGTGGATGGTTTATTTCTCCATTTTGAGTAACTCTGACAATGACATCTTATAAATATCTATTGGACCCAAATACGGCTAAGCCTTTTTTTTTTTTTTTTTTTTTTTTTTTTTTTTTTTTTTTTTTTTAGGGTGGCAAAATCATCAAATGAGTTCTCCCGCCCTGGGTGGGGCGGGAGGGACTGTCAGACTCTTACTGACTAAAATCCACCCGTGTTCCGTCGGATGCCCTTTACGTTCCGGGGCCACGGTATCCTGGATTAAGAAAAATCCGCGACCCCGGCAGGCATTTGGCCCCATAAGGGGCCCCGTCGGTGACGCGTGAAACACGACGCGCCACCGACCCGGGCTTGGTCCTTGGTCGGACGGCGAGCATACCCATTACTCACCGTCCGCAAGCCCGCTCCGCCGCTGTGCCCTCTGCTGTTCAGAGGGACACGCGTTGGAGCGTCCACCCGACAGGCTATTTGCATACGGGCAAAGAAACCCCTTAGGCACACAGTGCCTAAGGAGAGTTTTTGCCCGCATCCCAGGGCGCACCGGCCCGAAAAACTGGTCTTCCCCCCGGACGTATCCGAGAGGGAACTCCAGTCCACGGGCGCACGTAAATACGGCTAAGCCTATAATAATTAAGGAGATCTATTGAGCTACTGCTGTTGCTCGCGTTCTGTAGTAAGTATTTTTTTCATAGTAATTCCGACCTTGTATTTACAAATAACTGATCGGAACAGTAATCAAAAAGGTCGCGCTGAAAAGCACGGGTTTTTGGTCCTCTAAACCAAAAATAACAGAATTGAATTACTGTTTAACTTTATAATAAAACTTAGTAGCCGAGTCTTGTGTAGCTATTCCAATTAGGACGTAGCCCGCAAGTGCACTGCTAGTTATGTCACACGGAAAAATAATAAAGTCGCGGTAGTCATTAACTGTCGGAGAATCTTAACACCGCGATTCAGAAATGCGCGTCATAGGCACAACGCCATCTAGTGGTGAGTGGTGGAACCTTTTTAGAAATCAATGGAGGCAGGCGTGGCGTAATGTTCTACTTGCTTGATAATAGGTGTCGCCAGTGGTTCCATAATAGGGTTTGTTATAGATTTTTTTTTCTACGTATTTTTCCAGGATAAAAAGTATCCTATTTTATGCCCAGGATAATAAGGTATAATTATACCAAGTTTCATCGAAATCGAACCGTTGGTTTTCACGTGTCATTAACTCTCGGAGAATCTTAACACCACGATTCAGAAATGCGCGTCATAGGCACAACGCCATCTAGTGGTGAGTGGTGGAACCTTTTTAGAAATCAATGGAGGCAGGCGTGGCGTAATGTTCTACTTGCTTGATAATAGGTGTCGCCAGTGGTTCCATAATAGGGTTTGTTATAGATTTTTTTTTCTACGTATTTTTCCAGGATAAAAAGTATCCTATTTTATGCCCAGGATAATAAGGTATAATTATACAAGTTTCATCGAAATCGAACCGTTGGTTTTCACGTGTCATTAACTCTCGGAGAATCTTAACACCACGATTCAGAAATGCGCGTCATAGGTACAACGCCATCTAGTGGTGAGTGGTGGAACCTTTTTAGAAATCAATGGAGGCAGGCGTGGTGTAATGTTCTACTTGCTTGATAATAGGTGTCGCCAGTGGTTCCATAATAGGGTTTGTTATAGATTTTTTTTTTCTACGTATTTTTCTAGGATAAAAAGTATCCTATTTTATGCCCAGGATAATAAGGTATAATTATACCAAGTTTCATCGAAATCGAACCGTTGGTTTTCACGTGATGCCTGCATATACAGACAGACAGACAGACAGACAAAAATTTTTTTAATCACATATTTGGGTTTGGTATCGATCCAGCAACACCCCCCGCTATTTATTTTTTCAATATTTTCAATGTACAGAATTGACCCTTCTACAGATTTATTATATGTATAGATAATTTAATAATTAATAATAAATGTTTTATTTAAGTTATTCTGTTATACATTTTAAAATTATTCTGTTGAGCTCATTATACGACGATAACAGACTTTACGTCGCCATCCTTATTGAATTAATTTAGCTAGTCGATAGCTAGGTGACCTGAATAGTAATCGTCAGTTTTATTTGCCATTACACTAATTTTACCCTCATTCCAATCTAAATAGGAACTATATTAGGATGTCATCATTATTTCATTATTTCATCTTAGTCATTTCAATCCGTCGTTTCGTTGGTTTCTCCTGCCCTGCTGCTTATCTTTATTTTCCCTTGACATGTTTTTATTTCTCTACACTACATGATATAAATTAATTAGATTTCCACATTCGAATTTCCACATTGACATACATCTAAATGTGTGTAAATTAAACGTATAATAAGCGTAGCAATCCCACAGATTAAGGGCGAGTTAATTAATCAATAGTTAAACTTACCATTTGTTAAATCCTATACATTTTATAACCATTTGTTAAGAAATGTATGGGATTTTAACAATATTTACTTCAACTGTTGATAAAAAAAACTGGCCCCAAAACGTCTCAACAGCTCACAGCTAAACGATGTTGGCTATGGAAAGTTTTAGCAAGAAATTAGCCATCACCAACCCTATTGCGGGTTTATTAGTTCCAGAAGTTGCTCTAACTAGTTGGGACTTCGGTTCTCCGGCTGAGCAACAAACTTGTCGGCAATGTTTGCCTGTCATGTAAATGAATTTGCAAACAAATTGCATAATATTAGTTTATTAATTAATTAGTTGCAATTTATGGGTGACTTTGCTTATAAACTTTCTGGAAGTTTTATTAAAGTAAGGAATGGGTCAAGTTTTCTCGCACCGATTGTGTCACCCACCCAAGTTGTTTTTTTTAATTTAACAAACGGGTGACATTGTAATAATTAGGAGTCTAGAACTTAATTGAACCATTCTAATTTCATATTCTCTCTTAATATCTAAGTATCGATTGAGCCATATACTAGAAAGCTACAGTTCAGTATTTGCAATCATAAAGAAAAATAAATAGTAAAGATACTTAATATACTTGACTAAACAGCAATAAAATACCTAGTAGGTAACGTCAATCGCACAACTTCTCTTTTACAATCACACTGCCTACACACATTCACATTTCTATCTATATTCAATTAGATCAACACTAGAAATGCACACGGTTTCACTTACGACTTGTTATTAAAATGATAGTGTTGTAGGCGGACAAAACATGGGTAACTTCACCCACGTGGTCTAAAAACCGTAAGTAATAACTGTTTGACCACGGCTACCACCACTCGCCACTGTCGATAAAGCTGTATGCTCATGCTGAGCGTAGCGAACGTATTTTGTGGTCAACTAGAGTAAATTTCGCTGTGAATCATCCGCTTCCTGAAGCATAATTAGGTCACATCTACCTAATACATGTTCGATCAATTGTCGAAACTAGAACACCGATATTGAATGTAATTTTACCAATTATTTTATAATAGCACAGTTTTACTCTATTGACACTGAACTATGAATCTCGTTCATGATTATTAGATTCGGTCTAGAAAGGAGGTGGATCGATGAGTGTAGGCCTTGTAGATATTAATAAAGTTAGGCTTCAATGTAGACTTCATATTGATATAGTAATTTTGTTATCTTTGACGGAAAGCTGAAATATTAATGTCATGTTATGAATTAGAAATTGAGACACGCGGATCAATATAACGTTGGAGAAAGATAAAGCAAAGCCACAGTCATATACGATATTAACAAGATTTGATTTGAAAATAGCCACAAAAGGATATGCCGTAACAGATTGTATAATAAATAAAAAAGTGTTAGGTAAATCAAACGTCTGCGCTTTCGCCAATTATACATATAATTGGAATCAATTTAATTTATTACCTCAACTTGATAAACAAATAGTAAAAGTCGCGTCTGGCTCGCCCAACGCCCACACGTGTTCATGCAAAAACAGGGGCCTTATATACATTCACTGAGAAATCCTGATTCTGCATTCCTTGGAACCAGTTGTAGTTCTTATGGACTACAGCCCCTTTAAGAAACGAAACATCTTTTATTGCGTTATATAAAATTTATTGGCCAATGATTTTCAGCTATCTATAATCAACAAATGCAAAAAGTTTACGACCGTGTCCATTGTAGGCTGTAATTATAATAATGTAGATATGTGTACATAATTACTATTAGCGTCGTTTAAAAGTGGTCTGTGTAGACACGCAAAAAATATTAGTTGAAGTCGTGATCAATTTTAGTTTGTCATTTAGATAGCTATCTAACGTAAGTCATGCCGCTTCTGCGGCTTAATTGACGAACTAGTTTGAAATGTAAATTAAAATCGCCATTGTTTAAAGAGGAATAACCTCATTAGAATGAAACTTTGCTCGCATTTGTAGCGCTGCAAACAAAGATCATTTATGTTATTTACTTTAAGTTTTACGTTCCCCTAAACAAATATTAAACTTACTACCACATCACGTAGTGTTTCTGTTTTACTATGTATTTTAAAGTTTGTTTTATTTGGGATAGTCCATTCACTCAACTTCATAGTTCATAAACCTTTTTCCTATAAATTTGGATAGGCAGAAACAGTACAAAGAACGCCAACTATACAATCCTCATACAACATTATTTTTTGTTTATGCGAAACCCGATACACTTGTCTAATATTTTTGTGTAAAGAATCTATGTACAACATTTTAAAACCGTATCATAAAAAACCACAAAGTTATAAGCTTGTATTTATTACCTGGTTGTCCGTTCAAAAACATGCTCATTTCGCGGTACACCCGCGTAGGCCGCGTCTCCTGTGTTATACACTCGTGATAATAGTTTGGCAATAGGTACCTAACCGTACGGTGATTGTATAGTAATTAACTGGTAATAAAATTTCAACTGAAATATTTTTCAAAAAAAAAAATAACATGGTGTAAAAATTATTGGAATCGAATCAGTTACTGATTCTGAACAAACTATATTCAGGTTTCGCATATACTAAAAATAATGTTGTATACTGCTTTCGCCTTATCCACATTTATACATCTGGTCATATAACCACACCGGTTGAGACATTTCCTCGAAACGCTATTCAAAGACCAATCTATTTTTGAACCCAGTAATCAAGCCACTAGGATCATATTATTAATTAAAAAACTGGTTCACGCTTTCAGTGTCATGTTAACTAAGATAAATTGCTGTCTGTAGTGCAATATGAAAGCGGGAATTCAATTGGAAATTGATGAAGACAACAGGAGTCAATAGATTAACGAGATATCGGTTTCTAGGTGATGGAGATAAAGTGCCTACTCCGTTATTAAATTCAATTTGTGTGCAACGCTTGCAATGCTTTCGATTAAAATTCTAGTCATGTAGTGTTAGAAAGTCCTGAAAGTGAGTCCAATTTCTAGCTAAGTGGTTGGGTTTTTCTGTGAGGAAATAAATAGTCTTTGGACAGGGTTTCAAATTCAAAATGAAAGATTCACAAGGATACTATATCTAAACAAGTGCGAGTTGGACTCGCGTGAAGAGGGTTCCGTACGATGTTACCTATCACGTTTTTTTAAATCTGACCCAAATTGGTACGCACAATATTGAGTCATTTACCATGTAATTTTAATATCATGGACTTCTTATAGGTTTTCCTATAATCTATAAGTAGAAAACTAATTTCTGTATTTCTTTCAAAATTTTAGGTTCAGTAGTTTCGGAGATAAGGGGGGGGGGGGGATGGTCAAATTTCGTCTATTTTCTTGAATAACTTGGAAACTATTTATTTTTAAATTACAAAAAAATACATTTAAGATTGCCTCAACAAGACCTTTCATTTGATATGTCACACGATGCAGTTTTCAAATATTTATTTTTTTAATTTTCCCCTTCCCCCCAAAAATTACCTCCCTTATACAGATATGGACTTCTTATAGGTTTTCCTGTAATCTATAAGTAGAAAACTAATTTCTGTATTTTTTTTTAAATTTTAGGTTCAGTAGTTTCGGAGATAAAGGGGGAAATGATCTTTCGTCTATTTTCTTGAATAACTTGGAAACTATTTTAAAATTACAAAAAAAAATACATTTAAGATTGTCTCAACAAGACCTTTCATTTGATATGTCACACGATGCAGTTTTCAATTATTTTTTATCAAAAATGCATTGGCTTTATAATCTTTGAAGCCGTCATTATTATTATGTAACTTCTTTATCACAGATGTCACTATTTTATAATTATGAAACGGTTCATTATCACCCAGCTATAATAACAGGTTTGCTCTAAAACACGCGATGTTCCCGTAGGCGGTGCCAGTCCTCTACAACTCGACGTTAATTGATCCGACTCGATAATACGAGCCAATGATTAAAAGATTTACAGTAACGCCTTGAAACTTACTCCTACATGCTAACTAGGGATGCATCGATACGCCTTTTCGCCGATACAATACCGATATCGAAACTCTTGTAAAAACATCGGGGATACCGATACCAATACGCTTATTGTGAATTAAAAAAATAAAATAAATAAATCACAAGTCAGATATAAAAAGTAGTGACATAGGTTGATATTAGGTAATTGTACATTTTAGGAATTAAAATTAACATTAAAAAGATTTTTGTTTAAAAAACAAATTAATCTTCAATTTTTCGGACAAAAGCGTTTTCCCAAGTCTGTTGGGCAAAGGTTTCCCCGGGCATAATTCGTACCTCGTTGCGCAACGAAATAGATGAAACAACACGCTCGTTTACTCTACATTTTTAAATTAAAAAGTATCGTTGAATCGGTCATAAAATTATCGCCGAAACCGAGATATCGGCCAACCCGAAGTATCGCCGATATATTGGTATCGGTATCGGATGCATCGTTAATGCTAACTACTAATAGTGTTGAGAAACTTCTCAGTTAAACCCTCTTTAGTTAAGAAGTTTACTATCAAGTACTGTATTATTTTATGTACTTATATTATTTTAACCCGTAACCATAAATCCTATGAGTTATTGTTTGTTTTAAAAGTATCGTGACTGATTTATTACCTAGTCTAAAACTTACTGTAAATTGTTTTTCTCTTTTTAGTACGCTAAGAGGAATAATGGGTTGTGGCGTAAATAAACTCAATATCTAATGAGTTGGTTTACTTTTATTGGATATTCGTTCGGTTCGACATCACACTAACCTTTCACTATGTAACGTGCTGATTTCATATCAAAAATCGTCAAATGTTAATACTGGTTATATTAGAACAAGTTGTTTGTCCAATATAAGAGATATTCTGACCAGTAGCTCGATCAAAAGATTTCAGTATTTTATTTACAGCGTACTTGAAGTATTTCCTGCGTTTATTGTATGGGAAAATGGAACAGCGCCTCTAGTGTACGAAGAAGGAACTATTTTTTTCCTTGAAAATGTCAAAGTTCCAGTTTACTTTACGTCACAAAAAATGATAAGGCTTCTGTGCCGCGTGGACGCTGCAAAGCCGCCGCGTTGCAGTTGTATTTCCGCATAAGTTTATTCATTTGCTACGCACCTCTACGCGAGAAGAGCGTAGCGTTCTCGTAGCCGATGATGTTGCGTGGACGTAGCGCTGTAGCTACGTAGAGGCGCGTAGCAGTCACGTGCATAGTTGTAGCAATGAAGCGATTTAACCACGTAGCAGGCTAGTAGTTGCGTTGTTGCTGCGTAGTAGATGGTGTAACAAAATGACGTTACGTTTAGTGGATATTGTAGCAGCGTAGACGCATCGCATTGACACAGGTAGCATACGCTAACAAAAAGTATAGTCATAACCCTGCTTGGAACGAACTACGAGAAGGATTTTTTAAAGGGATCTCTCCTGTGTAGTAGTGGGTCCGTTTAAAAACTGAGAAACACACTTACACAAACACCTAGACCCGGAACAACCACTTGTAGGTCGTACAAATATTTGTTCGGTGCAGAGATCGAACCTGGGACACGCCATGCAACAGTCGATCGCTCCGCCACTGCACCAACAGTGCCGTCAAATGCTTTACAACTAAAAAAATAGTAACCCAAATGCATAAAATCAACTATTCCATTACTAAATCTCATAGGATTCCGACGGCCTGCTTCACAAAATAGTATTCAACATCTATCATACACGCATGTTCTACATATACTTACACGGTTGTCGTTCTAATAAGCATTTTTATGTTATGAAACACGGTTCAGTTTTGAACGTGATTTTTTACCGACGAGTACGCGTGTGGTAAAAACATTTGATAAAAATGCCTATACATGGTCTAGCTAGACATGATTATTTCCTGGTTATCTATCAGAACTGGTTTTATTACAATAGTTTGTTACACGGTAGGTATTGTTCGAATAATTAGCCAAGATTCAATATGTTTCTTGCGCACACACATCAAAAAAAAGTTTTGCGATCACTTTGAAAAATCGAAATCTTTTTTGTAACAGTAGATTATACTATGATTTCTTCTTCTTTCTAGATTCTTTATTTAAAAATATAGATTTAGAATGTAAAATTAAACAGTTCAATTGTTTTTCATTAAAATTGTTAGAAAAAAATATCAGCGTCTGCTAGTGATCACAAACTTCTTTTGATGGGTTTAGTAGGTATTGTAAATGAAATACACTCGAGAGCAATGAATCCAGGTCACTTAAAGAATCCTAAAAATCTCGGAAACTAAAAATGCTAGGTTAATGCAATAAATTGTATTTAATAGACAATGTAATACTCCTTAAATGAAGGTATTAAAACTTCTTAGTTATTGTAAAGTTATATCATAAAAAAATCAAATTTGAAAAAGGGCCACTTTCGAAGATGGAACTACGAAATTACAGCATTTGGTTTTGCTTTTGTTTGTAATCTGTCATTTATGTGGGTACATAAACCATGTTGATAGTGCTCTATATTCATTATTCAAGCTGAAATTATGTCGCTTACGCCTGAAGAATGCACCAGAATACTTACAATGCTGGAAACCGGCCGGAGTCAGCGCGATACAGCCAGGACTGTCGGTGTGTCGCTGTCAACAGTACAAAGAGTTCTCCGACGTTACGAAGAAACTGGTTCTAACCTACGCAGACCAGGAACGGGCAGAACCAGGTGTACCACAGCACGAGAAGACCGATACTTGGTGAACACTATGCTTCGAAATCGCTTTCTCACAGGAACTGAACTCACCAATCAGTTTCGACGCCTCGGAGGAAGTAACCCAAGTGCATGGACAGTAAGACGTCGGCTTGCTGAATCTAACTTAAAACCCCTTAGACCTGCAAACGGCCCTAAACTGGAGCGTGGGCATCGTATTTCAAGACTAAGATATGCCCAGAGCCACGTAAATTGGAGTATTGAAGATTGGTCAAAAGTTATGTTCTCCGACGAATCAAAATTTATGCTCTACAAGCACGATGGAAGACACAGAGTGTATCGAAGACCAGGGGAAAGATTCAAGCAAGCATGCATCGAAGAAAAAGTAGCCTACGGTGGTGGGTCTGTACTTGTGTGGGCCGGAATTTCTTCTGAAAGTCGCACAGAGCTGGTGATCATAGAAAACGGCTCTTTAACTAGCGTAAGATATGTGGAAGAAATCCTCAATGATCACGTTGGTCCATTTATGGTCAATTTAGGTGAGGATGCTATATTTATGCATGACAATGCCCGACCTCATACAGGTAGGATTGTGAATGACTAGGTACCTTCAAGAGATGAACATTACTCGTATGGAGTGGCCAGCGCGCAGCCCGGATATCAACCCGATCGAGCATGCTTGGGACGAGCTAGGCAGATGCGTAAAACAACGAAACCCTCCCCCAATCACGCTTCGTGAGCTCAAAATTGCTCTCACAGAGGAATGGGAGAATATTCCCCAAAATCGTATAAGGAACTTGGTGTACAGCATGTAAACCGCGTAAACGCAGTAATGGAAGCACGAGGACCATACGAAGTATTAAAATTCAAGAAAATCGTAATAAAGTTCAAAAATTTCATGTTTCCTATTTTTGTTTTAAGGAGAGATCAGCAGTTTTTTTCTTTATGTAATTTTGTGTTAATAAAATGTATGGTGACTCATATTTTTTTTACTTTCATTTAAGGAGTATTACATTGTCTATTAAATACAATTTATTGCATTAACCTATCATTTTTAGTTTCCGAGATTTTTAACATTCTTTAAGTGATCCGGATTCATTGCCCTCGAGTGTATTAGCTCCTATTTTTCCATATATACTCGTCAAAACAAAATAAGGGCCACTTTTTAAATTGCACTTTAAACAAGTATTGCTCTTATTCTGGGTACATAATAAATACTAAATATCTTGTTATGGTTTCTTTCAAGTATTAATATTGTTTCTACTGCATAATTGGAAATTCATCACTTTTTTTAAATTAGATATTTGAGATTGCTTAGAATTTACGGTATGGTGTTTTTTAATTTTCAAACTTCTAACGGAGTTTTCTTCGACTAATACAGCAAGCAGGCTATAATGATCTTTCCATCTCATAATGTCATGTATTCGGAGACATATGGACGCAAAAACAGCCACTTGGGGTGTCACCTTAATCCAGGGGGCAGGGCCGCGCCGAGCCCTGGCAGCGCCTGTGTGCAAATTCTTTGTGGCGCCTCTTTTTTCGGTCGCGTTTCGACATTTTTTTTATTGAAAAAATATATTTTCTCCAGTTTTATTTAATAGTAACTGTTGACCGCAGACACCCCACCCCTAATATTTTAAATATTTTTCCTAATATTATTTGATTTTATAAACTTAATACATGAATTTTTTTTTTCATTACTCATACTCTGAAAGTAGGTCATTACATGTCTGATTAGCCGTTTGAAAGTTATCCATTGCCGCCCTAGGAAAAATCGCTTTCAACTGACAGCTGCCAAATTTAAGAAAAAAAAAACTAGTTCTATTTTGACATTTCTATTGAACCATGTTCAAACTTTTTATACAGCTACGAAATTACAGAGCAATTTAAAATTAAAATAACATAAAGTTAAGTATTAAGAATATAAATAATGACTTTAAAATAATTTAGTTTCAACTATTTCTCTAAAATAATACAGATTTCGACAAAATCTTTGCCAAATTTTAAATAATGAACATGAAAAATCCTGGCTGTATAGCTGGACGACCACAGCACAAAAATTAAAAAAAAAACAAGCGGCAAAGTGACAATCCGATCTACACTTTACATTTTTTCTTTAGCTAAAATGTATGTTGTTAATTTTACTTTCCTCGTATTCGTAATGAAAAGCACAGTGTTTACCTCGGGTAAATTACTTATTTAGTTCCTCGAACTATTAGCGCCCTCACTACGTTACGGGCGCCAAACCCCATCTCGGGACGTAAATAAGTAACTTTCACGCCTTGGATAACAATGTACTATTAACGTTGCCCCACACTTTATCATGGGTTCATTTATAATCACTGAAATTCACATACACAAACACCCAGACCCGAAACAATTACTTGCAGATCACAATTTTTGTTCCGTGCGGGAATCAAACCCGTGACACGCAGCGCAGCAGCCGATCGCTCTATTGATCATCAGCGATCCAGCCACTATAGTACGCCAACCGTGTTGGCTATATTAAATGTTGCTCGTATAATTTTATAAAGGATAACAGCTTTATTACTATTGTATTTAAAACGCAGAAAGAACGGTTAGCGAAGTGGCTGAGCGATTGGACTGATGCGCAGCGTGTCGTGGGTTCGAATCCCGCACGGAACAATTAATATTCGTATGACCTACAAATCGTTATTTCTGTTCTGGGTGTCTGTGTTTGTGAGTTTCTATATTTGTAAAGTCACCCATGACACGAAATAAGAGAAATTCCTAGTGAGGAGCAACGTTTTAATTTAATAAAAAATAATCGTCAGGGCTTTTGTAACGTATTATACACCGTGTTCTTCACGTTATCCATAAACTTTAGCAAATACTTCTATGGCTTTTACAAATCAAATCCAACAAAGGAAGTAGTACTTAAAAAGGCTTCGTTACAAAGATATTTGTAATTTCATTTAATGAAATTTAATTGAGCTATGCAGTGAGAAAGTATCTTAATTTGAAATCTATCAAATACTATTTGCATTTCATTTGTTTCAGCCCGCCAAATGTTATGAATGAAAATACGACGTTGCCAATTCGGATAAAGAGGCATGCATATCGGGTTATTTACGTCTAGGTATTTAGTTTGTATGAAAATTAACAAAAAATAAAAAATAAGAATTTATTAATGTGTCCATAATGAAAAATGCTTACTTCCGTGGTTTGAACATCTGGTCGAAGTTTATGTATATCGTCCGGAACACGGTGTATAGGAAATTACATAAAATGTACATACCCCTGCTTAAAGCATTATTTTTATCACTTTTACCAGTTTTTTAGAGCCGTAAAATATTGAATTATTTTTATCCCATTCTTCCTCTAGTCTTCTTTTCCTCAACAAATTCTGGTACCCAATAATTTCTTTTTTTTTTCTTGTTCACTACCACTCATCATGAAAACACATTAAAAAATCCGTAACACACACTTAATATTATTGTCATTAGTGTTAGAACTTTAACTTATTTTTAATATTATATAAAGCATGGGACGTTCATTCAATGCGCACCTAGCACCCACTTTGGATGAAATATTTAAAATTGTTTATTTATACTTATGCTCTCGCCTCCGCTGTCTCCGGGTCGCATCATATTCCTTTAATATAAACTCATGATCCACGGCTCGGCTTTATTTACGTATTGACTGCGGCGCTTCTTTTGATTTTAAAACGCAGACGCAGCGCTTGAAGTTCGTGTAAACTCATACCCGAAATATAAACAGTGGGTCAATTCAAATAGTGCTTGTGTCTTGGGAGACTTGTATCTACTTACTTATCGATACTGAGGTTTTATGTATGAATGAAAAAAATAATTTCATTAATGGGCTTTGGCGTCTCATCCGGCGCCCCTATAACCCTGGCGCCTGTGTGCGCCGCACACATCGCACACAGGGGCGGCGCGGCCCTGCCAGGGGGCCCGTTGCCAGAAGAGGCAGGTTTAATGGCGGAATATTCCCAACGAGTGGTTCAAAATGCTTGAAACTAGTCTTAAAAGACGGGTAATATCACCAGACGCCGTGATCAAGGAAGAAAGTAAGTAAGTAAAGCCCAAAAAGACCATTAAGTTTGTTTAACCGCGCAAATAGAGCGAAAATCTACTGCGCGGACCGTACAAACTCCATTGCGTCGAGCTACAGGCACCCCTATAATTGACTACACTATTCCGAATCGACTCCATAAAGACTAACAATACTTAAGAAGATGCTTGGTTCGCCTCCAGTTAACTGCAGCGTATGGTGCAAATCGTGAAACATTTGCGAAGGAGAAAATTTATTGAACTGTTTTGACTGGGCTTCATTGCTTTTACTTGATGACTAGTGGGTTATTTTTTTTCAATTAAAACTGATTACAAGAGTGTAGAGAAGATCTAAACAACAGATTTCAGATCCTTGCACTCTTAAAACAGACTGTTCTGGCGAGTTCTGAGTTATGCTCTGGGGCGGTTATCTCTATCACGCAAAACTGAGCTCGCACTTCTTAACGAGGGTGCTGTAACTCCTCAAAATTACATAGGGAATGTGGTGCAACTCCACATTATCCCATTCGCACAGCAAGGAATACCTGGGTTCTTCTTGAAGCAGGATAATGCTCGAGCGAACACGACGCGACTAACAGTGCACACATTCCCTTACGCTCGAATTACGATGTTACAGTGGACACTCAGAATTTTTAGCTGATTTCTATTGAGCATTTAAGAGATGAGTTAAAGAAGAGTGAAATAGAAAGTAAAATTCCCTTCAACACGCAGCTGGATCTCATAAATTGCCTGAAAACTTGCTGGTAGAGTATCCCAAAAGAAAATGTTCGGTATTTAATCTAGACCATTCCACCTCCCATAAAATGAGCAGAACAGAGAGAACAGAGTTAAAAGAGAAGCTTAAAAGAACACTGGAACATTAAAGACGTTATTTTTTCGATTTTTTTATGTTTTATGTAACATGATACATTCCTGCAATTCCTCACTTTTCATTCAATTTGGTTTATTTTTACGATTTATTGGAATACATATTTAATTTTTGTGTATTTCCATCTAAAACCATTAATATTAATCAGATTCAGTCATTGTAACTAGTAATATTTAAACATTATTTAATAAATCGATAAAAACCAGGTGGCCCTTATTTTGTTTTGAGTAGTATACCTTTATTGATTGTAAGTAATTACATATTTATATAAAAAAAACATAGGGGTTGAGCCTTATTTGGCTTATGCCAGTTTTCACAAATAATAAACGGCCAAAAATAATATTGCACTGATGCAGTTTCGACCCTCAGAAACGAACTGAGGATTTCAAATCCAACGGTGATATTTAGGTATTAATTTAGCCTGGCGTTAGTGAAAATGGGCACTAGACTACGGCTTATAACAAAGATATGCTAATTCAATATGTCTGGGTCAAACGGCGCATATACTCGTACATATGAGAAACATTTGAATTAATGACCCTTTGCTTGGTATTACCATGAAATTGCTGAGTTTCGAACCATTTATTCTTCAATTAAAGCAATCTATTAACATACTTACTTCTTGTACTTGTCTCAAGCCACTAATTCTTGTCACTTCTTTTTCATTTTTTCATCCATTACCATACCTTGTTGGTATTCCACCAATTCGCACTAAGCGTTTCGGAACGTCTTTTATAATGCGATCAGAAAAAGGAGTGGAACTGTCTGCATTTGTGTTTCCGAACGCATACAACCTAACGCATGCATAATCTCTTCAAAGTTGGAGTGAACAGGCTTCTTCTGGGAGAGCTAGCTCCATCGTCGACTTTGTCTCTTTCACCCTTGACTTAGACTTGATTAGAGTCAAGAGTAAACCGGTCTTCAATAAAAAAAAAAATTAAATACACACTCTTACAAACAATCCATCTTTTTTATCTTTTGTCTCTCTCTCTCTCTCTCCGTCTCCATCCATCAACATCAAAGCACCTATATCAATCTTTAATTATAAAGTCTCGTTTTGGAAACCACAAATCAATGGTTGCCCGTGGCCGTCTCTTAAAATCAGTACGCTAACATTTCAAGGTTGAGAGCATCTTGGAATTCCATGTTCTTATTTTAGATCCGCTTAAGTTTACGAGTTCTCGTAAAGCAGGTATCTACTTTTTAGACAAGAAAATTGGGAATTCTCGAAAAAGATTTTGAATTAGTTGAGAATTTTCTACAAAAATGCTTTTAGTAATAAACATTTTTGCCGAGTTTTCTTTCTGGTTGCGAAAAAATAAGCAATTTTCACGGTCATGAATATTAAGCATGCACCAATTCGATAATTTCTACTAACTCGTTGCTGCATTAATGCATTATTTTCCATTTCCTTTCCACTTTCATTCCATTTAGTTTGGCACGACATTCGTCGTATTGCTGTTTATTTTTGCAATGCTTGCATGTATAGCATAACTAAGCTCATATTAAGGCTGAAGCCAGACGAGCGTAAATTTTTGAGTTATTAGTAGCGTAATTTCGGTCGGTGTCATAGAAAAGTCTTTCGCGACGCAAAATTAGTCGTCAGCGGGTCTTAAATTGCCACTTTAACGTTGCTAACAACAATTTTGTTTAAGTTGTTTTTTATCAATTACACTCTATTACTTGAGCAAAAGAATATTTAGAATATTCCATGTTACGTTAGCAACGTGTTATATTAGAAACATTGAAAAATTGGCGAATTTAGACCACTGCTGCACTGGACCACGAAAATTTACCCTCCTGTGACTTCAGCCTAAATGTATTGGCTCAGTCAAGCTTCCATGAGTGCTTAACTTAGCTATGAGCCTATAACCAGTGTGTACACGACGTGGTCCAACTACCAAGTCGTAACGACGCCATGGCGGGGATCGGCGACGCCTCTGCCTAGATAGCACGTCTGGGCGCGATATCACCCACACAAGCCGGTTATTAGCATATCTTCACAGCTCCCTTCAACAATTGGCGCTATCTTGACTTGGCAATTTGTTCTTATTTTTGGGAAGTAACCTAAAAATAAAAATAAACAACTACCATCTGCCACTCTAATTTGTTCACAAACATGTTGGCGATAAATCGTGTGAAAAAGAATGTGCTTTTTTTTAAATATCTTTCTGTCCAATGATGCCCTTTTTATGTCTTCATATTAATGAATATGCTCGTTTGAATAAAATATAGTCGAGTTAATTTATAGGTCGTAGTCGTTCGTAATCTTAATGGCTATTCGTTTTATGGTATTTTTTCCCGCACAGGATTGCTTTATCTTCCTTTCTGAGCTTATAAAATAAATACTATAAAATTATGATTGATTTTTTCAAGTTAGTCTTAATATTAATAAACCGTTTAACTAATCACAAATGCGAGTGCATTATTATTATTAATGGTTATAATGATGAGCTGAGCAGTAACTTTTACTCATACACTGACTCTTCGAGAAATATAAAATGATCAATCAAGCTTTGTTAAATGTGGTGTCGTTTTAATAACCCCTTCTAAGTTTAGTTTTAAATTCGAAAGTTGTTTTTGATTATCGATTATGTTTCGGACTAATTTATGACATTTAACTAATTAGACCACTTTTGAATACTCATCTAATATTAACCGAAGTATTAACCTCACTTTTCAATTTTTCATCTTACAAAACAATAAGAAATTAAAGTAGTTTGGAATTTCATATGAAATGAATGAGTTAGCATTTAGAACGCGATCATGTATGCCCTTTAGCAGTTCATCCATATGGAACGCGTCTCGTCTACGGAATCCATTGTCCACGCCGCCGCGCTGCGCACCGACCCGGTCCCGGCTCGGATGCCGACCGGCTATTTATACGCCCCAATCAACTTCTACATCGGGAAAACCTCTACAACTTTTTGCCCACACCGGTTTATGTAATGCTGACTAAAACTAGACTTTACACCTATGTGTATCATTAAATTGTTACTAAAACAGTGCGTGTCAACTGCACCAAATTATTCAAAAACTCTTGTGAAATATCTCCCTCAAAATCTGAATATCAGTGTCTCAGTTGACAGTCGGCTATGAAATAACGTTCTGAGTTTGAGAACATTGAGATTAATTGTTAGTTGTCACGACAACCATTTCGGCATCAAGCTACAAAGTGCACACGCTATTTAAATGATCCATATTTTATGCCACAGAAACGGTAAAGCGATTAAAGTAATATAAGGAACAATCCTTGACTCTCAGGAAATGGTATTGAAGATTGAATTTAAGGCGATTAAGTTTAAGGCTGCAGTTTTTTCGACAATACATTATAAAGATAAATTTCAACTTGCTTAACCGCTTTTTTATCGTATTAAAATCATCAAATTATTCCTCCCACCCATGGCGGGACGGGAGCGACTGTCAGACTCGTACTGACTAAAATCCTCAGTGTTCTTCAATAGCCCCTTACGTTCCAGCCTTTGGCCCTCTAAGGGGGCCCCGTCTGATTCCTGTCAGCTCTTGGAGGCGCACGTCGACCACGAAGCGCTGTCGACCCGGGCAATTGGGCATGGTCCATGATCAGACGGCGAGTCACCCATTACTCGCCTTCTGCATGCCCTTGCTTAACGGCTGGAGTCGAGACTTGTTTCTTCTTAAAATAGCAATTTATCACTGAAGCGTACGTCTACTTGATATGCTAACAAGATTGCCCTAAATTCGGCGTTGCTAACGTGCCTCTATTAAGACAGTCATTACGGTATTCGTAGATCGTGACATGTTGCACTTGTGGTCAATGACTTTTATTTACCGTTTTACCACGATGGGGCCATACCCCAAAACTATTGTTCAGTAAGTTATCTGTTAGTGCCTTAAAAAAAACTGAATTCTTTCATATGAACAAGTCAATGGTACACCATTGACTTGTTCATATGAAAGAATTCAGTTACATTAAAAAGTATAATGTATCTATGTACAGCTATACATATATTAGCACTTCTTATTTACAGTTTTCTTTATGTTACAGCACCGTTATAATAAATGGAGCTTGCTTATTTAAAGTTCGTGTTATTACTTGCAATTGACTAAATGTCCGTAATAATAAACTGTATTCAAATGTAAATAAATGTTCACACGTTCATTGTATAATCGCTTGTAGATCTACATTCTGTTGAATACTACTTCTTCAGAAAGTGTTGAGAATCGATCAATTATGGTAGATGCGTTACTGAAACATGATCACAACGTTTTGAATGAGAACTGAAGTGTCTAATCGTAAACCTTTACATGGCGATTTGCAGTCTATAAATTACAGTTAGCGTTGGAGCTCGAATACAGCTCTAAGACAGTAAAACAATATCCCAGCGAGTGTTCTCGTACCACGCTCGACAAAACGATTGCGATTTTCGCGAGCGAGTAGGCCGACATTACACTTACTCAGCAGCCTTTCTCTTTCAGTACAAAATAGGCAATAGGCTTAAGAATTCGTGGTACAGGCAGCATTGGCGCTTAGTGGCGCCAACGCTCGCCAGTCAAGGACAACAACAGCCGTGCTCATGTCGCATTGTTAGCGATTTCACCGAGATTAAACATAAGGCACATTCACAAGCCAATGTACACATTGTCTCTGTTGACAAAACATCAATACATTACTACCTGAACGATACATGAATGTAAATTACGCTAATATTATACGAACCCAGAATAAAGATTTGGACAATCATCTCTGTAACAATGAGTCATGCTTAGGATAACGAGCACGGTAGTAAACATTAGATATCCGATTCTGATTCACAACCACGCGCCTATTAGAGAACTTTGTATAGGTGCGTTGTTTTAGAACTCGAGTTCAGTTTATTTTTTTCAAATATCCGTGAACTATTTTCAAAGTAAACATTGCCGTTCACAGCTTTAGTTCACAGTTTATATTGCGGATAAATATTAACAATAATGGTGTCATGATTTACGTTCTTAGAACTTCTTAAGTAGGCACAAGAGTTCAAGTGCTAATGAGACAAAAAATCAACAATGGAAATAAGTTAGTGTTTCGACATTAAAACTTAAATAATGAGCTAATTACGAGGCTCAAATGTAATTGAAATATAAATCAGTTTTATATTCATGGGAATGAGGTGTCAAAAAAGATCGTTATATCTTTCTAGAAAAGCAAACAGTAATAAAGTTAGAAGAAAAAGCTGAATAAAAGACCATTAAAGATTTAAAAGACTATTGTGCATATTGCTAACATCTAGCTTAGCCAACTAAAAATAGCACGATTAAGTTTCTAGACACGAGATGATAGACACTCACAGGACACGACGCCTTCAAAATGAATAAATAAAAGTTATTACATATGGTAATTCGCTAATCAACGAGCTTAGTAACTAAACAATAGAATATGCAGTGTCATTGACTCATTATGCAGGAGAATATCACGCCTAATGTGATTCGTACGCACAATGAAACCGATCCGATACGCTCTTTGTATTCACTGAGGTAGGGCATGCATTAGTGCGTGTAATTGATGCATCACACATTGTAAGTGCTGCTTTGGTGCCTTTAATGACTGTTTGAGTGTTCGTCTCGACTCGACTTTCTCAATTTGCAATGATAATGGAAGTGCTGAAAAGGGTTTGTCTCGCTCTAAGTTACTTATCAAAGTTGTAAAAAAAAGGAAGTTGAAATTGAAGGCGTCTTTTATAAAAGACATTTACAAATTACATAATTATATTTGTGCTAAAATCACTGGCTTCCACACAAATAGGTACAATCATTTGGTTTTTTGTCTTTATATACATAGAGACGGACACTCGGCTTTCGTCTCGTTCTAAATACAGACAAAGTTTGTTTTTAAAATATGCCAGTAACTTTATAGACAGACATTCGTATAGACCAGTTGCTAAAGTCATAGACAACGCAACTTCTAGTAAGTTAACCAGCAAATATGCATAATCCTGCCTGCTCATGTCATCCTAGTACACCCTTATGTATGTTGACGTAAACAACGCACGTTTTTCCAATCCGTAATTTCGTGTGGGCGTTCCAGCGAACGCAGCTGGAATATTCGAGGTTATTCTCTGTTGTGTTGTAACGGCTTACCATTCTTACCAAACAGTATTGTACATAATGCTTAATACGGGTAGAACTGTAGCCTAGATTCTAGACTATAATAACACTCATATGAGCTACGTAACACGATGTATCAGAATTCAGAATGAATAAACCAGATGAACTCCCACAATGCAGCTGTGAGTATCTGACACATCTTCCTCGTCAATTTAATTCTTAATTTTTTTTTTCGGAAGTATAATTATTATAATTTTACTTCCAAATGTTCGCCTTGTAGTCCACTCAACTCAACAACGGAACACCAAAGGCATTTTCAATTTGCCATTTCAAAAAGGAAGTAATCGTTTGCACAGCATCTAAATTGCCGTTTCAACGGTCTCGTCATATCGTTGAAGTGGCCCTGACTCGTACTACGTACAAATTGGTACCACTCGATTAGTCATACAGTGTTTTCTCTATCACAGTGTGTCATTTACTGATGCACATGTCCGCCCATCGCATTATGTATCTCGTAACAGACATACGTCAATTCGATACCACAGAGTGTCTGTTACATTAATTCTCACAGTGTTGAGAAATATTCTTATAGACACTTGATATTTTCATGTGCACATTCAATCATGCGCTATGTCACTTGTTCACCTGTGCCTGTATGAACAAAAGTCGCTTTCAAGGTTTCTGCGACCTCACACCGGTCGTTGTTCTGATTTTGCGTGGGTTGCGCGATGATTAAAAACAGTATGATAAAATCATCATAAAGCGGCATCTGTTTGTGATGTAACGCGTGTAGGTTTGCGTTTGTCCCACGCTGACATTTTATAAAATAACAATCTCTCAAATATACTGCAGTAAACTAAATTGATCACTGACTCACTTATTGACTAATCACCTGTTCTAAACTTGTTGCACAGCTTGTTTCAAGCTTCAACACTGTCGTGTTAAGCTGTCTTTACATAAGTTAGAATACCGTACTTTAAACTCGCCAATAAAGATGAGATCTATTTATAAGATACGCTTTATTGGCCAGTAACTGGTAACAAAATTAGAGAATTGGTCATGCAGTGTGCCGCGGAGTAATTCTATTTATAAGGGCTGGTTTTCTTCCATTTTGAGCTGAACTCATGTCGTGGAGTCGCTGTGAAATTAACCGGCGCCTGATGGCCTGTTTTCTTTTATTGTCGTCTCTTTGGTTTTGCAATCTGTTTTTCTTATGACTCACTTACCATGCTTAAAATATCGTCGCGCGAGTTACTTATGGTCTTGTTTATTACTTTATTATTGCTAATAAACTGTATAGCACCATGTACATGATGGGACGCCCTCTAGAGACTGATTAAGTTACGAAATTCAATATGTTTGTTTAACTAAATGCGTTGGTTTAATGTATTTCGTGTTTGGTGGTGCACTGAGTAGGATTAGAATAAAATATCCGAGAGATTTCACATTAAGCTTTACAACCACGTTTAAGCTACGTAATAAATATTTACACTGTAAGGTAACTAACGCGCCCCCAGAGTCATTTTTACTCTTTTTCTAAATCTAATATCAAGCCGACCACATGAGGAGACGTTTGGAGCGACACTCCATAAAAAGTTCCCCTCATATCACTCCCTTATTCATAAAAACTTGACATTTGTAATGCCCCATAAGGCCCACGTGTCACTGTCATATTCCTTACAACAAAAAAGAGATAAACGACTTGGAACTTTTATCCTCAAACATTCAGGAATAATGTCCTTTAGAATTTTGAGGAACAAAGTTTTAAGACACAATTCTCGCTGATTAAATCATGAACAAAAAATAAATACAGCATTATCTCCTTGAAAGTCTGATCTCTTATTTTAAGACAACGTCATAATCGGATTGAAACGGTCTTATTTTTTTAATATGACGAAAAAAATTTGGAAGCGCTGACAATGCTCGCTGTAGGTCCGCCATTATAAATCGGCTTAGTGACAACAAGCTGAATATATTATCAATTTGTTTATGAAAAGTATTAAGGTAACTATGTTTTATTATCATTATCATTTTAATTTTATTTTATTGAGAACGATTGTGTTGGAGATTAAAAAAGAAATTGAACTAAATCGGACTTAGTGGTCTGATTTGATTCTGTAATCAGCTTTTTAAATACTTACGTAAAAAAATCCCCTACTAAAAAGAAAAAAAAGCTTTAACCTTTTTTTGGGTTTCATCATAGATTATAAAAAAAGTATATTCCCGATTGCAGCTGAACTAACACAAATCCATAAACAAATCGTAATCAAACAGCATTACATTAAAGGTAAATCGTAAAACAAACAATTGAATACCAAATTCCAACTAAACAAAGTTAACTGCATAGTAAATGACATTAACTATAAACAGTTTAGGCACTGTTAATGCTTTGAGCAAATGTTATCACTTTTCTTGGTATATTACCAATGCTCGTCCTAGATTCACACCACACAGCAATTGTCATATGAAGTTATTACCATAAGGCGTCATCTCATCACACTGTGAAAAGAGATATAAGACGCATAGTGTCAAAAAAGAAAAGCTTTTGCAATTTGTTTAAAATCAGATGTTCTTAGCACAACTCTGGGCAATAATTGTCAAAACAATTGTCTCGGCGTAAATGTTGTCACATAAAATTTTGTGGCATAAAAAAGTTATGGATCAATTTTAGAGATTGAACAATAAATTAATTCGTTAAAAGTTGATACAGAAAATAAATGCAACCCTAAAGACAACTTTTTTTGTCCATGGTGTTCAAATGCTGGGCATAGGCCTCACCCAAATCTATCCAAGATCTCCACGCCAACCCGAACCAGCCTTCAAGGCCTCCAGTCAGGTCATCATGTAAGTTCGCCGGGAGAAGATTATTAACCTTTTTTTGCATTAAACTAGAAGCGGGGGGATAAAACCGGGGGAGAGAAGGAAGCCGCGTATAGACTCTTGATAATGGAAAAGTAATCTGTTCAAAATCAGAGCATTTTTTTTAAGAATTAAGTAAACGTGATCTCTTTCTAGTCTCCAGGCAACAGTTGCCAGGCAATAATCCCTGAAAAATTACCCGTGTAAGCGTAGCTTTATTGTTTGTATTCGCCTACGACTGATGTATTTTCTTGGAACATGTCCGCGTTTTGTAGAGCGCATGTTTCTGTGTGGTCTCCGAGCGCCGGCGTGTCGTCGTCTGCCGTATAAGGACAGCCGAGACAACGAGGTGAAAGGTTACCTAGCACCGTGTTACCATTCTCACGCTTGGAGGCTGTAAGCTTTGGCTTTTCAGTAAAGGCCGCCGCTGAATATTGCAAGAGGCCTTGATGTGAGGTACATTACTCATATTGAGGCCTGTGTGGTTATGCCAGAAATTAATAATGTAGGTTACATCTTTATTAACTATTTAAGTCTTGATCCTAGGCTTTGGCTATATGGGCCGAATTTACCAATCTAAGTTTTTAAGGTGTCTAGGCAAGCAGCCAATTTAATGTTTGAATTGATCTATTCATTTCGGGCGCTAGTAGCGGTAAACCTGATTTACAAATTCTGGAACAAAGGCCGACACTAGATTAAGTGTACCAAATTGCTTTCATCTTCCAAAACCGGCTGTTCTAGGAACAAAAAATCAATTATAAGACATGTTATATCTACTAATCAGCATTAAGCCTCCTGCAGACACACGCTATTAATCGCGCGGGGCGACAGGTCGCGGTCCATTCACAGTATTTTTAGAGTGAAAATTAGCTTGGCTCGTTGTCGCAGCGCGATTAATCGCGTGTGTCTGCAGGAGGCTTTAGACCCGCTTGGAAGATAACATCTGTCCTGCATAAGAGACGTGTGTCTTATCAGTGGGAACATTATACCTAAGCTGATTAAGATTATTCCGTTTAATTTTTTCTCCGTATAATACAGATCAATAACTAAGAGCAAAAGAACACAGCGTCTTGTATTTTGTCAAGTCATGCAGTCAATAAGTATCTAATGATGTTGAATCTCTCATACTTGTTTATAACTACTGTTATATAAAACGCATTCGGAGAAAGTTAGCCATTCAGACACATTCACATAGAATAAAAAATGCAATAAAGATGACGGGAAATGTAAAAGTGGTCCTGCCAAAATATTCTCACATTTCGACTTCCTTCACGTTTTGAAACGATTCGTTCTTTTTCTTGTACAAACGTCATTCGTTCTTGCAGTGCCCGTTAGCAGACTTCAATGCGATTATATACTGGTACAGGCACCAGCCGTATCGCAATAACTTAATTACTAAATTAATGCAATAGCCGCCATCCGTCCGTCAGGCAATGAGAATCCAACGCCCCTACCACGATACGATGTCACCTAACTGTAATGTTCTTACTCGCCTGTGCAATGTTTTAGTGTGCCGTGGTACGTGCCAGTCGACCTCCATCGGTCGCTCACGGCCAATTTGTCCGGCGATCTCACGGGCAATTTTCATTGTCTCTCCGATGCACGATGTCGCAAAAACTAACTGCAAAATCTGAATTGTCAATTGTGAAAATGCAATTAAGACTTAACTCACCGATACCCGTTATAATAATTAACGACTTGATTAATATTCTGTGTAAAGTGCAACTATTCTCACGGTTGTTTGATTGTTGGGACTTTTTACGTGCTATTGTTTCTGATGACGCTGTGCTGTGGTTAGAATGGGATTTTATTTAGCTAAACCCAACACTAATACATTATGGAAATGTTCCTTAAGCTCCATGACTTCCGCCGCATTTATTATAAGCGGATTATCTGTGTACTTGCTGACTTAATCCCACTTGAAAAATGACACTCGCATCCAGATGCATGTAGCGAGTCTGACGAACTTCCAGTAGCGACCGGGGCGACCGCGACACGAATAGCAACTAATACATAAAATGGTATAGCAAACACGGTTAATACAACATTACGACGCGTTTTTTCGCGGCGATACGCCTCATTGCTAAATATAACAAGCACAGTTTCCATTATACCGCCTCTGCAGGGAAAAGTCTCTTTGGCACTGCGCCGCTATTCGGGAGTTGTATTATCAAAACAACGGCCAATATAAATGCTTTCTCCGGCACGCGTTCCACGAAATTGGGAAACCTCTAACACATTCCTATTAATTACTCCGTGAACCGTTAATTCAAACGAACTTTTAAATGTGTGAGACTTTGCTCCTTGCTCATTTGTGGCATTCCTATACATAGATTTATTTGACTGTGAAGAATGTTGTGTTGTCTCGGATCTCTCTACGTCAAATATTCCGGGGTAAATGTAGTCCTGGTGAAATAGGAATCGTAAACAAAATTCAATTTGGAATTCTATAAAGCATAGCCAAGATTCCTTTCATTTAATGCCATAAATTGCGAGAATGAAGAAATGCAGTGTGTCCGCCCACTTGCGGCGTCTGCCCGAGGCACTTGCAATGAAGCCATACCTTCAGTTCTCGAATACTTTTCAATTCTATCTTTGGTGAGTCGTCTGTGTGATCAAAGTTGGACCATTACATCAATTTGTCTATGTCGTAAAGGCGAGACACTATTGTACCCACGTGACAGTGTAATTTAAATGGCGGTTCTCCGACTACCCATATGACACCCACGGAGTACTGGAGAATGAAACATAACCAAAGGTTTTATTGAGTTATTTGACAGATCGAATTATTTATTTTTATAAACCTTTTTGCACAAATTAGTACAACGGCGGACTTAATGCCGTAGGCATTCTCTAACAGTCTACCTTAGGGTGATGCAGAGATAAAACATAGTAGGTGCAACAAAAAAAAGAACCATTCAGTAAAGATATTACATACCTATAATATATAATACATACCAATAATATATAATACATAAATATATAAAAAAATAAATACATATACATACATACAATCACATTGTGCAGAGAAAAGAAATTTATATAGAAATACTGTCAACCAATTAATTGTGAGTCGAATCTGCCAGCTTCTTAAGTAAGAATTCTCGAGCCTTTATCTTAAACGAGAGTCGATTGGTTGCCGTCCTGATATTGAGAGGGAGTTCATTCCAGAGAAAGACCGCCTGAACAAAGAAGGAATTTTTCTGGAGACTAGAGCGATGAGAGGGACATCGCAGAAGGCGATTACTAGAAGAACGGAGCTGCTTGCTGTGTGCAGAGCATAAATACTGGAAATGAGAAGTGAGATAAGAAGGAGAAGTGGGTTTGTTTAGAAGTGAAAATAGGGTAGTCAAAGCTCTCAACGCTCTACGCTGCCGAATGGGTAACCACTGTAAAAGTGACCTTTGTGAGGAAACATGATCATACTAATTATATTGCGTTTCTTCCTCTACCGGCCAGTATGTCTTATGATTCAACGTTATGTTCCATACGAAGAAACTTATGATTCAATGTTCCATAGACACGAAGTTCCTGTGCTATAGCTTAGTTCGAATTAACATAGCAATGGTTACGAAAACAATTGAGTGGCCAGTCATAGCCGCTTCTTAGCGATGTATCACTGATGAGTGATGAGTCAGTATATAACTTGCGTCACACTGTACCTCGGAGTTCACAGCCTTGCTTACATTATAACGCGTGACGATTATTGACCCCGTTACTTGATCACCAACGATTGATTACTGAAGGTAACATGTAGTCATTAATTACTTCAATTGAATATCTGCCTCGTTGATCTGAAGCGCGAGTTTTTCAATAAATAATTTCTTAGCAGCAATCAAGGAATCCGGATTTGTCCCTCGCTGATGCCAAAAGGCTTGCTCCTATTACATATATACCTATTACAAGGGATTTAATCATAACTGGCAAAATGTAGGTGTATTGCAAGGTACACCCTTCAATTGCAACAGCGAATGATGACTCGATTAAAAATTGTAACTAATATGCTGGTCGTTCTGAAGCAAAGGCGCGTGTTACGCAGTTTTCCTTATAACTTGGATGCCCAGCAACATTCCCTAGAAGGCAAGTCGTCCAGCCAGCCCACCCACGCCCCGCGCCGCTCGATAAACAACCTTTACCACTACATTTTAGTATTCCAATACCTTGCTCGTGACGGCCTAATGTGGCGCCATGGGGCGATTGTTTTTATAGTTATTAGGTAAAGCCGTTTTATAGAAACTTGTTTGGTTTCATCGGTTTGTTTTGACAGAACTATATGATTGCATTAAACGGTATCCCTCTTTTATGTAGTGAGCTGAAGTTTTTAACTGCGCTATTAAACTGTAGATTATCGAAGAGCTGGTTGTCTACAGCAATTATTAAATTAATTGATTATTAATTATCTTACTACTGTATATTGTGTGTTACTCTTTTACACAAAAACTACTGAACAGATTTAATGTTAACTTAAAACATAGAACTTTTTATCCCTGTATGATATTCCCGAGAAAAAACGGGCCTTAACTAGTGAAAAATAATTTACTAATTATAAGATTTGTAAAGGTTCACGACGATTGGTGCAACGTGCCTAATGTTGCATAATTCAGAAGCAAATTGACACCTTTTTTTGCAGCTTTGTGCCAAGCAAATGGAAGGCTCGTTAAGTACAACCCCCCATAAGAACGATTGCCCGTCCGACGTTATCTCCCTCGTTACTACCCGACACACAATTTCCACCGTATCTACAGTAATCAACAGACGTTACGGGGGTCCGACTGAAATAGTCAATAAGTCGACCCGAATTAACCCATTTTATTTTAAAACAGTGACCTTTTTTCAGGGATTTTGGATTAGGAGAGAAGATATCAATTTACTTGTACCGGGGGTTTAATTGCAGAAATCTTTGTCATTACAATTACGATTCGAAACAAACTTAAACTAAGTAATGTTATAAAAGCGTACTCTCCAATCTTAAAACCATCAAGTGAGACAGTAATTGATAAACGTGGGCCTATTTACTAAACTAGCGTAAACATAAGACACGCCATTTTGATTTTTTACCATGTCAGGGAGTTATTAATGTGTACAACCAATCATGTTCTCTTAAATTAATTCTAACCAACTTTCTACCACTTTTTTGTATTAGATGAGCAAGTACTTCTTATTCTGTAAGAAGGGTCAAATAAATCTAACTGATGATCTTCGTACTCTCTGTGCTCGTGCTTGTAGCCTACATTCTGTTTATTGTCCATGGGTCCAAACAATTATAACCTGTCATCTTCGTTCTTTTCTTTTAAAGGAAGCGTTGTCAGTCCATAATAAAATTATCAATTTCTCCATCTATATCTTTACCACATCTAACAGCACCTCCTTCTCTAAATTCCAGGGCCACCGCCACGGCTGGGGCTGAAGGCGGCGAGCCCCGGGGTGGCAGGCGCCGACGAGGACTGCAACAGCAACACCAGCCTCACCGGCAGTCAGCACTCGCACGATGACATCGATGCGCACTGCGACAACTCCGGCTACCTCTGGTTCCTCGACTACAAGTGAGTATACTGCGTCTTCTTCTTTATACTGTTGGTACAGACATCGTCGCGATGTGGTTATCTCTCTTAATCTTAGTTTCCATGGGGGAGCATAGAACTTTAGATTCTTACAAGGGTAACCACATTGTGGTTCACATCGACTCCTCTTTCTTAGGCACCAAATGCTAAGAGAGGCTTTCCTCTAAATCCATCCACTTTTGACGCTTTTGTCTCGTGTTACTAGTTACTTCCAGCCACTTCAATAAGGTCGTGTATCCATTTGGTCTGTCCAAAGTCAACTATCCCGTCTGATCTTCCAATCCATCGTTTTTCTTTGCCTAAAGCATAAATAAAACCCCATTAACATTTAAATTACTAAAGTCCTGTATTAAACTGATGACGATAATCGCAGTGTCAGTAGTGTATTTTAAATAATATGCTTGTTTGATGACCAAATTGTTTTGCAACATGAATTGTCATTTAAATGTTTTTTGTGGTTCTCTCGTGAAAAGTTACATTTCATGTTATGTTTCACAAATTTGTGTAGCCAAAATCATCCTATTACATAGGTGTTTTAGCTTTTTGGCTCAAGGAGATATCATATCTAAGAATTGTTGAATTAATAAGGCTTAGCCATTACTAATTTCAATAGTCATGATGATCGCATAGATGATACCTCTAAAGAATATTACAGCAATTAACCAAACCTTGAGAATACCGTTTTTTTATATAATTTGAGACAATCGATTATTTTGAATGAATCATTGAGTAGCAGCATTAAGTAAAATTTCATTTATTCATTATTTCTTTTGAGTTTTCAATATTCCGGCAGTATTGCAAGCGCCATGATCACGGATTCACAAAGTTCAATGAAAAGAGTTAATTACCAGTTTGGATTTGCTTTTAATGTTCTGAATTCCAAGAACTGCTTGTTTATCATACAGTCTAGAAATTCTCAGCAGAAATAACAATAAACAACGTTACCATGACATTTCCAAGTTTGTAAACGTTGCAATACATTGCAGTCTTTTTAGCAACACAAACTGTTTGTTAGACACCTAAACTTCCATTATGGAAATGTCGGCGTCTGATCATTCTTTTGTTTATCTCAAACAAAGACCGAATAAATTGATTGACCTAATTTCTTCGAGCCAAAACCTGGGAACGTGTGATAATCCGATTTGGGTTACTAGCGGGTTTAATCCGGTTTTAGGCAATAAAGATGTATTTAGCTCAATGTGGAGTCGTTGTCACCCTTTATTGAAGTATGTTAAGAGAAATTGAAAAACTTGATCAAATAGTGTCAATTTGAATTTGTATTCCTAACCTCAATCATTTGACGAAAGTTTAATGGTCAGTCTTGGGTACATTATAAGCGCTAAGGAGTTTTTTGCTAATGTAGCCTGGTTTATTTCATTTGTATTATTAGCAACCAAAAAAAAAAGAAACCATATCCCCTAAATATTCGTGCTAATGATTTGTTATTTGAGATTTTGGAGTTAATGCCACAGTAAAAGTTGTCCATAATAATGATATATTGTCCCCTTAATAGGTTTCAGTTGAAGAAAAACTGAAATTATAAATGTTTCTATTTGAGATGCCTTTGCTTTTGACTCTAGTCTAGGTCAGAGGTGATAAAAACAAAGTCTATGGATGGGTGAGCTTATCCAAAAGAAGCCTGTTCATCAGTAACTTTCGTTACTAAGTTTGGCATCTATTGTTCACAAAATTTTAACGGACTGTTTTCTATGTTCCAGCCCAATTTTTCGAGACGGCTCCTGCCACCACACCTCAGTGCTGTCCTCCGTGTCGGCCTCCTACAAAGGCATAAGCGACCTAACATCACGATTCGAGTTCACGTCCCGCTACAACGACCTTGCGCGGGATCTCGACGCAAACCTCGCTGAGGCCGACATGGAGAGCTTCAGGACCGAAGACATCCACGCACTGTTGATGACCGCCAACTTGCCTCACGACACCATCATTGACGAAAGGACGCATGATGTGAGTACTGAAATGAAAATGGGAAAGTATGGTGCTCTGACTACTATGGGGATGGCAACTGGGAAACGAATGGCGCTAGTATAGCTAGTTACAAGCATCGTCATTGGTTCAAATCTTATAGGTACTTCAAAATAGTACTACCTCATTGGTCGGATTAAGACTTACCTATGGTCACGCCATCTACATTTTCTCTGACTGGCCTTCCCCATTTTACCCAGATCCAATAAGGAACTATGTCTTAAGGTGGACTTAGATCCATACTATATGCTGAATATACCATACCATGTTTACCATTATTCCAGTATGAAGCTAGAAACACGGATTATGGTTTTAAAATCTATACAGCTACAATAGCTACCAAAAACGTATGAAATCCAAAACTAATATAATGACTAGTCTTTAAGTTTGCTGAGAAAATATGGAAGTAAAAGTATTTAATGTCACCAGACATATTAGTTTTTACCATTCAAATTATTGAATAAAGTTAGCCTACTATTAAAAAATCAAGGGTGAGTGAAGGGGGCATCTGAGATTTGAAAATCACATGACGTTCTGAGATTATCAGTGCACCTGGCAAGACCACAAAATAAAATCAGCTAGATCAGATATCATCAGTACATTTAGCTCGAATGTAGGGCTTAATCAAAGAACTCAGCTGTTTTGTAACACGAAACTAATTAGTGAACCTGGCTCATTAAAAATAATTACAGGTGCATAATTTTGACTCGCCATGTTCGCATTAACATAATATTATGAAGCAATTTGTGGCATTGATGATATGGTGGTGTTCCTTATTAATATTCTTGACGAAGCTATATTGCTTACCCATTGAGCAAACGATAAGTGATACCCAATTATGTTAACCTACTTTATAAACAAACGTTGTTTAAACTTATATTTTTGGTAAAACTTGTTGGGTTAGAGTGTCCAAAGTTTCTTGTACATTCTTCTCCTTTGAATTTGAGTTGAATGAGATTATACATAATCCAGCCATTCTTATTAAATACCAGTAGATGCATTATGTTGGACTTAATCAATAACTTGTCTGTCCTATTGGGGCATCGGCAATGACCTTGCATCGACGGTAAATATTTAAGCCGCCGTTTTGTCCGTAATTAATGTTCGATACGGGTGCCTTTTCTTATATTATGTTTGCTAGCCAAAGGCAACATTTTAGAGTTACATGGACGAACAAGAGCTCTATGGTAACATTAAAACAATAAATTGGAATTACAGTAGTCTAGAAATGCTTGTTATAAGAATTTTATCCCTTTGACAATCGAAAAACTTGACAATTCTAAAATGTTTTGTGAAGCATCTCTGCTTATAACTAGTCATACTCAGAAACGTAACTACTAAGCAGAACTTGAAAACTTTATAGAGAGAATACTTAATGAGAACTAAAGTGATGATGAAAATACTACTCCTTAGAAGGTAATAATAAATCTAGCCGCAGCACCACTTTTAATTAGACTTGCGGTACCACTCACCCATAAAAAAGAAACAGTAAGCTAAGTATAACGCCACATGTCCGTTACTGAGCTGCTATAAATCACGCCATATTTCTCTGTAGCATTTATAGACTAAAATAATATCCTGCAGTTTCATTTAGTTTATTTGCGTAAATGGTTCTAGCAAAAGTTAAACTTGAAATAAGTTTCTGTAAACCCAGCCTTCAAAATCTCCAAATGTTCTTCAGTAGCACCAAAGATCAAGGCATATTGCATAATACTCGTAATCAGATCAAGGATTTAAGGACGTAAACATAAAACTTTAAGCCGCAAAACATAAAACGAAAATCGTCTCGAAAATTCACTTACTGCGGTTTTGAAAGCAGCTGTGAATTCATTAAGTTGCAGTGTTGCAATGATAAAGTCATAAAAGGACAAGTTTCGAGTGGTTAACATAAGGAATAATATTTATTTTACTCTCGTATTACGAACGTATTTACATTTTAAATTAAATAATAAGTATGATGTTATCACTTCAGGTGTGTAACCACAGGTGCATCTTGCACATATTTGTCTTCAAGAGGCAAATAAAAATGATGAGTAACTCGCAGTAGATGATATCATTAGGTGACGAATATGTCAAACACTAAAACCAACTTAAAAATTAAATTCATTCACAAGAAGACAGATTTGTTTAGAACTGCTTGCTAGCAATAGTGCCACTTCGCGATCACCGTTTCTAAAAAGATGGGTATTGAGAAACTGAACATTTTTAACCTGTAGACTATCAATATCAAGCTAAGTTACTGCTCCAAAAATGCTTAATAAATGCTTTCTCTAAGTCTCAACAATTTTATAAACAATGGATGGTTTAACTAAGCAAGCATGAAAAACAAAAGTTGAGAGGTCTAGAATTTAACAGAATCAACGATAGATTCTTCAAAATATCATAGAAATCTGTCGTAGAAATTGTGCAAGCGCTAGAAGCAATCTCAGTCCGTCTAACTCTTGTGTGTATTTACGGAAGACGGAAGCTATGGCGATGAAATCGACCGTTTATGTTCATGAAACGTTTGTTACACATATGCAGTGTTGTAATTACTTGCAAAGTGGTGGTGGTGGTTGCAACAGAAAATGCTGCTCTCGTTTCTAAATGTACTAAATGTGTTAGATTACTGATGATTATCTGGTAAAGGTGTATTTGTAAGGTTTTAAATGTCAATTTCAAGTGTTTTCATTTTTTGGCCTGCTTTTCAATTTTCCTTAAGATGCACCTTGTCATTTCTATTATCCAAATATTTATCATCAATGGTGTTGGTGTTAATTAATGCTAACTTACTTTTCTTTATTTATGTACTTCATATTATTTTCAACTGTATCTGAATCTATTACATTTATTTTATGTATGTTTATTTTTTCAGTACCATTATCCTTATTTTCTCTGTGGATGACGTGTTATGGTGTATTGCAGAGTAACCCCCGAGGCGAGATGTTCGCGAGCATCTCTAGCTCTCTCATGGAAAGGTTTCGATTCGACAGCAGTTTCAGTACCAACAGTAGTTTCCAGGTTCGCCTCGCATTGGTGTTCAATGTTTCATTTCATTCATTTCCTTTAAATCTATACAAGATTTTAGTCATTACATTTCTGCCACTTTTGCTTAGCACTTATAATATTTTAGACACTTTCAGCACTTTGAATACACTTCAGTTTATTGAGTGCTGTTTCTACAAAGAGTTCAGGCTACTCTGTCTAGTCCACACCAGTTTCAACAACAACGCCATCTCGTATTAGACAATGTAAAACTATGTGTACCACATTTATATGAAGATAGATGTCGCTATGATGCTAGCATAGAATTCTTCATTCGTATGTTTTATTCTAGATTTTTCTATTGGTATACACTTTTTAACTACAAACAAATCATCAAGAAGTACAACTTTTGGTAAATAATTATTTTGCTTGATAAGTTATACATAATTAGTATACGAGTGTATATTTAGTTAATTAATTAATGCTCTGCATCGATCTAATGAGCTGATAATTTTAAAGTGATTTCTTTTTCGATAACGTTATATTTTTCCGTAGCTTTGTGAATTCATAATTTTGCCACGACAGGTTCTAAAAAAATCATCTGCATATGGTCTTAAACATGCAAGATACCATCGTACTCTCTATATGTATACCCACAGTTTTTTTGCAAACTTCATACTCTTTTAATTAATTAATCTCAATGATTACAAACGGCCACGCTTGCCAATTAACAGTTATTGACTCTCTAGAGTACCCACACAATGATAACAATACTTGGAAAGTCCAGACGCTTGGCTAGCATTCACAACTAGACTCTGTTCCTTATATTGTGTGAAGTGCGTTGGTCCCACGGGATGTGCCAGTAGTAAAGACGGAATAAGACCGCCATCATTGTGTTTGTGACTCAACTCACACACAGATATTTTTACACTAACTACACGCTAAATTGCGTCAATCAGTTTAACCACGCTCTTTATTCCCCCCGTCATAGTGTTTCCCTCTCTTACAACGTTGGTGTGCGTGTGCTATATTTAATCATCCTTATGTGTGGCCCTGTTCATACGGCCACCATCTGTGTGCGTTGCCAATGAAGTCTATCCTCTAGGCCAGACGTTCTCAAACTATTCACATCGTACACTACTACACCGATTTTGTAATCGACTGATTCACAAGGGCTCGCAAAATGAAGGAAACGAAGTATTCTGTTCCGTAGTACTCAAACCTTGAAGTGTTACTAATTGAAACTTGCTAATCAATAATTACTGTGCAGCTAATGAGCATCTGTTGCCCTCATCATCTTAGTTTAGCGTGTGCGGCGGTTTGATAACAGTTGCGTTTAAAACTCTGGATGGTCAGCACGCGCGTTTAATCGTTCGCTGTAAAGTTTGAGAAACACATGCTGTGTCTAATATTAAAATTAATATTCCCGCTGCCCCAGTCGCGCCCAGGGCTCTCGGGAGTGCTGTGCTGTGCTGTGGTCTGAGCACTTTCTTGAAATGAATTCGATCACATGTTGCATTACCAATAATTGTGATAGTTCAGGGAACCTTATAGATAATTGTGTTTGCGTTAGATAACGCATTACAGCGGACGTTGTAGACTTTAAAATAAGTATTTCGATAGTGAGTGTGAAGCATGATGGCAGAGACATTTTACTAGTGCAAGTACATGGTGAATGATTTAGTGGTGTAGTGATCCCGTTCTATTAGAGACAGTGGGAATAGATGAGACTGCTGTTAAAAATGGGTGTGACGGAGTATGATTGGGATTCTTACAATGCATACTATTCAGTGAGTTTAGTACTATAGCTAACATATATATTTTATTTAATTATAATAGACCACCTACGTCGAGCTTTTATTAGATTTATTAGAATGTACCTAATTTGATGAAAACAGCAATATCTTATTACAAAACAGAAGATGCATACTCTGCAATAACACTATTGACAACTTTATCGTTATCATAAATTGCATCATCGCTTTCTTTAACAGCTTATAACTCATCTTTATCAACAGACACTTCTTCAGTCACACAATAACTTGTCTCTTCGACTGTTCTATATAGTGTAAATTCTCTTACTGCATTTCCTTTTATTCTTATCTAACTACCCTCATTATGATCAATCACTTAGCGGTACTTATTCAATTACAATAAAATAATGCGAAACAGTATCATTGTTCTGAGTGGTTGTTTGATTTGTGACCTCATTTGTAGCAGGAAAGGGAATTAAATTGATGATAACACTCGTGGCGGCCATGTTGTTTGTCACTTTAAACGACTGCTGGCTCTGACTGTACCCCAGATGCGTTACGTAGGGCGTGTCATGGACGAAATTATGGACCGTTTTAACACACAAATTTTGAATTTAAACCAATAAAGTATCTTCTGGGCGATTAACGATTTGTTTTGTCTCACGATGTTTTCATTCACCGATGTCCAAGATACACTAAGACGGTAAAATACACAATGATAATTCACAACTTCGTTCATGAGAGACGAGATGTAAACCTGTAAAACATGTATAATGCTTTGCCTAACAGTGGACAAGAAAACTTAATTGATCTAGTAAACGTCCATTTCCTGTTACAATTACGACTATTATATTTAATGGAATTGCACTAAAACAACAGAAAAAACACGACACCTATTTTCGCAGCAAAATATCATGAGGATGTTGGTATGCCGTAATCTGCATTCCTGATGGTAAACCAAGTCATCTGTAGTGTGAATAAGATACGTCTTGTATAGGCAGGAAACCCGTATCGGTACAGTCATTAACCCTCACTTACTAATTTAGCCCCTTCTTATATTTATCAGCCAATAAAATTCCCTTGATTCCCAAATGTTTCAATATCTATATAAAAACATTATCAATCAACCCATTTTTGTGTGTGTTTTGGTAAAAAGCTTTTTAATCACTGCCTTACTTAGATTAATAACCAAAACACCTATTCAACACAGGTCGACACTGTCTCATTCTATTTGATAATGGACATTGTACCTGTAAGTAACAGCAGCAATTATTTTTAGCCGCGTCTTGCATCCGCGTCAGTTATAACTACGAGTAAATGTTTATGTTCCAACTAACGCGCGTTACAGTTTCGAAATCTTCTGAGAACATTCACATGCGGTAGTGTGCAACGTGTTGCTTTCAATTATAAACGTTCTGTTTTACTTACACTTGTTTTATTATTGTTCGTTTTGGTCCTTGTTTTATGTGGAACTCCTGTTTTATCACGGAACTAACACTTAACGATATTAGGTATATTATCACCATGTTATGTCATTATTTATCTTTTGATGCATACTTAGGTACTCCGAAGAGAAATACTACTTTGACATAGACCTATCAGATGTTCAAGAACAGCTTAACACTAATGGTAAAGATATAGTCGTCTTTCACTAGCTTACACTGTCTCCCAACAGAAAACTAGACACAACCCTCTCTCCAATACTTTCATTGGTCCCGATTCTGTGTTACTTCTTTCTTATTCTAGTTACTTACCATAAAACAATGTTTAATTCCTCCACTAGGGTGAAGAATCCGTCGGTTCGATCAACACAATGTCGATTTGCAAGTCAGAACTACTGTTCTCCCCCGTAAAAGAGGGTTTGCATGGCGTTCACTTCAGCGTGGATAGCCTGGACTGCGAGCTGCCCTCCGAACAAGACCTCATCCTTACATGTCAAGCCAACAAGGACAACTATACCATCGCCTTCGAGGGCAGCCTCACCACATACTCTGAGGACAGTGAGTGCATCGAACTGGCCGTCAATCAAATACATGGTACGCAACATTCAGCAACTTGTATTCTCCGAACTACTGATGCATAACACGATAATCATAATATTATATGTTTACTCAGTAATGCTAATTTACCCACCTGAACTGATTCACAGGTGATAATTACTCATGATAGTTTGCCAACTCATGCATTAAAAATTTTTACAGACAAATTGGGCGAGGAAGAAACCTTAGTTTTAGATAACGATGAAAGAACGCGCAGGAATTTAGAATTATTAGAAAGATGTAAGAAATTAACAAATAAGCTAACGACGTCTATGGCTAGGAGCGATTTAGGATTAACTACTTGGAGTAAGCTTAAGAAACAAACCAGTCAGTCACCCTTAAGGAGGTAAATAATGCCAATATTACTACATACATTCCATACCTCTTCATGATATACATTAACTTACTCATTATTTAATGTGGTTTTAGGCACCCCTCTGGAAATAATAATGAAGGTTCAAATGAAGCGACTGATGCAACAGACGACAACATGAGCAATTCAGTCATTAAAAGCCAAAGTTTGCCAAATCTGTACAGGAGGAAACTTATGAATAGTTCCATTAATTCGGCTGCTCTGAGTAATTCAACGGTATGTCGTATAAGATGATTGCCAAGCAATTTTCTATCACCGAACCCATCTATTTATAGGTATTTTAACAAAATGTTTATTTCACAGGTCGATTCTTTCACCGTCAATCAAAGAATAATGGGCACTCCTACCTGCATGAAAGTTTACGATGTGTCCCAACATCGGTCATCACAAGGAAGTCAACACTCGGAACCCATGAGCACGTCTTCCACAGATAATCAAACTACTTCATCAGATAAAAGTCAACCAAAACAAACATTTAGCTTAGTCAAGTTATTTATGAAACAAAAAAGTATGAGCAACGATGGAATCGTTAGCATGGATCAACTGGATAGATCAGAGTGCTGGCCCTCAAGCTCTGGAGGAGAAAGCGCAGAATCCATGGGAGAACAAAAACTAGTCGATTCAAAAACTGCAATCTCAGAGCGTCCGCAAATTGATTTACCAAGTACTGCAGTGGAAGAAGTATCATCACTTGTATACGAAGAGATAAATCCTGTGAATCCATTCGGAAATAGAGTATACGATGAAGTTCTGATTGAAGAAGAAGAAACGAATGGTGATGGAACGAAATTGAGTGATAGTGAGTCTAATCTTTATGCAACAGTTAACAAACCACATATTAAGAGAACTAATTTAAATATTGTAAACAGTCCATCTAGAATGAGAAGTAACAGGAAATCATGTTCTTCTCAATCTTCAGCCACTAGTGTAAGCATTTCAAGCTGTTCTGAATCTGATGGAACTCAAATCACAAGGATGAACAGGCTGTTACAGCGTGAGCAATGTGACCATAAATCAACGTCAACTCACCTTGAAGCAGATACTATAGATAAGAGTATACAAACGTCTACTATGCATCTATCAACCATGTCACAAAGAGAATTACTCAAGGTCGTCGAGCCTTCATTCTTAGAAAAGCTAAAAGAAGGAGATTGCGAAAAACCTGTTTTTGTCTTATATCCTAGCTATACTCTGCCAGATATTAGCTTCCTGAATGGGAGGCCGAATATTTATTTAAATCCATTAAAAATAAACGTTACACCCAGATCGAGTGAAAGCAAGAGAAACAGATTGCAAGTCAAAGGTAAACGACCTTTTTCATGCAATGATCTTGAAATGTTAAAGAAAAAAGGAGTCGGTCATATTAAAGACTGGGATTCTCTTAACTTTTTACTACCTATGGAATGCAGGCAATTGTTATCGGAAGTGCCTGAACTAATGCAACACATGAAAGAAAAAGAAAGCACACAAAAATGTGGGAATAAGTACTGTAATGCTTCGCCTGCCTCCAGATCGAAAAATCGGCCAATGAGTTGCGATTGTAACAATTTAGCTGGCAATGCTACGGCGGTATCTTCAAGCTCAAGCACTGCTACTCAGCCTTCTTCTGGATACCGTGGTTCGTCCACAATGCTAACAGATTCTTCAGCACAAAATAGCCCTGCGCCAGCTGGAAATTTCAATCCTTTGTTTGTGTATCGTTACGATAGCGCCACAAGCTCAGAAGCAAGTGGTGTAAACAACGATGGTCAAAGAATAAATCCTAATATTCCAAAAAGATCACTATCATTAGCAGAACAAAATCGCATTCCCAAACAAGGCGAATTAGCGCCTCCAAGGCCACCATTACCAAAGAGCATATTGCGTAAGTCAATGGATAAAACACGCAAGTCGGGCACACAAACTAAACGATACAGTATGTTCGAAATGGATGATCTTTTACAAGATCCGGTTGTTTGTATGACAGCAGCGACTGAACATAAAACTAAGAGAAGATCATTACAGGAACCATATTATCTTCAGAATCAAACTGTAGATTATAGAAAGAATAACGACATAGCTGCGAAAAGATTGTCACAACAATTCCTCGACGCAGCCGAGAAAGATGCCGATTACAACGAGTATTATGTAGACGAAGGAGTTGGAACGGAAAGTAGTCTAGAATCAGGAAAATCTAACGAACTAAAGTACCATAGGCCACACACTCCACCGTTACCCAAACCTCGAACAAAGAAAATGGAATACACTGAATTTCCACCTCCCGGTGCACTTATCAGCAGTGCTGATTTACAACAACTTGAAGAATTTTTGAAACACAGTGGATTTAATTGTCTAAACATGGATGAGTGGGATCAAAATCAAGTTCAAAAGGTAAGGAACCAGGTGTCCAAATTTCTTCAGATGAAGCGATCTCAGGAGGAGAACCAAAGGTCCACAGAATCCAGTGGCAGTAGTTGTAATAGTAAGAAGTCAGTGAGTTTTGCGCAGAAGTCTGAGGTGACGAAGACCGATAGCCAACAATCCCAATTAAAACCTATGGAGGATGTAAAGGGTGTCAGTCTAACAACGCCACCTAATTCACCAAATATTTCCGCTGTGATAGCGCAGAGGCTTTACCAGGTAACGTTTCATTTGCTAATGCTAGTTCTGCTCACCCACGTCATTGCCCGTTAATTTCTGTGAGTACCTTCGGTTCTTTATTTGCTCTTATGTTTCATTTTATATGTTATGTTCTCGATGTTCTTTGGATTATTTTTAATTATTGGCTTTTATGGATGTGCTATTATTTTATGCTGTAGCGTTTTTTTTTACTTTGCACCAACATTTTTCTTAGCAAGTTGAACACGTTACCTGCGCTTGTCACTCATTAACCACTATGTGACATATAATAAAATGTGTGTTTTCTTTCTTGCATGCCCAATATTGGATAAAATTATATAATTCTAGGGCAAGAATTTAGCAGAAATACCGATTTGTGAAGAAGCTGAAGTAAGCCCTGATGAATTTGGAAGTCCCATCCACCATGACGCGAGAGGGAAATACGATATAATCGATGTTTCGCAAAAGAGAGGTAAGATCGATATTTTCAATATTTCAGACCTATATTCATAATAATTATGTACTTTGGTTGACGCCTAAGATAACCACATTCTTCTATTTGCAGCCCTAGTGTCAAATGTGACCGATGCTGTAGAAATGCTGATTCAACATTTCTCACCTGCTACGGATCAAGCTGAGTTGGCCTTCTTAGGAGACTCTAAAGAATCCCCGGCCTGTGCCAAAATAGCACTGAATGCACTGTGTCCAGCTTTGTACGCAATCTTCAGAGATGGCCTCAAAGAGAATATTGAAACTTCTTTCGGAGCTGTCAATAATTCTGTTTGGCAAATGGTTGAAGCTACTGCAAGACAAGGTAAGAATATAGCAGCCAGTGATACCCTGTAGCAGAATCTGATACTGGGTTCTAATAGTAATACTAATGTTACCATACTTCTAGGACCGATTACAAAATCTCTCAACGAATTGGTACTAAGAATTAACAGCGAAGATGCCGTCACAGAGGGATTGGTCAAATTCAATGCGTTCATCCTTGGTTTGCTCAAGTAAGTAAAGCAAAAATTATCAAGAAATCAGAGATCGTATACATGGAAAAATGTTTATTATATTCTCGTATTCCCTTGCAGCGCGCAGTCCGTAGATGCATGGGTGTCATACATTCGTACACGGGAATCTATCTTAGCGAAGCATTACAGTCCTGATTCTCTGATCCTCGCCGGCTGTGTCGGTGAAACGCGATGCCGAGCTCTTCTGGATACGTTACTCGCCAGCCTGGAACCACTAAAACTCCTACCTTTCTCCTTGGACCTCATGTTCGAAATGCGTGAACTACACAGAAGTTTCAAGAAGATTGAAAGCGACATGCGTGCTGCTAGTCGGGTAAGTTTAGATAACAGTCACAAAATAACATCTAATGTCTAAGTGCCGACACTGAATGCTACTTTCCCATGAAATGTACGTAATCAACATTCCGTGTCTTTCGTGTTCCGAACCCACTATCGCATACTATCAAACAGCCGCCTGCCGGAGCAACATCGCTTTATTTGCATTTTATTGTTTACTGCATGTGCTTAAATCACAGTTCACGGCGTACGAACGCTATGTTTTAGCATTTACTTTCGTGCACAGCTTACATAAAATGCAAATAAAGGTATTGCCGAGCGATCGAACTCGATCGATGACCTTGTCGAGGACTCTAACTTGTACTAAACTAACTTTGGATGGCATGATGCATGATTCTAAAAGACATTTGGTGTATTTAACAGCCCACGTCGATTAACACTCCACCACTAACCCTGAACCAGCGGAATTTGCTGAAGCTGGTGCGTTCGATGCAGTCGAGCGGTCTCTCCAGCGACGACTGTCAGACCAGTGTCATAATGAGACACAAAGAGCCCAAGCACAAAGAACCCTCCACACCTGACCTGCTCAATGATTCGGCCAATGTTAAGACTACCGTTGAAAAGAATAGACCACGCTCATGCGTTAATCCGACGACTATTGGTTATGATATTTGTCCGAATAACAGCAGGATAGAGATAGAGAATAACCGCAGATGGTCCGGGGTGCACTTGGGCTCGAAGTTAATGCAGGCGTTCGATAGGCTCGTGTTCGACGACAGCGACGATTACACTGATAGTCTAGAGAACAATAAGCCTCCCTCCGCTAAGCCCTCCAGCAATGAAGTGAAGGTAACTCGGCGGTGCTTTGTGTGGACATTACTTGAATGTTATGTGCTTTGACAATGTTTTGTTGCGGTCTACGTTGTTATTAATTTGCAGGTTGTTCTTAGTACCTTGCTTGCTGCTTCTAACATTTATTTTGCGTGCTTACTTTTCTTTGGTTTCCACGTCATCGTTTAGAATTGTTTGCAAAATGTTTGTGTCCACGTTGTATGTTATAATGTTGTGTCCCTTTAATGGTAACTTTTCGCTAAATTGAATGTTTTAAACTTTTTACAGATACTTTAGTTATTTTACAATTTAATTAAATAATGATAGTTTTATTCATTTAAATTTTATAAATATTTTGAATGAGAATATGAGACAGTCCCCGAAACCAGAATGATAAGTTTCAAGTATTTGACCAAACGCTCGTTTTGTTTAGCTGGATTGCAGCGGTGAGGAGAATTGGCGGCCAGGGTCTGCCAGCAGCGGTGCCAGTGGCAACACTGGTAATGGCAGCGGCAACTCTGGAGGCGGCAAGTTCCGGCGCCTGCAACTCAAATGGGAAATGCTCAGCAATGCTGAAAGTCCCGTGACACCTTCAGGTTTGTAATAACATTTTATTGTAAACGAAAAGGGAAAACCAACTAAAATAAAACCGATTTTCTTTGTATTCATCGATCGGTGCATCCACACCGCTGGTAACATTTGTAACTCAACGTTTCCAAATGTTGCTCGGTAACATCCGCCAACAAAATGTTACTAAGTGTTGACGTGTTACTGTAAGTCGAGTAACGTTGCTCAACATTCGGTAACATCCGCCAACAAAATGTTATTTAATGTTACCAAGTGTTGACGTGTTACTGTAAGTCGAGTAACGTTGCTCAACATTCGGTAACAATGTTACCCCCATTATCTAACAATGTTGCCGATTGTCGAGCAACGTTACTCGACATACAGTAACACGGCAACATTTGTTGTCGGATGTTACTGCGGTGTGGATGAGTAACAATCAACAAATAGTAACAAGGAGCCACAAAAGTTACCGAATGTTGCCGTATGTTACCGTGTTGCCTTTTGTTGCTCCACAAATGTTACCGGCGGTATGGATGCACCGGATGACGCAACACATACGTGGATGGTTAAAACTTAAAAGTATGATAATAAAATTCATGGAAGGTTCTTTCCTTGCTAAAACTTGGTGAATAAGAATTTTCAATGAAAACACTTGTAGTTATCTACCTACTTTTGAAAAGTACTAAGTAAACTGTACCAACAAATACACCCGACGATAAAACCTGAAATAAATTGGCAATAGCAATCAACAGCATGCAAAACAAGTTTACATTACATTTTCGTGAGAACAAGGAACAGCTGTGCAAACCCATGTATCAGAGGAATGACGTCACGGGCAAATACGTCTACAAAGTATATAATATCATGTATAGGTACAGTCTTCCTTACCAATTTCGATAACAGCGACCCCTTGGAAATTATTTCTTATCTTGTAGCGAGTAGGTATCATGAATTCATGACAAGCCATACCGAACTTAAACGGTAAAGTAAGGTAAATATTAAAATTTGTTAAGATAGTAGAACTTCATAAGAATACCCTAAACCAAGCATATATTGCTCTTTACGTATCGTTTTCATTCGATGTTTGCAGTTGCTAATTTTATACTGTCGACTTATGTAAAGCAAGCTTAAAACGATGAATAAGACGAATGTTAAAATATTTGTGGTTCGGTGAGAAAACAGAGTTGATTTAGTATTGGCTAGTACTATACTTAATGTAATAGCTACAACTTATCCCCACGACGACGATAGGCGGCGACCTCTCGCACCCGGCATGCTAGCGAAGGAGGAAACGGGACGCGTGAGGGAGAGGACAGCGTCCACCTCACAGCCCAGCCGCAGTGGTAGACGTCCGCGGCGACCGACGTTTCCGGCTATCGTATGGGCGCTACGGGCGGCGAGTAATGGGCGACTCGCCATCCGACCATGCCCGGGTCGACGGCGCGTTGTGTTCCACGAAGGCCTCAAAGAGTGTCAGCACAATGACGGGGCCCCCTTTTAGAGGGCCAAAGCCTGCCATGGTCGCGTCGCGGGACTAACGAATACCGTGACCCCGGAACTCCTAGGGTACTTCTAGGCAAGCCTTCAGGCTTAACCTTCAACCATATCAGCTTACCACCAGGCGAGGTTAAGGGCGAGTCTATCGGAAAAAAATCATAAGCCCCTTATTACCTTTACAAAATATATGTATGTCTGGTGTCTATATGTGTTGTATATTTATGTATTCAGGAGAGACGTCCCCGGCAGCGGCACGTGGCTCCAAGATTCCCAGGCCGGTGTCATCGCCCGTGAGGCCGGTGGCACCCGCGTTGCAGTCTCCAGCCAAGAATACAGCTCACCGGTAATGCATACACTATGTATTTTAGGTATTTACACTCACATAAGGTCGCGTATGCTATTTCTTGGTCAAAGGTAGGTCTCAATAGCTACAACCTAAAAATATTTTACCGATTGTCTGTTATTTCGGTTTAATTTCGGTTTTATTACATAACATCGCGCCAGTAATTCTATGATAGCAGGCGAGCCTATCAATGTTTAAATATTTTTTCGATCGATACCTAAATGTTTCGATCGGACATGACAACAAGATCTTTTCTGATTTTTCACTAAAAAAATGTTTCAGTAGAAAGATATTTTCAAACGACTCTACACTTTTCTTAATTAAAAAAAAAACGTTACATTGCGTTTTTATGTTCGAAATACATCTTGGCAAAACTCAACTGCACATTTTTGAGGATGACGTCATATCTAGATTATTCGGACCAACCTTGACTCTCTACTTCGCCCAATCATCACAAATCATTCGTTAACACAAAATATTGATATAATTTGTCTCGTCACAATGACGAACCAATTGAGTAGGTTGTGGTCACATGTGGTCGGTGTGCCAATTCCCCCAGGATGCATTATTACTTTGTGCCGAATATGGTACAACGGCGGCGATAAAGACTGTCCGCATATTCTAGATAATTTATGATGCAGTTAGTTGGCGTTTTGATTTTGCTCGTATAAAGTTACAAAGCCTGACATAAGCACTGTGTAGATTTTCTTGCAAATACTCATTCGTAACACTAATTTGTCTCAAGTCTAAAACATACAGTTCAGTCACCTTCAGATGATTGTCTTGATCTGGAAGACACAAATCTGTCACGAAATTGCCGGCGAATCACAACAAAGACCAATTATGTAGACTTTACTCGGATTACGAACTGCATTAAGACAAATAACTGTATTTTTATGTTCAGGGGTATCCCGGTGCCTGTACGCAAGGGAACGTCTCCTACCACATCGACGCCCAGTAGACCCACCACAGCTCGAGCTGGCACTGCCAATAAGAAACCACCTCAAGCTGCTAACAGGTAACCAAGAGCTTCTATGCAGAACAGCCCATAAATGTCCAGTGATAATTATGGAACACTACAAATCAGATCAGATGTCAGACTAGCTACGGACTTTGACATTTAATTATTTCAGAACATAATTTGTCCAACATACCTATGTAATGGAATCATGCGGTACTTGTACATTTAATGTCAAAGTCCAGATTCCGGAATGTAGTCCGAAATCTGTCTGTATTTCACGGTAGAAGAGAAATTGGCAGTCTAAATCTCGTTTATTTAACGGATTACGCAGTTGGCGCCTTAAAAATATAGCAAAAATATGTCGGTGACAAATAAAACTTTATCGTAGAAATAGCTGCTAGTTTATTTTATTTTTATTGAGCACTTCTTTTTATTTATGCCACACTTACTTTCAAGGTTAAATGGTGGTTCACAGGTGGCGGAATATAATTTTATGTCTTCTTACTGAAAATCTTTTCTTTATCTAAAGGAGCTGATAAACATTCACTTGTACAGAACATCGAGCATTTGCCATTTTTAATTTTGCCGAACTGAACAACGAGCCGAGTATCAAGCCAAATATCGCTAGTATCGCTTTCACGATCTTTCTAACGAATGCTCTAGTGTATGGTCGTGAACAAAATAATTTTCTTCAAGAAGGTGTTAGACTTGACAGTCGGCTCGGCAAAAAGCAAGCCAGAAAGCTCTTTAGAATGCTTCCTGAAACGCTCTCGTTTGTTTTTCTGTAATGTAACATTCGCAAAAATGCTCATTACAAGTGAATGTCCAAGTTTATCAGCACTTTAATGCTTTTATGTAATTTAGCACCGCAATATTATATTATTATGCTTATATCGCACATATCTCCAGAGTTTTACCCGAGATGACAGCAAAGAGGCCAGATGTGAAACTGCGTGTGCAAAATGTAGCTGTGGTTAACACTACAAATGTTAAGAAAACAACGTATGTACCATAAATGGGAATAACTTGTGACTAACGTTGTGACGACCGTTTGATGCTAACAGCATGTTGCGCATGTCGGCTTAAGGAAAATAACACTGGCACTGTAACCGCTAATTATGACAATGAAAATCCAGTACCATTACATCGTTTTGCTAACAATTAAATAAGCTAATCCAATCATCAAATAATTGCGAATTATAAACGCAATAAATGCATAAACAAAAAGAATTAGTTGTACCTAATTCAACTTAACTAATCTAAAGCTAAAATTGATTTCTCATCTTCTGCATTTGTGACCGTCATAATGTCATTATGCTATTCGTCCTACGTTTTTAAATGATGCGACTCACATGAGGCACATCATAACCAAATTGAAAGCGATCAGGTACAGATGCCAGCACAACAACTTCCCCAAAGCTCTATTAAATCAATTTTCATCGCATGAGTAAAGGTTCATTAGAAGGTTCATAATCTAATTTGAAAAGGCTGATTCGAGTAGGTTGTTGTATTGGCGTCTGAACCTACAAAGAGCGTGTGTTACTCAGAGCATGTTTCGCAAACACTAGAGCTCCTCATCAAAGTTGTTTCCCTTCAGGACGTCCCGCGTGGACGGCGCGGCTCACGGCGGCGCGGCCCCCCGCCCCTCCTCTCTGCCGTACGGCCGCACGCCGCCCCCCGCCGCGCCCCGCCGCGCTGCCTCCTCATCTGCTGCGCGGGCGCATCATACCACCACACAGCAGAAACAACATAAGTAAGTAGCCAACTTCTTTCATAAAGTTTTGCTTCCCACTCGGATTTATCTTGTCTAATGTGTCATGAGTATCTTCACATTTATGTTTGAACTAACAGATACAAACAGCCAGAACCTCATCAGTTACCCTAAGGCCATAAATATACACCGTGACTTTTTAGTCGTCTTACAAAAGCAGCCCAGTTCATGTATCCAATGACTAGAACACGTTTATAATAAAAAAATATGTATTTAAGAGATTTGAAAAATTTAATAATAAAACTTTAATTGGTTATTATGACACAAGGCGTAATTAGAAACGCCCTTGTCTCATAGAAAATGGAAATGTAATGATCTACCCGACTATTGCGCTGGGTAGGTACACTCTAGAGATTGATACGTAAACATTTTAACAGGGTGTTTCATATTTTTAATGTACCTATTTACTAAAAATAAAAATTATTATTAACGATTTAAAAAAAATTAAACTCGCCTAGAGGTATTTTAGGTCGGATACATTAAGTGGACGACTTTTGTAAGACGACTAAAAAGTCACGGTGTATTTATTCTATGGGTGAACCCAACACACATACAGTACCCAATCGTTTAGCCACTGCAACAACTGTGCCTTTACCAAACACAAACAGATTCATTATCTTTATCATCCACATGCTCAACATCTTCATCAACCTCATCTTAACCTATTCTAATTGGTTTGATTCTTATAATATCCCTCAGCTCAAAAGCCAGGTCTGCCACTTCTATTTGAGCGTATCTCACATGTACCGCTTTACTTTTATAAAACGAAAATCAGTTACTCCTCAGTTTACATTATAAATACATTTTAAACACACTAAATTATTCACTCTTTACTTTTCTCCACTTTTCTTAAAGACAGTAACAATGACATAACTAAAGGTTGGTCCCTAAATTCAGGTCATATCCTAATTGACCCAACTCAAAGATTACGGATGTGTCAATTTATTTCTAGAGGTTAATTAGCTGTGGACGAATTAAAAGGAGTATGAAAGGACCAGCTAGGGGAAACAATTTTTGGTACAACTTCCATGGGATTGTATGTACCTAACTGATAAAATATTTATTAATTCCAGGTACGTGAGGACACTCTGGCATCGACTGCCTTCAGACTCCGGCCACCTCGCGTTCAACGAAGGTGATCGTCTCCGACTAATCCTGGAGGTAGACGACCAGTACCTGCTGTGTTGTCGCGGGGAACACAAGGGGCTGGTGCCCCGCGATGCCGTGCTCCTTGAGGACTTCTGATATTGGCAGCCCTAGCACGACTGGCAGCCGGCCTGGCGCCCGTTACGCTTGAACGGCAAACGTTGAAGGAAACGTAGGGAAACTTCAATTTTCCATCTATACTTTCCAATGCTCTAAGAATTTTATGCTGAATCTCCGCTCCAAGCCTAGATTCGTCATATCACATTTCCGGACAATGGAAAGTATAGACGCGGAAATGATCGAGTAAATGTGCAATAGGTTTCGGAGTGAGCAAACTATGTTGAACTTGTGGAACTATACTTCGTTTCGTCTGGAATGTGCTTGTGTTGAACATTGTGATGTCTAGTTCGATTGGGAATGCAAAAATGAGTGTGAACTATGCTGTTCAAAGACTATGTGAATATAACTGATAATGTAGTTCTATGTTTCATACTCTACTCCACTCGTTTGGAGCGCTATTTTATGTCTTAATCATTATTTAATTTTTGATGTTGCCTTACTCAGCAATATTCATTACTTCTTCGCAGAATCTTAACATCATTAAATATCTCTCACATTTCTAATTATGGTAGTAAAATCTAGTCTTACGTTTTAAGGCACGACAAGGTCTTGGACTGTATATAAATTTATTTTAAGTAACACAAATTGTGGGAATATTTACTGGGAATGACAGCGCGTGACGAAGAACCTTTGATGACGCATTAACAGTAAATATTTATCTCAATAATATGTGATATATAGAATACTATTTACTTTTATGGTAGGAACAAAATCTCATACCTTAAGGGCAAACTCCATCGTATCCTAAATCATGGAAATCCACGCCTGCCGAGAGAAACACGCCCCAATGTACTTCGATGTTTAGATAAATTACGTAAATGTGAATTTGATGTCTAAAATTACCCTTGATATTAACGATATGTATAATATACTAATTACGACCTATTGGTATTAGTGGTGTAACATGTAGGTAATAATTAAAACAAAATTTTATAGTACTTCGATGACTAAGTATTACTTGTGAATGTTTTACTAACCCCTCGTTTACACCAAGAAACAAGTTAAATACTAGTTTCATACAAAACTTGTAGAATACTTGTCAAAACATAATTATTTGTTTTATACATGTATTGAGAGTGTCTCAAACATTCTTTCGTTCACACTGTGTAGCCAAAAAGTATATAAACAAGTATAAAACACATTTGCGTTTACACTGAAGTCTATGACATGTCAAAACTTATCAGATACAGTGATAGCGTTCTCACCTACAAAATACAGTCGTGGTTTAGACAAGTATTGTTTATTTTTTTGCAATTTCTGTATAATACTTATCACAAACAAGTTTTAAACTCTATCCATGCTTGTTGGATAAAGTTTTCAACATACCCGACGGAACGCGTTTTTAGGGTTTTTTCCTTAGTGAAAACGAAAGAAGAAGAAGAATGGAGTGGTCAAAGAAACAAACTTTAGAACTCATTGAGCTTTTGCATGTACAAGAATGCCTGTGGAATGTGAAAAATGAAGTTTATATAGATCCTCGGAAGAAAAAAGACGCATTGGCTTCAGTTTGCATATAGAAGTAAACTGCACACATGAAGTAAAGTTCTTCAGCGTCTTCTCTTTCCATTGTCACAACAGTTCTTTTTTTTATTATTAGAAAATCTTAAAGTACGGACTGAATTTGTCTCGAATTCTACAAGTTACAAAAATTCTACAAAATACATGTATTTTACCTAAACGGTGTGCCTTGTTGTAACTACTTCCAACAAAAACAGGAGATCATAAACATGTAGGCAACTAGAAGTTTACCGTGTTTCATATAAGTTTTGTATACATACTACAAGTTTTATACATGTATATAGTTTTATACAAATTTTGTATACAACATGTTTGATACATGTATATGAGAAACGAAATCATCGCATCAAATTTGTAAAATACATGTATTTTACCTTGGTGTAAACGAGGGGTAAGATTTAAAACATCGGGTACGGTGAACCTGATTGACAAATCATTGACAGAAAAGCTATCCACAGATTGTGTTAACTCCTGGCTACACTAACTGCATGCAGCCTCTCCCGAGCACCTTCCTTGGCGGTCTGTGGTAAAGGGTTCAATATTTCAGCGGTGTAGGTGACTAACTGGTGTACATGACTAACTGCATGGCCTCTACCGATACTACCCTTCCCTAAGCTGACCTACACTTTAAAACTTCCATCGGACAATCTACAATCGGTGTTGGTGCGTAACTACTACTCATATCTAACTGCATGTGCCTCTCCACTTCACACCTCCCAAAACCAGCACTTTCATATAACATTTTAATGAATTACTGTTATCAACCGTACCTGACTCTATGTATATTTTCTAGCGGTATTAAATCAATTATGATATCGATTTTGGTATTAAAGACAGAATCGTCATCTAAAACAAATGTCTGCTTAACAGTCACGAATATTATTGTGATATAATGGTCATATCACTGCTACTATGATGCGGAAAGAAATGATATTTTTGGTATGTAATGTATTTATTGCTCAAGTTGGAAGCGCAACATTATCGGATGATATGATTGATATTAATATTCGAGACGTAATATTCTAAATATTATACCTATTTTAAATTTCAGTATTCGTTAATTGGTGTAAAGTGACTGTACATAATATAATGGAGTTATTCTTTGTAGTGATTTTAGAGGTCAAAATTTGTAACAAAACTTTTGAATGCACGAAACAGTTCCTCTCGTAGTCCGTCGTGCTATCGAATCACAACATTGGTGAAATGTAGTTGATATACTCGTAGTGAGCTAAATTATGATAACTTTGCGTATGCGAGGTGTGTTTCTCGAGGCAGAGGTGAGGTATCGACTCTTGCCAGCTACGTCAGTGAACAAGATGAAGAGGCTCGTCGACACGATAATCTCAGTAACTAGAGTGGACGTAAGTTGACACAAATTAGAACTGTACAATAGAATAATCTATACAATAATTAGGTTAATAATGTTATCTAAATTATAGTTGAATTACTTAGTTGATCGTAACCTCCATGCTGTGAGAACGGCGAGCGTTTGTAAAATACACATTTCATTACAGTGTTAGGATTAATTCGCGCTTTGTGACTGAATGATGTGTTGTGGCCTTTGTATGTATTAAAGTTATATAGTGTTACTGTGTCGTGTGTGTGCGCTTGTTGCATCGGTCGAAGTATTCATTGTATCGTCTACTTAACAGTCTATAGCATGGGGAATGCTTCCACAAATTATTTATTATAGTAATCAGAACTCCTAACTAGCCGTTAAAGTATTAGTCGAACAAACATGCCTTAAATCAAAGTTATATCTACGATGGAGCAATGCCGGATGGCAGAGGTAGTGTTGTTCGCTTCGCGACAGCTTCAACAGTAATCGCTTCAGCAGTTAGTCTCTGTTCCAGTACCTAGAGGAGTTTGTTAGTTGTAAGTTTTTATCAACAGTTTGTATTATTGAATGATGTTGAACTGGTTTTTTATAAAATGACATCCTGCGCGTTCGTTTTAAGGTATTGTTGGATACATGTGGTGAGTCATTTGTCCTTGTGGGTACAAAAGGTTAAGTTATTGTACTATTTTGTGAGTAAGATTTTTATTTATAATTTTTACGATTGGGATCAATAAGTTGAATTTTTGTGTTGAAAACTTTATTTTCTTATAAAAAAAAACAGTAAAAACAAAAAAGAGGCTTTCGTTACCTTACGAAACGTCAACGAACGACTGAGAAATTATTCCGAATATTATATTTAAGTTTATTTCGAAAAATTATTACTAATTAAATGATGTATGTATTATCAATTGTTTTCCGGCGTGACATTTATCTCATTCAATGTATGTATCTATTTGTTTAAAGATATTTTTATTTGTGTTAAGTGCCATAATTTAATGAATTAACAATTGATAAATATTATTATAATGCATAACCATGTACACCAATTAAACAATATATAAAAGATATTGTTGTTTTATTGCAACTTAACCAAAAAAAAAACTGAAATATCGTACCCTTATTGCAAAAACCGATTATCTGCATTTTTAACCAATTTTTAGTTAAATATAGAAATCGAATCCTCAAGTCACGACGAAGCTAAAGGTAAAACCCATTATCGCTCGAATTTTGATGCAGATAATCGGTTTTTGCAATAAGGGTACGAATATCAACTATATGTCGGCACGTTCAAAATGTCTTCCGCACACAAAATATATCTTCTAGGAGGCACTCACATGGTAGACGTCAGGCGTTTATAAACATTTACACTCGCAACATAGCCAAACCCAGAACAACGACCTTTATGCCATACCAATATATTTTGTATACGTACGGGAATCGAACCCGCAATACGCAGCCGCAGCCGCTGCAGTCGACCACTCGGCCACTGGGCTAATCTTCTTTCTTTGAATTTAAATAAAGCAACAATGCCAGCGATGCAAATATCATTGCTCTTTTATTTAATCAGGGTAACTCAGTACTAAGGATGAATTTTGGGTGGGATAAAAAGTTACAAAATAAAAGTCAATATGATGGTGTATAGTTTATTCAACATAATAAACTCGAAAATTCAGATAACGACTAAAGCTGAATTCTACCTGTATTTATGAACGACTGTGTCGAATTCCCTAATCGTGTCGTGAAACTACATAAATATAGCTAATAATACTGAAAGAGAAACAATGTCACTAATAATTTCACTAAATCCATCAATATCTTGATATAAAACAAAGTTGCATACTGCCTCTGTACCTACGCTTAGAGCTTCCAAACAACTCAATAGATTTTAATGCGATTTTCATCAATAAGTACCTAGACGATTCAAGAGGAATGTTTACAAGAACCCATATGTAGTAGCCGGGATGGTTGACTAGTTACGTATATACATAAAGAATTTGCTTAGCAAATCATAATTACCTATTACACAATGCAAAAATCGAAACTACAAAAGACACAACATACATTTATCTTTTCATCATTTAATTTTGTGCACGCTTGTGCGATACAAATAATTTTGTGCGCATTGTAGAACTACTCGACTAAACACTAACATTACATGTCTGACTTCCTACAACATTGAGACAACACAGAGGGCCTAGGGCTCCTTTAATAAACTCTCTTCTATCAACATTTTCTACATCAATATATGGAGAAAGCTGGACGTTGCGTGAGAGAAGTTCGCCTGGATAAGGCTGAGCGTGGAACCTCCCTTGCACTGAGAGGTCTGGCGACCGAAGTTCTTCGGTTCCTCTCGTTGTTGCGCAGGACCAGATCCTCCTCATCCATGGTCGGGACCCTGCGGCGTGGTGAGAGAGCTCGGGGGGTCCGCGGCGTGCGGGGCGTGCGCGGAGCCCTAGCTGACAGGCAGCGGGACTTCGGACGGGCTTCCTCAGTCCACTCGTGGACGGACATGTAATATTCATCCTGCGTAAATAGGGAATTTTAATATTATTTAATCGCTGCTGATTCGTGATTAATAAAGATGTCCTGCTAAATGAAACGTCAGAACTTAGATCTTTTCAAGGAACATTAATAAAAACGAGATATTATGTAGGATCCTTAGAAGTTGTTTACCGAAGTTTTCTTTTTTTGTGGTGAAAATTCTTGAAAAAGTTTAACAATGTTTGGTTTAGTTTACCAATGCTAATGGAAGCCTAATATCACGGTAGTCAAAATCTCTCCATTTTTTATAAACCAGTTTTCTCGGGAAATATAGATGACTGTTATTGCCAAATCCTTTTGAGTTTGTTTATAAAACATACCTGCTTACTAATTATACCTACAAGGAAAATACTTAAAATAAATATGAGATTTTTTTTTTTTTTTTTTTTTAATTTATTTATTCAGAAACGTGTAACATATATATTTAAACACATGTTTTCTGCCAAACTGCAATACAGTTTGTCGGCAGTGTTCTCGTGAATACGCATACACTCTTTGCATAAAAAATAAACAATAGGTACATACATACAAAATATCATCGATTAGGTATACACAGATAATTTTGTTAATAGATATTTTATCCACCAGTTGTAGGTAGTTGATACTATTTGTGACGACGCTTTACGAAACGCTATTATGGTGAAAGTAATAAACACTATTAAGGGCTTACAAATCTTCCCAACGTGATAGATATAAATAAAGAAATACCCGAAATGTTGAATGGTATACGGGCTCCAGCGACACTTTACATACCTACTTTAAATTATTGGTCTATTTTCAACCTTATACCTACCAATTGCATTTAAGTCTGTTTGACATGAGTAATGGGTAATGGTCTCGCGAGAGCCGGCCTACCCCCAACACTCGAGCATTAGGTACAATGTAAAACGCTATACTTGCATAAAGGTGTATCAACCTTTTCCGACCTTTTTATTTTTCGACTTTAATTCATTAGGCATATAATCGAAAAACAAATAAGTCAATTATGACTACATTAGGTACAATAAGTTAAGGACACAATGATAGATAATGTTTTCTCAGAATTGTTTTTAAAGTATTCCTTGAAACTCTCTTTGAGATTAATTCTTTTGGTAGTTCGTTAAAGAATGTCGGCGTTAACCATTGTCTTGTTCGTTGTCCATAGAAATTGTTAATTTTTGGAAGTTGATATTTCCTTCTTTGAACTGCTTTCCGCACTGGCTGGTGGTAAACTTGTTCGGTTCTATACTCAGTATTTTGGTATTGTTCCAATGTGACAATGTATTTAACTTTTTTATCTACTGGTAGTATTTTACAGATTTTAAATAATTTTTCGTAATCCTTATTAAGCTTTAACTTTTCTTTATTATTGATAAACATTTTTAAAAATCTAACTTGCAACAATTTTATCTTGTTCATATGAACCGGAAAAGTGAGACCATATCCACCCAGTCCATAACTTATTGTCGCATCAACAAGAGCGTGATATAAAATAAACATTATCTTCTTACTAACAAAATATTTTAAACTATGAAATTTTCCTAATAGGATCCTTAGTTTTTTACATACACTGTTGACATGTCTATCGAAAGAAAACTTGTTATCAATGGTCAGTCCAAGGTATTTGTAATAAAGTACTTGTTCCAGTGTTTCACATTTGCAGTCCCGTTTCTCCTCGTGAAGACATTCGTACGAGTGGCCTTTTAGGTTAATATTATACTGTTTTGCCAGGGGGTTGTACGGAGAAGACACTAACATATATTTAGTCTTATTAATATTTATAATTATGCCATTGTCGTGTGCCCATTTGGTAATATTGTCAAAGTCTTCTTGCACTGCCGACTGAGCTCGCGCACAGTCTCGACCACTGTATACCAAGCATGTGTCATCAGCATACATGTAAGTAGGGTCATTACGCTGGATCGCGGCCCTGCGTTGTTTCGCGGCCTCTTTGAGGACCAACCTTATAAATATTGCAAAAATAAGAATTCTATCTCACTCTTGCCAACGCGTTGTGGCACTTTTAAAAGATGGATAGTCACAGAATGTCATGCCTATTCAAACTGGTCGGTCAACCTAATCCATGTGCCGAAATTAAAACGTTTATTTTACCAGCCGCGCTGTCAGCGCTCACACGTACGCAATCCTGCGAAAAAATTAGCGAACTAGCCCCGCTTCAAAGGTAAGTATTTCAAGTTACCGATTACTTATTACTGGTGTGATTGTTTTTGAGTTATGATAGTTGCTTGTTTGATGTTATTTTTCATTTGTTTTGGGAGTAAATTACTGTAATACCAGTTTTTTCTGGGGGCCGCCAACCAAAACAATAAATTTTTAGTTGAGTTGGTATACGGCCGGGTGGCCGCGGCACTAGCTCATTGAATGAAATATGTTGGCTTTCTTTCTTAATAGTGATGTAAATAAAGCTTCGCTTTGTGCAACATTTTTCTATTGTTGGTGTTGGTTTAAATGATATAGTTAGTTCACGGCCACCAAAATATAATTTTATACGGATTTATAGCTATCATGTGGCCGCAAACTAACACATGATAACAAAACAAATCCGGTTTGCGGCCCTCTGAAAATCATATGAAAAATAGAAGGCCGTTATCTGACTCTTTGAGAATAGAGCAGTCAGTTTACGGCCACTTCATTTACACAGACTGTTTTGGTTGGTATTTACTGTATTTAGATAATTTTTGTTATTACAGATGTCTACGAAAAAACCCAAAAAAAAACTATGACATACACTGCTGAAACTCTATAAAAGGCATTAAAATAAATGCGCGAAGAACAAATCCCAATCAGAGAAGCGTCACGTAAATTTAGCATTCCGAGACGTACAATTCAAGATCGATTAAGTGGCAGAAGGATGGACGCACTAAAGGAAACATGGCCCCGAGCCAGTGCTGGGAGAACAAGGCGAGAAAAAGGTTGTAGATTGGCTGATCATCATCAGCCGGAAGACGTCCACTGCTGAACATAGGCCTCCCCCTTAGGCTGCTTTTCCACCAGAGATGCGCTATGCTACGTTGCTGCGGATGCGTTTGATATCCACCAATCATATTCACTGGTTTACATAGCACAGCACTGGTGGAAACGGATTCTTGTGACAGCACATCTTCGTAGCGCAGCTACGCATCTTCATAGCGCAGCTACCTTGTGACAGCACATCTTCGTAGCGCAGCTACGCATCTTCATAGCGCAGCTACCTTGTGGCGGCGCATCTTCATAGCGCAGCTACCTTGTGACAGCGCATCTTCGTAGCGCAGCTACCCATCTTCACAGCACAGCTACATAGCGTAGCATCAGTGGAAACGGTCACACAGTTTCGTAGCTCAGCTTTTCCATCCTCGCAGCACAGCTACATAGCGCATCTCTGGTGGAAAAGCAGCCTTAGACCGCCACGCCGAACGACAATTCGCCACTTGCATCCATCGGTTGCCCGCGACCCTCACGATGACGTCGGTCCACCTAGTGGGAGGCCTGCCTACGCTGGGTCTTCCGGTCCGTGGTCGCCACTCGAGAACTTTTCTTCCCCATCGATTTTCAGTTCTACGAGCGATGTGGCCTGCCCATTGCCACTTCAACTTTCAAATTTTATGAGCTATGTCGGTGACTCTGGTTCTTCGCCGAATATCCATGTTCCGGATTTTATCCCGCAAAGAAACTCCGTGCATAGCTCTTTCCATTGCTCGTTGAGTGACTCTTAGTCTCTCTAAAAGGCCAGCAGTCAAAGACCACGTTTCAGAGCCATATGTCATCACTGGCACACTAGTTAAACACCCTTGTTTTGAGACACTGTGGGATTCTCGATGAGAAGATATCACGTAGCTTCCCAAACGCTGCCCATCCGAGTTGGATTCTTCGGGCGACCTCTTTCTCGAATCTTTCTCGAAGTTGGACCTACCTACCTATCTGAACGATCTGTCCAAGTATAATGGTCTACAACATCGAGAGTATCATTGCCAACTACAACCGGTACGGGTGCCACATGGACATTCGACATGACTTTCGTCTTGTCCATGTTCACTTTAAGGCCGACCCGTTAGGAAACGATAATGAGGTCGCTGAGCATAGCATTGAGGTGCTCCAACGATTCTGCCATGATGACTATATCATCGGCAAAACGACGGTGAGTTATGTATTCGCCATTGATGTTGATGCCGAGTCCGTTCCATTCCAAGAGCTTGAAAACGTCCTCCAACGCGATCGTGAACAGTTTCGGAGAAATAACGTCTCCCTGTCTCACGCCTTTCTGCAATTGGATTGGTTTCGTGCTCTCTTCCTGAAGTCGGATGGACATGGTGGCGTTTCTATACAAACACTTCGATATATCTATAGTCGATATGACATCGTTGGAGGGACTGCAATACTGGCTATTTTACTTATTTTATTGGCTTACAAATATAGCAAAATGTGGTTTTCCTTTAAAGAATCAGGACGGTTCAAAAAATATTCAAAGATCCAAAAAAGCCGAATCCTTTTAAGGATGATCAAGATATAGAAAAATCGGAAGACGAAAATGAAATTTTGACATTTGGCGTAACTCGCCAGCAACTTTATTTACTTTGATTTAGGTGAGGATTTAGGTATATTAGTTACAGTTAAAAAGTTAATTAATGGCACAAACCTGTGATACTCAGTACAGAAGACCGCAGGGAGGTATGGCAAAGCAAGGAGCTACACGGACGCTTCTTCCGGCCCTTCATGGGCCCGATGTAGATTTTCTAGCGTCAGTGTCCTGGCTACGTTTCGGTGACCTTTTCGGGGAAACTGAAGGTTTTGTCTGTGCGATTATGGACGAAGTTATCTTGACGAACAACTATCGGAGACATATTATAAAGGATGGGACGATTGACGTGTGTCGGGCATGCCATCGTCCAGGTGAATCCATTAGACATATTATCTCTGGTTGTTCTCGTCTTGCTAACGGCGAGTACTTGCACAGGCACAACCTACTAGTCAGAATCATCCACCAGCAACTTGCGTTGAAATACAAACTTGTGGAATCTGAGGTACCGTATTACAAGTATGTGCCCGACGCAGTTCTCGAGAAAGACCATGTCACGTTGTACTGGGATCTGCCTATCATTACTGACAGGACTATTGTCGCCAATAAGCCTGACATAGTAGTGATAGACAGATCAGCGCGTCGCGCAGTGATAATCGATGTTACCATCCCACATGACGAGAACCTCGTGAAGGCTGAGAAAGATAAACAAATCAAATATATCGATCTAGCGCGCGAGGTTGTCGACATGTGGAATGTGAGCTCGGCTATCATTGTGTGCCGATTGTCGTTACTGCCAATGGCCTGATGGCAAAGAGCCTCGACGAACATCTTTCGAGGCTTAAGGGGGTTGGATCAAGGGCCAGATTCAGAAGGCAGTTCTCCTCGATACGGCTCGCATTGTGAGGAAGTTCCTGTCTCAAGAGCCCTAACCACCGGTAGCTTGGACCCTGCTCCCACACCGGTGGATCACTGTTTTTAAATGTTTTTTTTATTTCTTTTTTGTAAAAATATTTAAAAATGTAATAATATGATTGTTCAAATGAATAAACGACCAAACTTAATTTGTTGCAATATAAATTGATTATAAAATGTTATGTTTTAAAATTTTAAAATTTAAAATCTAGAAAAATAAGAAAGTGAAAACTTACCAAATGGGTGAAACGTCATCCAATACATGAGTCTGCCTTTATCTAAAGACAGTTAATGTGCAAGTGAGAAGTAATGGCAATTTATAGTCGACTACATCAACAGTTGAACTAAATGTCAAGTGATCTATGAACTAGTGAACAAAATAAAACCAACTCGTATAGTGTTAAACTGTATTAAACGATTACCTAATAGGTATACAATACGTCTGCTCAAAAACATCGTCTCAAAACTTGGAGTTTAGTTGCTGTCTACTGTTACAGTATCTATTAGTTTAGTTAAAACTTATCTAGACTTTTTTACCATAAAAAGCTTGATTGAAAACTAACGAATTAAAAATTTCAATAAAAATATTTTAGTACGATTAATGCGCCCATAACAAACACAGAACCAATTGAATCTCTCAAATGCAAAATATCTTTCTTTTAATAAAAATGATAATGCAAGAAAGTTTTGTGACTCAAGCTTCAAACATTGATACACGCTATCTAAACCTAATCTCTTATAGTCATAGTTACATATAAAACATTTATATAATAATCTGGTCAGTCAATCTCGAGCCCGCACCCGTTCTCGCCACAGCAGTGTCTCGTGCTACTATAGAACCGTCAGTGAATATTATCTAGAGAAAACTGGCTTGTCCACATTACACGAATGCGAGGTAGTCTCTACATCAGTGTGTCACAAAATCATGATGAATGCTGTGCCAAGAACTCCTATACCTGCTTATTCATATACATTCCAAATCATAAAACATTGCAATAGTCAGTGCATAATACTATGAATAAGTAGTGGAAACAACAAAACACAGTGATAACAAAGCCTATATAACTAGGAATAGTATAAATAAATATACACATTTAGATAATAGTTGCAGTATATATGAATATCACTTGATTACCGATACAATATACTAACACATCGCACGAGGAAATGTACGTTAGTGCTGCTAATGAAAATCATGTTGAATAGTGCAATGTTTGTAATGGTATCTTTGAAGCACTATTACTAGCAAAGGTAGAAACTACTGAAATCATGCTTTCTGAAACAATAGCTTCGATTAAGGTAAAGGCTACTTGCCGCAATGACACTGTTTACTCCACAATGGATACTTCTACGGTACTAGAATGAATTGGCACTCATGATACTAACATCACTCGGGTTATAATGATGATATAAAAAAGAAATTCAATGTTAAAATTATTCATCAACTATAACGCTACAAATACAACATTCAAATTTATAATTACGTATAACAATACAGTTCAAATATTAATGATCGATACACTTATAACGCACTGATCAACATATTGTCCGAAAAGATATGCAATAAATCATTGACATTGATTACGACAAATTTAATAATCCAATTTGTCTAAACAAACGTACCTTAATAAAGTCACTCAAACTGGGTATCAATATCGAACAAAATTAACAAATATAAAATGTTATACAATAAGTTTGGACTCTTGATTATAAAAATTAGAGTGGTTCGCTGAGAAGTCTAAATTTCTCAGTGCAAGCTCTTAACACTGCTGCTGATTCAAATTCTCGTCGGACTTCGGAGGTTCCGATGTCGCTGGTACTGGACTCTACGGTAAAACAAAATGCATTAATATCTATTCTATGGATATAATGGAAAAAACACGCAAATTAAAAGAAAATAACAATGGTTAAGAAACAAACGAAAAACCAAAACAAATCAAACGCGTTAATGAGAATAGCCAACCCTTCACACAATGCAACCCAATGAGGTACCTACTCAATAAAACGTGTACAAATATCCTGGCTGAAACAAAAATGAATGATTGCGATTTAGATGACCTTCACCGAGAAACCAAAAGTTAAAAAGCGAAAACAACAAAGATGCTAAAGGCCCGTGTAGTGGCTGGAAAGGGCCTCACCTCCTGTCGGGAATGTCCGTGGCCGTCGGGAACCGGGGACACTCCTGTCATCTGCTTGATGTACTCTTTGTCATCGAATATTTTGATGTCACCACCTCCAGGTTTATGCTTTACATTATCCATGGAGCCCACTTTACTTTGTGCTTTGAATTCCAATTTTTGGTTTTCGATCTGTTTCAAAGAAGTGAGTGTGCACATAAAATAAAAATACATACAATATAATATGGAGGTTCTGTAGATAGTTGAAAGAGAACATAAAATATTTTCTAGATGATTTAGATGTGATTAAAACATTGTCGCCAGCTGCACTGTCAGTCTATTATTATCACAAGAATGAATCGATGAAAAGTGAAACATTGCCAAGTAACAGACGGCGGCGCCACGCGGGTGTAAAGTCAACAATGATCGTTATAAGAAGAAAATTGTAACCTCACAAATGAATTAATCCTATCATAGGACGTAATGTAATTATGTCAAATAATAGCAGATATAAACAAGACACGATATGCTGCAGATCATTAGTATCTGCAGAACGCATGCAGATCACAATCAGTGCATATCATTTTATAACGTAATCATATCAGGCAGTGCCACTACGACTCAGCAGACAAACCAGAAACAGTGGTCTATTATGATTATAACATTTTATATATCTATAGTGCAATCCGTGTGCAAATCAATGTAGGTATGGTTCTACATACTGTTACTCATATTTGTAACGATTTCTAACAAAATAATCATAAATGTATGGCGGTAAGATTAGAAAGATATTCATGTAGTGGCTCATTTTGAATAAAATTAATTCTCTTCCACAAAAGTACTTCAGGCGTCAACATGTTTGCAAAGATTGATTTGTGATTCAGACGTGGTTTCCATTTCATGAGTCGTTGTTGACAAATAAAAGTCTTCACCAGTACCGTAAAATTCTTTCACTGGTTCGTTCGACGATGTTTCTCGTGATCACGCGTATTTTCATTTATAACAAAAGCTTATCTCTTAGGAATTTTCCTGTGGGTTACAATTTTGTTCCAATTACATTAATTGATTTTCAAGTGGACATGGCTAATTAAACAATGGAAAATTCTATTCGCCAATTGTATCTACGGAACCTCCAGGTATACATAAATATATACGGTCATATCAGTGCGGTTGCTAAGTAATAATTTCATAAACAAGTTGTGTATGAACGTGTACACATATATTTGTGTTTCATAGTACAATGCATAATCGTTATTGATTTCCATGGCGTGCTTGTCGATGATATTCGTGTAGGTCATGTGTAATGTAACAGTCGTACATTCCTTCACTACTTTATGTAACATCATCGTATTATTATTTAGGGTATTTTCGCATTCTGTGTAAAAATAAAACGTATAAGGTGTAACGACACTTATTCTACTATCATTCGCATTTCTCAATCCGGCAAGACTTATTTATGTTGTTTTGTTTTTATGTGGAAGACACAGTTATGTTTATATTGAAAGCAAGACACCTAGCGTGAAAAATTCAGCCGCAGCCCGTTCTAGAAATACCTTACGTAGACACTAGAACGTTTCTGTCAATTCATTTATGTCATGTATGGTACAAAAAATTTACCGCCCAACCAACCTTACTCCATAAAGAGTTGTAGGCAAAATGTTTATGAGATGCTCTCCATCGCGGTAACGCCCATTTAACATTCTAGAAAATAATAATGATACAATCCCATAATTACGCATGTAGATTTGTAGACATTGCATATCATACTTCGATCGTGTATGACGTAATAATGTGCATTGACGTCACCGCGTGAAAATTAAACCTATAAAATACATTTTACATAAAAATTGTGCAATAAAGTGAGTGTGTTCACACAAATTCAGATATTATTGATTTTTACTCACTGCTCTCGTTCCGTCTTTTGCAACTGTAGACTAAAGAAGAACATCATTATTTTCAATATTGTATTTAAACATACAATACAGACCTAATGACTTCGACTGTTCTATTTTTACATTGAGTGCGTCTATATTACGATTTGTGAACTGCACTAACATTTTTGCTCAATGATGATACTTGATCGTGTTGCCATCTTTTACGTCTAAGTGCTTTACCTAATATTTAAGCTCTACTCGAGTTACTTTTACCAGCTGTGCTGTCAAACTAGGCAGAAATAACATAATAGAAAGTAGTTACCTAATATGTCGCCTATAACCGCATCCCTATGACCTATTTATTGATATCTTTAAGAACCTGTAACTTCATAGTCATTTACCTTGATAGCACCACCTCCAGGCTTATGAGTGATGTTAACTGTCGAAGCAACTTTTGGTTTTGCTTTCTCCTTGAAATCCAATTTGACAGTTTCAATCTTCTTGTCACCGCCACCTGGTTTGTACGCAGTATTCTGTAGCGAGCCTACCTTCGATTTCGCGTTCCATTCCAATTTCGTGGATACAATCTGAAAAATGTAACGATATTATGTTAATCCTAATATTCAAAACTTCAAACGTTCAAGTTTCATGATGTTAAAGTTTTATTACCTTTTTAACCCCACCACTTGGAGTATAAGCATCATTTTTAGCAGCAATTTTAGGAGTTACGTTACCGAACTCTAATTTCCTGTTTTCAATCTTAACCTTTCCACCGCCAGGTTTGTACGTCGCGTTGTCTAATGAGCCAATTTTCGATTTCACCGCTTTAATGTTCGGGGACGGTGCATTGCCAACTTGCACTTTGTTCATTGGAACTTCTGAAATTTTATTTAAAATTATGTTATAACGTATGCCACGCAAATTAGTCGCCAGATCCCTTTACTATTCAACATTGTCCAATTTGTTTTTTTATGCTTAACTTACAATAGAAGACAGTATATGATTCAAAGGAAAGTAGCCAACTCATAAACATTAAAATTTAATACTGCGCATAGTTTGCTTCATTTTGTTTTGGCTCTCTGTATTAAAAATGGTAGTCATCGCTTAATATTCTTTATTAACCAATACAATGGAGCTATAATTGCAAAGAATAAAGGTTGTAAAGTACAATACGATGAAGGTTAGGGCCAAAAAAATGCAAAGAACATAAAAATAAAAGCATGAAAAACGTTGCCTCATCAAAAATACTTACTTTTCTTATCATTTGGAAGAGGATTTTCCGGTGTTTTAGCAGTAGCACTTTTGCTAGATGATCGTGATAGACTCGTTTTTAGGCTGTTGCTTGATTTCTCCTTCATGGGTAACTTACTCGGAATCTTTTTGTTCGGTGAACTGGGAGACCCATTGACATCCTTCAAAGAAATGAGAATCATAAATAAAGAGTTGAGCAGTATATAAAAAAATAATGATTTAAACGTGATACATACATTTCCCTGTGTAGATTCATCAACGCCGCTATCGTTATCGCCATCTAAAGAAAGGAAAAATGTAAATAAAATCATTACGTTAACTGCATGATAATAACATTAATCTATGTATTCAGATCTAACACGTTTGGCTCATTTTTGATCGAATAATTAGTCTTTTCTATATCTATATTACCTTTTGGTCGAGATTTAGGTGCAGAAGTTGTTTTACGTGGTGTTGATTTCTTCGAATCAACAGAAACAATAGGTGTATTGAGATCGTTTGGTTTCTTCGGAACTTGTAGCGGTGGCTTTGCATCCGGTAAAGGAGATTTTGACGGAGTCTTGTTCGGCGTTGGTACGGGCTTTACATCCCTGGTTGGCTCTACCCCTCTTGCTGGTTCAAATTTTGGTTCTGATTTGGGTGTTTTCGGACGCGTGGGTTCTGGTGTTACACTCTGTGATTTATTAGGTGGACCTGGGCTTAGTACTGGTTTCTGTTTAGGCTCCGGAGAATCATCACTGCGGGTTAACGATGGAGAGCGGTCAGAAAACTCTTCTTTTGGTTTAGCAGTTTCATTAACATTTCGTGGTACTGTCATATTGTTTTGCAAAATCACATCATCATCGTCATCTGATTTCTTTATTGGAGCTGAAGTTGGTAGAGCGCCGATAAAAGATTCTGTCATTTTAGAACCAGAAATGCGAGATTCGGGACGATCTGGAATTTCTTTCGTGCCGTCGTTTGAGGCCTCCGATCGAATGCTTTCTTTAGATTCACGTACATTTTCTTTGCTCTCAAGTTTTCCTTCTTGTATCAATCCAAGTCCCGGACTGCGACTGATAAATTCGTCTATTCTGCCTCCTATAGCACTGACAGACTTACGGCGGTCATCATCCGTCTTCAAAGGGCTAGGAGCTCCGGGAGCGGCTGCAATACTGTAGCTCCTACCTTTAGCCGCCGTAGGCCCTTCAATACCGTTTTCTGTTTTGTTGACATTTTGATTGTCACTTGAAATACTTTGGTTCTCCAGGTTGACTGGTTTATTCTGATAAGTATTGGATGGATCGAGACCCTTCAAAGAGCCTTGCGATGGTTGTCTTTGGAATACAGGCGCGGGTGCTCCGTTTTTCGGTGCACCGTTAGGCTGCTGCTGAGGTACCTGTGGCCTACCTCCGTCTGGTGTAGTTGCACTGCCAATCGGCGGCTGCCTCGGACCGAACTGTAAGTTGTTCGGAGGAGGAGCTCGTTGCAGTGGTTGTCCTGTCGGTGACTGTACCGGCCTAGGTCCTTGTTGGGGGGCAATAGATTGCGGACCAAAAGGTCGTAAGTTAGGAGGTACAGGCCGAACTTGTTGTGCTCCTGGAGGTCCAGCAGGGGCTGGGCCTCTTTGCAGTGGGGCGCCTACTCTTGGCGCAAATTGTGGAGGTGCGGTGACAGGTCCTCCAGGTTGGAACTGCGGTCTTGGTTGTGACGGTGGTCCTGCCGGTCTCGGAGACTGTGGTGGCAACGACGAACGTGAATCTACTCTATTAAGTGGACGTATCGGTGGTGGCTGAGACGAAACTGGAGAATCTTGACCAGTCAACCCGGAACTCAGAGGTCGGGTCTCCGTTGGGGCCTTTCAAAAATAAACAAGTATCTTTATTAGCTGAAAACAACTCCATAATGCCTACAGTCTATACTATTTTGCAGTTTTATGAACACGAAAGTTTTACTGAATAAGATTTTAATTTAGATATACATTACCAAAGTTTTAAACGTAAGTAGGCTACTTATTTCGTTCATATCGTGTTTATTATTTTGGTTAATCACGAAATAGAAAATTGTTTACTTGTACATGGAGACAGACACGATCGATGAAGTATACCTACTATAGAAGTGAACATTGTAATATCATGAATATTGCAAACACTCAATATTTTGCGAGTCTGGGGCAATAATTCAGAAAATGTAAAGAGATTGAACACGGTATCTGACGGGTGGGGGCGGAGACAACCGTGATGTCACCAGCCACCCCCTTACACTCGACCGAAATCATAACAAACTAGCTATGGGTTTTCAGAAAAACAAAATCTATCAAAACATTGAATTTAATATCTTTCTTTAAAAAATATACCTACATTTCCCGTCTGTTATGTCTGAAATTAACATAGTTGTTAATTCCTATTGATTTCGGACCTAACACAATACTGCATGAAATCTTCAATCCGACATGCCTTGAAATTGAATCAATCCTTCAATTATTTCAAGTATTCGTCTGCTATCAGATGTCATTTACATCAGCATTGTGCGCACGTGATAGATGATAACAATGACCGCATAAACTACGTATAGTATGTTACATGCATAATTGAGAAATGCAGTAGGTAAATGACTTATTTCCGTGTTCCCGTCCCCTGTTTGTGGATCCAGTGGAACCCAGTGAGTTAATCGAGCAACGCCCAATAGATACGAGTTGTCACGAACTCGGCTACTGGGTCAACGAGCTATTGCCGAGGAAAAAATATATACTGCACGTCCTCTGAGTTTCACTGAATAGTTTTGTAGAAAAAAAGGCAAAAGTTTGATAAATTCCTTCAACTGGGTGGAATTTTCGACAGTTCCATTCCATTCCACAGTTGTGGTATTTTCGCCTGTTAGTCGGAGCCGATGACAAACCGTTTATATAAAGGTAATTTCTGGTTAATGACTTGTTTACGAATTCACTTTATTACTGATATTTTAGCTGCCAAATAGTATTATCATGAAGCATACATTAGATACGAAATATCTATTCGTATCCGTCTGTAGCGAAAGCTACGCATGAAGAACCTACCTTCTTTCACAAAACTGACTTTAATCTTTAAAAGCGTCATCCTGTCTAGTCTCTGCGACATTTGAAAATATTTTTGTTACAGTTAGATACTTTGAACAGTCATCTGAATGACGATGACGTCAAGATGAGCGTCAGCGCTTGACATGTTACGCATAATCTATCGAATTGAATCCAAAGATCATATTTACATTTAAAACGAGTTTGCTCGTAGACGTGTTTATGAATAAGCAGTTATCTCATTTCTTTGAAATGACATTGAAAAGACGTAGAAGAAAATATAAAGTGACCCAATTTCTGAAAACTGAACAATCATGGATGAATACAAAACTTTGAAATTAGTTGAAAGAATGTGAGAAAGGACCGTATAACAACATCGCTTATAGAAAGACACAACTTCTAAATTTACTTTGAACGTTAAACGCATAGAAAAGCGGTGCTAATCCTAACTGAAATAGAAATACTACGTCACGCGAAATGACTTTTCTTATAAATGAAATAAGATAGAATTACATAGGCTTATATTCATTTAAAGATGTCATGTTGGTAGGTATATCTACTCAGTGTTCTGAGAGAGAGACGTTCTGACTTCTTTAAACGAAACCTCATTTCCATATGACAAAGGTGAATAAATTAATACAGTTCAAAATAGTTACTTAAAAGAATGCGCAGTCTTAACATGTCTGGTCTGTGACAAAAGGTAGACGTTTCGGATCGCGTGATTTTGCTATAATATTTTATAGCGCTCGTCAACGAATTCTCTTGAATTTACATGAAAATACTGTAAAATTTCGCGAATACTATAGGTAACTTCAGCGTAATATTGCATGGCAGTACCTCCACTGATTTATATTCATAAACACTTATATCTGTTTCTTGCAAATTACGTTGATATTCACGCAGAACAAGGCAACAAACTTTGCAAATCTCAAAAGAAAAAATTAGAAAAGTTTTCCGAAGTTAAAACGAATTCAATCTGCTCATTACGTTTTAGTGCCGCGATGTTCAATGCCGAAGTTTTCATGAGCTAGTCATTTTTGGGCAAGCTTAATAGTGGTATCGTTTAAGTAATCACGAAAATACGTGATTCGATTTATTACCTAATAAGCTAAAATGGCCCTTACTTTTTTGATTGGATGGGTTGAACGCTTCATGGTCATTTTTTTGCACCTTTTTCGCTGAGGAAAAACTGGCGTGAAACTAATGAATTAGTGAACCTTTCGCTAGTTATAACGACCTAGGTCAAAGTTTGTAATTAAACCGGAAAACTGGTTCATGTTCAGAACTTGATAATTTAGTTTTGATGATGCTATGAAGTGCATAGTGCAGCATGTAGTTCGGTGCTCTCGTGAGACCACGAGGCTTACCCTGTTAGCTTCCATACTGCTTAATAAAGATTAAAGTTTTACAATCTTCAAACTTTGACAGTAGTCTCTATGTCATATTTCTTCGGTCGACGAGGCGATCGCGTATTTGCGAAGTCTCCTTGAAACTATAAAAGATAATAAACATTTTATTAGGCATGAAGCCTTCACGCAGAACTGCCTGATGCTATAAAGGTGCCGTGGTGCCTTGCTGACGCATTGAACAGTGACAACTACACAATAATGTTCAAGTGTTATGGTGAAAGACAATCTAAGACCCTGTGACTTATGTAAGATTATTCCTATCGATGTGTCTCACTACTTTGCGACTTTATTACAACTGGATACGGTTCATATTAGTGCCAAGATACGTGAACGACTGTCAGATCGATTATAGGCGTTACGAGGTTTATGTACAATCGATAAGTAGACATTCAGCCTTACAGAAATACGTAGGAATATGTATGTAACTAAGTATATATGAGTTTACAAGTCGGAGAGAATTCTTATTATTACAATCTTTTAGGGTAAACCGACTCGTGCCAAGATGGTTGCTAAAGAATAAAATGTAAATACTAAACTGGCTATGAAGAAAAATATCATTAATCATTTTTAATTTTCAGAATCAATAAGCGTTTTTTACGTTCTGTCTTACCCATATGACAACGACCTTAGGACGTATACGTAGGTGACTGAGGAATACGTACGTAGGTACTTTAGTACTTATGTACGTGTCTCCTTACCACGTACAACGTCACATACTTGAATGACACTTACGAGCCATAATAAGCTGATGACTAACTTAGTCGCGTCTGTACAGTCAGCTTCACGATGATGTGGTTGCTGGTTACCCCACTTGAAATCATCTACGCTTTCAAGGAAGGTAACAATATCATGACGCTGCCTGTACATACGTCTGTGAATTTTTAAACAAAAGGAAAACCTATTCATGTTGGTCTAGCGAGCGTTCCGGCTCTGCACTGGCGATGGTGAATTTCCGAATTATCAGTGGTTTTTCCCAATAATATCTTTAAGACAAAGTCAGCCCTGAAATTCCAGTCTCAAAGAATGCCTTGTGCATCATGTGCCCAGAAAAAGATGGAAAGATGTAACTTGGCAAGTAAGTGACTTACCAAGTTAGTGAAGAGGCCAACAATAGGATTTTTTTTACATAATTTCGTAGATAGATTCGTCGTAGGCACGATTTCAGCTATGCTATTCTCTACTTGTAGGCTATACGCTACAACAAGCTCGTCGTCGAAACAAAGCCTTGAGATAGAGTCGCGAGTCCGCGATCGCGACACGTCGCTTTCAATATCTTAGTGAATACCAAACTGTTGTCTCGAAGCTGAGGCAGCGCAGCGCACAAGGGTGTATCCTAATGCGGGGGTAACATTAACGGGAAATTCCGTTAATTTTCGCGGTAATAGACTAACCGTTTTACCACAAGAAAGATAAACATCTGTTGAACCAAATAGATATAAAAGAACTAAGTATATAGTTTAATGTCTTTCTGTTGAACACTCTTATAAAAAAACTTTCAACGTCAAAACGACATTTCACGTCGATATAAGGGTCGTTTTACAGTTATACACAATGATGTTATAAAGAAACCGCCTACCACAAAAAGAAAAACATGCGTTGAACGTTTGTCTAAAAAAAGTGTGCTATACCCTTTTTTTATACAAGCGTTCAATGCATGTTTTTCTTTTTGTGGTAGGCGGTAAATGTTCGTACGAATGATAACTAACGGCATTTCCCGTTAATAAGAGAATAGTACTGCTGCTTTTGCCGAAACAAAAAATAAACTAATTACTATAATAAAAATAATAAGGCTAAGTGGGTAATAACAACTTTGTCCTCTTTACTTTTAATTGCTCCAATGACCTCTGGAAGCGCGGGTTATGCTAAATTTTTCTAATTGCTAATTGGCTGTGAACGAAGACATGGAAATTACGTTCTGCCGGGAACACAAGACAGAATGCAGATCGAAATATAGGAAGGATTGCACAATACCTTAATTATCCGGAGACGTCCTCGCGGCTGAGGAGCGGCTGTCGACTGGTAACTGGAGAGCTCTGACGTGAGGTGCGCGTGGTGAGTAACCGATTGGCCACGAGTTTCAACTGCGGCCGCTTTTTATGCGGTCTCTCTCGTACTAAAGCGAGAAGATATGCGCGAGGAAAGGATGGAGATAGGACCTTTCACAGCCAATCAGATTAGTCGTTCAATGACATGAAGTTATAGATAAAAGACCTAACCGTTCTTTCCGCGCAGCGTAACCATTCCCCCCGGGCTTGAAGGGATGCCTTCAAGAGTTGAAGGCGAAATTCGTGAAATTAAACTACAATTTAAACTATTATCTATACGTAAATATCAATGAAATCAAATAATTAATTACTAATGCTAACCTAACCTTGGATGACGAGAGCCGAATTTATTGGTTAGGCAATGGGCAAAGACGAACGACGGGACGCAAGTAGGATCCAGTCAATGTCTTAACTCGGGCGATGCGAGTGACTCCTGTGGAGTCAGGAAAAACTTCTTCCACGACACCCAAAGGCCAGTGAAGTGGGGGCGAATTATCTACTATGAGAATCACAACCGTACCGACAGTGACTGGATCGATCGGCGTGTTCCATTTACGACGCGATTGTAAAGTGTGAAGATATCCGCTTCTCCAGCGCTTCCAAAACGATTGTACTAATTGGTCTAACAATTTATGTCTCGAAACAATTGTTCTCTCGTCTATCTCCTCGGCAGGCAAGTATTTTAAAGGGGTGAGATTCAGAAAGTGCGCTGGAGTCAAAGCTAGTGGTTCTGAAGGATCACTAGAGAGTGTCCTACAAAGAGGTCTAGTATTCATTACTGATTCGACTTGAGTAAGAACGGTATTTAACTCTTCAAACGAAAGGATGGTATCACCTATTACACGGTATAAGTGAATCTTTAAACTTCTAATATTAGCCTCCCAATTACCGCCGAAATGACTAGCAGTCGGGGCATTAAGTGACCAATTTATGCGATTTTCAGCTAACATGTGACCAAATTCGGTGTTGTGATATTTCGAACAAAGGAAGTCGTGAAGTTCCGAAAGTTTACGCTTAGCGCCAATGTAATTTGTCCCGTTGTCCGAGTAAATCCTACTAACCGGGCCGCGCCTTGATAGGAATCGTTTGAAAGCACTCATAAAACTGACCGTACTAAGATCACCGGCTAGTTCGATATGTACCGCGCGTGTAGTCATGCAGACGAACAGACACACGTATGCCTTGGTAGAACGAATGCCTCGGCCGCGAGACATGGTAACCTTGAAGGGACCAGCGTAGTCCGTGCCCGTGTGAACGAACGGTTTAGTTGCTTGAACTACACGACAAGACCGATGATCTGCCATCTCAGGGAAACTTGGCTTGGGACGGAGACGAAAGCAGGGAAGACACTTATGAATCCTATTCCTAATTAAATTGCGTGCAGAAAGTATCCAATATCTTTGACGTAACAGTGACATCAGCAGGTCGGGACCCGCGTGGCAATTCAATTTATGATGGTATTCGACAAGCAAATTCAGAATAGGATCTTTTCTTGGGAGTAGAATTGGATATTTCGCTTCATAACCCAAATCTGAATTTCTTAAACGGCCTCCGACTCTAATGAGTCCGTCTTTGAGGAAAGGTTTCAAGTGCCGAAGAGAATGACTACAATCCTTGCCTTCTCTGAGTCTGGCAATTTCCTTTGAGAAATAGAAGCGTTGAATTTCACGTAGAATGAGTAGTTCAGCGAAATCGTAATCCGATGCTGACATGCGGTTATTAACCGGTAACAACTTAGCAAAACGACAAACGTAAATTACCACTCTAAGTAATTTACTCCAAGACGAGATACGATCGACTAAACAAAGAATAGAAGATCTTTCGTTAGGTGCAGCGACTAACAACGAATTTTTCTTCTCTTCAGGTGCTTCAGACACTGAGGAGGGATTGAAAGGAGCGACAGGCCATTGTGAAATGTCCAAGTGAGCCCACGGGGGTCCCCTGAACCAAAGCGGATGGTCTATAATTTGTGAGGGTGTGAGTCCGCGTGAAAGACAATCTGCTGGATTGTCCGCACCGGACACGTGATATAAATTTTGCGGTGACAAATCGCTTTGTATTTTCGAAACTCTGTTGGCTACAAAGGTATTCCAACGATGGGGCGACGAATGTACCCAACAGAGCGCGACCGTCGAATCCGAAAATGCGAATATGTCACGGAAAACTATTCGGTTTTGACAAGCGACCACGACATTTCTTATTAGCTGGGATAACACAAGAATAGCACAGAGCTCAAGACGAGCGAGAGAAACTACATTTTTGGGAGAGACCTTAGACTTAGCTGTTATCAAATTGACTGTATTGCCATCGCTATTGTGGACGTGGAAATAAATCACTCCCCCGTATGCTTTCTCGCTAGCGTCCGCGAAAGCTAAGAGTGTGACCACACTATCAGCGACAATACCAACGTGGCGTGGGATTTTTATGTTGCAGAGCAAAGGAAGCTCTTCCCTAAAGCGAGTCCACAGCCTGACTATATCTTCAGGTGGTGTCTCATCCCAGTCACAGTTGCATAGCCAAAGCTTCTTGATAAGAAGCTTGGCATGCAAGACGACAGGCGCGACAAATCCCATGACGTCCCATGTTTTAGCGATGCACGATAATATTGTACGCTTAGTACAAGTCTGAGTGGGAGTGTTTACTCTCATGGCGAAGTGATCTGACGTGGGCGACCAACACAAACCAAGTACTTTATGTTGGTCGGACCCGTCGAACTCCTTGTCAGCTGGCAGACGATGCGAAAGCGGGATAGAATTCAATACTACTTGCGAATTACTGGTCCACTTGACCAACTCGAATTGACCCGCCTTCATGAGACCAATCATCTCTGAAGCGGTAGAAATGCCCTGGGTTTCCGTGAGGACGGAATGGACAAAATCGTCCATGTACAATCCCGTGGCGACAATGGCTTTAGCCTGAGGGTACGAGTCACCCTCATCCTCCGCCAGCTGCTTAATAGTTCGCAGCGCGTGAAAGGGGCTAGATTTGAGTCCAAAAACGACACGATTGAACTCATAAACTTGCAAAGGTTCCTGCGGCGAAAACCGATACAAGATGCGTTGGAAACGCCGATCAGGTTCTCGGACTCCAATGCTGGGAAACATCTGACGAATGTCTGATGAAAGCGCGATCGAAAACAAACGAAAATTAACTATAATGTTAAACAAATTCCCTTGTAGGTTCTGTCCACCATACAAGAGGTCATTAAGCGAAACGCGGGTAGTAGTTTTACAACTACCATCGAGAACGACACGGAGTTTGGTTGTGACCTTATCATCTCGGATCACACCATGATGCGGAATGTAGTACGAAGGTTCCGAAGGATCAGGAATTGTAGGTGAAATATAGCCCTTCTCTAAATATTCTAGGATGACGTTGTCGTACGCGGCCTTTAAATTAGGAGAAGCTTGCATCTTCCTTTCCAAGCAGAGAAACCGGCGTTCACTTGCTTGACGTGAGTTGCCCAGGGATTCGACATCACCCTTGAAAGGCAAAGCGACTACGTATCGTCCGTCACTATTTCGAGTGGTAGTGCGGGCATAAAACTCCTCACATAATTTGTCATCTAGGCTGAGTACCGGGGGAACATTTACTTCTTCCAATTCCCAGAATTTCCGTATCGCTACGTCTAACGGCTCCGCGGTGCAACAATACGAAACGGTCGAATTGTCATCGATGAGAATCGGCGCCTTACCGACAATTACATAGCCGAGTACAGTTTGCAAGGCGATTGGAGACGCATGTGTAGGCTGACCTTGAACTCTGTTAGATAAGAGTAAGTGCGGGAAAGTCGAAGCACCGATCAATAATTGAATCGGATTTGAAGAAAAATATGTATCGTCTGCTAACTGTAAGTTTTTAAAATTATGCAAAAGCGAAACGTCAACCGTGGCAGTTGGCAAACGTTCAGTAATTTTATCTATTACGAATGACTCAATATTATAGTTTATATTACGATTGAAACGAGAATAAAATTTAATTTGTACGGAACCCTGTATTTGTTTACTAGCACCTCCTATGCCCCTGACGGTTGCACAGGCCGGTTTATTATTTATGTTCAAACCCAAAAGTTGACAACAATCCCGCGTGATAAAGTTACTTTGAGAAGCGCTGTCTAATATTGCGCGAACAATATGTTCTTTGCCAAAAGAATCTACTACAATAACTTGCGCGGTAGCAATCAATATGGTGGTTGGGCCCCGGTATAAGGAATTAATACGGGTTTCATCAGTCGCGCACAACGATACATCAGTCTGCTTCGTAAGTCTCTCAGCAGAGGGCGTGCGAGCGCCGGTCGACCTTGAACCGTGCGCGTCGCTCAATTTGTTGCCGAAGCACAACAAACTATGGTGTTTAGAGCTACATTTTTTACAAGTGGACTTTGACCCACAAGCGGACACACGATGTTTTGGACTTAAGCAATTAATGCATAAATTGTTTGATTTCACAAACTTAAATCTCTGATCGGGTTTATAACTATTAAATACTTTACACTTATATACGTGATCATGTTTCTCCTTACACAAAACACACGCGGTAGGTTCGTTCTCAGCTATACAGGTGTATGCATTAGTATGTTTGCGATTTGCAGGTGATTTATTGTTAGAGACCGTTGACGAAGTTCGTTCTAACACCTTTATATGCTCACGAACAAACTCAACTAATTCACTAAAAGATGGAATTTCGGAACTACTTGATTTTAATTGATGATTAGATTCGAATGCCCGTACAGTGTCTATGTCGAGTTTTTTAAGAGCGATATGCAATAAAATAAAATCAGCGTGGTCATGGACCTTTATGTTTTTAAACCCGGCTACCGACGTTGCGAATTTATCGAGAAATGATTCTAAAGTAGCCGGCGAACCTGACGAAATAGATTTAAATTCAAATAATTGGTCTAGATATGAAGTTGCCGATTGCCGTTTATCTTCATACCTTTCACAAAGTGAATCGAATATAAGAGGGTAATTATCAGCTGACGGAGTAATTCCTGCACATATCGAACGAGCTTTGCCTGTTAATTTTCCAATTAAATAATATAATTTCTCGCATGCTGTTAGCGAACTATTATTATGCACGGCATTTCGAAAACTGGCGATGAACAGCGGCCAATTTTTAATATCCCCATTAAATTCGGGTATTTCAATCGGGGGCAAGCGAGGAGATTTCTTACATTCACTAGGTGCCTGAACCTGCAATTTCTTCTCTGCCCGCTTCACCCTACCCAGTAAATCTTCGAATGAAGAAAGTGCCTGATAGTCGACGACATAATCAGGATTTAATTTAAGTTCATGAGCGATTATATCGTCCAGCGCACATTCAAAATCAGTACGCAACGAATCTATTGTTTCACAGTCACACAAGAACGATTCTTTATCGAATTCCTCCGAATCAATATTTTTCAATTTATCGCAAATACGTTGCATACGAGAAAATATTCGATCTCTTTTTCCTAACAATCGTTTAAGAGTAATATCTGTAGGCGCCATCTAGCAACCTTCTAATAACGATAATTAAATAAATATGTAACACGCGAAATACGTTGTGAAAGCGATGTGAGCGAATAATTTACCTAAGTGGGTATTTATTTTTACAATAATGCGTCGGTGATTGAGCGCGAAGCGGTAATTCAACGGTAATATTTTAAAATAATGCGGGATTAAGCGAAATAACCAGTTATAGCAACGATTACTAGCTGGTGTTACGAATATACAACGGTTTTACCGAGAATTTAACGATATACCCCACACCTGTCGGCGAGACAAGTGTTTGGTACAAAACTAATTAGAATACGAGTATTTTTCCGACTACGAATGGCGAATGGTTATCACTGATTTCAATAACTATCCAGGCTCGTTAGGACCAAATGGAAGCGCGGGTTATGCTAAATTTTTCTAATTGCTAATTGGCTGTGAACGAAGACATGGAAATTACGTTCTGCCGGGAACACAAGACAGAATGCAGATCGAAATATAGGAAGGATTGCACAATACCTTAATTATCCGGAGACGTCCTCGCGGCTGAGGAGCGGCTGTCGACTGGTAACTGGAGAGCTCTGACGTGAGGTGCGCGTGGTGAGTAACCGATTGGCCACGAGTTTCAACTGCGGCCGCTTTTTATGCGGTCTCTCTCGTACTAAAGCGAGAAGATATGCGCGAGGAAAGGATGGAGATAGGACCTTTCACAGCCAATCAGATTAGTCGTTCAATGACATGAAGTTATAGATAAAAGACCTAACCGTTCTTTCCGCGCAGCGTAACCAACCTCCAAAATCCTATTGTTTTAAGTGCACTTGTGACCAATCCCAGTTACAAATTGATCTTTCAAGTTGCATGACTAAGATATGAATGAGTTTAAACTGTTGAATCATTTTTCCTGAACCACTTATATGTATCGAGTATCTAAAGAAGGACATTAAATTATCTAGAAGCCTTATATAATGATACTAGCTGTGCCCACGACTTCGTTCGCGTGGAGGTCGGAACTCAACAATGTATTTTTTTAGTGCTTCTTTATTAACAATGTATCCCATTGTATCCCATCGTATCGTATCCCATCGTATCCCATCCCATCGTATCCCATCCCATTGTATCCCATCGTATCCCATCGTATCCCATCGTATCCCATCGTATCCCATCGTATCCCATCGTATCCCATCGTATCCCATCGTATCCCATCGTATCCCATCGTATCCCATCGTATCCCATCGTATCCCATCGTATCCCATCGTATCCCATCGTATCCCATCGTATCCCATCGTATCCCATCGTATCCCATCGTATCCCATCGTATCCCATCGTATCCCATCGTATCCCATCGTATCCCATCGTATCCCATCGTATCCCATCGTATCCCATCGTATCCCATCGTATCCCATCGTATCCCATCGTATCCCATCGTATCCCATCGTATCCCATCCTATCCCATCCTATCCCATCCTATCCCATCCTATCCCATCCTATCCCATCGTATCCCATCGTATCCCATCCTATCCCGTCCTATCCCGTCCTATCCCATCCTATCCCATCCTATCCCATCCTATCCCATCCTATCCCATCCTATCCCATCCTATCCCATCCTATCCCATCCTATCCCATCCTATCCCATCCTATCCCATCCTATCCCATCCTATCCCATCCTATCCCATCCTATCCCATCCTATCCCATCCTATCCCATCCTATCCCATCCTATCCCATCCTATCCCATCCTATCCCATCCTATCCCATCCTATCCCATCCTATCCCATCCTATCCCATCCTATCCCATCCTATCCCATCCTATCCCATCCTATCCCATCCTATCCCATCCTATCCCATCCTATCCCATCCTATCCCATCCTATCCCATCCTATCCCATCCTATCCCATCCTATCCCATCCTATCCCATCCTATCCCATCCTATCCCATCCTATCCCATCCTATCCCATCCTATCCCATCCTATCCCATCCTATCCCATCCTATCCCATCCTATCCCATCCTATCCCATCCTATCCCATCCTATCCCATCCTATCCCATCCTATCCCATCCTATCCCATCCTATCCCATCCTATCCCATCCTATCCCATCCTATCCCATCCTATCCCATCCTATCCCATCCTATCCCATCCTATCCCATCCTATCCCATCCTATCCCATCCTATCCCATCCTATCCCATCCTATCCCATCCTATCCTATCCCATCCTATCCCATCCTATCCCATCCTATCCCATCCTATAATATTAGGTTATTATTAGGATTAATATTGTGTTAATGAAAATACCTTCGCAAGTAATGCATTACTTTAAAATCAAATATGATTTCCATAAAAAAGGTTATAATGACTTAACCTTAAAAGATAAATGTATGCTCTCGCGGACTTTATTTTAGAACTTTTTATCAGGAATAATTCCGTAGTACATTATTTTTGCGTATCCTTAACCGTTTACGCAGCGCACGCAACGGAAGCTCTCGAAATGGAATCCATTTTCCCGATTTTGATACATTTCTCTTTACTGCTCCGCTCCTATTGGTGATAGCGTGATGTTATATAGCCTATAGCCTTCCTCGATAAATGGTCTATTCAACACAAAAAGAATTTTTCAATTCGAACCAGTAGTTCCTGAGATTAGCGCGTTCAAACAAACAAACAAACAAACAAACTCTTCAGCTTTATAATATTATAGTATAGAAGTATAGATTAGTATGAATATTTAATTTATGGAAATGCTTCATGAATCATCCGATACCCGTTTCTTTCTGTCAATAGTGGAGCATATTGTTAAATGCGTAAATATTTACATTTTAAATGACTGAATATTAAATTGATGAAGATCGCAGGTATACGGAATTGGTTATTACAAAATCATTTTCTTTATTTAACAATTTATCTTTCTATCTTACACTAGGGCCACAATGACGGGAATACGTCATAAAGACTATTATGGCGAAAATCAACGGCAAAAGCCGTTAGTGTGGCCAGAGAAGTTTTTGAAGAATTCAATGAAATATTTTTGCTTCCAAATCAAATCATTTATTTGCTTGAATATGGCTTATACATCAGATGACATTATGTCATCGTTTTAAATAAGGTTTTTATAAACATGCTCAACAAAAGGACTGAAACAAAAGAAGAAAAAAATGAATAGCAATACGACTTCTACCTACAGCTCATAATGAAAATGAACACAGTGTTAATAATAGCCCTGGCTATGGCTATATGGCAAAGTGGGTAGGTACTAGCAGTATAAAATGGTCATTGTCTTAAAACAACATTGTCGGAAATTCTACATATACAACGTGTTTTTTTTGATTTCCCATAACTCTAGGGTATGAATGAGGGCATATAATAGAATCAATTGGCATAAGAATTATTTTTCAATCGTGTAATTTTTTTTGTTTTCATTTTTCATACAAAATAATTCGGCAGAGTCACAATATTTAATGTAAAACACCCTTACGTGAAATGTGACAACGTCGCATTTTCTTAGCTTTAATATGAATGATTAGTTTGAAGAAAAATGAATTAACTCGGATTTATCAATGAAAGTTAGAGTAAGATACGCACATCGAGAGTCCGTTGTCCTGAAGCAGGAACCTACTCAATAGTTCTATCTTATTTACGCAAAGCGACAAGCACCAATGAGAGAGTGAAATATCCGAATCATAACAGCTACACCTCACCGACTTGCCTAAACATAAACACACAACATTGTTGCAACGTACTTGTAATCGGACGCCGCGAGCTAGGGTATGTTCTGTTGTCATCTTTGTAATGTTATCGATGTCGATTAAATCCAGAATTTATTTTTGCTTTTTAAATACTCCGATTGATTTAACGGACATATTGAAGTATTAAACAAAGATTACGATTTCTCTAATCCAGTAGAATAGCGATTAATACAAAATTCGCTCAAAGTAATAATAACCTTAAGACAGTTTACAAAAAACTAAATTTCAACTTTAGCCATAAGTTACCCTTTGTAGGTACGAAAACGTAATCAATAAAGATTTACCTATTTTAATGTGATTTCAATTTTGCTTAGTAATTTTTCTTCAATCCACTTGAGATTTCATCGATAACGAGTAAGTGCTTTCTCTTCACTAGTTTACCTTGCAATGCTGTGAAGAACGGCAACGTCGTAAAAGTAATGATTCGTCATATTGGTGACAATTTTTGATGTAATTTAATTATGATTGATGATATCTTCGAAACTATGCATTTTTGGACCACATGATGTTAGAGTTTTTGTATTATTTTTACGTCTAGAATATAACCCCAAAGTTATGGAAAATCAAAAAAAACACCCTGTATACTGTACAAAGTACCTAATGACGATTGTGACACAAATATCCATTTTCCAAACTGGGTCTAACGTCATACAGTGGAAGAATCTATTAATACATTGTAAATAAAACGCTGGTTATTCTTATAATAAACAAATTCCAGTTATTTTGGACATTTCCATCGACGATGGACGTCATCAACGTCAATCATAGCTGATATGAATTTCACACGTTTGCTAAAGGAAAGACCATTGATATGATAGCTCTGACAAGTGATAGATAAGTAAATAGATATTTAATTATCAAGTGTCAGTCAAGTAGAAGCAAACAAAGGTGTTTGTGCATGTATGTTGATGTTTGCAAGTGTAACCGCACACCCACCGTATCTGACCATACCTGTATTTGTAACCTTCAGGAAAAATACTAAGCGGATAGAGGAAAAACATTTTGTCAAATAGAAACTTACATAATAGTCTCTGTGCACTAACTTTTTTGTAATGTGGTCTTCTAAAGAATAGAATTGTAAAATCATGCTTACTAATTAATACGTCAGTGGTTTTTCACACCAAACAAAACATAAAGCCAGATTTTCTGGCATTACAAATTACAGTCGGATTACACTGACAAATATCATTACAAGATTATCCTCAGGGAACGTCAGCATTATACAAATGCAAATATCTGGCAACAAATTCAGTAATAGTATATGGAAAGAAAAATGAAAGAAACTTTACCAGCCCACTCAAAACGCAATATTTTTATACTTTTATTCATTGCGCTCAAAATAAATGCTGAACTGTAAAAAAATACTAATACCTATCCACGCAACTGGATCTTCGAGCCAAATGCTCGTAAATAAACTATCTTCGGTATGAGTTAGCATCATCATGGGCACGCAGTGTACACGTGGAGGGCCAGTGGGTGGGAAGTGTTGGGCCATGCTCGGCCATGGCGTCACACCGAAATACTCTGTCACTGAGGCACTCCCTTGGGAGGGCCCGACCTTGGTAGGTACCGATGATTACGCTTTCCCATCTACCAATTACCCTTTGTTCTTTTAAATTGAAGGTAACCTGACGTCGTCTAGGTAGAGTACCGCGTACCCCGCACTAGGTAATGCGTATGAGGTTTGCGTGTTAGCTATTTAAATATTATATTAACTAAATTAAATAAGCTTCTTGTTTAATTACTGCCAAGTATTTCTATTTTACACGCGATAGAATACACGTAGTTTAGTTGGAAATAGCAGTATTTTTTATTCATTTTTTATTTATTACGTCTGGCTACACAAGGAAAATTTAGCTATGTATAGATACGAGTAGATGAAGTAAAAATGGCAGAAATAATTATGAATAACACGACTTACTAAGAAGATAAAATGCTTTAATCGCTGTCTTTTGGCAATAAAGAGGCTGGTTTTAGGGGTAGCATAATGATGTTATTAGCACAGGTGGATACCTCCCCCTTCTAATCAATGGCCTTCTACATCCTGAGATGGTCTTAATGGAATTTGATTGCCTAAGGTTTTACGTTCCAGACGTTATTTCATTATGAAAACCTAAAACATTTTTGAGGGGAAAACTTCAATTTTCTTGAGTTCCAAGTCCTGTTTCTATAGTGAATGAATTGAAAACAAATCCTTGATCGAGTTGAAAGGGGAATTTAAATAACTCTCACAAAAACCCTCAGGGAAACCTAAGAAATAAAAAACTGGTACTTTTAAAGAAATCATAAAAGAGGCCCAAAGTAAGCCTTCAACAACGTCAAATTAATAAAGGCAATGAAAACAGAGTCGTGAATAATGTTACAGAAAATCTTGAAGTAAATGAAGACGAGGGAATTATTAAATACTTCAAAATTAGCCTAGAAAAGACGAAAAATAAAGTCGTAATTTGAGAAAATTCTTATTTTGCGGAGGGTTGAGACAATGTAAAAAGGAACCAAGAAATAAACGAAAATAGCGATGAATAAGCTATAGACGTAAATGAAATTCGGATTCAATTGTTGTCGGCGTCCGTCTCATTGTATGCAGCGAAACGTGAAAAGGACAAAGAGACAAAGTGAGAATTACTCATCAATACAGTTATCCAGAACATCAGTACTTTCATTAGTGAACTATTTCCCACTATTGAAATTAAACATGATGCGCTCCAGTTCATATGTATTTTCTTTTGTGTTTTGCACAGAAAACTGCATGATTGTGGTAAGAAAAATAGCATTTAAGGAAATCTATCAATCGTTGAATATCATCATCAGCCTATAAATGTTCCCACTGCTGGGACACAGGCCTCCTCTCTGTGAGAAGGAGTGGGCCGTAATCCACCACGCGGGCCCAGTGCGGATTGGTAGATGTCACATGTCTTCGAATTTTTGGTTCTAGGACATGCCGGTTTCCTCACGATGTTTTCCTTCACCGTTTTGAGAGCAGTGGTGTTGAAATAAATTACACAAAGTAATGCGCCTGTGACGGGGTTCGAACCCACGACCTACAACTCGTAAGTCGAGGCCGATACCACTGGGCCACCACTGCTCCAGTTGTATCGTTGAATATAGTCTGGTTAAATAGGGTACCCTAGATGGGTCTAGGGTACCAGATTTTATTTTCCCCGATGTCCGACCCAAGACCCAACCTCCTTTCCCGCCCAACCACTTCACAGCTAAGAAAATATACACCAAAAAAATAGACCTAAAGCCTCGAGCAAACACACACGATTAATCGCGCGGGGCGACTTGTCGCGGTCCATTCGAGTACATTTAGAGTGGAAATTAGCTTGGCTCGTTGTCGCAGCGCGATTAATCGCGTGTGTCTGTTCGAGCCTTTAGGGTGGTTTTGGGGCAGTAAGGAGTCCGACAATCTCTTCGATTTTTCAAAAAAACCCACTTTGAATAGCCACGCGCCTATGTCGAAATCTTCTCAATAAAATTATTATTAATTTATTATCATCTAATCATATTGAAATTTATATGTTTCATATTTGGAACTCTCAAAAAACCAGATTCACATACAAATTAGCAACAAATTAACTTGAGGGGAATTTTCATGATTTTTCCATTCATATAGATAATTTGGTATTACATCAACGGTGATATCATTGTAAACGATTAGGTACAATGAAAGTTCCGTCATTAAACAAGATTAAATTATTATGGTTAATCTCTCTTGGGAAATACGTTTATTTTTTCACTATTATCAGTAGTATAATTGTGATAATCTGTCGGTTGTCTAATTTATTGGCATCAAAGGACACGCCCGGGCACGTGTAAAATTTTCACAAAAGACTTAAAACTAAAAAAAGAATAACAAAACACAAACCACGACCGTGACATAGTTCCATCAAGCCGATTCAACTTAGTATTTTTATTATCTTTATCATAAATACGAACGCGACTGATGAAGCCGATTAAGTTGAATTTACGAGAGTATATTTACGGAAAACGTATCGTCAACATCAACATCTAAGGTACCTGAATAATGGTCATGAAAAAACAACCGTAAACCCTCCGTATTCTACTAATATTCTTCACTTGAAATTCAGTAGCATGTTTAAAATAGCGTTTGCAATTCATTAAATACTTGTATCAGCTGTTTCCACAATGTTCTGATTCTGATTGAAAGGGCCAATCAGAATCGTGTTACACAAAGGCACGGCAATGACGTTAAAAAATATTTCCTTGTATGAGACATTGTTTTAAAATTGTCCTGGATAAGAACGCATTACTAATAAAATGTGACTGCATAGCGTTTGTTCATCTGCAGACGTATTGATTGTATGAAGGTAAGACCGGAGCGAACCCGCGTTGCCGTCATAACATCGCGTCAGTGTCCAAGTGACGTGGTCTTACATAGAGAGTCTTGCCAAATGTGAGTCAGTGGCGATATAAAACCGCGCGGCCAATGTAAGCACGGCACATTTAGTATAAAACCACCGGCCCACGCTGTGCTCCGATAAAACTTATTAAAAATCATTAATGTTTGTAAACGGTGAACGTCTTATCACTTCACAACTTGAAAGGATCAGTTTAAACATAGACAGTAAGTATTTCAACCAAGTGCTTATTGTTTTGTGCAGTTAATCAGTGATTTGTGTTTACCATGAAAAATAAGTGTGGAAAATCTTTTCATGAGTTTGTGATTAATACTCGTACTAAGAATTTTCCTCAACTGTGAATCGAATTAATCTCTTCAGAAAAATAGCAGCTGTATTTCAGTAACACGATAGCTTATGAGTTTGTTTTGTTGTTTTCAGGAAACATGCAGCCGAAATCTGACAGACCACCAGTGGGGCCTACCAGCCAGCCACCTCAACTACATCTGACTCCATCGGGTGGTGGACAGAAGCGAGCTGATGGCTCACCACAGACTACGGGCAATCCTTGGCTGCTGAAGCCTCAGCATGAGATCCCGCCCACGCCACCACCACAAGCCAACCCCCAGCCTCTCGAATTCTTCCCACAAAGAATAGGGTAGATTCGCATCATGGACTCTCGAATAAAAATATTGAAATATAAATGGCAAGTTGCCATTTTGTCGTTCTGGCTTTTCAGTAAAGTGGATTAAAAATACGCCTCGTTACGTTAAGCAGAATCTACGTAAATGTCCGAGACAAACTGAGGGAGACTTCAGTGGGGCATAACGTGAAGTGCGTCAGTGGCAAGTGTGGTCAACCTACGATCTAGCGATAAGTTTTATTATTTGATAATTGTGATAATTTGTGGAAAACCGCACGACAACGTAACATTTCCGTGATAAGTATGGACATGTTTAAAGTGAACTTTATTTTTATTTGGAACTGTGTTTTAGTCGCAGTGAGAGCAATACCTATTTAACATTTATCTTTGAATTAAGGGATATTGTTATGCATTTTATCATTTATTGTGATATAAAATTCCATTAACATCACATGCTTATTGTTAAACTAAATTAAGTAAGTGACATCAAAAGCAATAAAATGAAATACATAAATATTAATTAAGTAGATAACTTGTGTTTGTTTTTCACCAAATGTCTTAAACAGACTAAACATCGAATATGGCTTACGGTCATTTGTTTGATCAGTACCCTGAGCACGAGTTTTCACTCTTTTACTTTACAGCGTTTTTCCAGTATTTACAGCGTTTCTTGTATGAAAAAATGGAACAGCGCCTCTGGTGTGCGAAGTAGGAACTAATTTTTTCCTTGAAAATTGTCAATTTGAAGTTGTCAAAGTTCCAGTTTACTTTACGTCTCAAATACTGAAAACTCGTGCTCAGGGTACAGTAATTAAGTAAAGTATGTAACTAGTCCTTAAGTAAAACTGATAGTTCAATTGTACTTATAAGACATTTTAGGGGATGACTACTCGCTTAGTAAACAGCTACAGGAAAAACTGTAACAAAAAAATACAGGAAAAATATCTCAAATACACAGATACCTTTTTAAATATTTCAGAGCGGGTCAGAGCCCATTCGTCCCCTAAAATTCGTACCCCAGCATAAAAGTTGTGGATTCGGCCCCTATATAGGTGCCCATTGGTCTCCTGGCAGGGGACCAATTAATATTTTAATAAAAAATATTATTTTTAAGGTACCCATTCGTCCCCTCTAATATATATACAATATAAGTTAAAGATTCGGCACCTATTCAGGTGCCTATTGGTCCCCTGAGATAAAATTAGCTATATTTTACATAAGAAGCGGTTAACATAGTACACTTGTGAACAGTTTATTAAAGGAATTATATTAATAAATCATAACAGATCATTGAAAAAAGAGCTATGATGAATCCGTCATGATAATAATATAACCTGTCGATAGGCTTACGATGTAAAATTGTCTCTCTACGAATGGCTTTTAAAAAAAACGGGCTACAAAAATAATAGATAAGGTGTTTGTTTGTATGTTATGGCTGCCCATTGGTGGTGGTGGTGGTGGTGACATAAATATTGGTTCTTAAAAGTGACTGCGAATACGAGACTGTTCAATGTGTCTTTGGTCTTTTATTAAATGAAGTTCGCCTAACGAAATAAACAATACTGTTAATATTATAATAATAATATTTTTGACATATAATTGAATCGAATTATCTCATTTGAATCCTGGAATATGATTAGTATTATTTTTGATGGTAATTCACTTTATATGGTTCACACTTTTATATATTTTTTTCAGAGTTAACGATATTGTATTACCTACCTGTTTATAATGATAATAAAAAATAACCTTTATATATACTACTACTATGCTACATTTAAAAACTAAAATTAAAAGTAAAATATTTACAAAAATGACTATATTAAAAATTTATGGTGGAATACTAGTCATATTTTGACTAAAAAGTCAAAACTAAATTATTTACTCCTAAATATGTATAGCAACTTTTTATCCGCAATTATTATTTTACCATATTAATGGATGTTATTATGTTCTTGTATTCTAAGTGTTTCGTTTTAAATCAATGTGGAGTCGTTGTCACCCTTTTTAACCGACTTAAAAAAAAGTAGGTTCTCAGTTCGACCTGTATGTATGTATGTTTGGCTGAACGGATTTTGTTGCGGTTTTCAGCAGTGTTCATTACATTCTGGAGAAGGTTTTAGTATATAACACCCGTGACGTTGCTCGCGTGGATTCGTTTTTGCTTACTTGGATTGTAGATTTTCAGTGACCATTGCATGTTTTTGTTTTTCCGCGATTATCTCGCGTTTGGCTAAACCGATTTTGATGGGGTTTTCAGAAAAGTGTTCGTTACATTCTGGGGAAGGTTTTAATATATAACAATAATGGACATCTCGTGAAATTGCCCGCATAGATCCGTTTTTATTGCTTTTATTATGAGAAGATTTTTGTTGAATATCTAAATTAAAAAGGGAAAAATAAATAACTTTTGAAAAAAAGGGAACCGACTTCAAAACCAAACACAAAAAAATAAAAAACAAAGCCACCGACTTCCGAAAGAAAAGTTATTTTACAGTTTTTTTTGTGTTTGGTTTTGAAGTCGGTTCCCTTTTTTTCAAAAAGTTTTTTTAATGTACAAAAATAATGAACGTTCTAACATTAATTCTGTTTTGCTAACATTAATTATTTATTTTACCCTTTTCTGCGCGACTGTACCAGGACTACCAAGCTGCAGTATACACATGTACATGTACTTATATTAGAAGAATGAATAAAAATTAATATTATTCAGGGGACGAATGGGCCCCTCAAAAGTTCCAGGGGACGAGTGGGCACAGGGTGCGAATCTTAGGGGACGAATGGGCTCTGACCCTTCAGAGCTGGGTTCTTGGTAAAAGTCGTTAATATTCACGAGTAGTATCACCCTTTATATTTGAAACTTTTATTTACACTTTGAAACACTTTTGCTATAAACCTAGCACCATTTTTTTCTGAAAGGTTAAGCAGAAGTGTCGTAAAGTGATCGGAAATATTATTGTAAGTACCTATTTACATAGTTTTCAGTAGAGTGCATTGACGTCAATGATTGCGTGTTTACTTTTTATGCGGTAATATAATTTGAGCCGAAGATTAAGTACTTTATTACTTACCTACCTTCTTGAATCTACATACAAACATGTAAAGGTAGGTACGTATTTTTTATACAATACATACAGATAATAATTAAGCAGGTAGAGGCGGTTAATAGTTCATTAACCTTTGACTTACAAGTGACAATGAACTCTATGGGATTATTATAATTGACCGACTGTCGAACTCAAAACATTAACACTGAGGGGTGGATATTGCTTTGCTACACACGCTTTCAATTGGGGGAAGTCTTAATTTTCTTTTTAATTTTGCCCTATACTAGGAATTTTCCTTTCTATAGTGGGTGCGTTTACAAACATTTTAGCTGGCATAAACAAACAGCTAGCCCAAGTCAGGACATGGTTCTGTAAGGATAAACATTGAACGAAACTTGCCGGTCGGCACGAAAGAAATGTAAGTTGAACCCCAATGTCTAGTAATTCTGCGGGTCGACTTTATAGGCACAATATGCCGGCGGCAAAGTCTATGGACAGCGGGTTTTTCCTTGGGTTATACTATCCCATTGTCATCCCTTGATGCAATATAACATTGCTAGACATGCGGCTGGGGCGTGCCACCGACATAGCTTGTGGGAGACTTAGGCCCGGCGCCCACTATCGGCATCGGCACGGCTGAGGATTTTAGATGATAAAAAACTTTTTCAAAAAAAATGTAACCGCTTTCAAAAACAACCACAAAAAAGGGTAAAATAACCTACATAATAACTTTTGTTTCGGAAGTCGGTGGGTTTGTTTTTTTTATTTAATTGTCTTTTTAACCAACTTCAAAAAGGAGGAGGTTATCAATTCGACGGAACAAAAAAAGAATTTTGAAAATCGGTCCACAATTGGCGGAGTAATCGCGTAACAAACACACAAAAAAAAAACATAACGTCGCTCGTCGAATTGATAACCTCCTCCATTTTGAAGTCGGTTAAAAAGCATTATACATTAACTTCATGGCAATAAAGTAGAAATTGCCGATGCAGTCGCCTCAAGCATACCGAAGCGCTATTTTTGTTACTACGATCATATATCATGGAAATTTCTACTTTATTGCCATGACGTTAATGTATAATGCTTATTAAAACCTAAAATCCTCAGCCGTGCCAATGCCGATACTGGGCGCCGGGCCTTATTGTTCAACACATACTGCCCGAGCCAATGTCTCTAACATTTTTATACTATGCACCACGCCTGCACTTTTCGGTGTCGGAACTGTCCTAACGGGAAACCGTGACCCTAGAACTTAAAGGGCAATAGAAGGAAGACGGTGGATTTTAGTCAGTACCAGTCTGACAGTCTCTTCCGGGGCACCTAGGGCGGGAGGACTTATTTGATGAATTTACCAAGTTAAAATAAAAGCCTTTTGAACTGTCAAGGAGTCTATTAGTTAGAAAGATGGAGGTAGTTGTCTATTCCAAAGAGTAATTGTAGGTTTTTTGACCACAGTGGAATTTGAACCCTGAAATCAATAAACCTAATTTCGAATGCAGACAATGCGATGACTCTTAAAACAATATTTGATTCGGATATAACGGCTTTATGCTCTATAATCTACTTGGTAACCCCTCTGAGTCATCGGCTCACGGTGATGACTCATACATGACGTTTTTTAATGGACACTTTTCCCAAAATTGTGAATCAGGCACTTGAATACTTGCGTATTTAATGCTCAATTACGTACATAATAATTAGACATGGTTCATTCTTACCACAAAGACATTAAATTAATAAAATTGTAGCTAGGTAGGTACCTAGAAAATATATTACTGTTTTATAAAATAAAATAATCAGTTGCTGGGTTTTTTGTCGGTCGTTGAGAAACAAATGGCAATCAGCGGTGAGCGTCAGAGAGGCGGGGGAACTGCCAAATGGACCAATTGTACGCATGTGTCCCTACATCACTTGAGGTTGATTGACGTTTTCCCGAAATTAACGCTCGGAGTTGCTCCTTGTAGTTAAATGTTCGAAATACGGTTGTTGAACTTTCAAGTCCAGAAATATAAAATTGGTGGAACAGTCTTACGTAATGTCTACTTTATTTTCTCATCACAATATTTGCTCAATTGTTTGACAATTTTATTCATATTTGTTCCAATCAAAAATTGCAACCAATCAAGCTATACGCATTTTACACATTACCTATAACGGCTTCATATTGTACAGACGCCAGCACATCAAGCTACCACAATCTGCCAAATTTCTTCAATAGATTTTCAACCTTATCACAATAGTGGAAGGCTAATGTTCGATTGGTAAAATCTGACAGTTTCGGGTAGGTTGACCTGCTGGCGTCTGTACCTATTTTAGAACTAAATATTAATCAGTTTACTTTGGTTAGATTAAACAATAAAATACAATTTTATTAAGGAAAATAATGTAATATTACGCTGTGGGAAACTAGTGTCCGAGCTAGGCACATAGTCTGTATTTCAGGACACCAGGATCCAACCTCATTTCATAAATTACGTATTCATGTAAACAAAGTAAAATGTTTTGATTGTTTATTATCGCCACTTATAATAATCTACCATCAAATCAACAAGACAGTTCACAGTAAAGACACCGATGCAATTTCCCAGTATCCTTACTGCGACGTCAAAGATCAAACAGGACCCCGCCAATAAATGTTCCTATCAGGCAAATCAACAAGCTAGCCTTCGGAATCAATCGCCTTAATTGAAGTTAATATCTTATCAGATAATTAGTGCAATTGTCGAGGGAAAACATTAATTGCTTTGATAGAAATGACGTCGTAAAAACGTCTTGAAATGTTCCTGCTAGAAATGCAAGTGGTGATTCAATTGAAAAGCCTTTAGCAGTGCCTTTTATGCATTTAGTAATAACGAATTTACAGCACGAGTAAAAAAAACGGTTCGTCGCGTAATCGGATCATAATAGGTAATTCGATTTACCCGTTCCGTTTCTCCGTTTCGGCTGCACAAACATGGGAGTGACAACACTAAGCGGCGCTTTACTATTAAAACTACATCAATAAATAATTAGTGTGGCCACGATCGATATTTAGAAAGTATCTAGATATTGAATAACTACTTGGTACACGACGTTAAGTGTATTATTGAATACTGGAACGTTCGTGGTGCAATCGCGGGAAGCCATGGCAGTGCTCACTTGTTTTTCAGCCTTATTTAAGACTTACCTCGCCGGAGACGCTCAGAAAACACTTTAATTTACTTAAGAATAAGATTCAGATACTTTGTGATTAGATTTAGGGCTCCAAGTAAGGGGGTGCGTTCCGCAATGGACGCCGGCAAAACCTGAAGTGTCGTGATACGTGCGGCCTCTATCGGCAACCAAAGAATGTGAAGACTGCCTAAATGTTCAGAGAGGGCATGGGACAAAAAAAAAAGGTTTTATTACAATGAATCTAAAATTCAAACATGTATAATTTTTCGTTCAGGGATCTTTGTAAACTAAAGATGAGTCTGCCTTTTTAAACGCATACATAATCATAATTAATTAGTAATTGAATATAATACAAAGGCTGCTTTATTAATTTTCCGCTCATACGCGACAGTGAAAACATGAATAAGTGAAAAGCCATTATTTAAAATAGAATACAGGTCTAATCGTTCGTAGTTCTAGTGAAAAGGCGTCCTGCGCCCTGAAAATTGTGCGCGCGCAACCTCCACCGGCCAATTCCCTACCGGGGAACACTATTAAAGATTACTACAACCTTCATTCAGAACCAAATACATGCGTCCCTCTCATATTCATTAAGTTTGAGGGGGATGAGAGATAAATTTCGTATTTGTTTCGAAGGAATGTAATAGGCACCCCGGCTTGTGGCTCTAGACGGCATGTTTATTTTTTCCAGCTACAATTTACATGAATCGTATCAGAAAATTGAAATGGAATCGTAATACCAAATGGACAAATCAATAAAGATACAATCTTTTGTGTATTAGTAACCCAATTATCATGTGTTGTACAAATGGTATGATAAATTGATAACACATTTCCTGAAATAAGACGTAATTTGCATTATCTAATTAAATGATTGCGAATAAAACTATGATAGCGCGCTTATCATAGACGTTAATAGGGATTATTCCTTTGCTATTTACATTGAGCCTTTCATTACAAAGAGCATTTCATAAACGATAAAAAAATGAGCCAAACGTAGTTTTGAAGATTATTCTGAACCATACTCCCATGTGTTGTTTACCTGAAACAATACAAAATCATTTGTTAAAATCAAAATCTAGACTCTTAAATCAAAAAATACTGGACAAACCAGTTACTTATACATTTACGTATTTCAGAGGTATAATTTCCTCTATAGGTAATACATTAAATTACTTACTAATAAGTAAGTACTTGTTTAGAAAATTATAGAACGATTATTTGGAACAAAGACAAATAGGAAACCCACAAAATACCCCAGAGATGTTGGCAGAGCGTGGGTACGACATTCGTCTGTATAACAAACAAGTCATTGACCTACTCATTTGGACTGGTTAAAGAAACGCTAATGAAGGTTAAAGAATATTACTAAGAACTAGAATAAATGCGATAGTCTCTGAAGATGGATGTCTGAAGTTTTGCAGGCACACAGATAAAATAACACAATTTTTTTTTTATAAATAGGTTCGCGTTTGACCACTATCTCGCCTGATGGTAAGCGAAGATGTAGTCGACGGTGAAGCACGCTTGCCTAGAAGTAACCTGTTCACTCTTGACTTGAAGACCCCAAGATTATAGCTGTCGGGAAATACAGATGGCTGGCAGGGAATTCCACTCCTTAGCTGTGCGTACAATAAAGGTTTGGGCAAAACGCTTTGTACGTTCCGGAGGGATGTCCACCATATGCCGATGGCGCATTGCCGTACGTCTTGTAGTCCGATGATGGAAAGGGCCAGGAGGAACCAAGTTATGCAGTTCCATCGCACACTCTCCGAAATGCAACCGATAAAAAACCGACAGGCTGGCAACACGGCGTCGATGTTCAAGGCTCTGGAGCTTTGAAGCGACCAGAGCATCGTTACCGATTAGCCTCTTGGCCCGTTTATCTATGGATTCAAGTGCATCTAGTTGGTATTTGGCGGATCCATCCCAAAGGTGAGAGCAGTACTCCATGCATGACCGAACTTGCGCTTTATATTAATTAAGCAGCTGTTCAGGCGTGAAGTACTTTCTCACCTTGGAGAGGATCCCCAACTTTTTTGCGACCAACTGAGCCTTTGCCTCAATGAATGGACCGAAATTGAGGGTTGATGTCAATGTAACCCCAAGAAGGTCAAGATGGTCCGTTATCGGTATGGTCACACCTCGGAAAGATGGAGCCGGGTGGAATTGGCTCTTTTTTGCGGGAAAAAGACACGCCTGAGTCTTAGTAGCATTGAACCTGACCAGATTGGATTCACCCCATTTTGAGACAGCCTCCAAAGACAGGTTCAAGCGCTCAACCATGGCCTCTCGGAGAGACCGGATCTGAGGCCCAGTAGCCCGTGCATCGGACACGTATCTCTCAACAACCGTGCTGTCATCTGCGTACCCAAAGGTTCCGGGTTTTAGTAGGTCATTTATGTGAAGCAAGAACAACGTTGCTGAGAGCACCGACCCCTGAGGTACTCCGGCGTTAATTTCTAACTGACCGGACGAGCAGCCATCAATTACCACTCGGATGGAACGATCCCTCAGGAAGTCTGCACGTGTCTGGAAGTCCTCAGGAAGTCTGGGTCTATAATAACGTGCTACCGCGACCCCGGTAGGCTTTGGCCCTCTAAAGGGGCCCCGTCAAGGTAGATTATAACCGGAGTGACTCATAGGACTTTTAGCCCCAATATTACTATCCTGTGGAATAATCACTGAAGCGGTCCTCTGCACCCGCTGTCAAAAGTCTTATCACAGTTAATGGTAATGTCTATCAGAAAGATTTGGTTTTGAGACTCCAGACTATAACATCCAGAAATATCACATCTGGATGTAATATTGTTATGTGAGTATTCTATGTGCTGTTATTAGAATTTTGAATAATGTTTTCGTACGTAACAATGTTGTAGGTATGTGACCCACAAGTACATTCCAAAGAAAACAGAATCCAAATTGGCCGATCAGTCGTTGAAAGTTCGACTTTCATCGTGTTTTAAAACACAGCATCTCCCATGAGGACTTAGCTAGGAAAAATAATGGATATCACCAATTTAATAATGGCTACAACCAGGATGATGACGATAATGCTATTTCCCGTGGGCATCCTTCGATCATTTGGGCATCGCATAAAAACGCGCAAAGAATTGAATCGTAGACAGAAAAATAACTCTGGATATAAACTGCTGATAGAATCTAAGTGCAATCACATATCAACCTTCCTATGATGATTAACTATGATTGATTGATTGCTTGTGGCGGTGAAGCATGATTCTCCATCCAATATCGTTAGCTTCAACGATCCATAGAGGAAGCCTGTAAGCTATTATTGATCTTGAGCTATTTACGTTTGCTATCATCATAACAGACCTGTCTTGTAGATCAGATAGTGTTACCGGCTTTATACCTACTCGATAAGGAAAAATATGGACCTCGTACCTCTATCGCTAAATTGGATGACAATAAGGAAATGTTAGCGATAGTATTTACGTATGAAGACAAGCAGGTGACGGTTGTATCGTAAATTAGTACACATGATGATTCTTTAAAACGCTTTTGACGACATTTGTGCGGAAAAACCAGTTGAAAAAATTTCTTCCTTAACTAATAGGGAAAGTAGGTTACTTTTGGTTTTGAATAGCTCAAAGTGTGTTTTGGGTGACACATTTTCTTTTCCAAACCCGGGTGTACAGCTGAAGCTGGCCACTGGTCTGGAACTCACCGTCCATCACATCCTGACAACTTGTCCGCGTTCTCCAGAAAGTAGTTCTTTAATTTTAATTTTAACACACCTTTGCTTAAGTTACCATAATTCCTTAACAAATCTATTTTGTTGAATACTTTTGGGACTAAATATTTAGACGTTCTTTTACCGTAATAGTTAGTTATTTTTGGTTGCACTAGTCTTCCCTCTCTGACACTTCTTGTGTTAAACTTATTGTTCACTTTTATTTTGAAATTATCACTATAATAGTGTTCTAATCCTATTAAATACTCAATTTTTAAATCTACTGGCAAAATTTTACAAATGGAAAATAATTTATCGTACTCTTTGTTGCACTTTATCTTAATCTGTTTGCTAACTAGAAATTTCATCAGTCGTATCTGTAGATTTTTTATTTCTAGTAAATATGTTTTAAAAGTACGTCCATACACAATAAGTCCATAGCTGATTAACGAGTCAGCGACTGCGTAATAAACAATCAATAATGTGTGTTTATTCACCACACTTTTCAACTGATAAAATTTCCCCAATACGGATCTAAGTTTATTACAAATATCAGTTACATGTGTCTTAAAATTAAAATTTTTGTCTATACTAAGGCCTAAATATTTAAATGAGCTAACATACTGCAATTTTACGCACCTGCAGTCAATCTTGTTGTTATGCAAGCTCTCGTATGTATGCCCTGTGATATCAAGATGGTCTCTGGGCACAGCTTTAGCTACTATGCTCGACGTTTTGATGATATTTAAAAAATGTTCAAAAGCGGTTGTACGTATTTGAATAAAATTGCATATTTGAACATAATTACAACTAGCTTCTGTCCGCGACTTCGTACGCGGATCCTGTTGCTTATGCCAGCGACAACGCGGAGTCGTTAAAATCGAAGATCTGAAACGTCTGATGTCCAATAGAGCCCGGGTAAATAATAAATGGGAGTTCTGGCCAGTTTAGTCAGATTTTTAATGATATACCATCGCCATCGAAAATCAGTCCTAAAGTCTTACCGCCTTCACCGCGTGGAGGTTCTCCCAGTTTATGTTATTTTATAATATAATTAATAATACAGGGTGAATTTTTCAACTGGGCGTGTTTCAAGTTTGCCGTATATGATTACTTCCCAGAATTTGATCCTTATTAGCAACACTATCGAATAGTGTAATGATACAGGATGTAATTTTTTTTTTCCAAAATCAGCGGGTTCGATTCCTGGCCAGGATTATTAATTTTTCTAAAATCCAATAATGCAGTTTTAGTTTTCATCAAAATCGGCCTCGAGACTCCTAACAACGTTTTTTGATATTCCTCATAGTTTCGGAAATAGCCATCCACGCCCAGTTGAAAAATTCAACCTGGGGGGGTATTACAACGTCTTAAAACCAGGCTTGTTTCGGCGAGTGAAAGTGACAGAGCTATACAAGTTGTCTAGCGCCATCTCGTTCGCTCGCCGGAACAAGCCTGGTTTTAAGACGTTGTAATACCCCCCCTGTATAGTGAAATTAACAATAGCTTTGATTTCCACATCAGATGTTTCTGATCTACGATTTTTATAAGTCGACAGGAAATGCCCATCAGACCGACAACTTTTTCTGAGACGTCATTCCTATAAATGTTATAGTTTAGCTGGGCACTTGGAGTTCCACATCAGGTGTTCCAGATTTTCAATTTTTATACGTCAACAGGGAGTGCTCATCAGGCTGAACAACTCTTGCTAAGACGTCATTCCTTTATATGTTATAGTTAAGCTGGGCTCTTGGAGTTCCACACCAGGTGCCCCAGATCTTCAAATCTATTCTCTCAGCAGAAAATGCTTATCACGTGGAACAATTTTTGCTATGGCACCATTTTTGTATGTCTTATAGTTTAGCAGGTCTGTTGCGGTTCTGCATCAGGTGTTCAAGTTTCCAAGATAAATTATAGCCTATATGTTAATCGGACTTAATACCTACACAACAAAAAAAAAAAACATTCAAATCCGTCCAGTAGTTCCGAAGATTAGCGTGCACAAACACACAGACAAACAGACAAAAAAAAATTAATAACAATTTCGGGTTCGGCATCGATAAAATAACAACCCCTGCTCCTTTTTTTATATATATTTACATTGTACAGACACCACTTTTCTACAAATTTATTATATGTATATCGTAGTACAACTGTGAGCCTGGCTTGATTTCCGTACGCATTTTCTCTCTTCTATTTTTGTATTTTGATTTTTATTTTAGATTTAGTTTTGTTTTTTTTTCTGTTGAGGTATTCATGTTCCGTGGGCCAAATTATCGAACGTCACACTGACGAAGCCAGGAATAACGTTTTTTCATAATTATTTTTTCTACAAGTGACGCTTCGCTAATATCGTCACTGACACCTAACGTTATGTTTATGCGTGCATTTGTTGCAAACCAAAATCTAATAAATAAATTTATTTGCAATGTTTATGGATGGAAGGTTTAGTCCTTGAAAATTACGAGTTTTGTCCCAACCAGGAAGTGAGTTCGCGATCGCGTGTCTTTTTACATTACGATCCATTGGTGCGTGTCCCCGTGTTAGGCGTTCGGCTGAAAAATGTGTGTCTCTAGTATCCTGTGCTTGCCTTTTATCGGTCAATCGATAAATCTTTCATTGCATGCTATTTTTGCGTAGACAAGTTAGGAAACAAGCCGTTTCCTAACTTGTCTACGCAAACCAAGCCAAAATGTTTCAGGATTCGAAAACATGACATGCTCATTGGTAACGGATAATGTACTGACTTGAAAAACTATACTGTATCTATAAATAAAAAAAAACCTGAGAAAAAGATGATAGAAAATAAGAATTGACATTCGACCCAAAAGCAGTGGTCTTCAAGAAATAAAATAAGAAAAATCTATCTAAAATAAGCTGCGGATAGACAGACAGGCCGAAATGGCGAAACTATTTCTTGTTTACTACGAAACCCTAAGAACGAATCCTAATTACAAAAAACTTTTTCAAAAAAAAATGTAACCGCCTTCAAAAACAACCACAAAAAAGAGTAAAATAACCTACAAAATAACTTTTCTTTCGGAAGTCGGTGCCTTTGTTTTTTTTTTATTTCATTGTCTTTTTTTTGCCACCGACTTCCGAAAGAAAAGTTATTCTGTAGGTTATTTTACTCTTTTTGTGGTTGTTTTTGAAGGCGGTTACATTTTTTTTTGAAAAAGTTTTTATTTTAATCTTTTTTGTTTAAGTATTCAACCCGAATTCTCGTCAAATACATCATTATCTAATATGTGCACTAGAATTTTGTAATCCGTAACACCGGTATTACCATCGCTCATGTACACAATAAGCTAATAAAATTCCATATCTCAAAAACTACTGAACCGATTTTGATGAAACTTGTGCAGTAATCCCTAAGTTAAATGACACCTAGAACAACAAGAATTACTTAAATCGGACTTGTAGTTCCGGAGATATGCGAACTCAAACTAAATCAGTCGATGCCTACTCCTTACTGTTAAGGAGTTGTACCTTCCATCATCAGCTCAGCTACATGAGATGATGATTACCATACGCAAGTACTTAAATTACTTCATAAGATTTGCGAAAAACCATGTGTGAGCCTATAAAATTCGAGGGTTGCCCTCGATTTCTCCAGGATCCAATCATCAGATCCTGACTTGGTGACTATGGGACCAGCTCAGAAGTACCTCCTTTCGAACAAAAAAAGAATTTTGAAAATCGGTCCACAATTGGCGGAGTAATCGCGTAACAAATATACAAAAAAAAAAACATACCGTCGAATTGATAACCTCCTCCTTTTTGAAGTCGGTTAAAAAAAAGTAGATTGTATCAATGTCGACTAGTGCTGCCATCACACTCTGAGCACGAAAGTTTTCCGCACGGCGCCATCTATGAGAATTTTCTCTAACTAACACACCAAACGATTTTCCTTTTGCTACATTTCGTAGTGCTGCGGAGCCGCGTGGCTACAAGCGGTTGCAAGCATTTCAGAACTTATCTGGTAGATGGCAGTGGTGTTACAACTTAAATTGAAATTACACTTTTTTCATATTCTGGTAAAACTTAATATTCGCAGCATTATCAACTAACCAATTGCATTTTTAAAAAAAAATATTATTATTTTTATTTCTTTCGGAAGTCGGTGGATTTGTTTTTTCTTATTTCGTTGTCTTCTTTGCCACCGACTTCCGAAAGAAAAGTTATTGTGTATGTTATTTTACCCTTTTTTTTGTGGTTGTTTTTGAAGGCGGTTAAATTTTTTCTTGAAAAAAGTTTTTTATTTTACTCTTTTAAGTTTATATTCAACCGAAATTCTTGTTAAATACATCATTTTTATCCGACTTCAAAAAAGGAGGAGGTTATCAATTCGACTGTATCTTTTTTTTCTATGTTTGTTACCTCATAACTTGCACTTGACTGGGTGAACCGATTTTCATGATTCTTGCTAATACAAGATACTGTTAAGGATACTTACTGTTAAGGAGTTGTAACTTCCATCATCAGCTCAGCTACATGAGATGATGATTACTATACGCAAATACTTAAATTACTTCATAATATTTGCGAAAAACGATGTGCGGGCCTATAAAATTTGAGGGTTGTCCTCGATTTCTCCAGGATCCAATCATCAGATATTGAAATGGTGACAATGGGACCACACGGGAAGCACCAGCTTTCAAATTAAAAATTATTAAAGAATTATGAAAATCGGTTCACCCAGTCGCAAGTTATGAGGTAACAAACATTAAAAAAAAACAGTCGAATTGATAACCTCCTCCTTTTTTTGAAGTCGGTTAAAAATAAAAAGTACTGAACCAAATTTGATGAAATTTTTATGGGACCAAATGGAAAGTATACTGCATCAAAAAAAATCACACTAATCGGACTAGAAACCTCGGAAAAAAAACCGATCGAATTGAGAACCTCCTCCTTTTTTTGAAGTCGGTTAAAAAACGACTCACATAAACAGCAAAGCAATATTTTTATCAAGAAACCGTGAAAGTTCGATGCCCTACTCGGCCTTATCTGCAGAGTAATAAAGTACTTAACTGAAATTGTTAACTACTTTTACTTACAACTTTATTAATAAGTTCACACGACTATACAATTAGATAATAATTCTTACTATGGCATAAATGTGAGAATTCTTCAAACGAAGTTTTCTATTATTTACTGTCTAGTACTGTGATAGTCCAAGAACATTTCATTCATTTATTCACACGTAAAAACAGTAATCAAACAAAACAATGATTGTTTACTACACACGGCGGAATAGCGGGAGTCAAGGGAGTAACGACCCACAAGTGAGGAGGTTCACTAACAATAGGGTTCTTGCATGAGTGCTTTGAAACCCTACCCATTGCTAATGGCCCAGGAAGGGGTGAAATGTCCCCAGCATCACCCTCGGATGCATTAGAACGATGAAATATTTCGGTTTGGAGCTATTATTTCGGTTGTTTCACTAAAAATCTTAAATCGAGACAGTTTAGTCCGCTTGAATTAGTATTACTTCTTCTTTCCTTAGAAAAATTGGTAGGTATTTAAGGGCGCATAACCAGAAAGTTGGCAACGTCGCAAATAGCTGTCAAATATTTACAAGTTTTAATTGATTTGGTAAATTTACTGTGTGAAAATAAGAAATATGGCTCTGTAGTGCACTACACAGTTGATATAGGAATGCAATTAAAACACTGAATTTGATGTTGTTACTGTTTCAGGTGTAAAAAAAGGCATTTGGAAGGTTTCCAAATATTTTTTTTACATCTAAAACTATATGTTTGGTGTTACGATATAACTTATTGCATTCCCTTATCAATTTTTTAGTGCACTATAGAGCCATATTTCTTGTTTCCATACACTAACATTGCTAAATTAATTAGAACTTGTTAATATTTGACAACTATTTGTGACGTTGCCAACTTTCAGAATAGGGCATATTCTGAAAGTTGGCAACGTCACAAATAGTATCTTAAGTTGTTATCTCCAATTTCAAGCTACAATTAATTAATACACGGTTCCTAAGAAACGCACTGATAAATAAAATACAAATGTTTTTATGTTTTAAGCATACCTTATCAATATAGTCATTTAGCCCACCATTAGGGCATGCACCCGGTTCTACCCGGTTCCGAAAAACCCGGGTATACCCGGGTATTGGAGTAAGTCTGTGGAACCGGTTCTGAAAGCAATGGAACCGGGTCGACCCGGTTCCGATAAGCAAGTAATAATTTTGCATTCAATGCATCGAATTGCTATGAATGCTGCCATGGGATGAAGGGAAGGCCCCACTGTAAGCTTTCATTAGGCGTAGCACATGCTCACAGTACTTTGGAGTGTTAGTACTATAAGAAAATGGTGAATATAATAATATTTTAGTTAAAATGTGCCAAAACATAATTTTTACTTTTGTTTTCGACATAGCTGCCAAAGAACGGGAAGTACGGGAACGCCGCAATCGCGGTGGTATGACCTCTCTTTTAGGAGTGGCTGGAGAGGCGCCACGTCGTCCTCACCTTCCACCTGACGCAGATCCTGTGTTTGTTTCGGTAGGTTCCTGTGCCTGATCGGGCGGGAAAAAACGCCTGGGTGTCAAAATTGCAGGATCACCGAAGGACACGGTGGAGCATACGTTGCAAGTGTGCTCCACTTGGGCTGAGCACCGCTGTGTCCTCACGGAGGCCATAAGCGGCGGTGACCTCCCGCGCCCGGCATTGTTCGAAGCCATACTGCGGGGTGAGACGGGATGGGAAGGGGTCGGCTCCTTCTGTGAAGCAGTCATGCTAGAGAAGCGAAGGAGGAAGTAAGCGCGTCCTGAGGGACAGGCAGGACAGCCCGGACTTCACGACCCAGCCGCTGTGGGAGACCTCCACGACAATGGACACGAGATGATTTTCGGCTACCGTAGGCGCAGGCATGCGGACGACGAGTACTGGGTGATTTGGCGTCCGATGATGGAGCATGCCCGAGTAGACGGCGTGCCGAGTTCTACGCACGCCTCAAAGACCTGTCAGTAATCTGACATGGCTCCTCTTAGAAGGCCAAAGCCTGCTGGGGTAACTGTGACTCCGGAACGTAAAAGGCTATTGAAGGATGCCTTGGATTTTAGTCAGTACGAGTCTGACAGACCCTCTCGTCCTCATTTGATGATTTTACCACGTAAAAATAAAACTTCCAATGAATTCCAATGCCAATTTGTCATTGCTTGCGATCTTTTTGGAATATATAGCGATAGTTTCAACTTAGCTACCAAATAATGCAGCGTAGGGCACATCGTAAATTTTTATTTGGAATTGCTCAAGTTACTTTTGAAATATGTATTGGTTTTATAAAAAGTGAAAGTATTAACATTATCAACGTTAATATTTTCAGTAAAATGAGCCAAAACACAAAAGTTACGAATGGTTTCGATTCAACAGCCATAGAATGAACTTTAAAAAAAATATTGTAAGTTGTCTTTATTGTCACCATATATGCAGAACTTAAAAATTAATGCTATCTGGGTCAAAGTAGATAGAAAATTGGAACTTAAAAAAATTTGAACTACCTAGTTTTTTTTTTTTAATAAAACAAAAACTGTTAAAATATATAAAATAACTAATGAATCAGTGTTTGGATTGTCCCCAAGCCCTATTCACAATTAGCAGACGAATCCTAATCAAAATTAAAAAGAAAACATTAAGTTCACTTGGAACCGGGTAGAACCGGGTAACCCGGTTCCTAATGCCTCCAGAACCGGTTCTGAAAATTCTGGAACCGGACCCGGTTTTGCATGCCCTACCCACCATAGCCCTACGATAATCGGTCGGTGCGAGAACAATTAAAATGCTAATTTAATAAGAATACAAATGTGGGGACTACACTACTTGACTAACGCAAGTACTTGTATGTGTGACAAAAAGTATCGATTGCTTTGTGGTTGCCCACAATCAGTAGGTTTCTTGTATTTCAACTGACTGGCATTCGAAGATGTCCTAGGCTAGGTTACAATCGTTTATGCAGTAGGTACCTAGCTAAGTAATTTTATGGTTAATATTGTACCACATAACAAAAGCTAAAGAGGTGCTTAGTCTGCCCTGGAGTGCCGGATTCTACTTCTAGCAAAGGGAATCCAAAAGTGTGAAATATCTACATATTAACCGTGGTTTCACACCGGCCACTACTCCGCTCTTATTGGTAGTAGCGTGATGTTATTTAGCCCATAGCCTTCCTCGAAATGCACTATCCAACATAAAAAATCAATTGGATCGAGCAGGTTCTGAGATAGGGCGTTCAACCAGACAAACAAACTCTTCAGCTTTATAATATTAAGATAGATGATAGCCTATCCAATGGTTAACTAGTTTATGTCTTTATTTTACAACAAAATAACGCTTCTGCCGTGCTCCGCGATGACAGGAGAAAGAACTGTCCCTATAACACAAATTAATCTTTTAAGCATGGGTGATTAAACCCAACATCTTACCTCAAAGCTCATCAAACTTGTTTATAACAATGATGCGGCTGTGTGGTTTCCTCAAAACCTAAGTTTAAGGATTTGTTACGTAAGTATAATAGACTCAACATAATTAGCATTGACATCATGTTACACAGCATGCGTACTGTTTGTAAACGCGCCCAGACACAGGAAATTCACGAGGCAAGCTTTTTTTTTTAAACCTACGTAGTGTCTCTTTTGACCTGCAGAAAATTCGAGGTACTACATTATTTTACCGCGTCAAAAGGTCATGAGCGCGGACTCTACATAAAATATTCTAAAAATCAAAGAAGGTGCAGCGTTTAATTAAGAAATGCACTGAGACACGAAAAGGGGACTAGTGCTAATGAGAAAGCTGCCTTGGTGTTAGATTCGTCGCAAATGTTCTTTGAAGTCCCCGTCAAGAGCAACCGTGAGTGTTGTCTGAAGATGTCGACCTTACACCTTGACTTTAGTAATAAGGCTAGACTACGATAGTATGTGATGCTTATTTTTTACGTGGTGAAATCATCAAATGAGTCTTCCCACCCAGGGTGGGACGGGGGAGACTGTCAGACTCGTACCTACTGACTAAAATCCACGATATCTTTCAATAGCCCTTTATGTTTCAAGGTCACGGATACCTAATAAGACAGTCCTACGACCCCAGAGCAGGCTTTGGCCCTCAAGGAGGCCTCGTCAGATTGCTGACAGCTATTTAAGGCACGCCTGGAACAAGACGCGCCGTCGATCCGGGCATGGTACATGAACGGACGGCAAGTCACCAATTACTCGCTGTCCGTATGCTCAGGTATGTGATGCTTAAATTGTATTGCGACGCGTTGAAAGATGAATTTAGCTGCACATCTCAGGGCTATTATAAAACGAGTAGGTACTGAATTATCCTCAATTGTCTATAGCATTGGTGGAAAATAAAGGTGACTTGCTTTGTTTGTTGATGAACGAAAAATACGTAAGTACCTATACCTATTGTTTGACTTTCATTACGTTATGAAGGTCTAGCTATAATAACTGCATGTTTTTCCAAATACTTATTGATCATTATTTCATAATTATTCCGCCCTTAATTCAATCATTTGGGGGTCGGGGGGTCTGTTATTGCATTCCTATTTCTGAGTCAGCATATCAATTGTTGACCCTCTTTTCTAACATATTATTATCCTTTCTCATAAAGTCTTTCGATAATACTGCTGGAATAAATCCATCAACACAAAATTCCTATTTCACACAGCTAGAAGACAAGAGACCACCAAACGACCTTTTGTGGTCCCATCTCTCTCGCATGATTGGTCAGTACCTACTGCGCATATTAGTTAAAAATTCCGAACGCAGGTCCCTCGACGATACCGAATAGAAGGGTAAAATGGTCGGGGAATAACGAACGGACAAAATCCCTTCGGCTATCATCATACTAATATAGATAAAAAGGAAAAGTAACGCTATCGGTGAGGGATTGTGTCTAAAATGGCGTAGCAACATGAAGGTCTACCGTTAGTAGATGATTTAGGATGCTAGAAATAGACGAAAGAAAAACGTATCTTATCAGAACGTAACCTTCGACCACAGACCACGGAAATAGCGGATTTTGTGAATCACAATCACAAAATGGCAGATATAGGTATGTATTTGGTGGTCGAAAGTTGTTATCGTTGATAGAATAGTATTTCTACTAAACCACAACCACTTGATGTCTTAACGGCTTTTTTGACACCCACATAGATTTGAAACCGAGGTCACAGTAGTATCTTGTTCTTTAATGATTATTGCGCAAAACCCAAGTGATTTCCGGTCAAAGAAGCAAACATCTCTAGCGGTCATATATGTTTTAACTCTCTTTCTGGTCACTATCATCATTCTAGTATAGTGTTATTGTTACTAACATCTTCCTAATGCTGTTGCCAACTACTTAAATTGGGATCGATTTTCAGTCTAATTGAAGGACGCTGAATACCATTATTTTACATGAAGCGACTGCCTATCACTCGTCGACAGTCCAGCTAGTATTAAAGCCCCATGGTAAAACTACAACTTGGTACAACTCAGTTACTGAAATTATCATCACCATGGTTGTTAGTCGCAAATCGCAAACAACACGTCCAGTTTCTAACAGGGAATCTTCTAAATGCCATCAAATCTGTTAATGTACATTTCTTTATCTCAATGTTGTATTCAGGTTCCCACGCCGGGAAGTAAGAAAGCAATAAGTATTCATACATTGTATCGTAATGCTTTTTTTCGTCGCTTTTGTACAAAGCTTTTTGTGAGTAGATATTTACTTTCTGCTGTATTGATTGGCCTTTAGGCTCCAATGTTTTTTAACATACGCTAAGGGATGAAATCCGGAAAGAAGCCAAAATTATAGACCAAAGTTATAGATAACGTCGAAAACTGTAGCAAGCTGAAGTGGCAGTGGTGAGTGGGCTGGTCATGTCTGCCGCAGAACCGATGAAAGGTCGTAGTAGTAAGGTAAGGTGGGATGCGCCCGTCAAGATGGACTAATGACCTAAAGAAGGTAGGTAGGCAGTGGCTGCATGAAAGAAGCGGAAGATAGTGCGCTGTGGCGCTCCCTTGGAAGAGGCCTATGTCCAGCAGTGGACTGCTATAGGCTGAAATGATGATGAAGATTCTGCCTAGCGGAAATTAGTGTGATATTATAGTTCGTCAATTCTTACAATTTGCGTAATGTTTCCAGGACTGGGACACGGCCATCTTTCTATGAGAGAGACATGGCTTTGGAATTTTAGTTCTAGAACATAATGACGTTTCCTCGGGGGGGGGAGAATGGAAGAAGAAAACATGTTGCGCCGACCATAAGTAAAATGGTATGAGGGCAGGAAGATGATGGATGACATAACGACGTTTCCTCAAAAAAAAACTTTAACTTCACCGTTTTGAAAGCAATAGTGATGAAATAAATAACAAAAAGTTACGAGTATGCAGCTGATTGCATTCTAAGTATTCTAACCTACGATCTAGCTCATAAGTCGGAACCGTTAGCACTGTTCCTTCAAATAGTTAGACATTAATTCGGTTTTTGCGTCAATTTAGTATAGTTATCAAAGTTAATTAAACATATTTAATGGCCTACCAGTTTAGCGTGACTACGGATACCTAATTGGGTAAAACGCTATTAAATATTTGTTGATACCCAAATAAACATTTGGCATCACGTTATTTACTACTATAGTGAATCCTACCGCCTTAGTTAGAAAATATATCATTAATTACTTAGTACCTTTAAAACCATGGATGGCAAAATAAAGATATCTACTAAAATAGCGTGACTGAAAGAACACTTTACACAAACCATGAAATTCCAAAGTAAATACAATTCAAAATTACAAGGATTCATTTTTGTCGTGTTGAAACTTTTCAGAAAATTCAGAAGAAATGTTCCTTTTTATTTTCTAATTACTATTCATTTTATATGCATAATGCACCCTAATGTAGTACTTTTACCTGGACAGTATAATTTTCTGAACATTATTGTACTACTGTATTGACCTGTATACAGGATGTCCCTGAAAGCATATACATAGATCAAATACAGCTCTAACAGATAGTTGCAATAAGTGTAATGTGTTGCTGGCATCATTTAATCATTTACGTATCAATAGGTACTAATATTATAAAGCTGAAGAGTTTGTTTGGTAGAACGCTCGCATCTCAGGAACAACTGGTCCGAATTGAAATTTTTTTTTGTGTTGGATAGTCCATTTATCGAGGAAGGTTAAAGGCTATATAACATCACGCTACAACCAATAGGAGCCGGCCACACTACGGGGAACAACTAGTTTCATATAATACGGGCAACAGTAGGTTAGTGGTATGGTATACCTATTATATTCTTCTTTGGTTTTTCCAAAATCACTATGTTCTCCTGGTTAAAAATACACCGTGTCTACCTACACAACTATTAACTATCTTGTTGTTGATCACTAATTCCATTTTAAACGTGCGATAGTATAATAGGTTGATCTAGTTACCACAATTAATCAATTAGATTACTTACAGCAAATTATCCTTCCTCCGTATTGATTGCAGTCGCATTTAACAATAGATTTTTCTACTCATCCATAGTATTGGATCGCATACATAAATAGTTGTTCGATGAGGGAATATTTAAGAGTGGCGTGTGGAAATGAATAGATCCCATTCATCCAGCTAAGAAGAATATATTTGTCTTTTCAATGGACATTAGGTGCGTCCACACAGTGCGTGCAGCCTCGCTAGGCATTTGCTGCGCAAAGCAGCTAGGTTCGTGTGGACGTGTCTCGGCCGAGGCAAGCGAGCGCGCTGCCGCGGCTGAGTGACCGAGTGCCAGAGCCATCCAGTGTCGGCTTTTGTTTTGCTCGCGTATATTGTTTCGTGGCTCGGACGAAAAACAATAGACGAGTCCACACAGCGCAAGCAGCCTCGCTTGTCAGTTTCCTCGCGAGGCTGCGTGCTGTGTGGACGCACCTAATGAAATTCTTCCTGACTTCGATTACCTATCACTTTCAATCAAGTATAAAAAATACTAAACATATTACGAATACTCTTCTCTAAGTTACCACGACATCGTATAGGGTAAGCGCCACCACTCATGACCTGCGGAAAATTCGAGGTACTAAATTTTTAAGGGGAATTTTTAACTGCACCTCTATTTAGAAAGGGACACCCCGAAATTTGGTCTGGTTAGGTTCCTTTAAACCCTGCTAATAGAAATAGAAGCCCCGCGAAGCGGGGATTCGTCGACCCTGCTTAGGTCGGTTCTTTTTTCATTATATAAAATAGGTTAATATCTACAAAACTTTATGATGTTACACAATTTGTTGAACATTTATTCATTCTGACTAGCATTTCGATTTTTTTGGTTTTAAAATAGGTACTTTTCTGGTAGACGTTTAAACACAAATCATATTTATTTGATGAACAAATTTAGTGTGCAATTCAGTAGTTTTGGTGGTAATTTCGAATAGTTTGATTGAAAAAAAGGGATTTATAGTTATAGTATTAAAGACCACCCATTTTTTTTTAATTCCATTTGATGTAATGACATAGACACTAGCGCTGCGTTAAAAGATGTGTCGTGGCCGGCTTGGACTCTAATTACTTTTTTCGTGGTTCCCGTTTCTGCCAGATAATTTTCGAAGGTGAAGCCGTAAGTAAGAACTAGTACACTAAAACCTTGCCCCATCTACTCTTCTCTTTAATGAAATCATTGAAAGTTTCAATGTTTTTCTACATTTGCATAAACCAGCAACATAATATTGAGGTAACTGTTGGGTTGGCATAGCGTGACCTAGGGCACCTGTTAAGACAGGCTCTAGAAAATAACATTCAAAGTTTAGGTTTTATTTATCGCGTGCATTTTGTTATGGGTATTTCTCATTCTGGTATTTATAGATCTGGTTGCGGAATGCTATATACCTGCCTAAATACCTGTATTATTATTGACAATGAGATCACAATGGATAATAGGACGGTTGGTAAATACCTACTGTATTTACCAACAGTTAACAAATTGATTAAAATTGGTTTAAAAGAATTACGGCAATTGCTGTCGTAATAAGCATACTTAAACAAATAAATGCAAACAGCTATCATAGAGATAAATAATCTCATAATTATGTTGATAAATAATGTAATAAGAAACTGAAACAACGACAATAAAAAGAATGTAAACAATCAGTATTTCTTACAACCCTATGTACTAGCAACTCAATCTGTAAGGCAAACAATACATACAATCTCAGGGGAAATAAAGGTTTTATACTAAAATAAACTATGAATTTGTAAAAGACATTTGATTAGGTAGGTACGAGAGGGCTGAGAGGCGTGTTTCACATTGAACGGGAAAGCACATCAGAAAAAAACAATACAAGACTACCGAGCGTTTTCGTTCGTTCAGATCGTTAACGCTCCAGACCTTCTAACCAAAAATTCACAAAGTTGAAAATCTTTTAAACACTACTGAGCGTTTACATTCATCGCTTGCCACCTGGGGGTTTAGCCAGGTAATTGGTAGAGAAGAGACTATTATAATAGTGGTCGACCGGATAAAAAAAAATCACAATAGTATCTACTCTAAATTCAACTTTAAAACCAAAAGAGGATTCGCAAAAATCAAATCACAGATGATGACGACCACTTTTAACCTTCGGGTGTCGTAATAATTAACGTCTAGCGGTTTCTTACATCACCACTGGAAATATTTACCAGCCACATCAAGTTATGGGTCATCGGAGCACACCTTAGCAATGTTGTCTTTAAAATCTTACTATCTTATCTATGTCGGATTTAGGTCCATTGCCGTTGTTCTTTTGTAACACAAGTGTTGTAAATTTTTCTTAATCTTAGAAAATTTTTGTTTTGTTTGGATATATAGATTTATGGATAAGGATTACAAAGGAATTACGAGACCCCCTGTAAGTTTGTTAGCAAAAGTATTACCTAACCTATATTCATGACACATATTTGACATACATAGTCATGCATGATGCATAGATATTACTTTTGCAAGTGTTGACAATAATATGAGTATTCTTTTATTTAAAAACCAAGGTCATTGGCGTCATTCGTAAGATCACAAGATGTTTAACCATAGTAGGTATGATAATGAGAGATTTCTTATTGACGATCCCAAAGTAACTTAATTATTTTAATCAGGCCAAATTAATATACGTATAATCAGGCTCAAATACCTACATCCACTGCTGGGACACTTCGTGAAAATTCATGATTTCATAATATAATTTAAGGACGTTGCGGGCCTCCAAATATGACAAGATTTAATTTTCTAGAAATTTCGTCGCGTCCTTTCTGATGTAGCGTAATGTAATTGAATACTCGTTGCGTAGTGTTATGTATGAAACCGGCGCGCGCGCACCGCTACGCTAATTTGTATGCGACCTCACGCGCCGGGCGACACTGACGGGGCCAAATCTCATGATACGATTCTGTATCTTTTATTTACATGTTACTGTATGTATGTATCATTCAATGATCGTTGTCGAATTAGTGTTGTGGTGTAAATTAGGCGTTTGTATTTTTTGTGATCTAGCAAAGTAACCGCATAGCGTTGGCAAATATGCCTCCAAATATTTTAAGCTCGTAACACTTTATCATATTCTGTTTTTTTTTTAATTTATCAAAGTTACGTCATAACATGCCAGTCTTCTTTGAAAATATTTTTTTGCATAAAAGGTAGCACGGGAAAGCGTTATTGCCTTCCGTGCTTGCATTATTTTTACAAACACGAGTAAACAACTTTATCAAAGCGATAAAAGAGCAGCCAAGGAACGGATGCAATGGAAAAAGGAGTTGAAGTAACATTAAGTAATTTATTTTTTATTTTAGTAGACCAGCTTTAATTGGTGGTTCCATCTAATTGGCGCCCCGCACGCAATGTCGCGACTAAATTGTACTAATCGTTACAATTATATTGACGTAATGGTTCAAATTCGCCTGTGGGCGAAATTAACTGCCTTCATTTAAAACCGATTCGGGCTAAAAACAAAAATGGAGTTTATCCTTAATTCCAAATAAAGAATGGTAAGATACTGTCGGTCTTCGAGCAATTTAAATAGTGTTTCGATAGCGTCATTTAGAAGTTTCAACAATTACCGATCGGTTTTATTTTTCGTAGAATCTTTGACCAAGTAAGTTCGGCACTAATCGCTCGATTTACAAGTTAAGGGCCGTATGGTCGAACCCGAGATAGTATTTTATGTAATTTATATCAACGCTGCTCACAAAACGTCAAGAAAAACATCGTGGGGAAACCGCCATTGTAAAATTAGAACGACCATTTCAAAAGATGTGATATCAATAAATTGCAACTCTCACTAAGCACTTTTCGTGGATAACTTTATTTCATTATCATCATGGAACATCAACACAGGCCTTCTCTTTATGAAAGGGAGTGGGCCATAATCCACCACCCAGGGCCAGTGCGGGTTGGTAGATATATGTCTTCGAAGTTCACCACTGCTCTCAAAATGGTGAATTCTATCACCATTTTGAGAGCAGTGGTGATGAAATAATTGACACAAAGTAATGCGCCTGGCTGGGTGTGAATCCACGACCTACAACCATTGGGCCACCACTGCTGCGAAAAACGTTATATGCTATACTAATTGCAAAAATATTCACCAGGTCTATCTAGCCATTAAAAGATAATAATTTCATCTAAGCAGACAACACTAAGGTGTTCCTGTAGGTGGGAAATGACACGATGCGCTTGCTCACAGTCACAACCCGTCCGGCAATTTACCAATCAGAAGCAAGAAGCCGCTTAATGTAATTGTCCTCTGATGTTGGGTATTAGCTAAGCCCCCACGGTTGTCAGCTTTTAACTAAAACTGATGCCATGGGCTCATGGAATAACAGATATTGATGAGCAGATAATGCTAATGGAAACCATGGGATCGTTTTTCTGTTACTGTACTAATTTTAATTATGTAGGTATTTAAAAAAAATTAGGCTAGCATCATTTAAATAATGCAAAAGGCCGTAACCAAATAGATTACCTACCTAGATTCTATGACGATAATTTATTTCGGGCTCAAGTGCTCACGATCTATCCCGCAACTTATAATAAATTTAATAAACGTTTAGCTGAACGAGTTTACCCGTCACCCGCAGCATCCATATTGTCCTTTCAAAAGCACTCACATAAATCTGACATCATAAAAACCCTATTTCGAAGTTTATTTTAGACGAGAACCTATAATGGTGAACCGAGAGAGTTGAGGAGAGAGAGATCTCGCCTTCTCACCTCGCTTGAACGGTGAAATATGTTTAAAACTTCCTTATTTTGTTCACTGATGTCTTTTATATTAAAAGGGAACTTGAGATGTTTGTATCCTGTTCTCGTAGCTCTGTTCAGAAAGTTGGTAGTGTACCTTCCAAGACGCTATTGTTTGGTTCACAGTTCATTAATCAACGACATTGAGTAAAGTTTCAGGATGAGCTCGGCCGCGCCCGGGACGCCGCGCCGCGCCTTTTAATAGAAACATTTTATGATTTTTGTTATGAAATTCTCTCATTAATTTTAACGAACCATGGTCAGGGTTATGGGCAAATCGACGTTGTGTTAAGAGACAGTCATTAACTTCGCGGAATATAGTGTAAAACAACGAATTAAAAAAAAAAAAAAAAACGCTCTGGTTTCATGATGCTTGTCCCAATTTAATACATAATTGCAAGGAGACCCCAATTAAATGCCCAAAGCGGATTTAATTTGAAAAGTTTGGTCATCACCAGATGTAACTCACAAGTAAGGCGATGATTAATACTTGCACAATGACTTAACCCTAGAATACTAATATAATTTTTTTACTGTTTAATACTAATCATCGACTAAGAGGCTACTTCTTGAAAGACCACAATTTTTATAAAGACTACTTATGAATCTAAAAGACAAATATTGTTTATACAAAAGGCCAACTTCTGCGTTTTTAAATGTAATAACAAAAATATATTTTTCGTATCGATACGATCTTATATGGTGCTTTAAACTTAACACTTGCTAAACTTTTTTGGTGAAACAGAAATAAATCATAATTTTTGTTTTTGCTTTTAAACATTAAAAAAGTCATTTACTTATCTAAAAGTTTATTAACAACCTGTTGATTTCATTATAAAAAACGGATAGTAAGCATTATAATTTTTATGGTACATAAGTTTGAAATTTTCTCAATATTTCCTATCGCTAGAAAAGCAATTAGGTGTTCGATATTGCAGATGATACGGTTTATTGCATTTTACGTAGTAGTACACACTCATGCGCCTTTTTTCTGTTGCTTGTTTTTGCTTTTTTATGACATTTCCATCCAAGTTCGTTCTGTCATCAGAATCACAGTCTTCGACTTCTAAATTTTTTACAATCTCATCGGCAGTCTTCTTTCATCAACAATTTTTATATCTGATTGTTGAATGGGTTTAACTTTAAACAAAATATTTTATTTCAATGGATAGAAATAGCACGTCATGTCTAAAACTCCAAAAACTATAATTATGATCATGTAAAAATAATTACCTTTAATACTAAGGATCGCCTCCCAGGCGATCCAACACTCTGTAACTCTGCAATGAAAATAGCTCGCAGGACGAGCGATCGCCAACTAACGCGATTTGGGGTGCACAGAGTTGAGATGAGTGCACAAGTAGCAACGGTCGCACAATTTGAAATTATAGCGAAAAAACTGGTTGAGTGCGGCCTCCCAGGCGATGATTAGTACTCTAGGGTTAAGAACCCAAATATAAGACAAATGACCTGGAAATGTTACCATCTGAAATATTTATTTTGACTTGATGAATGTGGGAAAAAAATATGAAGAGGCAAATACCAAAAGAGCTCGGTTATAAAGTAAAAGTTGGATAACCTCAACAAATATAAAAATATAATGCTCTTTCCTTCTACAGGGCGAGATCCTTTGAAGCAACGGATATGGGGCATTAGAATGGGGAAATAAATCTTCGTGATCGACTGCTCGCTGCCACCTAGAAAGGCAATAAAGTATATAAAACAAAGACGACTAATTAACTGTGGGTACGTTAAATAATAAAAATACATAATTTGAAATCGTTAATTTACTAGGTGTAGGTATACAAATTTTGATCAATCAAGACCTACAAATAGTGAAATTGTAATCAGGTATTTAACTATACAGGGAAGAATTTTGAAATGGTGGCTCACTTACTAGATATGGACAAAATTAATATTTAGACCCTCATAGATACAAACATACACAAACTAATGCCTTTTCCCATGAGCCATGCGTTCACAGAAATTTATACAAAACGGCACCGATTAGGTACGATCCTTACGTTTAGCCCATAAATGACCGTATATTGTTGGTACCTTATTGTATTGTTTAACGTACTGGTTTCCGCAAGTCATGTACCTATATGCGTATGGATGGGAAAATCATTCGATCCACGTAAGGCATCTATCTACCCGAGAAAGGCCACCAATGCCTTGTAAATCTTATCTGTCTGAATTAGACCACACATATTACTAAAGATATAACAAATAAACTGATATATGGGCGGTCTCTATTATCTCTGACTCAACTGTTTATGAGAGACACTGACATAACGCTAAATTCCTCGCCGTTTATTAGGCGATAGACATTTGCCTACATTTGACCTAATTGTTCACTTAACTACCACCGCGCCATTACTTGCGGACAGCGCACGACTATGGTTATTTAGAATTTTAGAACATTGTTTCATAACACTGAAGTTTTTTTTTTTTTTTTTTATCGTGGTAAAATCTTCAAATGAGTTCTCCCACCCCGGGCAGGGCGGGAGGGACTGTCAGGCTTGTACTGACTAAAATCCACGGTGTCCTTCAATAGCCCTTTATATTCCGGGGTCACGGTAATGAGATAAGTCCCGCGACCCCGGCAGGCTTTGGCCCTCTAGAGGGGGGCCCCGTCATCTTGCTGACGCTCTTTGAGGCGCGCGTGGAACACAACGCGCCGTCGACCCGGGCATGGTCCATGGACGCCGCCCGCATGCCCGCGCCTACGGTGGCCGGAGATCGTCTTGCGACGTCCGTCGCCGCGGGTGTCCACCACTGCGGGTGGGGCGGAGGGAGGACATTGTCCTCTCCCTCACGCGGCCCGCCTCCTCCTTCGCGAGCATGACTGCTTCGCAGAAGGAGGCGACCGCTTCCCACTCCGTCTCGAGAGGTCTCCGCCTATCGCCGCCATGAGGACACGTCGGTGCTCTGCCCAAGCGGGGCAGTCTTGCACCGTATGCTCTACTGTGTCCTCCGGGCGATCTTCGCAGTGGTGACACCCAGGCGTTTCCTCCTTTCTCCTTAGACACAGGTACCTCCCGAAACTTCCGTGTCCGGTGAGGACCTGCGTCATGCGGTAGGTCAGGATGCCGTGACTCCTATCCAGCCACTCCTCAAAGAGGGGTCTTACCGCCGCGATTGCGGCGTGCCCGTTCATAACTGAACTTAGTTCAAATATTAGTATCTGGATTTCCAGTTGACTCTGGTAATCAAATAAAATTGATAAGTAGAACCTGACTCATTTTCTCTTATAGGTATTTTCTGTAAAGTTTGGCCAGCCCTTGCCGAGTGTAGGTCTTTTCCCACTTTATTACTGTCTGTATACGTCGAGGCTATGCAGTTTCTTCCAGTCACTTTGAACACTGACAAAAACTATCGCCAAATAGCACCATAATGATTTCCATTTTATAGAATTTAAACTACTGTACCTACATACTTCGTTTTACGATATTTCATTCTATCTTAATCTTTAACAGGTTGATTTTTAATAGTTTTTTAACGAAGTCAGTCGTTCATAAGCTAACAGAAAAATATCAATTGAATGTAAGACGGTATAACAAATAAAACCATATCACTTATAGGACCTTTTTATATGTCCAACAATAACTACGAAAAACAAACCAAACGTATATTAAAGTGTTTGCACAACCCATTTATGAATGAGTTGCAATGCCCTGTTGAACTCTCAAGCCAGGTTCTCAAAGACAATAGGCTGTGAGCTCAGCATAATACAATAAGTCTTGCAGCCAAGCTGCTTGGGGGCAAAGACACTGCATTATCAAACTAACGAGAGTAAAGTGAGTTTAATTGTGTTTATGGCATTACTTAACACAATAGACGCCCTGCCCAGGCCCACACTGATTTAATCAGTGGTCGTTTATGTACCTATTCGTGTTAGATTTGACCGATAAAACTAGAGTCGTAATTTATAACTAAACAAGCTGTGTGCCTGATACATTCTTTAGTTGAAATTGACGAACTTTCATTCCCTATTTGACCCCTTTGCGTGGCGATTATTTTAAAAAGCCTTCAATAAATCAATCAAAGTCTTTATTGTGGATCATAGGTAGGTACATAATTACAGGTGACACCTTGCATGATACAAAACATTGTAATATAATAAACCTTTGTGCAATATGTTATTTATTATACTGGCTCTCTGTTGTCTCAGACTGTGTTACATTTACCATTGCAGGTTGACCCAATGCCCAGAATACTTGTCTTAATAGTACCCTAATGCGATAAATGCGAAATATTTAATCCTAACTTCATTACTTCTATCTAATAACAAACATTTCTTGTGAATTCACCCAGAGAACATTAGAATAAGTCCGTCTCACTCGCTATCTCGCTATGAGGTTCATTCATCATTAAATTAGAACCTCAATAAATTAGAACCTCATTAAACCCCAATTTAGGAAGAAAGGAAAAATCCTTTTAAAAAACATACACCATTTTGAACTACCAAAGTGCGAATTAATATCACTAGTGCAACGTTTCATAATTCCTATTTCTAGATGATTATATCATACTAAATGATATAAATCTAGGTTATGAAACAAATATGAGATAGCTCATTTAAGCTCGCGATCTAATCAGCCAGTAATGGTAAACATTACACATGATTAAATTAACGTAATGATAACATCTATTTGTGAGACGTAGTAATTACAAACCATTACAACCATGAGTGCGTTCCACGCGAGCTACGAGGAAATATTTATTTTTTCATCGCAAACGAACTTTCTTTGTCTTTAAAAACTCTGGGAAGCTTTGTGTGCAGTCCTCATTAGAATTTTTATGGCTTTTACCTTGATGATGGACTTACCTTTTGTTTAGCCCTATTTAATTAAATTCTTTCACGTAGATACAAGAAATTTAAAACCTACCAGTAAGTCATTATCTTTACAAATGTTGTGATTGAAAATTCTATAGAATTTCTAATGGAGGTTTTTTTTTAGTTCGTAGGACAGCAGAATGTAGCATTTTTTCTTCAACAAAAAAATGTGAGCCGTTTTGCAAAATATCAACATTGTGTTTAAAAACATTTTAACCTATTGGCAAACAGGCAAACCCATTAATCAAATTGGCCCATATACAAAACCGCAAATCATTGTTCATCACTTAAGAGCACAGAAGCCGAGTAAAAACGATATTTGTTTCTTTTAGCTGCTTCTACAAAATAAATAAATCGAACTATAGGCTGAGTTCCAACCACGATTTTCAAATACCGAATTAGAATTTTATTAAATTTTGGTTGAATATGTTTTATAGGTGAACTTTCAAAAACACGTTGCCTTAGTTAAACTCGTTAATATGGAAATTATGTAAGATAAAGTCATGAAACCAACAGGCGGCTGCATGCAAGCTTGCATAAAATAAAGAAACGTATAACAAAATAAGTCGTAAAGGCAGCTAATTAAAATTCAGTGATTACTGGTTAGGCACGACATGAGACCTGGCGCCACTGGTATCAGGCACGGGGAAAATTCTTCTAGGAACTTAGGAAGCTTCATTACGCCTTTCACACCCCCAACATACACCATACACAATTATCATGACTGTCAAATATCGAAATCAATAGTCTACAGCCTTTAAAACTTATTTTTTTTAATACGAAGAAACTGTTCAATTAGTCATTAGTACTCAGTATAATGGTCATGTAAATAAAAGAACAAAATTTAAAGTCTTCAGAACTCTTCAGAAGAATCTGCTCCAGAATTACGATTTCCTTCAAACCTTAATACAACCAAATGACAAAGACAAATTGACATCCTTATCCTTCTATACTGCAAAACAGAGGTCCAATAGGGAACAGCTAAATGAAATAATGGGAGCTCCAGATAAACGAAGTCAAGGCCCCATGCACTGCATCAAGGGGATCCATACGTATGTGTCAATTTATTGTAAGTATTCTTAGAAATGCCACCTACACCTGATCTATTTGTAGGAGTTCTGGGCAACGGTCATCGTGCCGAATTCGTGTGCCGAACTTAAATTGTACGTACAAAAAATATACCAGAGGGCAGACACCCTTTTTTATTACACTCACCGTTCTATCAAGATTGATTACCGAATTCTCATTCCCGACTCTGATCCCTTTTTTGTTGGGGTTTTCCTTACAATATATTATGACATGTATGTAACTAGGCACTCCCTCAATGTCAGTTTTCACATCGTACATCGATTTCAGCTTCATAAATCAAGACCCTTGCCACATAAAATAAGCAGTTTTACTATGTCAAACTCGGCTATGTTACCACTAGCCAGCCAACCACTATTATAAAACCAATAATTAACATAAAAGTAGGAATTTTATTCGATAAGAATATTGAAGAAATCGATCATGATAAGATTAAAAACATTAATGCACCTGACTAATAAAATTATGATAACCACCACGAACGAATCACGCGTCGCTTTCATAACAATACCCCAACTTGATTGAATAAATCACTTGAAGTTTTAATTTAGAGAGTGGGTATATAAATCTTAATTAATAAATATGTCACGACAATGGTTAATAAATTAGAATGTATGGACGTATGATAATAAATGCAAGTCAAAATGAAGTCAAAGCCCGATTGTGCGCAAGGGCAGAGCCAATCATATATCATACTGTTGTATCAATAAATCATAATATCCTCGTAAACTAGGACGTTTCTATTACAATGATAGTTGCTCATTCGGAGTAATATGGTGGAATGTGGACTGGTGTCTCCAAGAAAGTGGATTGACGTTGATATGCCACCCACGTAATGTGTGATTATCGTCAACGGGATGAGCACTCTAATTTACAGGTTTATGACCACCAATTTGTAACTTCCTATCTCAAAATGCAAGTAGGTGTGCTTCTGAATTCACGCTTATGAAATTTAGCCTAAAAATGTACTCGTTTTAAGTACGTCATTACGTCTGTTTTTCTTCATCAAATTGCAATTTATATTGTCAAGTCTTCCGTAAAGTAACATTTGATTTTATAATATAACAAAAAGTCTTTATCTGCTTAACATACTACCATCGCTTACAATAAAACGATTTTAGATTACAATCATGACGAATTGGCTGCCTTTATTTAGACATCTTTTTATGTGGATGACATAATAATTTCATAAACAAAAACATAACCATAGTCGCTTATGTTGATGTTAAAAATACGTTAAAAAAATATCACGAATCAGCAAAAACATTTTCCCGTACCGGGAATCGAACCCGAGCCTCCTGGGTGAAAGCCAGGTATCCTAGCCACTAGACCATACGGGAGATGGAAGTATAAGTGAAAACAACACATTACATACGACAACGATGAAGTGCAACGATATTTTCACTTGTGCAATCAACATTGTAACACTTGTATTTAAATTATTAATTAATTTAATCTTTGGCGGACATAAGTGAAAACTACACGCCATATACGTGAAAAAGTATAAGGTAAAACTAAACGTAATGGCTCAACAGTAAAAATGGTAAAGCATGTTTATTAATGTTTACTATTACGGTAGCAAGTACTTACAAATATGACATGTGTACATTGTTTTGAAGCCACAGGGACTTCCGTCGCAATTATCTAGATACACTTATAGAATCGTTAAATGGATCTGTGTATCATTCAGATGTCTTGATAGGGAATGATTAATCTTCTGTGTAATTCATGTTAATTACCTTTATTGATTTAGTTAAGGACAGTCGCCCTCATTGTCCGACAGTCAATGATTTTGCGTGGCAACATATTTCTTTAACATAAGAACTGCTAGATAATGCTCCTACTGACTTTCACTCTTCCTTTGAGGATTCTTTTGTTAAATTCATTAAGTGCGTCGTAGCAAGCATCGTTCAGCACTTAACGATTGCATGTTGGGTTCAAACATTACAATAGAAAGCTACATCAATTGCAAGTGCTTCAACTACAACTTCAGGTAGCGGTTTACTTCAAGGTTCTATCTTAGGACCTCTGCTTATTAACTTTATGGGATTACATCGAATGTACTGGAGCTGGTTATTTATTCATTCAAGTCAAAAAATGTACCTCTTTTTTTAAATTCAAAGGCATCTTTACGAATCAATCATTTTTACAAGCAGGGACAGTTTTATAATATTTGAGAATATTGCACATAGCATCTCATTAGTATAGATGGGATAATCTTTAGTTAAATAATTATTATAATAAGCAACTTGGCTCTAATCATGTATTTATTCCGCGAATGATTCACGGTTATGTGGCAGGTGGCACTATCTGTCACTATGGCACATATCATAATGTTCTTACTACTTGTAATAGTACTCGTAGATTTTAATTATGAATGAAAACTTTTTGCCTGCCACAGCTGATGGCAAATTAAAAACATCTGCTATATTCATTGGCGCTGAACATTCAGCTGTAATTACATCATTAATTTGGTTTAAATCATTCTACTTGAGGCACGTACCTAAGTTTCCAATTGAAACTATTAATTTAATATCAGGAAGCCATTATCACATTTTTTTTAAATGTGAGATCCCTAATTTAAGCTTGACTTAAAAAAAAAACAATAAAAAAAATACCTCAAAAAGTAACATGATTGATAAGCATTCGTCGTAAATTGAATTTTGAATGCAAATCGTTTAGATGTTTCCAATTAAGAATTTTTATTTGCTCATCAAATGCTTTAGTGATTGTGTTCTATTTTCTAAGCAGGGATTACCAAACTGACCATTTATCACTTGCTTGTGACAGAGTCTGCGAAATGGTTTACATGTTAAGTACCTACATTTCGAAAGATCTGGAAATCTGCCTGTTAACTGTATTAGCTTTGTCTTGTGATACTGTATCGACACTATTTGTGTCCTGCGGTTTAACTTAGCTGCTCTTTTTTTTAGCTTCGCAATCGTAACGTGTAGTTTCGCATGGCATAGCTTAGCATAATAAGCCTAAAATTTCCCAGTGCTAGGAGACAGACCTCCTCTATACGAGAGGGAGGGGGGTGTAATCTAACACGCGGGCCCAGTGCGGGTTGATAGACCTCACAGGTTTTCTTAGTGAGATTTAATTGCATATAACCTTCTTCAAGAATGATGTACCTATATCAAGAACAAATATTTTATTATCAAATTATGCGACTGGTAATTCTACAAATTAACTCGTCTCAATAAAAAACAAACTGTACTTACAACTTTATTTATGCATTTAGTTCGACTTTATTTATTGGTGTTTGTAAAATTGCAACCGGTATTCGATTTTTTATTACTTCAATTCAAAGGTCACATACAGTCTTTATGCTAATCAATTTCAAAAGATTAAACCAAGTTTTAAGATTGAATTTTTAAATTATATGAAGTAGTCATATTAAAACTCATAAAATGATCCTGATACTGCAAGCTATTAAGTATTTTTATCGCTATTTTACAATAGATTGTTCCATAACGTACAACCAACTTCAGTTGCTATTGTAATGTACGGAAATTTGATATGATAAGGGACAAGCAATCCCGACCCTCGGTATTTTGAGCAGAATCCGGACCCCAAACAATTCAATAGGGGGCCGTCCAGTCAAACAGGTCTGGGTCAAAAAGCCGTACTGTGTTCTATGAATGCTCTTTTCATTTTAATAGTAGTAAAAGTAACGTAGAGTTCAAAAAACAACGAGCTATAAACAGTGGTTGGAGTGTGAGTTTTTCAACTGGTTTTAATCCCTTGATGTAATAAATTCACAACTGTGGGCCAAATCATGAATGCTGAGTCCGAGAAGATAGAGTGAAACGTTATCAGAGTAGAAGGAGCAAATTTTCAAATGGTTTCGTCCGCGTGAAGTCTGTTAATCATTTTCTCAAGTGTTGCTACGACTGGGATAAAAAGTATCTTTTGAATTAATCCAGGTTGTAAAGTCTGAGGCATTAAAAACAACTGTTTGCGATTGAAATTTCATCCAATTCTTATTCTCTATTCGGGTGTTATTATGAACTCTACATAATATCTGTGTCACTGTCTGTCTATGTATGTGTCTGTACTGTTTATGCTTTTTTGCGTGTTAGTTTTTTGCGTAAAAGTGTTACAAACATCCGTCCATCCTCCTATACTAAAGATACTTTTCAAGTCCTTAATTTCTGTGACCGTGTCATTCTCTACTTAGAAGCAGGACGTTGTTTTTACGGAAAAAAGCTACATTTATTTCTAGTGTTTGCTTACCTGTGTTATGTTTGTCCGCAAGTTTGCTGCCAGCCTCTACGTTCTCTTTGACATCCGCCATTGTGACTTCAATGACACCGCCACCTGTAATTTTAACATCATCATCACCATCATTGGCAGACTCGTTCCACTACTGAGTATTGGCTTCCCTTTTATAACATACTGTTTCCAACGGCTTCACCCGTGTTTATATTGAAAATTGCCTCTGGGACAAATACCAAAATCTATACTGCCGTTCGCGTTCTAACGTGATTGTAACAAATAAACATAAACATCCATTTATCCAGCCAAGATTATCTAGCTGTTCCCCGTGGTTGCAACCCCGCAGCTCGGCTCCTATTGGTCATCGCGTGATATTTTATCGACCTTCCTCGATAAATGGACTATCTAGGACAAAAATAATTTCTCAATTTGAGCCATTTGAGTGGGGAAAAAGCGAGTAATTTCTGAGATTACTTCTTCTTCCTGCCCTTATCCCATTCTATTTGGGGTCGGCGCAACACGTTTTCTTCTTCCATTCTCCCCTATCAGACGTCACAGTATCATTTACTCCTGATACATAATATACTTATACTACATAATTTCTGAGATTACTCTTCAACATTATAATGTTAGTACAGATTTCTCTGAATTGCGTGAGTCTTTACCAGATTTTACCCATGTATTTGTAGAAGATTTTTGTTCCTGCATTGCTATCTAGGGTGTTTCAATAAAGAGCATTTGTGCATAATGATAGCATCCGTTATCATTTGGGTTAATTTGTGTTACCGAATATGTGTTGCAACTAGGAAATGCGTTTAGGTATCTACGCTCTTCTGTTGCAATGTAATGGGATATTTTGAAAATATTTTTACTAACGATTTTTCGGATAGAAAAATTTGTTTGCGAGCGGGACACGAACCTGCGTATTTCTGAATCGGTTTCCAGACACTTAACTAAGCTATAGCAAGCACAAGCGTAAGCTGGCAATGCTGTGTATAATAAGTATTTAACCTTTTTATTAATGCTCAAAAATGTTTTTTTTTTTCTTTTTAGCAAGAGCCAGCGTCAAATTCTGCCAGCATCATTTGGTGAAGTCATAGGTGAAGTGCATTGTTTATTATTCACACTAATGCATTTTATTTAAATTCATCCTTGAAATTCTGAATTCAAATTTAAATTCAGGTAAAAACATTTACACTGTAAATAAAGAGACAATCAACAACGTTTCCATATCACTGTTAATTGAGTATGCGATAACTATAAAATACTTTTGTATAATCTACTCGTACATAATGTAGCTATATATCTACCTAGTACATTATATACAGTGATAAATGGCTGTCTGAGTGTCGAGGGGATAGGTGTAAACAGCCACCGGCATAAAATAATAGACGGCAATCATAGCACATGACTCTCAAACAAATACATTTACATAATAAATAGAGCAACGGATTTAAATTTTGAAACTTTTTGGCAAAAGATCATCTTTTTTTTCTTTGTTTTTTTTTCTAGAAGTGTTTGTTTCTTACTTGATAAGATGTTGTGTACACCGGCAATCTAGTCACGTTATCACTAAGCAATCAGTCACACACACTACGTAAACACAGAGGAGGAACGGGGCGCGGGACTTGCTCGCCTACGAGATAAACACTGAACACTGCCTTACTTTGTAGAGCTGAGCCGGCCCGGAGCGGGGCTGCCATGCTCAAAAAACTAAAGTCCCCAAGCAAAGCGCTATCGAGTTCAAACGTTTGTCTCACGTTTGTCTGATGGCACTGCTAATATAAACTGGTTACGTTAGACTTAAGTATATAGTACCAGTAAGTAATATTAACGTATTTGGGCGAAGCCACGGGCAGGCACAGGTATAGAATAATTTTAGTTCTCATAATTGACATATCCAAATAATTGTGTTGATACTTGCACCAACGCTCAAAGTCAAGGTCGTTGATGTAATTCAATATAAGTACTGTGTGAATCATTGTCTTACCTCATCCAACGTAATTTATACTTACGCTTTTAATAATAGTCACTCATCTTTTCTAAATAAATGGCCTAAGCAAAGTCGTTTCCACGTACGAAATCATTTTATATTTTACCCTATAAAACGGCAGTCGCATGAGGCTGGCCACACCATATTACAGCTTCGCGCCGTACAAACGCCGAGTGTTTCCGAACGCCCACCGAAAACAGCCGAACGCTTGTATTGATGCCGGGAAAACATTTTCCGCGCCATTTTCTCTGGCGCAAGTGTGAGGGAGTATTTTGGCAAACAAAGCCGATTGGTGCCCCTGATTTTAAATGGGTACCCACCGGTTAGGAACAAAAGCACATAAATCATTATCGATTATTATTTTAATAAGTATTTTGCTGCCAGCCTCTACGTTCTCTTTGACATCCGCCATTGTGACTTCAATGACACCGCCACCTGTAATTTTAACATCATCATCACCATCATTGGCAGACTCGTTCCACTACTGAGTATTGGCTTCCCTTTTATAACATACTGTTTCCAACGGCTTCACCCGTGTTTATATTGATTATTTTTCCGACCCAAATATCGACCAATAGAATTGCACCATTCGACGTCACGTGGTACAACCTACATGGTATTATACTGATAATTTTTTGAAAATTTGTAGGTTGTACCACGTGACGTCGAATGGTGCAATTCTATTGGCCGACATTTGGGACGGAAAAATAATCCCCTGAATACCACACGAGCTTCAAAATTATCTGGCATTTCCCTCAAGGTTCCCTGCAAACAAATAAAGTCGTCAAGTTTTTCAGGAAAAATCACTCGCGCTTCGCGCTCGTGATTTTTTAACCTGAAAAACTTGACTCCTTCATTTGTTTGCAACGAACCTATCGGGAAATACCCGATAATTTTGAAGCTCTTGTAGTATTATAAGTGAAAATTGCCTCTGGGACAAATACCAAAATCTATACTGCCGTTCGCGTTCTAACGTGATTGTAACAAATAAACATAAACATCCATTTATCCAGCCAAGATTATCTAGCTGTTCCCCGTGGTTGCAACCCCGCAGCTCGGCTCCTATTGGTCATCGCGTGATATTTTATCGACCTTCCTCGATAAATGGACTATCTAGGACAAAAATAATTTCTCAATTTGAGCCATTTGAGTGGGGAAAAAGCGAGTAATTTCTGAGATTACTTCTTCTTCCTGCCCTTATCCCATTCTATTTGGGGTCGGCGCAACACGTTTTCTTCTTCCATTCTCCCCTATCAGACGTCACAGTATCATTTACTCCTGATACATAATATACTTATACTACATAATTTCTGAGATTACTCTTCAACATTATAATGTTAGTACAGATTTCTCTGAATTGCGTGAGTCTTTACCAGATTTTACCCATGTATTTGTAGAAGATTTTTGTTCCTGCATTGCTATCTAGGGTGTTTCAATAAAGAGCATTTGTGCATAATGATAGCATCCGTTATCATTTGGGTTAATTTGTGTTACCGAATATGTGTTGCAACTAGGAAATGCGTTTAGGTATCTACGCTCTTCTGTTGCAATGTAATGGGATATTTTGAAAATATTTTTACTAACGATTTTTCGGATAGAAAAATTTGTTTGCGAGCGGGACACGAACCTGCGTATTTCTGAATCGGTTTCCAGACACTTAACTAAGCTATAGCAAGCACAAGCGTAAGCTGGCAATGCTGTGTATAATAAGTATTTAACCTTTTTATTAATGCTCAAAAATGTTTTTTTTTTTCTTTTTAGCAAGAGCCAGCGTCAAATTCTGCCAGCATCATTTGGTGAAGTCATAGGTGAAGTGCATTGTTTATTATTCACACTAATGCATTTTATTTAAATTCATCCTTGAAATTCTGAATTCAAATTTAAATTCAGGTAAAAACATTTACACTGTAAATAAAGAGACAATCAACAACGTTTCCATATCACTGTTAATTGAGTATGCGATAACTATAAAATACTTTTGTATAATCTACTCGTACATAATGTAGCTATATATCTACCTAGTACATTATATACAGTGATAAATGGCTGTCTGAGTGTCGAGGGGATAGGTGTAAACAGCCACCGGCATAAAATAATAGACGGCAATCATAGCACATGACTCTCAAACAAATACATTTACATAATAAATAGAGCAACGGATTTAAATTTTGAAACTTTTTGGCAAAAGATCATCTTTTTTTTCTTTGTTTTTTTTTCTAGAAGTGTTTGTTTCTTACTTGATAAGATGTTGTGTACACCGGCAATCTAGTCACGTTATCACTAAGCAATCAGTCACACACACTACGTAAACACAGAGGAGGAACGGGGCGCGGGACTTGCTCGCCTACGAGATAAACACTGAACACTGCCTTACTTTGTAGAGCTGAGCCGGCCCGGAGCGGGGCTGCCATGCTCAAAAAACTAAAGTCCCCAAGCAAAGCGCTATCGAGTTCAAACGTTTGTCTCACGTTTGTCTGATGGCACTGCTAATATAAACTGGTTACGTTAGACTTAAGTATATAGTACCAGTAAGTAATATTAACGTATTTGGGCGAAGCCACGGGCAGGCACAGGTATAGAATAATTTTAGTTCTCATAATTGACATATCCAAATAATTGTGTTGATACTTGCACCAACGCTCAAAGTCAAGGTCGTTGATGTAATTCAATATAAGTACTGTGTGAATCATTGTCTTACCTCATCCAACGTAATTTATACTTACGCTTTTAATAATAGTCACTCATCTTTTCTAAATAAATGGCCTAAGCAAAGTCGTTTCCACGTACGAAATCATTTTATATTTTACCCTATAAAACGGCAGTCGCATGAGGCTGGCCACACCATATTACAGCTTCGCGCCGTACAAACGCCGAGTGTTTCCGAACGCCCACCGAAAACAGCCGAACGCTTGTATTGATGCCGGGAAAACATTTTCCGCGCCATTTTCTCTGGCGCAAGTGTGAGGGAGTATTTTGGCAAACAAAGCCGATTGGTGCCCCTGATTTTAAATGGGTACCCACCGGTTAGGAACAAAAGCACATAAATCATTATCGATTATTATTTTAATAAGTATTTTGAGTCTTTGCGAAAAGTTGATAAGTTTTCAGACATTTACTAAGACAGTTTTAATATTTCTCTAGTTTTATAAAGACCGCATGAGATGCGTGAGTTTGGTAAAGAACTCTTTGTTTTGTTTGTTCATCTGTAGACTTTGTTCAAAGGAGAGTCAAGAGTTGTGAGTGTTGCTGATGCAGTACTTCTTAGTTCAGTTCGGCAGATGGTTTTTATTTTACGAATAGTTGAGTTTTAGAAGAAAGAAAAGATAAATAGATAGAAAGCTGTAGAATCGCTTTTATTTCCGACATTTTAAAATTTTGCCGTTCAAAAGTTTCATCAAATGGCCTCATCGAAATAATTTCACACACCTTGGATTGTCGAAAAGCGTATCTAACCATGTAATATTTTTTTGGATCGAATTCCTGTTTTTATAAAGCGGGGGTACGGGTGAAACTATACAATTGATACTTACTTGATACTTACTGCACACGCTGCATATTCAGGAAATTAAATTGCTTAAATTTTCTCAAACAAACTCAACGACCAGTTGTCTAATTTGACCCTTGTTCGAATAAAGTGGAAGTCGTGGGGTGAGGTCTTTCAACAGCAGTGGGGTGACGAAGGTTAGCAGTATCAGCTTCATTGACTTTTCTCAGTTGGTGACTTGTCCATAGTAAACTTGACTTATAGCAGGCTCCAATCCCGGGTCGACATCAGCGCGTCGTGTCCAACGCTCGCCTCAAAAGCTGTCAGCAATCTGACGGTGGTCACGGGACTGTTCTATCAGGTAACTGTGACCGTGGACCGTTAAGGGCTATTTGAAGGATCATCGTGGATTTTAGTCAGTACAAGTCAGACAGTTCCTCCCGCTCCACCCTGTGTAGATGGGATCATTTGATGATTTTAACACGTTAAAAAAAGCCTAGCAGGCGCTCTTTTTACAAGTTACTATAAGTGTTTTTAGAAGTGTAATATTTCAAACTTTATTCTCCATCTTTATCTACCTGAGATAAACTAACGTTGCTTTTCAATTAACTAATTTCCAATGAAACATGAGTTCACAAACATCTAAGCTGAAACGGATCTGCGTTGGCTAAGTCTGATGTGGGTCCAAAATAGCTTTCGCATCCCCAAAACCAGAAGCCAAAGCGTCACAATAGGCCTCGTATAAAATGGAAGGTCAAGCTGGACAGAACCAATGATCAGTGATCCATGTGATCCATATGACCCTGGATTTAAAAGTATCAAAATCAAGGGGAAGAGGCCTTTGTGCTGCAGTAATATGACGAAAGCTTAAGGCAACAGCAACATGGTGTAAGAGGTAATCTTAGATAGAAAAAAAAACATACTCTTCTTAGTTCTTCCCCGTGTCGTATTTAATCAAGGCTTCATCGGTGGCCGCACAAAAGACGCTTTCTAACAGTTCAGTGATCACTGAACAGCATACATAGGACATAGGACTTTCAGTCAAGTTAATATCATATTTCACTGACACTTATCGATACGGTACGGATCGGCACGTGCCGGCATTGTTGTGTGCGGATAGGCCTTAAAGGTTTACCTGTTAACTTTAAATTGATACCAAATTCATTAAAATCACTGATCCAAGTAAGTGAATCCATTACTCGCTAATGTAGTTGTCGTTCGTATGCTCGCATGTGGTTTATGTGACCCACAATCAACTTTGTGAAGATCCTCGCACGTTGCGGGCATGTGAGCACACCTTCGATGATCACTTTTCTCACCTACCGCTCATGGTCAAAACTTTGGCAGATTTCTGTTTAGTTTACAGCACGTAACCAGAAGTATATCGGAATTTTACCTAAGTATATTCAGAGTTTTAAAGTATAAAAGTAGAGCTTATTATAGTTCAGAAGCTCATTTCAATGGTTCTGATAGTTTCTTCATGAAATCCAGCTTCTCTTATTCTTCGCCTTATTTTACGTCAATGGTATTTTTTACGTTAAAAAGTCTTTCTTTAATCTACTCGTATCATTAACTCTGGCCAGTAGGTCAACCTACCCGAATCAGTCAAATTTTACCAATAGAACATTAACCTTCCACTATCTTGATAAGGTTGAAAAATTTATTGAAGAAAATTGACAGATTGAGGTAGGTTGATGTGCTGGCGTCTGTACCTACTTGTCAACTTAGAAGGGTTTGGGGTTTCTACCCTGAACATGTCTTCAAGCACTTTTTGATTTCCTTGCCTTCTAGTAGTTTTCAACTTTATATTTGCGTTAGCCTTGATCCTACACAATACTACTTACGTTCTATTACAAACTCCTGTGAATAGTGGGTGTAACAGCTTATTTACCGTCTAACAAAAATAGAGTAAAATGTTATTTCAAATATTTAAAACTCTAAATTTAATATTTACCTGACTTTTCTGTTTATCACGGATTTATTTCATCTAACATCAAACGATACAAATGATACAATGAACTAATTGAAGATAACACCATACTGAACTTTTAATTGTTTATTATAAAATTATTTACGGTTTTTTGTATTTTTGTCATTATAAACGTACTTAATAAATAATAATAAATTTAAAAGACACGTACAACGTGTGTTTACAGTATTTAATTTAATCTTACTTTAGTATGTACAGTCATAGGTAGAAAGTTGTACAAAACGATTGTGCATAGATGTTATATTCGTATAAAAAAGGGGGTAGTCCGTATCTAAGATGGCGTATACGGGGTGTCGATTTCACCGAGGTTAGAGCGAGGGCGGCACGTGGCGGGCGGCAGCGGCGCGAGCACGCGCGCGCGCACCGTCGTCCGCCGGGCGGCGCCGGCGCACTCCGGCCACTTAGCCCTCCGCAGGTGCTTCTTCTCCCTCTGCCGCAGCCGCCGCCGCCGCCGCACCCTTAGGCTTAGGTCCCTGCCACCCATCGCACATTTTTCGGAGGAACGCTGAAAACATTAAACGAAAGCATTAGAAAATCATAATGAATTTTCGGAATTGTTATTTGCAGGTATAAATGGGTTATACACTGATGAAGAGTTTAAAATGATGAAGATTGACATACTTATTTGTATAAATATTGGTTATCTCATAAGAAATAGTTATAAGTATATTAAATAGTGTCAAGCAGTAAAACCGATAGTACTTAGTAGATAACAAGAATTATAAAGAAGAGCTGTAAAATTATAAAGCCTTAGATCAACAGTTAGAAGAAACGGAGCACATTGATAGCGACAGTGTGTACGGCGGTCCACTTACGATCTTATAACTAAAGATATGACGAGACGTGCTGCCTTACGCCATCACCTTCTTCAGGAATGCTGTAAACGGAAAATTGGTAAGACACGGGGGCACACACAACACCAGGAAATATACCCTCATGCTTCGTACACTTGGGTGAGGAAACGACCGAAGGATCTACTGAATTCTTACTTGCTTTTACAAATAAAGTTTTAGCATAGTAATTTACGAGGTTCATACTTTTGGAAAAGGCCAATATGATTGATTTACTCATGCAACAATATGGTAATATGCTTAACTAAGGAATTCGGGGATGTATCTGTGCATTGTCTGGACATACGTGTACTACATAAGGTAACTATGTAATTTAGATACATTGTGAGGATTCAAACTTTACAAATGTAACACAAATAGTGTGATTTATATACTGGGTTTCTAAATACCATGATCATATTGTTCTAAAAAGTAAACAATTATATATAATTTGATATTTTACAGGATAAACGAAGAATAGATACTTACGTGCGTAGGGGATCATGCCGTCGTCATCCTCAGCGTCCATGCAGTCCTTTGTGACTTCAGCGACTTCGTTGTCTTCCAGTTTCTCACCTAATAATTCAAAAACCCAATATAAATACTAAGAATCAAGAAATGTAACAAAAGAGTTCTCAAGAAATCTTTCTTAACAATACTGGCTGATTCTTGTTGCGTAGAAACTAAATCAGCTGAGTCACAAAAATCATTATTTCGAAACGACGATCATGATGGCTTCTAGCCAAGTGATTTCAGTTCACGTCCAACTGGAAATGAAGCCGATGCCAATTTATCTTATTGACATGTTTAAGCCTCAGGAATAATAAAAATAGACTGGCAAATAGAAATAAACAACAATATGCGATTCTTATTGGCTTATTATTGTAAAATGTTGTGTTGCGACTTTCTGATGCATTTGTGGTAAAATCACATAAGTACGGGAAACTAAAGGCACGCATAGCACGACATCGTAGAAACGAATTTTGTCGACGGTAGAATAGACAAATCGACAGACAGTAGAAAGATTTATATCGCTCAAAGCATGGCGATGATTAAAATGTAGGAAATAAATGTTTCTATGTTGTCATCTATGGGTTGTGGCATACCAAAACATATGCCAAATTGTTTAGAGATAACTTTGCCTATTCTTGATAGAACAGAGATAGAATTGATCATGCTACGCGTGCAGAGAAGAAACACCTCTATTTTAGACAGAAAAAATAAAACTTTCTAAAATATTCTGTTGTTACCTAACGCAAGGAGAGTGTGTGTGAGCTCGGCGCCAAGCATAAGACCGTTCTCGTTCTTGTCGTACAGTTTCAGACATTCCAAGAAGTCCTCGTACTGTCCCTGGTCTTTGTCTTTCTTTGCTTGGCTGTAGATGGGAAGGAACTCTTCAATCTGAAACAATACAACAAGTTATATCAGGCACATTTCATTTTACTTCAACAGTCTTTGGTGATTTAAGATTTTTATGATCTCTAACGAGTAGAACATGACGGTATCTCGAACATATTTTTAAAGGCGCTCCCTCACCGCGAGCATTCACCTGTAATGTTGTTACATTACAGGTGAATGCTCGCGGTGCGCATCAAATTGCGCACTTTTATGTTTAAAAGTGCACAATTTGATGCGCTATTGTCTTTGAATGTTCGAATCTGTAACGTTACATACAGGTGAATGCTCGCGGTGAGGGAGCGCCCTAAAGTTTTCTCTCGGAGATTATTTCATTATTTTTAAATTGTCCGAGATGAAACTAAAAAAAAAATTCTAATGATTGAAAGGGAACCCCTTTCCTAGCAAGACATAACTATTGTATCCTCATGATGTTTACTTTATTTTTCTTACTGTTCTTTTATGTTATTTGCACCTACTTGGTCTCTTGCGCCCTTTAATACCTACTTCGTTTTATCTCTTTACTTTGATTATTGTTACTTCAAAAAGTCTACTAGGAACCTACATTCTTTATGTTTTTACTTACGGTGAGTGTCTTCTCGCCCTTCTTCTTGGTACCACCGAGCTTCTCGATGGTGGCCAATGTGGGGTTGGAGTTGAGTGCCCTCAGGACATCTCCAAGGTTGAAGGCGTCGATTTTGCCGGAACCGTCGAAGTCGTAAATGGAGAAGGCAAAGGAAGCCCCTGTACAATAAATAAAATCATGCTGAGTCTGGACATAAATTAATTATGTTTATTTCAAACATGTATCCTCAGAATTAAATTGACAAGTTCTTCTAAACTTAATGCTTCTCAAAAAAACATGTTTTTTTTGTGTTAAACGCATCTTATTCGCCATTTAGTAAAATTATGGATCATTGTAAGTTTAGCATCACTCTCTTCCTTGTAGGTTTATGACGATAATATTAATTTCATTTATTTTCTGATTCCTTCTTTACCTACTATCCAGTTATTTCAACTTTTGTTCCGAAAAAATTTCAGTCTAAGTTCTGGCAGAATCTTGTATTTTAAGTTCTATATTTTAGGCGCATCATAAATTCATAAAAGTTCTAGAATACCGTTTGTATAAGTCAGGTAACGCGCAGAACGGGGCGTGGGCGGACATTCTTCGCTCAGAATAATACTTTTCCACGATACGTTTCAATATATTCGGTGTGAACTCCTGAGTCTTGAGTCACGTTCTAATTATAACGCGATTGGAACAGTATCCTAAATAAAACCGACTGTTAATTGTTCCGTCTCCAAATATTTTGTATTCTTTTCCAAATATTTATTAATTAATATTATTTGTAAAAAAATGCTAATAATTGTATTTCCAAAGCAATTTGAATTTAAGTTCAATTGTAATTCTATTAAATTCACCTTTCAATTAAATTATTCCAGTTAAATCCCTAGAATTTTCTCGAAGATTTATTAGATTGCTCTTCATTACCCGACGCATGCGTAAAGTGCATAAGGATCAGCTGATTCAAGATCATTTACCGACCTTGATAATGACAGCTGATTTATCGTTGCAAATGCAAATGCAGTGACAGATATCCGTTGCATAAAATATACATAGTCCATTTACGTAGACTTTGATTCCCACGCTAAAACATACGTAGCAAGCTTGCAGTGAAATCTGAGCGGAGTTTCTCTGTTTGGGCGGGCGGCGATTCTGGATCACGTGACGCACGAGTTTAATTTTGGAACGCAGCGCGCGCGCAGCATGGTCGTGCCACTGGCGCTGCCGCCCGGCATCTCTTAGTAACGCGCACCTTTTATGAGAAACGGTGCTAAACTTAGATGTTATGATCCTCACTCTCGTTTCATGCAATGCAATGTTACGTTTCTTTACGTAAATGTTGAACATGCTGACGCAATAGTCTACATCGAAGAAAATTCGGTTTGACAACGACAACTTATAGGTATTAGTCCTGTTACCGATGTTAATTGTCCATATAGTTTAACGCCACAATCCAGACACATCTGGTTCAGCTTAGTGTCTCTTTAGTTAATGTTAATCATTAGATAAACAAAATTACATGTATTTAAAAGTTTTAAAAAAAACTCACTTTCAACGTCGTTCTTGCTGAGGTCGCTCTGAAAATTACCAAAAATATTTCGTTATTTCCTTGTATGTAACAGTTGCCATGCATAGTGTAGTTGTATTAGTTGGTGTGTATTCACAGCTTTGCAGCTCGGTTTGTGTAGAAGCATTCGGATTATACGATACCATCTTCTTTCACTGGTTTATAAGCACAACACTGATTTATATGATGGATGGTGAAGTGGACACATCCGAGTCGCTCGCGAGCATCCGGTCAGCGGAATAACATGCACGAGGAAAAACGCGTTTACTTTTTTTATTTATCACTTGCCAAGCTAACAGTCCATTTTCTCACTTAACACCTTGCCACATTTTCACTGCCGTCAGTGACTCACCATTTTGTGTGGTGTTAGTTGGTTCCCTCCCGGTCTTCACTGGCAGACGTTCAGACAAGAAGTGGGGCTCGGTAACTTTTCGCGGGACTGTTTTAACTGGCTTAGATGGCGCACCCGTCTGGATATTTGAGATTTAGCCCAGGAATCCGCGACCGTTCTATTTTCGGCGGAGTCGGTCCGTTTCCATAGCGTCTTCGGACACACACTACTCCTACAAGTGTAAGAGAGACGAAAAGATTTTCCACCTGCCCTGTGTGTGGACGTGCTAACGCCAATTGTAATGTTAAATCTACATTTATGTTAAACTATTTCGATCAGATCTTTGCGGTATAGGTACGCTCTGCGGAATGAAGGTGTTTAAAATATGCTTGAAATCAGCAAATTAATATTTAAGTGTTCTTTTCAACACAAAAAGTAATATGATATTAATACGATTGATGTAACTCTAAGAAATAACAAAATTCAGACGCGAATCAAACATTATAATGCGGTCCTTAAACCTTTATTGTCATAAAATAAACCAAATAGAAATTAATAGAAAGTCAAAGCCCGGTGAATTTGTGCCAATTGACAATTTAGTACTCGCCGCATTCATCAGCTTTTACATCGAATGTATATTCCTTCCAGTGTGAGGAGTTCACGAGTGTTTCGTTGACCGTGTTAAACTTCCACACAGCCGCACGAGTGGATGGGGGAGACCGGAGCATACGGTGATCTAAAAGACTGGCAGCTCGACGTCTTGCGTCCGGAGATAAGGGACATAACCTACGAGCAGCAAACGGCACTCGGTTCTCCTATAAAACAACACAGATCAACTTTAAAATGAATGAAGAAAACAAGCTAGGCGATGATGATTTTTATTTCTTCCGTTACTTTACTAGTGGTTAAACCAGTGGTTAGGATAAATAAGGCTATACCACAGATTACTAGCTATACATAAAAAATCAGATACGTTATGTCTCAGATGTAAAGAAATCAGATGACACTCTCAGATTATCAATAGGCTCAATTGGTGACATACATTGAGGTCATAACGAAAACTATCTGATGAGTAATATAGTAAAGTAACAAATAGTTTGCTCTAGGTCAAACGTTCATCTTGTGATGTTTTATTAATAATATTTACATCTAATAAACTGTGGGAGATGATAGAAAAGGTTCAGAAAAATTGGGATTGTTAATTCACATGCATGACTCTGGATTCGTATCCTAATGATGACATACTAATGAAACGAAACCATATTACATGAGGCATAACAACGAAAAGTGGATGTATTAATGGTTACATCTAGCTTTAATTGTGAATTGGCCGAATTGGACAAGAAAAACGACAATAACAAAACGCACGTATCGCAAAATGGTAATGTGTAGGTGGATGATACTTTGATCCGGTGACTCATCATTAAAGACAGTTTATTCTCGCACCTTGCGCCTCCCAGGTGTCCTGCGTCGCCACCATCCTCGGATACACGCCAGAAGCCTGGCGCCTTGAGATCGACATCTGCTCACCAGAGAGCCTTTCTTTGAACCACTTGGGTCAGCAGACACTCCTGATGTTGCTAGTAACTCCTTCGCTTTTGACTGTTCTTGCTTGGTTGCTTTCTTCTATAAAGTAGCAATATAACTATATATTAATACGTGAAGCAAAAAATTAATACCTCTTTAAAGAAAAATATTTGGACGCAGGAGTATAAAATTTAGCACAGTTAAGGGTTTTTGAGACGAAGAAGTGCTGCAACAAGTAATTAAGCAACTGGGTGACATCCGCGGTACGGGCGGTTAGTTAATTGGTCGCAAGCAACTTTCTACTGAATATACCTACGTAATATAATTTCAATTTCTAGGTCGTGCAAAGTGTGTTCGCTTTTCCACCTGAAAGAAATAGCAGCAGCCCGGAGTCTGGAACGTTGATATAAGTAAGCTCGCCTCCTCGTTACCTAGGACTTAAATATAACTAGCGGAAATTGGGTATATAGAACGGCTGTTTGTCTGCGTTTTCAATGTGAACCAGAAGGTTACGGGGCATAACTCCCATAGCGTTGGGGTTCACACACGTGATTTTTAGTATATAACATCAAGTATTTAAAATGAACTCTTCTGTATATTTCAACGGCTCTTTACTTACACTGGCTTTAAGTTCATCATCAACTGACAAGTTATCATCGGATGTGTTCGCTGTCATTAATTCAACTTCCTGAAGAGTCATGCCTTTCGGATCTTCCAAAATTTGTTCTACTTCATCTTCAGAGTTTTGGTCATAATCACCTATATTGAGAGACAGCGTAATTATTAACTTTTTAGTCAGAAGACATTTATTATTTAACCGTCAAGAAAATTAACTCACGGTTCATAGTTAGATAAGCGTTTTCATATTTGGCGACATCCATGCTCTCGACCAGTTTTTCAGGGATTTCATCACTAAGCTAATGGATTTCAAAAGCGTTGTTGGATGTTAGTTTATATTTGGTAATTATAAACTAATCAAAATTATTAACGACTTTATGATTTATAAAAAGCTAATAATTATAAAAGAAGAGCAAATTAAATATAACTATAAAGTGATCTTTAATCTAATAGCAATTGTTTTAAAATGTAGAAACATAATATATACCTGTCTGATATTCACAGCAGGAACTATATGTGGAACGACACGGTTCCTATCGTTATCGCCGGCTCCATCATCACGTATGTAAAGCGCCATGTCTCGGCTGATATCCTCAGCATAAGCGTCCGTCAAAAACGAATACTCAGACTGTTCAGAATTCGATGACTTTTCAGACGACAGAGCACCAGCTACTGATTGTTCTGTTACAATTGGTTGTTCTATTACAATTGGTTGTTTTGTTACAATTGGTTGTTCTGTTACAATTGGTTGTTTTGTTACAATTGGTTGTTCTGTTACAATTGGTTGTTCTGTTACAATGTGTTGCTGGGCTGATTCAGTGGTCATGCTTAAAGGAGTAGTCTCGAAAGACTCCATAATCTTTTTCATTGCTTCAGTGAGTAATTCATTGGGCTCTGGATTATTTTGTACGATTTCAGTTTCATCGCATATAATTACTCTTTCAACATCACTCATGTCGAAAAGATGATTGATCAACATCGACGTCTCGTTCTGGCGCTAAATATATTTGTTCCAGTTACAAAAAAAAAACGATAATTTAGTTTATGTAATACCAGACTGTCGTACCATTGATGTCGCTATTAAATTATAAAGCGAGCTTACCAAATCAAGTTCTTCGTCACCCTGACCAATAAAACTAGCTTCGGGCTTATTTTTTTGTATTTCATCTGAAACACAAGCTACATATTAAGGAATATCACAACTAAAACAGTGCTTTCTGCATTTTTGTTTATTATTAAATTTCAAGTTGTGAAAACATCTAGTTTGGTGCTCTTTACTTCAGTTACAAATAAATATAAAGTACTGTATCAAAATTCAAAACACAATATTCCTATTATATTTCGTCAGCTGTGAAACAGTGAAGTATGACTAAAGAACCGGTCGATGCCCCAAGAAAACCAATATTTTAACCGGCGAAATTGTTTCAGTCACTTTAAATATTTGGCAGGCACATCAAATGTTACCTGAGTAAGAATTACCTGTTACTTTTTCCGGCGTCGATGTAGCAACTACATTGGCAACATGCTCTATCTTATTTTCATTGACGATGTCACTGTCTCCCTTTGACGCCTCAAATGATGTGTCTTCATCATCAGCATCACATTGTTTCTCATTCTCCAGATTTTTCAACATTGACTGGTACTGCCACGGACTACCTGTTAGCGTAATTGAAGGTAATTTTACCTCGTGATTTTAGACGCGTCTTACCAAGCTGCCCAACCACCTACTGCACCTTCCAGGATGGCAAATGACAGAGCTGTGCGGGTAACCAAGCTACCAAGATTGGTAAGACGCGTCTCGCATGAGTGCGAAAGGGTGATGTTAATCATAAGAGATTTTTAGATCGAAATTGCATTGAGAAGATGATTCCACAACAGATGTAGAAGCAATAAAAGTAGTATTTTGGGTTTTTATCTTAATTTTACATAAATGCTAGAGCAGGGGCTTCCTGCTCTAGCATTTATGTAAAATTAAGAAAAAATTCTTGTGTACTTTCTCCACTTAGATGCTTTCTCGTTACAAATTATTATTGTTTCTTTTGGTCCCAAATGATAACCCTCATTGTCCGAAAAGCCGTATGCTGGAAATATTTTGATTGGGGGCTATGAGCGACTTATCAGCTATTATATGTTTTTTACGATGTTATGATTAAAAATTTCACCCGATTCGTTAACAGCATTTGCTATGACAGAAGCTTCATCTATAACTTGGCTGACAAGATGAACTGCCAACAAGGCCGCAATACGCCCATCACAGGGTTGCTCACCGTCGACTGCATACAAAAATTTTGATTTTACTTTAATTTTGTTACCATTTTAACGTTATACACCTACAAATATAGATCTAAAAACATAAATAATAAATCTACATCAAAAAACACACCTTCCTTGTCAATCATCTTGACGGTTTCTAATGACGTTTGATCAGATTTATTTCCTCCAGTTTTATTTTCATAGTCTTTCCGGCCAATATCTTTTATACCTTTTCTTGTTGACAAAAAGTTTTAATTCTTAAAACCCAACCGTGATTTACAAAATTAATCAAGTAACTATACAGTGATATGTGGAAGAAAACACGGTCAACATTATCAGCAAGTCCTAGAACTAAAAAATCGAAGACAATGTGACATTTTCCAACCCGTACCATGTGAGCTCACATGGTTTCTTCTTACAAAGACGATAGAAGCAGGCCAGTGTCCCAGCAGTGGACACATAAGCTCCTTAATTTTGATAACAATCATTCTTACGACTTTAACAGACAGACAGGATTTCATCTCTTTTCATGGCTCTCTATCAGTGGAGCCTTGAAAATAATTCTTCAAACTGCATGCTCTGTATGTCACGGGCCATCATTAAATTTTGCTTTGAAACAACAAATGCTTCTATAGAAATATGATATTTGGGTGAGACTACCGTAAGGTAAAACCACAAACCAGAAGTGATACGCTAACCTATGATGGTTTAAAGAAATAAAATAAATAATTAAGCTGCGTATTTTCGCATCTTGCTTGATTACGAAAGCCATCATGTGAGATAGTGTATTTACTAATGATAAAAAATTACATAAAACGAGGCAGCATAATTTTGTAAGCTGGCAAAAACATATTATCATCATTTAACATCAACTTATGACATACTTTCATTAATTCTTCTACGATAATAATTTATTGTACCCACTAGTTACAATATTTTTCTTAAACAATTTCTGTGTCTTATAATAAAGTTTCTTGGATACGTAAAAAGCATTTTCCATTCACAACACAACGTCGCTATTTCGGTAACGCCCAGCCAATAGCTATAGTATGTTGCATATATTCTTAAACTTCAACCTCGTTCTATTTTTGACGAAGTTTCGTGATTATATCATAGAATAATTTGTTATGAATCGGGAATACTGTGTAAATCAGTCAAAAACTTGTTTAATTTCTGGGTAATTTAGAATGAAGATAAATACTAAAATTAATGACCTACTAACAAGTTGCTCCATAAATAAAGGAAAGAGGTGTGCTACAAGGGACGCACTTAGATGTGAAATTCTATCGGGTTAAGACGATACGGTTTCAAGGAATTCCGTGACATCATTTTAGTAATTAGCTTTTAGTTCAATTTTTTCAAGGTGTCTTATAATATCTATCTACTCCAGGTGGTAACAGTACTTATTTCACGTGACAAATCTCTGCGATGTATTTGATATCGCAAAATAGCTGAGTAACACAAAAATAGTAGGTATTTTCCGGGTCCTTATTGGCTCACCTAAAGTTGTTTACCCGAAATTGTTCTTACTAACGATTTGTAATCCGAATGATCACTCTTCCTAAAATTTTTCATCCTAAAGTTTTCATTCATACTTTTTGTAGTGCTACCGGCGATGTTCATAACACTCATGTTTCCGAAAATTGTAACTAATAATATCATTATTGAAAATATGTTTTTTAAACTCCTACTGTTTTCTTTCATAACGTTTTTATCCCTAAACTTGCGTCGAGCTACCTTGGTAGGTGGTAAGTAATCAGTAATATACGCTCGCCCTTGCATCCTCAGTCAAATTGCCGACTACCACCTACCAAGGTAGCTCGACCTTGCAAACAGAAACAGGAGCCCCGCAAAGCGGGGCTCCTGTTTCTGTTTGCAAGGTTTAAAGTAACCTAACACGAAGTGGTCTTTCAGACCCCGCCATCCCCTTCAACCTAACCTATCCGAGTCGGGGTGCCCCAAGTCCCGAGCTCGCTTCGCTTGCTCTTGCATCCTTTTATATCTAAACAAAAAAGATATGACTTTGAATAATAGTGTAAAAGATGGTTATGTTGAGAAAATATAGGAAAACAAATAATAGTATAATAGATGTTTATTGCTACTGACATTATGAAGTCGAATGATTCGGAATTATGAACATTAGTGACAGAGCAATTAGGAGTTGGAATCATTAGGATTAAAAATGTTAGGAATACAATTTTCGGGTTTCCAATGATCGGAGTTTAAATTTTAGGTGAACTTTGGCGCGCCCGTATTTTCCTCCTCCGTTTTTTTCGCACAGAACATTGCAATTTTTCAGATGATTCATTGAAATGACGTAACGCAGGTGATGTCTTTGATATTATTTTAACTTCCTTCACACCGTGTGGGCGGAAATAAACAGAGTGTATGTGATTCGTACGTACGTAGCGTAGATTATCCATTAAGTTATTTTCATCGCGTTGAATAATAAGATTGTTGAATTCTGAATGCAATTCGGTGTTTTTAGTGGACCAATTTTGGATAGAGGCGAAAGTATTTTATTCGTCAAGAAACTGGAAAGTGTATTATCTTAGGTGCCGCTGGGTATTCGTAAAACTAGACATAAGAGTCTTACATTATGCACTTATATTGAGTAGGTATGTTATTATCTTAAATGCACCCAATAAAAAGCTTCGTATACCTATAGATAGGTAGGTACTTATTTAGCAGTTGTTGAAGATTTTCTTAAATTCAATCTAGTCGGAATAGGGTCAAGGAACAAAGTAGTTAGCAAGTCGAATCTGACAGACCCCTTCCCTCAAATGAAGATTTTCCACCCAAAAAAGAACTGAAGAGCTCCAGAGGAAGAAAGCAAACGGAGTGGAAGACAGGGTATTGTGGCACTGCGTCCAGCAGTGTACTGTTGATGAGCTTAGTTGACAAAGCTTAGGGTTAATTTCAAATCAAATGAAAAGGTAAAAAGTAGAAAGACATGTCTCAATTAACAAGACCTGCCTACAATGACTGATTAAAGATGCCAGTAGTTTAATTACGTGAGTAACAAGCCGCGACATAGATGATAATAATCGTCCGTTGTTGACAAGTGAGTCACTCATTGTCTGCGAAATAAATTTATGCTGTTGCCATTACAGAAGGTAGGAAAGAATGTAGTACCTGTATAAATACATCAGCTTATTTATTTATCACGACAGTGTTAACATTGATTTAACTAAGGAGAACCAAAATCAAGGGGTAACATACTTAAGAGATTGTATTACTTCATTCAAAAGGTAGCGTGTTTGTAAGGATTGCTGGATTGACGATTGTAATTAGTCAAAGTAGCGTTCTGAAGCTTCAGCCTATGCTCATGGGAAAAAACGTGAATTAAGAAAAAGAAAATAAAGAAAAAGGGCACTATATTAATGTAATAGAAGAGCACTATAGTATTGTCAATATTATAGTGCTCTTATATTGTAATTATTATAATTCTTATGAACATGACTTTATTGGAAAGTCATGTTCTATTATAGGATAGGTCCATTTCTCCTTTTAGCGCAGTCGGTTGCACAGACACCTCTTCTCGGTGTAGACTCATTCAGAAGTAGGTATACTAACTCCACATTGCCTTTCGCCTTAGTATGTACTGGAGGACTTCGAGACTTGGTGCACGAAGAAATTGAAAAGTGTACTCGGATTTTATGGCTTTGCGCAGATCAATCGACCTACAAGATGAGTGTCATTGTGCGATCAATTGCTTGTTGAGATCGAACGCTAATTCAGGGCAGCAAACTCGACCCGTCGAAAAAAATGTTACGTGCTTGGCGTATTAACGATCCTTAAACAGAGATACTTACGTAGGTTCTAGGTACTTCTATAACCAAAAGGGAGATCTGCGAGAATTGATTTTATATAATTCAGTGGCTTGTAGGGTCGAGGCAGTCTTTATGTTAAAGATTGATATCGGCAAAGCTGCGTCTGATAAGACTGAATGCTGCCACCAAAGGTAGTGGAAGCCAGATGATGAATACTCGTAATTCACAATTCTAGATTTTTTCCCGACCATCGTTGTTGACAGTGTTAGCGGTGTTAGCTATGATAGCATTTTATATTCAGCGTAATCCATCACGCAGGCCCAGTGCGAGTTGGTAGATGTCACATACTCACATGTCTTAAAATTTCTGGTTCTAGGACATGCCGGTTTCCTCACGACGTTTTCCTTCATTGTTTTGACAGCAGTTGGTGATAAAGTAAATTAGGAATAAGTACAAAGTAATGCGTATGACTAGGTTCATATGTCGGGGCCATTACCACTAGGTCACCAAGTGAAACTACTCCTCACTTTAACATATAGAAAAGCGTACATCAGCTAATTGGCTATAAAATCTTATGGCTGCATAAAACAATGACAATGTATGTGGACACAACTAACGGAAACAATCTACAAAATGGGTAACTGTTAGTGCCGGCGCTCCCTGACCGTCTCTATTTATAAAGTAAATTGCCTGCCGCAAAGTGAACATTGATATCTATGCCAATCTTGTTAATTCAATGTCTTTATGTTTACCATTTTATTTGGGGACACTATCAAATGAATTACATGGACGAGGGTTGATAAAGAACGTCCCTGAAATCACGTTATTTTCCACGTGGTTTATTATCTTTTGGGAATTGGTGAGCCTACAGAAACCTCCTTTCTAAAGATTAATTACAGAGTATACCTATCGTTAGTCGTGTGGTGGCATAATCAAACATCGGATTGGAATAAAAATCAGCATTATTTTTAATTTGTAACAGCATCATTATATACCTAGCCCAAAGCCTAAGCAATCCGTTCTAAGTTTTGACCGGGAATGTGAGTCGTTCAATACCCGAGGCGATATTGAATCAAATAAAACTAGTTTCTTTTTTAATTCGTTCAGTAACTTGAAGCCTACACTTTTAAGCGTTAAATGAAATTCAAATTAGAAATAGAATAAAGAATAATTATATTTCAAGCCATACAATGCCTTAATCATTGAATAAAAGTCTGGCCTATATTTTCAGCTGCTTGGGAAGCAGCCATGTTGGCGTTTCTATGGCAACCGGAGGCTGCCTCTCCGCCTCTCGACCCGCGCGCACAGATCAATGCTGAAAATTTTCCAGGGTTGTTGCCGGCACGATGTAGTTTTCGTCAATCTTGTCAAGATGAGGTTTTCTGAAATCTTCGTTTTAAAATTGTTGGTTTATTAAAGGTAGATTATCAATTTATATTGACAGCGTAACTTTAGGAACGTAATGGCAGATTTACATTGAGTCAGTGACTGTCGCCAGTGCTGGCGCCGAAAACTGACGCATACAATTTATACGCGGTCAGTAGCCGCGAATATTGAAGTCAGTACTGACGCGACAGTACTGTACTGACTTGAAATCAATTTACACTATGGCAGTGCCAGGTCAGCACTGACACGTCAGTGGACTGGCGTCAGTTACTGACTCAATGTAAATCTGCCATAATGGGGGTAATAAGTCATATCTGTTCCATTTTCTAATTCTAATTCACTCAAGTAAATTGCCGTACTGAGTTGCTTGTGCGTGTTCTGAACACCTAGAAACAAAACATCACAGTTAAGTTACTAAACATTGTACTAAGTAGTTTAAATGTGAACTGCATAAATTAAGAAAAACTTAACTGCGTCAACCCTACGCGTCCGTCTCGTCACAATTGCGCGGAACCTCATTCCCAGTCTCGCGTCCCATAGAAGAGGTCCTCGTTTCCTCCCTAACTTTCCCATTGTGATACCATAGGATGTAAACAGTGGTGCCTTCCATGAGTTTAGAACTATGTGTTAATTACTGCAAGTGAGGTATGTTTGTTTGCAAGTTGTTTTAATGTAATGGTTTCACTTACTTTAATTATGTAACACAATTTTAATGTCATTAGTTCTGCGAAGGTAAGATAGTGTCTAAATTATTTAATTCTTAGTATTCTATGCCATTTTGCCCATTTGTCTGGCATAAAAATAACTTTCTTTCTTCCCATTTTTTTCACGATTATTCTAATTTATTTTATTTTATCCATGTACCTACCACCGTATGTGTGTGTACCTAGTAATTGTAGTAGTATTCGTATATTTAGCATAAGACTAAGAGTCTTAACCGAAAAAAAACGATGCTTTCTAACTTCAAACCAATTAATCAATCAATATCCTTTGTCAGGAATCTCTCCTTGTCATAAAACTCAAAATCATGACTGAAGAAGATCCGAATTCCGAGGAGGTAGTCCCCATTCCGGTCCAGATTTTCCTGTGGAGACAAACCACCCCGTTCGTGAGACCGCGCCTAGGAAAAGTCCACGATGCCGCATGCATGGTGAGTGAATACCTTTACGAAAATCATATTTTTCAATAAATTGTTAACGCCTACACCTAAATGTTTGCAAAATGTGTACATACGCTCAAAACACTGGCTGGTATTTGTGTTTTCGCAAAATTATATGTATTTTTGGAAAAGATGTCGTGGATCCGAAAATATAATTACGACGCATCTTTTGCCATCAAAGGGTTCAATTTTAAGATCAATTACAAGTAGGTACAGTCTTATTACAATAACATGCACCAATTAATATAAAAATGGACCAGAATTAAGTAAATAACATTTAAAATTCCAATTTCGTCATGACCTTCGTTCTATTTGATCATTGTGCTAAGTTAATTGTTACTATTTTATGTAAAAACCTATGTTGTATAGCTATGAGGTCACAGAATGTATTCCGCACAATGTGTATTGAATATATTGCTATCAAAAGTATCTCCCGTATGGTCTAGTGGCTAGGATACCTGGCTTTCACCCAGGAGGCTCGGGTTCGATTCCCGGTACGGGAAATCTTTTTGCAATGTCTTGAACTTTGTGTGTTCGTAGTTTTGTTGTTGATTGTAAAGTGTCACTTATTTGTTGATAACACGCAGTTCTGTCAACGTGCTCCCGGACACCATGTAAGTAATCACCTTGTGCTTTTATGCTTAATCATTTTGTTTCTCTTTTTGTTTTTGCTTATATCTGTACCTAAGCATTTTATATTTGGTTTTATGATCTTACTGTCTTACTTCTCTTCGTGTAATCGTGTAACTTGCTCTATAACTATTTATGTTAAAATAATACCTACAATTTCGCAACATTTATGTTCTATGACATGAATATTTTTTGTTTTGTTATTCCTGTCTATTAGATAATTTGTGAGAGCTACAATATTCTTTTCTTTTAACAAAGGTTTGAGATTAGGCCTAGCCTTAAATAATATTCAACCATTGTATTCAACGACCTTTTTTCAAAGCTGTATTTTAAATAGCAACATTTTTAACCAACTTCAAAAATTTGACACTGACAGTGACAGATTTGACAATTGACATGTTTACTTTTTATATTTTGATTTTGATCAATCCTGACTGAATTTTCTCTCTTGTTTGTTTACATGAACTTTTCCACAGTAATAATTAAATTAAACAATCTCTTTTTTCAATCACACACCTCCTAGGAAGTTAAAGAAGCCTGCAAGGTAAGATTGTTTCCTCAGTAAAATATTTTTAATTCACAAAATATATTTCTCGCCTAACTACTACTACTAGACTACGACTACCAATTTATTTTTCTTGTTTATTTAACAAAAAATAACATTACAGATTATTATTTTCGGTCAACTACAAACTATAACTATAACTACATATCTTGTGATTTCGTATTTATTTAAGCACTTGAGATGTATAATGAACAAAAGAGTTAACTAATTTAAATCTTAGAATTGGAATAAATAATTATATTACTTACAAAATAAAATAAAAATAAAAACCTATTTACCCTAGGTATAAAATGTACTGTAGACTAGCAATTTCTAAAGACTACCTCATAAACCTAACCCGCTGAATGATTATAATATGTTTTACATAAAATTGCCTATGATTCAAGATTAAATTTATGGTCAGTGGGTTGGCTTCGGGTGGAGTATAAAAAAAAACTATTTAAAGCTTCAGTTTACACAAAGCAGTTGATTATTGTGAAATTTTAGCAAGGGCTATTAATATTATTTTTATTCATATTAATTATTAGTAGGAAATTACCTAATTAACAACTTTCCTATAAATTACAGTCATTTGAGAAAGTGCTGGTACAAAATCTACGATTTGGCCTGTCCATTAGCCTAACAGATGCTATAGAATCCATTCCACGATGGAGGCTTATCCAAGCCTCACTGCCTCATGTGATGCATGCGCTAGCGGCTCTGTTGCACAACAGGTAAGTAATTCTTTATTAATAATTTCATATCCTTATTGCAAGAACCGATTATCTGCATCAAATTCAAGTAATAATGGGTTTTACCTGTAGCTTCGTTGTGACTTGAGGATTCAATTTCTATTTTTAACTAAAAATTGGTTTAAAAATGCAGTTAATCGGTTTTTGCAAAAAGGGTACGATTTGTAATGTAGCTCAATAAAAAATATTTTTCAACTTCAACCTAAAAGTTTAAAACTTTTTAAACCTTGCACAGTAGAGACATCCTTCCTAAATTTTAGGTCCCTAGGATAATCTACTATCATCACCACCAGTATCGGATAAAGACTTTATCTGCAAGCCTGTAAACGATTAAGTACTTTGTCTAATTTTAAACACAGAAAATATTTCAAAAAAGCCAGTTACAGGCACTGTATAATTGTCAAAATATGCTGCAGTCGCAGTCATAAGTCATGGTAGTTGAACAGCCTGCTAATGCAACTGTCACATTATATTTTTTAATTTCATTGAATTGTATAAAAAAAAAAAATCAAATTATATTCTAGGGTGAAAGACAACATGCAATCCCTGGGCAATGTGGAAACAAAGTTGCTGTACACTCTGCATTGGATCCTCCTTGATGCATCAGACGAATGTATTGAAAGCGACTATGAGAATGGAATCTTTCACTCAAACCCATTCCATTATCTGTTCTCGATACCTGCTTTGACGGTAAATATTTTCTGTATAAATAATATAAAGATATGTATATCTATTTATCTGATACAAGGGTATTACCCAGTACTAATTGGGTTGTGATGCAGATCAAATAGCCAGGCACTTCATGTAAAATGCTGGAATTCAGCTGCATCAATCTTACCAAGACTGGGACAAGACCAAACCCAACATAGATAGGAAAAGACAAGGAAGATCATGATGTCATAAATAATAGGTTTTCTTACTTCTTACTTCTTAGAGCTTTACAAAAAGATTGGTTATCGTGTAAAGAACATCAAGTATATTTTGGGATTGCCATATCCGGATTGCGGTGAATGCAAGCCGCTTCCAACCGGTCCTATTGGAAATCTATAGGGGAGGCCTATGTTCAGCAGTGGACAGCCTATAACTGAAATGTTTCTCCACACCTAAATTATCCAGTTGATAAAACAGTTGTATGCTTGAGTATTATTTAACATTTTTTAAAATACTTTCGCATCTATAACAACCTACGGGCAATGGCCCTTTCAAATGATTCAACTATCAAACCTTTTTCCAGCTGTTTGTGTTCCTGTTCGCACCCCTGTCTCACCACCTGAAAGAGTCGGACTTCACAAACAACTACCGCTTAGAGAATGGCCTTAAGATGTGGCAGGCGATGTGGGAGTTCAGGCACCCTGAAGCGCCATGCTTCACCACCCTCGTCAAACCAAAGCCCAAGCCTCTAGGTGGCAAGTATTCCAAGAGACACCAACCAGGCGACGTGTTTATAGGACGTATGTAGAGAAACCTATCATACTTTTACTCTTTAGTAATTTTATTACTAATGACTATAATTTATGGTACTTTTCCTTAACATCATTTTCTTGCAATTGCATCCCCTGGACTGACCCCGCTGGAGTTTGTTTATTTACCACTGTAACCTGATTTCTTAATGTATGTATTTAGCAACCTTGGGCGTATGCGTGTAATACCTTTTTTATACTTTACCTATAATTATGAAGCTTGGTTTCGATATTATCATTAAATACTATTTTAAATTTTATTTCATTCAATAATAGGCATAGTTTATAGCTAATGTTTTTTAATCTTACAGGCAAATTGTCTAAGGAAGAAGGTGGAGGTGGTAATGTGAACGGAAGTCCTCCCAGCCAGAACATGTCGATGTCTCAGTCGGAAGTGACGTCGAAACAAGCCAGTACTGAGGAGGAGCCATGGCTGTCCTCGCCCAAAGACACCATATTCCCTGAAACTATTCCTGAGGAGAGTTCCAGTACTGAGGAAGAGCACGTGGTACGACGTAAAACTTCAATTTGTATTTCACAAGTATAGACGCTAGCAGGTCAACCTACCCGAATCTGTCAAATTTTACCAATGGAACTTTAAACTTCCTCTATTGTGATAAGCTTGAAAATCTATAAAGAAATTTGACAGATTGTGGTGGGTTGATGTTTTGGCGTCTGTACATAATGCTACAAATACCAAATTCCAAGGTCAGACCGCGGCAAGAAAAGTATTAGTCTCTGTAACTCAATGAACCCTGTTCCGTAGATCCTGCTGCCGTTTACTTTCCGAGTAATCCATGAACACTTGATTTTTTTATTTTTCATCTTCAAAATCATAATTATTAGCTTGAAAATGCTATACAAACTCACCAATTTTTTCTTTCTCTTTCAGTTCATATACCGCCTGCCTTCGGAACAAAATTTCGGAGGAGCTGTAAAAGAAGCCTACACGGTGTATGCAGCTGACCCTAGTATATTTCAACCTCGCAAGACCGACGGATCGAAGCCAGGACTACCAGGAATCAAACCTTTGCCACAAATCACTAAGATGAGGTAAGATCCTAATTAATATTACAAATGGAAATAAGTTTGTATGTTTGAAACATCTTTAACGCTTAAGAGACTGAACCGTTTTTGACGAATCTTGATGAACCGTGACATATGAGAGGCGGCGATCGAAGCTGCGGGAAGAACTTTTTTTTTTAGGGTTGCAAAATCATCAAATGAGCCCTGGGTGGGGCGGAAGGGACTTTCAGACTCTTACTGACTAAAATCCGCCCGTGATCCTTCGGATGCCCTTTACGTTCCGGGGCCACGGTATCCTGGATTGATTATCCTGGAATATATATTTAGAAAAATCCGCGACCCCAGCAGGCATTTGGCCCCATAAGGGGCCCCGTCGGTGACGCGTGAAACACGACGCGCTACCGACCCGGGCTTGGTCCTTGGTCGGAGCGCGAGCTTACCCATTACTCACCGTCCGCAAGCCAGCTCCGCCGCTGTGCCCTCTGCTATTCAGAGGGACAAGCGTTGGATCATCCACCCGACAGGCTATTCGCATACGGGCAAAGAGACCCCTTAGGCACACAGTGCCTAGTGAAGAGTTTTTGCCCGCACCTCAGGGTGCACCGTCCCGAAAAACTGGTCTTCCCCCCGGACGTATCCGAGAGGGAACTCCAGTCCACGGGCGCACGTGGAGGTTTCCTGTCTTAGCACCCCTGCGGGAAGAACTAGTTTAATAATGCAAATGTGATTGCTGTGAAGGCCTAAATTTAATAGTGACTATTTAACTGTGATAATCTTTGAGATAGCATTAATTAGCCTATAAAATCACCTTGGTGGTACACATGCCTCTCTGCAACGAGTGGATCAGACTCCACTACAGGAGCTTTGTGCGGGTTACTGCAAGCCACCTATGTCTTTGGTGTTTTATCCCTAGTCATCGTGCATGCCAGTTTCTTCCATATTTATATTACTTTTATATTTTTTTACTAGCGAGGTAAAATCATCAAATGAGTCCTCCCACCTAAGGCAGGGCAGGAGGGCCTGTCAGACTTGTATTGACTAAAATCCACGGTGTCCTTCAATAGCCCTTTACGTCCCGGTGTCACGGAATACGTTAGTCCCGCGACCCCGGCAGGCTTTAGCCCTCTAAGGGGGGCCCGTCATTGTGCTGACACACTTTGAGGCGCGCGTGGAACACAACACGCCGTCGACCCGGGCATGGTCCATGATCGAACAGCGAGTCGCCTAGTACTCGCCGCCCGCATGCCCTTGACTATTACTTACCTACTAATAATGCTGAATGTTCCCAGTTCCTCAGACAAAGAGTCTCTATCAGACAGCGGTGGCGGTGGAGGTGGGCCCACCAAAGGTACTCCAACGTCCACAGAAAAACCACCCACTGCGAAACAGGGCAATGTGAGTAGTTAGTGTTGAAAAAATACCTTGGTTTCATAAACATAAATTAATTGGGTATTGGCATAACTATTCAGCACGAATAGTAACTTTACTGTAAATGCACTTTAAAAACTAGGATATAAGTATAATAATAACATTTTAGACATGCCTGCCCACACTCAATTGTGGCTTTTTGAAGCAGATGAATCTGCTTCAAAAAGCCACAATTCTGAACACCTGTCGCATCACCAGAAAATTCCTCACTTCTTCTACAATATCATCTACATTATCCATTTAAACTCCCCCCTACAAACTTGGCTCCGGCCCGTGGGTAGGGTTTTGTTACTCTCTTACGAGAGAAGAAAATTAAAGAATTCGAAATAATAATAATATAAGCAGCTCAGCTATACTAAACACATGCAGAATTGTTAGGAAATTCATGCAGATAGAAGAAAATGAAATAGGACCTCATCAAATCACATAAACTACACACCACACGTTGCATTTGCTTTGGTTTCGGCCCGTAAATGTAGTGAAAATCCAGCCTAAGAGATGAGAAGTGAAAACACTTTCCGTAAATAATAATAATAAATTCTTTATTTTTTCTCTACACAAAGGATCACATTACAATGAATACAATCAAAATTACAGTATGAAATATGCATAGTTATGTTCCTTTGTGAGAGACTGGCGTCCAAACTAGGATAACCTATGTGACGGATCCCCAGGCTCTAATATATGCATAAAACATGATAATTGTACAGGTATTTTATTGGTCCGTTGGAAATAGAAAACGGCTAGTTTTGGCTTCATAGAGTGCTATCTCTGTCGCACGAAGCACTAACCAACCAGAACCGTCTAGTATTCCGAAAGTGACTGAACTAGCCTGTTATCTTTTTCCAAAGGCCGATGTGTATTATTTATTCGCGGTATATCGGATAAGTTTCCGGATTTGCAAGTCCACGGTCCATTTTGAAAACCTATGGAATAAAAATGCAAATAAGTAAAACCGGTTTAAATACAGGTGTCGGCTGCTACATTCCTGGATGTCGCGACCTTGAGGTGCTTATTCACATCGCAATGGCAAGAAGAAGGCGTATATTGGGCCTTACACTATTTATATAACAGGTATCTACTGTTCCATTCCTCCCCAGGTTACATAAAGTATTACAAGATAATATTAATCAAACAACACTACATTACAGGTTACGAGACATATGCGACGATATGTCTAAGCAAACACAACCGAGGAAACGAAGCAATTCCTTGCCGATACCTAAGATAGAGGTTTCCGTCTACCAGAGCCCTGATATAAAAGACAGGGATTCGCTGAAGAACTTCATCGAGGTTCCAGAGGTCAAAGACATGTCTCCCATAACAGAAATGCCTTTCACTTCACCAACGAAAGAAGTACCAGAAGAAAACCTCATGACGAGAAGATCCAGTGAAAAGATTAAGCGCAAAATGAAAATGGCTGATTTAAAAGCGTTTGTGGAGACGAAACTGTTGTCGAAGTCAGAAAAAGCGCTGGAAAAAATTGGGCACGATGATCACAAGTTCTCCTTCCACTCTGCAGTTAGGATGCTATCTGTAGCTATATTTTTTCGCTTATTTATGAATTTAGTAAAATGAAAATTCTTAGTAATAATGTTTTTTGCAGGAATATCACAGGAGCTTGGACAATACAGATGATCGTCCTAACTCTGCGTTAGCCAGTAATTTTCCTCCCTTGGCTCCGAGACTAACTGGTGATTTATTCCACTGCAACCTAATCAAAGGAAAAAGTATGCCCAGTCTTAGGTAAATATCTACTAACTATCATTTATTTTTCATATTTTTTCTTTCTCATGGCATTTTCCATTTTAACTCTTATAGCTATCGTAATTTTTAATTTAATTCTAAGTATAGTACATTGAAAAGGCGTAGACATTTTTTGTACTTACTTGAAAATATACTTACTTATATTTGATTCCATTTCTTACAGATTAATAGATGATTTAGGTTGATAAATAGATGTAGAATATTATTGATTATCTAGTTTAATTTATGGAGGGGGAGAAATATGACTGATGAGTATTAGTAATTCATGTTTTACGCATAAGTTTTAAATAAATATCTGTAATAAGTTTAGCAGCTCTATTGTGTGACATTAACAACTTAATCGCTTGCAATTATATTCTTAATTATATTTTGACAGCCATTGCGTTGCAATAGTTACGAAAAAGCAGTGCCCAAAATAGGAATGTGCCAATGTTGCCAAGGCACAGGGCTTAGAAATGCCCAGACCAAGACTATAATTGGTCAAACCTGGGCATAGTAAAAGAAGGCATAATAAACTAATTACGGCACTGCGAAAGCGACCAAGCATTTCTGTAGTGGAAGTGATTTCCAATTAGTTTTTGTTACACAATGAGGCCGTTCTTCTCCCTCTCTTACAAATCCAAAAGCAGCGGCAAATACAATGACTTTTATAAACATTCTCAAAATCGAACTTCAAATTCGTTCACACGAAACCGTCATATTTTTTTCATTATCAAAGCACAGCATGTTTTTTATATCAACACAAAATTCTCGGTGAAAAATTCTATTTAAAAATTATATTTATTCTCTTTCTCCCATCTTGTTGACGCTTGTACCCGTACTATTGTAATGGACGAACGATTCGGTCGCTAGCTGTCTGATTGACGAGCTAGCCTCGAACGGGTAAGTGAGCAAATTAACAAAGACTTTAGAGGCTTCGTATCTTAGACGCTAGTCGTGCCAGATTGGTAATACACCTATTAGTATTACGATTAGGCGTAGATCTTGCTTCAATTTTTACAAGTACTCCCGAAATTAGGCCTTGTTGCTACGTACTGTAGGCTTATTTCAGCACATCAAACAATTACTTTGATCTAGTAACAAGAACACTCAGACACACACTGTCACATTCACAATGAAACAGAACATCAAAGTAGTTGTATGCACGCACAATGCTCATTAGATTACGTTACACAGTTCATAATTACAAATTGCATTAGAACAATAGTAAGAATACGTAGTTAGATGAAATAAATTCGTTCATTTAGTTTGAGGCTTTATTGGATGTGATAATATACGTTAAATCAGTGCAAACACCACTTACCAACAATAAAATTGAACAATAAAAGCAAACAATTTTGAACTTTAAAGCTTCACGTAAAAGGACTATTCAATTGCAAGTTACTAGCAGTATTCATGATAGTTACCGACGTTAAAAGATTTAAAAGCATGTTAACACTTGGTATTTAGCATGAACAAAATACACCACAAGACACTGGTATGATGTGGGAAGTTTAAAACGAAATATAAATCGTTTAGTTTATTTTCACTAAAACTAAAAACAAACCTTACAAAAGAAAGGGATAAATATGAACACTGGTTCTTTTGAGCAACATGGTAAGTATGACAAAAGTTTCGAAAAGAAACGTGTTATTTTAAAGGCAGTTATTGCAGGTACATCGATGAGGTGCGGACGGAGAGGGCCCAAGGGCCTTCAAACACGATGCCCACAAACGCGCAGAAGAAAAAGAACCCTATTATCACTGTCACAGAGCACACTCCTACACCGTCACCGGATTATTTATCTAAGACTAGACAGGTGAGTAAAAATCATCACCATCTTCCTGCCTTTATCCCATTTTACTTGGGTTCGGCGCAACACGTCATTTTCTTCCATTCTCCCATATCACACGTCACAGTATCATTTACTCCTTTTTCTCTCATATCATTCCTTAGAGACAATCCATCCATCTTTTCTTTTGCCCTCCTCTTCCTTTCCATCCATCAACATTCGTACTCATCACTCTCTTAGTCACATGAGTCTCAGGTGAGTAAAAATACTAAAATTGTAAGACTTTCGACATTCAGGCACCAACCCGCACTAAACCCACTTGGTGATGTTTAGCCAACTTTCCAGAAACAGGTGACCTGTCTCACAAGTGGGAACATTATTGGCAAAATAAAAATCAAAGTATTTTATTTCCCATAGGCCTCAAGGGATATCAAAAGTCAAAAAAATGCCAGATAAATGCTATACTATTTCGAACAACTTAAAATATCGACTGGAGAAAACGTAAATTCTAAAAGCATAGCCAAAAATGTTAAATGTTAAAAAAACTCTAAATTATTGTTTGCAGGGCTCACTGGAATCCCAAATCGACTCAGTGAGCATGCAAGGATCTCAACACATACCTACGCCAGAACGCAAGCCAAGCCTGACGCGGTCACAAACTGACTCCAACATAACTTACGTCGTCGAGGAAATACAGGAGGCACCTGGATCTATACACTATATTACCAAAGACGGTGACATTGATTTCCAAGTTGTTCTCAAGGTAAGCCTTGTACTTGTGGCCAAATTTTTTAATCCTTAAGTAAAATATTTAGGAAGTATAGCTACTAGTGATGCTTATTTCAAGTAACTGTTTTGGTAAGTACCCAGATCCACGCTTCAAAACTTTACCGACCTTTTTTCTCAGTATCTATTTGTGTTTTCTTCGTATAAAATATCCACTAAGTGACAGCATTGTATTATCATCAGCATGATCAGACCACAACAGTTCACTACCAAAACTTACGTAATCTCTCCAATCGTAACCCATTTTGAAAGTATTCATTAGTACTTGTAATTGTACTGTACCTGTAATTGTATTCATTAGTACTTGAAACACGGTTTATTGTAGAATTACATATAATTTGATATGTGGATGATATATTTCTAAGCAAACAGCGCCACCTTGATGTCTCAATTTATATTGGTCAAGTAAAACACTGATTACCTTAATATTGCCATCATTAATTTAATTCTTTGACCATAAAAGAATGCATATCAAAATTACAGGCAGTATACTCCGTATCAACAATGGACAGTTTCTACATAACCCTTCGTGTTATGGAAGTGATGTTGAACTTAGTTGACACGCTTATGGAGATGGGTGTGCACAAGAATTGGCAGAATAGCAAGAATGAGGAAGCTCAGCCGGGCAATGTTGATCCTATGACAGAGTTCAACAAAGATAAGGATAAGGACAGCAAAGTAAGTGGATGTTGTGTTAAGCTTAGCGAACAGTTACTGAGTAATTTTTAATATACTGTACTTTTCTAACCGTTGAATTTGCATCCCTAAGGCTCTAGACAGACGGACCGCATTTCAACTGCAATCTAACCGCAAATTGCAGATCGGATGCAGTTTGAATGCAGTTGACACGACTGCAATAGAACTGCAAACCAAACGTGCAGTCCGATTGCACGCCGACTGCAATTGAACTGATTGCAGTTGAAATGCGGTCCGTCTGTCTAGAGCCTAATTCATTAAATATAGATGTCAAAAGCCACCCCGCAACAGAGGGTATCTCGAATACCCTGTATGGCAGGGTTTAGAGTCATATACAGGATGATTGATAATTAATAAATGATCGATACTTAAACTTAATTTTCATACTAATTAAAATAATCGAATTATCATATGTATAAACAACTAGATACAGGGTCCGCGGACGAAAAACGTCTCACTCAAGAGAGGGACGAGACAGCCTGTTTGGTTATGGGAAAGTACTATTTGTTGCCAAACCTTTAAATTATTGTGAATGCACTCTTATTAGATGTTCAAGTAGTATTCACTCCATACTATTAAGATATCATAACTCACTCGATCGTTCCGATAACTTGGCTCATAAAAAGACCTGGGACGAAAATTCCTGCATTATCTAGTTTGCTGAAAATGAAATAATATTTTTGTAGGAACGAGATTCAGGCATACCTTGCGCCCAAAGCCAGGACTCAACTAATATAGAAGGCGACAGCACAAAGGAGAAAAGAGAGGAAGATAACTTGGATTGTCCTTATTACATGATCATGCATGTTATACTCCGGTAAGTTTTAGCAATGAAAACCCTTTTAAACACTGAAATTCTAGTCCTATCTTCAGTTTTGTGTAAAATCAATCTTAGGCTGAAGCCAAACGAGCGTAATTTTTGCTGTGCTGTACAGTATTCACACTTACTTTGCGTTGCGAAAGACTTATACCGATCGAAATTACGCTACTCACAACTCAAAAATGTCTCGTTTACCTTTCAGCCTTGTCTTCACAAACTCTTAGGCTCGTATTATAGAACGTCTCTCAAGACTCAAGCGTTACTTAACACTAGTTTAAACCAATCAAACGGCTTGAATCTACTTTTAAGTTATGCTTGAGTATTGAGCGACGTTCTGTAATACGGGACTTAGAGTCAGACCTATAGAACAAACTCTGACTTTAATAAAGCGAAGAACAACAGCTTATTACCTATATGTAGCTAAAACCATTGCTTTTAGCTTGATCAAGTTTAATTAATTGTTAGTAACATACATTTTACGCACAATAATGAACTTTTTTCGTTAATTTATACATGATCACGCTAAACCGTCGTCAACACATCGACGCCTGAAAGCGCGAAATACGAAGCACCTCTAAATTAAATTCCGACCTTTTTTGTTCACTAGACTTCTCCGCCAACTAGGCTGTTCACACGGCTGCACCACAGCCCTCCGAGGTCCTCAAGCAGAGTGCCTGAGAGTCCAAGGTCGGAACTCCTTGCGTCAACTGAGATCAGCTTCCATACCCAAGTTCACTACACGCTTGAAGGAAATGACCAAGTATTGCCCGATCAGAGAAGTTCTGGATAATTTGCATGCGGCTGTTGGGTTCTGCGCAGAACCTGCTACCATGGTTTCTCCAATGAGTAAGTTAATTTTTATTTTATTACTTCATTAAAAAATAAACTACGACTTTCTCCTGTATTGAATCACAGATCCACAAACCCAGAACAACTAACTGTAAGCCATACAAATATTTGTTCCGTGCGGGATTTCGTGCGTGCATTAACTTAAAATAATTATGTCAAAGACAGTACTGAATAAGCGAGAGCAAGAATGAGTGTGAGAGAGAAAGGTCAAAGTGTAATACTCACACTTGTCTCAAAAATGAAATATGCAAAAAGAAAAGAGCTATTAACGGTTCCTAAAAGTACCCTGGTATGTTTTTGCTGGATAGATGAAGTGACGAAAACTGTCGCTATGGGAACTGTCATTAATCGTAAATTGATGTTCAAAAAGTGCTGATTATCTTTTTTTTCATTTTAGTGATTGAAATTTGCTAATTAAGTAAGCTCGCTGTATCGTAGACTTTGTCTTTGTCACCTCTGAGCGAGAATCAAGAGCAAACCCATATAAAATACAATAAAGTAAAAAAACACGCTCTAAAAAACGTGACAAAAATCAATCTTCTAGGCATAACTAGTGGCTTGAGACTCTGCATTGTCTATCTATCACTTTTAACTTTTTAAACACGTTCATAATATTTACCCTTGTCATTAATTTCAGATCAACAAAAACGCAGTTTTACTAAATCCCCAGACATAAGTAACCTTCAATCTGGGTACGCCACCAACTTTGGTGCTGGCCCGGGCTCAAATGCAAGCCGGGCGATAGAAACGTTTATCATTGAAACCACGTTCCGAGTACTGGTTACCAGATTCGCTTTAATGCACAAGGAACTGAAGATGCTTGATAATTCTGTAAGTTTGTTTTTTTTTTAATACATTCCACTCGTTTATTTAAAGCCTAACCAAATATTTAACATTGGAAAACTTATAAACTTAGTACGACATTTCTACTTGAAAAGATGTGTCTAAAAATAGTCGTTATTTTTTACCAGTTAGTATTAGTTTTCTCGCACCAGTTATTTCTTCGTGCCCTTCTTAAGCCATTACCTAGTGGCCAAAGACCCCCTGGATCCGAAAGTTCGACTAAATTCATGATTATAACTAATTCACCAAAAATAAAAACAAAGGACTATCGATTTCGATGCTTCTAAATATTGCAGTCCTTTTCATTTCATTCGCTTACCGTTTAAAAGGGATAGTAGTAGGGCCCTGAACCGTACCTTGACAAACCTATATCGGATTCATACCCCGAAGTTCCACCGTCGAATAACTCAGTTATATTTCTACCCTTAGACGTTATACATGGAAGTACGTCTCTTACTGAGCTACGTCCGTGAGGCTCACGGTGGCGAATTTCGGGTAGTAGCCTTTAGCGCGCTTCTGGACACCGCTGAAAGACCTGACAGCCAACTGAAAGAGTCTAACATGCAGACTACTAGAGTTATCAGGTTTGTATCTTGACATTATTTTGATGACTGCCTCTCCTACTTTACCTTCTTCTTCTAGAATGTTCTTCAAGCGTAAATTCATGGATGGAAGGTTTTCGATTTGCCAGTTATTTCATTAATGATTAGTTGCATCAACTTTGATTCGTAATTTTTGTACCGTAAGGGCTAGTTCAGACACGGCGGGAACCGCGCGATTTCAGAATCGCATGGAAATCGCGCGAGTCTTATATGTATGAGTTATTAAGTAATCGTTCAGACTTTACCGCGCGGTAACCCAACCGCCAGAAAATAGAATCGCGCTGCTCCCGCGCGTTTCTATTACTATGGAGTCTTTACTTCGCGTTCAATTGCGTTGCGGATACCGCGCGGTTAGCACATCACAGTTCGTGAATTTGCCATGGATCGTTTCGACACTGAACTTCAACATTCTTATTCCGATACTCGTGTTTCTCTTCAATTTGTGCTTTTCAACAGGAACTTTTCCTGATGTTTTCAAAATTGCAGTTGTCCACCCTATCTATAAATCGGGAGACAAGGATAATGTCGCTAATTACAGACCCATCTCAGTATTAAGTACCCTTTCAAAGATATTCGAAAAAGTTATAAATCGTAGACTCACAAAATATTTAGATAAATTCAACCTCCTCTCAAATAATCAGTTTGGCTTTAGGAGTGGAAAATCCACCGAAGATGCTGTACTAGAACTTACAGAAACAATTATTGGCCATTTGGAAAATAAACACAAAACACTCGCAATATTTTTAGACCTATCCAAAGCCTTCGACACAGTCTCAATTCCCTTACTTCTTTCAAAGTTAGAGCAGTTAGGTATTCGTGGGATGGCCCACGATTTATTCAAGAGCTATCTTACAAATCGAAAACAAATTGTAAAGCTTGAAAACTATCTCAGTAAAGAGGAAACTATTACTTTTGGTGTCCCACAGGGCAGTGTTTTGGGTCCCCCACTTTTTGTCATATATGGTAATGAACTGTGTCAGTTATCCTTACCCAACTGCAAAATTATAGCCTATGCCGATGACACAGCACTGATCGTGCATGGCCGGGACTGGACTGAAACTCAACTCAACGCAGAGTTTGCGTTGAGCACTGTAATGAGGTGGCTGACCTCAAATCTCCTTACTCTCAATGTCAATAAAACTAAATTTATTACATTCTCCACCACGAAGGTTGGTCAGCCGCCAACGCCGATTGAAATTCGTGCGCACACCTGCCCAAACTTAACCATAAACTGTGGCTGTCAACAATTAGAAAATACACCCATTATCAAATATCTTGGCATCACTCTTGACAGCAACCTGAAATGGAACCAACATATTAGTTCAACCGTGGCTCGTGTGAGAAAACTAATATTTATTTTCAAAAAACTGAGAGGCGCGGCCGATTTCAGCTGTTTATTAACTATTTACTTTGCGCTTGCTCAATCTGTCCTGGGGTATTGCCTAACAGTCTGGGGTGGCGCCGGAAAAACAGTGATGCTACGGGCTGAACGAGCGCAGAGAGCTGTCCTGAAAGTGATGGCAAGGAAACCGACCCGTTTTTCTACATCCGCTCTGTATACCCTCTGTCAGGTTCTCACAGTCAGACAGCTATTTGTCCTCCAAACTGTTCTTCGCAAGCACAGCCAACTTACGTTTGACCCTAGATGCTGTTCTACGCGCCGCTCAAATAGGGTTTGTAACACTGAGTCTCGCAGAACCTTAGTTGCAAGTCGTCATTACAAACACATTAGTTCTAAAATATACAGTAAACTAAACAAAATCTTACACATCTACCCATTAAAAAAACCCAAATGCAAAATGAAACTTGTCTCCTGGTTAAAATCGCAGAATTATGATGAAACAGAGAAACTTGTGGAAGTGTAAAATATTCATCACTCTCTCACACACCTCTACAAAATCATTATGCCATAAACTCACACACACAACACACCTCATTGACACTCACCCACACACCCCAAATGATAATTTACTTGTACTATTTTTATTTAATTCTTGTCCTTTTTAATTTTTGTTTTTTAATGTCTTATTAATGTTTTTCATTAACTATTTTAAAATTTTCTTAATTTTAAGCACTTTTTTGCACGGAGCATCAATTCCATTCTGTTTCTGTTGAAGGGCGTTGGTAGCTGCGCTGCAGTTTTATACTTTTGCAGCTATCATCGATCTACTTGTTATATTTATTCTTATGTTATGGTTCCGAAATAAACTTTTTAATCTCTTTAAAAAAAAAAAAAAAAAACTATTTATTGATGAAGTGGAGATTGCAATGTGGGATATACAGTGTGAGGATTACTCAAATAAAACTATCAAGAACCAAGCTTGGCAAGAGTTAACGGAGATATTACGAACTGACCATGTACTAGTCGGTCACTTAATATTGGATGCTCCCAATACCGCCTTTTTCTTTTCTTTTTTAAAGAGCAACCACAGTAAACACAGTTCTTCGTCGACCTCCATTTTTAAACTGATGTTATCCCCGCACGATAATCGCTTAATAACCGCCGGTGTCTGAATAGCATTACAATTTTGCGGTTTCAAACCGCGCGATTTGTGAACGCGCGGTTCCCGCAAGTCTGAACTAGCCCTAAGTATGTGAATACCGTCATATTCTGTAGCTAGTTCCGGATCAGAGATTGCGTCTTTTTATCTATTAAATTCCAAGAGATATCATTGCATTTCAACTCTTATTTTCACACTTCTTAGGCACATTCCTCGTCAAAGCGAAGAAGAGCGTGGTTCAGACACGGGTGCTGACTCAGGTTGTGCTCCTGACGAAAAATCTCATAAGAAGTTTACCTTCAAGAAGAGAAGCACTTCATCTACTGGGGCTCATGTGAGTGAATTTATTAATTATATCACCCTGTTATTGTCCCACTGAGGGCATTTAGCCCTCTTCGTATAGAGATAGCATGAGCATTGATCTGTAATTTATTAAGACAGAATACGGCAGAGCTTATAAATAACTGAAATTGCAAATGGACTCGGGTTAGTAAAGCGATGTTTGTTTCGGTATATTCTGTGCAACAGTATCTTTCAGAAACTCAATTGAATTCAATTTTCACGTTTTAATGATACTTAAATTCAACTTATCATACAAATCAATTCATTATTTGCTTAGCAGGCCAACGTCACCATGGGCTAACATTTGTAGAAAAATCTTCACTCTCTCTAGATTACTTTTTTTATCGTGGTAAAATCATTAAATGCCACTCCCACCCAACTGTCAGACTCGTACTGACTAAAATCCACGGTGTCCTTCAATAGCCCTTTACGTTCCGTGTCACGGTAATTTTTATAAGTATCGCGACCACAGATCTTTTGAAACCGTGCCCTATGCTAAGTTACATCTCTCCCACAGAGCCTGTTAGAGACAGAAGGCGGCGAGGAGTCAGCGAGCCAGTCCCCGCTGTCAGTGCGCACGCGCCGCTACCAGCTGACCCCGCGCCAGTCCGAGCGGACCATCCCGTCGGCCTCGTCCGCCGACATCACGCCCCACCACAAGATCTCGCATTCCAAGTCCATACCCTCAAAGTTCCACATCGCAGGCATTGGTAAAATAAAACATTGTTGTGCAGATCTGCGAATAAGAAAGTGTATGTATAATACCAACTTTGGTTCGTTTGTCACAGCGATTAGTTTCGTGATCATGTTTAGGAGTTTACATTTACATGGTGCGTCATTTGCTAAGTTTTCCGGACATTTTATTTACATCACATTAGTTAGGTACTTATGTGTGCATTAACTTTAAGGGAAGTCTCAGAAATGACAAGTCTAATATTAATAGAAAGAAAATGAAAAGATCAGGTTCGATTCCTGAATCTAGGCAGTTTATCAAAAAATAACCAGCTTATAAATACCTTTACCACTTTGCTGCTTCTAGCTAGCTTAACCTGACGTGTGCTGCTCTTTAAAAGACAACAACATTTCAACTTAGATCATTTCTTAATTGTTAGTGAAATAGTATGCATGCCTTTTATTATCAAACCTAACAAAACTAATGTGGCAATTTGAAATAGCGTAAACCACAAGCGTTATTGGATTTTCTACTTTTGTCGCAAACCCGAACGTTGATTATTCAACAGCACGGTCAGTCTTTATGATATTTCAAATTGCCACAGTCTATATCATCAAAGTCTTAAATCCTCAAACGTTTTTCTTCTAGTGAACTGGTTCCGCCAAAAACCGCATCACTCTCAGTCGTTGATCCGCAATGGCGGTGGTTCGGGCGAGTCTCTCCCAATCTCTGGGAGTATGATATCTTTGGCTCGACCTCCACACTTGCCGCCACCGCATACGTCACGACCGGTACATGTTAAACGAAGAGTTGGATATACTTTGAACAGGTAAAAATTAAAAAAAAACGGCACCAGAAAATTTAATACCTTACGACTTTTGACATTGACAGTTCTTCAACTGTACTGTTCAGTGAAATTCAACCTTATTTATTGCGTTCTAAGGAAGGTAGATAAGCTATCAATAACAATACAAGTGTATATTTCTTTCAGGGCTCGCAAGCGGGTTGAAGACAGACTAAATAGATTTGGTCTAAGAAAGATGGGGAAAAAGAGAGATGGCAGTATTGAAGATACTAGTGGTGGTTGTAAGTCCAATTACGGATTTTCTATTTATTTTTCATTTTTGATGCGATCAGCCCAGGATCAGGAGGGTTGGCGCTCTTTGGGGAAGCTTACGTTCAGCAGCAGACGACGATAGGCTGATAATGTATGACTTAATTGTTAACGTCGTAATTGTCAGTCTGAACTCAACTAAAACGAAATAAAATACAAATTGACAGGATATTCTAATAAAAAGGTATATCATGATATCATGTTTAACTTAAGTAAGGAGAAAAACTATACAAAAGGGAATAAAAAAGGCAGTGAAGCACATATTTTATATGAATAAAATAATGAATTGCTCTGCTTTCTCTAGGTCGTAAATGTTTTGCTAATTCTCAAGCTCTAAGCAGTAGGTATTCACTATAACAGCAGCTATAAATGATGCTGAATACCCACTTTCACAGATATGTCACGTCGTGGCTCCGCAGAGGGCGGGTCGGGCGGCGGAGAGTCTGAAGTAGTGATATTAAAGCGTCGCCGCCTCGTGGCCGCCGCGCCACTGTACGCGGGGCTAGCGCGGTTCAACTTCTTGTTAGACGCCACACAACCTGGCGGGACACCTGACGCGCTTTTTATGGCCGCGCTGTTGGATTTGGTAAGTAAATTATTTTAGTATCAGACTAATCCGTATTGTACCTCTGGTTCCTAAAGGCCTCCCTTTTTGTCTTCCAACGGTCACAATAGTGAACTACTTTTTTTAAACAAGTAGTTTATTTTTATTCAGTTCTCATGAGCCTTTGGAAAGCGTACTACAAAACAAAATACAAGCTAACTCGCAAAGGCCCGTGATACTTCAAACGAAATACTTAATATCATAACACTGTACTGACCCATTACTGAGCAAAGACCTCCCTTCATTCCTACTTTTGATCGGCCAAGATTTTGCGATACATCTTCCTTGATAAACCTTCCCTTACAAGGAAAACGTCCAGCTTGTCAACTTGAAATACGGAATAGGGTGAAGAAATATAATAGGCTAATATTTGACAGTATTGATATTTAACACAAATCTAATTAGTCCAGCATTTAGAGTTTTGAGATATAACGGACACGTGTTTTTTCTTTTGTAAATTCAATGAACATTTACCAAGATATAGCGCATCGAAACTCGAGAGTGGGGGCTGGTGACGTCAGAATTCAGTAGAAATTGTACTAAATTGTGACGTATTGCCAATTTTGAAAGCGTTGTATCTCCGTCAATTTTGGCAGTCGTACAAAAAGAAAAAATACGTGGCGAATATTTTTTGATAATCTTACTGACGGACTAAAGTTTTTTTTTTTGTCAAATAGCCTATCATGTGCCAATTTGCACTTTGACTTTGTTGCGTACCGTGCGTTCATTCTTATGAGTGATCTCTTTTCAGCCACATACTGTCGTTGTGGGAAGAGCTGCGATACTTCTAGAATGTGCACATTTGGTGCATAACTGCAATAAGGGCCAATGGCCCTATTGGTTGAAATCGAATACTTCCAAAGCTGCTGGTAAGGATTAATTAAATCCATACATTTAGAAGAGTAATAAAAATGTTTTTAGTTCAACATTTTTATCATAATTATCTATTATTTTTCAGTATCTATAAACCCTCAACTGAAAAGACAGCGTTTGGCAGGGAAACTGTTTTACCAATGGGCAGAAGTAAGTTATTGGAAGACCTAATATTTAAGCCGTTTCATTCAAATAACTGTTGCTGAAAATAATAGAATTCTTCTTTTCGACCTACAATTCAGTAAATTAGACACACGCTCTCCATGATTTTACCAAAAATTATCATTAAAAATTCTTGTACTATCATTTACATTATGTTTTACTGTAGGCTATAGGAAACAGGCTGGAAGAAATGTTGATAGAAGACAAGAAGCACATAGATACTGTGGTCAACTTAGTGAATGATCCGGATGGACAGCGCGAACTTCTGCAACAAGACGAAGAAGAGGATTTCCTAGACGAAGGTAAAACTTTATCAATGTTGAGATGGCAGCACTTCCAATGTGTGAAATTGACAGGAGCAAGCAGAAAATATTGTTAGTCATAGTATTTATAACGCTTAAATTAGAGTGTCTTTTTGCTTGTACTACAGCTAGTATTCGTCTGCCTGGAAAACCCGTTGGTGCCGAATGTCCCCGAGCCCTTAGAATAATCGCTTGTGTCCTGCTATTTGAAATAACGGCGTTCCTCCGCGAAACATACCAGAATCTTCCGAAGACTTGCCGATCCTCGCTTAAGGAAAGAGGACCTTGGGACAGAGTTTACAGGTACCAATTTCCCTTGCATTATATTATTAGAAGATTATTTTTGGTAAGTAGCTTATTAATTCTTTGGTGTAAAACGTTTTATTTTTTTGTCATTATATTATGCGAAGATGGATGGAAAAACGACGTATTTTGTGTAAGACTAAGTGAGTTCATTATGTTCAGTTCATTTGACATGTATTAAGAAGAGTGCATACTTAATTATATTTGACAATACTTTTATTTTAACAGGGCTCTTAGCAGTCAACACACATTAATGCCAGTCGAGTATGTTTTCAAAAGAAATAATGCATGTTTCCTTGCATACGGCACTAAGCGTGCATGCGTATGTAGAATGTACATAATATTGAATAACGTACACTTTTAAAATGGAAGTATTATGTGCAAATAGCACTTGACCGATGTGACTCTAATAGCGAATATTGTTCACTTATTGGCAAATTTTGGCACTCGAGATTCACAACTGTTGCTACATCTAACGCTAGTTTCATGAAACAAACTTTAATATTGTGTGCAAGTACTTCACTTGTTACATGCAGCTACATTTGTGACATTCTCACCTCCACGATCTTATTTATAATAAAAAAAAAATCAAATCTATGGTATAATGTGCATACGCACAGCTAAATGCATGGAATGTTGTAAGATAACACACTTAAATTGCAATCGATTAAAATTATTCTAAAATTTTACACGAATATTAAAATTGTTTTGTGAAATACACCCTTTCGAAATTTTATCCAATAGTTTTATTAAGTGATCAAATAGTTTAGATGAAATTAGAAAAAAGTAAAAACGCTTTTGCTACATTGGCATGTGAGATCAAACAGTAAGAATTGAAAGGAGATTTTATAGTAAAGAGTAATAGAAGCTAAAGTAAAATAGCTGGTAAATGCAAGCTAACTCGTTCGTGGACTTTCAAGTCCATTGACGCGTTGAAATGTGAATAACTTGGATCACAGGGAAGCTAACCGTCGATGGAGCATGGCTCTGTCGAGCATGGGACATTCACAGGCGTCTGCGCAAAGCTTACAGTCCATAGCGGGAGCAGAGACTGAGAGGAAAATATCGTTTGTTCTGCACGAACCTGAGAACGTGTCTGGTGGAAGTAATGTTACTGTAAGCAAATATTATTATTTATTCGCTTTTTGATGCCTAGAAAAGTTGGAGCTTAAAGCTAAAGCTTAGCTAGTTAGTTGATATCATCAAAGAGGGAAAGATCTTGGTAGTAATATATTGTTTTATAGTTAGCAGATGCGATACCTCCAGCCGTGGATGATAAGAAGGGTCGGTTAGGATCTCGAGGAAAAGGAGGTATGCACCGACGTAATACTCAACAGACACATTCCGCATATGGATCGTTCAAGCGACGGTCTATAAAGCTCAGGCAAAAGGATACTAGAGATGTTGTTGATGAATGTAAGTATTTGTTTTTTTTTATTTCTTAGTTTTTCTTTAGCAGACCTCTATACTCATCATTATCAACTGTTCTACTTTTACTATGGGACCAACACTAATCACAAAAAAGCTAGCTGCCATATGTTTGTGCTCATGAAAATCGACGTCGTCAAAATCTTGGGAATATCTCATCTCATTTTTTTAGCGGTGTTTATTAGAATGGATACTCAAAATTCGTTTGTTTACCTTCCAGTTGTTACGAGAAGATCTGATTCTATACAAAGCCGAAGGAAAGTGTCTTCGTTGTCAGATAGAAGTGATACTTCCGAGGTATATCCAGGTGCAGGTAAGATACAGTACAATTTTCTTAATTGAATCTCACCACTTTCACCACAAAACCTAATTAAAAGCAAACATAAAAATTATAGCTGTATTTTTTCTTCTAACTCACATTTTGCATAGGTATCTAATATTAAATATTGTTGGTAAAAAAACAAATTTAGAAATTTGACCATTCTTTATTTATTTTTTAACATAGGTACTGTTTAAATTTTCAAATATTCTTAGTAACAAAAGTATAATAAACAATAAAACTATTAAAAATATTATAATTACCTTTTCACTTTCTTAATTCAAAAGTTTCCTATAAACAGGTGGTACTGTAATTATGTCAAACGAGGTGGACAGTGGTGGTGAAGAAAGTCCTGGCGTACTGTCTGATGATCACGACCACCCACCAGACAGCCCTGATAGTAACTCTACTGATCCACCAGATACTAATAAAGGATTCCCATGGCTCAAAGTAAGATTTATTTCGACTTCCATTGACGAATTTCGTTGTTTCCTTACCAGATATAATAAAATAAGGGAAAATAAACCAAAAATCAATTGAAATACTTTTTATGAACTGTCAATTCTTTTATATATTTTGTATGGTATTGGCAAACTATGACGTCACTATTAAGCTAACTTAATGATCTTTCAATTTAACAGCTTTTTGAAATTATTGTTCAATAATGTCAAATATCCAATTATGTCTGGTTATATACAACAAGTTATTCTTTAGGTATAACTTCTATCTAACCCTTTGGAGATGATGTTATTTTGTTTTGTACAGGTAATGGTGAAGTTCCTGAACTCTTTCAACTACGTATGTTGTCATCAGAACTTCTGCCATCCTTACTGCTTCAGACGGAACATGAGAGCCAGCGTGAGACTTATGAAGTCTGTACAAAAGGTAATTCATTATTTTATTTTACTTTACTACTAACTTTTGCCCTCTATTTTATTTATAAGTGTCTCCAAGGTTCCTTCTCTGCATCAAAATTGATCCTGCCGTGTAGGCGTCAAGTGTGACAAACAAACTCACTTTCGTATTTAATGATATTAGTAAGATTACATTGTAATAAATGTTATATGCGGAGTGACATTTTGCTTTTAACCTCAGAATAATATTAAGTTTTTTTTTTTTTTAATAAATACGAATATATTCTAGAAATGAAAAAATAACTTCTTTTCTTCTCTTTCGTTATAAGTGTCAGTTTATGTATTGTATGGAAAGTGTTGATGTTTTTTTCTAGATATATGGAGAAAAGTTTGGTCCCGAAATGAACACAACAAGCTCGGATGAAGGAAACGAAGGGACCCGCCGCGGCCGCCGCTCACGCAAGTCCTCAGAACATTCTACTGATAGGTATACTCAGTATGAGACCAATTATTTTAATACCTGAGTAATTTTGAGAATCAGTCTGAACTGATTCTCAAAATTTGGACATCATGGAGATAGCCGAAATTCGAGATAGCCGAAAACTTCTTGATCTTAACAATTTTGGCATATTATTTCATTTTTTGGACAAGAATTGGTGAATTTGAAAAAAAAACATAGTGCCTTTTAACTCTGATTTTGTATGTGTAAGATTTTGAAAGAAAATTATGGATGATTCTGTGTGTCTAATTTTCATGTGAGGATAACTCATTGTAACGTTGATTCAAAATATTTTTGAAGGCTTATTTACACAGAAACATGTTTTTCCATTAAAAAAACTGTCTGACATATAGTAATATCTCCAAAATCTCTGACTACAAAACTTCTGTGTGAATGGGCCTCAAAATTCCTTTTATTCATGTTTTTGTCGATATTTTAATCAATGCACCCCCAGAATCGAACGTTCAGTGATCGAGAGTGCGGGATTAGCGTATCGCGCCGCGGGAGGGGAACAGGCCAATATAGCCGCTGAGGGGGTTCCGTTGAAACCAGCCGCCGTGCCATACCCGCCGTTGGACCCACCACCTATACTCAAATACCTTAAAGGACAGGTCTGTAAAACTTTTTTTATAACCTTTGTAACCTTTTATTGTGACACAAGTTTCAATAAAATATCGCACAATAATTATGCAATATTTTTTCGACACATACATATTATGGGGAGAACTGATGAAGCGGATTCTTTACTAATTAATTTATCTTGTCACGGGGTTGTTTGTTACCTGTTCCGCAAATCGCGAATTAATAACAGTAAAAGAATCAAGAAAAAAAAATGTGGAACTTTAGAACCATAAAAACAAATTTAGCCGTGTAGGGCTTCTTGAAACGTATGAACTAAATGCGGAATATTATTTTTAGGCTCTAAAATAGCATACAGGTGAACCAATTTAAGATGCAAAATATTACATCGTTACCATAGGCTTAGTCTATTCCCAACTAAGGAGTGGGTTTGGGAATTCAATGACCTGGGGGAGTATTACAACGTCTTAAAACCAGGCTTATTCCTGTGAGTGAACGAGATGGCGCTAGACGACTTGTATAGTTCTGTCACTTTCACTCGCCGGAACAAGCCTGGTTTTAAGACGTTGTAATACCCCCCCAGGATGGATTTTTAATCAGTTTGAGTCAGACAATCGTTTCCGGTCAACGACCATTTATAACTAGACGCCTCATACACGATCTGACTAAAGAAAATTATTCTGTCAAGTCGCTGAGGTACGACGTAAGCGAGGGAGACGGGGTACTGCGTTCTGATTGGCTAATACTGCGTTCTGATTGGCTAACTCAAGGTCAGTGCGACACGGGGACTCACAGGAGTGGTCGAGTCACGACGGTTATAAGATTTTCTTACCTAATGTGTTGACAGACATCGGTCGCCTGTGATTAGGAGTCTAGTTATATATGGTCGTTGTTTCCGGTCCACCTGGGCTGGGAGAACTGATTTGATACTACCTACCACTAAAAAGTGTTGTTGTCTAGGCCAATGTATACGTCATATTATTCCTTCTAGGTTCGTGATGCCTACCACACTCCCCTCGCCACGCTAATCAAAGGAGCAACAACGATGGGCGAGGATATGTTCGCAGAATGTGCGCCAGTAGCGTGGCAATTACTATTAGAATCTGATCGGGAACTAAGCTCTTGTGCCGCTGCGCTTTTCATACTAGCTGCGGTGAAGGCACCTAATACTGCTACTGAAATCATGCATAATGATTTAAAACATGCTGAGCCGAGTACCAGGTGTGTATAAAACATTGCTGTTTTATTGGAGTGTGTCTCTCTCGACTCGATTTGCAATGTTAGGCGTAGCACCGAAAGTTGAAAATCCGACAAGACGAACATGTCCTTTGTGACATCTGAAATTTCCTCCTTAGAAGTGCCGTGGAAGTACCACCTAGGTGCTCTTCATTTATAACCCATTTTATTATTATACGGCAGAATGTGTTTCAATGTTAAAGTGCATCAAGTAATGCTGGCCTAAATATGAATTTACCTTTGCGAAGATGAATTATCTCTTTCTATTCGCATTCCTCAATCCAATCTTCGTCATGATGCGTTAAAAAAAACGAATATTCTAGCATAGTAAGTGCTATAGTAGATAATTATACAATGCTTGATTTTTCTAAATATAAGACTAGACACCGGCAAGCGCAGCGTGACAGACGATCTGATGAAAGTCACAGGATCGCGCTGGATGCAAGCCGCTTACAACCGATCCTATTGGAAACCCATGGGGGAGGCCTATGTTCAGCAATGGACACCCTACGGCTGATATGATGATGATGATGAAGACTATTGTATCAATTAAACATTTCCAGAATAAACGCAATCCTGAGATTCCAAGTAATGTGGAAGCTAAGATACCAAGTTTGGCCGCGCATGGAAGAGGGAGCTTCAGTGACTTTCAAAGTGCCTCCTCCGGGCATAGAGTTCACTCTCCCCTCTCCTAAGATCGGCATCGAGTCACTCGCGGTCGTTGACCCACCATGGAGCCCACAGGTTAAGGATAAAGACATGGAGATGACTTTGAATCAGGAGAGACATGTAAGAATGAGTAGTAAGATAAGTCAGTGTTGTATGTGTGTTATTGTTTTGCTTGGATATCGTGATAGCCAACTAATTATATATAATTATATTATATTACTTCTCATAACCTAGCATGGACCCCGCTCCCGGTACGGCATTCTATGTGTTATTTTTAAACGTTCGTTGTTTTGTTTTAAACAAAAATGTGAGTATGGATGAAGTATGCGGTCGTTCATAAGGCAGAAACAGTTTTAATCACATGAATATCAAACTCGATACCAGTGGTCTCGAACTTCTGTCCATCCTGCCTTTGTTTGTTACCTAGCATAGATTTGGATAACAGACGGTACAAGAAATACAAAGTAGGTGAAATTAAATTCTACCGATTTTTCTGAAAAATCTTTATTTTTCGATTTGTCGGTAAGTGCGGTATCATATCGATAGTAATACCAAAAAAAAATCGATATGTTCGAGACCACTGCTCGACTTTCTAAACCCTGTCATAGAATGATCAATCCATATGCCGTATTATTATCCAGCTGCATTATTTCATTTCATTTTAAGAGCAAAATACACATGCCATTTAATTGCACAAAAGCATGCAAGGAACTTAAAAGTCAATTTATCATTTATTTGTAGGAAATTCTAATAGCACCAATGCTATGCAAGCTAACTGATACAAATCCGTCACATTATTCCCGAACCACTGCATCTTCTGAAAGCAAGAATCAACAGTAACGGCGACTACCAGAAAAGCGCCAAGACAGTGAAGCTCGACTTAGATCCGGAGAATGAATTTAACTGTCATGGATCCCGCAATGAAACAAATAAGAAAAGATTAGCGAAGGTGTAGAGAGAATGCATTTTAGGGCCAAATCAGAAAAGAATAGATTTTTTTTAAATCTAGTGGAAACTTTGTTTTTCTACTCCTCTGCTTTTCTTTTCTGATTAACGAAGAAGTACGAGTAATGCAATCTACTCACCTCCATACTTTCGTGCAACTTAAAGGCATGTGTATTTGCGACTTTAATACCAGTTACTAAAGCTTTACTTTAATCCACAGCGCTCCCTAGTAACAGCAACAAAGACACGCAAGAAACAGCAAACGGAGGCGATAAAGAGGGCGCTTCAACAGCGAAATGATAAGAAGCGTGCCGAACGAGAAAGTTTTCTTATCACAACTATACCTATCACGAGGCAGGCGGCTCGGGAACCGGCTTTGGACCATGCTGCTGATGATCATGTTGAACGTAAGTAAAAAAGGGTTAAATGATAGTAGAGTTCAACCTTATAATGTCATTAACAATGTTCGTACTTATCAACTGTGCGCTTTTTTGACCAAATTTGAAAATGCAAGTCACTAGAGAGCACATGAAGTTTGGTGAATCAAAGCTCTCAAGAAGTACTACTCGTAGATAGCCATAGAATTCATTCGCTGTGGCCAAATATAAACATCATCAGAGCATAGCTAATTATGTCAGTGTTTCTTTTTTAGTTAAGTGTGACCAAAAATTCAAATTGTTTAGCGTCATATGTGGCTAAACTTATTTGGTAATTTCAACCATAAGTCGAAAAATAAATAAACTAATAGATGTTGATCAAAAAACTTTACTTAACTACCACTGGCGTCACATTTGTATGATTTTTTCTTTCGTTATTCACAAGCTATTTCGAGTCAAATAAAACGAAACTAATATGAATGATATATTACAATCCTCTGCTAAGCTTCTAGATTATTTTACAGCGCCAGCCGATGAAGAATTAGTAGAAGGTGTACGAGGGTCTCATCATACACAAGTGGCTTCAGCGCTATTCCCTTCAACATTATGCTCGGCTGTGGCTGAGATTGTATCTCTGTTGGATGATGCTGCTGTTTCAAGAGATGGCTGTTCGGTCTACGAAGTTGCTTATCAGGTAACGGATTCTTTTATTGTTTTCTAGTGCTAAAACACAAGAAAAAATTGTAGTTGTTGCAAAACTCTGATGGAAAATTAAATGCTTATAAAAGTAATTATGGGGGATTGGTAGTATCCAAATGCATTTAGTTTAGTTATTATTAAAAACCCGGAGTAGGTAGATTGATTTGGGGTCAGGTTAGTGACCCCAAATCAACAGACAACCTTCAGCTGATATGAACTGGCACAAAACCGTACCTCTATCGGAAGCCACAAACTTCTTAAAATCTTATTTGTCATCACAATTCGAGCAAAAGCCCACTGGGACTTTTTGGCGCAGCCGTGAGACACACAAAAAATATTCTTTTATTTAATTTTTTTTTCTCTTGTGTTAGATATAGGTTTTTTAGTTTTTTTTTTCTGTGTTTATTTTTATTTCGAATGTGTGTGTCTATCGTGGTCCCTTTGCGCCAAATAAATGTTTTTTCTTTCTTTCTTTCTTTCTTTAAAACTAGCAAGCACTAAACGACACGTTTGGTGTAGTGACTGAGCGATGGACCACTACGGAGCGTGTCGCGGGTTCGCTGCATGGAATAAATGTTTTTATGATCTACATGTAGTTCTTTCGGGTCTAGATGTTTGTGTATATGACTGTCTATGTGTGGAAACGCAAATTCCAAGTTTGTAAACTTTTGGGCATTAGATGCGTCCCATGTGTCACACAATAGGTACTTACTTGACCTGAACTACATTATGAATAATTTCTTCAGGTCATATGGTGCTGCCTTGTGGAAGATTCAGCACTATTCCTCCGTCATGTCCTAGAACGCTTGACCCGTGATCATCAGGACGAGATGTTCAAGCTACTGCGTCATTTGATCCGGTTCATACCGAGGTTACCTCAACAGGCGGCCTTTGCACTTTACAACTATATTATAGGGTATGTGATGTTCTATGTGAGAAGTCCTCATGAAGAGGGACAGAGGCTTGTTGGTGCGGCGCTGTCTATATTGTGGATGGTAAGTTATTTTTGTATCCGTCGCCAGCAGATCGTTGAATTACCCACATCTTGATCATCCGATACTTCGTCACGCACCCAGTAAAAAGTCAGGTGGATAAAACGAGGCACTTTCGATGGAACCCCGCTTAGCGGGGCTCCTACATCTACTGGTATAGAACAAATACCCACTAAGGGGCTGGAGGGGTCTTACCCTGCTATCCCCTTCTAACATAACCTGTCCTAGTCGGAGTGCGGTCAGTAGATACGAAATGAGGCACAATCGACAAAAAAAAATGTTGTTATAGTCGATCCGCCTGACTTTTATGCTGAGCACATCATGAAGTGCCGACATATCACGATGTGCCTAGGCATATAACAGTGTGGCTAATTCAACGATTGGCCTATGACATATCAATGTCAATCTGTTTCTAGGTACCATTGTCAAGTAAAACACTGTACCGCATGTAATAAATACATACACATTATTGTTTTGATTGCAGGTAGTCCACAGTGTCCACGGCATAATGTTTAAAGATTTGAAACAGATATTGCGTAAGGAGCAATGCGATGCGTCTATACTTCTAACTGCTAATGTACCCGCTGCTAAAAAGATTATTGTGCATGGGCCACGTAAGTATAAATACCTATGGAATGATTTTTTTAATTCGTTCCACCCTGGTGTTTCTACGCAAAATTGCGTTGTGGGGAGATCTAATGCCACATCTGCTGTCACGGGCTGGTTTTGGCCCGCTTGATCTGCGGATCTTCTCCCAGCCGAGAATGTGGTGTAAGATTACCCCCGTAACATCGTGAGAAGCGCGGGTAGAAGACTAAAGGCGTGTAGTGTTCCATAGGGGTCAAAGTATGCTCGAATCTGTCGCCCATGATTACCGCAGCACATAAAGATACATAAAACTAATTCACGATTTACCTCGAACTGAAGAAGTTATAATCTGAAGGCTTTTTATTCGGTTCTAGCTGACAATGAAGGCTGCATACCGTCTCAGTTTCCCGTCCAAGAAGACACAGTGTTTGCACAAATCCTGAAAGAGTCCCTCGATTTCTTTGGTATCCCAGAGAAGTTACATCGAGAACACTTCCTTGTTGACTTCAAAACGCGTAAGTAACATCATGTTAGTTCTCATACAAAACGTGAATGTGTTCGATGAATGCCTCGCACTTCATGCTTCTACGGGGGCAAATTAAATTAACCAAAGAAACTTTACACTATTAATTACAGAAAGTTATACATTTTTTAACAGTATAAATAATATTATTTGTAAACTTTAAACAAATCTTATGTCCTACATTCTAATACCTAAGAAAAGTAGCTGTAAAATCGCTTGTCATTTACTTCTTACTGTGCATTGCTAAGGACATAATTATAATAAGTTTGTAGATATCCCAAGATTACAGTGATTGGCATAATATAGACCTCAATTTTCTCTGAAAGCTCAAAAAATGATGCTGGACATTGAGTAATTTTATAGAAAAACTATTGGGTAAGTGTATGGATTAAAAATTTCCTAGCCTTTGTTCCATCTCTGCTATTCTTTCGCAGGTCAAATCCATAACCCGCAAGGCTATGTCCGCGACCACTACTTCTTCAAACGCTCACAGTATCCTCAACTAGGTTTGGTTCATATGGAACCAGATGAAGCTTTCCAAAAGCTACAGGAACAAGAACTCTTGCAGAAGTTCGTTGAGATCGGAAAAGTGTTGCTGACTTGGGCTATTCTCAAGAATGTTGATATGGTATGTAGCATCTGCACGATTTTTCTTGGAATTCCGAACGTGCAAATTTGGAATGCCATAAGGGCATTTCATATTATGACAACCGCAGAGGTGGATAGTCGGTCTTAATAAAGTACCCGGATGAATCGAGATAGCCTGACAAAAAACTGGCAAAATAAAAATATTTGGGAGATACCCACACTCAGCTTCGGGCGGATAAAAGTTCAAGAAGGGATATTAAACTAGCTGTTGAATTTGCAACGTTAAACTCACAGTCGAAAGTTTAAAATGCGACAGATCAGTATTCTTCACAGTATTTCAATAATAGTCAAGTTACAAGCCAACAACTGTCAAATTGTTTGTGACTATTCGTTTTTATGCGAAAAATCTTGTGGCTCGACTACCAATTTAAATAACTTGACAGTATCTCACAAAGTCATAACTCCACATATTATTTCAGGTGGTCCAACGCGTAGTATTTCTGCACGATGAGCTCATGAAGTTACCATCTTTCCCTCGCAAAGCTCTTGAAGCCGATCTGGTGTTGTACAGTCGGGGCGCTCTAGGATCAACACTATTAGGATTGGATGTCTTGCACAAGTTCATGTAAGTTATAAATGAACCCATTTCTTATCCTACCTCATGTTCAACTGATGTTTTCCTAGTACGCCTAGTTTTCTGATAAACGTTGCGGGGTCCGACATGGTTCCACTTCGTTGAGTTTCATTTCCTCGTTGCTTTTCGGATCTTTGTTGATTTAAGTATTCAGGAGTTGCAGTTGTTTGAGATTAGAGTGGCGGGATTATCAATAGCTCTAAAGAAAAAAAAGAAAACTCTCAATAATATATAACCAATTCTAATGGAGTGGTTCTTATTTAAGAGCGAAATCGTACGAAAACATTTCAGATTCGTCCAATCTACCATGACTAAATCTTCTACAACCATTATTATAGTAGTTTATGAAACTGGTACATAATGAGGGGTATTGTATATGTATAATACCTAGTTATGTACAGTTTCATACACTACTTTATCTACTTTCATTGAACACGAATTTATCAAATAAAAGATAAAGATTGACACAGTATTATGGCGCCAAAATGCCCGTTATCACCGTGCATGGGCCACAACGCGCGCAGCCACAGATAAAAAATCAAATGGATGTATCTATGATCTGTAATCTGTATCGTAATGAAAAAAAAAATATTATAACATTATTTTGTTAGAGAAATAGTGTCATAATTTAATTTTTTAATTTCATTTCGATATACTGTGTGTAAAGTACGTCATTATAAACTCGTTTTGAGTTTTGTATAATGAATTTAACGATATGAGAGTAGATAAAATCTTTATTATAATTCTAGGTGGGTCCGACTTATAGCTCGTATGTTCGAAGCAATGGCCGGTAATTTCACCTCATCGCGGGACATTCATTTGTTTTTGAATGTGCTTAACGGTGCCTTGATGTTACATAGCGAAGACTCTTTGATACTAAGATATGTCATCGCCACTTATGTCAATGCAGCATTCAATTTTAAAAGTATTTTCTCTACAAATGGGTACGTATTTAAAAAAAAATTATTTGGTATGGTCTTCGATAATATCTTCATGATTACACAGAATATTGCCGATTATTGCATTAAGTCCAGACGCCAGCATATAGACCTACCCTAATCTGTCTTTATTTAAGGCGATGACAAGAGCTAATGTACCTCTCGCTCGCACGTTTCGACATTTTGAAAGATATAAAATCACTGATCTCATTTTTGAAAAATTGCAATCAACCATTTTGTGTGCAATCACATTGCACAGTTTAGTAAAAAAAAAAACATTTTAATCGATACAAGTTTACCTACTCATAAGTTTGCTTTACTAGTTTTAGTACTTAAGCAAACTTTTGAGTAGGTAAACTTGTTAAAATGTTTTTTTTTTACTAAACTGTGCAATGTGATTGCACACAAAATGGTTGATTGCAATTTTTCAAAAATGGGATCAGTGATTTTCTATCTTTCAAAATGTCGAAACGTGCGAGCGAGAGGTACATTAGCTCTTGTCATCGCCTTAATAGATTTTCATCTTTATCACAGAGCAGAGGTAGAAAGAAGGTTCATGTTCAACTGGGAAAATATTACAGAATGAGGTAGATTGGCATGCTGGCGTCTATACTCCGATTGCAAATCGAGATCTATGATTTAAAATGTTTAAAAAAAATCTTTAAATGATATCGCAATATCGAAAGTGCTTGTCCTTCCGTTGATAAAGCAGTTCATTAATAATTCTCATCATCAAGCATTCGAATATAAAACCTCCGGAAAACACAGTAATGTATTCTTATTAAAATCTCTGGAAAACACAATATTGTATTCTTATTAAAATCTCTGGAAAACACAATGTTGTATTCTTATTTTGAAAAATATTATAATTTTTCTAGTATTATATTTTTTTTTTCTTCCAGATATTTACTGATCATGCCAACGCTCCTGCAAATATACTCTAACTTCCAAACAAATAAATTGGTGACGACTACTATAGAATATGCTGTCAAACAGTTTTATTTACTGAACCGCAAACCGTTCATACTACAAATGTTCGGCTCAGTATCCGCCATTTTGGATACGGATGAAGAATCAACTTATGGAGATGCGAGCAAAGTTAGTATTTTGTTTATTTCACTACAAACTTGCTTTGCATTGTTATCAACGTGATAAACGGACATAATACACTTTTGAACGAGTGTCTTTTAAATATTTACGCACAATTAAAAAAACTTTACTTTCTTCCCAAATTCACGTGCAGAATAGTCAATCTGACTTCAATCTGCCTTCATCCAGTCATAAAAAGAGTATTCATGTTAAAATAGCAAAATTCTATTGACTAAACATACACAACCTCTTCTTGTACCAATAAATAATTATAAAGCTCCTGAACGTTTCTAACTGGGTTTTGTCGCTCCGTTTATAATACTCATTTCTAGCTGGCTAGTCCTGGAAGCCGACCCCAATACATGTTGCGAAAAGTCTAGACAATGGTTCTCCTAACCGTTATTATTCATGGCAACAAGGCGGAAGAAAATGCTCAATAAGAGAACCTTTCCATAGACCATCATCACACCAATAACACTGTCTACAAATCAATCAATACATCTTCTTGACAAACAGGTCCAATCCAGCTGCCTCTTCAACCTACTCCTAAGTTTAGAGACTCCATCTCCCGACCCGCTCCACATAGCCGAACTGATCAAAGAAGAGAAGCCACTAAAACCTATAGACTTCTGCTATCGAGATGAGGAGGAGATGGTCAATGTGCTGGATTGTATCAGCCTCTGTGTCATGGTCGTGTCTTACTCTGCGGAGAGTATGAGGGGATATCAGATGCTGGTAAGTAAAAAATAAATACGTATATACATAATCCAAATTAATGTTATAAAGTTGAAGAGTTTGTTTCGTCGAACGCGCTCTCAGAAACTGCTGCTTCGAAATGAAAAAAATCTTTTTTGTGTTGAAAATAGTCCATTTATCAAGAAAGTCTATAGGTTATATAACATTACGCTTCGACCAATAAGAGCCGAGGAGCGGGTGAAACAATTAGTACAAAATAAAATGTTGGAAATTAAATGTTTGACAATAATAAGGGCCGTGAAAGTAACTATTAAATATATGTAGATACAAAGATCTTTTTTGGGTGGAAATCATCAAATGAGTCCTCTGACTCTGGGTGGGGCGGAACGGACTGACAGAATTGACTGACTATAAACCGTCTTGTGTTCCAGTGCTGTGGGAATGCCTTAAAAGATTACTGTGGCTCTAAAACGCAAGCGGCAAAACCACCCTGACCTCTAAGTCACCCCTCGCCAGTTCCGGTTATGTAGATCAAATTGAATAATATTTACTTTTCTTTGTCAACGTTTACTGTTAAGCGTTCTGTTTTAGCTTAAACAATGAAGCTATGTTCTGTCTTTAAGCGAGAAACTAACATTTGAAACATTTACAGATAATACTAGAAGCAATACTCCCTTGTTACGTGAAACAAATCCAACTGCCAACCTACAACCGTGAGGGAAAGACGGAGAAAGAAATTATTCAGCAACTAGCTATTGCTATAAAGACGCTAGTGAACAACTGCGAAGGACTTTCTAAGTGAGTATTTCTATTTAGTTCACGTAAAAAATGTGTTAAATGAAAAGCCTGTAATCCCCGATCTGTCAACAAAGCCAATAGTAGTAGCTGATACCCAATAGTACGACCAATATTTCGCTAGGTAAGTTATGGGTTCCCAACTCGTGCAAAAAATTTCATTGGGTTTCTTCATTAGGACATTCTTACTAGTATCCACGAAGTCTGGAGTCCTGTCCGGAAGATGGCAATAGGCTCAAAAATATAAGACTTCTATAGATTTCATTGAAAATCAACTCCCAGATATAGTAAAACTATTCCTTTTTTTTAGATCCTACAACGGCCCATACAGAACTTCCCCTGAACATAAAGGCTCCTCTCAAAGGACCGGACCTCGTACAGCTGCCGCTACTATAATTGCCTTTGAGGAATCGCACTCTAAGTACGATAACTCCAAGATGCCTGTGCCTGAATATACTGGTGCTGAAGATTCGGAGGTAAATATAAAATCAAAACAAATCAACCCATCCTTTAATAAAAGAATTTGCTTTTGCCCGTGGCCACACTACCTCTCCGTTCCTTTTGACTCTCTCTATAAGTTTTATTAAATGCATTCAATGTATCAAGAACATACTGCAAATTGTTCTTTATCAATTATTTACTCTATAGCTTGAGCAATAGAATAGAATGTTCCATGTTACGATTTTTCATCAAAATTCGTAGCATGAAATATTCTATTCTATTACTCGAGCAATAGGGTAGTTAATTGATAAAGAACAATTTTAGAAACATTTATATTAGCAACGTTGATAAAGTGACCATTTTCATGACCATGATATACGTAAACACACGAAATATTTTTTATAACACAGGCGTCTCGTCACACTATTCTACTAAGGAAATTATTATTATTATATTATTATATCAGCCCAGTGTCCCACTGCTGGGCAAAGGCCTCCCTCCACTCTTTCCACTTCTCACGGCTTTCTGCGACCGTGGTCCAGTCCTTCATGAAGCGGTCTAAGTCATCTCGCCATCTTCGCTTGGGCCTGCCACGACGTCGAGTTCTCCCTTCTGGCACCCAATCGGATGTATGTTTTGCCCAAAGATTGTATGGCATTCGACATACGTGGCCAGCCCAGTCCCATTTCAGCTTGGCAGCTTTCTCTCCCACATCGGCAATATGCGTTAAGGAACGCAGTACTGTGTTTCTTATGCGGTCTGAAAGTTTGACTCCCAAAATACTGCGTTCCATGCGTCGCTGGCAAACCGCGAGCGTGGACTTCTGAAGATTTGTCAAAGACCAAGTTTGTGCACCGTACGTGAGGATGGGGAGGATGCAAACGTCCATGAGTTTCCGCTTTAGCGACAAAGGAAGTTCTCCCTTCATCAGGTCTTTCATGGACCAAAAACTCTTCCTGGCGTTTTCGGTCCGACGTAGAATTTCCTTATCTTGCCTCGCCTGGAATGAGACTATTTGGCCCAAATATACGTATTCATGGACGTAGTCCACCCTAACACCCTCGACGTAAAGATGGCGTTTTGTGCTGTTGGTCATAAGTTTAGTCTTTGACATGTTCATTTCTAGTCCGACCTCGCGGCTTGCAGCGTTTAGCTGTTCTAGCATCTGTCCGAGCTCCGAAGCAGAAGAGGAGAACAAGACTATGCGTCATCGGCGTCATCGGCGAAACGAAGATTCGTTAGTCTTCTCTCTCCGACAACAACGCCCTTCTCGCTCCAGCTAGCTCCAAGCGTTTTGAAGACCTCTTCTAGGACGGATGTGAAGAGTTTAGGCGAAAGTGGATCTCCTTGTTTGACGCCTTTATTGATTCGGAAAGACGGACCAACGGTTTCTATTTTTATGGCGGCTGTACTGTTTATGTAGATATGCTTCAAAAGGCTGATAAGTTTTGTGGATGTGATGTGAGTTTAAACTTTCGAATATCGATTTATGTTTGATGCTATCAAATGCTTTGGAGTAGTCTACGAAGGCTATATATAATGGCATGTTGAATTCGGAGTGTTTCTCAATAATTTGGTTCAGAGAATGGAGGTGGTCTGTGGTGGAGAAGCCTCGTCTAAAACCTGCCTGTTCCACTGGTTGGTGTAAATCGAGTGGTTCTATTATTCTGTTCTCTATAATTTTGATTAAAACTTTATACATATGGGACACGAGGCTGATGGGTCTAAGGAAAACTCTATATTATATTACTTTGTGCAGTTTATTATTCAAAAGTTCCTTTTAATTCCCTAACGACGTTGATATAAGGTTCGTTTTGCAGTTACACTATTTTTAGACAAGTTTTCAACAGATGTTAAACTTTTTGTAGTAAGTCAGAGTAAGTTTAATTTTAACTCTCAGAGTCGCTAACATTTCGAAATACATTTCCTTTTATAGCAGAATATTATACCTTTATTTATATAACCTCACCAGTTGGTGCGAGCAGAATACCGAAGACCTCGCGATGTCTTACTCTCCCTCGTCGGCGAATTCATCGGCCGCGCCACTACCCGTTTATTGGAGATCAACGGCTCTAACCGTAGCGGCGGCACTGAAGGGAAACCCGTTGAATTGCTGGATTCCAAGTCACATGCTGTGAGTATGAATGAAGTGTGATGTTTGCCCTTTGTTCACTACTGCGATATAGAGATTCTTTTGTCACTACACTATCTTTCGTAAATAGGCATAATAAAAAACTTTAAACCTTAAACCTTTCGGAAGTCGTTGGCTTTGTTTTCTATTTCTTTGACTTTTGCTACCGATTTTTTTACTTTACCCTTTTTAGTTCAGATATTCAACAAAAAAACGGTTCGTGTCTTTGTATAAGCAGCGTCTTTGAAAATGCACCATCCAATTCAGCAATAACGGATCCATGCGAATAATGTCACGATACCATTACGATATCCATTTTTGTTGTATACCAAAACTTTCTCGAGAATGTAACGAAAAAAATTAAATTATAAATTTAAAAAACCCCTGACAAAAAACCAAGTTCCCTTTAAAAAGTAATAAATAATAAAACAAATAAAAAAATACGTCGCGTTGGGGAACCGCTTCAAATTATTTATTATCTACGATTTTTTTCGGTCCCCCAACGCGACGTATTTTTTTATTTGTTTTATTATTTATTACTTTTTAAAGGGAACTTAGTTTTTTGTCGGGGGTTTTTTAAATTTTTAATTTAATTTTTTATTTTATACTTTTTATAGGTAGGTACATACTTATTTGATATCATTTTATGTTGGGCGGTTACAGCACATTGACAAATCATCTTTAACAGAATTACAAAGACTGAGATTGTAGTAATTGACACTCTCACTTGACCATCGGATTTCAATTTCCCAATTTCCCTAGCACCAATTTTCTCATCAAACCATGCTAAGAACACTCTCGATTAAATCATCAATATTCCCATTCAGTGCGCTTTCATTTAAAACCCCACTCGAGTTTATTTGCAAACCTTCGGTTACCCTTCCCCACTTTCACCCCTATAACTTTTAAACGGCTCAACCGATTTTCATCAAACATGTCTAAGAACACTCGCCCGTAAATTACCTTTAATACAAAAAAAACTAAATTGAAATCGCTTCATCCGTTCGGGCTCTATGGTGCCACAGACAGACACACAGACAGACAGACACGTCAAACTTATAACACCCTTCTTTTTCCGTCGGGGGTTAAAAATGTCTTTTTTAACATTTCTCAAAAACGGTTCAGATAAACACGAGATAATTACGGACAAACATACGAGTCGCACAGAGAACCTCCTTTTTTTAAAGTCGGTTAAGTAGTAGTCAGTAGTTGGGATTCTCAAATTTTGCACCCTAAACAGGTTATATGTTACGTTTTTACTGCATAACTCTAATATGTTCATGATTTAACATTTCAAAAACATAATTCTGTCTCTGTCGTCTTCAACTGATTGGCTGACACAGAACCATATTTGAAACACATTCAATGATTTGTGATAAATATATGGGCCATAGCCTTGAAAAATATTACATAACCTCAAAAAAGCCCATATTGTATTTCTAATAATTCTTTTCTTCCAGCGTCTAGCAGAAATAGCCCACTCCCTTCTAAAGGTATCGCCTTACGACCCGGAGTCTATGGGTTGTCGCGGTCTACAACGATACATGACACAAGTACTGCCTGCCGCCGATTGGGCAGACGATGCGTTGAGACCGGCCCTTATTATGATCTTAAGACGGTTGGATAAGGTGTTTTTGAAGATTGCTAAGAAGCCTAGTATAAGGGTAAGTCATTTGTTCGTCTTAATTTGTCGAAAGTGCTAAAACTTTTAATTTTTTAACCTCGCTTTAAATTTTCCAAGAAAACTTAAAAATGTATTAAAATCAGGGTAAACATTTAGCCGTTTACCTATCTTAACCTTACAATATTTTTTTTAATTTTTCTCTCAGAAAACAAAAAAAACAACGATTTTGAGATATAAAGATCTCAAAATCGTTGTTTTTTTTTTGTTTTCTGAGTTTCGCAATTATACCCGAATAATAACTACTAACTTTTGTGCCTCAAACACATTTAAATCTTCACTAAACTGGATCTTAATTGTAATGCTTTAAACATAGAACAATCTCAGTTTTCTAGAAAATTTACATAATTTCAGAGAAACACCGACTGGGATTCAGCTGCTGTGCTCTTGAAAGGAGTTTACGAAACAATGATACGGTGTCCATACATAATGCACTGGCAACATGTGAAAACTCTTCTCAACACCGTCCAAGTAAGTTATACTGCCAGCTTACACTATACGACAAGTAATTATTTCAGTGTAGGAATTTCAACTATTGGTGCAACGCCGAAAGTTAAAATTCGCACAACAAACATGATCGTTATAATTTGTGATAGTTCTGTGACCATGATTATCGGGCAACCATAAATTCTATAAGTAACTATCACGTAACTAGACTCCGCGCACGACTGAAGTCCTACATCAAATTCGTGGTACTACAAAGATTTTCAATGGAAAGAAAAATTTGAACCGCGAGCAAGATTTGAACCTATTGACTTTCGGATTCAGTACATCCGACGCTCTTTCCAACCCAGCCATCGAGGTTCCTACCTATAAGCATCAAATTCTTCAATCCATTTCTAATGTAATTTTGGTGTAATAACGTAGACACTAGCGCCATGTCAAAAGGACTTAATAGTGTCGCGGACTAAAATGATAATTATTATTATGTTTTTAACTTTTTTCTTTGTAGGCACTGATAGTGTCAGACAACAACTGTGGAGAAAACTTATCTTCGGCAACCGCAGCACTTATGTCGCAACCGCCACCGCCACACTTCTGCAGTACAGTCGTGCGACTAATTGCATTGCAGATCATCAATACAGGGGTAACATAATAATATGCAAATATAGTTCTACAGAGATATATATTTGTGTGTGGGCCTTATCGAAACGAATGCCACGTAATCTTGTTAGTTCAAATTAATATTTAAGGCAATGGCTCGTTTAATGTATGGAGGCAACTAGATGGTGAATGATAATCTCGGCCTTGGAACGAATTACAGATTCCCCTTGTATCGACCGAATTGACCCCAAGTCGACTGAGGTGGCAATTTTTTTTTTTTTTGAAGGTTGGGATCTTTGCCACTGCCTCTCCAACATACATTTGATGTGCCATTACTTTAACTATACTTTTACAAACAATTTCACTTATCTCCAACAATGCCTTTCTATTGATGTGATTCAAACGCGTAAACGCCAAAATATATTATTTTGTAGCTCTGTATTTCACATGTTGAATTTGTATTATCATATTTCAGTACCCTGAGCACGAGTTTTCAGTATTTGAGACGTAAAGTAAACTGGAACTTTGACAACTTCAAATTGACAATTTTCAAGGAAAAAACTAGTTCCTTCTTCGCACACCAGAGGCGCTGTTCCAGTTTTTCATACAAGAAACGCTGTAAATACTGAAAAAACGCTGTAAAGTAAAAGAGTGAAAACTCGTGCTCAGGGTACTGTTTATTTTTGGTTTACAGGATAGTTATTCACTGGAACAAATGTGTGGAGGTAGTGCTTCATTCCCAACTGGCGAGAAAACTGAAAACATGTTGATGAATCTATTCATGCCGCTTTGCTTGCGTGTCGGAAGCGGTAGGAAAGGTATGTTTATATCGGTAGCAATATTAATAACAGCCTTTAGATTGTTCTATACCTAGGGTCTAGTAACTTCACCAGGAGTATAAGGATTTACGTATTTAGGTTTGGCAGAATCATCTTGATCCAAATCCTCCGAATCATCGCCAAGCTTGAACACTTCACACCATCTCACAACGTACGAAAATTAATGTAGAACTTTGAACTTTTACTGTCAGCATATACCATGATTCTACACTAATAAGGTCGGATTTCCCCTAATATTAAATGCGTTTGAGCATGAGCTCATTGCGTCTACGAGTAAGAGCGGTCTATCGCTGGAAAACAATTGTCTATATCGGTTGCTGTTGTTACAAGCTTTTGATAGAGTATGGCACAAGGGTCTACTATGCAAAATAAAGCTGCTCCTGCCCCATTCATATTACTTGCTAATGAAATCATACCTCTGTGATCGGAAATTTCAAGTAAAGTTAAGAGATGCAAGATCTTCTCTCTACAGGTGCCTAGCAGGTGTACCCCAGGGGTCTGTTCTGGGCCCAGTCTTGTATAACATCTTTACCAGCGACCTCCCACAATGCCCCGATGTTTTTGTAGCAACCTTTGCTGATGATGCTGCATTCCTGGCCTGTAGTCAAGATCCGAACACAGCGAGCAGGATATTGCAAAAACAACTTGACAAGACCTACGATTGGCTAAATAAATGGCATATAAGGGCAAGTGCACCTAAATCGAAACACATTACTTTTGCACTCAGACATGGAAATTGCGCTCCAGTCAAATTGGGTCAGGACACTCTACCACAATCTACATGTGTTAAGTACCTAGGATTCTACTTGGATCGTAGATTGACATGGAAGGACCATCTAAAGAAAAAAAGAACAGAAATTAATTACCGCTTTAAGAACTTGCTCTGGTTACTAGGCAGACAATCTAAACTAACCCTGAGTAACAAACTTAGAGTCTATTGCTCCATCATAAAGCCAATATGGACGTATGGCATCCAGTTGTGGTCTTCTGCAAGCAAATCTAACATCTCAAGCATCCAAAGAAGTCAAAATGGCATCCTGAGGGCCCTAGCAGCAGCGCCCTGGTATGCGCGCAACACAGAAATCCATGAGCACCTGGAAATCCCAACAATCCAAGAAGAACTGGAACTCTACCTTGGCAAATATAAAGATAGATTGATTAATCATCCAAATCCCCTTACACAATCGCTATTGATCCCAAATAATATTAGGAGACTCAAGAAAGCCGATATTGTGTTGCCTGATTAAAAAGGATTTGGACATTGGTCTGAATCTTTTACAAATAAAGCCTCTCTCCGCGTATCTGATCATAGTCAGGGCTGACTGATAGCAGATAATAATTAAAAAAAAAAAAAAAAAAAAAAAAAAAATATCGGTTGCTATCTTCGTTTGAATCATTGTCTGTAACCAATCAACAACCGAATTTACCAATCCGAATCTATAACACGTCCAATCAGAATAAGCCGTCAGAAACAAGGAACGAGATTTGGATTGAGATTGGATATTTTTACGGGCTTGAGAATATACTTCTGACAGCTTTTGAACGCAGTTTAGATTTTTTGATCGCGTCATTATTATCCTGAATGTTCTATTTTTCCTCCAGATGTGCCACCTCTCCGCCAATCAGACGTAAGCTACCTAGTCTCAGTAGTACTTAACGCATTGTGTCCGCCGGCCCCGCCCGGACAACTAGCGGCCGTGAACGCTAAGCTCAACGCTTCGGACAACCGCGCTAACTCACTCACTTTCACGGGCAGTCGAGACACTAGGAACACTACTAGACTGTCCAATCAACTGTATAGGATCGCCTTTTTGGGTAAGTGTCATTCAAATTGTGACTGACATTGACATTCGGACACTCACCATTTAGGTTCATTTGAAAACCAGCGTCGGGCACCGGTTGTCCGACATTATACTGAAATGGGCCTATTTGGTGCAGCCGTGAGGCACACAGTATATGCCAATATTAGTAGATATAATATTACTTTAAAAAATAGTTTAGCTCTAAGTTCTGTTTCTTAGTTTCTCTGTGATACTGTGTGCACTTGAGACGTGTGCCAATAAACTTTTTTTTTTCTTTCTTTCTTTCAAATTTAGGACTTACTAAATCCGCATAGAGCTAGCAGTCGCTAAATCTTGAATTTGGTCTGACCGGTACACGGCGCGGCTGTCGGTGGGACAGAGCACTATCCACGCCACCTACCCACAGTAGCGGTTGGCAGCAGCAGCCGAACTCTACACTCCCGCACCTCTGTCCGGACCGCTCCAATTCGTGGCGTCGCACTCGCGAACAACGCGCCCCGCTGTAACATTCATACGGAATAAACCGCGCGCGTTTTCGCCACTGGCGGCGCCTTATGGATGGCGTGTTTCAAACATTTCAATACATTTGATTTTACCGCTCGCCGCCCCGCGATTAGCCGGGTCAATTTTCAATATCTGAGACATCCGTTGAGGATAATGACGCCCGATCTTTTACTACTAGTGCAACCATCCACTGACAAAAAACCAAAATATAAATTGTTTTAATTTCATTTAAGTTAGATGTAATTAAAATAATTTATATTTTTATTTTTTGCCAGTGGATGGTTGCACTAGTAGTAAAAGATCGGGCGTCATTATCCTCAACGGATGTCTCAGATATTGAAAATTGACCCAGCCACTGCTCAAAGCGGCAAGGTCGTGAATGGGCCGTAAGCTCACAGTTCAGACAACCGCGCAAACGTTCACTGTCGGTCGCGATACCCGAATTAATCAACTGAATAGGATCGCATTTTTGGGCTTCCCGAATGTTTCCTTTGAAGTTTGCTTTAACTTTTCTTTCTCAAAACTAGAGATTCAATTCTGCGAAGTGTTGCTAACTAATTTAAGTTAGCAAATCTTAATAAACGTCACGGGTACGAAAACAAAAAAATAACCAAGTAATATTTCCAGCGTTAAAGGTGATGTGCGCATGCTTTACAAGCGAGCTTTGCACGGAGTGGGGCCGTATTGCCCGCGCCATGCGGGACCTGGGCCGGCGGAACGAGGCCGCGCACCATCTGTGGGACTTCCTGGAACATGTCGTCACCTACCGCACGCCGCTCTACATACTGCTGCAGCCCTTCATTGTGCATAAGGTGGGTATTCTGGCATTCAGGAGTCGCAGTGGTTTGGAAATGGTGTGGCGGAACTACCCCCAAGAAATTTTATGACAGTTTTCTTTCGTGAGCTGTCCCCAAAGGGTATTTTTCGTAAACCATATTTGTTTTCACAGCTATCACAACCTCCAATCGGCGACAACGAGCGTCATATGCAGTTCGTGGTTCGCGAACGTGTGCGAGGTCTCAAGCTACCGGCCGCGCGAGCTAGAGGCGCGTTGTTAGCGGAGCTCGCGAGGGAATTACGACACATGCGCGATACACACGATCAGTATAAGTTTGGTGAGTATACGTACTGACATCTGACGTCATATGCAGTGAGTGAGAGAAAAGAGTCAGGTGGCATAATTATCCCAACTTTTCACAACGTGAAAGTGAGTTTGTTTGTTACGCTTTCAAGTCTAAGTCAGGGATCCGATTTTAAAGATTGATGGGATCTGGAGATGGTCATAGGCTTACTTGCTTTTCTTTCGATAAAACTTTGAGGTACAAATGGGGGGTGGTCAATTTTGTACAAAATTCTGATGTAGTTCAATTTGCTTCAAACCTTACATATTTATATGGAAAATCTATATTAACACGGGCGAAGCCTCGGGTAAAGGCTAGTTTGAGCCATAAAGGCTATTTTGCAATATAATGGAATGAACTGAACCATTGAATGTACAATTGTTGGTTTTTCCCAAATAAAATAAATAAACTGAAAAACAGATCTTAACGACTCTTTTTCTATTCTAGAACAAATAGCCGAGAACCTCGGCCAAGCTGCAGGCAAGCGAGCTTCGGAAGTGTTCCCGCGCACGACAACAGTCCCGGACAAACATCAACAACACAGACCATCGCTCATCTCCATGTTAGTAGGGCGAGGCGGGGCACTGCCGCGTACTCCTGACCATCCCTCCGCGCCACTGTCGGCACAACGAGGTAATATAGGCCTTAATGACATTGATTTAAGGGTTTAAATAACATTGATGTACACCAGTGAAACAAAATTGTTGAAGCCTACGTCCGCACAGGCAGGTGGGTTGCTTAGAGCCTAGAGCCTAACGAGTCACCTAGCCAGTAGCTTAGTGTAAGGAACGTTCGAAAATATTCGTGAACGGCCGCACTGCGTGCTTGACGCCTAGCTAAAGTTGGGTCGCAGACCAGAACGAATTTCATACATTGACCTCTTTATCTACTGACAGTGATCACAAACATTTTTCTATTAAGTAAACAGGTAACCGGTATGACAGTATGCGGTTATGCATACTATCGGAAAAAGGTTTACAATCCCTCAGGGATTGTAAACCTTTTTCCGACGACGGCCATTGCACCTGTGCAAGCAAGACTCATTATATTTACGCGGGAGTGACAGAGACAGGTAATAATAGGTACGAAATTCCTCCTGCTCTGCGACCGGACTTTAGTAATTTAACTAAATTGTTGAACAGTTTTCAAATCAAGAGCAAGCATGCTTCAACATCGACCATAATCTTCGCTTACCATCAGGTAAGATAGTGGTCAAACGCAAAAAAAAAGTTAACAGGTCTGAAGAAAGTATCGAAAATACATTCGGCGGTTAGTTTTCAACAGCAAGAGATTTTTCTCGCATTCTGTCCGAAAAAAAACTTGACCATTAGTTGATGCCACTATATTTTACAGAAAACGTTTAGAACAAATCGTAGTAAGTTTTGTCCATATATCCACGGTAGTAATACATATTTACAGAATCACTATCAAGTAGCTCAACTACGAGCCAGCACATGCCAACTTTTGAAGCGCAGTTGAACAGCGGACGCATGAGTGACAACAGTAACAATAACGCCAGCAGTGGTGGTAATTCACATAGAGGTAATACAATTTGACAGTAAAAAATGTAGTTAGGTGATATAATTAATGTACGTCTCTCACGACGCAAACCTGTAAAACCCAGTAATTAAACTCGTAGAAGCTTATAAAGACCCTTTAAAACCCGGTAATCAGACTTATAAATCGCAGTAAGCAGATCCGAAAACCCCAGTAAACAGATCAGTAAAACCCATGTAAAACCCAGTAAATAGACCGGTAATACCCAGTAAACATATCTACGGGTAGACCCAGTAAATAGACCGTCTGTAAAACGCAGTTAACATACCCATAAAAACTGTTGATTGAATATTGCATTTTGTTCTATAGAATGCATCCTTTTTACACTGAAAACCGTCAGAAACTCTGATAACATTATTAAATGAAATACTTTCCTTTCTCTTACAGGTTCATTGAACAATTACGGCAGTGACAAGCCGACAGCCAGTACTCCATCGTACACAAGCACTCAAACTAAACTACGATTTGTGCCATCCGTTGAACTGAAGTTCACATCTGGTAAGTCAACATGGCAAAGGCCCCATAACTTCTAACTATTCCTATCCAGGGGTAATGTGAGCCACAGCCTACAAGGTACGCAGCGACGAAATCGACGTTTTTCTTAGCATTAAACAACCTAATTTCGATCAACAAAAAACTACACAACACGACAAAGGCATAAATGGGCAGGGTCGCAAATTCTCAAAAACATTTATACCATTTAAGGTGAAGCTACTCGTGACAAACCTTTTCACACAGCAAAATACTGTTGGGAAAGCACTCCGCAACCACCAATCTTTATAATATTAAAGTTTTCTGACGCAAAGTTTCGTTTTTAAATGAGTCCAATATCCCAGAAATATCCTGGCAAGAGTAATTGCGAAAATCCTCTGTAGATATCAAAATGCTCATGGAAGAGAACTTCGCAACTCGCCAAACTTACATATCATTAAGTTTTCTAACGCATGTTCTCGTTTCCAACTAAGGAGAAACGTCAATGAGTCCCCTATCCCCGATGTCCCCGGGCGAGGCGTCGTGTGGCGAGTGTGTGCCGGCGCGAGCCTCCCACGACAGTGACATGCTAGTGGGCGACCAGTCCGACACGCCCGACGCTGGAGAACGGCCGCGGTTACAACGAGCGCACGGACCCTCAAAGAAGACCTTCAAGTTCCGAAGAAGTAGGCATACGAAGCCTGATGTGAGTTTTTACTTCTGCTGCTCTAATAGTCTAATGGTAATCACTTTGGCGTATCTTCCAAAATTGAGCAGTACAATATTTAGTTCAAAGTATGGTTCAGACTTCAATTTGTACATAAAAACATCATTATTTGCGCTAAAACAAAATGTAGTGTCAGCATAAAATATATCTACCAAAAACCTTTTCTAGTTACGGGATACCGTGATACCGGGATCCAGATAGGCTATTCTTTTAATTATATGAAATTGTTTACTCGAAAAAAGTTCCTCGCATTGAAAGCAAGAAAAAAACTCCTATAAAAACAGTTAAATATAAACATTAAAAATTGATGAAACGAATGGAAGACTTTTTGGAAGAATTTTCTTGGCTTTTATTATCTACAGAAAACTGAATGTTTTCTTACTTTTGCAAATTGACTATTTCTGTCACAGGTGAGCCACGTACGTCTGGAGTCAGATGACGGTTCATCTCCGGGCCCAGAATCAACACCTCTACGTCGCGCCTGGTCACAACCACCATTCCTACAGCCGTCATACATCAACACAGACACATCTTACGACAGTGAAATCTCGCAGACCTCGTCCACGTCTGGATACAGGCTAGCATTACCCAAACTTCAGTAAATAGACGACCAATACTAAGTGTGGTCAGCATGCCGTCTCGATGTGCAAACACCTTTCGAAACGGGTTTTAGTCCTTTCGAAGTTATATTCCTTCTGAATTGGCAACACTGTGGTATTTTCTTTACATTATGGTTGCCACTGATGATTCTGACAAAACCTCTGTGCTGATCTTTATTCCAATTAAAATATGGTTGATATGGTTGCTGTTTTCAGAGAAAACATAACTGCGACAGGACTGTATGTGCCGCATGATCGTCAGCCATCTTGTCATGTGTGCACGGAATTTGGAATAATATATCTCTTACGTATCTATTTATAAAATCATTCATTACTTCATTTGTTGAGTGTTTCATGCAGCTGCTATTCATGCTGAATACAGTTCATAAGGCAGTATTAGGTATTCATTATGTTGTGGAAGGATTCTTTTACAGCCTAGTGTTTATTTTTCTCCCGCTATATGGAGTAAAATCGCCTCATTCATTATCTAATTTGTTCCATATTGACCTTTTAACCGAAACGTCTTTGCGCTATACTAGATTCTAAAGCATGGCGGTAAAATTTATAAGAGATAATTTAAGGTACTTTTACTGAAACAATATTTGGTTGAAAAGTAGCAGGACACGATGTCCAGCGATACAATGTTACAGGGAGAGCTACAGCCTGCAGGCATCCATGACGGAGTCTCCCGGCGGCAGTGCCCGCGTGGCGCTAGCGTCCCCCGAGCTGGGCGGCGAGGTCCGCACGTGCAGCGCCACGCCGCACGCTAGCCCCGACGGTAAACAAATCTTCGTATGTACCGCTCTACTTATACGCAACCCCCCCGCACTCTCGTCTTCTCTTTCCACCTGTCGCCTACCGAGCAGTCTCCTTTGTCGTGAGTTATCGTTCCGTCTCTTCGCTTTGACATTTCCAGGTTGTTTTGCGATGTTCATTGACAATTTTGTAAGCAAAATGATAGACTGATTCAGCCAAGATGAAAATAGCACCAATCCACCTGAATTTAAACATTTTTACAAAACGCTCATTGAGGATAACAAAAGACATTAATTTAATTTTCATAGAATACATAAATCTGTCTTGAGTGAAATAAAATTGTCAAAACTTCATTGCATAATGATCCTTCTTTTCAATGTTGCTGCTTTTTTGTTTGGTAAACAGTCAATTATAAAGGAAAATTATACTAATCCAACATTTGTTTCCTGCCTAGCTTCTTTGAGCTGTGAGTCGGGGACGTCGTCAGCGGAGCGAACGGCCTTACTTGGTGCAGCTAGCCAGCGCTCTCTGTTGCTAAGTAGCGACTTACGTGATGAAGATACCCTCCTTTGAGTCATTTATATGAAAAAATGATGATGGCGAATGCTGGCATAGGTCCATTTCGAAGAAGGCGAGTGAAGAAAAAATAAATGCCACTTTACACATTCCATTTACCAACTGTTCTAAAGCTATTTCTAAATCTGTGATTTATTTTGACTGACATTATGAAATGGCTGTAATAATTTTAATATTTTTATTTATTTTATAATATACACACGGCTATCGGCTACACATCAAGCTTTACAAAACCAGTATAAGCCGACTTCAGATTGTACGAAAAACCTATAAAATGCGAAGTCAGCAAAAATTGGTTATGTATAGCTTGATGTGTAGCCGTGTGTACTTACCAGTAATATTTATAAATGTTTCAGGCCCAATATTGAAACAATAACATAAAATTTGATCTTTCTCTTTGCATAAATGCATACATATAAAATGTAACACCAATTAAAAGATAAATACTATTTGTAATACACCTTTTGCATCTTTATGAGTTATATTGGTGTCCCTTAGCTATTCGGAAAGATTAGGTCCGGAGATATTATACTTGCACTAAATAATAAAATTATTAAAAGTAAACATAAAAAAAATGATATGATAGTTGAAATGTTAAAGTGTTTAGGTTTAGTTTATAATAATTATGTTTTTATGTTAAATTTTTAGAGAATTTTAATAGAATTTTGTTTTGTTGACATTGTTTTATTTCCTGTGTACAATCAAATACAAAATAATATTACAAACAGTTTATTATCACTAATTCACAATTCAGGCTTCTTTACACATCAAAAATGGTTGTAACGCAACTTGAATATCAGGATCCAAAGGTATTTCATGTATGTATTTTGAGAATGTGATGGCAATCTTATAAATACTTCTTTTTACTGACGAGATTAAAGCAGTCTTCATTTTTATGGCAATAACATCATTTAAAATGTGTTTTCTGGGCACCAGGCCTGGTTTCGTCAATTTATCTAAGTTTTGTTTGAGATTAATTAAAGTAGATATCACAATGGGCAAGTCATTCTGGACCACTCCATATTTATCTTCATTCAAGGAGGCTGCAGCAATACAAGCCAAGCCTTCACAAGTCCACATCACTGGCTGAGCTTGCATCAGTAGAAACTTTAATTTTGTGTCAGTCAGTTCTCCAAAAAGGTAACTAATGCCAGGCTTTTGGCACAGCTTCTGAAGGAAAACATTAAATTCTTCTTTGATAACATTAGAAAATGTGTCTTCTGCTTTACTCTTGTTGTGATCCTTCAGCTGTAGAAGTTTAGGAGACTGGGCCATGTTTCTTAAATTCCCAGAATATGTAAACCCATTGCTTGTTCCTGCATTCCCATTTCTTAGAGCAGAATTCTCTGTTTCATTAGTTTTTCCGTCACTATTAACAGCATCTAACTCTTTGCTAAAATCATTAATAATACTTATGCACTGTTCTAACAAATTGTTCCAATTTCTCGGATGACCTCCAGGTTGAGAGAGAGTGAATATTTGCTGTCTTCTTCCATTGTCTGTCATTGACATAATTCTTAGATCTTGGGCCCCTAAGTAGCCATTAAATTCTGACCTCAAAGCCAAAGCATTATGGAGCACTAAACTTCCTGAAGACTCAATAGGGAATTTCATTGGTTCTGTAAGTATTATATTGAAAATAGTTCTCATTGTATAAACTGACACAAAGAACAAACTAGTGTAGAACCAAAGTCCAATCCAAATTCCAGAGCTCAACAAGTTTACAACATTATCTAGGGGTGGGTCTTCCAGGTAAACACTGTACACCTCAGAAACTACACTTCTAGGTTTATTTCCCCAGAAATAATAGAATGTGCAGTAATAAGCCACAGGCATAATAGAATTTCTGAACCCCATTGAAAGGATATTGTTAATGGCAAGTTTAATTTGTTGAAACTTGTCTTGATAAATATGGGGGAACATGAGCATTGTAGTTCCAAAGATATGAATATTCAAGAAATAATACAACCCCATCCACATACCACCAAATTGTAGAAAAAGGCTCTGTTCAACCAAACATTGACCATCATAAAATTCACACTTTTTCTTCAGAATGTTATAATTGCTCTTAGCCAATGATGAATATAAGCCCATAGTAAAATAGCCACTGAGCGCATACAGTATACTGAACATGGCATTTTGTACTGAAAACATGTTCAAGAACATGGAGAACCTTGTGAAGTATTTAGGCAGTGGCATCATATAGTAACTTCCATAAACGTACGCTTGGAAAAACGATACCAGTCCGAGAAGCATGATATTGATGCCCATCTTCCATCCAAATATTTCTTGAAGAGTGGAGGTAACCCATGTCACCGGATGAAGGAAGTCGACTTGTATTAGAAACACTAGCACAACAGCAAGAAACGTCTGGAGTCCAATGTTCCATAACACCGCAATAATCAGTCTTTTGGAGAAAATTTCACTTTTTGTTTCCATACCGGCAATTACTCTTATTTTAATAGAGACTTTACAACTAATCGAACATACATAAAAATTACATAGCTAGTTAGAGCGATTTGTAGCTTGTGAGTTGCAGCTTAGTCGTTCGTTTAACAGGTTGTTGTAGCGTCTTCCATTAAAAATAACCTTCTTCGAATTCAAAATCTTTGTAACCGCAAGCAAAAGCAACCCTGACACTGACACCACAGACTACTTAGACTGACACCACTGCGCCTCACTGCGGCACTGCGGCACTTTGACAGTGACAACTGTTGATTTTGACGTTGATCTCTTGTCAATGGTTAAACCACGGACATCTTCTTTCTTTCTTGACGTGCGTTCACGTATTCTCTGATGGAAGCATATTATCAGCAATCATATTCATATTGTAACCCAACACGGAAATAGTGATCCTGCTAAAAGACCTGCTAAGCTTAGTTCAGCTTATTTGCAGTTGAAAATTACACTTTACTGGCAACATTCAAGTGTCATTTTGGATTGATTAAACCTCTTTAGTCTATGGGCTACATAGGGATGTGCATGAGAAATTTCAAAACTATATCGAAATTATTAAGCATATCGTTTGGGCCCAGTAAAGTTATGATTTAATCCAATGGAGGTCATTCATCAATTATTGTCATTCTTTTATTACTACATTTACTTGATGGATTGATACTTGTAAGGATAACTGAGATAGTAAAAGATTAACTAGGTACTGGCAAACATAAGGCCTGGTTTCTGCAGTGAAGTGGTTTGGAATCTTTGAGACAACCGCGGTAGTTAGCCGAGTGCGTTTCTCGGCCTCAAAGCACACAGGTGGATGGTACAGGACATAGTGACTTGTCCTCAGGGTGGAGTGGTCGGCCGTGCTTTGGGCACCTAGGCACTTGACGCACCTATGCGGTGCATAACAATGGGCCTGACTATGGCCATATAATTGGCAAGATTGGGCAATGTTTAAATACTATTTAGTTGAAAAAAAAATGATGTCGGTTGATTAATAAAAAAAGCTCAAATAAAATCATCAGTCATTTATCGATATTGCCAACTTTTTTTCGAGACAAAGATGACATCACTATTATTGTAATTTTGCATCTGTGTCGATGGATGTGCTGCTTTGCTTTCGCTTCTACTATTTTTAAATGTTATCGAAATAATCTAAGTTTAAGATTATTGGCCAACGAAATATCTTGCACATTTCTTTTGTTAATATAGTCACAACTGAGCGGTTTCCGTTTGAGATTTAACTCAGTCTATGTGGTCGCGTAGCCAAGTGCCCTACATTTCAACACTTTTTATTCAAATGGAAGAGAGTTGTGTACATGTAGTGTTTCTGTTTAAGGGAGTGACTTAATGTAATAACTGTGATGGAATATTTCTTCAGAATATCGTCAGGTCGGAAAGGCATTGATTGAGAAACTCTTGTTATGTATACTTTAGTAGAGATAGCCCTAAGTTTGGGGGTGCTAGTCACTCTCATCACAGCACTTGCAATATGTGTCTGTGGCTGCAAGAATTCCAACCAGAAGTAAGTGTTTGTTTATATACTAAAACTAAACCATAGTAAACTTTGTCATTTAGTAGTAAACTAAGTTGTATGGCTCTGAGGTAGCTGAATAAACTTTCACCTATTTGATTTAATTTAGGGTCTTTTTTTTTTTTTTTTTTTTTTTTTTTTTTTAGGGTGGCAAAATCATCAAATGAGTCCTCCCGCCCTGGGTGGGGCGGGAGGGACTGTCAGACTCTTACTGACTAAAATCCACCCGTGTTCCGTCGGATGCCCTTTACGTTCCGGGGCCACGGTATCCTGGATTAAGAAAAATCCGCGACCCCGGCAGGCATTTGGCCCCATAAGGGGCCCGTCGGTGACGCGTGAAACACGACGCGCCACCGACCCGGGCTTGGTCCTTCGGACGGCGAGCATACCCATTACTCACCGTCCGCAAGCCCGCTCCGCCGCTGTGCCCTCTGCTGTTCAGAGGGACACGCGTTGGAGCGTCCACCCGACAGGCTATTTGCATACGGGCAAAGAAACCCCTTAGGCACACAGTGCCTAAGGAGAGTTTTTGCCCGCATCCCAGGGCGCACCGGCCCGAAAAACTGGTCTTCCCCCCGGACGTATCCGAGAGGGAACTCCAGTCCACGGGCGCACGTGGAGGTTTCCTGTCTTAGCACCCCTAATTTAGGGTCTTGGAAAGTATTCTAATTAGAATCAAACAGTAGTATTTAAAATTTAGAAAAACTGCAATGAATAGACAAGTAAAAAAAACAATAGTAAATTAATAACATATTCTTTTTCTCTTGCAAATAATTAACCAAGGTGCAAAAAACCTTGTTGATAAAGTTTTAGATAGGGAAATTCCGATTCTACAGAAAATGCACAAAATGTTTTAATTTCATTTTACAATCACATGAAAGAATAATCTTTTACTAACTACTATTAACTAGAGTTTGTGATCATAAAGAAAAAAAATAAACAAACAATGTGTTTTAAATGTCAATTATTATCTTTTTAAATGACTCGTTTATGGGTAGTGAATGTATGCCATATTAAAATAAACAGTTTATTTCACTATTTTATAACAATGTAAAATGCTACAATATTATTATATTGTTTCTACATATTAATTTTTCAATTTATGTACAACAATATTTGAAAAAAATGCTACTAGCTATTAATTTTAAAACATTGTAGAACCAAAACGTCGTAAACAACCATTACTGATGTACTTCATAATCATAAATAAATATATTTTTATATTTAACAGAAGTGAGTTGGTTGGTACGGCCGGTGTGGTCAAAATACGTTTTGATGAGGAGGCACCATCCCCAACGCCTACCACCCCGGCCTCCATCAAGCGGTTTGTTATAGATCTAGCATGACCTAGACTAGACATACCTAACTCAAGGGCTAACAAAATGGTCTAGATTATTTTTTAACAATTTAATGGACACTTTAATCTGGATTTTCAACTAATTTTAATTGTTCTATTGTAGCTCCTGTGGTATATTTATTATTAAATCTATTATTTAGTTTAATATAATGGGGATATTATTATTAACTATCTAACAAATAATCTCTGGGCTGTCCTAACAAATGTCTTTTAGATAAATTCTGTCAGATTCACATTAATATTTTATTTGAAATTATATTTCGTTCTTAAATAAAACTCCAATTCTTGCTAGCTAGTATGTTTTGTGTTGTGTCCTGTGCTGTGATTTCTGTAATAATTCAAATCAGTTTTACAATAATCATAAAAAAAATATTCATACAAATAATGAAGAAACTGGTATTTTCCTCATAATTGTATTTGTTATTATTGTTCAATACTTTAGTAAATATAATAGAATATTTCCACTCACTTTAGAATTTAATGTTTTTTTGTTTTGTGTAGCTAAGCACTTACATACCTATAAATAATCGCTAACTTATCATATAAAACCACAATGCATGAGTGATAAAATAGGCTAATTGCATGTATCACTTTAACAGTTAACATTTCTTGTTAGACATTGTTAGTCATTTTCTGATTCAGCAGTACTTTAATTGAATAGATTGTTCACTCAATGTTTCATTCATTTAATGTTTCAGCTGTAAATTAATACCAACTAAGTATACTGTTTGCAATAAGAAGTAAAAAACCATTGCTTTACCTATTCTTTTTTGTATTTTTGGGTACACAAATTGGAAAGTTACGAAAATGAGTCACGCGAACGATTTAGATGTCTCACAATACGCGATCGTAGTTTTTATTATAAAAAAAATATTAAGGTATGTAGGCAAGAAGTTTTTAGCAATAAAACTTACAGTCGCACCTAGAATAATATGGTCTAGAGTTCTGGATCGCGTTTAGATACGTTTTCTTTGGGTAAATTATCCGGTGACACGTTATAGTGCCGCCGAATTAGCGGATTAACGCAGTGCCGGAGAGGCGCAGCAATGGCCAGACCAGGGCTCAGAAGCACACACTGGGCGCATAAAAAGCTAGTTACGGCACTGAATATCCCAAAGGGTGATAGAAGACAGGCGGGAGGGACCCAGTAACCCGTACATACATATAATGCTCAAGTCAATAATTCGTTTATTTTTAAAGAAGAACCCAACAGCTACACCCCGTCGCCATTTAATTGAAGGAACACGTTGCTTTTAGTCTGTAAGAGTCAAACTCTCCTTTTTGCTCCATCAAGAGCGAGAGAAAACATTTGATGATTTCCCATCTCCAAAAAAAATCCTTCGCTGGCGCTCAAAGACATCCAATTTCTACGGCTATTCTATTCAAGGCCGTTCGTGGCTGGTCTTCCAGATCCCTGTGGGCATTCTCTGTTGGTTAATGGTCTTTCCCAAGACGTCATTCGGTGACTGTGAGCAGACTGCTCTAAAGACGATGGCTATATAGTATAGTGTACCTCCACCATGATAGACTTGCACCGGTCACAATAAAGTCGGAAACGAAAAGAATCCCTACGCACTCATTCTGCTACGCGATATTAAAGTTGTCCACGAGATAAGCAACAAAGTAATATGGAAACGACCGACTAAAATTATCGGGCAGAAGCCCAGCAAAGACAATACCCGAGATTTAACCGTTTTTAACGGAGTAACCAAGACTGAGTAAGGGGACCTTTTACTTCTGAAGTTTTATATCGAACTGGCAGGTCACTTCTCTTGGCACATTTATCCAAATGCGTTAGCCATCCCAAGCCCACGCCTAGCCATCTTGTCTGAAAGCTCCTTTCGAAGCCACTAATAATTCTTTTACGCAAGTATGAATTACTGATCTCATAAAGATTTCATTCTTGTGTGAATGAGACGAAACCAAAATAACTAGTTGGGAACCGGAAATTACGATGATACGGATACGTTTAGTACACATGCACTAAACCCTCTTTCATCCTAAATAGAAGTTGTACCAAATACCGTCGCGTCTTTTAAATATTTATATCTTGGGGTGACGATACCACCGGTTCCTAAGAATTACAGAATCTTGTTCGTCACTGAGCCCTAAAATGATGAAATACATATTAGAATGCACTACCGAACGTTTAGTTTCATTTGCCAACATTTATTTCTACATTTTCCTGGATGTGCACGCTAATGGTGTTCACATCCTTATTTAAATAATATCGGTTTCTAAAAAAATTAAATATATAAATTAATGACATAATTATATGTGTACGTGTAAGCAGCAAGTATAATATAATTATCGAGATGCTAAGGCATTTATTTTATTAAGGTACTGCTAATTCATTGAAATATTGCGACTATAAAGGCGTGTACCAATTTACTTAAACGCAATGAAACGCATAGCTTAATCGGCCATAACTTTTTTATTGTTCTTAACATTGACCTAGAACTTTACAATGCTCCGAAATGTTTTAGTAACGGAGGTAGTGGTATAGCGGCATTGTGGCATTTACGAATTGACTCTTGCGTGATACACGCAAAGTAGTCTGCTTTGTTTATGATTGGTAGGGGAACTGTCTCGTTATTAATGCTTTTACAACATATTCCCGGCCCTTTGCGGACGTAACGATAGTGAGCATGCGATAATTTGATGTCAGTATAGATCTCATAATATACCTACATTACAACCCTTTAGAATCTCCTATCCAAAACTTTATTAAACTTTTTCCTATTTCCTATGACACAAAAGAGACGTAGTCCATAGTACATTTGGAATGACCAACACTAGACGGACACTATCTAATTGACGGGACAAAAGCATTTTTCTTGATGTAAAGGCCCTACACCAAGAGAAATGCTAATTGTTCATGTTGACCCTTATTTTATTGTGGGACCTCTGAAATCATGATTATATCAGTATTTTCCCATAAAAATAGTATTACCTGTTATATTAGACATTAGACCATCACTCTAAAATCCTTTTCAAACCATCTCAATATTTTTCCGTGCCTCAACTGTGAATTGTGCCTGTACTTGTTAATTGACCATATTTCTATCGCCTTAAGGAAAAATCCTCGTCTATGACTAGTCTGTTTCTATTGCGTCTTTCATTTATTTTACACGTTTCCTTGACAGGGCATCTACTCAGAACAGTCAAAGGAGTTTGCCAGAAATACCACACCCAGTTGGAAGGCCCGACAGTGGGGACACAGCTTCAGAAATATATGCCACCGTGAATTTGGATGAAGGTAAACGTTCTAGAATGCGAGTAATTAACTTTTAATTGCATTGCAAGCCACTGCATTCAATTGATCGATATTTATGTGAATCGATTAATGCTGCTTCATTTAATCGGAAATTAAGGTGGTAAAACCGCTGTCGATAGTCCGATAGTTCTTGCCGAGTGAAAATTTTGCCATGCCGAAAGGAGTTTCATGTGTCCTTGGTCCCATTGGCAGTAGATGCCCAAAATAGAGAGGAATTATAGAATCTGTAGAAAAAAATACTTCAGGAGGCGAAATGCGAGCGAATGGGACTAACCGCGATTGGGACGAACTGTGATGGGGGAGCATTGTAAATTGAGATGATTTGTGAAAGTGGGACTAAATGCGAACAAGACCAAGTGCGCATAACCCGCCAAAAGTTGTCCATGAAGTTCAAATCAACTGTCATAAGTTATTAGATAAACATGTTGCGGTGTGACCTACGAAACCTCGACACATACCTTGTTCTCCAAAGGTCGCGGGCGAAAGTGTGCACAACGAGATTTGCTTGATAGTCAATTTTGAAATCTATTTCTGTTGTCTTAGGTGTCAACTGCAGAAGGCGTTAAAGTCCTTTGTTGTTCTCGTCTGCAAACTATCTAAATAGTTTCATTCCTCCGTGATGTGTTAGACTAATGTATTTTATAGCCAAGTGTCTGTGTATGACATGTTAAAATGTTAGCTTGTTGCGATACATTCTGTTAATTAACCATGAAGTATGGTTATTTATTGTGTACTAAAAGAACATGCAATTACTAAGCTTAGGTACCTACTATACATTGTTTATTACTTATTGTTGTTAGATTTATTACTCATTTTTAATGAAGAAGTGGGATGGTAACTAGTGTAACTGCATACTTAGCTAGACGCAATAGATTACACTCGGAGGAAAGATTGAGTAATACTTAATAGCACCAATTTCATTAACAGCGTTAATTGTAATTTATGAGTCTCATTTTACAGTTCTTTTTTGCCCCCCAAACAGAAAATAAATTCTACTTAATCAAAAACAAAAACACGATTGTGGTCCTGATCTTGGCCACAGAGAAAACATAATTGCCTTATTATAGGCAGGTACATTACTTACTACTTTTCTTTAGCGTGGTAAAATCATCAAATGAGCCCTCCCACCAAGGGCAGGGCAGGAGGGACTGTCAGACTTGTACTGACTAAAATCCACGGTGTCCTTCAATAGCCCTTTACGTTCCGGGGTCACGGTAATTCGTTAGTTCCGCGACCTCGGCAGGTATTGGCCCTCTAAAGGGGGGTTCTCGTTGGCATTGCGCTGACACTCTTTGAGGCGCGCGTGGAAGTAAGGCGCCGTCGACCCGGGCACGGTCCATGATCGGACAGCGAGTCGCCCGTTACTCGCCCCCCGCATGCTCGCGCCTACGGTGACCGGAGATCGTACTGCGGAGTACTTACTACTAACGCACCTTTGTCAATCAGGATCACCCTGAACAAATAGATAGGTGCAGTCGGAAACGATTATAGGATCTAAAACGAGTACTGCAACCTAAATAATTTATTCATTAATGCAGACGTGATTAGGAGTGGCGCAGTTGACTTAATGCAGGTAATGCTGTCCTCGTAAAACCTCAGACCATTGCGTTACTGTCATTACAAATTATAAAGAGATAATTGCTATAATGGCTGTTTGTGAATGTGAGTTTAAATTTATAGACGTAGCCATGATACAAGAGAAATTCCTAGAATAAGCAAGGCTATTTTTCACCGCCGGATCTAGGGGGGCAAGCGCGGCCCATACGCCTGCCTCCAGATTCCGGGGGCGCCATAATCTTGAATAATACAAGTTAAGTATATCTAATATCTGAGGAGGCCCCATTGGAGGCCGTGACCCTGGAATGTAAAGGGCTATTGAAGGCACACCGTGGATTTTAGTCGGTACGAGTCTGACAGTTCCTCCTGTCCCGCTCTGGGCGGGAGGACTCATTTGATGATTTACCGTCCCTTGTTTTCAAAGTATAAACATTAAATTCTCCTTTTTGTAATTATTGAAAGTAGTATAATTGGCTGGAAGGGCGCCACAAGTCACGACATCTAGTTTTTACCCCGGTTCGAAAAAATCGTAGACCCGCTGCTATTTTTTTAATCGTTAGCCTGGCTATTAAACTTCACAGATAATGTAAGAAAGTCGACCATTAAACTTGTATCTAAGTAATAAATTCAACGCCCCCTTTCCACATAATAATTACCTACTTGACTTTAAGACTATAACTAATGTCTTATTAAAATTATTATTGTCTTTGTATTGCTATTATAAATGAAGAATTTTATTGCTTTTTGCGATAAAGGGATAAAGGCCCCAAGACTGTCATAAAAAGGCACCACGACACTGGAACGCAAATAATAAAAAAACTTTTAATTTAACCGCCTTCAAAAACAACCACAAAAAAGGGTAAAATAACCTACAAAATAACTTTTCTTTCGGAAGTAGGTGGCTTTGTTTTTTTTATTTCGTTGTCCGTTATGCCACCGACTTCCGAAAGAAAAGTTATTTTGTAGGTTATTTTACCCTTTTTGTGGTTGTTTTTGAAGGCGGTTAATTTTTTTTTTTTAAGTTTTTTATTTTACTCTTTTTAGTTTAAATATTCAACCCAAATTCTTGTCAAATACATCATTTCTTACATGTTCACTAGAATTTGGTAATCCTTAGCACTGGTATTAACATCGCTCATGTACACAATAAGCTAATAAAATTCCCTATCAAAAACTGCTGAACTGATTTTGATGAAACTTGCAGTGTTCCCTAAAGTGAACTATTCCTCGTACAACAAAAAAAGAATTTTGAAAATCGGTCCACAATTGGCGGAGTAATCGCGTAACAAACACTCAAAAAAGTAAAAATCATCACATCATCCATCAATAAAAATGCTCACAAAATAAAAAGTACTGAACCAAATTGGATGAAATTTTTATGGGACCAAACTGCAAGTATACTGCATCGAACGAAAAAAGAATTACACTAATCGGACCAGAAACCTCGGAGTAATCGGTGTACATACTTACATAAAAAAAAAACATACCGACCGAATTGAGAATTTCCTCCTTTTTTTGAAGTCGGTTAAAAAAACTGTACTGGAATTCAAATTAAATAATACATACAGTAAGTACCTAGGTATCAAGTTTACTTTCCTGCTGTGATCATATGTATAAATGTACTCACAGAAACCACACATTTTCATATTTTAAAAATATTTAATACTAGCTTCCGCCCGCGACTCCGTCCGCGCGGATGTCGGTCTTCGCGTGGATGGTTTATTTCTCCATTTTGAGTAACTCTGACAATGACATCTTATAAATATCTATTGGACCCAAATACGGCTAAGCCTATAATAATTAAGGAGATCCCTCTATTGAGCTACTGCTGTTGAGCTCGCGTTCTGTAGTAAGTATTTTTTTCATAGTAATTCCGACCTTGTATTTACAAATAACTGATCGGAACAGTAATCAAAAAGGTCGCGCTGAAAAGCACGGTTTAAAATGACACGCATACAATATTAATTCCACGGACGACCGCTCGCCACACTGCAGGGGCGGTATCTCATAGTACTGATTTAGGCCAAGCCTACCCTACCACAAATACGCATAATTGAAACAAACGCATTTATCGTAACCTTATAATAATATAAAACAAAATTAAAAAATAAACCATAACGCCTGGCATAATGCATTAGCAACTTTCCGCATCGTGTGACGTCATCACGTTCACTATAATACGAAGCTGAGGCCCACTATTTTCTTGCCTCAATTTTAGTCAATTTCATTCAAGAATGTATGATTTTTTGTTTCATATTGTCGTGTGTATGAACGGCACAGATGTATAAATAATGGGCGGGTCTTAGGCTCGCTGTAGCTGGCGGTAACCAATCAGTAATGACCAGCGTTTTTAATGAATGAAAGAAAAACTTAGTGGATTTTTTTTTTGAAATGTTTTTTGGCATGGCTTCGAGGCTTTTATGCCAACCTTAGTGGGAACGCTCTGAACGGTGTTGTCAGTTCAAGAAACAAACTTCACACAGAAACGACACTAATAGAAACAATTAAAAATACAGGGTAGTAATGTCAAATCTATACATTCCAAAAGAAATGTATAATTTTAAAGAATAGCAAAAGCGCTTTAGTAGTAATTATAAACTGTAGTTTAATTTTTCTCCTCAAAATTGAGAATTTGGTTTTTGGGAACTTGGGAAAATAAGGTAACCCCGTATGTTACTGTCAGTTTATTCCGGCAAAAGTTATTGTTTTGTACTTTTGTAGTTATTGTTTATTAGATCATATTCAGCTTTAAGTAATACGTTTTGAAACAAAAAGGTGTGTAAATATTAATGAATATTCGTTTGTTTACTTAAAATGGTCCTAGTTTGTGTGATTTGTGCTGATAATGTGTGTTTATTACTGAATCTGATTACGATTGTTGTGAAAACTTACTTTTCACAACTATCATAAAAAGAACTACTAATAATATCGTACAAGATTCAAGTTGTGTCTAAAAATTACGAGAATTAACCCAGAAATATGATAATTCATCTCGTACTCGTCATTTCAATCTTCGAGAGTTATTCTTGCAAGTGACGTGTTTTGTAACTAAGTATATTGGAGAGATATTTGAGGTGGCCGAATCTTCTATTTGATTGTCAGAATATCGTGATTATTAATCTTACGTGAAGAATGCGGTGAGTGTTTTAAATTATACGTTTTGAATTGGGCCGAAGCTTTCTTCTATTCGCATCGTCAGTATCGAGTAATGTAGTTAGTTTTTTTATCTTTGGCTGGCCTAGCTTTACTCAGAAACCAGTGCACGCTGCTGCCACACTGGACACGTCCGCTCGCATCAAAATTCAGAATTTATATGCATCGCGCGGCGCGGAACGCGGCTCCTTATATAGGAGTCGGGGAGGCGTGGCCCGCGTGTGCCGCAAACGGTTCAAGCCAAATCCGACTTTCGGCGCTACAGGTTACGGCGCTGAATCCACTGCGGGTAATGCAACGTGTGTTCGCGGTTCTACAGAACAACGTCTATGAATAAAACTGAAAAATAAGTAATTTTTCTAGGATAAAAAGTATCCTATTTTATGCCCAGGATAATAAGGTATAATTATACCAAGTTTCATCGAAATCGAACCGTTAGTTTTCACGTGATGCCTGCACATACAGACAGACAGACAGACAGACAAAAACTTTTTTAATCACATATTTGGGTTTGGTATCGATCCAGCAACACCCCCCGCTATTTATTTTTTCAATATTTTCAATGTACAGAATTGACCCTTCTACAGATTTATTATATGTATAGATTCTTAGATTATTGAATGTCCAGATTCCTAGTAGGGAGGATAATTGAAGCCAAAAAATGAAGAAAAATAATCCCCTTTGTTCGATTCGTACGTAAAACAAGTGAACATCAAGGAAAACATTTAAATATGTGCGTGGCGCTCACTCACACATTTATAAAAAAGTGCCTTCACGAATAGGCGGGCCACACAGCACTGATGGCCTATGGGGCCATAAGGTTCTCGAATGGAGAGCCACACCAGCGTAGGCGATGAAGACCACAGGATCGCACTGGACACAAGCCGCTTCCAACAGGTCCTATTGGAAATCTGTGAGGGAGGCCTATGTTCAGCAGTGATCGTCATGCGGTTGCTATGATGATGATGAACACTAATTTTGCGGTTTCAGTATTGGTTTTTCCTTAAAGCGCAAAAAACACGTTTTCCTCCTGCCAACATTTGGTTTGCAAATGATAAATGAAATGTGCTAAGTAAAATAAAGCGCTAAAAAAAATAATATCTGAAAACGGATTCTATGTGCGGATTATGACAAATGCACAAATATTTTACTCAAGGTTCTTTGATTGATAAAAACCCGCATAATTGCATCATTATCGGTCGTAAAGACAATACGCAGGTTTGAACAGTGGCTATGTATAGCTACCGTACGGTACGTTTCATTCATCAGATTGCAGATAACATCGTCGGTACATTATCGGCGCTAAGATCCGGTAGTATCGTACAAAAGTGCCGCTCCTCGGAACTGTCGATAATTAAATTGTAATCAGTACTTGTTTTCGCTAATCATGGTTGTTTATCTGCAGGTAACAAGACGGTAGCGACCGCGTCTACGAGCCGGGACTACCCCTACGAGCACGCCTATGCCAAAGTGCAGAATGAAAGCCATAATATGTTAGTATGACAGACTTAACTGTAAAGTATCGATCACACATCACATCACTATTCGTTTCATGCAGTACTGGACCTTTCTTCCCCGATTTAACTTTTGTAACAAAGGTCAGATAAAGCAGGACACTTACTGTACCATATAGCATAACTACGAAAACCGCTTTTATTGATATACACAATAAAAGCTTGTTCAAAGTTTTATTTCATTGTACAAGAGAAATGTTAACTGCTTGTGTACTTAAAATCTACTTGAACCCTTCGCAAATCTGACGGCATCAATTCGGCTGTTTATGAAAAGTTATTGGGCGCTGAAGAACTAGAATTTTCACCACCCATAACAGCCGTAAGGTATTTGAATAAATAGATTTCTAAAGGTAGGAGTTCGTAGCCAGCCGCAAACAGCAGTAGCAGACGACATGACGTCGCGACAATTCGCAACGACACATTGCAACAACAATTCACTGCAGTCGTGATTCCAAACGATGCGGGGCAGTGAGCCTATCGCCTTACTGTTAGGACTTGTCAGATATAGTGATCGTCCTTACTCCAAAAATTCATAAAGTAGGCGTTCCAAAGTGCAATTATAATCAGTTTTTACGATTACATGAATAATTTACCTATTATTTGACATTTCATTGATTGAATAATAATGCTTTGGGTGATTAATAGCAAATTTTGGTGGTATGATACATGCTTGTTTGTATTCGTTTTTATTCCAGTGTTTTCTAATACGTACTCAAATATCACTTAAGCCGGAAATAATTCAGGCCCCAGCTGCGATACCCAGGTCGGGCAAAGTCTTATAGAGTTTTTCTATTAGGAATATCTCAGTAGCGGCCACGGAAAGACTGAAATTGTGCCCTATTGCTGGTAATAGGTCGCCCTCTATTAGATGGGACTTAAACGTAACTGAAAACGTTCAGTGGGTCTACTATAAGGTACACCTCTGCCTAATCCTTCGGGGACTACAGACGTAATGTACATCGTTTATTCCTTATATTATTTCATTTTTATTCCCCACATTAGGTTGTCTGTTCTGTTCTTTTTTTAATTCATTTTAATCAATGATTTATTTGGTTGTTGCAGCCTTGTTGAAGTAACTGATGAATCGTCTGAGCAAATTATACAAATTGATGAGAGAGAAGTTGGACAAAATCCTGCAGGTATGTACGTTTAATAAATACTAATATGTGTGTTCTTATCTAGTTATTTTACAGTTCCGCGTTTATCTGGTTATCTTATAATATTTCTTATTTTAATAATAGACATATGAAACTTTGTGGGACGGAAGAATTTTTGTTCCATTTCACGCAAAAACTTTGGATTTGATTTACAACACATAAAATACCTTGTATATTTTAACACTCCTGTGGGATAATTTTCAAATTACACGTCGGCGAAGACGTAAAAAAATATTTAAAAAAAAAAAACAATTTTCGAATTCAATTTTTTAAAGAACTTGCTAAACGAATAGTCGACTTTTCGCTTGACCAGAGGGCTGGCCTATTTCTTGGTCAAAGAATTAGCATTGCCGTCCAACGTGGCAGCTAGCGTTCTGGGCACTTATCCCGTTGACAGCGATGTGGATTAATTATTTGATGCTCTTTGTTAGTTATTTTAATTATTTTTAGGTTCGTTAATATTTAAATAAAAATGTAAATGTTTTATAATTAAAAAAGTAATTAATTTTTGAATTTAGTTTTGAAGTCGCTACCAAATTCAATATCTAATTTTAACTCATACCTGTGCTCATACTAAGAAATGAGTTATCGTGGGCGACAATCAAAACAAGATCAAATCGCACATTCTGTTGAATTCTTTGATTGTAATCATTAACTAAATACTAAGTGGAATCGGTAGTTAAGGAATATTATTAAGGTTCAAATTAATTAATTAGCTATCAAAGCCTGACGAGTCTCGCTGTACATGATAAAAAAAATTAACTATAACCTGAAAATCATGAAAATAACAACTTCTTTTGAAACAAATGTCATGTTGAGGTATTGACTAACTCAGTGTTTTTGAACCTTTTTCATGGCACGCCCCCTTCCTTTTATTTTAAGTATTTTATTTTGTGACAAATTAATAATTCAATGCAACATAGTTACTCATTTTCATTAAAAAATATGTTATGTCCTTTAGTTACATTCTTCAATATCTTTTTAAAGTTTATTGTAATAACCTTTTACAACTCCCCTATAGATGCTTCGCGACCCTCATAAAGAGGCGACCCACAGGTTGAAAAACACTGGACTAAATTATGCCGATGGCTTCGCCCGCTTGGATTTCGGTAGCGACATCCAACTAACGGGAAAAAAGAATCACATGCGTTAATCTAGATTATAAACTGTCCGTGTGCCTAATTTGACCAAATCTGTTCCATTGTTTTCCTGTAAAAGACTAACTTTCCATCGGTACATCCATTTATTCATCCATCATTTGAAATAGCAGAATGAAAGGGTATGTGGTCGGTGGATACCCGTCACGTACAAGTAAGAGTAGGTACGGGAGACTTTCACTAGCCAATTCAATTAATACTTAGAACAAATAAAAAAATAACAAACGCTTTCAGAATCGGTGGTAATATCGGCGTCGGTAGCGATAAGCGGACAACTGCCTTCAAGTCAGGAGCTGCCTTACATCACGCCTCCCTCGCCGCGACCTAACACAGACAACACCACACACTTTAGTGGGGATTCTACTGATTCTGCAAGTAAGTCCTTCATTAAAACATGGGGTCATTCAATAAAAGACTGTATATGTATTGTTTTTAGGTAGTAAAAATTCGACATAGACATTAAGCGTCTCCTGATGCATGTACGTGGATGCGCAAGCGCCGAATTCTAATACTTAAATGTAATAGTGATACGCAGTGACAGAGCAGTGGTGGCCCAGTGGTTTCGGCCTCGACTTACGAGTTGTAGGTCGTGGGTTCGAACCCCGTCGGGCGCATTACTTTGTGTAATTTATTTCAACACCACACTGCTCTCAAAACGGTGAAGGAAAACATCGTGAGGAAACCGGCATGTCCTAGAACCAAAAATTCGAAGACATGTGCCATCTACCAATCTGCACTGGGCCCGCGTGGTAGATTACGGCCCACTCCCTCTCACAGAGAGGAGGCCTGTGTCCCAGCAGTGGGAACATTTATAGGCTGATGATGATGATGAATAGTGATACAGTTCTTTATTCAGTGATATTTAAAATATGCGCTTATACTCACACTTATCGGCTCGAAATAAGTTTGAATCGTTCAGTGAGAACTTTTGTCCTTGGAAAAAAGCGAAAAAACGAAATTCGTCTCGATTCGGTTATGTCGCCGCGACGCGAATCGTCTCCGCTATGGACTTATTCACTTTCATTTCATTGCACGGGTATCATGCTTTTTTTTGACCAGCTCAAACCAATTCAGTTTCGCTAAGTAGTAATTGACTCAGTCGCGCTTCATCCGAATATAAACCTTATTTGTGTAAACTTAATTTGCAAATTACCGTAGGCTACTTTCATCAATAAGAACATCGAATAAGAACATTAACAATATGCCAGTAAGGTTCTCGATTCGATGAAGGGTGACTACGCTAAGTCGTGAGTTCGATCGGACACGCCGCATTCGCGGCGGTAAGACCCCTCTTTGAGGAGTGACTGGATAGGAGTCACAGCGTCCTAACCTACCGCATGACGCAGGTCCTCACCGGACACGGAAGTTTCCGGAGGTTCCTGTGTCTGAGGAGAAAGGAGGAAACGTCTGGGTGTCACCACTGCGAGGATCGCCCGGAGGACACGGTGGAGCATACGGTGCAGGACTGCCCCGCTTGGGCAGAGCACCGCCGTGTCCTCACGACGGGGATAGGCGGAGATCTCTCGCGCCCGGCATTGGTCGAGGCCATGCTGCGGGGCGAGATGGAGTCGGAAGCGGTCGCCTCCTGCGAAGCTGTCATGCTCGCGAAGGAGGAGGCGCGCCGCGTGAGGGAGAGGACAGTGTCCTCCCTCCAACCCAGCCGCAGTGGTAGTACGCCCACGGCGACGGACGTCGCCAGACGATCTCCGGCCACCGTAGGCGCGGGCATGTGGGCGGCGAGTAATGGACGACTCGCTGTTCGACCATGGACCATGCCCGGGCGACGACGCGCGCCTTAAAGAGTGTCAGCATTATGACGTAGCCCCCCCCTCTAGAGCGCCAAAGCTTGCCGGGGTCGCGGGACTTACGAATTACCGTGACCCCGGGACGTAAAAGTCTATTCAAGGACACCATGGATTTTAGTCAATACAAGTCTGACAGTCCCTCCAGCTCTGCCCTGGGTGGGAGGAATCATTTGATAATTTTACCACGATACAAAAAAAAAGTGCGAACTCAGTGGTGACGACTGTCTTATCGATCGCAGCGCGCGATGTGAAATAATTCGGGACTCTCGAGACTTCGGCAATCATAAAAATATCCGTCATAAAAACAATTTACTTTTTATTACTGATTCTAAACTGCCAGCTACAAAAGGAGTTTTCAAAATGAAACCTACTTATAAAATTCTCCTACAACAAAGAAGTTCTTTAGTACAGTAGTGCACCACAATCATTTTAAATAAATTATATTCTCGTTAAATATACACGGTAGGCGATTTTATTCTTTTAAAAAAAAAAATGTTATGCAATAGCTTCACCGCGGCAGTCTCCGAGATTCCAAGTGCCACATGTATTTTTTTTAATGGAAATCTTTCAAAATATCCATTTGCCAAGAATTGACAGATGTTATAAGTCCCGAAATAAAGTCGTCGCTAGGAGATGCTGTATCGTGCACACAGCGTATAAATTGTTGTCGTGGTCGACTTGGAAGTCGCTTAATAGACTGCGAACCCAGGTCGGCCGCAGCAAAGATAACCTCCACAGATGGGGATTCACTGACGGCTCAGACCTCAAATGTATATGCGACGTGTCCCCACAGACAATGGCTCACCTTCTCTCCTGTACCGCAAGTCCTGTCACCTGTACACTTGACGACCTTATGACTGCATCAGTGAGCGGGGTTCGCGTAGCTGAATTTTGGGCTAAACAAAATATATAAAATAATTTGCCATCGACACGCTAAGAAGAAGCGTATAAATAGGGACTTTTTATGAACAGGAGAAAAAAAAGTAGTTGTTCATTTATGACCTAATTTAAACGCATTTGGATATTTGAAAAATATTCCTGTCATTCATTAATTCAGTTCAATCATCATTATTTTCTTCCAAAAATTAAGTAGGTACATTATGTATTGAGCAAGAGAACAGCTTGTATATTTAGAAAAAAGTAAAATTGAAAGTCATCAATCAATAAACAATTTTCCTTCTTAGGTTGCTATAGATGTCCATGGAGATTTGAAATTACACCCAAATTCCATTAAATACCGATTAGACTCTAAACCTGATAAGCCAAAAATAAATTTTCACGTAAAACATAAAAAAAAACCTTACTTCTTAAGATTCAAAGCTCATTTCCCAATGACTGCTTCATAACAGTTCTTAGGCTAGCCGCACACACAAAATAATATTGACAATAAAGTACGTATTGTCAATAATATTGTGTGTGTGCGGCCTGTATTGCGGTATTGTTCAATATTATTGTGAATTATCCAGAAATTCAGATATTGTCACGTCAATATCGGAGGGAGGCAGGGGTATTGTCAATAATATTGACGTGTGCGGGCGCGCGGCAATATTTTAGTTGAGTAAAAGATTTCAAGGCAGGCGGACGTTCGTGTTTTTTGATCAAAATGGAGGACAAAGATAATAGTTTTTGGAAGCTGCTATCTCTCATTCTCATGTAATTTTTAAAATCATTTTCTTCTGTAACTCGTAGTTCGTTTATTAGATTAAAGTGATATAACTCAGCTTTCTTTCTCATCCCGGTCCTTATTGAAATCCATCGTTTCTTTCTTGATTGCTTTTTTAGATAGTAAAATTAATGCAATACCTAATCAATACAACGATTTTTTTCTTTCTATCCATTATGTTAAACAATGGTGAGCAGTGGTGGCCTAGTGGTATCGGTCCCGACTTACGAGTTGTAGGTCGTGGGTTCGACCCCGCCAAGCGTATACTTTTTGTAATTTATTTCATCACCACTGCTCTTAAAACGGTGAAGGAAAACATCGTGAGGAAACCGGCATGTCCTAGAACCAAAAATTCGAAGACATGTGACATCTACCAACCCGCACTGGGCCCGCGTGGTGGATTATGGCCCACTCCCTCTCTCAGAGAGGAAGCCTGTGTCTCAGCAGTAGGAACATTATAGGCTGATGATGATGATGATTATATTAAACGTGCGCACATAATCTAGCTGCGGAGCTACTGAGTCAGATTGTACCATGAAAAATTGCCAATAATATTGCGTAGTGTGCGGGGACCATATATTGATGAAGATTTTTGACAATCTTGCATTGACAATATTATTTTGTGTGTGCGGCTAGCCTTATATTCTTGCTTTTTGGCAGAAATTCTTCGAAATCGTTAAATGCATCTGATTTGATAATAGTAATTGCACTGATTTATCAAGAAATAAGATCGTTTGTAGATAGGGTATTTTATCTTATTACACCCGAATAACTACAACTAACTGTATTAAGTTATTTTAATAACGATAAAAAAACATTTTCGATTATTTAAGACAAAATTTAATGTCATAAATCCAAATATGTATGGTGCCAACGTTATAAAGGAAATTGACGTGCAATCCATTGCCATTAACATCCGGAAATAATATTTTATCCAAATCCAAATCCGGGTTCTTTGCTTGTTATTGGACATCTTTAAGACTCGGATCGGTTTTGATCATTAATTGGTTACAGACAAAGATCGGATTCATGATTGCGACCGAGATACATGATCAATTTCCGGCATAACTCATTACATGATTTTAGTCATTCAAATGTAGAAATAGTTGTTTTTCTCTAAAAAAATCTATAATGCTTTGGTTATCATGTTAAAATCATCAAATGAGTCCTCCCACCATTACTGTAATTCACGGCGATCCTGCAATAGTCCTTTACGTTCTAGGGTCACGGTTAGCTGTCAAGACAGTCCCGCAACCCTGGCAGGCTTTTCTGACAGCGCCCGTCAGATTGCTGACAGCTCTTTTAGGCGCGCGTGGAACATGACGCTCCGTCGACCCGGCAATGGTCCATGAATAATGCTAAAATATTACGTTTGGTATTAGTATATTTCATTACAAATGCGGAAAGGCTGTCATTGCAAAGAGTTCCGACAAATGTCTACCAGAGCGGAGGCGCAGCTGAAGGCGAGGGTTGACAGTCGGACCAAGTTGCAATGACGGTTCCGCACGTGTACTGAACGACTATTTTTAATACAGTTGCGAAAAAATGAAACAATTTAATAAATAATAAAAACATAATAAACTAAACTCGCAAAGAAAATTTCTGGAAAATGACACCAATCGTAGAATGTAAGCAGAGTTTTTTTTCTTCACCCATTTTGGTAGGCAAAGGGAACGCCCATGCAGCCTAGTCTTCAGTAGATTTTTTTATTGATATGAAATGAAATGAAACCTAACCTAACTCATTCAATTAAATCATTAAATCTGACATTGAAATAAATCAGTAGCTTCTTTTTAGAAATATACGTTTTTGTATGAATCACAAAAACTCTTTAGTAAAAACTTCATGGTTGGTTTTTCTTTTTAATAGACATTATTTTGACAGTTGGGAAAGAGAACGCACTAGTGCGGGAAAGGTAAAAAAAAGCACTAGTGTGTAATAGCCCACTTCACGAACGCTATACGTCCCTGCAATATGCCACTTTTTGAGCAACTGTATTTAAAAAACATTTCGACTATGAAACACTTCATTGTGCGTATCCCGACAGGCACTTGGACAGTTTATGCTATGTTGGATGATTTAATAGCTTAGCCATTTTAATACATTTCTGAAAGAATGAGGTCTTCTACAAAGAATGTTTCAGACAGGCTAGTAGCAGGCGATAAATTTAATAATTTTGCGTCATCTTATATCTGTATTCACTATCAAAAAAGATCTATCAGTTAATGACCCTCAATAACTAATTCCAACAATGTTATCTTTCTAATACCTTCTTGTATTACATATAGCATGACAATCAGTGTATACAACTTTGATGCGGTTTTTAAAGACTGTTTGTTTGTCCTGAAAGGTGGTGGTGTTTCAAACATTTCTATACATTTGATCTTACCGATGACCGCCACGCGAAAATCACCGCTCACACTCGGCGGTAAGGTCGTGAACGGCCGTAAGACTACATGATGCTAAGCAGAAAGCTGATTAAGCGTTAATACATGTAGATTATCTAAGATAACATTGGTATTTTTACACGCATACATCACAAGGGTTTAGCAACTTTTGCTTTCCATTAGCATAGAAAATATTCAGAATTTACGATTCCAATTGTCACGACTAGCCTAACCGACATGTCGCTGTGATAAATTACGTTTGTACCGATAGATACATTGAATAGTACGAAGAGTTAGTGGAATATTAACATAATAAACTCACGTCTTTTTCACATGAGGGTAGGCAGAAACTACAGAGCGCCGCCTGCTACTATCCTTACATAACTCCTTTCGCCTAATCAACATTTATACATCTGATCATACAAGCATACCGATTACGAGTACTGCGCACCCGACCTTTCTGAAGCACTTCACCAATAAGGTCAGTGTAGGTCCCCACCGGCCAATCACCTCTGGAATATTTACAGTTTTTTTTTTTTAAATACATGTTTTTTTAACGTTATGTATTGAGTGTGAAAAGTTGAAACTTGACGGGAAGAAAATGTGTCCTTTAGTTGTATGTTGAGGAAAAGCTAGGCATTGCTTTGCATTGCATTTGCAAGCTAGGAAAATATTTGTGCAACATAGAAAAAAAATTGTGCCACAAGAAGAGCAACAATTTTAATAGGACTTATGATTTTCTTTTTTTACAGAGGGCTACACAAGCATATCAGTGCGAGAGCCACTGAGTAACATCCGCGCTCAAAGCAGCAAGCCGCCATCACAGCCGCACTATGCTACGGTATCCGATGACTCTGGTAAGTTCGCCACGGGTAATAAATGTCAACTGATATTTTAAATTCGGTAGGCGACTTAGTACAGTCGTTGAGCGATTGACTGCCGCGCTACATGTTGCGGATTCGTTTCTGTTCAGATTAAATATAGTATATTAATAATATGGTCTACAGTTACTTTTTATTAGGAGTTTTAATGTTTGTAAACGCACCCACGATACAGAGGAAATTCATTGTGTGAGATTTTTCCTTCAAGAAGCTCGCCAGAAAGCTCGCTAAGTATGTAGTGTTCGCTAAAACGCTCTCGTTTGATTTTCTATAATGTAACATTCGCAAGAATGCACATTACAATGCTCAAGTTTATCAGCACTTTAGCATGTCCTACTTTTTAATTAAATATTCACACGTGCATACCGCTTATCGTCTCGTACAGTTGTGCTAATCTAATCACTTATTATTTTAATTTCATCGTCTGAAAGAAATTTAGAGTGCCAATACGCTAATCTTAATTTACATGGATTTCCCTTTGTTTGTTATCCGGCAGAAATTAATAAAAATATAATTATTATTAATTTTTATTTTCCTCCTAGATATTTAATCAACACTATAAGAATTCTACAAACGTTTTACTTTTATCTGAAATTAATAGATATTATACCATCAACGACCATTTATATCTAGACTCCTAATCACAGGCGACCGATTTCTGTCAACACATTAGGCAAAAAAGTCTTAAGTTCGTATTAGTTTCGACCACTCCTGTGAGTCCCCTCGTCGCACTGACCTTGAGTTAGCCAATCAGAACGCAGTACCCCGTCCCCCTCGCTTACGTCGTACCTCAGCGACTTGGCAGAAAATTTTCGTTAGTCAGATCGTGCATGAGGCGTCTAGATATAAATGGTTGTTGTATACCATACTCTAATCTTCATTTTAATAGCTCTCTTTGTCATTGTCCGCCTAGCCGACTATGAATAAATTTAAAAAAATATTTTGTATTTTCCTCTTCCTCACCAGGAGCGTTCGCTTGTAATGTAACATTAGAAATTTGACTTTGAACATTGCTTTACTTACTTCCCTGACTGACGAACATTCGTTATAATGTAACGAATGGTGCCCGCCGGACACATTTTATTACAAGTGGAGCGCATTGATGTTACAAGTTGTATCAAGGTATTACGCATTGTATCATTACAAGGTGCGCATTGTATATTACTCCATTTTCCTCACTCACTGATGAAATGCTCGAATCTGTAACGTACATTACAGGTGAATGGTCACGGTAATTTGCGGTCATGGAGAACCTTTAGTTATTTAATCAATACTTAATAAGAATTCTACAATAGTTTTACTATTATCTAAACTTTGATAGATAACTTTACTATTGGCATGTGATCGATCTATCTCGCGCTGATACCGATAACTATGGCGCCTACTATACAATTATCTTGATGTAAATGTCATACTTATTACATCAATAATTCCACTATTATGATCCTTATCATGACATTAAGTATAAGATGAAACATTGACCGCCCCGTAACAGAAAACCGGCCAAGTGCGAGTTGGACTCGCCCATGAAGGGTTCCGTAGTAGCAAGCATAGATTAGGGATATAATTATATTGAGATTAGTAAGTAATATACACAAACAGTAAAAATAACTTTGTTTTTCATAGTGTTTGTATGAATGGCAAAGTTATATTTGCGGTTCCTGAAAATGTTTTATATCTCAAAAACTGCTAACTGTATCTCATCCAAACCAATTTTCGTTGGAAGTTTTTGTTGAGGTCTACATTATACAGTGTGTCCGGACACGAGTTAGCGATACTTGAAGGGGATATTATAGATTCATTTTCATCGACAAAACTGCTTTTAAAAAAATTCTTACTCCAACACCTCGCGAATGGCGGCCATTTTAGTTTTTTGATTTGTCAAACTGGGGTATGTACAATAAAATGCAAATATCTTTAAATCCAAGAGACCTACATACATGCAAATGACTTTATTGCAAAGTTTAATGTTAAGGATTTTCAAAAACTTGCGAAAGTTTTCTAAATAATATGTAAAAAAAACGTGGGCAAACACGAAATTGTACACAAAAATTACTGAATATTTTCACATTTTATACTCTAGCACGAAAAGTACCCCTGTATTTTGCTTAGGTGTTTGCAATACATTAAAAGTATTTGAGTTAGGCTATAAAATGGTATCAAAATTATTTCTCTACGTCAAGTACTTTAGGAGTCATTCTTAATTGAACATAACCCTTCCTTAGCGAATGTACCCCAATATTACAGGTGTCGCATTCTTTGGGCGAGCTAAATCGTTTCAGTGTAAATTTATGAGCTGGCATTATTAACCACCATGTAAATGATCCCAACGAATCACCCATAAACTGAAATGGCCCATTTTTTGAATTTATTCAAAGAATTTTTTTCATAAAGTAAACAAAAAAATATTATTTCAGTTTAATGGTGATTCGTTGGTATCATTTACATGGTGGTTAATAATGCCAGCTTATAAATTCACGTTGAAACGGTTTAGCTCACCCAAAGAATGCAGCTTCTGTAACATTGGTGGTGCACGCGCTAAGGAAGGGTTATGTTCAAGGGAGAATAACTCCTAAAATACTTAACGTAGAGTGATATTTTTGATATTATTTAATAGCTTGACTCAAATACTTTTGATTTAATGCAAAAACCTAAGCAAAATACAGGGGTACTTTTCGAGCTAGAGTATAAAATGTGAAAATATTCAGTAATTTTTGTGTACAATTTCATGTTTACCCACGTTTTTTTGTTCTTTCTACATATTATTTAGAAAATTTTTGCAAGTTTTTGAAAAGCCTTAACATTTAACTTTGCAATAAAGTCATTTGCATGTATGTAGGTCTCTTGGATTCAAAGATATTTGCATTTTATTGTACATACCCCAGTTCGACAAATCAAAAAACTAAAATGGCCGCCATTCGCGAGGTGTTGGAGTTAGAATTTTTTTAAAAGCAGTTTTGTCGATGAAAATGAGTCTATAATATTCCCTTCAAGTATCGCTAACTTGTGTCCGGACACACTGTATATATTTTTTAGTTTTATGGTTCTCTTATTTTAGAAGTTACAGGGGGGGGGACACATTTTACCACTTTGGAAGTTTCTCTCGTGCAAACTGTTCAGTTTAGAAAAAAATGATATTAGTAACCTCAATATTATTTTTAAAGACCTATCCATAGATACCCCACACGTGGGTTTGGTGAAAAAAAAAATTTGAGTTTCTATTCTAAGTATGGGGGGCACCCCCAAAATTCGTTTTGTTTTTATTTTTGTGTGAACATCCTAATGCGGTTCACATAATACATCTACCTACCAAGTTTCAACAGGATAGCTCTTATACTTTCGACAAAAAGTGGCTGTGACATACGGACGGACAGACAGACATGACGAATCTATAAGGGTTCCGTTTTTGCCATTTGGCTACGGAACCCTAAAAATAGTTGTAACGAACATCGGCTGTGATCAAATCAAATCTTTGATTTCAACAAGGTCAATTACAGGCACTTTTTCATTGTCAAATGATATAAAATTATAACTAGTACAAAAATAACAATAGTGCTACAGTCCCAGTCACAAGAAATAATAACTGTGACAATACTGTAGGTATTTTTTATTTACATTTCAAAGCTTAGATCTCTATGGAGAAAAATGGGCAAGAAACTCCATGGACACTCTTTTTCATTAGCCAAAATTATTACAGACCATAAATAAAACACGTGATTCTATACTTTCTTGAATGGTGTATGAAAAGTTTTTATCGATTTTGTAAAAACAAGCACGCGTTTCATAATAGAGGTACACCTAAACTTCTTTCTAAACCGTCACTCGGAAAATTCCATCTCTGGTGGTCGGTCTACAAAACTACTACTAAATATATCTTGCCGAACCGTTTGGTTCTGAAACTTAAGGTCCGAGTGCAATATAGAGAGGTATCTGAAAAGACTTGTTGACACTTCCCGTGACTCAAGAGCTGGCTTTTACATTGGCTAGAGGCAATAATTGCCATTCAAAGAGGCAACGCCGCCAGTCTTTTGGACGCAGTACCAGCTGACTGCAGTAAAATTTTACTTTCGTATTTTATGTTTCTATAGTTAATTTTGCTTTACAAATTATTTACTTGAAAGAAATGAAAACCAACAAAAAATTACAGAATTCTACGATTCGTATGAACCCATGCGAAGCCGAGGCTGGCCCCTAGTTAATTAACAAAAATAAAATTTTGTATACAGATGAGATGTACGCGGCGATCGAAGAGGCGAGCGTCGGTGAAGGGTCCGACACGTACGCACAGATCGCCACCGAGCCGCGTCGCCGGGACCCCACGCCGGACTTACTGCATACTGACCCCACGCACGTTTCTAGGTAAACCTAGCATAATGTTCTTTAAAACCTTCATTGTCATCTCTCTTTTATGATTTGGTATAAAAATCAAGACCACACACACTATAAAACAATATGTTATTTACAAGTTATGTAAAAAAACAATGTCAATTGTGTTGTCCTATTAAAAATTTGAATAAATTCCGGACAGTCACTTCCGCTCTACCTACTCTATCCATTACTCGCTGTTTGAATGCCACCACTGAGTGGTGAGGTGGCGGATGTATGCCCCACCGTATCCTCCGGACGATCCGTTCAGAGTGGTGACACTCAAGCGTTTCTCCCTTCCCTATCAGACACAGGAACTTCCCGAAACATTAGTGTCCGGTGAAGACCTGTATCAGGTGGAAGGTTAGGACACTCCTCGAAGTGGATCCCCCCCATCTACGCTATGGTTATTTTCGTCGCTTAGATCTTAATTAATTTTCAATAATCAAAATGAATGAATATCAATTAACAATATTGAAGGGAAACAGAAAAGGAAAAATGTCCGATTTCTCACTCTAAATATAATTCCATTATGCCTGCATTTTGCCAAAGCCATGATGTCACGAGTGATAACCACAAATGTCCAATATTGTGGTGCGCCGTTATAGTTTGTGTTTTCAGTAGCTCATTGATGTCCAGAAGGACACCTGTGTTATACATACAAAATGGATTTTAGTAAATGTAATTTATTTTGTAATTTGTTCAGAAGAAGTGCTCCACCGGACGTCGGTGCATCAACATCAAATGCCACACACTCCAGACAAGGTAAATAGTCATTTGTAGCCTACATACTTTATATTTAAATGAGGAAAACTAAGATATTAGCTCATATCTAAGTTTGAATACTTGCAAGTGACCCTAAATGTTATAGAAATTTAATACAGAGTCATTATTTTAAGTTGCCTAACAGGGTTAATCATTCAAATTTACGAGATACGTAAAAACTTCTTTTCTTTGGAAACTTTAGCTATATTTTGGTGATAACAATTTTGGCATTTAAATTTATTTTTTGGTCAAGTGCGAGTTTTCCATAAAAATGAATGACATAATGACGGAGATTGCCACTGTTACGAAATTAGTCTACTTTTATGTGAATTCTGAGAGAAAACTCTGCAGTCCTTGACTAATATAAATCTTACTATTCATCAGCATCGTCCTCATCATGTACGAACTCAACGGGTGCTCTAGGCTCCCCCAAGCCAGAGAAGCGACAAGCCAACTCTCCGTTGCCTCCACCGCCGCATGCTACGTCACATCCGAATTCCCACGTCAGCTCTCACGCGACGTCACACGTCACGTCACATGTGACGGTGCATGCGTCAGCACACGGTGTGACGTCACATCCCTCGACGCACGCAAGCTCCCATGCGCCGCCACGACAGCCTGCCATTGAACAGGCGCTTGCACAGAGACACCAGCGGATGTCTAGTACAGGTACTGTTTTTTTTTTCATCAAACATAATTATTTTGTAGACTAATCAGCTTTATCATGATTTAACAGAACAAAAACTACTTTTTTTTTATAAGCATTTTTTAAAACTTTCCTTTATTCACTTTCAGGCGATCTTCATTTCAATCATGACAAACGACGGAGTTTGAACGAGAAACACCAACGAAACAATAGTTGCGTCAACTCTTCCGACTTCTACGGTTGCAACTACCCCATCGAAAAACCTCGGTTCAGTTCTGGAGATTTATCCAGACCACTTGTCACCAGAGAACTTATTAACATTGACATTGATCAACGTGATGGTCAATCTGACAACCTCTATAATTCTATCGACGGGCCCGGTTGTAGTGACTACTCATCGGCAGATCCCAACACTAGTTTGAATTCGGATCATCGTGTAAATGACAGTCCTTCTCGTAATCTCGAGGAAATGTATGCTAAAGTAAGCAAAAAACCTAAAGGAAGAACAGAAGACACGACAAGGCGGTCAAAAGAATTACCTGGCGCTGACGGTGAAGCACATTCGTCCAAATACCGCAATGAAGATCCAGGGTATGAGACAATAGACCGCAAAAAATCTATCAATCACGGTTATGAAACAATTGCCCATAAAGAGCGTAAGTCATCCCAAAACCAAGATCCGGGATACGAAACAGTAAAAGATATAAACAAAGCAGGACCAAATTCAAATTTTTCGAACAATAATTTATTGAAACTAAATCATCTGGTTGTTGACAGCGGCCCAAACAGCATTGTAAGCAGTGACGCGGGGTATGAGCATATTTCTAAGACTGATAACAATGCCTCAGATTCCGATCCGAACTATGAAGTGTTGAGGAACCAGCCGCCCACACCGCCTTACGCTACAATCGCGCCGAACTACAAAGTGCAGCCGACATACTCAACAGTTAATAAAAAGCCCGGCAAGTACAACAATTGGCCTGCGAACAATAACGAAGAACCCACCTTAGAACCAAATTACGAGTCAATGCCGCATGACCCCCTCTACAATACAGGAAGCGAATCAGATCCCAACTATGAATCGGTTCGCCCCAAAGACCCTAATTATGACGATATTTCTTATTTGAGAAGTAAAGATCCCAAATACGAATCACTTCGCCCCAAAGACCCGAACTATGATGATGTTTCATATTTGAGGAGTAAAGATCCCAAATACGAGTCAGTTCGATCGAAAGACTCTAAGTATGATTCGGTTCGTTCAAAAAAGGACCCGAATTACGAAAGCGTTAAATATTTTGAGCTATCGAAGAATGAACCGCCTTATGAGAAGGTTAACAACGAAGCTTCGGGGAGTTCAAGTGTGGAGAGGTCAGACTCTGCGGCGGGCTATGAAAAAATTAATGTACCAAACAGAAGCGAGACAAAAAGCAGTATTAATAACGGAGGCGACGCCACCGTCAGTGATTACTTTCAAGTGTAAACGTGTAACAGAAGAATATTATATATGACTTTGTTTACGAACAATGAAACAGGAAATTATTCTATTAACATGAATATTTTATTAACAGTATTCACATAGGATTTTGAGATTGAGTGCTTTTTATTTATTTATTAAAATATTTTAGGGACTGTTTACAGCACCTCAACGTTAGATATAATAAGTAATATCTTCCTTAGGTATCTGTGATATAATATGTATGTTATAAAATTTTTGTTTTTATTTCCATAAGATTTTTATATGAGCATTGATAGGACATTATGTTATTCTGAGAACAAGAATAATTTGTTACGAAATCTCCATTTATTTGTTCATAAGTGTGATTATTTTCTACACTTTGATATTATGCTGATGAAATTGTATGCGTGAGATGTATATTGCATGTACAAAATGTAGATTGTACATATTTTTTTTTAATTTTAGGTAATTTATGAATAACTTTGTTAAGAACTCTTTTTTTATCGAAAACGGATTGATATGACGTTGGTCATGTGTGTTAATGAAAACTCTTCGTTTTAGGTGAGAGGTCATTTAAATAGGGTGATAATAAGGTGTCGTTTAATAAAATAATGAATTAACTTCTAAAACAAATATGATTCGAAGGGAAAGGCTCAAAAAATCAACTCAAACTTCAAGCTTCATTGTGTTTTCATAATGAACAATGTTTAGTACAATGTTCAGGTGCTTATAAACTTACTTTTCTGAATACAGACCACCGCAATTAAACTACATCCATCCACCTTATTATCACATCAGTTTAAAAAGAAGGTTATCAAGAAAATGGAGCCTGCGTTTTAGCTTAAGACAACCCCATGAGTTTGATTATATTATTACTTTGTATAAATTCCACGAAAGGTACTTTAATGAAATATAAAATATTCAGTAGGTAAGTCATCAGCAAATTAATATTGTTTTATATTTTGTTGTTAATTTTGTTATTAACTCCCTGTTGTAATAAAAACGTTCTAGGTATCATTCATGTCCCTTGTCTATGTCAAAATGTGACAAACTAGATACAAGAGACAAATTCGAAGTTTATTATTAATTCCAAGACACAAAAATGGGTATTTTTTGTAGTATGTTTGCGTTTTGATAAGAGAAGTAAGTACCTGAAAATATTATTTAACGACCATGCTCTGTCCAACGAAAATTATGTCTGAATGCACTAAAGAATTATTATTTAAATGCACGCATGGTATGGCTGGTACTTATGTCTGCGAATTACTGGTGGCAATCATATCGATTTTTAGATCATGATTCGCCTCCGGATTTACTTTGGTGCATTCCAGTAATGTCTTATTATACATTTAATATAAACCGAGGTGCTAGCACGTAGTAAATACTCCGATTTATACATTGGAAATAATCGTTTCCCGTACATTTTATTTATTCAATATTTTGAATTTATGTCTATGAGGTACACAAATTGTACCTACATTTACCCAAAAAAAAACATACCGACCGAATTGAGAACCTCCTCCTTTTTTGAAGTCGGTTAAAAATTAGGCCAACTTGGTACAATTATACAGTACACTTGCATTTTCGGCTTCAAATCGGCGTATTTACATGACTTGTGCTGGCGCCTGTTATGTGCCCAAATACGAGCTTTCCAAACACAAAACGTTCCAGTTTAGTATAACGTCATAGTATTTTATGCACTGTAGTATGACTCAACTACAGACCAATATTTCTAATAATTGTATCTACATATTATATTATCAGTAAATAGGTACTGTTAGTATATAGAATAATATATAAAACAGCTTTTTATTTATAAAGTTTCTTTAAATTATACGATTTTTTACTGTTCTTGTATTTAATAGGGTATTTTACTGTATTAGAAAAAAAATCTTTAAATATATAAATGCGATAGTTTAGGCAAGAAGAAGTCGGAAAGTGTTAGTTTCAGTACATAAAATGATGAAATTAATTTTAAAATTCATTTCAAAGTTTTCACTTTTTTGTTCTGTGCTTTTACTAAGCGAAACGGTAGCCGCCATGTTATTGCGTCATTGTGTCTTGTCAAAGTTGTCAAACAACTGTCAATGTGTTTACTAACATTAACATTGATGCTTTTTTAATTTATTTTTCACTAAATAATCTTTACTGTTATCATGGAAGACGGTTTCGTTAAAGGAGACAGCACAAACCTACCAAGAATAAATTTCCTAAGTCGGTAATAAATCCCGATTTTTGTTCAGCAGAGTTACGGAATGTTATAACAACGATGTAAGTACTGTCCTCTTCAAATGAATAGAAACAAAACTTATCAAATTGCGTTATAGAGGTGCTTAAAAATGTATTTGTTTGTTTTCAGGTCATTAAGAGAATCTTATAAGGCGACGACGCAATAGGTTATGTACCCACAGGTGTTTTTCAGGTGAAACGCGAACAAAATGTTTGTGTTGTGAAATGTACAATTTGCCCAGAGCGCAAACTGTGATCTAAACCATATGTAGCTACAATAATAGTGGATGAACAAGTAGGATTGGTGACAAGTGTTAAATGCCATGATTGTCCAGCATCGGAAGGTGGTTGTAAACATGGAGTAACATTTTTGATATGGTTGCATCGTCGCAGTGAAGAGCCACCCTGCACGTCTGTGGACTGTTATTGGAAAAGGGCCAATCTTGCCAAAGTTGGGATATCAGTAAAAATATTGAGTACAATAGAAATCGCAAAGTGGAAACCTAAAGAATTGGAACCAGACAGCGCGCTGATGAGTGAATTTGTGTCAGAATACAAGAAGAGAAAAATAACATCATGCCAGTTCATAAAGCATGAACCTGATTTTATTGATATGGAATATATTGTCTTTGCATAAACTTATTAAATTAATATGGTGATGAAAATAAATTATTTATCCTGATGTGGCTTTTTATTTTATTACTTTCTATCTAATTAAAGAAAGTTATCCCATGGTTGCTTGCCACATGTGAGGAAAGTAAATAAATAAAACAAAATCAAAACAATAGTTACAAAATCAGTATTGTGTTCAGTAATAACCACTAAGTGTTATCTCACATTTGATTGGCTATGTGGATTAACAGTAAAGAAAAGAAACATTTATTCTATTATATATTTATTTATTATTATTATATTTATTTAGACCATCTTGTAAATTTATCAAACCACATGCAGCTTATATGCATTAATTCAACATTCCAATCAAATTGGAATTATAACAGAATGTTGTTTTAAAATGCCAAATTCTCTAAGTCTTCGAATAACTCTCCAAGACTGACTTGTTTTGCTTGTTTAACTTCTGCCTTCGATAATTTCATTTAAGTAACATCCACTGCTATTGTTGAATCTGTAATAACAAAATAGTGATAAACAAAAAAGAAAGCTTAATGTTATGAAGTTTAGCAAAAAGAAACAGCCTCGGTGATTGGCTGATTTGTTTACATGATATAATTAATGTAAGATTACCTTAGATGCAAGATGATGATACCTTCGGAATTATCTGTAAGATCTTCTTTCTCTTCTGATTTTGTCATTTTTCGCTCTTTATTTGCAATAAAACGAGATTCATCAGAAGTTGATTCCTGGCAATAGAATCTAGACGGTACACAATACGGTTTCAATCGGATTCTTTTAACTGATCCCATTATCATAAACTGCACAGTTATCCATATAATTATCCAACTGAAAAGTATAAATACATATAAACAACTGAATAACCTAAATATTTCAAAAATAAGAATACTCTTCTGTTTAACCAGTCTTAATTATTAACTTTAACTATTACCGTGACACGTTATTATAGATAAGTAATAGGTAAGATATAGGTAAGTTACTACTTACATCGAAGACAAGTGATCTTCACAAAAATGCAAACGAGTTTTATGAGCCACTAACTTTGGATCCCTTCTCGCAAGTTTTTTTTTACGCTAGTATTCTTGCATTCAGGAACACACCAATGATAAGGATATTATCTCATTTTAAAATCGAAATTAAACTTATATGTATTAGCAAAACAAGACACTACATACATTGACATTGTGATTGACAGCTGAACAGCTGTCACAAAGTACCAAGTACTTTATACACACACGCAGCTGTAAAGTTTACCAGCAAACTGACGTCATCAAAATGGCGTAAAGCGTTTGCCTCAACTTACGCGCGAAATTTGAAAATCTTAATTTTAAATGTATTTTTATGGCACTAACGGATTAAAAAAAAATTTTGTAATTTTTTTGGTACTTTTTTATCACCTAAAGATTCGATTGAGACACTTTTTGAAAAAGGGTGTAATACCCTATTGACGTGGTTTATATAACACAATCTCTATGTAACTAACGCGTATCGTTTGACTGTAATATTATTGTACCTATACTTACTAAAACTTGTATGTATTATTGATTATAATAATTATGTATCTGTAATATTCAAACAAACTCGAAAACATTCCATTGTACTAATAGATTCAGTGACTAAAACTACCTGTATTTAATGGAATAAAGTATGCCATATACAGAAAACTTTTATTAAAACCTTGCTCTTTTTAGCTTTCATTATAGATCAGCAGAAACTTGAAATATGCTTTCTTTTCTAGTACCAATTTCATAACAAAAGATTCTGAGCATTATTGGTCCGAGAACAACTACTTGTAGGTTAACATTTTTTCTGTGTGATAATCGAATCCGTGACACGTAGTGGTCCACAGTACTTCACAGTAGTCGAAAGCTCAACCACGAAAATTACTACATTTATAACTTTTCTGCCTAGGACTTATCGTGTAAATCATGAGTCCTCCCACGCGGGGTGGGGCGGGATCGACTGTCAGACTTGTACCAGACTAAAATCCACAGTGATCCTTCGATAGCCCTTTACGTTCCAGGGTCACAGTTACCTGATGAGACCGTAGAGAGAGAAAAAGTATAGAACTCATGATACTTCCTTCTCTTTCCCTAAAGAAAGAAAATCAAATCGACAAATCGCGAAAAATACGAGTTAGTTTTCGGTTTTTTTACCAACTGACCAAATCTTTATGAAAGCGAATGCAGCGAATGTTTTGATCATTCTTAGTAAAGTTATAGCGGCCATACACCATACTGCCTATCGTACAATCGGCATGACGCTGCCGATTTGATCAGTTAGATTTGACCGTGTGTGGGCGTGGAATCTATCAAATTGGCATGACAATAGGCTTGATCATGCCGATTTGATCATGCCAATTTGATCAAATCGATTTGATCAAATCGGAATGATCAAACTTCAAATCGGCAGCAGTGATACCAACCTAGCAACTTTATAGCTAGATCTAGCTAATATTCGGTAGCTACTTTTTAACCGACGTAAAAAAGGAGGAGGTTCTCAATTCGAAACGTATATTTTTTTTGGAACGAAGTTCCTCACGGCGCGTTGCGAAAGGGGGCTAGGCAGAAAAAAATGTAACGACACTTTTTAAAGACTGCGCGACGCAAAGGAGGGTAATGTGTGTATTACCATGGAATGGAATGGAATGGACTGGACTGTAATGGAGTGGAGTGGAGTGGAGTTGAATGGAGCGGAGCGGAGCGGAGTGGAGTGTAGTGGAGTGGAGTGGAGGGTCGAAAATCGCCTGAACCTTTTTTTAACTTGCTATCGTTAAGCAAGTTAAAAAAACAGGTTCAAGCGATTTTCGACCTTATTGACATTCAAAATTTAGTTTGTTTTTTCTCACATTCTCTTAAGCTAACATTGCTCCTTTATTAAAATCCGGTGTTTGCATAAATGTCAATAAAGTCGAAAATCGCTTGTATTACCTTCACTTGTATTACCAACTGATTCCCACTAGTGGGATAAATCGGTAAAAAAAAAGTCGGTAAAAAAGTAGCTGTCGGTCACCGAATAATAGCTAGATCTAGCTATAAAGTTGCTAAGTTGGCATCACTGCTGCCGATTTGAAGTTTGATCAAATCGATCGTCATGCCGATTGGACGATAGGCAGTATGGTGTATGGTGTATATGGACGAACTGCCAATTTGATCAAATCGATCGTCATGCCGATTGTACGATAGGCAGTATGGTGTATGGCCGCTTTTATACTTTTATCTACTGTCGCGAATCATATTTTGATCAAGCTCCTACTTGTCACTGATAAGCAAATTGCAAAAAACACATGAAAATTTGAATTACGCGGGCTACTACTGAGGAGTCACCTTAAATAAACAAAAATTAAATCAAAGAATCACAAATTTTTATGGACAACTTACGGTCAAGTGACCAAAAAAAATGTACAGACAAAACATTGTTTTATGACGTTCAACTATTTTCATTAGATTTGAAAGTTCCAGTTGCCTCTCTGTCACAGATCCAGTCCTTAAGAGCGCATATTCTGAAAGTTGGCAACGTCGCAAATAGTTGTCAAGTAATAACGAATTTTAATTAATTTAGCAATTTTACTGAATGGAATTAAGAAATATAGCTCTGTAGTGCACTAAAACATTGATATAGGAATGCAATTAAAACACTGAATTTGATGTTGTATCCGTTTCAGGTGTAAAAAAAGCATTTGGAAGGTTTCCAAATACTTTTTTTACATCTAAAACTATACATACGTTGTTACGATGTTAATTATTGCATGCCCTAATCAATGTTTTAGTGCATTAAAGAGCTATATTACTTATTTCCATACAGTAAAATTGCTAAATTAATTAAAACTCGTTAATATTTGACAACTATTTGCGACGTTGCCAACTTTCAGAATAAGCGCTCTTAAATTAAAAAAGGGTTTTGGCACAGCTAACCGATAATCAGCCAAGTGCGAGTTTGGATAACAGGTTTGAAGAACAAGTGAGCGAACCCGAAAAATTGAACAACTCTGTACCACGATTTGGTTCCAGACTTTAACAGAGGTCGCCAAGCGAGTTCGACCATTTTAGTTTTCTGATCAATAGATCATGAAAATATAATAGGTATTGCATACAAGTTGGGTTGTTGGGCATGCTCACCAAATGCTCACTCATCGTGCCCACAGCTTAATGTACTCTGTGCACATAAAGGTAGGGACAAACTGAACCCATGTACGCAACGTATGCAAAGCGTTATTAAATCTAAACGGTTGAATTTGTATGCCTAAGAAACACACTTATCAGTGACAGTATTGCGTATGATAAGTGTGTTTCTAGGCATACAAATTCAACCGTTTAGATTCAATAACGCGTTGCATACGTGGGTTCAGTTTGTCCCTACCTTAACGGTGGATCTGGATCCGCACTTGCCCATCTCTAGTAGAAACCTGTCATTGGTCCGTTTTTATCTATGGTTTGGTTTTTCTGCTTAGACTATGGAAAAGAGTTTTTCTGTTTATTTGACTTGACAGTGACATTGACAAGTAGTGACATGGAATTACAGAGTACTGAAGTCGAATTGGTGATTTTGATCAGCTAATTTTAATTATTTACATGAACTAAATCGGTTTCTTCTCAAATCTGGACCTAGAAAATCATCAAAAATGGCAAATTTCAATAACCCCAACGATTATTCGTGGCAGACGCAAAATAATAGCCAAAATTACTCTTTCAACACTTCCAACACCTTTACTGATCCAGCCCAGACGTTAGGTGAGTTGCTATTCCCAGATTTATGTATTCGTTTAATGTCTGTAATTAAAATCATAATTTGAAGACTACCTAATCTTTTTTGTTTGTTATAGATTTTCAAACCTTTCCAACTGACCAACAAAACTATTCGTTCGACCAGAATCAGGGGAATATGACCGCCAATAACAACCAGTACTACAACTCGAACATATTTACGCCTGCACCGATACCCGGGGAACCCGTTGTAGAACCGACAGACTTCGACGAACCGCCGTTATTAGATGAACTTGAAATATACCCAGATAGAATACTCGAAAAAACTTTAGCTGTTATGAATCCATTCCATGGTCAATCAAAGGCTGATGATGCAAACTTTCTTTTGAGAGATACAGACATTGCAGGGCCCATAGCATTTTGTCTAGCTCTTGCAGTGTGTTTGTTTCTTGCGGGAAACAAGGCTCACTTTGGATATGTTTATGGCTTGTCAGTGATGTCAGTAATTTTGATGTACTGTTTGCTCTCTTTGATGAGTCGCACTGAAGGAGTTTTTACTCTGTTAAGTGTGGCGAGTGTGCTGGGTTATTGTATGCTACCCATGGTTGTCTTGGCAGGACTTGGTATATTTATCTCTCTTGAAGGATCAGTAGGATTAAGTTTATCAGCTGTTGCAGTGATATGGTCAGCTCTATCTGCTAGCAGACTTTTTGTTACTATGTCTGGTGACTCAGAACAAAGACCACTAATTGCTTATCCTTGTGCCTTAGTCAATGGAGTCTTCGCTCTTCTAGTGCTATTTTGATTAAAAATTTAATGTAAATGCAAAGTGAGCAGATTACAAAATTATTCTTTAGTTTATTCAGTAGCAAGATTAACAAAACCTATGCTGAAATTTTATTGTCTCCAGGTCTCAGGTTTCTTGTTATTATTATTTTACTAAAGGCAACTAACAAATAAAATATTCCAAACATTCTTTACCCTGTAAATGTATAATTATTATTTTACTATAATATAATATAGAGCAATAATTACTTTTGAGTTTTAAGTTTTGAAAATGATCTTATCATGTACAAATAAAACATAATAAAATAAACCCCAAAGATGTTTTAATAAATAAACTATATATTTAACTAAGTATTACATTCTGTTGTATAATGTGGGCCGATCGCTAAAGAAGTTCTTGAGGACCATGACTTGTGCGAATGCTACGCAAACAATTGCAAGAGATTCGCCCATAGACCACCAGAACACTCGCTCATTGAGGTCCTCTGCCCTCTTGCGGCTCTGAGCTTCCCTTAGCCTGTGGTGCGTTTGATGGTCAATGATCCTATTGAGGGCTGAGTGAATTTCTTCGGCAGAAGTTTCCAGCTGAAAATAAAATTTTATTATTGCATATTTTTCTTTTAAATGCATCTATTTATTATCAAATATTGTTAAAAAGTAATTTGACATTTGAACAACTAGATCAGTTAACAAAAGACCACAAAAAATCCATCAAATATTATAAATTAGAGATAAGAAATCACTGCACAGTTGATTTGTGATGCTAATTATTGCTGTACTGTATTATGAGGTTAACCATTAGCTATAGAATTGCCTATCAGTATGTTTTTATTTCCTTATCAATATCACTTGAATATAAAGTCACTCAACTTTTATACATATTATCTAACTACAACTACAATAATAGTTTTGATGGCTTCACTGAAGATTTTATTTTCCCTGCAAATTATATTGGAAACGGATTTTTTGTTGACGTCTAAGACTATCCTATGCTCTTTTTATTTATCCATGTTATAGCTAATCACAATGTTTTTTTTTTATCAAACATGACAATATACTTTTTAAACTATAATCTTGTTAGCTAACCATGGCTAACCATTATTGGTATATTAACCTGTGTAAGAACGGTAGCGTGATCTCCAACACCTGGCAATGGTTTCTCAGGGCCTACATTCAGTTCCATGTAGACAAGTTTGTGGGAGAATGTACTGAATTCATTGCTAAAACAAACTTTGTATATGCCTGAAACAAAACAAAGTATAAATGAGTACAGAAATATGAGATACATGTTCTAATGATGATCTAATAAGAAAAATCTAGAAATCTATCAGGTTACAGACACTACTTTTAGGAAATACAACCATGTATCAAGTTTTAGAAAAGTTAAACTAATTATTTGTTTTACATGGCTCCTTTCTAACGTGGATTTCCAGAAAAATAGTGTTTTTATAATAATTACCTGTTATTTGTGCAGTAAACTGATGTGAATCATATTGCATTTTTTGTTGCTGGTAAATGATTTGTTTGTTGGGACCTTCTATCTTGACATCAACGTCATATTGCCCTCCAGTGATTACCTGAAACAATGAGAACAGTTGTCTTGACGCCCTTGAACAGGAAAATGATTGAACAAGTAAAATTAATACAAGGAGGTTAGGAATGAATTTATTTATTACAGAAAATTGTTAACACGCTTAAATAACACGCAAATATGGTACATTTGCCATTTATGATAAGTAAATCACCTGGTATTCTAAAGCCGCTGAGGTATTCTTTTCTATTTCTTGATAAAAACATTCTACTGCACTATCTGGTAACTCAAAGGTAAGTTCAGTACTTTTAGAAAGTATGCCGTTGATTAATGTCATTAATAATGTAACTAATATTGGCGTGAACATTTTGCTATCAACAATTTTCCAAATAGCGTAAGTATAAAAATAATAATTGGAATCGTATCGAAAAATTCACAGCTCGCATCGATTGACAACTGACATTTCACCACGTAATTGGCTGCGTTCCAATAAATACATCAGTTACGGTAGCATTCATTTCAAATTAAACTTTTTTGTCTATGGTTAGTTCGGAAAAATAGGACGCCCGGACGTTATCAGACGATATTATAAGCTATTGCATAGTTATTGTTATGTTCAGATGTTTGAGATCGGGAGAAAGCTATCGAATGTAAGAATAAAAGGATAGAAATTACCTCCTCCTTGTCTCACCCCGCATGATGTGGAATTCGTGAGCTCGTGGAATTGTAAAGTGGCGTAACCACTTGTTCTAGTTTCAGTGGTTAAGCTGTAGGAGCCTAGCCTGGTCCAGTATCTGACAACTTTGGTGAAAAAAATGTAGGTATTTCAGTATTTGTGAATAAAGTAGTAAAAAATATCAGTTTGTTGGTCCTTCTTAAAAAATATGACAACAGCCTGCATTCTACCTATATTTTGGAACTTTCTCTCACCGGGGGACCCAAAGAATTTCTTTTAATTTCTTCCCTTTATCCCCGTACTGCATGAGGTTTTTGTTTTGTCCGAAAATCATATGGTAGATAATGATAAGTAAAACAATGTTTGTTCTGGCACTTTTTGAAATCTTATTACTTTTCGAGATATTTAAAAAAAAAACTCATATTCCCATTTATGGCATAAGAAGCAGTAAAGCCAACTAACACTAAGTTATCATATTTGGCATCGCAGGCACTAAGCGAAATTTTAAATTAATCGCCAATAGGAAGTAACATAAACTTTAAAAATTAAGTAGTCAGAAATAAAGATTTTAATAACATCAATAGGCCAGATCAAAATAAAGATTAAAACAAAATTTAATAATCAGAAACGAGCATTTTTATGACATAAACATAATTGTTATCTGGGGAAAAACAAATATAATAATAATGTTCCACAATTCAATGTTCCTCAATCACACAACGCCATCTAGTCCCAAGCTAAGCAGAGCTTGTGTTATGGGTACTAGACAACTGATAAACATACTTATATATTTCTAAACTGTAAAAATTTTCGCCCTCTCTTAAGGGCATGGAACGTGTGAACAGCACCATAAATATTAGTTCCCTTTTTCCCCTTATCCTATGAGTGTCGCTTCAGTATTTACATAGGTTTATTATCAGAAAAAATCACTAATGACCAATTTTAATTTTTTGATAGACTTTGCATTCCCTGGTTTGGCTTCTTTACATAGAGTTAGTTTTAATAAAAACATGAAATAATAATATAAATATCTCAAGGGGGTCCTTAGTGATAATCTATGAAACTAGGGTCCATATCTGTAATCTATGGTCTTGTAGAACTGTCATCTGTCAAATAAAAATAAAACCGTCTTCACTTGTGTGTCGTACAGAAAAGTTATTTTAATTTAAAACCTCGTAAATCCACACGATATTTCAAAAGGTTATCGGCCCAGACATAGCATACGGCCTAATAATCGTGCTGGATTAGTTGTTTTATCAAGAAACGCTGCGGTCAAGCGGCAAAACGTCGGTCAGCTCGGGGCTCCGGTGGCGGTCGGCGGTTTGGTCGGTAAAGGCCAATAAATCAATAAAGCACGTGAGACGGGTGATTGCGGTAAAGCAACAATAATACGGCGATGGATTCCGTCGGAAATATGGCTTCTGGACAAAGCTATCAGCAGCTTCAAGGTGTTGAAAACTGGACAGCGTGGTGTTTCAAAATACGAGTCCTCCTAAGAGCTATGGATCTGTTAGACGTCGTTGAAGGCACATTCGAGGCTAAAGAAGATCAGGTGAAATGGATGCAGAAAGATGCGAAAGCTCAAGGTATGTTGGTAACAAGCATATCTGAAAAGGTGATACCACAAATATTAGGCTGCAAAACCTCAAAAGAAATTTGGGATAAGCTAAATACAATATTTGAACAGCGAGGCGAGCTGTCTGTGCATATACTACAGCAGAAGTTCTTTTCAATGAAATTTGAAGAGAAAGAAAGTGTATCAGAGTTTCTGGGACGGTTCGAGTCTCTCCTGAGTAAACTGAAGAATCTCAACGCTGAAGTGAGTCAAACTATGGCCATCACAAAGATAACTTCATCTCTCCCATCACAATTCCAGCACTTTGTGTCAGCGTGGGAATCGGTGCCAGCAGAAAAAAGGACCATGGACGAGCTAGCGGCGAGATTACTGATAGAAGAGCAACGTGCTTCAACCAAAAACAAAGATGATGAGTCATCTGCATTCGTACACAAGTCTACAAGAAAATGCTATCGGTGCGGCAAAGTAGGACATCTGAAAAAGGACTGCAAATCAAAAAGTAAAGGTACAATAATTAATAATACTAATTGTAATTTTTGTAAGAAGAATAATCATAAAAGTTCAGATTGTTGGTTTAAAAATAAAAATGAGAAAAGTCAAAATGTAAACAAAAGCAATCAAAGCAATGCATTCTCTGTGTTCGAGCTATCATCATTGTTTTACAGTCAATTAGAAAGTGATAATTGTTGGGTAATGGATAGTGGAGCTTCAGAGCACATGTGTCATGATTATAATATGTTTATAGACTATAAAAAACTAGAATGTCCTAGATCAATAGTTATTGGAGACGGCAAAATCATACAAGCCATTGGTATTGGAGTTATTTCTTTAGAAGCATTTACAGGTAAACAATGGATAAATACAACATTAAATAACGTTCTACATGTTCCTAGCATCAAGATGAATCTATTTTCAGCAAGTTCAACTACAGATAGAGGTTATGTTTTAACAATTACTAGTAAAATGTGTTATTTCAGGAAAAATAACAATAACAGTGTTTGTGCACTAGCATATAGGAAAAATAACTTGTTTATAATGAAGTTTAGGTCTAATAAAGTTCAAAATGCTTGTGTTGGTAAATCAAGTGACAGTTTGTCTGTATGGCATGATAAAATGTGTCACCAAGATATTGAACAGGTGAAAAGCATGTTAAATAAATGTGATGTAGATTTCAGTGTTAGTAAACAAGAGGAAATAACATGTGAGCCATGTCTTTTGGGTAAGTTACATAAGAAACCATTTCCTATAAGTATAAATAGGGCAGACAAGCCCGGTCAATGTTTACATATGGATTTATGCGGACCAATGGAGACGGTGTCATTAGGTGGATCCAGGTACTATCTACTCATAAAGGATGACTTTTCAAAGTATAGAACGGTTTATTTTCTGAAAAATAAGTTTGAAACATTTGATAAAATTAAAACTTTTTTAAATTTTGTTACTAAAAACTTAGAATATAAAATTGAAATAATAAGATCAGATTGTGGTTCAGAATTTATGAACAAAGAGGTGAAGTCTCTCTTAGATCATTTAGGTATTGTACATCAAAATAGTGCTCCGTACACACCGCAACAAAACGGTTGCATAGAACGTGAAATGCGTACAATAACTGAAGCGGCTAGAACAATATTATTATCAAGTAATTTAGATAAGTCTTTATGGGCTGAAGCTGTCAATACAGCTGTTTACGTTATAAACAGAACTGGTAAAAGTAGGATTAAAAATGTAACTCCATATGAGCTCTGGTATAAAAAGGGATTATATGATATAAATAATTTAAAAGTGTTTGGTTCAAAGGTAGGTGTACACATTCCAGATCATTATCGCAAAAAATGGGATAGCAAAGCTGAAATAGGATACTTTGTAGGTTATAGTGAAACAACAAAAGGTTTTAGAATTTATTTTCCCCATAAAAATGATGTTTTGATTAAAAGAGAGGTAACATTTCTGAAAGGCAATTTTAGTAGTCAAAAGCCAGGTAATATTTTTCAAGATCATAATAATATAACCCCATTATTATTAAAAGAAGAAATAAATAATAAAGAGGATGAAATAAGAGAAGAATATCACAGTTTTAATGAGGAAGGTGAAGAAGATGTAACACAGTTATCAGATCTTGATGAAAATACAGAAGTACAAACAGAGGAAATTCTAAACTCAGAAGAAACATCCGAGTCAGAAGAAGAGGCAGAAGAAACACCTCAAGTATCAACACATTCACGGAGAGGCAGAGTAATAAAGAAACCATCAAGGCTAGATGACTACGATACAAACCTTCTATCCATCGGTACAGAGCCAGCTACTCTTGAGGAAGCGCTTGACTCTGAAGAAAAGGAAGAGTGGAAGATTGCTATGAAGACTGAGCTAGATACTCTGATAGAAAATAACACATGGACAGAAGTAAATAGCGTACCAGAGGGGAATAAAGTAATTTCTAGTAAATGGGTTTTTAAAGTTAAACAAGTAGGTACTAATAAAGTTTATAAAGCTAGGTTAGTGGCAAGAGGCTTTGAACAGTCTGATTGTGATTTAGAAGTATATTCTCCTGTGGCTAAATTGCCTACTTTTAGAGTTTTTATAGCAGTTGCAAATAAACTTCAACTTCCAGTTCATCAGATGGATGTTGTAGGTGCTTTTTTACATGGTGACATAAATGAGAGTGTATACATAAAGTTACCAAGCGGTGAAACTTGCAAATTAAATAAATCATTGTATGGTTTGAAAAAGTCTCCTAAATATTGGAATAACAAGTTTGATGACTTCATGAGTAAAGAAAATTTCAGTAAATCTAAAAATGATCATTGCTTATATTTCAGAAAGGTAAATGAATGTATGCTATACGTTTTGCTGTTTGTTGATGACGTTCTTATGTTTTGCACTGAAAACAAGGTTTTGGAAGATTTTAAAAGCGAGCTAAGCAGTAACTTTAAAATGAAAGACTTAGGTTTAGCCAAATGTTACTTGGGTATCAATATTGATCAAAAGAAAGGTACAACGGTAATTAGTCAGAAAACATATCTTACTAAAGTTTTAGAGCATTACAATATGTCAGATTGCAAACCAGTTTCTACTCCAATAGACCAAAACTTTAAGTTTGAAATACTAAAAAGGGAAAAATCAGAAAGTCGAGAAATAGAGAAAAAGTGTAGACAACTCGTAGGCAGTTTAATGTATGCAGTTTGTGGCACAAGACCAGATCTATGTGTATCAGTTTGTTTCCTCAGCAGGTACCAACACTGTGCTAGTATTATGTTGTACAAGGCATTGAAACGTATTCTAAGGTATATAAAAGGTACATTAAATTACTCTTTGGTATATAATAGCACATCCACAGAATTGCAAGGCTTTGTTGATGCAGATTGGGCCGGTGACACACAAGATAGAAAATCTACCACTGGTTATTTGTTTAAAATATTCGATTGTACTGTAGTATGGTGTTGTAAAAAACAACTTAGTGTGTCATTATCCTCCACTGAGTCTGAATATATTGCATTAAGTATGGCTATTTCAGAAGCATGTTGGCTGAAAAATTTGTTGTGTGACTTTGATGTTGTCTGTAATGAAGTGATCTTGTATGAAGACAATCAGTCAGCAATAAAACTTGTTTATAATAATGAAAATAATAAAAGATTAAAGCACTTGGATATTAGGTATCACTTCATTATGGACAAAATAAAGGATAAGTGTATTTCAGTAAAGTATATTAAAACACAGGATAATTTAGCTGATTTATTAACTAAGCCATTGGGAAAAACTGTTTTTGAGAAGTTTGTTAAGTTAATTTTTTAAGAATATAGGCTATGCACATAATCTATGTAACGTTGGTTATGCATTTTTAGTTAAATTCTTTTAAAAATAAATGAGTAAGTTTGAATGTGTCATTAAAAAATGCATCACTAACAATCTAGTACTAATTAGCTTAATGTTTATGTTTTAAACAGGGAAAACGGGAAAATATTATGTTGAGGGGTGGTGTAAAAATTTTCGCCCTCTCTTAAGGGCATGGAACGTGTGAACAGCACCATAAATATTAGTTCCCTTTTTCCCCTTATCCTATGAGTGTCGCTTCAGTATTTACATAGGTTTATTATCAGAAAAAATCACTAATGACCAATTTTAATTTTTTGATAGACTTTGCATTCCCTGGTTTGGCTTCTTTACATAGAGTTAGTTTTAATAAAAACATGAAATAATAATATAAATATCTCAAGGGGGTCCTTAGTGATAATCTATGAAACTAGGGTCCATATCTGTAATCTATGGTCTTGTAGAACTGTCATCTGTCAAATAAAAATAAAACCGTCTTCACTTGTGTGTCGTACAGAAAAGTTATTTTAATTTAAAACCTCGTAAATCCACACGATATTTCAAAATAAACACATAAATATTATAGATAAATAACACCCAGACACAGAACAAATGATCGTGCTCATCACACAAACATGTGTCCTGGGTGAGAATCGAACCCACGACCTCCGGCATAGCAGTCAGGGTCACTAACCGCTAGACCAAAAGGCCGCAGTCAAATAATGCTAACTAAACTGCATATAATTGCCAGGAGACAGTTCAAAAACGCAGCAAATGCATGCAATGAATGAAAAAGGAAAACTGATTTACGTGCTACTGTAATAATATGCCAGATCTGTCACGTTAAAGTTTGGCATGATTGTGGCTAAACTATTTCTTTGTATTTACATGTTTTTGGTGTGTAAAAAAAATATCTATGAGAAAAACGATACACACTCAGAAAACTAATTTTTAAAACAAAGCGTACCGGTTCACTGATCTCAATGGTTTTGACACGTTCTAGTTTTTTAACATGTAATATTAGATGGCAGCACTTGTGTCTATATTGAAGTTTAGATGTTCCCGAATGTGCCACAATAGGTATGCAGTGATCAGTGATGCGAAAAGTAACATAGTTTTTATTTCTGAGGGGTTTAAAAAAAAACGTGGGAATAAGTACGGTCCATATCTGGGTACCAATGCGGTAAGGGGATAAATTAAATTGCCTAAGTGTGTATTTTCTCGTACGTATGCAAAATTCGGGGAAATCCTCAAGGCCAAGTACGAGTCGGACTCGCACACGAAGGCTTTCGTAGTACCATTACCGTATAGAAGCGGGAATAAAATTATGTACCTATGTTGTATGGAAGCCCCCTTAAATATTTAGTTTTTGTCTGATTGTAATGAATAAACTTTAGTTTTTTAGTATTTGTTGTTTTAACAGCAACAGAACTATATCATCTGTGAAAATTTCAATTGTTTATCCATCACAGTTCGTGAGATAGAGCCTGGTGACAGACGAACACACAAACAGACGACGGTTGGACAGCGGACTCTTAGTAATTGGGTCCTGTATTACCCTTTGGATATGGAACCCTAAAGAAGATGGTACCTTTAGTACCGATGGGGGCCACGAGACAAAATAACCATGCAGCACACACATATTAATCTTCATACGTGGGTAATACACGTGCGCCACAAGTTGCTATTACTTTTATTTGAATTATTAAAATATGTTTACAGCCTGGCTCGATATAAAGAGCGAAAAGAAATAATTTGGCTTATTACCTAATTTAACATTCTTTAAAAATAATAATCTTTAGAGGTACTTATACAGATTTTGATGTGACCTATTTTGCATAACAAAGTCCGTCAAAGTCGTATCTTTAAAAATTACGTCTCAGCCAGGTCTGCATTTGTGTTTAGGGATAATTGAAGAAGTATTGGACAAGTTTTCAGGGTGTCTCAAACAGCTACCCAAAAGGCATCACACCAAAGCTCATAATTCTGTTGAATCGAAATGAGTGACGGTAGGTAATTAGGTAGGTAGGTACGCTTCGGGTTATACTTGGACAACGAGGAGTTCGTTTATGAAAAACGACAATTTTGTTCAGGAAATAAAAAACAAGTTAGGAATAACAGTAAAACAATTTTATTCAAAAATTCAAGACGATACAATTGGAAAATTCAATTTTCACTTTAAAAGTTCAACGATTCGCTTAACATTAAAGTAAAAAAAGCTATGATTCCAACAAACGAAAAATACTGTGATAATAATGTCTTAAAAGTTACACTTATGTGCATAGGGACTAAAATGGAGTCTATAAAATGCAGACAATACTTTAATATTTATCTAGTGAGTGTTTAGAATGCAAGACCGGCGTCGGCGTATGTTGTGAAGATCTTTTCGATGGAGTTGGCGTACGCCGCTGTCCTCAGATCTAGACCCAAGTTGAATTTCACGGCAGTCTTCATGATGGCCTGATGAACAAAACAAACACATTATTAACCATTAAGCATGTGAACGTACGTAAAAAAAGCAGTTTCAAAACGGAGATGTAGTGGTCATTAAAAAGTTATTATTTTCATTGATGCTTACCCTAGCCGACCTCTCCATGGTGTAGTCGAGACCGGAGTGCACGATGTCTTTTTCGGAGGCACCAGAGATCCTCTTCTGGAAGGACTCGGAGGGAGTGACTGGAATGCGACCTCCGACGCGGCCAAAACGCCTCTCTAGCGACTCTTGTACGGACTCTGAAAGTAACAAATACCCACATGTTATTTTTTACATCCATCTAGCTATTAAGTGACCTTGAGAGATGGAATACCCTAATGTTTTTTGTCTATGATAATGACTGTTTGTCGGGATGTCAAAAATAGTGATGCAAAAAGTCGGTGAGAGATCGAATGTCGTTATTTTTATTTTACGCTCAACCGTATGGAGGTTATTTTTGGAAACATCACGTGAATCTCAATAGAATTTGTAGAAATTTTGTTTTGTCCTTGATGTTATACAACATAATATGATAGAATAAGAGAAACTGACCTTCTATTCTCTTAAAACAAACAGATAACAAAGCCTACAACGTTTGCGGTCGTTCGTTTGCACAAATTAAATTATGTAAGCATTAGATATGAGAAAGGAAAAACTTCTCATTGAAAAGTAATATTTCACATTGAGGCGAAACTACCGCTTTTATAATCGGCCATTGGTCCGCAGTTTAGTGTACCTTTAAGGTTCTGTCATGTTGATTTATTGAATTGCATCAAGTGCTTCCAAATGGACACACATAACCGAACGGACGCCAAAATCTGACCTTACCGAAACGTGTTATACACGCAGTCCCGAATATGTATGTACAGTTTCGGGGACCCTCGGGAAGCAAGATAGAGATACAAAACTAGGTCCGACCTAGTTTTGTATCTTTATAGACACGACCTAGTAGGCAGTGTCTATAAAAAAATATTACTTAATAGTTTTCTAGCTTATGCCCGCGCAAAGTTCGGTAATTACCCCACGAGAACGTTAACCGCGATAAAAAGTATTATTAGTGTTATCCCAGGTTATCAACTATCTGTGTATCAAATTTCTTACAAATTGTTCAGTAACTTTTATGCGAAAGAGTACCAAACACGCATTTATCCTTAACTTCCGCATTTCTACGTATAATACTTAGTAGTAAATTTGCAGGAAGGTTTTATATTCAGCCTGACTAACTACGGACTACTAAACTAGCGGAACTATCTAAGCAGGTTACCGTGACCCTTGAAAGTAAAGGGCAATTGAGGGAACAAGATGGATTTTTAATCAGTATCACCCAAGAAGGGGGGACTTCATTTGAAGATTCTCCAGAAAATAAATAAGCTTCCGCCCCTATTACTCATACTGCATAAAATATAATCTTACCCAATAGGTGGTAGTTAGACTCGCGCTCATATTTGAAGGTGAGACGTCCGTATGAGACGTGGTTGAGGTTCTTGAGCCACTCGAAGAAGGAGACGGTGACACCACCAGCGTTGATGTACAAGTCTGGGATGACGAGGATGTTGCGGTCGATCAGGATCTTGTCAGCAGCCGGGGTCGTGGGACCATTGGCGGCTTCGGCGATGATCTAGAGTTGAAAAGAAAATTGCGGCGTGATATTTCGGTGTTATTTAATTCACAAGGGCTCTTTAAGATTTAATTTCAGGAAAATGACGAAATTCCTTGCATATTTTCTATCTATGTTTGAAAATTAATATACCTATTTCTAATTTCTGATTAACTTATCTTCTTTTATAGAAATTCTATCGTTACTAAAAATTGGGGATGAATTGGTAAGAAAGTTCTTACTAAGTCGGGAAACAAACTTTTGTAAAAAAGTTATGCTTCCAAAATATTAAACAGTTTAAGATGTGCGTTGTTGTCAGATAAAAAGAATGAATTTCAGATTTTTATTATGTAGATAGATAATCCTTCGTCTGGGTTTTTTATCGCTAGCGTAGTTTTAAAGAAAAGATATTTTATAACAATAAATAAAAGTGTATCGATAGTTTTTTCGATAAAATAACATGCTTTATTAAATTTCCATTTAATTAAATAAATGTTTTCTTGACTTCGTTAAAGCCTCCTGCAGACACACGCGATTAATCGCGCTGCGACAACGAGCCAAGCTAACACTCTAAAAATACTGCGAATGGACCGCGACTTGTCGCCCCGCGCGATTAATCGCGTGTGTCTGCAGGAGGCTTAACGCAAAAGTAATTTATTACTGTTATTAGCAAATGAAAGTACATACGTTCTTAATTTGAGTAAATTCTCACGTTATGTAATTAAAATGATAACAGCGAATAAGTAATCGCAGTCTTGGACAAAGTACCTACTATATTTTGTCGAGATAATATTATCAAGGATGTTTGAAAAAATATATTGTAAGAAGGTATGACCTAAATAGGACGTCTTATTACCTATATTCGCCGACAGAATTTATCAAGGGATGGACAAACTGATTTGGTTGGGTAAACATTGAAATAGCGCAAAAACAAAGCAGGGCACAACTATTGACGTCTATTGGCGATAATTTCATACTAGCCATAAAATTTATACATACTTATATTAAGTGAAAAGATTTATATTTTTTTATATTATACAAAGAGGAAAGATTTATATTTTAATATTTGTGTTTGTAGTATTAACTCAAAAACTACTGAATCAAAAATTCTAAAATTATTTCAACATTAGAAGGCTGTATTGGTCCAGATTGGCATGGGCTATAAGGGGAAAGGAGGGGAAACGGGCGAAGTCGCTGGTAAAAGGTAATATTTCACGAAAACTTGGCTTGATCTTATTACCTACTATTTCTTTATAATTATATCGTTTCAATAGTCAATCAAAATAGACTCAAAAAGTTGTTACAAAAGTGAATACCTACACCAAAATCAGAGATACTTAATGCTTTGCGAATTCATTGTTAATTTTGACTGACTTATATATGGGCCCTAATGTTGGCCTCTAGACGCGTCAATAAAGATGGCACTATTTGTATTTGTTACCTTAGCGTTGATCTTGTGTGCGTTCTCCTTGTGGATGACCTGTTCAATGGCGGCGGGGACGAGGATGTCACACTTCTCGTAGAGCATGTTCTCTCCCTCGTACGCCTTGGCGCCGGGGAAGCCGACAATGGTGCCGTTGTCGATTCTGTAGTCCTCAAGGGCCTAGAACAAAGCATTTTTTATTATTAGTGGAGCAAAACATAACTTCAATTTTACAGTAAATAAATAAATAAAATTGTGTTTATTGACACTTCTGTGTTCTTCACCATTCTCTTCCTATCAAATGCGCCATTATCTCCACTACGTAATGCATCTATTTCTTCTGAGATAATTGAGAAGATTTCGCGCCCAGACTCGCGAATTCTGTCTGATACGTGCGTTTTTCTTTTTATCTCTGTAGAAATATTGTGGAGATAAGGTGAATTTGCTATGTTAAGTTTCAGATTGATGCTTCTACCCGCTTCGACTCGTTAGTATGAGTTGACCCTACGTCAATCAATGTTAGATCTTTAGTGGCATGAAAAAAACTACTGTGAGCACACCTTGAACCTGTGGCTTTCTGATTATGTACACCAGATGCTCTTACTAGCCGATCTGTCGCTGTTATGCTCTGTTTTTCAGAAATCATTATTATTGTCATAACAACAAGACGTATTTTATAAAAATGAGTACAGAGAACGTTTAAAACTTAAGAATAAGATAAAATACGTATGCTTTATCAAGATTATGTAGGCAGGTAATACGTTATCTGGCACTTGTAGTTATAAAAAAAGAAAATCATTCGATGGTCTCGTCATTTTACGTTGCTTTGATAAGTGTTGTTGTCTAGAAATAATAATAAAGATTCGGTCGGCATGGCAAGAATCAAGATACACTAACACCTGACCTTGTTTATGATCACTACATTTTCGTTTTTTTTTCTTATTTATACTTTAATTTTAATATGTAAACTGTAAACATTAATTTTGATTAACAAAATTCATACATTACTAAAATGAAATTTAAACAAGTATTTTTGTTTAGTCGTTAGAACTACTGAGTGCTTGAGCCCAAACTTGTGTAAGTAAGTAAGTAAGTATTCTTTATGTGCGGTTTTAATTATCAATTTATACGAATTGTTAGTAGCCCAAATTAATAAATTAAATTCTGCTGGATCTCATTGAACTTTTACAAAATAGTACAGTCGGCAGTCGGATGCAAGTACAGTCAACAAAAGAGATATGTGTGCAGACAGCAAGTTTGAATCAGTTTTCCAATGTTATATTTTGTATGTTTCAATGAGTCGTCTGTGTTCTAATGTCTAGATGTTTGTAAAATACAGGAAAACCGTCTAGGTATCGTTTTGGGTAAAACCGTAAAGGTATGTAAGATAAAATCTGTTACTGAGATAACCGTCATCTCAGATAGCAGCTTAGCAGCGAGATTATAATGATATAATTTTAGTATAATCATTACCTCTGAGAATTTAAATGACTACGTCACGGATGATTCACGTGACTACGGGCTATTTCATGCTCAATTGAGAGGCTAGTGATGGGTGTCGGAATCAATTGATACACATGACATGATATATAGGAAATGTTGCCATTTTATAAAAAGATTTACAAAAAATATGGTTTGTTTCGTATATTGCCATGAACTCAGCTGTTTTGATGGGCAAAATTGAAAAACGACAGTCGTCAATTTCAAAACGTTATTATGATTATTTTTTACCAGTGACGCCGGAATCGGAACAATTATGTTGGGACTATATTTTGCAAAAGTGACGAAACGTCAAGATAAAAAATATGACGACCTAAAAAAAGCTGCTTATTTGATATTATTTTTTTCTATTAGATTGATCGATTGCACTCATATTTTAACAGACAATCGCATTTCTAAACATTTTTTTTATCGTGGTAAAATCATTAAATGAGTCCCACCCAGGGCAGAGCGGGAGGGACTGTCAGACTTGTACTGACTAAAATCCACGGTATCCTTCAATAGCCCTTTATGTTCCGGGGTCACGGTAATTCGTTAGTCCCGCGACCCCCGCAGGCTTTGGCCCTCTCAAAGCGCCGTCGACACGGGCCTGGTCCATTGTCCATGGCGGCTGGGTTGTGAGGTGGACGCTGTCCTCTCCCTCACGCGTCCCGCCTCCTCCTTCGCTAGCATGATTGCTTTGCAGAAGGAGGCGACCGCTTCCCACTCCGTCTCGCCCCGCAGCATGGCCTCGACCAATGCCGGGCGCGAGAGATCTCCGCCTATCGCCGCCGTGAGGACACGGTGGTGCTCTGCCCAAGCGGGGCAGTCCTGCACCGTATACTCCGGGCGATCCTCGCAGTGGTGACACCCAAACGTTTCTTCCCTCCTATCCCACACAGGTACCTCCCGAAACTTCCGTGTCCGGTGAGGACCTGCGTCATGCGGTAGGTAAGGACGCCGTGACGCCTATCCAGCCACTCCTCAAAGAGGGATCTAGCCGCCGCGATTGCGGATTTCTAAACACTTAATTATTTTTTCCGGTATTTAACAAAAAAGATGATCGTGCTAGAATTTTTTTTACCAGTATTTATAGACTGACTAGTGACTAGGTACTTAGTTATGCTACATTTTTTTATTAGTAGTAATAAGCTGGAACGTCACTGTATTTCATTGTGATTACATTTCCGCTGATTGTCATTTATTGCCAACAAAAAGTCACGATAGAATTTCAACCTTTTTGTTCAAAACTGATGGTTTTTTTTGTGATAAAGAAACATCTTAGGTCACATTGACCTGGGGCAGAATAACCTAAACTTTAACGTGTCTACGACCGGCGTGTCCTGGGCATAAAATAAATAAAACACTGATTAATTACCTAATTTAAGAATTTAAGGCGATTCTGATGAATTTCGAATAATCAACTATTCGAAATTCATCAGAATAGGACGAAGAGAAGACTATTATAGAAGAAGACTATTATAATAGAACTTTGTAGAACTTTTACTTTAAGAATTTATATTTATTTTGTTTTTTAGTACTTGTTGTTTTATCGGCAACGGAAATAAATCATCTGTAAAACTTTCAACTGTCTAATTATAACGGTTCATGAGATACAGACGGACAGACTGATGATCAGCGGAACCCTAACGGGGCCCTATTACAGGGTCCCGTTTTACCCTTTGGTTACGGAATCATAAATAGTACTGACGCCAGCACATCAATCTACTTAAATCTGCCAAAATTTCCCAATTGAATATAATCTTTCAGAGTTACTTCGATAAAGTTGAAAATATATTAAAGAAATTAGACAGTTTGGGGTAAATTGATGTACATTTTGCGAAGCGATCTAATATTCGCATGATGATCATTTCCTCGAACACCGAAAACCAAATTCTCGAATTCTCGTTAAAACATTTAAACTCACCTTGGGGTCAATGCCATCAGGGTTATAGATGGAACCATCGTGCTCTATGATACCGATGCAGGTGGCGCCGGCGCGGACCAGGTAGCGGCAAGTGTGGAGACCCACGTTACCGAAACCTTGGACGATGAAGGTCTTGCCGCCCCAGCCGGGGGTTGTTCCTGGTGAAGAAAATTGAAGAATAAGACCGCGTTCTAAGATTTATACGTACCATAATATAGCTTATTAAGGGTTTTATTACATTTTATGGTAGGATGCATGTGGTAAATTTGTATGGATAGCTGCTGAAGCTGCTGAAGACCGTTTCCCCCCTAACAAATAGTTAGGGGGGAAACGGTCTTCGGGAATAAGACCGGAGAGTGTGGGACTTTGACCAGACTAAAACCACCCAGGTGATCACCATTAGCATATTAAGAGGAGCTCTGGATCCTCTTTAACTTCAGCTCCAGAGATCCTCTGTGTTCTGTATATAGCTAGCCCCCTTTAGTTGATTACAAAGAGACTTTGGTCACTAATGCATTCATTATAAGAAGCCATTGTCTAGTAGTACAGGAATGCCCATATTTTGTGTCAGATGTAGATTTTGAACCAAGGTAGGCTGACTAGGCCACATATAAACCAAAGTATTACACGTATTATTCACATGGTATTTACGGGTAATCAATCAATTTAAAAATAAACCTGACATAACACACCTGATACAACACAAACGGAGAATATGAATATCGGAAACAATTTATTATCTGAAAAATTTGGCGACAAGTAGGAAACTATATTTCATATCGCGTGACCATGGTGAAAGCAACGATAAGAAAACAGAACAGAAATCTTCCATCTCTTTGACTCAGGCCTACAGTGGTTCTCTATTCTATACGGGCGCAGCGTTGCCTCAGTCGATGAAACAACAGTTTGGCAATCACTAAGCAACCGATAACGATATGTCGTGACACTAGCTCAAGGGTCTGTCTCGACGACGAACTCGTCGTAGCGTACAGCCTAGAATATTATAGAAAATAGCATATTTGGTCCTTGATCAGACGGCAAGCTACAGATTACTCGCCGTCTGCCAGCACGCGCCTTTGGTGGCCGGAAATCAATTTGACCCACGATTTCCGAGGCTGACGCCTGGACGCCTCCCACTGTAGATTACAGTACAACCACCACTCCGGTAGGCAAAAATAAAAATAATTTAGCAACGCGACGGTTTCAACAAAAAAAAATTATTAAAGCAAAGTAACACGACGCCGGTTGTATTATAATTATTATGAAAACAACCATAATCTTATGTTTAAAGTTACATAATGCAATACCTAATAGAATAACAGCACAATATAAAGAACTAACATGAACATGACCCTGAAAATCCATAGACAAATAATTACGAGATAAAAAAATATAAAGATTTACAACACCGGCGCCATAATTATCAATGTTTGTGGTTTGGTTACAAACTACAATCATTTTATCTCAAACCGTGGAATGCTATTCTATGAATTAAAATTATTATTAAATTTACTTTGTGGGTAGGTGGTAAACGTCATTGTTGTCAGCGATTCTGTGACGTTCTAGGAGAAAGTTATATTTTATGATGAATAAATATTTAAGATAGATAGGCTAGACATGCTCAGACTATAAATTGTGTGAGGATCTCGATTTTAAAACTATCCTTTTAAGTATAAGTAAAATCTCTGATATCATTTTAGGCATGAAATATTTCTAGACCGATATTTCGATTCAAATCTCGATAGACTTAATAATCATTTGTTCTCAAAACCAGTTTCAAGCTTTATTTGCTGTTTTAGAATATGGTTCTTAGTATACGATACGAGTCCTACAGTTACTCAATAGTAACCTGTATTGAAAATGTCAGAATTATCATGTGCCGAACATAATCATAAAGTCGAATGAAGTCATAGCCTCGACTGGCTCGCTAGTTTTATGTTGTGTACTTAACACCGGATTATGTCCTACATACATAATGGATAGGGCTTGTGGCACATGGCAATACTTAAATCTATGTACTTACCTATTTCCAGTTTAAACGTGATCGCATACTATTAAAAATTTCCCGTTATTTTGATCCCAGCATTAGCTCTGGTCAGGAGCATAGTCACATACATAATATAAACATACATTATATAGCTTACCGATCATGCTCATGTAGTTGGCCTCGTTGATGAAGTTCTCGAGACCGTGGAACACTCCTCTACCGGTGGCGGACACTCTGCCGTGGATACCTCCCTGTTTCGAACAAAAACAAATGTCATTAAATATAGGTACGGAGTTGTCTATAGAAAACTGACTGAATGCCTATTTTCTGAAAGACGGGTACACAAAGGCGAACCTAACGGTGATTTGTATCTTTTGAAGTGCTGCACAAATGAATGCAAGATTACAAAAATACGACAATGAGGCTACATCAATTATCTTCTCGTAATAAAATGACACTGATTGAATTAGGGAGTTACGAAACTAAACTGCTTCTTCAGACTAACACGACTAGCGCCCGAAATTAATATTTTATCTCAATGCAAATTCTGATCCGTTTTCTTTGATGGCTGCTTCTGATTGAACACCTTTAAGACACATATATAGGCACATTCGGACGTTGTTTGGTTACAGAGAAAGGTCGGGATCAAGATTGCGACCAAGATATATTATTAATTTTCGGCGTAGGGCGGAAATCTGTTTTCATGTATTTTACATCGCGATATTGTGTTTTCCACGAGAACATAATCATCATCATCAGTCGGAAGCCATCCACTGTTGAACATAGGTCTAAAACACGAAACTAATATAGAGATTGTTGGGATACTTCCCAACAGGCACAAAACCCTTTTAGCAGGAACTTTTTAAGAAGTATTGAGGAACTTTACGCATTGTTCTCCATAGGTACTACAATTGCCCTCCAGAGGGGGATTCTCTAATGGGGCAATAGTGGAATAATCGCTCCTAAAAAGTTGCCTTTGAATCTAACCGTACTTTAATTTAAACTCATCATTATCATCATCAGCCTATAATGTTCCCACTCCTGGGACACAGGCCTCCTCTCTGTGAGAGGGAGTGGGCCATAATCCACCACGCGGGCCCAGTGCGGGTTGGTAGATGTACACACATACTCGTATCTTCGAATTTTTTGGTTCTAGGACATGCCGATTTCCTCACGATGTTTTCCTTCACCGTTTTGAGAACAGTGGTCATGAAAATAAATTACACAAAGTAATGCGCCTGGCGGGGTTCGAACCCACGACTCGTAAGTCAGGACCGATACCACTGGGCCACCACTGCTCCTCCTCCTAATTTAAACTAAAACAACATTTTATTCTGACTTCAAATCCTTACCTGGTTGATGGGCTTTCCAGTAACGCAAGCGTGTGCGTTGATATCCTGGTAGCCGATGGTCTTGGCGTAGGTGTCGGCGATCCACGACATCTCGCGTTCTCCGGTACCCATGTCAGGGGCGGGTACGTCCACGCCGGGCCCTGGGGGGAGAAAGTAAAGTTATATAAGGGATCTAATGGCTTACATGGTTTCAGGAATTCATTTGATATGAGAAAGGAAGAATTCATTAAATAATGCCTCCGTTTTTCCAAGATCCCACCAACAGATCCTGACCTGAAGAAATTTCCAAATCGGTCCAGGCGAGATCGAGAAATCGGGGAAAATACATAAAAAAGGTTTCAACCTTCGTCACCTTCCTTAGGTTTCCTCCTTTTTACTCAATCAGTTAAAAAGAAAATTTTCAACGGTAAAAAATTGTACCCTCCGGGGTAAAAAGTGTGGCAATGACCTTCCCCATGTCTCTATTCGATTTGATCCGTATTTTCAGGGCTATACTGGCAGCACTTTTATATAGGTTACCAGGTTTTATACAAGACACCGCACGTATCGCCATGAGTAAATAGCCTTAGTGATAACAAGTCATGCAAAGAAAACGTTTAATGAACTAAGAACCTTCTACGTATTACACGATTATGACTTACATTTTCAAATCTACGTATAATCAGTAATTAGATTGGATTTTTATTGTTCACTGGTTTTATCGACAGTTTATTTATCGGTCGCTATGAAAATGAAAGTGTGATCGAAGAAACAGATTATTTGCTTATTGGCTTTTCAATTCTCTTTACGATAACCGATAATACAATTATAGTAAACTAGTTATGCCCGCGGCTAGGCCCGTCTGGGGTTAGTTTACTGTCCCAAGGGGTGTACTATTGGGATAATCGAAGTTATAAACTATTTGCATACGCATCAAAATCAGTTTAGCGGTTTTTACGTTGAAAAGAAACAAACATCTATCCGCCTTTATAGCTTTGTATTTATAATTTCTAATCAGTAAGAATAGATGTGATCTGCAAACACTTAGAAGTATCTAGGTGAAAAACATATTATTTATTCATTTAATTTGGATTTGAAAGAAGGTCGCTGTGTAGATAAGTTTTCGGGGGCTGGGCTCAAATTTCGCCTATCGGCTTTTCTTCGAGGTTACGATGACTAGACCACTTTTTCTCCGTGTCAATACTCAAAATTGAATCACCCCAATCCACTTGCTTCTGGATTACTCGACAATGCCAATGTGGTAAGAAGACTGAAAAGAAACCACATTCTCTGAATTGAGTGCAAGGCATTGGCCTGCAGCTCATTGAAAAACCCTCCATTCAATCAGCAAAGCTGATAAAAGTCTAGCGACTGATTTCAGTTGAAAAGAAAAGGAAAAAAACTTTTTTTAAAAAAGTACCGACTTCAAAACAAAAAAAATACAAAAAAGTTTAAAATAACTTTTCTTTCGGAAGTCGGTGGCAATAGTCAATGACACAACAAAACAAAGCCACCGACTTCCGAAAGAAAAGTTATTTTAAACTTTTTTGTATTTTTTATTTTTTTTTTTCATTTTTTGTTTTGAAGTCGGTACTTTTTTTAAAAAAAGTTTTTATTTACCCTTTTTAGTTTATTTATTACATATTCAACCCAAATTCTTGTAAAATACAAAATTTTCTTACATATTATGCACTAATCTTGTAATCCGTCACAACATAAAAAAATCCATATCTCTAAAACTACTGAACCGATTTTGATGAAACTTGCAGTGTACCCTAAGTTGAACAATACCTAGTACAACAAAAAAAAAAGAATTACTTAAATCGAACTTATAGTTCCGGAGATATGCGTGCACAAACATAAAAACATACATACGTACATACACTTATGAAATTTGGCACATTTGTTCAGACGCTGATATAGACTAACATATATGAAAACTGGGCAGTTCTGATAATATTACATACATACGGGTCGAATTGATAACCTCCTTTTTTTTGAAGTCGGTAAAAAAATACTCTCAATGATTCATAATACAGAATCAATTTAGTTTCGACTTTCCCAAATTAACGGCAATGGTAGTGGCTCCGGAAGATCCAATAAGGTGTGTAGGTAGAATGACATAAAGTGCAGGACAGGAGGTTAGCCATCGCACCATGTTGTACGTACAGTGAGCAACATGGCTTTACGGCCGATTTAGGGTCTACCAGGTACAGCAACTTGCTTGCAATATCACGAGAAAGGCTAAGCAAGCCTTGAATGAAACGAATGATGGTGGTCCAGGGTGCTTAGCTAGTATCGGTCGGACGAAATATGAGTCACCGATTCGAGAAGAAACAGGTGTGTAGTGGAGGGAACCCGGATTTTGACAGTTTTATTTTAGTACCGTGATGTAGGCGAGCACATGTTGCCAACATTCGGGATCATAGACTCCGTCCTGCTTTTGCCGTTAGCTGTGGTGGCATCATGTCTGTTTGATGGAGGTGGTCAGTGTTCCACGGTTCTAGCCTGACCATTTTTGAATCTATGCATTTCTCGTTTTCTATTTGATTTTTTCTTACTTAGACCTTTTTACACCCCTTTTTAAGTAGTCGGGTTTTAGTGTTTTAGAGAAAACTATTACTACAGTCCGGAGTTGAGGATTGAGCCCAGGAACATCCTACGGGAACGTATTAACGGGAAAAATGGTATCCTGTGTTATTCTATATTATATATAGGTAACCTATTCTGAGCCAAAATCAGGATCCGTGCAGTGGTTCTGACGTGTTTGATTGACAACCATCGAAACTTTCGTATTTTATTAAGGAAGTATGAATGTTTTTCAAAGCGGATCTAAAATCACTATACCTACCTATTTCACTTAGAACAAATTGCAGCTGGTCGTTTTATCACGCGACAGTAATTTCCTGCGTTGGGTTATCGACCTAGGTAAGTGGACAGTTGACAGTCGATGAACTGAACTGAACAAGGTCAAAACAAGACGTTGCGATTTACATAAAACATTATTAGCATAAACAATAAGTAAATAACTATGTAACTTCTAACAACAAAATAAACATGTTGATGGGAAAACCGAGTATTATTTTTACCCCTGTCTTGTATACTAATTTATTAATATCACGCTTATAATCCCCGAAAGGTTAAGCAAAGGTATACCTAACAGTATACCCACACAAGTCGTCAGTCAGTCATACCTAAGTACATTATCATCAGCTTGCATTCGTCCAATGGTGGACATAAGCCTCTCGCAATGTATGCCGCTGAATCCGGTCTTGAGTTTTCCTCATCCAATCTGCCGGCTTCCTTACACAAGTTGTCGCCCCACCTGGCCGCCGAGCAACCTAGGGTCAGCGCACACCAAGAGCAGAGCAGAGCAGAGCATTTTTCTGATTATTATTATTGAAAAAAATATCTTATGATTATTATCATACTTCGCAAAATTGAATACACGTCCAAATTTGATGCTCGACCAAATCGTGTATTCAATTTTGCGAAGTATGATAATATAATAATCATAAGATATTTTTTTCAATAATCTCAGAAAATGCTCTGCTCTGTTCTTGGTGTGCGCTGACCCCTACACTACGCTTGTTTAGTCGAGGTCTCCATTCAAGGACACCTCTACCCCAAAGGTTATCGGTCCTGCGAGAGATGTGGCCAGCCAGCAAGTATGTCTGTGACTTTGGTGCCAATTTATTTATACTAACTACTAGCTTTTCCCAGCGGCTTCGCTCGCCCCCCGCCCCCCTTAATGCCGATGTCACTCAGGACCAAAGCAGCTTTCAACCGGTGAAAGATTTCTTTTAAATCGGTCCGGTAGTTTTGAGCCATTACAAACAAACAAACAAAGTTTTCCTCTTTATAATATTAGTAAGTATAGTATAGACTAGTCAACTCGGCGTGGATCGTCTGGCGGGTAGGACCGTACAATAAGCAATACAACAAAGTCTGAATAACACAGCAATGACAACCCGAACTACAAAAACTTAAGTTTTAACATTTTAAATTAACTATAGTTTGATTAATAATTCGAGTCAGTAAAATGACAAGTGCAACTGTCACTGATACATACAAAATGAAACAAACCTGAACATTGGAAATGTCATTTTACTGACTCGAATTAATAATCGTATTTTATATTAATTGCTGTGGTTATTCAGACTTCGGTGTATTGCTTATTGTACGGTCCTACCCGCCAGACGGTCTTCGCCGAGTTGACTATAATAATAATACTTTATTGCCATCAACCCGCAATCCATTCTTTGTTACTGCTACTGAGAAGTTTGTAATGGAAAACCCATATAACTGACAAATTCCTAATGGAGAAAACCAGTAACACTGTCCGACCTGGGAATCGAAACAAAGAGCTCTTGCTCGGCAGTCAGTAGTATTACTAAGTACCTATATCAGTAGGCTAGCTATGCCTTTCTGAGATTGAATATTCATTTGGTAATAATAAAGCTAGGTATAGGTAATGGGTGCTATCATATTACAAGATAACGTAAGCGACACGACATTGGCATAATCGTCCTCTATCGCTCCTTTTCCATAGAAATGTACAAAACTACCAATCCCAACGATATCGTATGGTTACCGCGTCTAATGTGCAAGCGCTCAATGTTTGTGTGAGATTGAAGTTTGTTTCAGTCTCAAGGTAGAAAATAATTCTGATGTACTCGACCTACATATAATACGGGCTGTGCCTTTATCGTGACATTGTCAGTCAAACGTTATCATTTCAATTAACTTTTCAGGAGCTGTGTCAACTTGTTTACTATCTACTTAGGTACAGCTGCTAATTGATGACGCATCTTTTAAACACCATGTTGTAGTTCCAAGAACCTTTAACTTGAAAAAACTGATGCTTATATTCACGATTCTACAGTTCTGTGGTCGAAGAGTTTTAAGAGAGAAAAATATAACTAACCGCCTACAAAACCACCACAAATAAGTGTAAAATAACTGATCTTTTTGAAGTGGCTTTGATTTTTTGTTTCTTATATTATGCTTTAATTACACCAGTTAAGCAAGACTTTCAGCTGATAATTATGTAGATCCTATGCATTTAAAACTACAGGATCACAAAGTTGTTTACGTGACAGAGGTGTGTTTTTAATGGCCATTTCTTTCCCATTGCTGGGCAAAGGCCTCATTATATTTTGTTTGACACCTTGAACCAGCCATTATAGTATTGGTTTACAGCTGCAAAATCGTTTCATGGATTTCTTTATGAAAAAAAAAAAACAAAATTGTGCGCCGAAAAACCCTTGAAGTACAAAATTTGGATGCTAACATACCAATGAAGCCCTTCTTGGCGAGCTCGAGGGTGAAACGACGGGTGATCTTCTCCAGTTCATGCTCTGAGTATTCCTTGGGGTTGATCTTGATACCGGCCTTGGCGCCGCCGAATGGCACATCGACGCACGCGCACTTGAATGTCATCAAGGCGGAAAGAGCCTTGACTTCGTCTCTGGACACATCGGTTGAGAATCTGATACCTGGGGAAGCGAAAAAAGACGTTAATTAGATATTATTTTGGTACGATTTAGTTAATAGCGTTACAATAGCTATTTGCTTGAGGCCTATGTTCAGCAGTGGACGACTTACGGCTGATTCGAAGAGTTATTAGCAATGACGGTTCTTAGCTAAGTTATTTTATAAGTGAGTAGCCCTCGCATAAGATGGATGTTTGCTTATTTACTGATGTACGATAAGTTGTCAACATAATGAGATTTGTCAATAGGTAATACTTATATTGCACCTTCTAGTAAAAACATCTAAAAATAGTGAAAACCGCATCAAAAATACAATTGTATATAACATAGAGAGACGGACAAGAAAACCGTTGTTATAATCTAGATTTAAATACACAATTAGAATAATAGTAGTCGGTTAATAAGCGAAGCAAACTGAAAATAACCGATTCAAGCAAACTGCTTATGTAGTTGTACAAGTATTACCATAAACGTGTTTGTTAACAACACCGAGTTAATTGTTGTTAATGGTTCATTAAAAACGTAGCACTTTTAATAAATTGGAGGAAGTGGCAGTACAACTTGCTATCTTTATTAACCCGCCAAAATATGTCGTACGGAGCGATTACAATACATACGCCAGCACAATGACATCAATCAACCTATCTCAATTTCTCAAATTTTCCCAATCGAATTAGAACTTTCGTCGTTTGTGACAAAATTGAAAATCTATCAAAGGATTAAATTGATAAATCGGGTTAGCAGTATGTGCTGGCGACTAGCTGTACCTAGGTACCCCGTTGTACATTTTTCCAGTGAACGAAGTCGTTCACTGGATTTTTCGGATGTAATCCGAATGTTTCGGAAACTTCACTAAAGTGGAGCGTTTACGGAAAGGGGAATACCATAGATCATACCTATAATAAACAGACCACAGTTTAACTACAATTTTGTCTCTTTTCCTCCCTGAAATCCAAATAATACCGGTCAGGTCATTGTAGAACTTATAAATAAATAGGATGACACAACGGCCCTATTAATAGTTCTTCATTGTAATCTGTAATAGTTGTAAAGAGAGCTTTGAAGATATAACTACCTATATCTACTATTTATATTTTGAAACATTTTTTACACGCCCTTTCTTCACGAAGAATTGGACAGCAGTGGTGACAAGACAAAAGTTAAATACATAGTGGTATCTTTTGCTAGACACTTACGTCCCATGCAAGCAAGTTATAAAGGCGGAGCCTTTATTTTTGGGTGGAAAAATTATTAAATGAGTCCTCCCGCTCTGGTGGTGGTGCGTTAGGGACTGTCACACTTGACTGACTTAAAAACCACCGTTTTCCATTCTCCAGTTGTCCTGACATAACCTCCTTTCCTTTTGCGATCTTTTGTGATAAATACAGTAGGTAACTATGTAGTTGCTTTATTTATATTTATCTACCGACTTGTTTTCTCTATTCTGAAGTGGTTAGAATGTACTTATATAAAGTTGTCTATCGGAGTTATCTACGACGTAACTTATCGTTGTTTACGACTGTTTTTGACTGATGAATCGATATATAGATTTATAGCTAAGCTAATAATACTAAGCAAATTACGAAAGTCACTGCTCAATTTTCTGTTATAGATTATCTTCTACTTTATAAAAACTGGGGATGCATCAATACGCCTTTTCGCCGATACGATACCGATACCGATATTCTTATAAAAATATCGGCGATACCGATACCGATATCGATACGCGTATTGTGAATTAAAATATAATAAATAAATCACAAGTCAGATTATTTTTATTATTTATTAATATTAAAAGTAGTGTCATAGGTACCTAATTGATTAGATAATTATACATTTTAGTTATCAAAATTAATAAAATTTTTGTTAAAAAAATAAAGTATGTAATCTTAAATTTTTCGGAGAATGGAGATTTCGCAAGTCTGTTTCACAAAGGTTTCCCCGGGCATAGTTCTTGCTTCGTTTGCAACAAAATAGATGAGACAACACGCTCTTTAACACTACATTTTTAAATTAAAAAGTATCGTTGAATCGGTTATAAAATATCGTCGATACCGATATATCGGCTGACCCGAAATATCGCCGATATATCGGTATCGGTAACGGTATCGGATGCATCGCTAATAAAAACCTTTCCTACATCAACTGTCTAGTCTTTTCCTTCCAGTCGAATCGGATTCATCTGAATATTAGTATGAATTTTACATGGAGTGACAGTCTATCTGACCTTCACAACCCAGTAACTGGGTAGTAAAACACTCCTGGGTAAGACTGGCACACAACTTACAATATACAATTATGGCCGGTATCAAAAGTAGATATCAAACCGAGGATTAAGGGACTTAGAAAAAAAATCCCATAGACAGTAAAGGTCTTTATCGAAGTCCGTAATTTTTGGAGGGGAACTCCCATTAAGAACACGGGTTTTGTGTGGTCATAAACAATTTTGCAGAATTCAAACGAAGGGTTAAAGTATGTTACAAAATCCAAATCAATATCAATTCATCGTGACTCATAAAATGTCATCTGATGTAAGATTTACGAGTTTATCTTTTTGTGTTTATCTTGCAGTAAAATCAATTTTCATGAATGTTTATTCAACTGTAAAAGAGGTTATCCGTAGCAAGTATTAAAAGATAAGAGTAATCTCCGCATTTATATGTATGATGAAATGTTATTGTTTTTTTTGTTTACTTAGTAATACTACCATTGGTGACACCTCACCAGGTTATTTGGAAACCTTCTCAAAAGCAATTCCTAATATTAACAACGAAGAATAATAATATTACCTATACATAAAAAGTAAAAACCACCATTATACTTAAAAAAAACCTAAACAAAAACTTGTAATTATTTAAATAATTATTATCTACAAGTAAGTAGGTACTAGAAAAATTTAGAAGTAGGCGCGGCATATTTTTGTTTGATAAAAATAACTCCGAACCAATGACAGAAATAAAATGGGCGTTGTTCGAAACACATTTTTATTTTTCAGTATTCTCGTTGTGTAGTACTAAAAACGAACATTTCTATGAAATTAATTACCTACTTATCACAATCTATTTGTAATGTAATAAATCCGTGTCTAGTAGTGCTAGTCTGATACATAAGTTTTAGATTAGGTGCACGTTATCAGTTTAATTAAAACTAATTGGTTTTGTCGTATGTATACTTGGAATATATTCAGGAAGGTAGGTACTGTTTATCAATAAAGATTATCGCGTAGATAGGATCTATTTAATTATGAAGACTAGAAGGGGCAATAACCAATAATAACTCTGATATTTTAGTAGAAAATCGACGTCACTTGCGAAGATGTTTAAGAAAATTTTTGGAAAAGTTTCAATTGCTTAAGCCTGTAATTTTTTTTCCTAGTTCTCGGTGCCATTTCTACAGTTCAATAGTCGCGTGCTAAATAAATGTCATTCACTGGCACTGAATATAGAATCTATCGGAATCATAATGACTTCAGTTTCATTGAGCCGTAAGTAGGTATTGATTGAAAATTGTTTGTTGATCAAAGATTGTATGCATCAAGTTATAGCACTAATGTGAAACTGTTTACCTTCGTCACACGTCTAAAAGTTACAATTACTATTACTAAGGCGTTGGCTATCGTATTCTCATGATTAAATGTCAACGATAGATGTTAATCTGGGTAGTCGTCAACATTACATCACGCGTTATACATTCAGCTTGGACTTTCCAGAATCCGTCTCTAATTCTTTTGGTAAACAAGAGTTGCATACCTAACAGTCATTATAGAAGGCACGACATGGGCAAATTATTACCACTTAAAATGAGTAAATAGTAAATACTTAGCAAAACGTGAGTCTTTAATAAAATTGTTGCCAAGGCGTGTGTGCTCTCCTAATTATCTCCAATAGGTTAATAATATACGCCCCTGCATATGGCCAGGTGTCGTCTGTGTAATGAAAACAAGTCTGATTTAATTTTAGCTGTTGCGTAACAGAAAATGACGCGAAAATCTGCGTCACGACCACGCCTCCCGTTGCCAACCTGCTGAGAACCTCTGAAATTTTTATCTTGTTATGTTAAGTGTCTAATCTCACTACCTACACTAAAGGCTGTGGCAAGAGTCACGTAACGCGTGATGTATCACTTTCTTAATCGACTTCGGTGATTTTAGCAGAACGATAAAGCTGTTGCTAGCCTACAGTTGGGAGGTGTGTTTGAAGAAATGAAACACACCTCCAACGAATGCTAATCTTTCCGACCCCCTGTGTGGTCGCCTTATCTCGTCTGTCTTTATTTGTTGGTAAGGGTGTTCCATAACATTTAATTCCTCAATAGTAGCAACAAATGGCGTTTCAGCTACAGGTGATAAAAATTGAATTACGTCTGTGTTCAATACCATGAAAGTAACCATAAAAGCTAATTCGCTGGAGGCACCTCTCATATCAACGTAGATGTTTCAGATACGGAGTTTCTAATTCCGAAATTACTGATAAAATGATTAAATCCAACTAGTAAACACGTCAAGGAAAATTCATGGTTTCTTTCTTTAGAATTTTCGAATATAATGTCTGACAATAGACTGTGGTCCAATTCAACTACCAATAGCTTCAATGGATTCATTTGTGTTTCGATTTTCACATTTCTGTCGACTGTTCGTGTCTAAGCACTTGACCTTCTCAGAAAGCGATTTTTTTCAGGGTTAGAACCTATTATTGGATATACCTAAGGTAAACTGAAGAATTTTTTGCGAACTTTTTGGTCTGCTAGGATGCCAGGGAATATCGGCAAGAAAAAGATACGCACGTTTAGGAAAGGGCCTGACCGAAACTGGGCCGTAGATTCTTGAAGAAGTTTTGTCTGGGACGCCATCTTAGCTAGGGCATAGGCGGTGGGATCTAAATAAGCGGATTGACTGTCAGTCTAGCACTTTATAAGTATTGTAAAGCTAGATCAGCCTCGCAAGACGATCTCTGGCCACCGTAGGCGCGGGCATGCGGGCGGCGAGTAAAGGGCAACTCGCTGCCCGACCATGGACCATGCCCGGGTCGACGGCGCGTTGTGTTCCACGCGCGCCTCAAAGAGCGTCAGCATAATGACGGGGCCCCCTCTCTAGAGGGCCAAAGCCTGCCGGGGTCGCGGGACTTATCTCATTACCGTGACCCCGGAACATAAAGGGCTATTGAAGGACACCGTGGATTTTAGTCAGTACAAGTCTGACAGTCCCTCCCGCCCTGCCCGGGGTGGGAGGGCTCATTTGATGATTTTACAAAGATAAAAAAAAAGCTAGATCAGCCTCAGGCCATTCAATATTCTATTTATGGATGAAGATCGATTAAAGATCAAAAGACGGCATTTTAGTCACGAGCCATTAGTGAATTAATTGCAGTACGAGTACATAGACAAAGCAAGAGGTCAGGTAACAATGGTTTAATCATTTGCGAAGTCCGTAAAATTGTAATGCATGGCATCATGAGTGCACGTGGACGCATTAAGCTGCATTTAACGAACGATGAAACAATGAAAATAGCCTATAAATTAACCGTTGTACAAGCATCAACTATTCTACAAAAAATATACACCAATTATGTAAACACATCTGAACTACAGAAAAACATTCATCAATATCATATAGGATAGAAAGATGGAAAGAGCCATGTTAGGAGTTGATTAGGTAGGTAATGAAGGCCTCATTTGGTCAACAATATTGAGCTCAATGGAAGGTATTATCAAGATCGGTTTTGCTCATGCGTCATCGTACACAAAAACAGTTGGGCTGTTCACAATCTCCGGCAGCACCATTGTCTGGTGCGGAAGGAAGGTTCTAGAATGTGGTACAATGACCTGACGAAGCCGAGACGTGACGGCAGTGTAGAAAAACTGATTGAAGTGGGCGAAGCGCCGAGAAGAATGTAGTAGGGGCAGGTGGGGCGAAGGGGCCTGTGTAGATCTACACTTGGGATTTAGACAACACAGAAGATTCGAAATAGGTAACAGACTAGATAAGTCTTACATGCACCATTGCACATGCAGATCTGATTTGAGCTTTGGAATGGGCATCACAATATGGGACTGTAGCATCATAATTAGAATTCAGAACTACCTGTATCTGGCCTACTTTAATTCAATGTTTAGATTTTGGTTGACAAGACGTGAGAAATAAGTTCGCAATGCTTATGTTTTTGTCCCATGCGTAACAATAAACACTTATTGTCTTTTTTGTTTCCTGTTATAGATCTATGTACTTACTTGAAAACATAATAACATCACACTATTATGAGTTCAGATAGAGGCTTACCTAAATATAGTAAACCCAGATTACAACAGTTTAAATCCGATGTTCAGGTGACAAACGTTTAGCCACTAACTAGGAACAAGTTCAGGGGGTTCTATACCTATCTATTAAATTGAACAATAAAGTAGAATATTCAATTTTAGATAAAATGGCCTTTTTAGATTGCCGGTCTCCCAAATACTACCTGATCCTTCGTTAGAAAATAAGAATCAAGCAGTGCGACCAAAAGGAGGGGCGTATATCATGCGATGTTGATACAGTGGCACTTTTTGCAATGTCGTAAACATCTGGAAGTTTAGTTCCTGTTGTGAACAAAAGAGGACCCTTGAAAACAGGTTATGAACGGTTACAAGTTTTTACAAAGAACAGCTGTGTTTTTGTCGGGACGAATTGAAAGAGAGAGGGTGCTATAGCGTTTTTTTTAATGAAAATGCAGTAATGCAGTTATTATGTAACGTGCCAACTGCAGCAGAATAAAGATCTTTTTTGTTCTACTAATGTCTCTGTAATGCTATTTTATGTGTTTATGAAATAGTAATTTGTTTGTGTAGTAGTCGAATTAACTGCCAAAAAGGTCATAATTTAGTTACGAATGTTTGGCCCCCTAAGTGGGCAGTTAACTGGACTATTCGCGTCGTTTTAACAGTGAATCGCTCAAATGGTCGGAAGGTCAACTTTACTCTGATAGGTAAATGAAATGTAATTTAATTTTTTTTTTTTTTTAATTTTGTCCGGTATTTTTTCGTACTAAATGCTTATCTCAGGGCACAAAATATGGCACTTAATTATGACCTGGCGTTGAGGTTATTTTCTCATTAAAAATTCATACAATTTTCTTTTATTTCTTTGTTATAATACAATGTATTACGTAACGCAAATAGCTTGCATAATATAAATATTCAATCATCGCTTCTTCAGGCGTAACCCCAGTGTAATTTATTATTGTTAGTGCAAGTGCAGCTATCAAGTTTAACAACAAATAAATGGAGTTCCGCCCTCTTTAGACATCAAAACGAATGTCCGAAGTGGATAACAAAGGCAATATTTGATACAGTTTCCACAATTTTATCTACAGCTGCTTTTTACAATGATTTTGGTGTGATTATTCAATATCAATGTCATAAAAATTACCTGTTTTATCACAAATCTCATGCCCCTTGTCGTAGGGTGCTCATTCATCGCTAGCTCAAAAGTAATAATAGGAAAGGAACGAACTTATTTTTAGGTTAAAAGCAGCTCGATGGGTTAAATCAAATCGCACAATCAAGGTGAATGGCATAATTCAGATAGGTTAAATCAACATGTGACCAGCAAATCAGGTTTTAGACTTATTTCCTAAATCTATAGGTACGTTTTTTTGGCTACTCCTAGACTAAAATCAACAAACTAAAATGGCTACTACTAACTATTTTTTCTTATTTTTGCGAGTTGTTAGGGTTTATTTTAAGCATGGAAATCACAAATTCTACGTCTACATATTTTAGCTAATATAACATTACGTATAGCAACATCACGTGTCTCCGGGGCTAAAAATAAAACTTCCTATTAACAATAAGTATTACGTGGATGATGTAAGCAAAGCTAAATGAAAATCGAATAAATATGGCACCTACCTCCTTTGGTTGGAGTCCTGTGTGAGGAATGTTGCGCTCTGTAGCCGCGGATCATTTCGTAATCGCCAGAATCGCGCCTTAGTGGAAATTGGATTTCAATGATGTGGTCACATGGCTGCATCAGTTTCAGGATGCCGGCAACCTTCTTTTTCTTGTCTTCGATGGAAGTTCTTGACTTCATGTCTTCTACCAGTTTGTCTTCGATCACCTGGCAAGCTCTGTGGAAGAAGTATTCCACCATGTCGAAGAATCTTGGGCTTGCGTGATTCGGGATGTCCTTAAGCCTGTCGGGAATTTCATGGCTTGCGTATGTACGGCAGCATACGTTTACACCAGCAGGCGTAAGTTTGAGCATGGTATTGACTCCCTCATTCTGGAGGCTATTTTTCAATGGTGGAACCACCGACTTGGCGATGTTCTTGAGGTGCAGCATGGTGGCTGTTTTAATTAAGTACGTTAGTCGGGTTAATAATCGGGCCGCCCTACTCTACACTAATGTATAATACACAATTCTATGTAGTGCTATAATAGACTGTAGAGACGACCCGCCCCGACCGAATCCGACTCACTGAGTAAAGCGGCGTATGGCAAAAAATAAAAAGGCCCCAAGTCGTGATGCGGATGTTTGGTCTCGCTCCCACTCGGGCACACGATAAGAATAGCGATATCACTGTGCTGCGAAGTTGGTCACACTCACGACGCAAAATCGAATCATTTGCCGGAGCGGTGGTGTGAATTGACTAAAAATATTTGTGTTTGTTAGTTGACGACGACGCTCTGTAAGGTTACCATTCAGTGATTGCGTACATTATTACTAATAAAATTACTATTGAATGGTTTACTACATTTACTGTAGTCTCGGATTTCATCTATAAACAAAAGATGATGCTATGATTAATCTTTGAGGTTGTGATTAGCTGAAGGATAGTAAATTGATATAGTTATTTTATAGTTTTTTTTTTTATTAAATTAGGTTTTTTATTTTTTATATATTTGGTTATATTATGTTTTTGAAACGCGTATGTAAGGCTTACCTCGAGATGACAAATCTGTGATTAATATAAGTGATTTTAGCTTAGGACAGACGCCAGCAGTACATCAACTTACCTAAAGTTATCAAAATTGTCAACCTTACAAGATTTTCAACCTTACCACAATAGTGGAAGATGGACTTGCTGGCGTCTGTACATACAATATAATAATAAGGATATTTGATTTCCAAATGTTGTGATTCATTTTATACTGAAGATTTTGATACCCTGTACTGGAGTATCTCAATAATATACATAATTATTATTGCACCGCTTTAGTTCGCTGGTGCAGAACTTGATAATAATATGCTTATTGTCTATGATTCTTTACCTACCGAAAACTATAGTCTCGTCGAGGTCTCGTCACTCGACTAAAGAGTGAAACTGAGTTGAACAACTTCACGTTACTGACAACGAAGGAATAGAAGCATCTGTCTACATGAGCTGTCAAATTGCAGTTTTGATTATGGTTTTCGTTACGACCCTAATTCACCAGTCAATGTTTAACGCAATCGAAGGACAGTGTTCACTTAATAAAAATTAACTTTAATAATAACACACGCAAATAAAAAATTTATGGTTGATGGTCGTTTGATATTGATTCAATTTGTATTTCGTAATTTTGCCATCCGCAGATTGTATGTGTAGATAGAACAAAACATGACATTTATTTCTTGTATTCTGTAAATATAACTTTGTGCATCCCCTCCTCTCTTTTGCACGTGACGAGGGAGTATGTAAACTAATAAAATACGCAAAATAATTACGATTGGAGCCAAATTTAGATACTGAAATGCTTACTTGAATGATTTGCATTTTCAACGTTGACGCAGTCTGATACTAGAAATTAAATCTGTTGATCGTATATTTTGTTTTAAAAGTGAAGACACGAGTAAGCTTTTCTCAATTTTTTTTCAAAGTTCTCATAGATAAAAATAACACCCTTTTTGGGCAGTTGTGTATAAAGAGTTAACATCTATTTTAGTAGCAATTTTCCTAATATTCTTTTATTTTTTTAGCTCACGACAATGATGGTTTCTACAGATGAAGAAGCTCCAAATCTAATTGATGTTCTACCAGATGAGTTGTTGATCAATATTTTCAAATACCTGCCATTGGAGACCATACTTGAGTGTGATAATGTATGCAGTCGGTGGAAGAAACTGGCCCGCGATCCAACGCTTTGGAGGGGCATCGTTTTCATCTACTCTGGGAAACCAGGACAGAGCGAAGTAAGCGACAGAAACCTGGAAATCATAGGAACTCACAGTGAATGTATTCGTTGTCTTAAAATACAGTACGTTTACAGTTACCCTGTGATCAAATCAATTATAGAGCAATGCTCTAATATCATCTCACTTGAACTTGTAATGTGTCGCATATCCAAAGAGTTCGAACAGGATATCACTAGGTGGCCGAATTTAAGGAAAATTAACTTAAAGAATTCCCTGATTCTGATGAATAACGTCGATATTTTGGTACCTTACGATAATTTTAAATACTTGAATTATTTGGCTTTGTCTGATTTCGGTCTCCCAGCGGCTACACGCGACAGCTTACTCCGATGTAATAATTTAAGTCAAATATTCATAGAAAAGGTCAAGAACCTTGACATAGAATATGTAAAAAATTTGATCAATTCTAAAATGAAAATTCTTAGCTCTCTACACATATATGGGGGCAATGCCATCGATGACGAATGCATGCTGATGTTGTCACATTGTCATTTACTAAAAGATCTCGCTATAATACGTTGTGAGAATCTCACTGATGCAGGATTCGTCAGACTAGCAGATTTAAAACAATTACAACATTTACAAATTTGGAATAACACGATCTTTACTGAAACTAATTTGCATAGAACTTTGTCAAGTCCGAATTTGGTTAAACTGGAAAGCTTAAGTTTATCAAGAATAGGAAATATTTCACCTGTGATAGTAGATGTGATCTCTGAATATTATAAAAATCTAAAATTTCTCGCCGTTTATCAGTGCCCTAAAATCATTAACACTGATTACGAAAAGCAACTAAAGTCAAAATTCAGAAACATTGATGTAGTTTTGTATTAAACTTCTAAATTCTAGTCCCGAAACGAAGACTTAAACATTTGATGCTTCCTTAAAAGGCATCCCGAATTTTATTACGCTACAGTGTTAAAACTTTCACTATTCTAGTTTTGCAATGATTGTAGTCTAATAACGTAAGAGTACGAAATATTGAATGTCTGGCACTGCGAATTTACCTATTCACGCGATTTTTTCACGTTGCGTACTTTCTTAAATTAATCTGAACGCAATTTTTTATTTGCACGGCGTGTTGTTTCATACAATCCCACATGTCACAGAGTTTTGAGGACAAAACGCGTATAACATTCGCAGTGCGTTCATCGCCTAAAACCAGTCGGTAGACCGATACCTTTGTCACAACCTGTCAAATATTGCCGTAATGTGAAAGTTCGTTTTCGGCTGGAGTTATTTCAGATTTAGTTCTATTTCGAGTCAGCGTTACATATTTTGGGGTGTAGCATCTAAATGATTACGTTTGTTCCCACTAGTTCTACTGACCAGTTCTACGGTAGAACCAATGGGTTTTTTTTTTCTCACTTGTTCTACGATATTAGGTAGAACAAAATAGTAGAACTATTGGGATTTTCTATTCCCACTTGTCACACTCACACAGAAAACGTACTTCTGGGTGGTTTAAAAAAAATAACCTTCTAATAACCTAACCTGTCCGATTCGAGGTGCCCCCCAGTCGTTTACACGACATTTTTTTTTCTCAGTGTCCTGTAGTACTAGAACTCGTTCTACTGTTCAGTAGAACAAGTGGGAATAGAGAATCCAATAGTTCTACTATTTTGTTCTACCTGATATCGTAGAACTAGTGAGAAAAAAATTCCCATTAGTTCTATCGTAGAACTGTTCAGTAGAACTAGTGGGAACAACCAATTATTACAGCTTACACAATTAAAAAATATATAAAATCCACATAAGTATATTTCACTGTATAAATAATGGCATATTTACGGGTCAAATAATTACATATTTTCATTAATTCTAAAAGAAAAAATAAGAAACACTTATTAAATAAAATACCTACTAGTCTTTTGTTAAGAGAATCGATTCCACTAAATGGAACTCATGCTTTATTCGACAAATAAAAAAATACAAGAAAGTGACCGTAATGTGCTCATATACAGATATTTTTCTACTTCTTATTAAATCATTATTACAATTATTCATACTGCCGCTAATACCTATGGAATTGAATTGTTTCTCTTAAAAAAGTATTTTACTACAAGATTTGTGATGATATCATAACAATACATTATGAGAAAAGAAAATTTTTGTTTTTTTTTTTTAATCCTTTACTATGATGTTTAGGATTCGGCATCCCACAATTTTTATGCTTTACTCTGTAAAGAGTGCGCGACAAAAAAGCACACATGTTTCTAAAACATTGTTAAAATACGTACCTTAACACATTTACATAAAATTCATACATATCATCAAGTCACTCATCTCGCGTCTTAAAAAAACACTACATCACAATTTATGTTTTATTTCAAACATATCACAGCATCCCGAATCATTTGGTACTTTTCTGACATTCCGTTTATTAAAGACTACAAGAATTCTGGTAAAAGTTCTAATGACACATTCAAATGTGGTACTTTCACATTTGTGTTTTAGATGTACAATATGATTATAGTGCCGATTATTTTACGTTTAATACACTAACTTATCAACTACAAATTTTCGATAAGCTCAAAATTTGTTTGTTCTAGGTATATTACATGATTTTTCCTTTGTACACTGTCTATTTTTTGGTTTCAAGCAGGAACACGTAATAATTAAGTCCAGTTAGGTAAATGTGTGACAGTGCTAACGAGTTTTTTTTTTGACAAATCGTTAAGTATTTCGGAATTATTAAGCAAGTTATTCATAAAAAGTTTACAAAATGTTACAAAAGAAAATGTTATTAAAATAGTAAATTATTTAAATTGTATTTGGCTACGAGGTAGTATTACAATTACGAGGGCTGCACTAAAAGTATCGGGAATGGAATATTTCCACTGTTCCTGTCATATTAAAATCTTTTTAATTGAAAGCTCCTTGGTTTAAACATCGAATACCATTTATTTATTTAAAAAAAGATTCTCGGTCTTGTCACAAGGTTTTGTCAAACTTGTTTAGTCGTTGAGAAAATGGAATTAACTCGAGAAAATACCGACCGAATTGACATCTCCTTTTTTTGAAGTCGGTTAAAAAATCAAGAGCGATGATTTATTATGACTTTCGAAGTGGTTACACACAAAAACAGTGTGTTGACCGGATGATTTCCGCATTTGGTGATGAAGCCCCATCCAAAACCACAATTTATCGCTGGTTTGCTGAATTTCAACATGGACGTGTCCAGCTCAGTGATGATCCCCGTCAAGGTCGTCCAAAAACTGCAGTCACCCCAGAAAACGATGCTGTGCGTAAGTTGATTGAGGAAGATCGATATGTGACATACCGCGAAATTCAGGCAACTTTAGACATTGGCATGAGTCAAATACAAATAATCTTGCATGAACAATTAGGTGTAAAAAAGTTGTTTTCCCGATGGATACCGCATTTGCTCTGTGAAGAGCAAAAGTCAGAACTGTCGAAAGATACCACGCAGGATCCTCAAATGCTGTATACAACATCGTATCAGGTGACGAATCCTGGATATACGTGTACGAACCGGAAACAAAAATCCAGTCACGAGTTTGGGTGTTCGAAAATGAGTTAAAGACAACAAAAATTGTTCGTTCACGGAGTGTTGCAAAAAAAATGGTGGCCACGTTTGTCTCCAAAACCGGCCATGTTACGACTATTTTTCTTGAGGGATAAAGAACGGTTAATGCAGTACCCTTAGCACGAGTTTTCACTCTTTTACTTTACAGCGTCTTTTCAGTATTTACAGCGTTTCGTGTATGAAAAAATGGAACAGCGCCTCTAATGTGCGCAGAAGGAACAAATTTTTCCTTGAAAATTGTCAATTTGAAATTGTCAAAGTTCCAGTTTACTTTACGTCTCAAATACTGAAAACTCGTGCTAAGGGTACAGAATGGTATGCTAGCATTTGTTTGCCACAGGTCGTTTCTGAACTCCGTAAAGAGAACTGCAACCGCCGCATCATCCTCCATCACGACAATGCGAATTCTCACACCGCGCACAGAACAAAAGAGTTTTTAGAGCAAGAAAACATAGAATTATTAGACCATCCGCCGTACAGCCCTGACCTAAGCCCTAATGATTTCTATACTTTCCCTAAAATAAAGAATAGATTTTCGTCACCTGAAGAAGCTACACAACGGCCATTTTGCAGACCCCAACTTCCGAATGGAATGGTTGCTGTAATGATTGGTTCCATCATAATTACAGAAAAATGTGTCAAATTTCGCGGAGAATACTTCGAAAAGCAATAAATACATTTTTAAATAGTAATGTTGTGACACTTCCTTGATTCCCGAAATTTTCAGTGCCGCCCTCGTATTGTTGAATCCAAATTAAATAAAGATTGTGTTTATTACAATTTTATCTACGGTATTTTGAAGACAAATGCAGTTTTACATTGGAACTATTATTATAAGTAGAATATTTTTATTGAAAACGCAAATCACGTTAACAGCTCTGCAAACTCAAACCGAAGCAGAAAACACAAAATTGCATGCATGCACAAAATGTCAAAAAGTAAAAATTACAACTAAATTGAAACAACCTGCTGAAATTAAAAGATCAGAAATACAACACATTCTGCACGAAAAAACCCGCGGTTCTTTATAAATATATTTACAAACAGATGGAAGTTTTCAGCATGAAGAAGCGGAACGGGCGACATGGAAAGGTCGCCTCAACACCCGTAAAACATAAAAAGAGTTTCGAAACTCTGACAAGTTGGGAAGGAATTCAGCTAGATTTCAATAGAAAAATCACCGACCGGGGGGGTTAACCTACAAATAAAAATCACATAGGATACTTGGGACGGGGTCTCGTGGAGTCGATCATCGCTTGCGTCCGCGCATGATCTGTAGGGCCTTCGCCATGAGCGGGGCCTTCTTGACCTTGATGGAGGAGCCTCCCGAGCTGGGCAGCGGCGCCAGGCCCCGCGCCGAGGCCCCCCCACGCAGCACGTTGGGCTGCGAGGCCAGCGCTGCCACGCGCGCCGCCGGGCTGCCCGTGGCCAGCCGCGCTGTGCCGTGCATGGCCTGCGTGGGAACACGATCATGAACAACAGGATTCATTGCAGTCAGAATAAGCAGCCCTAAACGCTCCTATACACGACGCCGCCACCGCACCGGTTAGCTGTTTATACCTTCGCGACCGTGGCGGCGCGGCGGCGGCATCGTGTACATGAGCCCTGATGCTAAGAGTAAATGGAAAACTGGATATTATTTATAAGGACGGTTATAAAGATCTGGAATAAAAAATCACTTACATTTTAGTTTTGCCGACGTGGATATAATATCCAAGTCATTCTTTTTTTACGTTTCCGACGACGTTTCTGTACAAAACATTTATTCTAAACTGTCATCATCATCAGTTCATCAATTCTTTAATGTTCCCACTGCTGGGATAACTCTATCCCTATTCCTATTTCTTGATGGGTTATGGACCACTCCCTCCCACAGATATGAGGGAGGCCTCATCTCTGTGAGAGGGAGTGGACCATAATCTACCACGAAACTGTTAGTTAACACAACATAATATAATTCATGATTTAAATGGTAAGCACCTGTTTCTTGGCGATGCTGCGCGGAGGTTTTGCAACGGAGTCCACATATGCCATTTTAGTTTGTTTAATGGGCGCCTTTTTGGCTTCTTGAGCTATTCTTATGTTATTCGTGAGCGATTTCAATCTAATTTCTTGTTCCTCTTGGCACCTCTGTAAGAAAATATTTAAAATATAAAATGGTTTTACTAAGGTATGTCACATTAATTTCGTCTACAGGCTCCACTGCTGATGCGAAAAAAACATTGCTCTCTCCTTTGCTCGCTGAGTAACCTTAAATTTGTGGACCAGGCCTATGATAAGTGTCCACGTTTCGGCTCCGTAAGTCATTGCCTTACGGTCATTGCAACCCTGGTTTCGAGGGATCGATGATTGAAAGATATGACGCAGCTTCCGCCCAAGCGTATTCTTCTAGCTGCTTCCTTCTCAGAGTTGTGCCCAGTTGTATAGTTTGGCCTAGATATATGTATTTTTATGTATGCATAACCTTGAGAGCAGCACCATTTACGATTACAGGTCTCGGGGTGACATGACCATTGAACATGAGTTTGGTTTTGTCTAAATTCATTCCGAGACCCACACGCCTTGAAGAATCGCTCAGGCTGTTCAGCATTACTTCCAGCTCCTGCAGAGACTCTGCCATGATGACAACGTCATCCGCAAATCGGATATGCGAGATGTACTGACCGTTGATATTTATACCTTGTCCTTTCCAATCAAGCGTCTTGAAAACGTCCTCCAACGCGTTTTTAAACAGTTTCGGAGAGATGACGTCTCCCTGTCTTACCCCTCGACGCAGTTGGATTGGTTTTGTGCTCTGTTCTTGTACTTGGACGGTCATTGTTGCGGCCTTATAAACAGATCTCATTACCTCAACGTAGCGGCAGTCGATGAGGCATTTCTGTATAGATTCCAGCACAGCGGTCTCGACGGTATCGAAGGCCTTCTCGTAGTCCACATGCGCTAGGCAGAGGCTGGTCATACTCCTCGGTATTTTGAATCACTTGCCTAAGGGTGTGTATGTGGTCCACGGTGCTGTAGCTTTTTCGAAACCTGGCCTGCTCCAGTGGCTGAAAGTCATCGAACTTTTGGGCGAGACGACTTGAAATAACACTCGACAACAGCTTATAGATATGGCTCAGGAGTGAGATGGGGCGGTAGTTCTTAAGGAGCGTGTTATCGCCCTTTTTGAAAAATAATATTACCACGCTCCTATGCCATGCCTCCGGTGTTATGCCAATGTGGATGACGGAATTGAAGAGCTTAACAAGCTCTGTCAAGATAGGTGTTCCTCCTGCCTTGAGCAGCTCTATGGCTATTCCGTCATCTCCCGGAGCTTTGTTGAGATGAAGCTGTCTGAGAGCCATGCCAACCTCATCCATGTCAATGTTAGCGGAAGCTCGTCTGTGAGATGGCGTGTCAGTCTGGCCCGTTGGACATCCGCGTCGTGGGCCCGAGGTGGGCAAGTTTTATGAGCATAGTATAAGTCTCCGTAGAATTTTTCGACTCCAGCGAGAATCTCTAGCTTTAAAGTGACTGAGGTGCCTTGTGACGTTCTGAGTTTTGTCAGGTGACAGCGGGAGGTATTGGGCTTGGCAAATACCTTCGAGCCTTCAGAGCTATAGCTTGCTCTATAATTCGGGTATTTGCACTCCGAGTGTCGCGTCTGATCTGCTTCTTGACCTCCCTTTTAAGTACCCGACTCTCAGCTGGTGTGGCATATGTGAGTTCTTGTCGTTTCCTCATCAATTCCCGAGTCTCGCTGGTAAGTACCGACTTACGTCCATTACTCATTGGTCGAAAATGTTTATAGCCCACCTCGCGGACGACACGCAGCAGGCCTTCGGTGACATCGTTTATGTCCTCCTTGGTTTCCAACATGGCGAATCGGTTCCCTAGTTCCAACTGGAAGCTTTTGCAACCAGCCTCGACCTGGGGCCCCAGCTGCAGTGGTAGACGCCCGGGGCGACGGACGTCGCGGGACCATCTCCGGCCACCGTATCTCATTACCGTGACCCTGGACCGTAAAGGGCTATTGAAGGACACCGTGGATTTTAGTCAGTACAAGTCTGACAGTCCCTCCCGCCCTGCCCTGGGTGGGAGGACTCATGCGATGATTTTACCACGCTAAAAAAAAGCGTCAAAAGTAAAGAAAATATTGTCGGCGTGCTTGACGTTGTAGACTTGTTTCTATCGTAGCGAAGAAACATTTCTACGTGTCAAAGATCGCCATGCTTAAGACGATAGAGATCTTTCTTCAATCTGTCAGTTTGTCGATTCTCCCGTCGATATATATAACTCGTTTCTACGGTGGTCATGCTACGCGTGCAGGTCCACTTCCTTTGAGGATTCTTCTGGAAAGAAGAATTCACCAGAAAAAGTTCCTGAGCCTCGCGGAGGTTTACCAGCATACGCCCCCGGTGATTTCTGCGCCCATAGCCGAATGTACCTACTCTCGACTCGCCACTCTCTTGTACACTATTTCTTTAACCCTAAACCTTCAAAACACATTAAATAATGGTCGCATACCGGGTCAAAAATGCTCAATGACCTTTAATTACGTTCGCAGCTGTCAATTTAAATACGCAAATGAATATTTATATGAGCCAGTAATGGTGACCTCAAAATATGTTTTTCTTTTAAGTTTACTCACCGCATACATTTCCCTCCATGTCTCATTTTCCTGTCGCTGTTTGTTGCGGAAGTTTTTCTGGCAGAACTTCTGCCACAGATGGTCAGTGTCCTCCATTAGGTATGGATTGTAATGTTCTAGTAAAAACAGTTGTTGCGGGGTCGCTCTGTCTACTACGGGCTTCAAAATTTCGTATGGCACGCCTCCCGTGTACTCAAGTGCTGAAATGTAAATAGAATACCGAATAATGAAAAATGTTTGACCTACATTTAGTTGAGGTGTGAAATCTTAATTATTGATATCTTTTAAGATTCTGTCATTGACTATTTTACAATTCGCTTAGTCATTTTTATTTATAAGTCGTTTCAGTCAGTCAGACAGATTATCCAATTACAATTTAACTGAATAAAATAGATGACATTACTTTAATGAAGAAATAAATCTACTGTATCAAATTTAAAAACTTACCGTCAATGTGTTCTTGCAGAACATTTACGCACATGTCGTAGAGCGAAGGTATTTTTCCTCCTATAACTTTGTTGCCTGAAAAAACTTTGGTTCTGAAAAACACAATTTATTTATTAAAAGTTGGCAACAGGTAACGACAGAAATCCACAGTAGATTTTGCACAACTCATTACTATCATCAGAATGAAAAATGAAACTGTAAAGGTTTAATTTTTTTTTCTTTTTAGGATTAACCCATAATTTTACTATTAACTTAACATACTTCCCAGTGTATTCGTCGCTCAGCCATTGACTCATTCTTTACAGAAGTTACAATAATAAATAATGAACGGGAGCTTTGCTGGCTCACCTTTGGTTTTTGGATGAGATGGCCGTACTCAATTCTTCCATCGTGAAATGAGGCAGGGGTTTAGGTGGGGGCCTCGGTTTGTAGTTAGGCGATATTTCTGGAAGCGCCGATATTTCAAGTGCAGGCAGTGGCGCTAGTTTCGCAGTCGGGGCCAACAGCGCAGCGGGGCTATACTGCAAAAAGTATATTATGATCTTGAAAATTTAACCAATAAATGATAAACATAATCGAAAATTAAGTAACGAAAAGTTTTGACTTACATCATTTGGTGATGCTATATCTTTTAATAGTTTCTTCTTGGTTTTGGCGGGACTGATCATGCCAAGCGCTTCAGCAAAACTGGCACCTAAACAATAAAGAAAATAAGGTTAAAAATCATAATAGATAAGGAGCAATGGTTTCATTTGAGTAGGCATATCATTAGATTTATTTACCTGAACCACAGTCGATCCCATCATCACTATCATGATCGTCACTGATCTGTATTTGAACTTTTTTCTTTGGTACTTCTTCGTTCTTGCTGCTTGACTTACTGCTTTTAAGTGATGAGGAACTTGATTTATGCTTCGACTTCTTGTCGATCTTTTCATCATTCTTCTCAGAATGGCCCTTACTGTTACTACTATTCGACTTATTATCACTCGACGAATGCTTTTTCTCACTACTATGACTACTCGACTTATCCTTGGAAGAGCTACTCCTATCTTTTGACTTGTCCTTGCTAGAGGAACTATGTTTTTCCTTAGAACTACTACTATTACTAGTGCTTTCTTTCACTTTGTGTTTAGATTTTTCAGAGTCTTTTTCTGACGAACTCTTGTGCTTTTCTTTCTCTGAACCATGCGAGTGACTGGAAGATTTATGTTTGTCTGACTTGCTGTGTTTATCAGAACTCGATTTGTTTTTGTCTGACCCGCTATCAGACTTCTGGGTGCTACTTGATCTGTGTTTGCTGGAACTGCTGTGTTTTTCAGAGCTACTGTGCTTGTCTGAACTTTTATGCTTCTCTGAACTACTCTGCTTCTCTAAACTACTATGTCTAGCAGATGACTTTGATTCTTTATGACTTTTCTCTGCATCTGATTTATGTTCTGTTTTGTGTTTCTTTTCAGAATTGGATTCTTTTTCCTTTGAACTTTTATGTTTCTCAGAACTGTGACTTTTTTCTTTTGATGATGATGCTTCAGAGGAATGTCTGTCTTTAGACTGTGAGCTATTATGTCTGGAGTGCTTCTCAGGCTCGTGAGGCCTGCTTGAGCTAGAAGATTTATGATCTGCATGGCCATCGTGAGAGGAGTGCTTAGATGAAGATGACTTATGGGAACTAGGTTCTTTCTTTATTTCTTGTTTAACTTTTACCTCTTCCTGTGAGGATTCAGACGCCTCTGAGTCACTTTCGTCACTCTGTGAGCCGTCACTTTCGTCATTACTGTCACTGTCAGTCTCTGGTCTCTTGACTCTAATATGAGACTTTTTGTAATCATCCTCACTGGAGCTAGAATGTTTTGATCGCTTGTTATTGGGTTCGTCATCCTAGAAAAAGTTACATGGGTAATAATCACAATAATGTCAACTAAAACCTCAGCTATTTTTATTTTGTAAGATAAATAAAGGAAAGTATTTCTATTTTAAATTAAACACTCTTTTGTGGATTTGCTTTTGTCAACCAACGTTCAAGAAAACTTTCAGACTTTTCAGGTAGATATTTAAAAAAAAAAATTACTGCTTATAAATATTACAATCTTGTAAATGTTTTCATGACGTAATACCTATTAAAGTTTGTGTTATCATGACTCTTTAAAGTTAAAACTGTAAATTAAGTGATATGATTTGCTCATAGGTAAATTTAAAACAAGCTGTGAAAAAATAAACAAACTATCAACATTAAAAGGTTGCATGTGTTTTGTAGTTGTGCAAGTGATAATATAACCACAGATAAAGGGAATAACCGCGATAAAGCTTTACCTCACTACTGTGGTATTGTCTTTTGCTTCCACTGTAGTTCCCATTTATTTCTCGGTGGTCTTTGCGGTTTGATGAAGAGTTTGACCTCTCATATTTTTCAGACTTGGTTCTAGATTGAGCATTATCATCTGAATCTTTTTCACTTCCATGTCCATTGTGTGTTGAACCTGAAATTAATTTAGAGATAATGTAAAGCGATTTTATTGTTACATCAGATTAATCCATCAAATATGTGGCTTAATTAATAGGTGCGTGGAAAGCCATTTTGACTATCACCGACTTTTGACGACAAATCTGTGAATTTGCATATATTTAATAAATGCTTCCTAGGATTGATCTTAACACAATTCAAGTTAACTACTTGAATTGTTTAAAGAATACATGGAATTATAAGTTCATACTAGTAATGCCACATTGCAGAAAAACGTGCACAATAAATTCAGATTGGAAGTGATAATTATTATTATGAATGGTCACGCTGCACATTATGGTTAATGTCCTATGTTGTAACAATATGACTTCAGATGGAATACATAAAAGCAAGTAAGCAAGCTTTACACTTGAAAGCAAAAATCAATGTATCATTACAATATGTGAACAAAAAAACAGTCCTTATCATAAATTTACGTCTATTATTATGGATTTTTTTCTATATTGTTTTCTCAAAAAAAGGAGGAGTTAAATATTTTGTTCCTACAATTTTTTACTACATTTTAAACGTTTGTAACTGTCACAGCCAAATTGTGACGTCATTTTACACTGTCTTCCTTGTTAATTTAAAGTTTTGGGCTATAATTTAATAAATTACTATTTTTTTTGTGAAATCTCAAGTCGTTTTTACCAATTAAAGTGTTTCATCGAGAATCATGTTTCCTGCTTTCATTTTGTTTCACCAAAAAAATGTTACCTACATGAAATAATGAATTGTAAAATAAGTAACGAGTAATAAAACAAAATCAACCATTACATTGTTTCTAGGTCCAATTAAATGTATATTGAAAAAATAAAAATGTTAGAAGTTACATGCATATTCCCTATTAGTAGCTAAGAATTTGCATCTTTGTTTTAAAACAATGTTACGCCTTTTTTACCTACATAAGATATTATGTTCTTGGACACTAAGATAATGTAACAGTCAAACGTAGCATGGCACCGTAGAAACGAATTTTGAAAAAAATATTGAAAAGCATTTTAAAACGACGGAAGAAAAGACTAAGTGACAGAATGTGGAAAGATTTTTCTGTTCTAAAAATAATCTAGGCTTCTTGCACCCTGCCACTTGTGCACCAGTTGGCCTTAACATCATGTCAGAGAGCAGCATTCGCCCTTCGCTTAGCTAAATGGGTGAATATTGTGAACTTTACGCCATGATGTGCTATGAATAAGCCACACTCATAAGCAGTCAGTAAGTTCACAATTGGCCATATGATGTCCACTTGAGTAATTTACAGTGTTTCTACTAAAATTATTGGTGCAATAAGATATTAAAGTGTTTTCAATTCCAAACTCTTAGATAATGCATTGTGAATGAATACTTTCACGGTTATGCATTAATTGTGCAATAATGTCAAAAGGGCCAGATGCCAGCAGGTCAACCTACCCCAATCTAAATTTTGCCAATCGAACAGTATCGTTCCACTATTGTGATTTGACAGATTGAGGTAGGTTGATGTGCTGGCATCTGTACAAAGGTTCAATAATGAAATTAAGGATATTTTTAAAATATAAATATATTTCATTTATATCTATGCAATAAAGGTATATTATTTAATAAATTGTATAGTTGTAAATATCTAAAAAAAACATTTAGTTGTAACATAAAAAATAACTCAATCAAAGTATATTGAAGCAAAAAACAAACAATTTTAATAAGTTATTATTGACACAGTTTAGTGATGTACATAAAAGGTTATTGCACAGTTAAGTTTAAGGCACATTCCACTCTAGATAGAATAACTGGGCCATATTTGACAAGACATGTCCTATTGCCTGCTGCCACACCTGTTAGTATATTCGAACTGTTTCGGCCTCCAAACTCTACTGCTATCATAAAAACAAAAAACTTACATAAACAAGAAAGCTTGTTTAAATATTCAAATTAACTTTTCCCAGTGGAATTCATTCAATGTATTTTAAACTTGAATTTAATTCTTCAAAGTTGCCAATAAGCTCATTTTTGTTTGCTATACTCAAATCTCATGATTAGAGTAAGTATAACAAACAAAAATCTACAGATAAAGAGTAAAACTATTCTTTCAAAATAACAAATTACATATTTCTAACCATGCACAATGTTGTTCATCATAATTATGAGGTAAAACAGTATTATTTATATGTTATCATAATGTTTATGAGCTGGCCAGTCTCAATAAACAGCTCACATGGCCATGTTTAACACATTTGACTCTGCGATTGTATGCCATGGTGTTCAGAACTCAATAAAGTAATTATATCGATGCAGTGCCATCCTTCACAAGACAATTTGTGTAAATGACTCATTGTACTCATAGCTGGTGGCCATGCAGTGTCATGCCTTGTAAGAACATGGACGCTTCTTAAATCAATTTGTAAAACAAAAGCACTACCATTTTTCATGCTACAACAAAATTAGTTCAATCAAAACAAAAACAATGCTATGCTTTCAACCAAAGTATTTGCAAACAAAAAGAACATGTACAATTAGGCGATAATATTTAAAATTAGAATTGCACACAGTACTATGACACTAAATACATAAAAGTTTAAAATGTAGTTGGCTCACTGTCATTGTTCTGGTCCGTCTCCTGGTCACTCTCCTCGGCAGCGACCATCAGCTTCCACTTGTACACAAGGGCGCGGGCCGCCTGTCCCACGTCCCCCGCTTCCTTGCGCAGAGCATTCACTGTTCGACCCACCCCTGTCTCTTGAAGATGTTGGACTGTCACAGCCAAGTTGAACAACTTGTCTATACATTTTAAAACCTGTAAATAATAAACATGTGTTCAGTATTTCACCATAATATGTTACTGTGCATATTTCAATCCATTGCTGTCACTTGTGTTGATTGGGAACAGAAATTAAATCACCATACGTAAGCTCACAGCAATACCGATTACACAAAATCAACAAACAATAGATACCAGGCAACATATTTCACATCTTCATTTTGTTATTTTTGGAACATATTGTTACGACGATGTCTCAAACCAAAATATTCAGGAATTATCTAATTTATGTGGGAATTACACCAAATAGAAGATGAGTAAAATGAACACTCACTTTATGCTCGTCTGTAGGATATTTCTCTATTGTATGCTGGTAATGTTTCACTAAATCAAGAACAGACGCCATGCTACACGATTTTTATCATCACAATGTCTATTCTTTTAGCAATAAAGACGAGATGCCAGCTGGTAAACGGGCACCATTTTTATCATACACATAGACGTCAATGACGTTCGTCGTTTTTGTAGTATTTTTTTTTCTACTTTAACAACACTTTGACAATGAGTCGATTCGACTCATAGACTTAAAGTATGGACTCCGTAATACCTGCCTAAAATTTACCCCACTCAACTAGAAAGAGAAGAATCGAAGTGCGAGTCCTATATTTTCGTTAAAGGACAGGGGTGCGTTTAAGTCAATTATATCACTTTTAATTTTAGTTTTTAAATATAGTATGTATTACATTAGAATATAAATAATTTATTTAAACATGGATCTATGAATTATCCTGTTTAAAATTTATACTGACTAAACGACAAACACTATTCTGACTGTTGAGTTCTACTTGTTTGATAAACTGAGCAGGTAACATTGACAGAAACATAAGACTCCGTTCCGCTAGTTTAATTTTTATCCGGCGAAAAGTTCGCCGGCTTACTTAAACGCACCCCAGGGGGCGTATTACAACCTTATTAAATTTTATGTAATTAATACTTAATTAGCTTAATTCCTGTCAGTTTACGCCTTAAAGTGAGCTGCCTTGCTTAGTCGTATTATGAACACACATTGACGGCCAGTAAACAGTCACGTGACCTCTTACCGACTTCTGCCTGTGCTTGTGCCTGGAAATTTCGTATTACAAGCTACATAATGACATTTCAAGGCCGGATTAACTGTCAAAATTGGTATCTCCAAAATCATTCAGTTTACGCCACCTTTTAGTAACTTTTACTGACTTGTTTCTTTTAATTTGTCTTTAAACAGTTTAAACTACCTAAATTAAGCTTTAGAATTAATAATGGAGGCACTACCGAATATCTGGAGATTGAATACACGATTTATTGTCAGCTGACGAGCTTTATAAAGACGACAAAGTTATTACATTTTAAGACACATATTCCTACACTCATTTGCTGAACGATAAGCAATAAATAGATTCATATTCGTAAACATTTACTCATATAATAATATACTGTTCTACATAAAAAACATGTTTCTCCAGAAAAAAATGTTTTATTCTGTCGTAGTTCCATCATTGTAACAAAAAATATCAAGAGCTTAGATTTGAGACATGGTGACTGAAATAAGTAATCTTTCGTACCAATGGACTTAGTGTTGAATAAACCAAACAAAATGTATGATAGGACTCAAACCCTGTGTTAAAATTAATAGCCTCAGCATTCATACAAAACTAGCAATTAATGTTAAGTATAATATAACTTATTTTATAATTATAATACGCTGTAAAATGTTAGTACATGGGTGTGCCTTTAAGGTTAACTATTACACTTTTTCTCACAAAGTTGTCTATTACACACATCACTATAATACACTAGATAACACACATGCTACTCTCACACTACACATCATAATTATTACATACTACGTACATGCTTATCTCACACAACATCCCAGATTTAATACGAGTACATACTACATTCATGCCTCTCTCTCACAACACACCAGAACAAATTCATTCTATATTATATTACTCCTTACGATAATTGATCGATCCGGTATAAATCTATCAATGTTACAACCCAACCTTATAATAATTCACAATGGCCTCCATTAATATCATTAACAATGAGCTTGATAATATTCAACTAGGTAATTCATATAGCTGTGAACCTGAAGATTGTCTCAAGTATATCAATAAATCTGATTGCAGTACGAACTTATTACATATTAATATAAGAAGTATTAATAAAAACTTTAATCAACTCCAAGTACTGTTAAACACGACGAAAATCAATTTCGACATTGTTGTTCTGACAGAATGCTGGCTAAGTAAAGTTAATAATTTACCTGTTTTGGACGAATTCGAGTCTCATTCGACCTCTACAAATAATAACCAAAATGATGGTGTAATAATTTACACGAAACGAGGTCTTCAGGGTTCTGTGTGGGAGCCGACTTTTGAGGGTGGGAATTGTCTTGTTTGTCAGTTTGAAAAAAAGTTGGCTATTTTAGCCGTCTATCGTTCTCCATCGCTTAATTCAAAAGAATGTTTTAATAAATTCACGCAAAGCCTTGTTAAGACATATGATAAAGTATCCTCCTGTACTAGTGTTGTTCTCGTAGGCGATCTCAACATCGATATAAGCCCAAGTAATAGGAATGAACGGAGCTTAGAATATCTGATGATAAATGCCTCTTATGGACTCATGCCAACACATCTATTTCATACCCGACAGGAGCACTGCATTGATCACTTATTTCTCAAGTCAAACCTACGTGCAACCACTCTAGTTTTGGAATCGCATATTACTGACCACAAACCTATCGTCTTGTCTATAGCTAACACTGTTCCTCTCCCAAAAGTCTGCCAATCTACCACCCGTCTTGATTATGGATCCACTATACTTGAGCTTGAAAATACGGACTTTACAGCTATATACCATATTGAAGATGCAAACGAATGTATGACCAAATTTATTAATATTATTAAATCAGTTATCTCAAAACATACAAAATTAGTTAATATACCTAGACGTAAAAGAAAAATAAAACCATGGATGACTCCTGGGCTTTTAAAATGTATTAAAAATAGGGACAAAATGCACATGAAATCAAAAAAGGATCCAAATAATGTAATTTTAAAGACCACATATAAACGTTATAGAAATTTTTGCAATAACTTGCTCAGAAAATTAAAAGTTGCTTATGAAAAAAGTGAGTTAGAAAAAGCCAAAAATAATCCCAAAAACATGTGGAAAACAATAAAAAACATCACAAACACACACAAGACAAAAGTCAGTGCCTCAGAGCTGATTAAAGACCGAGACAACCCTAAATCATCGATAAATGATGTGAATGTTTTTTTTTAGTAATGTAGGCAAAAATTTGGCTGCAAAAATCAAGTCACAGGTACGTACAACCACCACCAACATCAATACTTGTCCTCCTACTTTAGTTCATAAAAACTCTCAAATCTCCCCAGTCGACTCTCTTGTTTTACTGGAGGTTGATGAAGCAGAAGTAGAGTCTATCATACTTCAGTTGCGTGATAATTGTGCTGTGGGATGCGACGGAATATCATCTATTCTGCTTAAGAGGAGCCGTCATGTGCTGGTCCCACTTATAACGTACCTCTGCAACCGTTGCCTCCAAACAGGTGTATTTCCGGATGCTCTCAAAAAGGCAATAATACACCCTATTCATAAGGGAGGGAACAGAGACAGTGTCAATAATTACAGGCCAATATCAGTTTTGCCAGCCCTATCCAAAATTCTGGAAAAGATCTTAAACAAATCTCTAAAGAGATTCCTGGACAAACATAAAATAATTGCAGAGAACCAATACGGATTTCGGCAAGGAGTGTCGACAGAAGATGCCGTATTGGATCTCACACAACAAGTTGCTAGAAAGTTGGATAGTAAATCAAAGTGTCTGGTTATCTTGCTTGATCTTGCCAAGGCATTTGACACCGTTTCTGTTCCCAAACTTATATACAAACTGGAACTTGTCGGTGTGCGTGGAATCTCACTTGAGATGTTCAAAAGTTACCTCAATAATCGCACACAAGTGGTAAAAATTGACGAGCACTACAGTGACGAGGAACCGGTATCGTATGGCGTCCCCCAGGGAAGCGTACTCGGACCTACACTTTTCCAAATTTACGTCAACGACCTGTGCACGATGAGCCTTACCAATTGTAATATATATGCGTATGCGGATGATACCGCGATACTTGTCTACGGACCAACATCGGACATGGTCAAGGCTACTGCAGAAGATGCCTTGCGCAAAATAATGGAATGGCTTAGTTATAACCTCCTGACACTCAACGTAAGCAAAACAACTTACATCCCCTTCGCAATCCGACGTCATACTGCACCTTCTAATACTTTCTCTGTAATTGCTCACTCATGCCCCAATTTAAACGACCACTGTGTCTGTCCAGCACTCACCAGAGCTGACAGTGCAAGGTACCTTGGAGTCCAGATTGATAGCGGCCTGAGATGGGACAAACAAATTGAAGCCATTACCACAAGAACATTGCGCATTATCCACATTTTTAAGTCCCTTAGAGATTCGGCTAATCTTAACACACTGAGGATGGTTTATTATGCTTTGTGTCAGTCAGTTCTCGGATACTGCATAACTGCGTGGGGTGGCGCAGCCAAAACAAGTATTCTGAGAGTGGAAAGAGCACAGAGAGCCATTCTCAAAGTCATGACCAAAAAACCTTTTAGATATCCGACCACAGAATTGTATTCTAACTGTAATGTTCTGACGGTACGGCAACTCTTTGTGCTCAGATCGCTTCTTAGAATACATGGCGGTTTGCCTCCGCCAAATCCAAATAAGCGCGTAAATCTTCTTCCAAGAACCCAGCACAAAACCACCTTCGCAACACATCAATTCTACACACTAAGTACACACATATACCAAAAAATAAACTCACAACTAAATATCATAAACTTAAACGTCCACAAACTTAAAAACACAGTAACAGAGTGGCTATTACAAAAGGACTATGCCTACACAGAGTCTTTACTCACATACGTCGCCTAATAACACAAGTACCTACTGTCTAACATAAACTTACAATGAAATGACAAACATGCCTATTTTCCCTTACCATATACCCGTACTCAAAAAAGACTTAAACCATAAAAAAAAACACACACACACACAACCACACACACATACTCACACACGCTCTCATACACACACACACACTCACACATACACGACATACTCACTTCTTATCACATCCACTCCACACTGTACTTTTCACACCCACACTTCGCAAATCTATGTAATCTCCCACCTTTTATTGTATCAAACTATGTATAAGGAACTGCTCGGTGGAGCACTGTCTCTTAAAATACAGGTGTTCATCCTAGTTTAAGAGGCAGGGTTATATAAATTATTGTATAGTTTTTGCAACATTTGTAATGATATGTTTATTTGTATTTTTTGTTGGTAAATAAACTAAATTCTTATTAAATTCTTATTCTTATTCCTGAAACGGTACAGTCCAATGGAGCCAAAACTTGTGTTCAATTTTTATTTGGGTACATTGGGCAGCCTTTGATGTATCAACAGACATATTCACTTCCTCGAGTGCTTCTGGTACCACAATAATTTCACAGCCAATTTCAGGAACACTAACATGGTAAGAACTAGGTACACTGTCTTTCGGTTTGAATAAACGTCCTAGGTTTTATCATTCCTTCTCTTGCTGAAACATTTTCTAGCTTCATATCTTAGGCGCCTCTTTGATTTTGGAGCCTCTTGCTTTAAAAATAATAACAACGTTGGTACAGCTCCGTTTTCGCCGCTCGTGATTTAGTCCATTGTTTTCTTACTTTTTCTGCGGCAGGAAAAGACTGTACCCCTTTATTATTGCACTACATAGTGGCATGATAAATAAATAGAATACGATATTATTATTCTTGTTTGTTTTGGCAATCGAAACCGTCACAGACTAAAAAAATATTGCAACACGATCGTTCAGAAACAAACCCCTTTGCGAGAGTTGAATATTCAGTATTAAGTTTTTACATAAAATAACAGTAAATATTGCTCAAGATGATTATAAATATTTAAATTGTTATTAAAATACAGTTTAACTCAAATATCTCCTAAATTTACAATGAAAAAGAAGTTTTTCACCCACAATTATAAAACCGGTAATCATCGGTAACTTGTCGATTCGATTTTTGAACGAATTCGCTAGCCCGTCTTAATCATCCAGAGACAAATAATCCTGGATGATTCCTTGCAGAATTACGTGCGCTATAATACGAAATAGAACAAGCCTGTTATGCATGGCCAACCTTAATAGATCGCTGCATCGGCATACCTGCATATACATTGCACACGGCACCTACGGGCACGAAACGCAAGCTCAGCATAACGTGACCAATTGACGTCAATCGAACCTTTCCATAGAAACTTAAAAACGTGGAGCGGCACTTTTGGATCTGACATCGACCAATTGACACTAAATAGTATAATTAGTCGTAATTTCAATACTTTGTAATACAGTAATAAATTAGTTTATTAAAATAAATTTGCATTTTTTTGGATCCTCCGGTTGCACCCATCGTAATTGGCGCAGTCGGTAGGATAGTCCAGTAAATTCAGTGAATCGATCACCGACAACGGGCTATTCGAACCTACGGGTGTGCGGCTACGGAGGAGTATCCGAATATCGATACCACAGAGAGATGCAGATTTGGTAAGTACCTAGATCTACTAGAGTTGCTCGCCTTCCTATATTTTAGTATCCCTTGTGTAATTTCCTTTTTTTTTTCTCTGTGTTCCTTTGTGTTAATTTCCTCAAGTGTTTCTATTAAACTTTCAAAATTTTTCACCCGCGTATATCACGGACTCCTAAGTCGAGTATTTCTAATAGGAACTCGCAAATCGATGCGAATAGGAATTTAGATACTATATTAGAAGATAGTGAAAGTGTAGAATCTTACTTAATTATAGAGAATAATTTAACTAACAAAATGAGTACCGATTTGGTAGATCAAGTTTACAAGGCCTTACGCCTCGTTCCCGAATTCGACGGGAACCCGAACGTGCTCACGCGGTTTGTACGTTTATGTGACCAACTTGTCGCGCAATTTGTTAAGGCAGAGCCAGTGTGGCGGACGGACCGGGATGACCAACGGTGCTCCGCCGAATGAGGGAGAGGGGAGGAACGGAATACTTTTTCGACGTGCCCCCTTTGTCCCTTTGTACGCACGTGCCTTGCGTTGCTGGTGACGCACGTACCCACGCACCCCTGAATGCGTAACGTTTGACGACTTCAGAAATAATACTGGGGCTGGGACCACGGGCAACGGAATAAAACACTGCACTAGAGTTCAAATCTTGAAGGCTTCGGTCTTCTTTTTTCTAGTGTTGTTTCCTCTTCGGTGGCTCGGCTGCGACTGACGCAGTGCCGGCGTTCGTTCCGGCTTTTATACCGGCCGTTGTTACCTTATAGAGGCCCTCGTATTTTGAGCCTGTTTTTCCTTACATTTTCGCTAAGACCGAAACTTTCGTAGCCTTTATTTTCATTAAATTTCAACCTTACAGCTATGTATTATACATCATTAGAATCCTTTCTATCTCTACTTTAACCTACTCTAATTGTTTTATACATACATTATCATACAAAAAATTTCCTAGAACAAAAACAGTCAAAGTTACATAAGAACAAAATTTTCACTTTACAAAAATCGCAATAACTTGAAAACTACTGGACCGATCTTCATGAAACAACTTGTAAACCTATTTTTACAATGAAATACAACCCTTTTTAACACTTTAATTAACGTACATGCATAAACAAAAAAGTGAGTTTTCAAGTTACGTAATTATCTAAGAAATTTTAAACTTTATCCAATTTTCATAAAAGAAACTTATCTAACTAGAATCTAATATGACTAACTAAGATAATCTAATAAGAATTATAAATGTACAATAAACATAAACATAATTAATTCCAATTAGAAAATCACCTTGCAAAATTCCTTACAAACTACACTGTACAACGGCAAAAGTCCTCCCACTACTTGCACCCCTTGTCCCTGCGTGGGTCTCGCCGCCGACATACACAATTTCACTTTCACAACACTGTCACTATGGAGGCGCTCCTTCCACTACTTGCACCTCGTGTCCCTACGTGGGTCTCGTCGCCGACAGTCTCCCCCTCGTGCGTCGCACCATCTTCCTGGCTCGGCGACACTCCCGGCACCAGCAGCACCACTCTCGAACTCGGTCTCCGTAGCACTCCTCCTCTGGTCTCGACGTCGACGACTCTTGTCCGCCCGTCTGGTCCCGGATACACCCGCTGGATTCTGCCGCGTGGCCAGGTGCATCTCGGTAGGCTGCGGTCGACGATGAGCACGACGTCCCCGACGCGTAGATCAGCAGCGTCGCTCCTTCCCGACGTCTTCCTTGGCAGCAGAGTGGGCAGGTACTCGCGCAGCCAGCGTTGCCAGAAGTGATCGGCAAGTCGCTGCGCAGCCTTCCAGGTGTGTCTGCCCACGAGCTCGTTGTCGGTGAAGCTGCCGATCCTCGCCGCGCCGCAGGAACGCCCAATGAGGAAATGGTTGGGCGTGAGTGCTTCTTCTTCAGGATTCTCGGAGAGGTGGGTGAGAGGCCGAGAGTTGACTATGTGCTCGGCCTCTAGGAGGAGGGTATGTAGGACCTCCTCTCGTGGATGTTGCTCGTTGAGTGTGGCGCCCAGTGCGGTTTTGATTGATCGCACCAGACGCTCCCATGCGCCGCCCATGTTTGGCGCACCAGGAGGGATGAACTTCCACTGCACGCCGATCTTCTCTGCTTCTGAGGTGAGGTCTTCTTGCTTCATGTTCTCTAGCGCTTCCTTCAGTTCGTGGTTAGCGCCGACGAAGTTGGTCCCGTTATCACTATAGATTGTCTTCGGCATTCCTCTTCTCGCAGCGAATCTTCGTAGCGCCATGATCATGCTGTCCGTGGAGAGTGAGGGAGCGAGCTCTATGTGTACAGCCCTTGTGGTTAGGCATGTAAATAGAGCGCCCCACCTTTTCTCGTGACGTCTTCCCACGGTGACTGTCAGCGGGCCGAAGTAATCTACGCCGGTGCACGTGAATGGAAAGCTGCCGTGCATTAGCCTTTCTACCGGTAAGTTGCCCGTCGGGAGTTCTTGTGGCGTTGCCCTCTTCGTCTTGCACCATTGGCATTGATGCTGAACTGTCTTGATCGCTGACCTCAGTCCCAGCACCCAGAAGCGTTGCCTTATTTCGTTCATGACCGTCGCGTGATTGCCGTGATTGAAGCGGCAGTGGTATTCTTCTATGACGAGTCGTGTTGTCCTTTCCTTGCTGTCGAGCACGATGGGTCTCTTGTAGTCTCTGCTCACACCCTGTATCGCGTCGATTCTTCCTTTCAGCCGTAGAAGACCCTCTTCCAGCACTACGTCGAGCTTCTTCAACTTGCTACTGCCTTCTAGTTGCTTTCCTTGCTGTAGACACCTGATGTCTTCTCTGAAGCTTTTCTCTTGGCTTCTTTTTAGCAATAGAATTTCGGCTTGCTCTAGTAGTCCGGCGTCCAATGGCAGGTACTTCTTCTCGGCGTTCTTCGAAGACTGATGTCGCTTCTCTGCTGTTGTTGTCTTCTTCCTTTCTGTCGCTCTCCATGTTGGATCTTCCTTGCTGACGTTGACCTTTTCCTTTGTTCTGCAGAGTTGGATGAACTGCAGTACTCTCGCTGTAGCACGCCATAGTCTCTTCCATGAAGAAAACCTTTCAGGGTCTGGTACGGGATACGTGACGCTTGCAGCCGCTACGACGTCCGTTAACCTTTCTTCACCGGTGGTTTCCTTCTTAAAGGTCCTCGGTGCCGGCCAGTGAACCTCATCTCTTCGTAGGAAGTCAGGCCCGGTGAACCATCGGTGATTACAGTCAAAATCTTCTGGTACGTCGCGCGTCGCGTCGTCTGCTGGGTTCTTCGCCGTAGGTACCCATCTCCACTCTTGAGGTTTGGTCAGGTCTTCAATCTCTGCCAAGCGATGAGCCACGAACGTCTTGAATGTTCTCGGGTCCGTCTTGATCCACGAGAGCACGATGCTGGAGTCTGTCCAATAAGTCTTCTTCACCACCTTCAGGTCCATCTCTTCTTCCACGGAGTGCGCTAGTCTGCTTCCCAGGAGTGCCGCCTGCAGCTTGAGTCTCGGAATTGACACTGGCTTCAGAGGTGTGACTCTGACCTTCGCTGCCACCAAGCTGACGTGATAGGTGCCGCTTGGTTCTTCTGTCCTCCAGTAGACTGTAGCTGCGTACGCTGTTTCGCTTGCATCGGTGAACGTATGCAGCTCCCCCTCGGTGCGATGTGGCGCCAGACACCTTGGTATGTGAAGATCTCGGAGCAACTTCATCTTCTCCAGGTAAGTTTTCCATGTTTCATAGTCCCTTTCTTCTATCTCGTCGTCCCAACCGACGCCGCTTCTCCACACGTTCTGAAGCAGCTTCTTCCCTTGGACGAGAATTGGTGACGCCAACCCCAATGGGTCGAAGGTCGACATCACTGCGCTGGTGACTTCTCTCTTCGTGGGCACCTGGAATCCCTTGATGATCTCTTCTGGTGTGTTACGTAGGTTTGCCCTGAAGCCGATGGAGTCCCTTTTTGTGAACCAACGCAGGCCCAAAGTCTTCTCTTCTTTCTCGCCGAGGTCTACTTCTGTCTTTTCTGTGGTGTCAGTCTTCACTTCCTGCAGCAGCTTAGGCTGGTTTGATGCCCAACCTCTGAGTTCGAAGCCCGCCTTCTTGTGTATGAAGTCCACTTGAGCTGTGACTCTTCTGAAGTCCTCTTCTGAATGGAAACTATGGAGATAGTCGTCCATGTAATGGTTCAGCTCGATCGCCCTTGTAGCCTCTGGATATTGCTCCTTGTAGTCCGCCGCGTTCCGGTTCTTGACGTAGATCGCTGTGCTTGGTGACGATGTTGCACCGAAGATAACGGATGTCATCCTATACTTCTTTGGTAGCACGTTGCGATCTTCTCCTCGCCACAGGAACCGTAGGCTGTCTCTATCTTCTGGCCTGATGCGAACTTGAAGAAACATTTCTTTGATGTCGGCCGCCACCGCCAGTGGTCCTTGTCGAAACCGCAGTAGCACGCCGAACAGAGACTGCAGTAGGTCTGGCCCAGGTAGCAGAGCGTCGTTGAGACTTCTTCCTTTTGACTTGGCTGCCGCGTCGAAGACGATCCTTATCTTCTTCTTTAATGGATGTACCACGGCGAAATGAGGCAGGTACCATGTCTTCTTGTTATCTTCTGGTCCATCAGGGGCTTCTTCTGCATACTTGCTGTCGATTAGGTGCTGGATTTGTTTGCTATACTCTGCTTTCAACTGAGGATCCTTGTCCATCTTCCTCTCGATGTTTATCAATCGGTTTCGTGCAGAAGTGTAGCTCTCCGGCATCTGCTCCTCTTCATTCTTCCACAGGAGCCCAGCTTCGAATCGACCATCTTCCAGTCTTCTGCAGGTCTTCTCCAGGATGGCGAGTGCTCTTCCCTCTGAGTCGGTGGTGGGTCTTCTTGGTAACACCCCTAGTGCTTCAATAGCGAAGTGTTCCTTGATGGCTTGATGCATCTCTTCGTCAGCCGTGTTGATGTGAAGACACGTGTTCAGGAAGTGTACTGGCTTCGTGCCCCCGCTGCTGTCCGACCCGTGTAGCACCCAGCCGAGTCCCGTTCTCGATGCGACTGGTTCCCCTGGTTTGCCTCTTCTTATTTCTCGAGTCACGATCAGCTCCCAGTTGTCTTGCCCGATGAGTAGCTGTGGTGACTCCCCTGTATAGTAGAGAAAGTCGGCGATCTTCTTCAAGTGTTTACAATCTTCAATCCTCTTCTTGTCTAAGAACTGCGGTGCAAGCTTCAACTCGTCGATGGTTCGGACCCTCTTCAATGTCTTCTTGCTTCCCTGAGCACCTTTCACTATCAGGTCCAATGTCTTAGAGTCCTTCTTTCTTAGCAGCTTGCCTCCCACTGTCTCGATGACCAGTTCTTCCGTGTTTCCTTGAGCGCCGACCTCTTTCGCTATCTTCTCGTCCAGCAGTGACACTGTTGACCCTTCGTCCATGAGGGCCAGTATCTTCTTGGATCCTTTTGACCCGAAGACTTCCACAGGAACTATCTTCAAGTATGCCCTCGTACTGTTGACCGCGTTCACTGATGCGGCGACACTTGTTCCTTCTTGTGGTTCCTTATCTTCTTTTTTGTCTTCGGGTTTCCTTTCTTCCGACTCGACGTGCAGCAGATGATGATGCCACCGCTTGCACTCCTTGCACGATGGCTTCCTGCAGCTCTCCTTCCTATGTTTCCCCTGAAGACACTTGAAACAGACGCGACTCTTCTTCACTGTTGCCCACCGATCTTGGACCGACGCGTTCTTGAACTTCTGACACTCGACGAGGAAGTGTTCGCCCTCACACATAGGGCAAGTCTTCTCTTGTTGTTTCAAGTTCGAGCTCCTTTCCTTTTCTTTCGTAGAATGCGCCGCCTGTCGATGAGTCCTCTTGAACCCGCTCTTCTCTTCTATTGTAGCGAAGGCTCCACACTTGTCTGCTTCTATGTTCAGGAACTTGGACACCAATGTCAGGTTGGAGAATTCGCCTTCTTCTGATGCTGCAGTGTAGTCGTACCAGCGGAACTTCAGGACCGTTGGCATCTTCTCGACGATCTGTTTCACCATTTCCGGCGAATGTAGATACTGGGGTTTCTTCAATCCTCTGATGGCCGCGACACTATTGTTGATTTGGCTTGCGAAGATGCATATGTCCTTGGGATTCTCTGATATCTTCGGCAACGTCTTGATTTTTTCCAATTCCGCCAACACTAGTGCGTCCGGCCTCCCGTATCTTCTTCGTAGAGCTTGCATCACTTCCAGCGGAGATGCTTCTGAATATAATAAGCTCTTGATGGCTTCCCTTGCGTTTCCTTTCAATGCTCTTCTTAGTCTTGCCATGTTTTGAACGTCGTTAAACATTGGCGCCGTATCTTCATAGACTACTTTGAAGGCCAGCCACTCGCTGCTGCTGCCGTCGAAGAACGGTAACTCATGGATGTACTTCGGCTGCGACGCTGGTCCTTCCCTTGTGGTAAGAGCTTCCTTTAACACCGACGCTAGCGCTTGAATTTCGATCGTAGCTCCCTTGGTTGCCGAGTTCTCTTCGGCTTTGACTTTCTTCGGGTCCTCGGGGGGGCGTTGACCTCGTAGCTCGGTTTGTTCTGGTACGTCTTCATTTAGTACCGACGTTTCGATCCAGTTCTGGACCTGTGCTGTTCGATCTTCCTGGTCTTCATCAACGGAGTCCTCATCTTCATACTGTGCCAGCTCCAACCTGACGCGCGCTAGCTTGGCCGCAGCCTGTGCTTGCTTCAGCTCCAGACGTGCTAATTCTTCTCTGGCTTCCAGCTCGCGTCTTCTGGCCGAGGTGCTCGTTGTCTTCACTGACCTGGTGCGACGACTGACCCCCATCGGCTTAAGAGTGGTTCTTGACCCATACACCTCCTCAGCCGGGGCCTGATCTGGGGTCTTCTTTGTCGTCTCCTTACGGGTGGCTTCTGTTCCCTTCTTGCTCTCTGAAGCCGCTGTGGTGGTGGTCGCAACCGTAGTCTTCGTGGATTCCGTTGCCGTGGTCCCCTCTGTAGTCGTTGTGCCTGAAGAAGTGTTCGTGCCCGACGTAGTCGCTGTACCCGACGTGGTTGCTGTACCCGATGACGCTGACGCAGACGTGACCCCTTCTGCCCTTGAACCTTCTTCTGCCGCGTCCTTGACGGAAGGACGTGACGAGGGACGTGAGGGAGCATCCTTCTGAGACCTGGTGACGGGCATCTTGCAATCTTCTTATCTTCTGTACTCTTCTGGTACTCTTCTGGGTACCTCTTCTGGCACCACCTTCTTCTATCTTCAACAGGGATCCGGTTCTTCGAAGGACCAAAAACTTGTGGCGGACGGACCGGGATGACCAACGGTGCTCCGCCGAATGAGGGAGAGGGGAGGAACGGAATACTTTTTCGACGTGCCCCCTTTGTCCCTTTGTACGCACGTGCCTTGCGTTGCTGGTGACGCACGTACCCACGCACCCCTGAATGCGTAACGTTTGACGACTTCAGAAATAATACTGGGGCTGGGACCACGGGCAACGGAATAAAACACTGCACTAGAGTTCAAATCTTGAAGGCTTCGGTCTTCTTTTTTCTAGTGTTGTTTCCTCTTCGGTGGCTCGGCTGCGACTGACGCAGTGCCGGCGTTCGTTCCGGCTTTTATACCGGCCGTTGTTACCTTATAGAGGCCCTCGTATTTTGAGCCTGTTTTTCCTTACATTTTCGCTAAGACCGAAACTTTCGTAGCCTTTATTTTCATTAAATTTCAACCTTACAGCTATGTATTATACATCATTAGAATCCTTTCTATCTCTACTTTAACCTACTCTAATTGTTTTATACATACATTATCATACAAAAAATTTCCTAGAACAAAAACAGTCAAAGTTACATAAGAACAAAATTTTCACTTTACAAAAATCGCAATAACTTGAAAACTACTGGACCGATCTTCATGAAACAACTTGTAAACCTATTTTTACAATGAAATACAACCCTTTTTAACACTTTAATTAACGTACATGCATAAACAAAAAAGTGAGTTTTCAAGTTACGTAATTATCTAAGAAATTTTAAACTTTATCCAATTTTCATAAAAGAAACTTATCTAACTAGAATCTAATATGACTAACTAAGATAATCTAATAAGAATTATAAATGTACAATAAACATAAACATAATTAATTCCAATTAGAAAATCACCTTGCAAAATTCCTTACAAACTACACTGTACAACGGCAAAAGTCCTCCCACTACTTGCACCCCTTGTCCCTGCGTGGGTCTCGCCGCCGACATACACAATTTCACTTTCACGACACTGTCACTATGGAGGCGCTCCTTCCACTACTTGCACCTCGTGTCCCTACGTGGGTCTCGTCGCCGACAGCCAGGTTACGAACTAAGTAATTTATCCTTGTTGAACGGCATACTTAATAAAGTTACCGGAAATGCCGCCCGCACAATAAATTCAAACGGCATTCCCGAAACCTGGCAGGGTATTAGAAACGCCCTGATTAATAACTTCTCGGACCAGCGGGACGAGACCGCCTTATACAATGATTTGGCCCTGTTAACGCAAAAGAATTTATCACCACCGGAATTTTACGAAAAGTGCCAAACTTTATTTAGTACAATTATGACGTATGTGACCTTGCATGAGTCCATATCCACTACCATCGAGGCTAAACGGGCACTATATAAAAAATTAACCCTACAGGCATTCGTTCGTGGCCTAAAAGAACCTTTAGGCTCGCGTATTAGGTGCATGCGACCCGACACCATTGAAAAGGCTCTCGAGTTTGTGCACGAGGAAATTAACACCATGTACTTACAGCAGCGTAATGACCATTTGCCGGAGCGGAGACCTGTGCAGTCTACGTCTTCATTTAATCCGAGTACGTATCAGATTAAGCCATTTAATTTGCATACTCCACAGCCAGTCACTTTTTCAGCGCCGTTTAATCAGCCCGGTCCCTCTAAAAGTTTTCATCAGCCACAACCGCCAAGGCCAATGCAAGCTTGGAGACCCCAAGTGCCTTTCAATCGCGGTCCCACGCGAACCCAACAAATGTTAAGCGCACCCCCGCCTAACTATAGGCCCCAGAGCAACGTGTTCCGATTGCCTCAACAAAGGCCTAGTTACACGCCCATTAATAATGGCCCTAAGCCCATGAGTGGTGTAAGCCACTTTGTTCCTAAACCTATGCCGAGACCTTCGACAGGACATGACTGGACTCAACAAGGAAATCCACCTCCCAGTAACTACTTTAAGACTCGCGAGACGAATGTTAACGAAGTAGACTTTTACGACTATTATGAATACCCTGACTATGCCTATAATGACTATTACGACCAGTTCTACCCCGTACCTTACAATTACGAACCCGTGTATGAGCCACTAGCTCATAGTGATTATGTTCCTGTGCACGTAGAGGAACATCAGAATGTGCCTGAAGGAACATCTGCCCAAGGAATGTCTGCTGAAGGCCAGGATTTTCATACAGCCCCGAAATCAGACAAACCAAAATAGAGATTAACTTACAAACCCAGAGACAACTTCCATTCATTCATATTGCTAATCCACCCATTAAACTATTAGTAGATACCGGTGCGAACCTATCTTTTATTAGCCCGAACGTTGTAGAAAGATTTTATCATCATATCCAGTGTAATTATGAGCCTTTCGAAGTCACTAACATCCACGCGACAACTCGTAATAATTATTCCATTACTATACCGTGCTTCCCGGAATTTAAAGAAACCTGTGACATTACCCTATACATTTACAAGTTCCACAATTATTTTGACGGCTTAATAGGCTTAGATTTACTAGAAAAGTTAGAGTCTAATATAGATTTAAAGAATAAGGTTCTTGTTACACGTAATTCATCCAATCCCTTGCGAATGTATGATTCACGTAATTGTAATCTTTACGAGGACATAGTACCCGCTAATTCATCCAAATTAGCTAGAGTCCCCATTAATCTTCATGATGGTGACGTAATAATATCAGAGCAGACTATTTCCAATTGCACTATTCGCGACTGTGTTACTTCTGTTAAAAATAACCGTGGCATCATAGAAATAATTAATCCAACTAAACATGATGTAGTTTTTTCAATGGATAGGCCAGTTACCGCGGAACTTTTTAACGAGGAAAGCGCGACTATCTATCAGCCTAGCGATCGCGTATCCGAGGTATTATCAAAACTACGCACTGACCATCTGAATCCTGAAGAACGAGCCAACTTAGAATCTCTTTGTGCACAATATGCTGACGTTTTCTATATCGATGGTGAACCTCTAACTTTCACCAATAAGATAAAGCATAGTATTCATACCACCGACGAATTACCTGTCTATACTAAGACCTATAGATATCCCTTTGTTCACAGACAGGAAGTTCAGGATCAGATTAGCAAAATGTTAGACCAAGGGATAATCCGTCCCTCGCAGTCAGCCTGGAGCTCACCCATCTGGGTAGTTCCAAAAAAATCTGACGCGTCCGGAAAAACTAAATGGCGCATAGTCATTGATTTTCGTAAAGTCAATGAGAAAACCCTCGATGACAAGTACCCAATCCCCAATATTAATGACATCTTAGATAAACTTGGTAACTGTCATTACTTCACAACTCCAGACCTTGCAAGTGGATTTTACCAGGTAGAAATGGACCCAGCCGATATTCATAAGACGGCCTTCAATGTAGAACATGGGCACTTTGAATTTTTACGCATGCCCATGGGTCTCAAAAATTCTCCATCCACGTTTCAACGCGTGATGGATAATGTCCTCAGGGACCTCCAAAATGTAATATGTCTCGTATATCTGGATGACATAGTCGTTTTTAGTGTCTCCTTACAGGAAGGAATAAATTTAGAAAAAGTATTCAAGAGATTAAGGGAATCAAACTTTAAGATCCAGATGGATAAGTCGGAGTTTTTAAAGCTTGAAACTTCATACTTAGGTCACGTAATAAGTAAGGACGGTATTAAGCCTAACCCCGATAAGATCATTGCCATCCAGAAATTCCCTATTCCTAAGACAGCTACCGAGATCAAACGCTTTTTAGGCCTGCTAGGATACTATAGGAAGTTTATTCCTGACTTTGCGCGCATTACGAAACCCATGACGCAATGTCTCAAGAAAGGTTCTAAGATCACCTTCAATGACCCTAACTACATCGATTGTTTCGAAAAGTGCATATTACTACTGACTAACGACCCTATACTGCAGTACCCTGACTTCTCTAAGGAATTTGTGCTTACGACTGACGCATCTAACTTTGCCATAGGAGCTGTCCTTTCTCAAGGACCTATAGGACAGGATAAGCCCTTAGCATACGCGTCTAGGACATTAAACTCCAGTGAGATTAACTATAGTGTAATCGAGAAGGAGTTATTAGCCATAGTTTGGGCTACTAAATACTTTCGTCCATACTTGTTTGGGAGAAAGTTTAAGATAGTTACAGACCATAAACCCTTACAATGGGTTATGAGCCTTAAAGAACCAGGCTCCAGACTCACACGTTGGAGACTTAAGTTGAGTGAATACAATTTTACTACAGTATACAAGCAAGGCAAAAAGAACACTAACGCCGACGCATTGTCCCGCATTGAAATCAACAACGAGGACGCTATGTCTATAGCGGTAAATGTATCTGAAAAGCCTCACTCAACAGTAGGTTCTGAAACACTGACAGCCCCCACAAACAACCCTGACATACTCGACAACTCTGACACAGCAACTGTTCACACTAGTAACGAAGCCCCTATTCTAGAAGTGCCAATATCAGACGAACCCCTAAATAAATTCAGTAGACAAATCTGTTTTGTACTTGTTGGCGATATTAAAAAACGACCGACAGTGAGTAAGCCATTTGAAACGCATACCCGAACTACCATTCAACTATCTGAGTCTAACCTGACTAACGACGTTATAAATGCAGTTAAAGAATATGTGAACCCTAAAGTCAAAACCGGTTTAATCATCCATCCTCCTCTTGCCATGTATAAAATAATTCCCATAATTCAAGACAACTTCAAAAGCTCTTCAATGAACATGGTTCTAACTAAAGTTGAATTAGAGAATGTTAAAGACTACCTGCGTCAACAAGACATCATAAAGAAATACCACGAAGGTAAAACAAATCATCGCGGTATCACTGAATGTTACTTAGCCTTATCTTCTAAATTCTACTGGCCTAAGATGAAAGAACACATCTCCAAGTACATAAATGAGTGTACTATCTGTGGCCAGGCTAAGTACGACCGTCATCCCATTAAGCAAAGATTTAACATTGTACCACCCCCTAGTAAACCTTTTGAAATTATCCATCTAGATCTGTTCACAGCTCAAACAGAGAAATTCCTTACCATTGTAGACGCTTTCTCTAAGTATGCACAAGCTTATCACCTTAGAGATAGCACCGCTTTAAGTGTAGTACAAGCTCTACTTGTATTTTGCACCCACCATGGGGTCCCACTGACTATTGTCACGGACGGAGGCCCTGAATTCACAAATCAGATTTTCTTAGAATTCAGCCGAACTCATAAAATTATTCACCATAAAATATTAGCGCATTCCCCTAACGACAACGGCATAGTAGAAAGGTTCCATTCTACCATTTTAGAACATCTTAGGTTATTGAAATTAGAGAGACGAAATGAACCAGTCGTTAATATCATGCCCTATGCCATCTTAGCGTACAATAGTTCGATCCATAGCTTCACAAAATGTAGACCTTTGGACTTGATAACTGGACACTTTGACCCTCGAGACCCAGTAGATATTGACCTATCTGAACACTTGCTGCAACAGTACTCACAAGACCATAGGAAACGAATGAGTCAAGTATACGACCTTATTAACCAGACATCCTTACATGACAGGACACAACTGACTGAAACCCGTAACAAGGACAGAGAACCCGAGAAGGACTATACCCCTGACCAGCAAATCTTTGTACGCAATCCCATGGCGTCTCGACAGAAGTTAGCCCCGCGTTATACGCAAGATACTGTACTCGCAGATCTTCCAATCCACATCTATACGAAGAAGAAACGCGGTCCAGTAGCAAAATCTCGCCTTAAAAGAAGTCCTAAAGATCCCACTTTGTTACAGGATAATACTATGGCTGATGACCCTACATCCGGCCCAAGGACAAGAGATAACAGTTGAATCACTTGACAATGGACCAGGACTACTTCCCTTCAAATTAGGAGCTGCAAAGATCGTTTCCCATTTCCATTCTTTCCTAAGTCATATAGATTTAGAGAATATCCATCTTCAAATTGAAGTGGTAAAAACACAGATGGCTGAATTAAGTCCCTTAGTTAACAATAAAACCTTATTCCTATTCGACCCTCATCTGAAACATCTCAATAGTAAAATCAATTTAATTACTAGTAAAATTAGTATGTTTGAATCAACTCGTAGTAAAAGAGGCCTTATCGACGGTTTGGGTTCTGTAATAAAATCAATTTCTGGTAATTTAGACTACACCGATGCACTTAAATACGAAAACGCCATAAACACCTTACGTAATAATGAGCATAAACTAGAATTAGAAATTAATAACCATGTTAGTTTAAATAGTAAATTTATTTCACGTAGCTCTCAAATAATAGATAGTATAATTTCAAATCAAGATAAGATGAACAAAGCACTAAACTTAATTTTGGAAAGTAACGCTAATAGGGATACAGATTTAATTAAATACGCCCATCTGGCCCAACATCTGTTAATCTTAGGAGATAATGTAGAAGATCTTTATGAAGAATTACGAAGTTTAGAGAACACCCTAACGTTTATTCGTGCGTCGAGTACCCCGTACTCTTTATTTAATTTAGATAAAATTAAGTATATGTTAGGTAAATTAAAGATCTTATATGCTAATGACGAAATACTTGACGTAGAAATTAGGCACTTTTATGAAATAATTAAACTACGTTACTTCTATTCTAATAAGCAGATAGTAGTAGTTATAAAAGTCCCGATAGTTGTTTCCTCCACATATAATTTGTATAAACTTTCCCTTGTTCCTAACAGAAACCACGAAACTCTTATACCACCCTCACTTTTTGTTGCACTCTCTAGCTCAGACTCTAGGTACATAGAGACAGAATGTCCGAAGGTAAACTCCATATATCTCTGTGAGTCAACAGCCAACCTACAAATCCAGAGCAAACCAGATTGTATCCAGCATCTCATAGTCCATCAAGAACTTCAACCCAGCTGCAAGCTGACACCCGTAGCTCTCACCACCGAAGCCCTGGAAACCCTGGACGACAAGCATTATACCTTAAGTTTTCCCGTACCAACAAAAGTGAAGATGTCTTGCGGTCAAGAACAATATCGGACCCTACGAGGCAGCTATTTGGCAATCATTCCCCTCAACTGTAACCTGAGAACACCCGCCTTCACTATCTCCAACACTGACGACCACATCAAAGGACATGTCGTGAAGATCATTGAGATGCCCCTATACAACGAGTCGAGGCCTGAAAATTATCCGAAGCTCATCCTAAATTCGCCAAATCTACAAAAACTTCACACCCTTAGCAATGAGATAGCGACGCAACTGCCTGTACATTTAGATGACGTCACCGATCCCGTCATTTACCACACTACTATACCCATGTACAGCTTGGCAAAAATGTCCTGAAACGGTACTAAAAAATTTCATTGTTGGCAACTTCACCCACTGTCACGTCTAGTCAGTACATGTAATGTCATTTCATGTTATCGCTGGCTGTTTTTTGTGTATTTTTTATTATTGTGTTGAATTTGGTGACTCAAAGGGCTCAAAATGAACAGAAAAACCATTCGCAGCTCCGCTAGAGCGATAATTTATAAGGTGTATACCAGATGTTTAGCGGAATTTGAAGCCGGACAAATTTTATCGAATATCAACGATGTTTATGAAAGAACTGCTGAAATTACAGGTAATATGTTATTTTATTTGTAATTAGATATAACATGTTTGTTCAAACTTGCAATAGATATGTTACTTCAGCAAAAACTTACCTTTTGTCTTTAGACACATTTACTTTGTTATTAATAAAAACCACTTAAAAGAATCATTGACTTTTATTTTCCTCATGATAAAAATCAATTTACACACACGTACTTACTTGCGCATTATCATACAAATGTGAGCGTGTGTAACGAGTAGAGTTTGTTTATTTGGTTTATTTTAAGTTTCAGTAATGTAAAACCCGTCAAAGACATCATCATCTGCCTAGCATTTCCCAACAAATTTTGGGGTCGGTCCAGTCTAACCGGATGCAGCGTAAACATTAGTATGTTACATGGACCAACTGACTATCTGACCTCCACAACCAAGCAATTGAGTAATACAATACCACTTGGAAAGTCACGTTTTCAGATTTTTGAGTTTCTGACGCACAGTAAAAAATATCTACAAATAACATACAGAACAATCTTCAATCATGGCTTAACCTTGAAGATTGTCATTAGCGGTTGTTTTATTATTTAGCCCCGAGCTCCTCTAAAACCCGTCAAAAAACATTTAATAAAAAAATATTTGAAAAAAAAAACCAAAGTATCAAGATCGTTATGGCCGTACTATATAGGGTTACAATCTGTACGATAGAGGCGCCACCATTATTTTCACGACTTTTTTGCCAAGCTGTACCTCGCACTATCCGGTACATGCGCACTCATCGCCACTCTAATCTATCGTCGGCTACGCATAAGAAAAGCATCCAGAGAAATCACAGAAAACTTCAACAGCAACCCTGAAGTCGTCTATGCCATCCCATCACCACGCACTATCAACCCAAGCCAAATAAGGATTGACCCTGGATGTCTACCAGCGACCATCTTGAACAAGTCCATCGATACTCGCTGTTCTACGGGGGGAGGTGTTATGCATGGCCAACCTTAATAGATCGCTGCATCGGCATACCTGCATATACATTGCACACGGCACCTACGGGCACGAAACGCAAGCTCAGCATAACGTGACCAATTGACGTCAATCGAACCTTTCCATAGAAACTTAAAAACGTGGAGCGGCACTTTTGGATCTGACATCGACCAATTGACACTAAATAGTATAATTAGTCGTAATTTCAATACTTTGTAATACAGTAATAAATTAGTTTATTAAAATAAATTTGCATTTTTTTGGATCCTCCGGTTGCACCCATCGTAATTAGCCTGCTTATAGCCGTAAATTCAACTGCTCGAAAACTGCCCGGAATTAAAAAAAGTTGTAATACCCCCCCTGAAATAGGTAGTGGCTGTCCTTTTATAGGGCCAATTTTATCTGTCAGTTGGCTAGGGAAGCCGAAGTCCATCTTTTTAAGTCTATGATTCGACTACACTCACTGCAAGGGAAGGAGCTACACTGCCTGTCAGTGTCATGTGGCGACGCCATAGATTTAAAGGATGGTTAGGATTTTAGGATTGTCTTACAAAGTCTGCGTTGGCCAGTCCTTCTTTCTATATCTTCCGCGTGGTTCCCGCCAAGCAAAATTCCAAGAAGAAATTCATCATTTACTTTAAAGTAAATGATGAATTTCTTCTGAGTACTTGTTTTACTAAGAAAATAGAAATTATTTGAACTTGTTTTTGAGTTTTTGACTAAATTGTCGCTACGTACCTAACGTAAATGTGCCTTTAGCAAATGGTGGCCTCGCATTGCAAGCAACATCCTCAGCAAAATCCTCATGGATTGTTAAATGTTTAACATGTGATAGTTGTGATACGAGGTTCGTATTTTTCTAATCATAAAAAATCTTTGCATCTTTGGATTTTTGTAAAATTTATAAATGTTGTTTTCCTTCACCGTTTTGAGGTGATGAAATATATTAGGTACAGACGCCAGCACGTCAACCTACCCGAAACTGTCAGATTTTACCAATCGAACATTAACCTTCCACTATTGTGATAAGGTTGAAAATCTATTGAAAAAATTTGGCAAGTTGTGGTAGCTTGATGTGCTGGCGTCTGTACATATACAAAGTAATGCGCCTGCCTGTGCTCGAAACCACAACCTACAATTCGTAAGTCGGGTCCTATTATGATACTGAGCCACCACTGCTCAAGAAAAACATTGGACAATAATTACCGCACAAATTACCTACATTTTTCCGCAGGCCTTCTTTCGTGGCGCGCACTCTAGAGTCCTAATTTGTGACGACGAGTAATGATAAGTGGTTATGGTCATTAGTTTCACATTCACGACTAGATTTTGACAGTAGATTCGTTTTGCCATAGTGAAAGACATTAAAATAAACAGGATGAATTTTTCAACTGGGCGGCTGGCTATAGCCGAAACTATGAGGAATATCTAATTTGACGGCACGGTTAGTGCAGTGGCTGAGCGATTGGACTGCTGCGCTGCGTGTCGCGGGTTTGATTCCCGCACGGAGCAAATATTGGCATGATCTACAAGTAGTTTTTCCGGCTCTGAGTGTTTGTATGTGAGTTTAAATGTTTGTAAACGCACCCACGACGCGACGCAGGAGAAATTCCTAGTGGGGGGCAACGTGAAAAAAAAATATACAGGGTGAAATTTTGTAATGCCACCTGGAGGGAAAGTACTCTTAGTTATACATTAACAATTTAAAATCCCTTTTTAAGAGCTAGTAGGTACTAATTAATCTTATCCTTTGGAGGATAAGATTGAACACCTATTGTAATAAATGAGTACCTAGGTAACTATTACGTATTAGCTAACTAATGCTACAACCGGAATAGGCTAACTGCAAGTTAAATACATTTATGAGTTTAAATTCCTAGTTATAAGTATGGGCGGACGCTAGTTAGTTGTCATCTCTAACGATTTATGGAGCTGGTTGTGCTGTGGGTCAACAGGGCATGGGTGAGCCCCACAGCCGCCGGCGGACTGGCGTGACCTCTGTCAACTACTATCTACCTTCCCCTTACGCTTTATTTACCCACCACAGCCGCGCCCACCCTCTATATTTAACCTAATACTCATCCTTGGTCTTTAACCTTCGACATAGCTTTTCATAAGTGCAAGCTAACATCAATTACCTACTTTCGCAATATTGGAAACTTTATTGTTCCACTGTGGGTTTAAACTTAACCTTTGTTTCGTGTTGAGTTCGACCACAGACGTATACGCTTTCATTTAATTGTAGCAAAACATAGTTCTACATAGCTAACTAAGTAATTTTGAATGGCGGTATAATCGAATAGGACTCAAAGAACATATTATGCTAACTAGCAATCAATGTGTATGTAAGTGCATGTAAGTAGTAAGTGCCCGTTACCTCGTCTGGCTTTCAAGTTGCCACTTACAAGGTAGCAAAATGCGTGTTGTAGTTGCAGGAAGCTCATCGAATTCTGTGCAATTGAAGCCACAATTTGAACGACGTGTAGCTTGACAAGAGCGGATACGTATTATTATAATAGTTAATGATGTAGGTATAATATGTAATGTATCGGGTGTATGGTGGCTGGCGCCCGCTTCCCACGCATTTGCAGTTGACCCTACTGCGTACCTCTGCCTCCCCTACACACGGGTACATGGCGAATCCTGTGTACTCCGGGTTAGTACACGTCTAGCGCTAATGTCCCCGTTATCTATCTGGCTACAAAACAGCACGAATTCGTGCTCCCGCCAGGATCCATGCTCTTTTGTAGCCCAAACTGCTTCGAAGTACCCTTAAGTTGTCCTCAGTTTTAAGAAGGGCTAGTAGCAGTTACATATTTCGAATGCGCCTTAGCTTTTGTGCGAGCAATATTTTTTAACCGTTCAGCGAAGTGCCTGCTCGGTGCTTGTCTTATTATAATTTAAACATCTTGCGAGCGGTTTCTGCGTAGGCGTTAATGCGCTTTGTTATGGAGTGTAGTGTAGGAGTGGTAACGTAGATAAACCTTTAGACATTAATTACCCAAGTGACCAATTTTCAGCGTGTGTACTTTATTATGGACCCAGATATTCTAAAGCTTAACGAGCATTTGAATATCTAGGGTTCTTGTCATGTTTCTTAGAACTATATTGGCCATTTATTCTGAATCTTTAGTCCAACTATTCCGACATAACGACTGCGTACAGTTACGAATTATTAACTTAGGTACCTATATAAGCATTCGTCCGAGCAATAAAATTACCTTCTGAATGTATTCTTGATGGACAATACTAGATGAGTGTACTATCATATAATACATCCACTATCTCTCCCATTATTTTCATAGATCATTATTTGCAAGGATAGCTGGACTTATTCCTGGTTGTTATTATGCTCGGCTCGCAACCGGGCCGATTGTAATCATTTGAGAATCACACTAACAAGTAAACGTGAACTGGTAATGGGAGTCGGGACCGTTGGTACTGAATTCAATACAGCGTGCGGAAGCATTGCGACGGTAATCTGCCCGCACAGCGCCCGTAGATCGAGATATTTGCTTGTATGCAAATGGAGGCCCTTACCGTGCGACCGCGCCGGCTACAAGCTGATGTGATAATACCCAACGGTCTCCATATAGAGTGATACTAACACAAGATACACGTGTAGATAAGGACGATGGCCGACAACCCGTAATAGAGACAAAGGGACAAGGGCCCATTGCCGGACCGCTACACTGAAATAGGCGATCATAACAATAATTTTGTAATCATTATTATTTATAGTATCAAATAACGTTATGCACCAGATTAGCATAGCAGCTTCTTATCTCTGTATAAGTCAGCAGGAAGACTCATTATGTAAACAAGTTGGCAAGAAAAAGTAAAAATAACTCAACAGTCCGGTTCGTCTACCGACTTCCTGCGCGTCTAGTAGGGACGACGGCTACGAGCCTAGGAAGTATGTCCTGATTGGCGAGGGTGCGCGTGCGCCACAGCTTGTTACCTATAATTTCCCAGCAGACAAGATTAATATAGCGTTAAAGGGATCATCAGTTGAAATTATTAAGGTGTTGTTCACCACTTGAGGCGATTGTTCAAAGGTTAAACTATAAGCGAGGTGTCCGGATACTCGCATAATATTATAAATATTGTGCTTCACGCCAGCGCCATGCATCATCGTAATTTTCTTCGTATTAGGTATGTAGGTTCATGAAATTAATTTCTCTTTAACCTTTTAGCACCTCAGACAGACAAACTAAGGAGAAACTTAGTGCTAGATGGATGACAACTATCAATAGGAGAGGTGGTGTCTTGAGAATTCGAGAAAATTATAGCGAAACACTTTGCACTGCTGTTTAATTTTTGTAGCGAATAATGCTTTTCCTGTTGAATATAACACGGTAATGTTATTAGATAGGTGACATCATTTTATGTTGCAAATGGAAACCAAGCGGCGGCGCCACAGCGTGTTTTGTGCAGCCTGACTAATAAGGTGTCTGATTTAAAACTGCAATGTTGCTCGGATGGTGACAAGCGAATAGCTCATTGCTCGCACGCAAAAATTAATCCTACAGTTTCCCTAGTTGACTTTTGCAAATGGCACAGTGAGATACGCTGTTTCTTATGTTTTCTTTCATTATTAAATCGGCAACAATATAATATTTATTTCTGCAGATAAACCAACAATTATCGTGTCAAGTCCGTGTACAAGTTACATGTTATCTAATGGCGCCTTTCATATCTGTCTGGGTTATTCGGAGAGCGTGCAGTGCTATCAATATCTCAAGAAGCTTATTGTACCTACGTACCGTCAGATCTATTGATTAGATTCATTGGAATAATTTTAGACTGTGGTATAATTTTGTACAAGTCAACTGCCAAGCAAATACAAACACTTGCATGACCAGAAATTATCCAAAAGACAAAACAGGTAGAAGTTTAGGAGGAGAAACGAGTGGCCTTTGTCCAGACGTGGGTTTAAAAAAAAGAAAACGAAGAGCACTATCCTCATAATCAAGTTATTTTAAAACCTCATAAGCACATTTTACGCTGAACGACATCGGCTAAGAAATAAAACCATAACTGATAGTAAGAGATCAAATTACAGGCGAGAATAAAGCAAGCATGTGCGATTACCAGGGGCCGTAAAAGGAGCTCATTTAGATAAGTTAGATCTTCCATAATTTGCACGGCTATCTGGCGAGAAGACGCACCACAAACCATGTAACATCTGTATCAAACTAATTTCATGCAAATAAACCTCTTTTCTTTTTTTTTGTATCGTTGTTAATCCAGTTTAAACTGACCGTAAAAATATCCAACAAAAACCTTGCATTAAAGTCCGTATGTAGTGCATGTGTTCCAATAACTTTGCAGACCACGAACAGAAACATATCAATTCTTATATCCGACAGTTTTATTGAATAATAAGTATCGTAAACAATTCCCGAGGCGAATTAATACAGCGACCGATCTCACTGACCTTTTATGATTTAACAATATTGTCTGTATATGAAAGTAAGTAATTATAACGGTAGCGATAAATTATCAGTGCTTTACCAGTTCTATCGCATGTCCATAAAGAGATAGGTGCATGTATGGAGTTCCCAGTGATCTCAACTTCGAAGGTTCCGTACATCTTCAAACTTGATATCATGATACAGTTATTGTGGTCAGAGCGTCCGGTCACTCGTCGAATAAAAATGCAATAAATTACTTTTTTTCTTTTCCCAGGCGATGCGACAGGGTTATTTTAAGTTTGATGAGTTGATGTAGCTGTAATACAGTTTTTCCTTATAAGAGTAATTTTCGTAATTTATTATTTTAAGTGGTAGCTCGTTGAGATCTTTTGTAGGGACCGACACAAAGAAAACTGTGTTTGTGATCTAATTTTCAAACTTTCGACCAATATGGATAACTTTCATTAGGTATAATTTTAGGCTTAGGTAGATTCGTAAGTGCATAAAACGCATTATAAGTGTTTGTTGTGTCCTTCTTTTAGAAAATCTAAATTAAATCAAAATTTGATTTATACTGCCTAACTTAACATTGAATGTTTTTTTTAGTTTCCGTTCTTTTCTACAAGAAAAAATAAAACTGGCATTAATTACCATTGCTATATCCTCTACTCTATAAAATGGGAAATACTAATCAAACTTTAATTTCATTTATTTTTATTTTCAAGTTATTCCAAAAACGGTTAGTTGAAGCAACGGCAACGTTATGAAGACAAGTCTTATCCCAAGAATGTTTCAGAATATCGATTTTTCAGAACAGTAGAATATTTTAATAGAAAATATATAATTGCAGTATCGTGGCGGGTTGACAGTGAGTCGAGAGCCCTTGGCAATGTCGACGGAATGCCACGCCAAGTGCAATTTTCCACCGCAACTAGGTTCAATTGTAATTTTCATTACCGGTCCCAAGAGTTCGCGACCTACTCTAATTAGCTTAGATGCTTATGATTAAACGACTCCGTCACGACTCGTCGATTTACCTCAAATCCGTCGCGCTTTTGTCTTGCGAGGTCGGGCCATCCGTCAAGTCGGACACCGCCTGGAAGCAAAGTTGATGTATCCGTGCTTATGTTGAGAAACAATCTATTATTGCTCAATGAGAAACTTAAGGTAATCAGTGTAACTTTGACTACTGAAGTTTGGCATTTATCATACTGTCTGCAGGAATATGAGTTAGGAGATACTTTACGTCTGACCAGTTGACGTAATGGCCTCACTACTCAAGCGCTCCAGGGCCTAATGTTCGTTTGTAAGTTACAAACATTGTTGTTTGTTGTTCCACTTAAACAGGTGCCCGGTGCTCATCCATTAACGTTTTATATGAGAATGATGTAGTGGACACCGTAGGTAGGTCACTAAGCCCGTAGTCAGCCTCCGTTAAGTCTGTGATGGATGCTTGGATGTCTAATTCAAACGGGCGCACCTTTGAACTCACAGAAGTTTGTAGGTAAATCCGATTCTGAATCTAAACCGTTGAGAAGAAAGAGGATTGTTTTAATGCCCACTAAAACAAAAGTTAAATAATTGTCTTTAGACGACTGACATACAAAAAATTAAGACGATTTAAGTAATCACGACCGCATGTCAGGGCGGTTGCGTCCGACTTTTCTCCAATTAACCACACATAGGTCTGAAACTAGAACTTGTCTAAAGACACCTTTACTTTCACACAGTTTTTGTGTAATTACTTACCTACAGTTAGGTATCATCGGCATCCGGCTGCCTGGTAGCGGACAATTGCCTCAAAAAAAGCTCTTGACGAAATACTTGTTTGGAGTGGAGAGGCAGATAATTTGTACGCTATTTTTTTAAACAACTTGCGTGGAAGACTTTAACAAAGCTAATTAATAAAAATAAAAGAAAAGGATGGTCCAAACTAACTACCAAGTGTCAAGCGAAATGAAAAAAGTTGTTTTCGTTGGACTTAAAAAAATATAACTGACAGACGTCTCGAGTTCTGTTGTAGAGGAGTTTTTTGTCTTATGTAAGTAGGTACATGATAAATCAGCCGTTCGATTTGAAAGCCAGTGTGTCTAATAAGTAGTCCGTTATCCCGGGCCAACGCCTGATAAGCAAGCATTTATTTAACAGGACTTTATTACATCTATAGTTTTTCAGATGATCCAGTTTTTAGGTCCTCTTATGAGACCTTAAGAACTACCCAATCAATTGTAGAAGAATTTCTTGCATCAAGTTTCGCCATTCAATTAATTCCACCAGTTATCACAGTCTACTGCTCTGCATATCGCTCGGTTTTCTGCGTTCTCAATTTCGACTGCCTTTTCCGGTATTTGGCTATCGAACACCGTGCACAGAGTAGCTTATCAAAGTAGAATCATTTTTTTTTCCCACGGGTAGATAGGTACTTTGCAGAGTCTGCTAATTTGCATTTCTGAAAGTCAAGATCAATTGGCAAAATTAGTGGATTGAGGCGATTTTTTGGGGACACATCCTCGATAAGATTAACCGCAAGCATACATTCTGAAAGGCAGATATGGCAGATTAACTGATGGCATTAATTTACAATTCTGCACGTAGCAGAATGCAGTTGTTAAACTTGTTTCCGTTCGTTTACAAAAATATTTTTCAATTAGCGAGTGAGCGTATCGAGGTGTCTACCTGGTTGATGTAGGTTGTGGTCTCTGGTTGTTATTGGGCGTGAAACATCGAGTCCTCTTGACGGCCGGTCGCCGTCGCAAGTGTTTGCACACACCTCTAGGTCACGGTCAACGGTCGCTTTGTCATGCGAGCTTGTTCGCCCCTCAAACCTAGTACTTACCTCCTGAATATTGCACCACATTTGCTGTACCTAATTATCTACAACCGACGTCTAATTTGTTCTCAGTAATAAGTTCGCGCCGACCGCTTTTTGTTCGAACAAAAACTTAGCACAAATGATGTGCCAATACTGTTATTTTTGTTTTGCATATCTGTTTCGTGAAACATCAATAGGTGTCGAACAACGTCGCTACATACAGTTCGCTCTGGTCGCCGGTGAGTACGTGTCGGGTTTGTCCATTACGGAACAAATCCCGCCTATTGTAATGATGTTTGGTGCTCACATCCGTCAAGATCCTATCTCGATACAATAAACTAATGAAACACACCTGTTCGCGTGGGAGGGGCTTGTAATGACGATGAAGATAGCTTGCAGCAGTTGATGGTCGCACAATAGCTGAAGCCCGTATCGCATCCATTTTGAATCTGTTTTTGTAGTAGGTAGGTAATAAATATTTATTTATCATGTTTCATTCTATGACGTGACGGGTACGCGTATTACAGACATACCCATACAATGTCTGACTACTTGTAAGTTGTACATCACTTTTTTTCCGTTGAATCCTTCAACAAAGTATCACGCACCTACCCTGACGGGCTTAAACAGTATTAATTAGGTACTTACCAAACCAAAACAAATCGCCACGTTACCTACTTACAAACATTACTTAGCTGCCTAATACTAAGTACCTACATGCAAAAGGGTCGACTATACTACACAATGCTGTTACCTCTTATAAAAATAAGATTACGAAATTGATAATGAACTTGTGTAAAACAGAGGTAATTGTACGACTAATGCGGTTGACGCAATGTGGTTTGTTCTGGTGGTGGCAAATCTTGGCTGCTTGGACTAATTGGCCATATTGTGCTATTACCGGCGTAATGGTGGAGAGGCCATTAGGCAGGCACGAGTCGCGGTGACGATACCACGAGCACAGCCAACGACCCGTGCGCGCGCACACACAGACACACAGATTTGCATATGACCAATCAGACAAATGAGAAACTATTTTTATGCAAACGTGATACACGATTTGGGGTCTAAGTTCAAAATTGTTTTGTCAATAACGTTTTCACTTAAAACGGCGGTGTCTAACGCTGAGTAAACTGTAACGGGATCGTTCAGAAGTATGAGCTTCTTAACCCGCATTACAATGAACCATGACACATGGATAGCAAATGAGTATGAGTTATTGTTGAGTGTCGACGGCTCCCCTCGGGTGCTGGTTTAATTGGAGAAACGGCTGGGTCAATGGGTGATGACCGCAGTTCGCAGGTAATGGCAGACTTAATAACTTCACCTGAATAAATCACGCGCAACCGTTACTATTTCTTAGCCAAATGAATGTTAATTTGACAAGGCACGAATGGATGCGCGAACTAATAACACGGTAATGTCGGACAATGACGTGCTCACGAAACCAAGCAAAAAATTAATTCGATTAGAATGTAAAAACTGACAGTAATAATAACACATTTATTTTCATATTGAATATAGGTACAATTCAAAGAATAAAAGTGACGAAAGTAGATACAATTTTTATTTAATGCGCTTCACCAAATTGGTTCAACATTTACAAACGTTTCTACTGTACAACGTTCAGTATAAAAATATTGGTAGAAACATATCACAAGCTAGTATGTTCTACATATACAAAACTTTATTATGCGTTCACATACTTTCATCGTAACAATGAGAAAAATTCAAAACATCGCGTAGAAAATGTAATCAAGGAAAGCTTTCAACGCTATAACTAATTAAAGGACGTCATCTCGTCATTGTGATGTAACGTTCACCTAAAATAAGAACAACAGTCTTGTAAAGCTGTATATTAACCTATCTTACTATGTACAATTAAACTGATGCGAGGGTGTTACATAACGTGGAATAAAGCCGTGTCATATGAAAATTGTTATTCTATGACACCTGTTTTAATAGAAATAAGTATACAATATATATATAAGTACTCGCTTAGTAGCTAATGAAAGGCACATTATTCTCGTTAATAGAAGCTAGCTGTCTGAAATTCAGCCACGTAATTTTTTCAAGCGATAGCGTAGTATCGGCGCCTGCGCAGCTTCGGTGTCTTACGGGATTATTCGAATGACTATGAATATTTCTCCTACAGCAAATTGGTTATTTGATACCGAAGAGGTGCAAAGTCACCTACTCCTGTTCCAAAGGAAACAGTTACAAATACTGGAATTTCTCTGATAAAGTTTAGCGGTTTTTAATGTTTGTGCACTTAAATATACATACTTACATTTATTAATTTTTTTTTCGGCAAAAATCTTGACATTGACCAACACATTATTTACTACCCATCAGTTTAATTGAGCTACGTCAAAATATATTTTTACACATTTCCAAAAATAACAAGGAATAAATCAATAATATATAGATATTTGTAATATATTACAACAATTTAAAACGTAGGTGCCATTTCTTGTGCTCATTTTCTAATGACTGTGAACCAAACACAACCTCTTGACTCAACTAATAGATTCAAAGACACACATAGTTTTGGCATAATCTACATCTAAAGAGCGTCTTCCTTTTATGTGCATAATGTGTTTATCTTACCTACATTTCACAATTCATTTACATTTTTTTTATATTCCAAAGTTATCCTTTAAAATACACCATAAAATATACCGCTAAATGCAAATAATGTTTATCAAAAAGAATTTATCACATATACATAAAATAAAAGTGAAAAAATATCTTAAACGTCGAAGATAAGTGACTAGTTATAAAAATGGCCGGCGAAATATTAGCTGAACAGCGCCGCCGTATGAGAAGAGACGTTCATAGAATGCTGGCGATTATAATTTATGAGTATAATATTATGGTCAAAGAGTATGACATGATTTGGCAAGAAAAAGTTTACACGTAGAGAGACAAGGCGCATTCGAGTCCTATGCAAAGTAGGTGTTGTAGACTATTATTAGCCTAGCCGAACGTTAACGAAGCGTAATTGAAGAGCGGCGCCGGATTAGGTTTTTTTCTAATCGGATTCCAGGTCCGGACGTCGCAGTAGTTTAGAGTAATTAAGCGGTCAGTTATGAGGTGTAATTACATGTGGAAATAACACTTATGTGTGGCACAGGGTCGTTGAACTGTGCGGCAAAAAATGTGGTAAAAAATGACGATGAAAAAGTCGCCCAGCGTGGTTGTCAAAACACACGTCACAGGAATATGGATGTGTCGCCTGAGGCGCGCGCTTGGGATGTAGGGCTGCCAAGCGAGCTATCGACGAGAAACCAAGAAACTCAATAGAAATAAACAGAAACAGTCATGTCAAACATGAGAAAGATGAGAGAATAAAATCTGCAACGTCATAATTCTCCTATCCCTTGTAGGCGTGTAAGACATATTGTAAACGGATAGAAATACGCGATTTAAAACAAGATATACATAATGGCAGCCCTAGATCTGTGCACCGACGCGCTCTTATCGGTTCAACAGTTTATTGATCGCGAGAGGCTTCGGTAGTCGCCGACGCCCGATCATTGTTTGCTAATGAGACTTCAGGAGCACAGGTGGTCCGCTGCGATCTAACTCAGTTAACTAAAACAAATATGATGTCATGTTGACAATAATAAATGACCCCCATTAATTTATACTAAACACAGGAGTATAAAACGACGCAGTAGGTACCTAGAATTACATTATACGCTATGGTTTAGATCAACTAGCGAGTTACACGGCTATTGTTCTCTTTGAAATTCTTATTGTTACTTCTAGAGACGTAACAACTCTATGCTAACTTATTTAACATTATCTAGTACAAAATTCACATAATTATATAACTATAACATAAACGTAGAAAAAATCGCATCACGGTGAAAGCTTCACGCCACAAACGCACATTCAGAGCTTGCACTAAGTATAACGTATCGTTCTACTTTGTTCGGTGCACGATTACCAGATATAAAAATGCACAGAACAATGCACACGATTTTATACAGGAATGGAAAATCAAACTATAGGTACAATTGACGGAAGACAGCTTACATTCTAAATTGGTGAAGGTCTGCCGGTTTGCCACAAGCCTGCACTTCAGTTCACTGAACACTTAGACGTTGGAGCTCGCATCACGCATGCATGGGAAACCCCACGGGATGAATTTTGATAGGCCGCTGTGGTCATTTGTATTCTGGTGCGGAACTCCGACGCATCGTCATTATAACTTTGTTTTTAAAGGATCTGAAACGTTTATGTAGCACCTCTTCATATTTACAAATTGTATTAAAATTTATTCACAAAATATATGAAAACTTTTGCTGCCATCGATCAGTTTTTCCATTTAGTACGGAATGTAATCCGTATTTGTCCGTTATGAAATATGAAGCGTGATCGACGCATTCAATTTCGAAGTGCATAGTGGTTGTTCTTGTTACGTGAATCGATGAAATATGTCCGTGGTGATACCACGCAGGAAGTCGAACATTTCCCCGGAGTCGTCGGGCCCCGGTTTATCGTCATCTCTGAAGACCTGTGAACAAAATTATACATTAAAATTGCGACTGAAGGTTATGTTATTTAAAATTAAGACAAAGTGTATCGAAGTAATAATACGTCATTAACCGTCGTTATCGCAAAACATTTTATTTATGACAGCTAAACTCGAGTTTGCTCTTATTTTCAGCCAGAAAGGCACGGCATTAAGTGCGTAAGTAAATAGCGCCATTGCGTTGCACCGCGCAATACACTTTAATATCTGAGACTATCTGATAACATCAATTAAAGTTTTAGTTACAGTGAAATATGTTGAGATTAACAGGTTAAGTGTGGAACGACCGTTAGTTTGTAGTTCTCGTATATTTGTACTTCACAGTTGTGTTTCAAATTGAATCGGTATTCGCGATTTATGCAGGTCGTTAGATGATTGTTGATATGTGTGTAAAGATTAATTAAACTAGCTACAATATTGGCTAGTGTATTTGTATCGGTTTCTGGTTATTTATTTATACCTGTTTGTTTGTAGTAAAGCCGCGAGCGATGTTCTAAATATGCGCGCTATAAATGTTAAAGTGTCTCGCAGCTTAAAGTAATGATAGATTACCAAGAGATCGCCTACAAACACAGTGCTCTATTTATCTTAGTCGATTCGTAGAACCTACGCGAAAGAAAAGTTTCCTGCTGTTACCATTCTTTATGTAGTCAAATACAAAGCGCATTTATAAAACTCATTGGTCGCACGAAACTATTTTCAGGTCATTTTAAACATTCAATCAGAGAGATCTGTTTTCAGTCTGAATGCGTGAGCACCTAATTGCGTTCTGCAAAATCTAATTTGAGACTCATACCTACCTAGTTTTTTTTCCACAGTGAAATTAACAAAGGTAATAGTTGCAAATCACTGGAGGTTCACAAGCAAATGATACAATGATAGCACATAAACGCGCCAAGATAATCATTTAATCATGATATTAGCTACGCTCGAGGGCAAATTGCTCCGTTTATTTGGAGGTGAAAAAGAAAAAGAGTGTGACACACATTTAAAACAGGAGAGATGGTATCGCAAAAAGTTTAATGAATGGGACGCGGCAATGAGCATATTTCGTGTTCATTGTTGCCGATTTCTCAGAGCGATTTGCTAATAGCGGCTATTAGCCCGCCTCCGGTCACCTCGTCATGTTGCGTGTGGACTACCGGCCTTACTACGTACACAAAAAACATAATTATTCCTAAAACGGTAACACTTAATTGATCCTCCATGTGTAGATAGTCTTACGGTAAAATTGGTGTCACGTTTTTTTGAGCGCCGACATTCGGTCGTCGCTCGACGTCCGTTCCGAAGTAGCGAATTTATCGATATGTTATTAAGTTTAATTCTATATGCGAAAGTGTAATTATCAGTACAGATAATGTACTTTACGGTAAGCAAGTTTAAAGTTGATTTATTCGTGTTTACCGATCTTTTGCGCACTATAATTAGTTTTATCTGATTTGAAACACAGCTTTCAAACAAAATTGAAATAAGCATAAAATGTTTAGAACTATGTTATTACATTTCAATCATTTCGTAATACCACATTTTTTCCAGTTTTTATTCGTAGCTGAGCTTAGTTTGTTTCTAACAAAATTTACAGACCGTAAAATTACGGTGCAATCGACTAATGTGAATGTTGGAGGTAGATATGGTGCGGAGACCACAGGCAGTTCGCGGCTAACGAAACATACGCATTAGAATGGTGGGAATGTTTCTTTTATCGAAACGATCAGAATTATATTTACATTTCTACATTTTCACGGATGACTGACATTGTGAAAATTATAAAAATCTGGATATTGTCAATATACCTATTCAAGACAAATTATTCGATCAATTTCAAGATGGAATGTTGGTGCGAGAGCGGTGTTGCGGAAATTTGCGAGGCTGCAGTTAGCGAGCGTGGTTGATTGAGATCTGCGACATTCGTGCGGCCAGCGGCAGGCGGCTGCGCAGGTCATTACGCCGAAACTTCGGGCTCGGCCGCTCGGCGCAACGGTACAAGCCGCTCAGATGTTTTGGGACAATTTAACGACATAACGCCAATACTTACTCAGCTCATTGAGTTTTTTATCTACCTAAAGAAGATTCACATCAAACCTGAAGCTGCAAGTAATAAACAAGTGGCGCTGTGTAAATTTATTTTTGAGTTTTGATGGACATTTTGAGAACTCGGTTTGTGAACTTTTTAAAACGATTTGTAAGATGAAAGTACTAATGGATCCGTAATCTATAGAAGCTAAGAATAGATCAGTTTTTATATTTGGTAACTTGATAATCATACATTCATTTTGATTGACGACTGAATATCCTATGAATAGATCTGTGTCAGCCTTCGAAAACTATAAAGCTTGGCATCGATACGGAAGATCTAGAAAGCTTAAAATATAATTTAATTCTGTGTACACCAGTCAATTATAATTACAACAATATTGATGTGTACAAAAAGTTAGTTGGTTGAAGAAGATGAACTGCGCCGATGGGAAACGAAAGTGTGCCATCACAGTTTGGTTACAAAAAGAATGATACTGATCACGTACAGAGCTGGAGTATTAAATTTTCCGCTTCGTTTTGGCGACAAACGGTTAGTGAACGGTCCAGCGCGCGTGTTGCGCTCGCGACCGCCTCAATTTGGCAAGTAACGCCATTAGACCGGCCACTATAGTCAGTTTTCTATCACCCTTTGAATTCTTTACTGTTCTTTTCACGGAATTAATTTCCACGGCATGATGAGGCTTGACCTTTCCACGAAAATTATAAACATGTTTATCTTACAATTGATCTACGATACGCTGATTTAGTGCAGCATTTCTGCGGGCTTAATTAAAAAACAGCCCACGGAATGAAAATAAACAAGTTTGTTTTCAACACTGATATGAAAACAGATCTTGTTTAAATAATCTATTTTCTTTCTAGTTGTTTAAACTCCATTAAAATAGTTTTCTTCCAATCAAGCAACTAAAATGTTATCAGATTCTGTTAGTCGATTTATACGGTTGGCACCACTAGTGTTGTGTCGATCGACAAGCGCGGCACAATGATGGATGAGTGTCCCGTCCACACACGCCACTCATGCCCGTGTCGATCGCCTGCAGCGACAACATCCAATACATGATACGGTAAGGATCTACATCGCCAACACCCACTTATTCAACTATCCTACTTTTATTTTCCCTGTTTGTTTTGCCTATTTAAATATACCACTATTTTTATTAGTCGGTCCAATACTAAAATAAATAGTATTATTGCTCGTTAGGCGCCCGGGGTTTGGATACACTTTTTATCGTATTTTAATTAGTTCTTTCTCGGCGTTCGTTTTGTTTTACATTACGCTACTTTATTTGTGTCAGTTTTTATTTGTGCAGTTTTATCGAGATACCACTTGAGCTTATTTAATTTATATTGAAAAAGAAAAAAATAGCGTTTTATTGTCTAATTAAAGTATATCACGTTCGTCTTTTGAAAGTAAAAATCAAGCAAATTCTTAGGCGGAGCTCTTTATTCAGAATAGTGCGGCAGATTTATGTCGCGAGACAATATGGCCCGGCCGGTATCCATACATACTCTTTACACAAAAACTTAATGAAAGTCGAAAGTAAGTACGCTTTCACTTGTCGACAGTATTGTATTGTGCGTCAATTGTATACGACACTATTTCAATTGTATTTCTTAAAGTTTTTAAAAACAAGGGTGGCGTTTCTCGTAGCGTATTAGACGTACATTAGGATGCCGGTCATCGACACTGCATTAGCCACAGCATAAATTAAGCCAGGTATCTCACACAATGCGACATGTTCTAGATAGCATTTATTATTTTTGAGTGAAGTCATAGTAGGTAGCCTGGCGAGTTTTGAATAGAATACGTTTTCAGATTTGAATAAAATCTTCTGGTGATTTATTCAGCAGACCTGAATGACGCTTTGTGTAAAGATAACGAAGTTGTGGGCAGCTTTTGTGGCGTCGGATAGACTGGCTGAAGAATGTGTTTTTAATATAAGGTGAAAGAAAAGAAGAAAAAGAATTGGTAATGGAAGCTATGGAGAAATAATAAATAAATGCTCGTAATGGTGTAAGAAAGGCGATGGGTAGCATCTGTGTTGATCATGAGCTACCGACGCCGCATTGTGAAGCCGACGAGTGACAAGCATTCATTACGATGACCGACAGAAAATTAAATTAAGGACAGGTTTATATACGCTTAGCATAGATTAACCGATGAAAAAATAATTGTAATTTTTAGATACGAATTTAATATTTTCTATTGCTTTAACCAGTGATTTTACTCACGTGGCAGTCGAAAATTTTACATTTTTATTTTACCTACATAACATACATTTTTATTTTATTATTAACTAGCTTCCGCCCGCGACTCCGTCCGCGCGGATGTCGGTCTTCGCGTGGATGGTTTATTTCTCCATTTTGAGTAACTCTGACAATGACATCTTATAAATATCTATTGGACCCAAATACGGCTAAGCCTATAATAATTAAGGAGATCCCTCTATTGAGCTACTGCTGTTGAGCTCGCGTTCTGTAGTAAGTATTTTTTTTCATAGTAATTCCGACCTTGTATTTACAAATAACTGATCGGAACAGTAATCAAAAAGGTCGCGCTGAAAAGTACGGTTTAAAATGACACGCATACAATATTAATTCCACGGACGACCGCTCGCCACACTGGACACGTCCGCTCGCATCAAAATTCAGAATTTATATGCATCGTGCGGCGCGGAACGCGGCTCCTTTATAGGAGTCGGGGAGGCGTGGCCCGCGTGTGCCGCAAACGGTTCAAGCCAAATCCGACTTTAGGCGCTACAGGTTACGGCGCTGAATCCACTGCGGGTAATGCAACGTGTGTTCGCGGTTCTACAGAACAACGTTTATGAATAAAACTGAAAAATAAGATTTTTTTTCTACGTATTTTTCCAGGATAAAAAGTATCCTATTTTATGCCCCGGATAATAAGGTATAATTATACCAAGTTTCATCGAAATCGAACCGTTAGTTTTCACGTGATGCCTGCACATACAGACAGACAGACAGACAGACAGACGGACAGACAGACAGACAGACAAAAATTTTTTTAATCACATATTTGGGTTTGGTATCGATCCAGCAACACCCCCCGCTATTTATTTTTTCAATATTTTCAATGTACAGAATTGACCCTTCTACAGATTTATTATATGTATAGATTTTTCTTTAAATTGTAAATGTTAATTAATAAAAGGTACCCTGTGTGTTATACCAGGTTAAAATCTAAGACTCAAAGTCATCGCTATTTTTAACCTAGACTCTTTCAACTGCTATTGAAAGGTTTTAAAAATATTTAAAATTTATATCTATATTTAATAGCTATTAAATGAGACTGTAACTCGGAGTGTAAGCGAATCCATTAGTCGTAAACTTTAAGGCTCGCGTGAAACCATTATTAATACTTATTTTATTTGTATTGTGCACGAGTTCAGTTTTTAAGGGGCAATTAGTGATCTTAATGTTTTGACAGCGCTATTTATATTAAGCACATAAAAACTATAGTTTCGTCTGTAAATTGTATCTAAGGAATAAATAAAGTAATACAAAGTTACGGAATTATATCTTCCGTTTCTGTATCATTATAAAGGAGAGTGCCCAATGGTATTTTTGGTTGGTATGTGAGTTTAAATATTTGTAAAACAAGCTATTGCCTACAGCCTTACTTATTGGCAACAGCAACAACAACTCTAGGGTATCACCAATATCTGTACGAAAAATCATCAAAATCGATTCTGCAGTTTTGACGTCAAATCGGAAAACAAACATACATAGTCGCATTTATAATATTAAATAATAGCAAATGGGGAAATTGTTATTGTATTTGAGGCGAAATTCTCAGTCGAGCCGTAGGCGAGGGTGATAAGGAGAGCTGCAATCTGTAGAATTCAGCGGTAATTTAATATTGTCCTATTAAAATCACTAGGTATCTATTAATATAACACTTCCTAATATCCCCTTTAATCAAGACGTTCACATTGTAAACATTCAAACTTTACTACAGCTATCGGTATTCAGAGATTAACCGGTAATTCTCCAGGTACCGGTGTTTAGGTTTCACATAAATACCATTCCGGTCATACTCAACATTTTAATGAGTTTGAAGGCACTTTATGTCTGCATAATAAACAGACTATCATGGTTCGCTCGTGTACTAGTGAACATAGTAAATAATAAGCTAGTGCTTAGTACATGGTGAGATCTTCGTTATAGGTAACTGTTGGTAGTTTTTACTCGCGACTTTGGCTACGTTGATTTAAGAATTGTCAATGTGAACAGAGTCTGAGACAAGTTTATCAAAGTGTTCACCGTAACTTATGAACGCCTAATACCTATCGCCTGCGCGTTACCGATGTTACAAATTTTGTACCCCCTTTTGAAGATGTGAAGAAAGTGTGAAGATGCGGATATCCGACAATTTTTTTTTTATTGGTGAAATCATCAAAGTGTCAGGCGGTGTCCTGCGTGAGCGTCGAATATGACGCGATTCGACGCGACGTAATTCGACCTATTTCGACTACCATTTAAATATTAATGGCGGGGTTGTCAGACCCCGCCCTCCTCTTCTAACCTAAATAGTCCGAGTCGGGGTGCCAGCGAGTCCAGAGTATTATTTATTTCGTGTTGCGTCACGTCGCGTCGTATTTGTCGTTCACGCAGGGCACTGCGTTGACTTGACGTAAGTTGCGCTGGAAATATTTATCTTGTCGCGTAGTAAATAAAGTTAGATTTGGATTCACTCTATGCGCGCAGCGTCGCGTCTCAGTTTTAATTGAGTTTGAGTCCTACCACCCTGGGTGTAGCGGAAGTGATTGTCAGACACGTACTGACTATAATCCACTGTGTACCTTCAATTGCTCTTTACGCTCCAGGGTCACGGTTACCCGTTTGTACAGGTCCACGACCCCGGCAGGCATTTGGCTCTCTACGTCAGATTGCTGATAGTTCTTCGAGGCGCGCGTGGAATACATCGAGCCGTCGACCAGGGCATGGTTCATGATCGAACGCCGAGTCACCCATTAATGGCCGTCCGCATGCCCAATGCCATTGCTGCTTTACGTTGCACCTGTCTACCGGTATGCTACAGTGAGGCATATTGTTAAATAATGCTTGTGAGTCGTCAGGGTATAGAATTCCATCTCTTTTACAAAATTCACCTGTGAAAGCGTAAAAGATAGACAAAGACACATTTGCATTTTAAATATTCTAGTATGGGATAAGGTTCCATGTTAGTTTGTATGAACTTATATCACGCTAAGCTTGATCATGCTTAGAATATTTTATGGATACATTATCACATGATTGCTTCTTATGGCCAGCGTTAAAATGATAAGTGAATTAAGTTGCGTGTGACTTAAGTAAAGTAACTTGAAAATTAAGTACTTACCAATAAAAATTATTGTAAGTGGACACGGACAGGTTCAAAACTATCGAGAGAAGCGGAATGAATGGGAAAGATATTGCCCAGAAGAGGTGTAGACCTATAGGGTAAATAAAAAAAACAACCCAGACCGGATCAAGAAACAATGGCCCGATTTCGAACTGATCGGCCAGAGAAAAAAATGTAACCGACTTCCCACAAAAAACTTCAAAATAACCTACAACTTTTTTTTTATTTCATTGACTTTTTGTCACCGACTTTCGAAAGAAAAGTTTTTTTGTAGGTTCTTTTGAAGTTTTTTGTGGGAAGTCGGTTACATTTTTTTTTTTAAATTTTTTATTTTATCCTTTTTAGTTTCAATATTCAACCTTCTTACATGTACACTAAAATATTGTAATCCGTAGCACCGGTAATAACATCGCCCATGTATGTACTCTTACACAATGAGCTAAAAATGAAAACTACTGCACCAAACTAAATGAAAATATTATGGGACCAAATGGCAGACATACTGTATCGAACAAAAAAAGAATCATCGAAATCGGACCAGAAACCTCGGAGTAATCGGTGTAGACAATGTTGAAAACTTTTTAGGTTTTATGATTTTTGTTGATTTTTCAAAAAGTGCTAGTCCGATTTCGATAAAATTTTAATGGGACCATTCGGGAAGTATACCCTTTCCAACAAAAAAAGAATTTATCGAATCGGTTGGTAAACGACGGAGTTATGCCCGAACAAACATAAAAAAAATATAAACATCCGAATTGAGAACCTCCTCCTTTTGGAAGTCGGTTAACAAAATAAAAAACTGAATAAATAGTGAGTCTTGCTTAGCAGCGAAAAAAATACAAATTGCCATTACATACAGAACACAGAAGGCCAAACACCTCCCAAGGTCGCGGGACTGTCTAAACAGGTAACCGTGACCCTGGAAAGTAAAGGGCTATTGAAGGAACACTGTGGATTTTAGTAAGAGACTGACATACCCTTCCGCTTCACAAGAGAGGACTCATTTGATGATTTTATCACGATAAAAAAAACCCAGGCTGGCCCAAAAATCTCTGGCATGTCGATTTCCAATTTCAAACTGACCGGCCAGATAAAACAAAAAACAAAAATATTGGGGAGATTTTTGGTCAGCAGCGGAAAAACACAAATTAAGTTATTCACGGGTCAGATCTTAGAATAACAGCTAAGTAATTGCTAGAAAAAAAATCCAGAAAGTAAGTAAAAATTCAGAAGTATGTAATTACTAGAAAAAGATCCAGGAAGTCACATTTAGCCAGTGCAATGCAATATGCCACGAAACACTTAGTAAAATGTTATGATCAACCATAATGATCATTCCCATTCAATAAATAAATACTGCAAAAAAGCTTAGTAACGATGAAATGATGAAAAGAATCGGTTAAAAAGTATGACATTAAACATGACCATTAAATACGGATAGCTTGAAGTCATTAGTCACTTATCTGACAGCGGAACGAGCAATGACAACACATTATACACCTCAGAACTACGTGATTAAAATAAATGAGAAATGTGTCGGAAATATCGTCCGAAAACGTGAAACTCCATTTAAATTTATATAAAAATGTCGAGTAACATGTGGACAATGTCGTTAGCATGTTGTTATGTTAATATTTTATGATGACGACGTGTGTACCTACTTCTTGTAGTTGTTGCTACCTCGAAGACTATAAAGAAGTTTTGGTAGCCGCTGTTAGAGGCGGCATTTTCAACACTTTCTATACGAACAAAGCGTGTCACTGTCCACACTAATGACAGAAATTGTGCACTCAACTCACTCTCGGCGTCACGCATTTTATTGCCATATCTACAACAACAGCGATTCCATGATCTGAGGGCTTTCCTTATCACTAGCTCACTCAAAAACAGAACCAGACAACGATGTCAAGAAAACTCAGTGTTGTAAACCTTTTAACCCCCCACGTTAGTGTCAGAGTGTGAGAGTTAGTGTCACTGCTGTAACTAACCGGGGCATTGGTCAGTAGAACCTAGGTACTAAGCAAATTATTCATCCAGAACTTTAGGAAGAACAGTTAAATGCAAATCGTACGTATGATGATCATTAATTATGAGAGCCATAAAAGGCTGGCATTAGCAGTTTATGATGTCACTAACGTGTTAAGAAGAAACGAGTTGTAGTACTTGAGTGATGAGCTGACTACTTGTTAGGTTCTTATTGCATGTTGTGTGATATTTATGAACGCAGGCAACACTTCTAGTTATCCGAGAGCTTGCAATACCGCTACAACTTGTAGTGAAGTCCTAAGCTAAATGAACGTGGAAGTACAGAATATTGCACACATACTGTCTAGAGTTACTGAAGATATTATGAAATTAATTAGTGACTGGAGTTGTAATATCACGGGATTCATTGTCTTTTCTGGTTGTATTTACTAAATATTAAGACACTAATTTTAATCTTGGAGAGATTTTATTAAAGTAATAAAATGATTATAAATGCTGAACATAAAAGTATGTCTATCTTATTATTTATACTTCGAAGGTGTAGATAAAAGCAACCAACACTTTAAGTGTGTCTGTTATATTTAAGCCATATACTTAAGCGAGCATTTTTCTATGAAGTACAATTTATACTGAGAGGTGACAAAAAACCTAATAAAACTTTGCCCCGTCAGCTTATATGACCAGAAGTATTAACGTGGGCGTTGCAAGTATTATAAGGATTTTATCTGGTAGAGTTGGGGTTTCCTTATAAAAAAAGGCGCGGGTTTATGAACCCAGGTCAGCACTCAGCAGACTCGACTATTACAAACGAGAAGCAGTTATACAATGATCCTTATTAATATTATGATTGCAAAAGTGAGTTTGTTTGTTTGTTACGCTTTTACAACTAATAATGTGTCATATAAGCTGTTGTTCTACCCAATATCCTATAGGTACTCTACCGAGACATGGACACCGTACCGACGTCACATTAAACAATTGGACCGATTTCATCTCAAATGTCTTCGTACAATTCTTAACATACATTGGTCTGATCGAGTGCGCAATAATGAAGTATTGAGATGAGCAAATGTGGGAGGCATCGAGGCGTATCTCATGAGAAGGCAACTTCGGTGGTGCGGCCATGTGGTGCGCATGTCGGAGCAGAGAGTGGCGAAGCGCATCCTTTATTCAGAACTTAAGTGAAAGCATGGCGGACATCTCTTAAGATTTAAGGATGTGCTTAAGAGACACATGAAGGGATGTGACGAAGATCCATCTCAGTGGGAAAACCTTGTTCAGCAAAATGTCGAGCAACTAGTGCCCGACACTGGGTGTGAACCAGCGTCGGGCACTAGATGCTCGTCACTTTGAGTCAAACAAAGTGAGTTTGTTACGCTGTCGGGCCAAAATTCCAGAACCAATTCTCATGAACCAGGGGATCTTCTACGCGGTTATAGGGAAGGAAAAGCTAGTAATAATATATTTACTTGTACAGGTGGTGGCGACGGCAGAGGCGCCTCCATTGCTTGTCACAAATCTCCCCAGACGATGGCGCGCTTGCTGCGGTCGACGGACGCAAGCAGTCCTGACTGAGGGTGCCATGACACCGCTGTTACTGCTGACCTGCGAATAAGGAATAGGAAATAGTATTATTGAGAAAAAGAGATGAGAAACTGTGGTGTGTTACGTACAGTGGTGGTACTTTCATACAAGCCTAAAAGCTTGACTTGTGTTCTAATTCTTCTTCTTCGTCGTGTCGATGATTCCTAGGTTTAAATGAGCTTCGACCAAACAAAACCTTGTGTTCTAATAAAATCACTCTTCATAATTTAAGGTTCCTGAGAAATCTGCTTGCCTTATGGATTTACCCTAATATCTTTCTAGCCATTTATTTAACTTTTGACAGCTAAAGTAGTGATGTCCAAATTGCACTTCTGACTAGATGGAACTATCACGCTAAGAATTTCATTAATAAAAACACGTAACGTCACTATCATTAAAAAAAAAAAAACAAACCCATAGAGCATTGCATTTTTAAGCTATTGCATAGCTTTTATCGCGGGCTTTGTGCGCGGCGACCGAATCAAGAAATTCCGTAACGAAAATAAACCTAACACTGTCACATCTGTCATGTCAACGTATTCACGTTGACAAGAAAAAAAATTCATTCATTCATTCGAATAAAATGTGAATGAATGAATTTTTTTTTCTTGACGTTTCACTTGATAGGCTTGGCTGACCATAGCCTAATTAGTAGAGCAACTAGTGATATTTTTTTCTTTTTTTTTCATCGTAAATAAAATAAATAAATAAATAATTATAATTGCATAAGTTGATAATAAATGCTATGCAATAGCTTTCCCGCGGCAGTCCCCAAGTGCCACACGTATTTTTTACTATGGTTCTTAATGTATGTAATAATTACGGAACTTCATGAGCGTGTATGTGTCAAAAGTTAAATATATTGTTGGAAAAAGTGTAGTTCGCTGTAATGCTGACACTATGTTTTTGTTGTCGGGGGCACCTTCAAAAGGTGCCCGGTCTTCGGAGATAAAACTGAGTGAAAAAGTGACTGAATGAAAAATTCAGTTACAAGTGGGATTCGAATCCGCGTCTTCTGGATAAGTACTCCAGACGCCTTAACCAACTAGGCCATTGCATTTACGATGCGCGTCGCATGCGTTATTGCGTTTAAAAATAATTAATTGTGTGTCGACTTTAAATGAATTGGGATAAGGACAGGATAATGATGTTAAAGGTAAGAAAAACATCCTATACCCATGATCATAAGGGCAATAATGAGGTCCTATGTCGAAAATATGTGACATTGCAAAGTCATGACCTACATGTAGCGGTAAACGTCGCAGACTACTTGACATTTCAAAGTATCTAAATGAACCTCAAGAGTTGTATAACGATGTCTGAAGATGATGATGATGATTATAATGAATTATAAGCTTTAGAGAGAAAAAGTAAGCTGCTTTAAGTGAACATCATCAGGGTTATCTCCATTTAGAAGCAATCTTCTTTTCGGTCACGGTAATTGAAAAAAAAAGTACCTAATCTAGGAATTCCTACCAGATCTAAGTTCACGGGGTCATAAAATAAAACAAGTGCACAGTACTTAGTTTATCATAAAACTGGAGCGTTTTGTGTGCAAGTCGCTTGGACCGTTACGTTTCTCAGAATATTATATGAGGGACCATGAACGGTACCCTGCGTTATATGACCATACATTACGAATATTATGTCGGCTTTTAAATCTGTGTCACTAGCACTTAAAGATACTCATCTCATTTCTAATACAGTCTTTTGATAAAACCTATAAAAAGTATACCCACTAAAGTATTCGACTTTCTTGACCATTTACCGAAGATGATCGTAAGAATGGAGTGGTCACGACGTTTGAAATACATTTCAGTTCGCGGTGTCCATTTAACGTATAAGGAAGGATTGTGACCGAACTAGTCCATAGTCGTACAATTTCGAGTATAGAAACTGTTGTACGGAGCTTTGATTGTCGGTGGCCGCTTAAAGGCTTTACATCGTATCTATGCGGGGCGAGGCTCCTCATAAACAAGAATTAGCGTCGGGTTTGTTCGGCTCGTTTACACATACCGCTCCCGGTCGCGTATAACGAGGTTGGCCGGGGATAGCCAATACGGGGACTAGGAAGCGCCATAACACGAACAAATCTGGTAACCAGAACCTACGATTGTTTCCTTATTGCATTCCGACCCGATATCATGATTGTTTTTATTGAATCATATGATACGAGTACGTGCCCCAAGATACTGCCCCGATTGCTTCGATTGCTGTACTTAATAACCGTTAATTTATTCAATTTCATATATTGGAATATGCGCAGTTAATTAAGTGATGGCTTTAATGGTTCCGCCCACAGGGCAACGTTTGGAAAATGTTGTAAATAATAATTAACGCAGAATGAAAGTAATAAAATGTTGTGAACCGGATTTGTTGATCGATTTATTCTGTACATGAAAATGTAATTAGTCCGTGGCCGATATTTACATGATAGGTTTTATATTGCTACAAATGGTTGTTTATAAATATGTATGTAGAATATCGTTTATCTTACTCCCGTCTTGACTTGATTCATAACCGAGTAACACGCCTTCTGTGTTCGGAAACAGGTTACCCAATAAAGTAATTTCAAGAACCTACTCGTATCTACGGCGGTCGTTAGCCTTTCCGCTACAAAAAGCATTGCACCGCGATTAGCTGGGACCAATGTCCGGACATACACTACATACCGTACACACTTACGTTTGTGATCTAGAGGGTAGTTAAAAAACTGATCATACGGGAACTGCAACAAACGATACTTGCCTTAAGCACAGCTTAATTTGAACGTTAACCGTGGCCCGCACGGTAGTAGTTAGCATAAAGATAAAATGTGCTATTCTTCCTACCTATCCATCGCTCCGAGAATAGCACGCATCATATTTTCTTTAGTCCACATAGGGAAATGACCGTCAGCTAATAATCTCCAACGTTTATTAGGCAATAACTTCTTTACTGAACGAATAAACAAGCGCCGCGGAAATTATTAAGCGCCTGCACGCGAGGTGGTAGTTATCGACAATTGTCAAGTTTACTACTTCCACAGTAAATTAAGTCATCATAACAAAGACCAAAACTACGGACTGACTGACTGAATTATTTTTAGTCCTTAGCCACATTCCGCGCATTCTTAATTAGTTAATCTTTCGATCGTGAGCAATCTGCATCGTTCTTAATCGATAGCCATATGAAGAGGATTAATTGCCTATACAGTATTCTGTTCCTAGTCTAAATGATAAGATTCAAGGATTGTGCGACGCGGAGATAAATCACGGTAATCTTCGACGACGACAATAATGTGTGTCGCACATGTTCGAGCTAATTTTGTGCGACGGCCGCCTGCTGGGCGCGAGGTTCGGACAACGCTGATACAACGCACGCCAGGTACTCGCGGATAATGTACAAAAGCGCAAGCGCAGACCATTTCACTAACATCGCGGTACTATTGTACGAACCATTCCGGAAACGTCCGCGCTGATATTCACTCAAGCTCAGTGTGTACAATACCGAGTCTGGTTTGTTCACATTTGTTATATTCGACTTCACAACCACACACTTACTTGTCTTCGGAATAAAATAGCATGTGACAAGTCCTAGTGTCCGCAAACGCTATTACTATAGTATTAATATTTGTGGAAGCAATATTCCCCAGGCCATCTTCAGAATGCATAAACCCATATATAGTAAGCTCGTGAGTGTCTCTGATATATTTTACTACAGAACGCGACGACGACGCTTTGATACATGTAATAATATACAGGGAAATGTTTATAGATGCAATATTAGGAAGTAATCTAAGTGTTTGCAATGACACAAAATAGTTACGACCTCTTTGCGGTTAAAACCGTTTAAGTATGAAATAGGAAACAATGGCTGGGCCTAAGCAAAGCAATCTTTATTGCTCATCTCTCTTTATTTCGATATTGTTGTGCTCAAATTGATTTTGGCCGGAGATGATAAGAGTTTTATGTCGCAACGGTATATTGTAGCAAACCGTAGTAATGTTAGTTTCAATATTGAATCAGACTCGACAATACAGTAATAAAGTGGGCGAAGCAGCTTAACTGTTCAAACTCACATCGAACACTGTACAAACTAACATCAGTATGGGACGTATTACTAAGCAAAAATATGCATGTCGAGATACAGAGGAATGTTTCCGCGTTACTTTTGTCCTTGTTACGGTAAAATTGTTTACACTATTGTGTGTGGTGTGTCGGCGCGAATTAAGTGCGATTGCATCGCGCCGTGCTGCCATGCACTTGTGGTGGACAGCGCGAGGGAACAATATGTCCCATTTGCGGCCATCGCCGGGAGAATGGGCGGCAGCGACGGGCTGCGCGGGTGTCTTGACAAAGATTCGATCAAGTCCTATTGCAGCGAGCACTGGCGATAAGACTGGACGCGACGCTCGACAAGACCTAAGGGTAAAACAGTCCTTTGACTGCCGCGCTTGTCTAAGACCAGGAAGTGCTATCGTAAATAATGTGCCATTTAAATGTACGATACGTCTTAAATATTCAACTAATTAAATTTGAAAGTCTGACGTTTACAAAATACAAATACAATTTTCAGGGAATGCATTTGTACAAAGCTAGATTACTTGTTAGATTTCGGAAAACCACATTACATTGTTTTGGCATTTGGTATTCAAATGAATTCAAATGTCATTCTTTACTTTAATCGCATCGAGCAGGTGTGACGATAGCTTAATGCCAAATAAATATGCAGTGTACGGTATGGGAAAGAGAAATTTGCAATGGTGAGACAGTCGAGCCAATGTTGACCTCACGATTTCAATTGTCCATGCGAAATGTTACGGGGATAGCGAACGATGTCGCGACTAAAACAATTCCAGTTTAAAATTCAAGGTCAGAAATGTGTCTGCTGAAAATTTATTACGAATCTCAAAGGTCACATCTTCCGTGAGCTATGCTTACAGTTAGAAAGAAACGAATTGGAAACAAATTGCGCCGCGGTCTGCAAACGGTATGGGTGAGCTATTGTTTAGGACGTTCGTAGATTATATCGATACTTATTGAAAATAACTCTAGCTATAGATTAGGATTTTTTTTCTATTGGTAGCAAATAAGTTCTGCAAAATTTATGTTCGGTAGTTCAAAATAAATTACTTTATAATTAGATTAATTAGTTCTAGAGTTATTTTCCTTTTGAATAGTCCTTACAGAGACTACTGGCCATCACTGGAACACGTCTGTCCAATCTACCGGTTAAGTATATGACAGTTAAGTACAGCAGGTAAGTAAGTACAATTAATTAGCATCCTGATCTATTAAGTAAGGTGAGTTGTAAAAGTCGACGGAGGGAAACAGGTTACATTGGTCGCAGTAAATCAGTTACTTATCCGTCGCTTATGCACCTTGCTATCTTTCAGAGTAAACTTAGTACTTAGTGCCGCGGCTCAAGTAATCGTGATAAAGAAGTACGTATAAGCGCAGTGATATCTACGTTTTATTCAATACTAGCTGTTGCCAACGGATCCTTTCGCTACAACGCGAATATTATTCCATGGGAACATAGAATTTTGACAAATACTATCCTACATGTTAATCTAGGTCCGCAGTGGTAGACGCCCACGGTGACGGACGTCGCAAGACGATCTCCGGCCACCGTAGGCGCGGGCATGCGGGCGGCGAGTAATGGGCGACTCGCTGTCCGACCATTGAACCATGTCCGGGTTGACGGCGCGTTGTGTTCCACGCGCGCCTCAAAGACCGTCAGCATTATAACGGGGCCCCCTTTTAGAGGGCCAAAGCCTGCCGGGGTCGCGAGACTCACGAATTACCGTGACCCCGGAACGAAAAGCGCTATTGAAGGGATACCGTGGATTTTAGTCAGTACGAGTCTGACAATCCCTCCCGGCCTGTGTTGTCGCCCTGGGTGGGAGGACTCATTTGATGATTTTACCACGCTAAAATAAAAAAAAGTGTTAATCTAGGTCATAAACTATTTGCATATAAAATTTCATCTAAATACGTTCAGTAGTTTTTGCGTAAAAGAGTAACTAACATTCATGTATACATACACATCCTTACAAACTTTCACATTTACAATATTAGTAGGATTCTAATGCGACAACATCGTCATCATTGGGTAGAAATAGGAGTCAATAAACTAATTAGCGAATCGGGCTCAGACTTCAAGACGTCTTAATCGGAAAGCGGTTTAAGATAATTATGGTGTTAATAAATAGTAGTTGTATATCAAAATGTCCTGTAGAAAGGTGCGAAGCCATTTGTTTGAAGTACGAATTTATGATTATTGTATGTTTCTGGTTGTTTACGAGTATGAGGGAAAAGATGCTCTAATATATTACTCCATATTCACGTTAGTTTAGCTGATCAGTTAAGCCAGGAGTAATGGCTAAGTCAAAGTAATTATTGTTAAAATTCCATACATGCTTTTAACAATTAGTTAACTGTATAGTATTTAACACAGAGTAAGTTTAAGTACTGATAATATAACTCGCAATTAATCACCGGTAAGTTTTATCTTACTAAAACTTAATATTATGGAGGTGTTTATTGGAATTTTAATTTTAGGATCAGAGTAAATGGTTTAATAGAGAACTGGAAATTATTTAAATGAACTATCCACGTCATGTTTTCAGCTAATTTGATTTCAATTATGATGATTCAAGTGCTGAAGACAGATCACACTGAATGAATTGATAACACAAGAATTATAACAGGCTTTCTTTTTGTGTGATGTAGAAGCTATAATCTACCACAACCACCGGCCCAGTAATGTGAATGTGGTAAGTTCTGAGGCTTTAGCACAAGATTTCCGTAATTCATTTACAGCGTATTCGAAGTATTTACGGCGTATTGTATGGAAAATGAAAAGGTGCCTCTATTATACGAAAGAAGAACATTTTTTATAAAAAAAACCACGGGTTGCACTCTGGGGGTGCCGGTAGAAGTGAAAACTTTTTTATTACTGTGTTATATTTTAAAACTGGAGTGGTGCATATGAAAAGTGGTGATATGAAATTAACGAATTTTGTTACATTCATTAATGTTTTCATTTATGGTCGATAGATGGCGTTGCACGACTAAAATGCAAGCTATCGTTTGCCTCTTCGTCTCACGAATTTTCATTCTACGTGGTTCACGCTAAGAGCGATAGATGGCGCTTATTTAAATTACGTCTTATGCGTTTTCGATCAGGGTCACGTAACCCTGACGCGAGTTTAAAATTTTTAACCCATTACAAAAAAAGTGTATAACGCCGCTAAAGATGTTTTCACTTCAAAAATTAACATCACAGTTCCCGGTTCCATCCGTTTACTTAACGTCAATAAGCGTCAAAAGTCATGCTAGGACCTCTGGTCGAAGTTAAAATTAGTCATATAATAATGAAGAAATTAGAAGTACTTACGTGTGATCCTTGAGAATAGACTCCAGTCGTCCTGAATGCGTGTTCCACACATACGCCGCGCCGTCCGCTCCGCCGACGGCTAACAATCTGCCGCCCGGACCGAAACCCGCCCGCGACCAGTCGCACCCCACCTTGAATGACTCGTGACTGTAATGAAATTAAAAATATTTAAATTCTTACGTTGCACAGATTTAGGCAAAAGTCTCTGTGATAGACGGACAATAAAGTGGTTTTAAAATCTTTGATTAAACACGTTACGGACATACCGATAAATACTTCTGTAGATAAATCTGTTAGACTCAGCAATTTGTCCGAAATGGTTTCTCCAAATCCTTCAGGTGCAAGTTATGCTGCTATGTTTCACACTCATAATATCCGGGAAAAGGGGTAGAAATTGTGGGTGCGATGCAAGCGATGTCGTAGAAACTAATTAACTAGTAATTCCAAGACACATTTTACCTTCCGCCTTCTTTTTTAAGTTCGTTACAGTCCATCCAAACGTTGTCCGAAAGATATCGCTCTTAGTGATAATACCGCCATTGTAACCATATTATTAGTAATATTAATAAAAGTTGTGTAGCAATGTGGATGTACAATAAAGTATATACTATCTATCTATGTATTTCTTTTAGGCCTAAAAGCTTGATTTACGTTCAATCAGGTCTATAGTTACATTACGTTATTTTTAAAATCAATGAATAGTTGAGTCTTTGAGTTGGCAAAAGTGACGTTTTAGGTTGCTATTGCAATACACAATCTGTGGAGGAGCCGCGTTTTGGCAGCTCTTACAAAGTGACTAATTTACTACAACTACCCCCTTTGAAGAAAATTCAATATTTTCGTTATTTTTTGTTTCTTTTATTTTCACTCGCGGTCAGTGACACCCTGCTGTGAACGTCTCGTGACTGAAATGCAATTAGTAGCCCCGTACACTTTGTCACGTCTACACTAATAGGTCTATTCTGGTCCTTAGTTAATGTACAGGTGTCCAGAAGCCTTCTGTAATACTTTACTTGGAATGTGAAGTTTTGCCAAGGAATTTTCAGAGCATGTCTCTCATTTTCATATATTTCATTTGAATGGAATGCGCTGTTTCATTTATTAAACGTTAAATTTTAAAGTTGCCGACACATGACATTCATTGCAGAGAATGCAGAAAACTTTTAATTTGCAAGCAGTTGACTTTATTTAAAAGCTTTTTATGACAACTTAATTGCAATTTAAAAAAGCGCGCAACAAGAAAAGTTATATTTTTTTTTTTCAATGTATGCTGAAACTGATTTATCAATAAAAATGCCTTCATCAACCTTATCCAAATTAATTAGTTCAGTACTCAAAATAATCACTTTAAATACCTAACTGCAAATAATCTTGAATGATCTTTTTTCACCCGGCACAATTATCCACATACTCGTTCATCAAGATTGTACCAGTACAAAGGCTTGATTTCATTCCTTTTCAGCGACTCGAATAAAGAATTTTGACCTCTATTCACACATAAAAGCAACTGTTTGAATAAAAAACTGTTTCTATGAAATAATTTATTATTAATGTATGTTTTGACGGCAGGAAAGAAATGTATCTATTTCTAGAGGAAAAGACATCAACGCGCTTGAATGCATTGCTTACAATAGACGATATTTTATGATCTTCGAATATAATAGCAGTTCGTAAAAACGTGTTCAAAAGGATACTTTAAACCATAAAAATAAAGAGAAAGCAAAATTTCACTTCAGAAATTGTGGGAAATTATGTAAAATTTAATTTACCGTCACATGCATGTGCAGCGAAATTTTAATTACTTCCGATATTTCAATATTGTATTATATGCTACAGAGAATAGCGTTACATTAACATACGACACTTATGTGTCGCAAAAAGCAAAAAAGAAATAAATTTTCTCTAAAAGAAAATATAAAGGCACCGCTTTCTCAAAGAAAGTTTTGTTCCTCTTGTCGCTAGAATAACGTTATCTTCTTGTGATATAATAGTTTAATTAATTTGCACGAACATAAAGTCCAAGTATATTTCCAGTGTATAATTCTTAAGTCTATTCCAATTTGAATACAAGCAATAATTATTGGGTTTACCTCTATTGTTCTAGAGTGAGTCGTTAAATCCAGAATATCTAACTGTAAACATTTCTTAGACTATTACATCTCAGGAAAAGACATAAAACTTTATACTAGCGCAGAGTTACAAGTAATAATAATAAATTATAGGTTACCGTACCTGAAAGAACGTACGATCGTGTTCATCCTCAGATCTATTAGTTGTATTGTGTCGTCTCGGACGCATGCCAGCAGGTAATTGTTGTCTGAAACGACACTTCATGTACATAAAAATAGCAATTAACTGACAGCATAACACATCATAACTTAACGGTTACAAAAACATTATTCTTATTAGTAATCATTAGTGATATTATGAGCTCAGTAACGGATGAGAGAATTACTTAATAACACGGAGACATATTAAACCGTGTGCCTAATTCAAACTATTTGTAATCGAGAACCCGCTATGTTCTTTATTGCATTTTCAATAATCGTTGCGGAGGTAATGTTTAACCTTGAACCTTTCGATTGGCGCTTAATAGTTTTAATGTAAGGTAAAGAGCCTCATGAAACGGGCACACCGCTTTATTAAATTAGATGATTTAAGTGTGCGATAACATCTTGATTTTATTACCTATCAGTTGTATGAAGAGCGATCAAATGTCTTGAGGTCAGCAATAAGTTCTCATGCGGTTTGCGCACCATTAGCTAGTACTATTACTAGTTCAAACGTGAGATAGGTGTCTGTGTTAGTATCAGCTTAGTACTTGGAAAGCGTTGCTCGTATCGTGCTAACGCGATTTGTACGATAATCTGCAATTTACATATTACATACATAATACACGACATTTTCTTTCATTCATTAGTTTGAAGTTACTAAGTGCCACTAACTGATGATACTTTCACACCTCTTTTATCTCACAAGTTTAAATTGTGTTAAATAGTTAAATTGTCGTTTCACTTCGAAATAAACGACCGAATTCACAGCTATTAAAGTGCGAACAAAACATTAAACATGAATGAAACTATCACAAAGTATTCACCTCTTGTGCATTATGTTCAAACAAGTCTCATATATCTTTTACAGCCATCTCCTCCAACATCAACAAAGATCTTTTATCAAATTGTTTCTCTTTTCAATTGAAGTGCTCGGTTTCACAACTTGTTCTCTACTTTCATGCATTTTAACTTTAACCATTGCTATCAATAAAGTGATAAGTGAAACTGAAATGTTATTAAACTAGAGCATTTAAAAAGCTTTCGAACCTGACATATTTGTGATTGTGCTCAGTATCAGCACATGATAGATAGTCGATAGCGCGCTGGATCTGGATCGAGCGTGATCGCTAACTGTGAACTGTCTCCCTATTCATTTGTCCGATGAAATCGACGTGATTTAATCAGTTTCCGAGGCAGTGACGTCCCGACACCGCGATTGATTGAAGGTATCAATCTGAGCGTTTCGTGCGATGCACAGACCGTTACTGACAAAAAAGGGATCGATCGAGAAACGCGTAACGGAAATGGGCATTGCGCACCCGTCACGTTGTAGTGCTGACACGAATACCGATACTAATATGCGATGCATTCAATTACGGAGAGTTTACAAGTACTCCATCGAATAAACAGCTATTTAACTTTTGATGTTATGTGCTTGTCTTTCAGTGTAACAGTAGTTGCGATGTTAATCTTAACTACTGTTGCTTTAACTAGTCAACTGCTGAGTTCATTTCTTGCATTTGAACATTAAGTATGGATGCGTAAGATGAATGCTGTCATTTAAATTGTTTCTTGTCAGTAAAATGATACTTTAACTATTACTGAACAAGACAACATGCTGGTTATGTTTCCATGCAATTATGTGTTGGAAATTGACAGATGGGCTGATGTAAACACACATACCTCTACTGAGATCAAGTGACGTGACCTTCCCTTGTAGCATGATATCATTGGCAGACATCTCGGTGCGGATGTCCCAGAACCTGATCCTCTTGTCGAAGTGTCCCGAGATGATGGTGGAGCCCGCCCCGTCTGACGTCACCAAGTCGTTACACGATGACCCCGCGAACTTGGTCTCTGTACCTGTTGAAGCGTGCATTATAAAATCTGTGTCACACAACGGTTGATAATAACAATAAAATTTCCTGAAGGCCTATTAATGTGTGCGGTAAATTGCTGGTGTGTTATTGCATTCATTAGTTAAGGTTCCTGGCCGTGTGTCTGATATGTAAATGTTAAATTTTACGACTGATTAGAGTGTTTTAAGTGGCCCTTCCTTCGGAAGATAATAGCGTAATTATGATTACTAGTTAATTACGTTTCATTAACGTAGTAGTCATTATTGGATATTTCGCTTTGTTCAGTAACAGCTGTATTACTCTAAGGCTTTAATAACAGTACTTATAATAAAATTGAACAATCAATAACATTGCTACGAAAATTTCGTAGCAATATTTCGTAGCAAGTCTACGGCACAGATTTTTACGTAAGTCACTAAAGAGATTCTTTAAGCATCAGTTGTTCCACAATCTATTATTAGCATAGCAAACGTCCAGAACTATTGAAACGAGAAAATAAACTCTCATTGCACTGGCACAAGTTATAATTATCCGTCGTAAAAAAAGTTTGACGATAACTTATTTGGATATATCGATGGTGTAGAAAAAGTACTTGTAGTCTCGGTGTACACTTGATTGCGGCTAACCGCATGGAGCAAGTCTGTCCAGGTCTTCGGATCGATGCACAACAATGCCTATGATATGCATTATGTAGGCACAATGTCTGCTGTGAACTCGAATACTTATATCACTTTGTCATACCATATGAATGTCGTCTGACGTGAATATGACGAATATATGCGTCGAAAAGTAACAATAGATCATCGATATTTTTAACAGAACTGCGACGTGGGTTTTTGGTAGTTTAATTATCATTAACCTCAGACGTAATGGGGGCGTTGTTGACCGCTGCGCGTGTGTCTATCTTTGGCACCGTAGTTCTTAAACGGGTGTACCGATTTAATGCAGTTTTTTTTTATATTTGAAAACAGTTTTTTTACCGATGATTCTAAGATAATTATGTTTTATAAAAATGGTTCAGCCGTTTCAAGGTTATCATTTTTTCTGTTATGTATTTTTCTTCATTGTTATCGCAGAGAGAATGTCACTCTGTGTAGGCCATAAAACTTTTGAAACTGCTGTTTGAAATTCGGAATCTGCGATAATCATTTGCCTATGAATTTTACTAACCGGGATATCAATTTAACCATACTTATGATAATGATGGGCTATACTCGTGTATATTTAATACTAGCTGTTGTCAGCGGCTCCAATTCGAAAGTTTTCCGGGATGTCTTAATCCAGATTATAATTTATATGTGCATCAAATTTCATCCAGATTTGTCCAGTAGTTTGTAAGCTATTGCATAGCTTTTATCGCAGGCTCTGAGCACGGCGCGCGCGAAAAACGTAACGAAAAAACCTGACCACATCTGACAGCACGCATCGTCTAACGTCGTTTCAGTTCGGGAGACTTCGGCAATCATAAAGGTACGGACAGACGTACTCATAAAGGTACGGACAGACGTGCTCATAAAGGTACGGACAGACGTGCTCATTACTAGCACGAAAGCATGCTTTTATTGAGCAAGGGGCAATTTTATTGAGGGAGAGGGAGGAGGAGGAGGAGGAGAACGTTTCTTGACGTTTCACTTGATTGACGTGGCTGACCGTAGTCTAATTAGTACAGTAATAAATAGGTATAATAAATAAATAATTATAATTGCATAAGTTGATAAAAAATGCTATGCAATAGCTTTACCGCGGCAGTCACCGAGTGCCACACGTTTTTTGTTATGTGAAAGAGTAACAAACTTCCATCCAAATAAACTTTCACTACATTATAAACATAATAATATTAGTAGGAAGTAGGATTATGGTCAACTTGTCGTTTAAGTGTCGTTTCTCATCGTTGAACCGCTTATCCTGAATTTTAGAGATGGTTCAGCACAAAAGAGAGAAAGTCAAAGGTTTATGTTAGATAGAAGTTTAATGTTAGAGATGATTTGATTATACGACCGAGTCGGTGTAAATTACAAACCCATGAAGATAAAACGTTTCATAGCCTGTTTATGTATCAAACATAATTCCCACTATAAATTGCCATCTAAAGTTAATTTAAATTGACAGAAAAGCCGTATTAAATTAGAAATTAAATTTCTTTGCACATTGCAAAGTTAGTTACTAGGGTATTGAAGTTGTCCGATATTTTATTTTTATGATGTCATGGTATTAAATCTAATTAAAGTATAATTATTTTTACTAAAGGTCACTAAGCTATGCATTTATAATGCCATGTCTGAAGTCGATATAGTCCATTCAAATAGGCCAGCACTCAATCGATGCGTACAGACTTTTGCTTCACCCTTTATATCGTTTAGTCTCATAACGTTCAAATTGCAAAATAACCACATGGAAAAAAAAGTTCAAATCTCATAAGATACAAGTCTCGAAACCTCCAAGTTGCAAAATAGTCAAGTCTCAAAACATCCATGTCTCATAATATACATTTTTTATTTAAGTGGATTTGTAAGTGGTGTTTTTTATATTTTTGACATCGACCTTGATCCAGCAATTTCAAAAAAAAAAAATGGAAAGTATAACGCTATAGTTTAACAGCGGAAGTCAGCACAAGAAGAAGTTATTAGTGGCCTGCAGGCCACTGACATTGTAAATAAATCAGAATCAAAATAAAACATTCATGTTGGTACCAAATTGTTGGAGCTTGTAAATGTAGGTAAAACACAACAGTGTTATATAATGTTAATATTATATAGTCTGTTGTCTGTCTAGTAAAATAATAATAAATGTCCAGATAGTAGGCCACGAGAATTGAAGCCAAAAACACGGGGTAAAAAATTCCTGCGTCTGTCGATTCCTACGTAAAACAAGTGAACATCTCCAAGGAAAACATTTGAACGTGTGAGTAGGCGCCAACTACACATTTATAAAAACCGGCCAAGTGCGAATCGGACTCGCCCATAAAGGGTTCCGTAGCAGCAAGTAACATAATATAAAAGTTCTTGTAGTTGGTTGTATCTCTAAAAGGTAAAATGCGGTTTACGATTTATGACGTATTAAAAAAAAAACGAATAAATCGATCTCGTTCATACCAATTTTCGCTGGAAGTTTGCATAATAATGTACATCATTTATATATTTTTTTAGTTTTATCATTCTCTTAATTTAGAAATTACAGGGGGGAGGGACACATATTACCAATTTGGAAGTGTCTCTCGCGCAAACTGTTCAGTTTAGAAAAAAATGATATTAGTAACCTCAATATCATTTTTAAAGACCTATCCATAGATACCCCACACGGGTTTGGTGAAAAATTTATTTTTGAGTTTCAATTCTAAGTATGGGGAAACCCCAAAAAATTTTTTTTTTACTTTTGTGTGATGATCTTATTGCGGTTCACATAATACATCTACTTACCAAGTTTCAACAGGATAGCTCTTAGACTTTCGAGAAAATGTGGCTGTGACATACGGACGGACGGACGGACAGACAAACATGACGAATGTATAAGGGTTCCGTTTTTTGCCATTTGGCCACGGAACCCTAAAAAGTGGCTTCACTTTTCCTCGCCTAAGTTAATTGCACACAAACTTTTTCATTATTTACCTATATTAAAAACACATCTTAACAAGCTTTATAGTTTCCACCAATTATTTTTTGAAAATTCAAGATCAATTTCAAAAATATAAAAAGCACCACTTACAAACCACTTAACTAAAAAATGTATATTGTGAGACAAGGATGTTTTGAGACTTGACTATTTTGCAACTTGGACGTTTCGAGACTTGTATCTTATGAGATTTGAACTTTTTCCAACCGTAAGTTATTTTGCAACTTGTACGTTTTGAGACTAAACCCAGCCATAATTAGCTCATGATATGCTGGTATTTTTCGTACTACTCGTATAATATTATAAATGCGAAAGTTTCTGAGGATGGATGGATGGTTTTACTCTTTATATTTTATAAATATTAAACGCATTGACGCATTTGTAGCTAATTTTCAAAGATTTTCTTTGGAAAGAGAGAGAACTTTTACTCTTTCATGCAATAACTACGAAGAGATTTAGATGTTATTTGGTACAGATAGTTTATAACCAGGATTAACACAGGATAATTTTTATCCCAATTTATCTTCCCGTAGGGGATCGAGTTGTAGCGGGTGCATCCGCGGAGTGAAGCACGTGTCAAGTTTAATATGCAGCACAACATTTTTAAGGTAGTACTTTAAGATTTTATTTAATTTTTAATCAAACGCAACCCGAAAATGTTTATCAAATTATCTAGTTGGAAAGAACTCGCAGATTTTATTCGGCATCCAACAATGTGGTTGTATTGGAGGCGCTGTCATCGCACACTTACATGTTCTTCCATCATAAATTGCACCCATGCGAAAGTAAGCGGTTCTCTAGTTTAAGTTATTAAATAAACTTACAACTTTTATCGATACCCCTTCGGATATTCATACAAGTTTGAAAAACACGTTTATTAGTACCATCAATTGGACTTTATGTCGACACCACGGGACGTCGTAGTTATTCACACTTGGTCGACAATCAACAATTCTTAAGCAGCTGATTGGCCATGAAATGTGAGTAACAAAAATGGTGGCTACTTGCTTACGTTGCTATTGTTTTTTGTTTCAGTTTAATCATGACGTTTTATCTAACAAATAAACCAATCATAATCCATAGCAAGACAACGGATTTAAAATTGAAGATAAATAAATTGGAACAAGCGGTTTGGTTTACCAGCTATAGACAAACTGGAAATGGACTTGTTCTTTACAAATATGTACTTATTGAAGGATCTGCCAGGGTTGTGTCCACAATTTGATAGTATCAGTTAATTACTAAACATTAGAACACTTTGGTGGTACATAAAATTAATTAATGTTAAAATAAATATCTTTAGTGTCAGAAAATATAAGTTATATTTATTTATTAACCTTGTTACTGTTTGTATGCTGGTACTTAGGGATTTCCTTATTAGACTTTTCTTTTAAGAGTCATCGTTGTGTGGTTTGTATTTAGTGTTTAGCCGCTGAAAACTTGTAAGATCAGAACAGCACATCAGAAAATTGAACGAAACCTACGAAAAAAAGCTTTTATTTTTATACCTTTTTCCTTCAGGATATAATTTCGTTTAACAATATTGGTAGAAGCATTTAATTAAAATACGACAGTCGTTAAGCCACCGATGACTGCGTTTGCAGCAGCCGGGAGTTCTAGTAATTGTAAATCAGGTGTGCTCTAATTAGTTCCTAGCTGCATCAACTGTGGGAAAAAGGATGCACTAAAATAGATAATTGCGTTACACGTCCTGATTAGATTTCAATCAGTTCTTAGAAGACCTCGCCTGCGCAGTGTACGGTTGTTAATATTACAATCTACGTTATAAATGGCGTTATCTATCAAGATCCAATAATTGTAATATGTTTATGAGGACGAGTTTCCAGACATTTATAGCCTGAGAACACCCGCACTTGTGCATCGTATCGTGTGTAGGCAATAAGTTATCGAGGCTCACGTGTAAGTTATGGCCTAACCATCGCAGGAAGCCAGCCAGTCATAAATCAGAGAAAAATCCTCAAGGCACGTTGTATTTGGAAACAAACGATTATTTTCAGAGTGGCTAAACGTTTACATGCTAAGGTCCTTTTGAAGTTAACAGAGACTAATCACGAATGTTAAGTGAAACAGCTCTAAACACCACTTAGTGTTGGTTCGCAAGCTCAGGGAAAACAAATGGTGGCCAGATAAATTACACGAACGTATCAAATAAATGCATTGCCGCTCTTTAGATAAAATGCAAATTTTTAACAGACGGTTAAATAGGAAGAGTTTCTCGGTTGGAATTCTAGATAATGCTCAGTACTTTCACAGGTTAGATTAAATGTTCCATTATGAATATAATCTGGATTCCGTAACGGCAGTTAAGAAGGGACAATCGGGCTTTAACAGGTACTGTTTCTATCATAGTTATGTTGCGGTTTGGTGACCAGTATTTTACGTTCTTATTCATCATCTTAATTAAACGTATGATCGACTGTTTTGTAGAAAACCACGCATCGTAAAGCTGGCATGCTACGTGAACAGTTTAAACGCGCTATCTGGCGACCACATCAGCTCCATCGCGCGTGCCTCACACTGCTCTTTAATTCCAACTGCATTAGTCTTTCCTTTATCTTTTAATTTTCACACGACGTTTCGAACTGCAGTGTTGTCCGGTTTGCAGTTGCAGTCAGGTAGCATTAATCTGCAGCAGCAGCATTTAATGGTAGCTCGGATTACAGTTGCATTTTATTGTGTGTGTTTATTTTATTGTGCTTCTGTTATTTACATTAGTATTCATCTGTAAAACTTCTGAAAGTTTCTCTACTCCATATCCCAACTTGTCAAAACATAATTATCCATAGCAGCTGTAATTTACAACATAGGATAGTTTTCAACACAGGAAATAAGTATAGATTCTTGGATTTTCTCGGGATAACTAGCATCCCTATTTGCAAAGCGAACTAGTCTTGCTTTTGAACGGCTATTTCCTTCTATTTTATTTCTGCAATTTGCTCTTCTACGTCTAATGCGTACATCCAGTTAATCAGCTTTAGTTTTACATCAGATTGCTGCTGAGATTATAAAAAAAAATGTTTCTACCACGAAAACCATAACTTTGATTCAATATTTATGTTAGGTTGTTTACTATCGTTATGCTATGGGTCTAAATCTAAGCTGTTAGTACTTGTCCGAGTTATAAAAGACGACTGCGAGAAGGGTTTCCATACAATAGAATATTATGAATTATTGTGCAATATATTTCTCTCTGTACTACAACATAGAATAGTATTTTGTTATTAAAATCGTTTCCAATAAACAAGACGGCCCTATAAAGCAAATGAGTTGGTACATACGTACACATTTTACTTCTGAGGTCCCATATTTTGAGCGTTCGGTCGTGGCTTCCCGTGATCACTTTGGTGGGTTCCCCGAGGAATTTCGCCGCCATTACTTTGCCGCTGTGACCCGTCAATGTATGCTGTAACAAATAACAACACATGAACATACATGCTATCTAACATATAACATTAATATTATGTGTGTAACATATTACTATTCTATTCTAGACACATTATGAAAATTTAGAGACATTCAGGCTCATTACGATTTTAAGCCTAAATATGCATAATGAAATTCAAATTAGCTTTATGAATAAGCTATATTAGTTGGATATATTTATCTGCTATAAATATTGTGTAAGGAATTTATAAAAAAAAAATATAGGTAAGAAATCACTGTGCTTGGAGGCGAGTGGTGTAATAAAATGCAAATGGTGCTACTGTCAGCTCCCGGCGAAGTCGGACAAGGGTTTACACGTGGCCTGGGCTCCCGGCGCAGGCGCACCGAACACGAACAACGATTATTGTCTTCTGTTTATAGCGTCGTGATCTCTTCACACAGTTTCACTTAGCACTGCACCAAATCGATGTCTCACGAAGGAAATCGTTGAGGCCTATTTGCATCTAAAGTGCCTATTAATTGCTTGAATGTCACTGTTTGTAAACGACTTGCTGAGTTTACGATAATGTTAAGTAGTGTAATGCGTTTTGAATAATACAGCGTGTTTCTAATTTATTTGCTGATTTTATTACAATGGGGCAATCCCACTAATAACATCGCCAGCACAAACTAAAACTGAGCTGTCAGTTCTAAGCAACGATATCAAAATATTGATAGGTGCTCAATCGGGAATACAGTAATTGCTATTAACATAGGTGCTCTGAATATAGTTGCTCATACGGGATACCTGTACCTAACACTCGCAGTTCTTAGACGAAATTAATGAGCCCAACGCACAACACATACGCAGAAGCAATAATAGTTTACCTATACTTCATTGAGCAGAAGCATGTTCACTAAGTTCGATTATAATATAATTTTTGTATTTTCAAATTATCCATTTGAAGAAAAAGATCGTCTATAAAAGCTCTTTTCACAGTACATACCTAATACAAGTTGAGTTAACGACAATGTGCATAATACTCTCAATGTTTACCAACAACAATATACAGCGTACTTCCATAATGTAGGTGCTCAAGCTAAGTCCGCAGCTGCTTCATTAGAGAGTAATGTATTACCGACAATTAACAAACAATCTCACTGGAATCATGACGTTATGGCAGATTTATAACACAAGTTCATTCTAAACATGACAGGATTGTAGTTAAACAATCTGGACACGCTCAAAATGTCTCCATAACTTTGTGGTAATGCCGGGTAGACGGCTGACCCGCTCTCGCCGCTCTTAATTACAGACAAAACGCTCCGTTATCGGACTGTACAGTCGACAAGATTCATTCCATTTATGTACAGTAAACAGTAACATAAACAAAGGCGGGAGTCGCGTAGTGCGGTGAACAACGCTATGCACTCGTCCACCACACGCTGACGTAAATTAAACACACGGACGCCGCCGCCGACGGTACGCCACACGTTTTTCCGCCCGCCTAAGAACCAAGCTAAGTAATTGAAATAGTTTCACACACAATATCCAAGAATCCTTTGCTCTTTTCAAGTGATAACATGTTAAGTCATTAGCGTTCTGACTGTTATTACACCGCCACTCATTTTGAGGATATAAATTGCATCACGTTCTGCTAATTTAGATATCATTATAAAATATTTAAAACGGTATGATAGTCTGAAAAAAGATAATGTTGGTAATAAAAGACGTAACTGATGTTACGAGGAGTAATTGACCCCGGTGTACCTCGATAAATACGAATTTAAAAGCAATCATACAGATAAGTACTATTATCACATGTGGTTATCTTGTGCATCTTTTATATTGGCGGCGCCCGCGCTGCGGCTCGGCCGCATTCTTTTCAGACTAGATTACTAGTCTCTTGATTGAATGTTTTTTCTTTTTTATCATAAATACTTAATATAGGTTTACGCAATAACGATATTTCCAGATCATTTTGTTTGTATCTCACTTCCGGGCTCACCTCCTACCGAGTTGTCAACCCTAGTTTCTTCTAAGGTGGATGCACTTCTCCTTTCTCTTTCCTTCTTTCCGGGACATTCATTTCTAAACCAAATTCGATCCAGTGAGCACGTTTGGCGAGGAGGAATTAATTAAATTTAATTCTCAAGGCACCATTAGCCGCGGGTAGTGTTCCCGGAGAGCGCACAACGGGACCTTATCATCGCTTTTAAAATTTATAGTATAACGGCTAATTAAGAGTACACTCATTTGGTTCGTTCGAAGCGTCACGAGTGCGGGGAGCTTATATGCTGTTTCGGGTTATTGCCACGCGATAGTCAGGGCACACTAATTGTGGGGGTTAAGAGATATCATCCGGACAAGGCCCGCCGACTCTTAACGAGCTAATATAAGCTGACGTACTAACATTCAGAGCCGACAGACCTCCCAATGCTTACAATTTGATATTACCCAATATAAATTTTACATCCAATATAAAATTTTAATGGACTGACGAAAGAAAGCAATCTCCGGCCGTTGTTTGGTAATTAGCTTTTGCCAATAAACATGGGATAGCAATTATAAAGACAATCGGATCGGTCATCATATTACGAATTATTCGTAGGGAATAATTGACGTCGCGGGACTTATCTCATTACCGTGACCCCGGGACATAACGGGCTATTGAAGGACACCGTGGATTTTAGTCAGTACAAGTCTGACAGTCCCTCCCGCCCTGCCCGGGGTGGGAGGACTCATTTGATGATTTTACCACGCTAAAAAAAAAAAAAAAAAAAAGGGAATAATTGACAAAGAATAATGCCATGATTTATTACAGCATAAACTTATAAGGCATATCTGGTATACATTATACTTATCGCAATAATGGAGTACAATATCTATGTGGCCGTTAGAACATAAGTAAATATTGTACTCGCAGCCGGCGAAATAACTTACTCCTTATAAATCAGTTGATTTGAATTGCGCTCTCATTAGTGATTCCAGCTGCGGTGCGTTGTACAGAAATACACAACTTATTACTTTGGCTACACGGCTAAATCCATTTATAAAGTATCCACATTTAGCTCCTGAATACGCGACTTATCTCTTGTTGATACCCAAACGAGTTCACCAAATAAGAGATAACGGAGAAAAAATCTGCGGCGTCGGTTTCATTCATGTGGACATTTGAATTCACACAATACAGCCAAAGCAGCTTATAAAGAGGCTTATTTTATGATATCAAAATGTATATCAGTATCATGCACCATCACGGAAACGTTATGTATGTTGCAAAAATAATCTCAGTTAATTTATTATGAGGAGCATGGTGGCGCCGGCTTCAAGCGTCCATTTTCAAGATAATCATTTTTATCTCATCGTATTAGCATCTTTCGAGAAACTGGCAAAAAATGCGAGCAGAATAATATGCGGAGGAGCATTTGTTGTGAGATAGCGAGGATATAGGTACCTAGGTAGTGTATGTGACGCCTTGTTTCTAGTTGGCTGTACTTCCTCGTGTGCGGGTATCGCAGGACATAAACCACGACAGGTGGTTGTTAAATCACAGCAGTGTGCGCGATATGAAGAGCGACAACAGATGCAATCAAGTAGTAGTCGCCGAGGGGGCGCTGCCATTACTTATTTACAGAGCTGAGTAACTAGGTGTGCGAGTTATATCTACTTCCCTTGCCACTGATAACGATACTATGAGTGTTCATTTATGATGTCAGCTTTCGGATATTCTGCAATTTAAACTAGATTAAAGCTGTGAAAAATGATATCAAGAAAGACTTATTGCAAGAAGCCTGCTAGAAATATGAGCCTCAAGTGTGAAAATAATAACTTAACAAGCGTTCATCTCGCAACACCAACTTAGTAAGAAATGTTAATATGTAATAAATTGAGGCTCTCATTCTGCTGAATCAGCAAATTAATACGATGGAAACATAAAAGTAATTATCTAATAAGCAATGAAACGAAAATATAAAATGTTTGAAATGAATTTTACGGTAATTTCGTATTTGAGTAAGACAGGTCTGATTGTTATCCTCGGTGTAATTACGTGGATATTTGTTAATTTGAATATACAGCAGATGGAAGAATAGCCTTTAATGAAAATAACAGAACTGCTGCGGTCAACGTGCTCCTGAGAACTGTTTTGTTTGGGTCATGAACAATAATGAACATATTTCAGCTTGAGAAAAATATTTGTTTTCGTACTTTGTTTTGAATCATAATGATGAAATAAATCTCATTATTTTTTGTTCCTTTCGATGTTGTCTCTCCGTTGAATTATCATAAAATAAGCAAGCCTCTACTATAAAAATGCCATAGATTGGCAAGCGTTATACAATTAGTACTAAAGAAATATTCTACAAGAAAACAAATAGACCGCACATATTTATTTAGTTTAATTAAGAATAGTGCAATTAACTCCAGTTTGTATAAAATTGTTTTAAATACAAATAAACTTGTCATAGAACTATACCTTATTTAATTTTGTTACTTTATTTTTTTATATTTAAGTACTGTAAGATCTTTCTACAGAATTAGCATTTCTTAAGCTGTGCGTGCGAGCAAAGCTACCAGCTTAACGTGTCATGTCCCTACATTATTTATAGCGAATTCAAGAAAGTATTTTAATTAATTATATTAAAGGCATACAGTACAACAAATGCTACCGGGAACGCTGATTATGAATAAACACATTTGATTAAAGCAAAACAATCACCGTACTGGTTTTTCTGACGTAAATTAACCTGGAACTTAGACGTTAATTCCTTCACTACGGCGGTTTTTCAATCTTCTATACAATAAACGCAGTGAATATTCAAAGTACGCTGTAAATAAAATACAGAAATCTTGTTTAACTAATATTGGGCATTTTCTGAGACCTTACTCAGAAAATGCCCATTAACAGTTACAGTGCACTGACTTTTATTTCTCTTTTTTTATTATTACAGGGTTCAGTCATCTGCATTTAAATTAAAATTTTGATTTAATCGCAATCAAGGCGTGTCTGGATGCCTTCCAACCTTCCTGGATGATTCTCTATAGAAAGACACGCTGTCTTAACGCGCACGAACATTAAAGTAAAGCTATGCAATTATAACAATTTAAAAGAATGATATATTTTTTATTAAACGATAGCAAAGCATACGTATTTCAACGAACACTACATTTGCAATAATTTATACTGCGTTGATTGAACTTTAAACTTAAAAGATATTGAGATAGGAATCAAAATGTGTTGATTGATACGATTATAACGATGTACAATAAGCGGTCTGAAGTATTTTACTAATTCGACAAGAGATAATTAGGACTTGTGTTGGGGAGTTGACTAACGGTTAGAAATAGAAAAATCATTTTGTATCTCCTATACAATTTCTCTGTCAGGTCTCTTAATAGATTCTTGAGGTATGATATTAAATACATTTTTAAATTGAAACTTATGTTGTAGATCTACAAGAGATCTAATATACAGGGTGTTCAGTAAATAGCGCGATATATTGCAGGTGGATAGCTTGTGTCAATATCAACTAAAATTACCTATACGCCTAGCAAAATCTAAACACAGGCCGTCGTACCACAAAAGCTTTTAAACGTCTGTTTAACACTTGTCTAAAAAAATGTCAGATTATTTCGTTGAAATAAGGTCCGTTTTGCAGTCACACTTTTTTTAGACAAGTGTTCAACAGATGTTTATGTTTTTGTAGTAAGGCTGAGGTAATTCTGTAGCCTATCTAGGAGAAAATTACTCAACCCAACTAAATTAATGTATACTATTATTATTTTTGCTACTATACATGTACCTACTTACTTATTTGTCACGTAATCTAGTCCTAGTTAATTTATACACAATTCATATTTAATTAAAACAAAACAAAGGTAATTTATATTTTATGAAAGGTAAAGAATGTTCAGCAAAATACAAGCTCAAGTGTTGGATCGTATCCCCATTCACTCACCCACACAGATTCACACTTATTCTCACACTATTTGTTGATTGGTGCGTGATTGTCTCGCGTTAGTATCGATTGTTATCAACTATCCGAAGTAAGCTAATAAATCTTCACTAGTTTTTGTGAAGTATCATGTTCCTTATTGCAGGCTGACACACTCCCGTAACACGATTTATTAATCTTTCTATCAAATAATACATACGTATTTACGGCAATTTAAGAGTCATTAGCAACGCTAACATTAATAACAGTTTAGAAGCTTATAAGCCTTCTAAACTGCTAATTCACGCTTTAGGCGAGTGTATTAATCACTTAATATTTCAAACTGCTGTATAAAATAAGATAAATTCTACATAGAGTGACTCACAGAGCTAATTAACGTTAAGTTGAATCGTTGCTGTAATTAAAACATAATTAATTTTATGTTAAGACTTCGCCATATTTACCACTTATTAATTAACTTAAATCTCTTTGATTGAAGCTTATCGTGGCCACGGTTCTGAACTTTATTGTAAGTATTATTTAACTGTGTCGTTTATAAAAGGACTTTATTTGTACTAAATGTACAAATACGTCGATTTTAATGAGAATATTAACCGATTTTACTTGATTGTGAAACTTTGTAGTTTAATAACTTTATTTAATGGGAAGTTTATTTAGTACCCGAACCACTTTACTTGCGTTTTATACCGTTAGTAGACTACGAGAGAAAACTGCTACAAATTACTCTGGTGAATTATAAAACGAATAAAATTTTAATAAAAGTCACTTTTATTGTTCATAAACAATATGTTATGATCAGGCAATCAAAATTGAGATCGATTTCGCTAATTCGCAATCTTGATTATTATTTATAGGGCCGTATTGTATAGTTTACGCATTTCGTAGAAAGGTTATAAATCGCCGTCGACAATTAGCAGTATATTTTAGCATAGAAATTGTAAATTCTGGTGATTAATATCAGTTTTAACGGCTTGTCGTTTATCGTTTGCAAAATTAAGGAAAGTCAAATTAATTGGGCTGTGTCAATTTATGAAATGTTCGCATAAATCAATTAGCGGGTGATTAAATATGTGCCTAAGTGTACCGTTGCCAACATCGTTGCACAGTTAATCAATTAACGAAATGTGTGGTGTACTGAGCGGGTCCGTTGCTGTACGTGTATGAGGTAAGTACAGTCCTATTTTGTCACCGCCGCGGCCACCGTGATCAACGAAAAGTACCTACAAGATAAATCAACAGATCAGTTGATTTGTTGATTTATCTTGTAGGTATTATGTTTTTTTTTGCGAATCACGGTGTCCACTTTCCGCTTATTTGATTTCCTTGAGTTTGCTAACCATTTGATACCATAGAAGGCAACGTCTTACTATCAGAAGATTATTAAAATTCTGCGTGAACAACAACAACAAAAACGCCACTTTAACAACGTTGTTATTTATAAATTTTCTACTCTAATGCTTGAACAATAGAATATAATGTTTCATTTTACAATTTCTATCGCTATGCATATCATGATATTGCTAAAGTGGCCTTTTGATACCCGCATTTGATTAGATGATTGAAAAAATACCACGTCTCTTTAAACAAAATTACTTCAACGCTAGCAGACCCGAAGTAAAAAGCTAGTTAAGCATTAGTGACTAATGACGAGTACAACAAGGAAGTGTTTGTAACGCACTAATGTTTATGGAAGAAAGTACAGACGCCAACAGGTCAACATACTCCAATCTGTCAAATACCAATCGAACGTTAACCTTCCACTATTGTGATAAGGTTGAAAACCTGTCAAAGAAAATTGACAGATTGAGGTACTTACGTTGATGTGCTGGCGTCTGTTCATAAGAACACTCGCAGTTGTCATTGATCGCTAACATATCGCGCGTCTAATTGAAAAGATGTGTTTCTTAACTAATTTTCAAGAGTTAAACAACATGTAAACATTGCTTTTTACTGTAATGAAATAAGCCAATACTTAGTTCTGCTTGTTTGAAACTAACTGCATGTGTACGACTGTGTGTCTAATTGAATAATATGCTGGATACATCTAAATATTAAAGCTCAATGCATATGGAAATTATGATGTTAATATGTTGTACAAAAATAGTTTAAAAATTATAATTTTATAATAGCTGCAGACCGCATATTTGGAATGTTTTAATTATAGACATGATTGATGTTGTTAGTGTTAAGCTATTTTAATAGGAGTGATGTAACTATTGGGCGATTATATTAATCGTTGGGATATTCGAGAAGCTATCCAAGCAGGTTGGTAATATTAATTACAGCGGTAACACGAAACAACAACAGTCCGGTAGCTGCGCAAGCGCAGGCGCGGCGCGGGCGCTATGCTCGTAACGGCGGCAGCCCGGTGCGCTCACGACGCGACATCCACCGCCGATTTATGTGTGGGAGCGCTAGGTCGTGACCCTACCACATGAAAATGTTAATTCGTTTTATATCGCAAGCATTACAACCGCACCACATTCAAATAAATACAGACCTTAATTTCGTCATTACAATAATTGCTACATTAGAAAGCAGGAAAAGGCCTAGGTTACAGCTATGTCCAAATAATATCACAAATTAGATGCTGTTATACCCTAGCGTGTCTAGCCAGGTATTATTTGCATGAAGACGATTCATTTTGCAAGAATTGGGACGCAAATTGTGTCTAATCATTTTGTCTTGCATTTCATAAGGTACCCAGATCTTTTTGATCGGAAACGGTGAAGTCAATTATGGATTTAGTAAATTTTGTAACTGGATAATTCGGAAATCTACAGTCGAATCGTTCGAACTCGTTTTCGCACGCTCATGTAAAAATTGCTCGGAAACTATAAAATTGTGCAGTAAAACCAAAATTGGGCGGTCAAGAAATGATGTGACCGTGTTACAGATGGCAGTAATGTCGGCATGGCGTGACCGCACCATCTCTAATGTTGTTATAATGGCGATATCGGGCGGGATCGTGTGACTAAGTAATTGATAGAGCAACTTGCAATTGTCTTTGATATTAGCTGTGTTAATACACTTAACATATTATTAAGGTTTAAATCTCCGAGTGTTCTCATTCCGCTTCGTTTTAATATGTGAACTTTTCGACAATAGTGTCATTCTCATTTCTAACAGTATACGTTATAATGACAATGGAACAAAATTTATTATATTACTGGGCTTGTTTATACGTTTTTTCTTAAAAGTTGTTTTGTGATAATGTGAATATTTAACGATTATGGTGGATTCGTAACGTAAAGGAGATGGTCCAAAAATGTATGGAGCCTGGGCCCAGTCTATGTACACCATATGTAAAAATAGCTTTATAATACATAAACCGTTTTTAATTGTTAATTTTCTTTAATTTCACTTCGTTGAATTGTGCTTTTCAATTAACTTTGTCAAGGATAACAACACTCGACAAAAAATCAAACATGGTGGATCTGACAGTAATAAGCGAAAGGGCATTTTGACAATGACATTGACATAATGATTGATGTTTATGTAGGTGTAAGCTGGGCTAAAGAGATCGCAGAAAACAATGATTGATCTCGAATATCTTAGGTTTTAATAAAAATAAAAGAATAGTAACCGGCGGCACTTATATCATCTATCCTATATCTCAATGCCAAGAAACGAAACTTCACGATGCTCTTCATTCTGCCAAGGACAGAAACAGATGGCGAAGCATCTTCAAGCTAAAAGTAACTTCACATCGGGGGAATCACGTCCCTCAGCAAAGAGGAATACGACGCGAGGAGGAGCAGTGGCATGTGCAGTACCTAACAACTTCAAGTTATTGTTATAGTACCTAGTTAACATGACACAGTAATAGCTAGGAAGAAGACAATAAATGTCTACTTTAGCATTAGCTGTGTTGGGAACATTATAAGCTGATACTTCTGCTAGGACATAGACCTCCATTCTGTGAAGGATTCCACACCCAATCCAACTGAGCACTTACAATATATGAAACAAGTTTTGTTATTTTACATCTATTACTAGCGACCCACCCCAGCTCCGCACGGGTACAATGTTTACTATATTATGCATGTTATCCTTCCTCTTTTATCACTATCTATTTTAAAAAACCACATAAAAATCCATTGCATGATTTTAAAGATCTAAGCAAACAGGGACAGACAGCAGGAATCGACTTTATACTATGTAGTGACATTAAGGGTATACATTTAAATAAAACAACTTGTTGAGACTTATGATTTATTCATCATCCACATCATCCCTTATTAATATTCCATCCAGGAATGACGCTGGTGCTTCTATGTTTTCTTGGTGCCGGGCCCAACCCAAAATACCACATGATGGTCATTATGTGAGCACAGCAACCCATTGTCCGGTGTCCAGAGATGCAACTACAATAATAACTAATTATATTATCATCCCAACCTGATCCTTCCCTTGCCAACAATATATATTATAATAGGTTCGTCCTGAGCTATGACTTGATTTTATTCTACCTCTTATTAGTAGAGGATTGTACGCTGAGTATGAGTCCAACAATTAAAACATAATAAGCCACCTTCAGGTATCTAAAACAAAAAAACGAGATTTATTTAAATAACAACATTTATAATAAATATAAAATTATCAAGATTTATGTAAGAGTATTTTAATATCACTTTTATAGACTTGTCCTAGGGCCCTAGGCAATGTTCTATGTCATATAATTATTGTTATATATGCACATTCCCAGAAATGATATAGTATCAGTTCTTTTTCTACTAGCAATGACATTGTCTTGCATCATAATTATGAAACATTGCATTTGTGCCTACCCCATCCATATGAATAAAAGAGGGGTACTTACCTCTCTTGGAGCAATTGTTGCAGCTATAAATTGTCTTTCTGCACCCTCCGCAATGGAATGAGTACGCCTCCTAAATAATGACATCCTACACCGAACACAGACATTGCTATCATGACAATGCTGAAGTTCATGATCTCCATGTGCACTATTATTTGACATCTCACACACATTATGACTCCAAAGCACTGTGAGCACATTATTTCATTTTCATTAATCTAAAACAATAAATGAAAAAGAGGTTATACAGTGTTTATCAATCCGTTTGGTTAAACAGTATTTAGATTAGATAAATGTTTCTTACCAGATGGCCAAGATTTCGCTCGATGATAGAAATTATTTCGGGACCCATATCATCGGCAGCGTAAGACTGGTCATTTTCATTTATTATAGACGTGCATTGTAGCCATGCCATTGTCAATAAACTGGAATAAAAATGAGTAAAATCTGTTAGAATATAACACAAGGGAAAAATAACTCGCATAGTAAAAGCATTAAAACAAAATACAAGTATAGGACATACCTGAAACTAACTCGTTCTTGTAAAATAACATGACGAAATCCGAATCACAGGCGAATCAAAAACCATATAACAAAGCCGGGGTCAACAGGTAAGCAATCAATCAGTCCGTAGTAGTAATCTGGGTCGCAATACTAAAACAATCACTAAAAATTCCGAAAAGTATCCAACTCAAGCTCAAAATGTGGCTCAATGCTCAATCAAAGCAAACATAAACAGAGACTCGGGTGCGAGAAACGTCAAAGTCGACAAACGTCATGTCAAATGTCAAACATAACTGTCATGGCTGCCCTAAAGACAGGGTTAACTTATTAAAAAACTTTCCTGATTATCATTTTTTAACAGCTAAACCCGTCTTCAAATCATTTTTATAGTATTTTTGTGAAACTCTCCTATTTTTTCCCTATTTATTGATGTGGTGTACATAGACTGGGCCCAGAATGAAACATCTCCTTTATAACAGAAAGACAATTACTAGTTTGCATTTAGTATTGTTTGCTGTAAAGTTGTAGCAATTTATCGCCAATTATTAGTAAGAAATATGACTTGTACAATACTGTGTGTTAGCTCTAGCTAATAGAAGTACAGCAACAAGTTAAAGTACACTGCAAGCGAACACAATTTGCTGAACTATTCCTATTTATATGTTAGCTTTTCTCTCAACTGCCAATTTTGTTCCGCCATTATAACTGACTAGCTGTGCCCGCGACTTCGTTCGCGTGGAGGTCGGAACTCAACAATGTATTTTTTTTTTGTGCTTCTTTATGAACAACATTAGCTGTAAACCATCATTCTGGAGCATACATAAATATGCGTACGTAAATCATCAAATGAGTCCTCCTACCCAGGGCAGGGTAAGAGGGACTGTCAGACTTGTTCTGATTAAAATCCTCGGTGTCCTATAAATCCTATAATAGGCCTTTACGTTCCGGGGTCAATAGTTCCGCGGGTAATTCGATAGTTCCGCGACCCCGGCAGGCTTTGGCCTTCTAAGGGGGGGCCCGTCATTGTGATGACACATTTAGGCGCGTGTTAAACACAACACGCCGTCGACCCAGGCATACTCGCCGCCCGCATGCTCGTGCAAGAGAAAAATCTACGTTTAAACGCCTCTGTGACTTGAGTAGTATAGGCGGACTCCGGAGCCTGCCCGTTCCTGCCTTTACCGGCGCTGGCAGCCCCAGGACGTAAGCAGACATGGGCGAAAGTCATTCTTTCAAGGAAACAGGTCGTACCTATGCGTGACCCATCGTATCCCATCCTATCACATCGTATCCCATCGTATCACATCGTATCCCATCGTATCCCATCGTATCCCATCGTATCCCATCGTATCCCATCGTATCCCATCGTATCCCATCGTATCCCATCCTAACCCATCCTATCCCATCCTATCCCATCCTATCCCATCCTATCCCATCCTATCCCATCCTATCCCATCCTATCCCATCCTATCCCATCCTATCCCATCCTATCCCATCCTATCCCATCCTATCCCATCCTATCCCATCCTATCCCATCCTATCCCATCCTATCCCATCCTATCCCATCCTATCCCATCCTATCCCATCCTATCCCATCCTATCCCATCCTATCCCATCCTATCCCATCCTATCCCATCCTATCCCATCCTATCCCATCCTATCCCATCCTATCCCATCCTATCCCATCCTATCCCATCCTATCCCATCCTATCCCATCCTATCCCATCCTTAATGGGATTAATATTGTGTTAATGAAAATACCTTCGCAAGTAATGCATTACTTTAAAATCAAATTTGATTTCCATAAAAAAGGTTATAATGACTTAACCTTAAAAGATAAATGTATGCTCTCGCGGACTTTATTTTAGAACTTTTTATCTTCTTCTTCTATATATACTTACTAGCACTTCGCCCGCGACTTCGTCCGCGCGTATTTCGAATTTTGTCTCTGGGGATTTATACTCCCGGGCAACCTCTTTCTTGAAAACTATTTGGAAAATCAAAATCAATATCCAACAAAAATTTTATCAACCCCAAAAACATGAAATCCTAAAAAGAACAAACCTATGCAAAATTTGTGACTCCTAACTATCCCAAAACAACCCCTTTCTATCGTGCCTCCGTCCCGTCATTTGGTGATTTTACACCAAATGACGGGACGGAGGGACTGTCAGACGTGTGCTGACTAATATCCACTTCAATAGCCCTTTACGTTCCAGGGTTACGGTTACCTTATGAGACAGTCCCGCGTCCTCGGCAAGCTTTGGCCCTCTAAGAGGGTGCCCCGTCATTTTACTGACAGCTCTTTGAGGCGCGCCTGGAACACGAAGCGCCGTCGACACGGGCAAGGGCCATGATCGGACGGCGAGTCACCATTACACGCCATCCGCATGCCCGCGCCTACCGTGGCCAGAAATCGCCTCGCGACGTCTGTTGCCGTGAGCGTCTCCCACGGCATTGTCGTGAGATGGACGCTGTCCTCTCCCTCACGAGACCCGCCTCCTCCTTCGCTAGCATGACTGCTTCGCAGAAGGAAGCGACCGCTCAGCATCAAGGCCTCGACAAATGCTGAGGTCGCCGCCTTTCGCTTCCGTGAGAACACGACGGTGCTCTGTCCAAGCGTGTCAGTCCTGCACCGTATGCTCCAGGCGATCCGGGCGATCCTCGCAGTGGTGACACCCAGGCGTTTCATCCCTCTCAATCAGACTCAGGAACTTCGCTAAACTTACGTGTCCGGTGAAGACCTGTGTCAAGCTGAAGGTGAGGACGTCGTGACGCCTCTATAAACACTCTTCAAAGAGGGGTTATTTCGCAACATCCCGTCTTTTTTTTATTTTTTTTATCGTGGTATAATCATCAAATGAGTCCTCCCACCCCGGGCAGGGCGGGAGGGACTGTCAGACTTGTACAGACTAAAATCCACGGTGTCCTTCGATAGCCCTTTATGTTCCGGGGTCACGGTAATGAGATAAGTCCCGCGACCGCGGCAGGCTTTGGCCCTCTAGAGAGGGGGCCCCGTCATTATGCTGACGCTCTTTGAGGCGCGCGTGGAACACAATGCGCCGTCGACCCGGGCATGGTCCATGGTCGGGCAGCGAGTTGCCCTTTACTCGCCGCCCGCATGCCCGCGCCTACGGTGGCCGGAGATCGTCTTGTGACGTCCGTCGCCGTGGGCGTCCACCACTGCGGTTGGGGCGGAGGGAGGACACTGTCCTCTCTCTCACGCGGCCCGCCTCCTCCTTCGCGAGCATGACTGCTTCGTAGAAGGAGGCGACCGCTTCCCACTCCGTCTCGCCCCGCAGCATGGCCGCAACCAATGCCGGGCGCGAGAGGTCTCCGCCTATCGCCGCCGTGAGGACACGTCGGTGCTCTGCCCAAGCTGGGCAGTCTTGCACCGTATGCTCTACTGTGTCCTCCGGGCGATCTTCGCAGTGGTGACACCCAGGCGTTTCCTCCTTTCTCCTTAGACACAGGTACCTCCCGAAACTTCCGTGTCCGGTGAGGACCTGCGTCATGCGGTAGGTCAGGACGCCGTGACTCCTATCCAGCCACTCCTCAAAGAGGGGTCTTACCGCCGCGATTGCGGCGTGCCCGACAACATCCCGTCTTAGTGAGCATTTTCATCCTAAAAATAACCCCCATACAAAATTGAGACTCCCTAGCACTTGTAGTACCGAAGATTCAACTATCAACCACAAAAACAACAACTCAGGGTCGTATTTCGCAACACCCTCTCTTAGTTCTAAAAACCTGTGTTCTAAAAAGAACCCCCTTGCAAAATTTGAGATCTTTAACTATCAATCCCAAGACAACCCCTAAGTGGTCGAATTTCGCAAAATCCCGTCTTAGTGAACATCTACGTCCTTAAAATAACGGCCATGCAAAGTTGCAACATTTGAGACTCAAATTATCAACACCGAAAACAACCCCTTAGTTAGAGATTGAATTTCGCAATATCCCGTCTTAGGTAGCACCTACTTCTTAAATAGTACCCCCTTGCAAAATTTAAGACTCCTTACTATCAACCCTAAAAACAATCCCTCAGGGGTCGAATTTCCCACTACCCGTCTTGAGTACCACCTACGTCCTAAAAAGAACCCTCATGTAACATTTGAAACTCTTAGTACCTACTTGTAGTAACAAAGTTTCATACAAACTATCCATGTAGAAAAACAACCCCTTAGGGGTCGAATTTCACAACATCCCGTCTCAGTGAACATCTTTGTCCTTAAAAGAATCTCCATGCAAAATTTGAGACCTCTCTCTACCAAACAACAAAAACAACCCCTTAGAGGTCGAATTTCCCAACATCCCGTCTTTAGTATCACCTACGTCCTAAAAAGAACTCTCATGTAACATTTGAAACTCTTAGTACTTGTAGTAACAAAGTTTCATACAAACTATCCATGCCGAAAAACAACCCCTTAGGGGTCGAATTTCCCAACATCCCGTCTTAAGCATCACCTAAGACCTAAAAAGAACTCTCATGTAACATTTTAAACTCTTAGTACCTGTAGTAACAAAGTTTCATGCAAAGTATCAACACCAAAACCAACCCCTTAGGGGTCGAATTTCACAACATCCCGTCTCAGTGAACATCTTGGTCCTTAAAAGAATCCCCATGCAAAATTTGAGACCTCTATCTACCAACACCAAAAACAACCCCTTAGGGGTCGAATTTCCCAACATCCCGTCTTAAGTATCACCTTCGTCCTAAAAAGAACTCTCATGTAACATTTGATACTCTTAGTACTTGTAGTAACAAAGTTTCATACAAACTATCCATGCCGAAAAACAATCCCTTAGGGGTCGAATTTCACAACATCCCGTCTCAGTGAACATCTTTGTCCTTAAAAGAATCCCTATGCAAAATTTGAGACCTCTATCTACCAACACCAAAAACAACCCCTTAGGGGCGAATTTCCTAACATCCCGTCTTAAGTATCACCTACGTCCTAAAAACAACTCTCATGTAACATTTGAAACTCTTAGTACTTGCAGTAACAAAGTTTCATGCAAACTATCAACACCGAAAACAACCCCTTAGGGGTCGAATTTCACAACATCCCGTCTCAGTGAAATTCTTTGTCCTTAAAAGAATCCCCATGCAAAATTTGAGACCTCTATCTACCAACACCAAAAACAACCCCTTAGGGGTCGAATTTCCCAACATCCCGTCTTAATTATCACTTACGTCCTAAAAAGAACTCTCATGTAACATTTGATACTCTTAGTACTTGTAGTAAGAAAGTTTCATACAAACTATCAACACCAAAAACAACCCCTTAGGGGTCGAATTTTACAACATCCCGTCTCAGTGAACATCTTTGTCCTTAAAAGAATCCCCATGCAAAATTTGAGACCTCTATCTAGCAACACCAAAAACAACCCCTTAGGGGTCGAATTTTCCAACATCCCGTCTAAGTGAGCATCTACGTCCTAAAACAAACCCCCATGCAAAATTTGAGACTCCTAGCACTCGTAGTAACGAAGTTTCAAACAAACTATCAACACCAAAAACAACCCCTTAGGGGTCGAATTTTGAAAAACCTCTTGCGTAAGTAGCACTTACTTCCTAAAAAGAACCCGCACGCAAAATTTAAAACTCCTAGTACTTGTTGCAACAAAGTTTCATAGAAACTGTCAACCCCAAAAACAACCCCTTAGGGGCGTAATATCGCAAAATCCCTTCTTAGCGAGCACCTACGTCCTAAAAAGAACCCCTATGCAAAATTTCAAACCCCTAGCACTGGTAGTTTCCGAGATTTCGTGTCCTATGAGTGAGTGACCTTTTGCTTTTATATATATAGATATATATAGATAATAAATCTGTAGAGAGGTCAATTCTGTACATTAAATATATTTCCAAAATAACTATCAGGGGTTGTTTAGGGATCGATACTGATGCCAAAAATGCAATCAGTAAAATTATTGTCTGTCTGTCTGTCTGTCTGTCTGTCTGTCTGTCTGTATAACCGCTATAGAAACAAAAACTACTCGACGGATTTTAACGAAACTTGGTACAATTATTTTTCATACTCCTGAGCAGGTTATAGTATACTTTTCATCACGCTACAATCAATAGGAGCAGAGCAGTGAAGGGATTCCGATTGGATTTTTACAACTCAATTTTGAGGCACTTTCCGATAAGCTAGCAGACTGAAATTTTGCACATGCTCTGAGTTCTGATGAAAATACATGACTAGCTAAGAAACGTCATTACAAATCCAATATGGCGGCCTACCCAAGATGGCGGACTGGCTGTTTGAAATCCACCCCCATGATATGAGTATCAAATGAAAGGGTTTGCTGTCAGGAATACGAAATAAAAATAGTCACGTGATTTAAATCCAATATGGCGGACGTCCAAGATGGCAGACAGGCTATTTGAAATGCACCCCTATGATATGGATATCAAATGAAAGGGTTTGCTGTCGGGAATACGAACAAAATAGTCACGTGACTTAAATCCAATATGGCGGACGTTCAAGATGGCAGACTGGCTGTTTAAAATCCACCCCCATGATATGGGTATCAAATGAAAGGGTTTGCTGTCAGGAATACGAAAATTTAGTCAGGTGACTTAAATCCAATATGGCGGACGTCCAAGATGGCAGACAGGCTATTTGAAATGCACCCCTATGATATGGATATCAAATGAAAGGGTTTGCTGTCGGGAATACGAAAAAAATAGTCACGTGACCTAAATCCAATATGGCGGACGTTCAAGATGGCAGACTGGCTGTTTAAAATCCACCCCCATGATATGAGTATCAAATGAAAGGGTTTGCTGTCAGGAATACGAAAAAAATAGTCATGTGACTTAAATCCTATATGGCTGACGTCCAAGATGGCGGACAGGCTATTTGAAATGCACCCCCAAGATATGGGTATCAAATGAAAGGGTTTGCTGTCAGGAATATGAAAAAAAATATCACGTGACCTAAATCCAACATGGCAGCCGTCCCAAGTTGGCGGATAAGAAGTAAATTAAGTTTGAATATGAAGAAGACTAAAAAAAAGTATAATATTTAGTGGGTGCTCAAAGCGTGTTTTTCCCACGTTTTGTCGTTCCGGTTGGATTTTTGCAACTCAATTTTGAGGCACTTTCCGATAAGCTAGCAGGCTGAAATTTTCAGGGTACCTTCAAACCCGATGAACAAAGATAAAAATAATAAAATAATTAATAAATTTAAAAAATCTAAAAGCCCACGTTTTTAAATGTCCTAAAAATAAGAAAATAACCCTATAGGGCTGAGAGATGGGCCAATCAAAACGTGGGGGCGTATCTTTGCAAGTTACGCCCACGAGCTATACACGTCATGTAAATATCTCATAAATAATTCCTTAAATAATTTACGCCCCCACGTTTTGAGTGGCCCCTCTCTCAGCCCCGTAGGGTTATTTTCTTATTTTTAGGACATTTAAAAACGTGGGTTTTTTAATCTTCCGTCGCGTGTGCAACCCTAATGGTTAAGCTACACAGAAATCATTTATGACGGAAATTTTCTCCTTAAAATTATATAAAAAATACCCCACGACAGCATATGTCTATCTTTTATGGTTGACTCACAATAACACGTGTAACTCCCGATAGCTTAGCAGTTCGAAGCTTTCTGATTACATTTGAATACTCTTACGTTTATAACACTCTCAGTCACCCCTAATTGAAAAAGTTAACATTAATTAACTGCTCCATAAAAAAAAATCATATAAATCAGTACAGAAACACCAAAGTTATACATGAAATACGCCAATAAGCCATTGCGCGTGAATACTGAATCATGCTATAAGGATTTTTTTTGAGAATCGGTCGCCGCGCTCGACGCGTCTCGCGGCCGAAGGTATAAAATAGTCAATTTATAGAGAAAGGCTATAGGCTATATATCATCACGCTAAGGCCAATAGGAGCGGAGCGCCAATGAAGAATGCTTCGAAATCCGGGTTAAATTTAACGTTAGCCCAAAGTAACTATTCCACGCGGACGAAGTCGCGGGCAAAAGCTAGTCAGGAATAATTCCGTAGTACATTATTTTTGCGTATCTTTAACCGTTTACGCAGCGGAAGCTCTCGAAATGGAATCCATTTCCCGATTTTGAAACATTTCTCTTTACTGCTCCGCTCCTATTGGTGATAGCGTGATGTTATATAGCCTATAGCCTTCCTCGATAAATGGTCTATTCAACACAAAAAGAATTATTCAATTCGAACCAGTAGTTCCTGAGATAAGCGCGTTCAAACAAACAAACAAACAAACAAACAAACTCTTCAGCTTTATAATATTAGTATAGATTATATTTCACGATAACTGGTTGGTAATTGAAACACATCCGACGTTGGAGCTATGAACTTAGCGGCTTCGGAGATTCCACCACATTAGAGGTGTTAAGAACAGAACGGAAGATATAAATCTACCAGTTTTTTGTTGGTCTATATTGCACCATTTAGACACCTCTTTTTATACGGATATAATAATATTTTTCTAACAATATTTTGACGTTAATACCATTATGTGCTGTGATATAATTGATGTGTATCTCGAGACTTACGAGTGTTAGTAGTTCATTATAAATGAATTTCTTAATGTAATAGCTCCAAATAGTTTGATTATACACATTAGAGACAACATGTAATCCACGTCGTTTTTAACAGATTGTATCGGGACTTGTAATGCTAACGGCTTTTACAACATTGTGTAATTGCTTTGAAAAAAACTATTATAACCATTGGGTAAGGGCTTTATAAATCATAAGAACAGTGATGATTCACTTGAATGATGGCGCTCTGTGATATTGATGGATGATATCCAATCTTGATTACTTACTTGGATATGTACCGCTATTTATCAATCTTATGTCACACAGTTGAGCAATTATAAAGACACTTTATAAAGTGTTGTGTTCTTGATACTATCACGATTATCGTTGAATATTATCTTCGGGCATATTTTTTAACAAAAAGTTGTTATAGCACACTTTACAGCTTCTTTAATATAATCTTAGTCGGGTGTTGCTAACGTCATCATTTTGATTTAAAAAAGCTTACATGTCTGCAGGCTGGGTCACATGGACCGACCATTGTCACAGAAGCTTTCTTCATCTTTGTTCGCACTATGAAAGCTCATGAGATCGCGAGAGACGCCACTAGATATCGCTAAAATCACTTTAGGTATCTATTGTACGAAACAATAACAATAAAGAGTAAGTGAAGAGAAGCCTTTCTACTCTGTTATGTTGAACAAGTGCGTGCGTTCCTAACACGCACCAGTAAAAGCAAGTTTTGTGCATTATTACAATTACTGTAATCCGTGAAGATCGATGATTGAAAGTGTGTATGAAGAAAAACGATAAACCACGAGTGTTTGGTAAAGTTTCGTGCATAAGTAATTTAAGTCTTTTATCCATTAAATTGCGGGTTAGTTACGAGAAAGTAACAATTCGGATAAAAAAACTAATACTGCAAATTCGACATTTCCCCTGCCGGGTGAAAGTTGAACACTTAGTTTTTTAGACATATTTATGTTATAATGGTGAAGAACCGGAAATTACGCATCATTATTTTTCCTCAACCGCAGGACCATTAAATGCATTATACCGGGAGAATACAGTACGTATCAGTTGGAGAGCTATCAATGTCAGAACAGTACACGTATTGTTATTTCAGAGTAAATATCGTTAAGTCAGGAATGGCTCTCGAGCGTGAGCTAGGCCGCGTGAATGTTACGTTTAGAGGTGGGCGCTAAGTGTTCCGCTATTGGTTTGGGTTACAGTGTACGTAAAGTGTAACGAACAAAGGATCATTCGCATTTTGTGCGCCGTGTGAGACAATGCGCAGTCCAGGCACCCAGCTAGCGTAACGCGGGGTGAATGAAACCTAAATCAGTTCACGCTCAAGCCAATGCTCAGCACTCGCTCGAAGAAACTTTAATAACTTTTGCGGGCTTCGAGTCTCTTAGTTACAGTAGACGCACATCATTATACAAGGAAAAATATGAACGAAATACACAAACGCCATACGCTGCTCGAAGGGAACAGCCGAAGCGAATTTCGATAGCACAACTATCATCGCATGCATGCCGTGTCTAATGTGCCTTACGTTGCTGGCATCTTATAACTCCTTTATACCGACGGTCTTTGACTTCTTGTGCCCGGAGTAACAGAACACTGATTGACTATTTCCTGGCGTTTTGAGTATAATTACTTAGCCACTCAAATACAGAATGATACATACCAATTTGTAAAGAAACCATTTCATTACGGTTCTTAATTACTCTTTCCAGAATCGCTGGACTGATGTGAACTTGACTACGATAAAATCATAAAGTTTTAGGTTAGTATGACGACATTTGTATTCAAATTGTTATGTTGTTGCCTTATATGGATTGTGTGTGGAGTTCGAAAGAAGTGGTTGATGAACGGCCCCGAGACATGTGGGATAGTTGATCTGAGCGGAGATCTCGAGCATTACAGTGTTATCTTGCAGCCCGTTACTGGATCAAAATGCAAATTAACTCACAACCCCGCCTGACTTTCATACTGTTTTGGAGTCCAAGTTATAATTAAGAGCAACTTGTTTTTTCTACAACGCCATATTATTTTATATTCGATATATTCAAATTGGTCAGTTTCTTGTGCAGATATCTGCTAGCTTGGTAACTATTTTACATACAAAACCTAAAAAAACTTTACCTATTATCTCTGGGATTCTCATCAAGATAGAGTTGTAGCAAACAACACTTTTCGATTATATTTTCGGTATTCTTTTCTTTGATACCTATTGCAATTAAAATGAGGTGTCTGTGATAGCTTCAAATATTGTAGGTATAAAATTTCGTTTTAATACTTGTTCTTTTCGGGAAACAGCTTGTCGCCTATTTCTTGCGGCGGGTGCAAAAGTTTGGGATTCGCGGTAAAGCGCGGAAGGCGCATGAGCAGTGCTATCGGTGAGAGGCCATCTGCCTCCGTATATCAAATTAACGGTGCGGAACTGGGAACCGAGCCAGGCAAGCAAACAGGGCTAGCGACATACCAAAATTCGCACCTGTACGCATGCCACACATACGAACTTCCACAGATTCATTATTTGGAGGACCGAGTACTTACCTACATGCGAAAAATCGGCCGACCGTTTCTAAATGTCTTTGTTTTGGCAAAATTCAAACTCCGTAAAAAGAACACCGTTAATATAAAGTATATTGGTGTCTTTTTATAATTCTGAGAAATATTCAAGGCAACAGGGTAGGTTTCAAGATCGCTGCTCTACGAAGTAATTTTAAAATTATACAAATAGATGCAAAATGCCGTCATGATAAGTCTCTAATATATTGACAATAAATATTGTGATGGTTTTATATTAGTACGTCGGCAAAGAATATACTTATGACAGTTTGTTGCTCAAAAATTATTACATTTCAGATATTTCTCTGTTACTAGGAACAGGTTTAGCTTGTGGGCACGATTCGCATTTCGTTACCTGAAGTTATTAGTATTTAACTTATTTAAGTTAGGTGTCAGGAGTTGTTCGGTGCGTTTAAATATTTGCTCTGAGGCAAGTTAACACTTTATGCACGTCTGCTGAAAAAAACTAATGAAAGTGGACACGGAAAGAACATCATATTTTCATATGACTTGTTGAAATTTAGTAAAAATTGAAGAGGTGTTAGTACCTTGTAAGCAAAAAAACGAGAGCTTAAAGCAATACATAAGTACGCATATACAGAGTTAAGCTTCGCGACACCTTACTGTGTGAGCTTGTGTAGGTAAACATAAATCTGCAAACTCAGTTCAGACGTACAATCGTGGGAAGAAAGACGTTAAAGTGCTATATAATTGTTTGAAGACATGAATAGTCAGTGAATGAACGCGTCAAGTATGCATATGTATGTGAAAGTCAAGTACCCTGTGGTTAGCTATGTTACGACATGTAGGCACATTGAAAATTCAATCATACATCTTATTCTGATACGGTTTTTTTCACAGCAACAAAAAATTAAGAGTATCTATCTAGAATACTAAAGTAAAAACATCATTTGTCAAGAGACAAGGAGCGTGAAACTGGACACAATGTTTGACCAATCGGTCACGCGCCGGGACTAAACAAAAACTTGTAAATAGACTTCGACATCCATTTTTGTCTTCAATTATTTTTGATACGAAAACATGTATTGAAAATTTGAAACATACCCGCTAACTGTATACTGCGAGAGTTTAAATATTTTTTATTCAAACGAAATTAATACTTGTCTAAGTAATTTGAAACTGACTATGACGCCAGTCTATAATAAAAGGAATTAATCACAGTTAGTTTTCTTTGTAAGTGTATCGTTATAGATTGAGTTAATTAGGATACTAACGCAAAAAAGGTACTAATAATGATTAACTTCTGCACGAGACAATAGTTCAATCGATATAATAATATAGAACAAAATATCGATAATATTTTGTTTATTAAGAGCAGTCCGTAGTTTGAACGTCAAAGAACTATTCAGGACTAAGACAGTAATTTATCATAGTTTTTGTCGCGCACAATGAATGTCTATTCAGCTTGTGTATTCAGAATTGAATAACTGTAATCTATAAATTTACATCTTTTTGGCAGCCTAAATAGATTTATCTCATTAAATAAAAAAAACAAAATTTGTAAATAATAGATTAAAGCCTAACTTCAGTGGAAAATCATATAGATTTTCCACTGTATTCCAATGACTTCTACGAAGAAGTTAAATGTCAGGAGTCTCCTAGATCGTTGTTATTTATAGATTGTTTGATCAAGCTAAAGGGCTGACAGCAACACAAGCGAAGTCGGTCGACACCAAAGGCCGTCTGCTTGGGTGGTCCAATGGCCAGCCAGACTGCCAGACTATAAGTCTACACGCACTCGCCTAATTACGGTCCGTGTTATAGGTAACGTACCCAGTACAAAGTGTACCAGCTCTCTCAATTTCTAATCAACTTCGTGATTAGGTGCCTTTGAGGTTGTGATTAAATTGTAACGACTCTGTATCAGTTAAATGCTACGAGGACAAATTGAAAGGAAGAAACGAGGGCAGATCATAGAAAGGCTGTCAACAAGTTTTTATGTACTGCAATTTCAGTTCGCAATTATTTTTTTGTTGTTTCTGTATTAAAATATTCAAAGAACACTAAGGCATTTTGTAAGCACAAAATTAGACTTGAAAACTGACGATAAAAGCTAACAGTAAGTTGGTTATCAGTTAAGTATACGTCTGCGCCTGGGATACAGATTAAGATCGTGGACAAGTTCACCGGAAGGACTCGGTCGGAGTGCATACAATACGCGGGTATTCGTACTGTGCTCATCCTCAATGCTGAGATAGTGTTTGTAATTAGAGAAGAGACGGGCGCGGGTGTCGGCGCGCTGCGGCAGGGTAACGCGACGCTATCGCACCATCCGGCGCCTGCGCACCTCCTATCATGTGAGAGATCAAGCGAGGCGCGCGTATCTCTTCGCTGCTAGATTCAACTAACGTAATATGTATTATTAAAAACAAATATGTACACCTGTATTCGCACTTTCAAGGATAACTTACGAGGTTTACATGTGTAGGTACATTTCAGCATGTTTTTTTCAAAAAACCCCTTTTTTCTTTAAAAACCGGCTTTGATGTGCAATAGCACCTCTCTAGCATTCACCTACATAGTTTCTGAAGCCTGATATTAGTACTAAAACGCCAGCACTTCGCTCGTTCAGATGCTAATCAGTGCTGCGATAATTAGCCTAACGTGATAGATAACCGGTGCATATAGCATCGGGAGCCCGAGGGTGGTTCCGCAGTTACGGTGCGGTGTTTCGCGATGCGGCCGAGTGGTATCAATGCGGTGTGCGGTAACTGTTGATAATTAAGAGTGGTCGTTTAATGGCCGCTGACGGTAACGGCGCGTGCGCCGGTCTGCGCTGCTTCCGTGCTACGCCCACTGACAAGCGAAGCGCGTCCTCTGTCGACGTCGTCATATGTGATCATGTCACATTGTATTACGCATTATGACTTCATTTGTGCTCAGACGCGGAAATTAGTGGTCTGGCATAATCTGCGTATAATACGTAGGTACACTACATGTTGCCTAGTGTTAATATTGTTTCATTTATGAAACTTATGCTTTTAGTGTAAAGTACAAGTAAAGAAGACGTCACTACTGCCTTAATTAATTTTGGTCCTTGGGTAGGTACGATGCAAAAACAAAGTACCTATGTGTAGAGAGATTAACGGCGAAAGCGGTAGATTCTGCACTAGACTGGGCATTGTCGGATATACGGAAGTAACTAATTTTTAAACTTCATGCTGGTTATAATCATCACCGCACCTGAATACAATTTTCCAGAGCTAATGCATTCCATCGACTTCTATTTATAGGTAACTTCTTCTATCTATTAAATATTTACACATGCGTATAAATACAAGATAATATTTGTTAGAAAACAGGAAACAAAAGGAACATATAGTGTTAGCGGGCCCACGCCTGCTAGAGTCCGCGGCACCGCGCTCCGCGGCATGGTATCCACACGATTGTATTTCAGGTATGTTGAGTTGAGTTATCGCCGCTCGTCTGTCGGGGCCTTTGCCTTCACGCGGCGCTTCCGCGACCGTCGCGTGTCGCCGCCGATATGACCATGACGCCCGCGGTCCTTTTGATAATGCTAATGTTTCTACGATAGCCTCATGATACCAGGATCACATACAATGACCGCACCGGCTAAATGGGCATCAACCGAAGTCTGCAGATTCCGACGCGCTTGAATATTTTCCTTCGATAGGCAGATATTCATTGCAAAAGATTAACAGTTATGGTAAGATCTTGCGATCCTAGTGAAATCTGATGTTATAAAATAATATGGTGACAAACTTGGTATGTGCGCAAAATATTATTAAAAATCAATTTTAAATAATAAGTGAGCACTTATCGTTCGGCGAGTGAGTGGTGAATTCATCTCAATAGCATTGGGTTGCCAGCGGCCCTGCGTCGTGGAACAATCGGTCGTAAAGTGACAATTCAACGTTTCGCGTATGCGTTTGCAGTCAAAGAATCTTAAGTGGGCGTTGTGTCGTAAACAAGCATTTGTACGATTGTGTATTAGCGAAATGGTCCGAAAGTCGATAATTATACGCTGGCTGCTAGCTGTGTGCTGGGCGTTGTTGTCGATGCAGGTTTGGTGCCGGCTTTAATTAACACCCGCGCCAGTGCTTCCTTAGGTGAAGCAGCGTGAGATACTGCTAGGATTTATCTGCAATATTATTAAATGGAAGCCTGCTTCTTACCTTTAATATTGTGATTATAAAACGCAGCTTTCAATTTCATACAGTCTGAAAATATTTTGTTTTGCAATTTACGAGAAAAAAAAATCAAGTTGCAAATCTGTTTCGGTATATTATTGCCACAAGATATAATTTATGTCAAAAAATCTTAACCGTTATTACCTACTGTTTATTTTGTTGCAGCACCCGCAGTCCAACATGAGTATTTTTATAATCTTCCGTAAAATTAGACGCCAAAAGATTGATGAGAACGCTGCCATCACGAAATGTAATTGTAATTATCGGGAAAGCCACAGGAGAGGCTTCAGGCGCCGCATTAAGGCGCGATTGTCCATGTCCATAACTTTCGCAAATTATGGAGCACGATAAACCAATTTGGACCTCTGTTTACTTTGCAGGAATGAATGATTTTACATAGCAATCGCGGGGAATTGTATTTAGGATAGTCGTTTCACGAACTGAAATAAATGCTGGTTTCTAGTTTATTTCAGGGGAGGTCATTGGGAGCAAACTTCTGTATTTTTAAGCGATTCAAGTTGTGCTGTGTTGCTCATCAGGTTATTTATTTTTAACTTTTTTCTGTTTGTAATTTATCTCGTGCTCATGTCCCCTTGAACCAGATCTCACTGTGTGCGTCCATGTCATCTCACCACCATCAAAAACTTTTCGAAAGACTTACATTGCAGTTTGTCTTGGGTAGCTAAAGCTACATAAAGAAGTAACATTTTATGAAGTAGGCAAGCGGTGTACATTACAATAAAGATCACGTTTCCAAAACGTCGTCTGTACCTACTCACCACAACGTGCGTATATTTGATTATGTTTTTTAATCAAAAATCTTATTCTCCTAGGCTAAGATAGTAGTATAGTAGGACAGTCGGTCGTCGAGACCGACCGTCGGACGTGATGAAATTATGAAGGTCGCTGCTAACAACAAAGTGTTAAAGGGGTTTCAATTCCATGGTAGATTACTGTAGACGATACACGGCTATGAGAACCGTTAGCTACCGTTTTCTTTTATTATGTGGCAAGAAGTTTTTTGCATATAGTATTTATGTATGTTTTATTCGGAATATAATGACGAATGGCGGAGAAGACGGTCATAGAACCGGAGCGCGGTGACAACGTTGCTTCGAGACGAACAATACACCGGGAGCCGGAGTGGCGGCGCTACGTGATCGACCGCGACCACTTGCTCGATTTAATCACATTAATTGACACAACCGTTAGCACATAATGACCATGTATTGTATCGGTAATTTGATAATATTTAAAGCATAGCGTGCGTTGCGTGCTGAAAAACTCACCTACATATACCGCAATAAACAACAGTCGAAATTGTCAGAGCTCGAGGTATTTGACTCATGATGCACATTCGCGAACAATGCCATCAATGTTGCTAATATAATTTGATCTCCCGCTCTATAATCTAAGGCGCATTACACATAATAACCCAGCTTTTTTCAACGAATTAGACTTAGGTACATGAACCATCGATGACTACATGAAATATGGTTCTTAGTTTTTTATTTGCGTGGGGACTATATGGACTCGTAGCGACCGTCGAGTAATCTTTTTTATCCCTCTCGCATCAGGAATTATGTTTAGTACGTGGATATGATTGCGAGCAAATGTTATGGCTTAGAATAACATAATGAGGCCGACAAACTGCGTGACTTTTGAAAATATTAAATTATAAAACAACTAGTCATAATGACAGGTTTGGACTGGGATAGAGATGGCAAGTAATATGTAACGGTACAAATCAACCAAATTCCTACATGCATCGATCCCGTGGTAGTTATACAGCGGTCACGATTACTCGCCGAAGTGAAAACATTAGGTGTGTGAACCCATAATTTACAGCAAATTTCGTAGACCATTGAACTTCGAGTAATTTAGTAAGTGGCTAATAGAGGCTTGGCACTTAAGTAACTAATTTTGGTAATATTATCAAAGTGTGAAGACAGCGCTTGCGGTTTACTGATGACAAGCTCTTGATTGCTGACAAGGTCTACGAAGTACATTATCAGTATTGTAGTCACGATTTCCTTGTTGACTGATACGACATCTTCTTTCCTAATTGATAATTTAATATGCAAATGAAATTGGGTCCTTAACTATTATGCGTAATTGTCTTCATTACTGCATTGATATGATTCATATCAGAGCTGGGCATTCCTGCAGTGTATAGAGCAGACCGCTAGACGAACGGTCTTGGTAAATATGGCCATAATTACCGTACTCGGTATTATGAAGTGATCGCAGATGCTGCTAATAGTACGCAGGTTGCTGTTAGCCATCCTCCTCTATAGGATTAATTCAGTGGTCGCTTCTTATGATCCAAAGAAACTTATGGCGCCCTGTTGAAAGCAGTGTGTGTGGTCTCTGGGATGTTCATGCCTGACCACAACTATGTCTTTTATATTACAGCGACAATATTGCTCAAAGGATAACGTAGTGTCCTATTACTTCGTAACAACAAAGAGGAAGTGCAAATTGAAATTTATTGTAATCTTAATAGGGCTAGACGTGATGTTGGCTGACAGTTAGGCGTTTAGATGTAGGTGCGGGGCGGGACTCCGGGGAGCAGAGTGCCGACGTCCAGAGGGAACAGTCCTCCACGAAAATTTATTTATCAAGTATCGGTTGGTACATCAGCGCCTAAGGACAAGCGGCTGGAAATTGCGGGCGGGCGAGGCGCGCCTGATGCGCTCGTCGATACGGGACACTGGTTACTTCCTAACATAAATTCGGTGCACGGGAATCGGATATTATTATTCAATCGTACGATCGAGGTTCGCGCGGGGGCCATAAGTCACGGCGACGCGAGCGCCGGCGGCTGCCGTGAGCGGTGGCGCACGACCGCGATGCCATCGCGTCTGCAAGCACCGCTAGGCGCTGGCACTATGTGCGATGTGCCCGCCATCGCCACCGCTGCAGCGCCCGCGCCCTGCCCGCTTCCGCGCACTTCCGATACGCACATGTCTTGATGATTACGGATCAGCTATTACCAAGAACAGAATCAAAGGTTCGAAACCTTTGCGTTCAGTTGATGCATACTTGTATAATTTCAAAGAATCATTAAAAACTGATTTTACTACACATTTTTCTAAATCCCGGTTGAATATTAGGTATAATTGTTTAATAATATTTATCAGCATCGTAGCAGGTGGCTACCAGACTGAAACTAAGCATTTACGCTTAGATCATATAGAAATAATCATCAAGTAATAACTATTTTATTTTTTTATAACGTGTGGTTATTTAAATACGTACTAAAGAGTCATATAAAACTACGTACTTACAATATAATTTATAAACTTATAAATCACACAGTTTGAAACAATAATAAAACTAAATTAAAAATGCAATTAAATCGCGAATTCTGGAAAATAACAGTGTTAGTTAGTTACGCAAGAAATATTTTAATAAGTCTATCATAAAGAATTGTTATTATAACTGAACTGTTCACTTTACTAATGGTGGTCAGCTTCTCACCTGCGGCATGTTTTTACCAGATTCTAGGTGTTATTAAGGAAGAGGAAGCAAGTCATTAATCATTCCATCGCAGCCACTGCCTCTGGACTTATCATTCGAATAGTTTTTTTTTTCTTATTAATACGGCGTTTATATGCAAATGCCTCGTTATTAATTATAATACCTACACAAAAAATTGCCAAATAAGTTGTAACGGATGGGGCAAAAAACTTTCGAGTCAATAACCCAACTGTAAAATTCTGCATAATTTTTTGTATTGAATAGATAACGCATCGTGTAAGTCAGAGCATAATGTTGGGTCATAAAGCATGAAAATGATTACATATTAACGAATTATTCCCAAGCTGATGTGGGAATCAAAGAAAAACTTAATTGGTAGGTCTTCATTCCGCTTATTGTAAGACTTAATTGAGGGAAAAGGATATGCGCTGCGTAAACCACAATAACTCAACATTGCTGCACTGTAAGCGTGAAGTATTCCAGTCAATTTTAGGTTTTTAGGTTTCAATCAAGCGGAAAAAATGCTAATGAGCTGAACATTACCATACACCTTCATAATGGTGTTTTAATGACGTGAAAAGTCCAAATTATTATCGCCCCGGTAAATTAGTTATTAAAGGTCATTTAAATCAGTTTGTCACGCTTCCTATTGTTCGGAAATCACTAAAGGTCATTATAAAAATCTACTAGCATTTATTTTTTCCGCAGATGACACGTACAAAGACCAAATAATTGTGCATTCTCGAAGTGCAACCCGTGTTCAACGGGGTCGAGTCGTGTAAAGTTCAGCTCCTCCCGGTATGGCACGGGAGCAAGAACCATACTCAGCTCGTTTTGGAACAGGTGTACTTATACGACCAAAAAGAAGCATTTCATTCTTGTACGAAAACCGGGAGTGAATGAAGTGAATGGATATTGTTACTTATAATTGTTGCTTTGTGCTGGTAAACTATTGACAGGTTAATCAATCATGGCTGCTGTCACTTGTGTTCACTCAGATTTTTGTCGCTCGAATGTTTTCGGATTCTGTTTGAAAACATTTGTGAAATGAATTAAAAACCATATGGCGTTTGTTGTGATTTTGGCTACACGCCAAAAGATTCTTAATACGCTACGCGTACATTTATAATAATTTTGGACTCTATTTCCTAAAAGTTAATAGTTTATATCGATTATTGGCAACAAAATGTTTCTACCAGCTTTAAAATATGATGCGATAGAAATAAATATGTATAGGTAAACTGTAAAGATGTGTAAACCTCGGCTAATGGACATGGGAAACTTTACTTTTTGTTAGTGATATGAACTGACTTGACGACTCGTCTGGTTGTCCGTCCGACATCGTCCGCGTCGCTCACTGCATCACGCAATGCATATCTTAATTTATATTAAAATATGCGTAGTAAGCTTTAACATATAAAACGCAGCACTGTCACAACATGAATAATATAAGTAAATCAGTACTGAGCCAATGTATTTCCGGAAATCTGAGGTATCTGAAGTTTGTTTAGGGTTTTTCAAGTCCAAATTTTAAAAAAGAAACTCTTATGGGATCAATTATTTATATCTGTCACGGCAAATTTTCTTAGAATACTGGACCCATTAGGCAATTTGAAATTCATTTTATTAAAGTGGCTTTCTCAGACATTCATTCAGAGATTTCTCATGAAAGAGTACACAACAAAATTTCTCATGCTAAACGAAATTAACCACTACCTGTCTAATTAATTACCGACGCTGAAGCAACGGATATCCTTGCTATGACAAATCCACATCGCAACAAATGACAAACAATGTCTGATTCTATACATCTATTTAGCACTGTAAAAACTACAAGAGCGAGCATTAAACTGACATTTGACATCTGTCACTTTTTGCATTCACTTCCTGAACATGGACACATGCGCTTATTCTGACGTAAAACTATGCAGGCACTTTTTATGAAATGTAAGGGGGAAGATATGGGTATGGCGAAAGGCGACTAATGGGTGACTCGCCGTCTGATCATGGACCATGACCGGGTCGATGGCGCGGGACTGTCTTATCAGGTAAGCGTGACCCCGAAACGTGAAGGGCTATTGAAGGATCACCGCGGATTTTAGTCAGTACGAGTCTGACAGTCCCTCCCGTTCCGCCCTGGGAGGACTCATTTGATGATTTTACCACGATAAAAAAAGGGGAAGATGTAAGTTCTAGATTAGTAAAACTGGCTTTTAATTGACTAGTCTTTGACATCATCAAAACTTGGAATCATAGAGGTCTACAAAAGGACCTATTAGTGTTATGGATGCCAGTTTGCTGTATTTTTAAAAACAAAAGAAGCGATGGAGCTTGGTAGCATCTCACATCAAGCTGTGAACTGCGGGAGGTCTACGATTGATGTGTTTGATTAAAATAAAACAATTTATTAGATAGATCATGCTAAGAATCGAAATAACACTAAACGAAACCTAAATGAACGGCTAATAAAAAACGCACTGTTGGATTTTCCACGTTGTACTCAGAGCGGATGGTTTACATTTGGAGGAACGACAGTAATGAACACAAATGCAAGGTTTAATATTTTATGCACCAGTCTTTACTGTCAGAACTGTGAGAACCAATTTAAAATGACCGTAATACCTGAATACATTTAAGTATATTTTTGCAGTACGCTACTAAAACAATTTCCTGCCGGAAATCTCAAATGGATCAACAGAATTCAGGCTCAGAATATTCTTACTTGTTCCTCAGATATAACTGATTAGATTTTGCAATCGAGCGACATCCTACTTGTAAATTCATCGTATTTTTAAAGTAAATTCGACATTAAGGTTGGAAAAGATTTTAAAAGAGTCTACGCCTCAGTGGTAATAATTAACATAAGTAATTAAGTACGATTTGCTTCATGGAACACATATATGTCTATATTCCAGGAACGATAAAACAGATGCCTTTTTTTCTTCGCTCGTTTTTCTATCATTGCCTTAGACGACAGCAGCAATAAGTACTTGTCGCAAACGTACGCACGGATCTAATCTAAGTACATATTAATTAAGCCCTAGCTAAGAAAATTAAAGGGGTATTAATTTTGAAGCTCATTAGAGTTAATTACGTGATTTTATTATCCTATAACTCTGTGGTACAAACATGTTAATTATATTGATTTCGCTACGAATTTCTTGGACGTTTACGGGAATCTCGGTAAGTATCAAGTATGTGATACAAATATGCTATTAACGGGTTCCATGATTTTCTAAAGATATCCCGGTTGTCTGGTTATTTCGCTCCAGGAAACGTATTTGTACAATGATAGATTCGCACCACGTATTCATGGAACAACGTCATTAAGTAACCAGTTTGCACAAGATAATTATAGAGACGTAGATAAATCTAGTTACATGAATAACTTTATGTACTTGATTATGTTGAAAGTTTATCATCACTAGATAGAACACATAGATAGATATAATACTCTATAATGCACGCCAAACAAATGACGGGGATTATCTCATAAATAGGGTGACACAATGAGTGGTCTTATCGCTAAAAGTAATCTTTTCAAGACAAACTTTGTATGGATTTGAGAAAGGAGAGACAATACTGTAGGTAGTACATACTGTGGTACATTTTTAATGGGATATATCAGTTGTTTATAACTCGTAAAATCCATAAGTAATTAAAATAGGAATATGTTGTGATGCCAATTTAGTGGTTTTAATAGCTAATTAAGTGTAAAATTATGTTGTATTATTTAAATTAGATTATCAAGATAAGAGTGACAGATAACGGTGTGCTATATCTACTGTATCTGCGTGTGAGGCATCACGAATTCTTCATTAGCAAACCGTTAAGTGCTCGTCGCCTTATTAAGATCAGGTATCATACTTTTCGGAATTCCGGATTTGTAAACATTGATGTGATGATTTTTAATGAAGATAAAGTTAAATGTAACATAGCAACAGATGTGAAAATTATATGTAGATTGTAGATGACAGAAGAAGTTTATATTAAAAAAGCTTAAATTATTTTACTGCATGTTCACTCTTTATTAGCAAACCCAGTCTATAATTCTTTCTCGTGATCATTTTATATGCCGTAGAGTAGAGGTTTTGAAACATAAAGTACAAACATTACGCGTCTGGGTTTAATCTTAAAATCTACAAATCGCATTACTTGCATATCTATTTTCAGGATAAAAGAAGAACACTAAAGGTAATAAAAACCCCTAATCTTACATGATTTCCCCGTAACCTAACTCCTAATAAACCACGCCAAAATTCCAACAAACAAATTACCCAACACACCAATAAAACGTTCGCCATGAATGTTTACGTTTTAAAGGAAGCAGTTACAGGCAACGTTGCAATAGGGAGTTACGAGTAAGCAGTCGCGTCAGTTACGCATACTGGCGGAGTTAGGGCCACATCAGACACGATACTTTTAGCATTGGCGATCAGCGATTTAGTTGCGACTTTTGTAAATCTTGTACTGTTTTGGCATCAGTGAATTTAAAGCTTTTACTGTGGAAAGAAAAATTTAATTGCTAGCAGGACTTGACGACCTTGCTATTCATTCAGTGCACCGAAACCAGCAAAAAAGATTTAAAATTCGCGATAAAACAGATATTGAAATTAGTGATTTTATATTTAGGCTTGATACAGTGTCTGAACGTAATTTCCTCAATTAAGCTGAATCAGCTGCAATCAGAGTCTTTACAATTGACACTTGCAGCTTATTAACGTAGTTTAAAAGTTCTGATCGCTTTCGGTTTCATTAACGAATTCGCCCTCGGTGAGGCTTTTCTGATCTGTGCGTTTAATGAAAATTGGATCCATGTCCAACTTGCATGAAATAAATTCAGGATTCAAAGGTAATCAAAGGTATGGAGCAATTATCAGAAAGTTGCAGAATTGTCGATGACAAAAGTAGCACGTTTGCTGCAGCCCTAGTGCGGTGCGCGGCTAACGTGGTCGGGCGCTGGATGCGCACGGGCAAGTCGTAGACGACTTCAAGGAACACGCTACATGAGAATGTCTTGCGTGCTGTCTACTTACAATAGTGACCGCCGCGGCTTTGCACCCCGCTCAAGTCAAAGGCGAGTGCATAGATATTGGTCCAGATTAAGATCTAGAAAGTTTGATATATTAACTATTCTGGAAATAGACAATTTTTAAACGTACATTTACTACTTCTTGGTGTCATAGATAGTCGTGAAAAGAAAACCTCGAAAAGAACAAGTTCTCTGATTAATAACTATAATTTATAAAGTTCGTTTTATATCGGACAACTTATATCAAAGTTTCGTGATTAAAACATTACAGTATGTAAAATAACGGCAGAGAATTTTTCACTCCCCGAAATTAATGAGTGAACTTTGCAGCATATTATAACTTGACAAACTTAATAAATTATAACTTTATCATTTCGCAATCAAAAAGCTTTGAATCATCAACATCACTTTATCCAACAATGTCCTTTATAAGTTGAATAAGTGCTATCCCTGTAGGTACTCTTTAATAAAACGTTAGCTGCCTATAAAATTAAGTAGCAACGTTATTAAAGTATGAAAACGACAAGCGTCCGTAACTTAGGCCCTGACCCCAAAGGTCATGGGACAAAGCTTGCTTTGTGTTTAATCTACTAAAAGAAATTACTGCCGCTTCGCTTCTAATTGATAGCACTACTGTATTATAAGCATCATCATTAAATAATGGCCTTATGAAATATTCATTTGGCTATTGTCTTTTATTCCTTAGGGCTTGCAATTTTATTTACTGTCTGAAATGACGTCTTGGAGTTGGTTAAGTATTACTGTACAATGTTTATTAAGTCTTGATACACGGTAGTAGTTTCATATTTATCCATTATTGTTTTTATTACCTAGCATTTCTTGTTTGTAATCATAGCAATTGGTTTGGCCATATGAGCGTTTCAGGTGCGGTGCCGCTGAATCGAGGTCACCATTAACACCGCTGGCATCAAATCACCAATGCACCATGCAATTAACGACACTTACGCCGAATGTTTCGACGAGCATGTATTTTAATAGTGAAAAATGATCGACCGACTTCGACTCTTAACGATCTCGAGATTCGTGTAATTATGAATTTAACATCGCTTTTTTATTTCGGTATGCATCATTACTGTACTAACATAGTGAATTCTTGGGGATATCATAAAACCGTTTTCTGAAAACTAGTTTGTGTTAAAATGTTGATCTATGTGGCTATATCTGTGATGGCTTAGGAAGAAAATAAAAAAGGTCTCGAACAGGGGCAACGTGCTGACACAGCCATTAGACAGGAGGAGGCGGTGATGGCGAGAGCGTGCAATGGCCGCGGGTAGCGTGAGAAATACGCTGGGAGACGATACTGAAGCGTGCGCACCCAATTCCTTATGCAAATGCGAGGGCGCATCCACCGCCACCGACGCCATCTAGTAACAGCAGCCGGCAACCGCGTGCGCTACCTACTTTTATTAACAGTCGATAATAGAGTTCAGACTTAGATTGCTAGGGTTGGCCGCTCGAAAAGGTCAAACGGTCATTCGATATTGTTTTCTGTGAAGCTTTTATGATTGTATCGTTACAGTTGCGATCTCTTAATTCTGATGGTTCTCGCAACTGTAATGATTTTATCGCAGCTTTAAGAGCTTTAAGCATAGAGCTTTTGTACATTGTGTTTAAATGTTTCTGATTGAAATGTTATAATGGATGTTAGATTTTGGCTGTCAGGACTGAATGAAGAAGTTTATCAATAATGAATGCAAATACTAAGATTCAGTACAACTACAACAGAATTAAAATGATACATAAACTGCCAAAGCTACAATTTGTTTATCAAAAATGTCCATTTCACATAAGATGACAGCCCTATTGTGTCGCACTCACATCGTGCATACTCGCGTAACCACCCGGGAGAGTTAATCGTATTGCAAATGCACTTTCAGTGCTTTATTGGCAGCATTAGAAAGGGACTAGGCTGCGTTAGGCTTTATACGGCGCATCTCAACAATGGGGTTTAATAACGACAACGGACCGCTCGTTACCATCCGCCGATCTCATGTCGCGAGAAATTGCCTCCCCTATTATTGTTCAGTGCGGCAAGTGTGCAATAAGAGCAAAAATTTGCGAACAGCCTCCTTTATCTGATATACCTTTACAAAAAAAAAGGTGCATTTCACTCGAAGGAATACAGATTGACGTGTTCAACGACGGATAGATAAAATAAAATCGCCTTAAATTATAAGCGTATCTTGTGATATAATTTAATGACGAGTACTTTACCTTAGATTAGATGTGTTTCAATCTCGTTAAGACTTATCGAAGGTATTCGCATCAAACCATCCGTTAACTATATTAGACTAGATCAACGAGGCGTTGATATCTGGTTAATTATAACATAAATCACGTGAGCGAAATAATAAATCAAGACATTATTGCTGCAGGAGATTCGTATCTACTGAGACAGCAATTCGCTATTCTCTTTTATAACATGAGCCGGGACGTTTCCAGGGCACGAGGTCTTAATGTTAACTGACTTATTACATACAAGTGTTCCGTGCTGTTAGGTCGCAAGTCGCGGGGAGATGACATGCGATGAGCGGCGCTCGGCGTGTGCAGATTGAATCCGACAGTCGGGATGATATTGTTGGAATTACAAGCGTTTAATCACGGAGAATGCGCGCGAGCCGCCGTCGGCCCCGACAATGGCTGCACTGTCACGGCGAACGTTGAATCCCGCGCCCGATCACGACCGCGACATCGGAAATCAATAATCGGATGATTTAGCCACCGCGCCGCGTGCGAACCTGATTAGACACGATAATGCCTGCCGCGTCTCTACCGAACGCGAAGAGGTTGCGGCCCGATAGGTTATCGTTGCTCCGAACAACATAGGTACAACTGTATTACTGCGGACATCTAACGGAATGACATATTTTTTATGATACACATCTCATAAAACTGCGCACGACATTCTGATTTACAGTAACATATTCGGTATCAATGGCAATAAGTTTGTCTTAAACAGCTAAGTGCTCCAGGTAGATACCGTTTGGATAGGTAAGTCATGTGAATGTGCAAATGCTGCGACAATATTCCATGTCATGGCTATTTAATATAAATGGTAATTATAAAAGACAACTGTTCAAATTAAGTTTATAGTTATTGACAGTTTTCTTATTGAGCAAATCTTAGAATTTACATAAATTTTCATTTGATTAACGGTACAGACCAATTGGCTATACACGCAAATTAATTGATCCTGCTTTACTTGTATTAATAAATACTTTAGGACTAAACTAAACACCGTTATTAATTAACAATTTCATAGCCAAAAGATTATAAAGATGTACATTTGATGGCATTGCTATAAAATTTTAATAACGTGACAATGACTAGTAAGTATCTACTTTTCCAAATTTCCATTAAATTTTCCGAGTCAAATAGCAACAACTTGCGTGGTTATACCGTTTAAGATAAAGAGAGTAAACAAATTATTTTATCAAAAAATATGAGTACTAATAGGCCTACTAAGCTATCGATGTTCTACGTTAAAACTACACAAAAAAATATTAAAAAATTAGAAAGATCGCCACTTAATAAATAAAGAAAGATCGTATCGACCTGCATATTTAAGTTACTTTGTATTATATCTACATTTGAGCTTTATTCATAATGATATGAATAAAGCTCAAATGTAGATATAATACAAAGTAACTTAAATATGCAGGTCAGCTCATGAGAGCTCAAGGTAAAAAAGATACCTTTACGAGTATTTGAGCATAGCCATTAAAATAAAGAACTGAAAGCATTCTCTTTTGATTTATTTAAATTTTACTGCCCCAATCCCAAATTACGGACTCCGAACAAATTACATTGACAGTTGCTGTTCTGAAATATGTAAGTCCGGACAATTTGACAACATCAAACTCTTATGTTTACATCTGTCATTTATGACAGTAATCCTCCAAGCGTTATAATAGCACCTTACGGTGAAATGCACGTACCGATCAATTAATCGATTCCACCCGCCGATATCCGTGACAGGTGTCAAATGATGTCAAAAGCTTCGCTGCACGACTGGTTTCTAGTAAAGAGACACAAATAACACGAGCATGGAATAATGTGTTGTTTCCTCACTTTCTGGGGTAAACAGTCGATCAGATGAAGGATAATTCTTTGCACGAGGTTAGTGACAGTTATTGAATAATTCAGGAATGAAAAGCAGACTTTCATTTTTTGCCAGTAAATACAGACATGACAAATCTTCATGTCATGTAAGCCGAATTGGTGCTACAGAATGTTTTTTGTCAGCTCATCATTAGTCTCTTTGAATAAAAGTCAGCTATGTGCATAAATCTCAGTATTCCATAAAATTACATTAAAAGAGAAACTAAAAGCATACAGAATCCTGCTGTATAACGCTCACTACTCATCATTTAGTTAATGCTACAATAAAATTGCACAATGAGGGCGAATTCTCGAGCAGCACTTAGCTGGAACAAAGCCTAATTACATTTCGTGAGGTATCAATGAGCGGTGCAATTACGTCAGTGGGCTCTATATAATCGGTGCTTCGAGCGCATTTCCCGGGTGTTCCGCCGATGTATCTAGAATAATCTACCATTACCATGATTTATATCTGACCGATCATGGACTGGGTGGCTTAATGACAGACTGGAGCCCTCCCAGCCTGGCACATATGAGTCCGAAGCACGAGGTAATGAGCGCGCGGCGAGCCACCCCGGAGTAAAGATACCGCGGCATACAACATACATTAGGGTGCGCGGGCGCCGCGACGAAAGACGCCTCTCCACTCACTCACGAACTTTAACATCTCAACGGAATAATGTGTGCCACCAACGACATCGATAAGGTGTGAACTAATTTGAATTAGCTTCATTTACAATTCAAATCATGTGTTCATGTTTTTATAGCGGTAAAGAAAATATATTAAGTGGTTAGGAAATTGAGATATAATGAGTGGCATAAATTACCGAATTTCGCATTAAGTGGGCTTTTTTTTTTTTTTTTTTTAGCGTGGTAAAATCATCAAATGAGTCCTCCCACCCCGGGCAGGGCGGGAGGGACTGTCAGACTTGTACTGACTAAAATCCACGGTGTCCTTCAATAGCCTTTTATGTTCCGGGGTCACGGTAATGAGATAAGTCCCGCGAGCCCGGCAGGCTTTGGCCCTCTTGGGCGGGGCCCCGTCATCGTGCTGACGCTCTTTGAGGCGCGCGTGGAACACAACGCGCCGTCGACCCGGGCATGGTCCATGGTCGGGCGGCGAGTTGCCCTTTACTCGCCGCCCGCATGCCCGCGCCTACGGTGGCCGGAGATCGTCTTGCGACGTCCGACGCCGTGGGCGTCTACCATTGCGGGTGGGGCGGAGGGAGGACGCTGTCCTCTCTCTCTCACGGCCCGCCTCCTCCTTAACGAGCATTACTGCTTCGCAGAAGGAGGCGACCGCTTCCCACTCCGTCTCGCCCCGCAGCATGGCCTCGACCAATGCCGGGCGCGAGAGGTCTCCGCCTATCGCTGCCGTGAGGACACGGCGGTGCTCTGCCCAAGCGGGGCAGTCTTGCACCGTATGCTCTACTGTGTCCTCCGGGCGATCTTCGCAATGGTGACACCCCGGCGTTTCTTCCTTCCCCATCCGACACAGGTACCTCCCGAAACATCCGTGTCCGGTGAGGACCTGCGTCATCCGATAGGTCAGGACGCCGTGACGCCTTTCCAGCCACTCCTCAAAGAGGGGTCTTACCGCCGCGATTGCGGCGTGCCCGAACCTCGGTTGCGACAGTCGTTCCCTCCATACTGCCCTGAGATCGCGCCGGACCTCTTCCCGCCGCGCCTCGACTTGTCGGGGCAGCGGGAATTCTCCCCGGCGCCGCGCCTCCACGCGCCACTCATAGACGCGCTGGAGGGCGGTCGCCTCCAGATCCCAGGGCAATAATCCGGCAAGGAGGTTGGCCGATTCGCCGGCGATCGTGCGGTATCCTCGGATCATCCGGATAGCCATGACCCTCTGGCATGCGACCAGCCTCGCTGCATTAAGTGGGCTAATAAATTTACCGATACTGGAGATTTATCATATTTGATAATCATTAAAATCAGCAGCTGTATTGAATTACATTTCAGAGTTAGTGGATTTATGGTGTGACTTCTGATTTTTGTTATTGTTTTCTGCTTGATTTATCGGGGCTTTGGTTGTTTCGCACCGCAAGCGGTTATCAGTGGTCCTTTTACTGTAAGATATTTCTTGCACTGCGAACACAATACCAGCAGCATCCGCTTGGTTGATAGCTAATTGCCTTTCGAAAGCAGTTAGCGTCTGAACGTTGAACCCCCCACATTTTGCAACCAAGCAGTTTCAATATGTAAAACGCTGGACATATCGAATTCCCGCTCACTATCTTTATAGCAAATACCTATTAACCTAACCTTTCCAACAAAGCACACGAAGCGTACTTTTCCTTCACTTATCTCCAGGACCGAGTAAAATTACTTGGATCTCAAGACTGACACGGGAGGCGAGGGATAAAAATAGAATGTCAAGATCACAGGTAATTAATTTACATGAATAGATGTTACATAGTTAACACGGTACCTACATCACATAAAACTTTAAGGAATGATATCCTGTCAACACAACACGAACGTGGTGATTACATTTAAGTTTCTTATTTATACGACCAACCTAGACGGATTAAGTTTACGCGAGACGTAAGGTAATAGCAGCCTGCTCCGACTACGAGTAATCCGACCATGTAACTTTTTATTGTTTTACAACAAAATTGAATTATGTAAATACCTCTGAAGTAATTAATTCCAGGTGTAACCAGTTGTTCTTTACAAGTTTGTACGATTAAGACCGCATAATTTACTAGACGTACCAAATTAACTAAAAAAATGTCTTCAAATTGCGCGAAGTACAGGCGTATCATTACACTACTTGTAATTATCCAATTCGATGGTGGTTAAATGTCTGTAATTTTCGAACAAGCTGCTCGAAAGCTAGTCATATATTAAAGTAAAATAATAAGTGCGATTTTAGTTTAACACTTTAGTCGATAGATTACCACTTATGCTCGTTGTAGACTAGAATAAAAACTATTAAACGAAACAAAAATAAGGAGACGAGTTGGGTAGAATGTGGAGCAACAAAAAGAAAAGTGGTGGAGGCATCAACGTCGGGATGTCGGCCGCGAAGCAGAAGTGTGGCCTGCTCGACGGGTAGATTCTAGCCTGTCACACTCAATCACAGTGCTCGTTACACAATTAGTTGAAGTAATGTCACATCGCTCAGAAATTATGGCCGCACTGACGGCTTGCCATTAAAGAGCCTATCGATAAATTCTGAGAAATTCTAACAATATACACATATACGAACAGGCATTTCTCTCATGGCTAAAGTTGATAATTTTATTTATTTGTTAAACATTTAACGGTTTTATTTGACACTGACGACATTAAGAAAAGCAAGCTTAGTTATCTTAATGTATAAATGGCTGAATGGCTAGTTAGTTTTATAATCAATATATTTGTGTGCCGTTTATAGTCCCAGTTATCACCTTGAACCTATTGAAAGTTAAGATAATGTTTAATTGACCTTCTGAGATTCTAATGTTTATCGGTACTATTTTAAGATTCCGACTCTCCCTTTGCCCTACCGCCGCCAAACTTACTGAATGGCAAAATGTAATTACAAAATGTAGTTTCTAGAACAAATTACAGTTACCTTTTAGTACCTGCATTTTGGGATACGGACGTGACCAATGTATGAAGCTTTGGCCAATAAAAATGATGAAAATGCACTATTCAAACCATTATTTATGACTTTGCCTTATTAAGCGAGTTGATGGAGATATGAATTTCCATTTATTGCTTCGACAACCTACTAAGAACTGGTCAACCTAGAATTTGCGATTGTCTTTCATAAGTTAGTGTTCTGTATGCAGCGACATAAACTTCTATTACACAGCGAAAGGATTTCATTAATAACTGTACTTAGAGCTAGCTAAAGCTAAGTCATAAAAAGTAGATAAAAGTAATGTAGCTTTTCCGAGTAAGCTTTTATAATAATTCCAGGCAATGACGTTTTTGTTTATTTTCACATTATTATAGTTGGTCTGGGTAATAAACACAGACGTGATATTATGTACGTCGTATTACGCGTACGCATAATTATATGGGTAAGTACCGTAAGTACCATTTCTGTCACAACTGACATCCAAATTAGTTGGGTGACATGTCTAGGGATGTAACAGTTTGGCGCTGTAGTAAATCAAAAGGCGCCTGCGCGCCGCGCTACGGACCTACGCCAGCGAGTAAGGGTGCGGGCACTACAACCTCGCCAGCTCATGGCTGAAGAACAAGCGGAATACTATCCAAACCAACCCATACGAACGCTTTACTTTTGTTGGTATCGCATTTGCTGATCCCAGCGGGTCTCCCGGATAGTCATAAACAACATTTAAATTGGGATTCTACCAGCACGCGAAAGAATGAACAGAGAACGAAACTAGTATTTTATTTTTAAAAGTCCATTTCTGGAGAGTTAATTTAACCTCCGAATAATATTGTTTTGATTTTATTTTATGCCACCAGGTTAAAATAATTTCCTATATGTGTAATTTACCTTTTATATGTTTTTTCTAGGGACTGCTACTGGAATCGCTCCGCTCGTGTCTGAGGGCTATATATCAGGGCAACACGCGCAGTAGCCTTACATGGTCTGCATCGAGACGCGTGATCGTAAAAGGGGCTTCGGCATCGCATTAAAGAGTCTGGCAACGCATGTTGATGAGCATCCCCGGTTAACTCTACCGACAATCGGACGCGATACCTTCCACTATCGACATATATCCGCTGGCAAAACGATTGAAAAGTAACCTCAGCTAGTTTTATTTCGAATTTAAATTTTATTGTATTGCCTCGGAGTAAGATTTCTATCTAATGGAATTTATACAAATGAAGATATACTCATAGATAGCGGTCTTTAATAACGCAAAACGTACTTTTATTGAACCTTTAGACTGGTGGTCTGCTGATTTATATTTGTTATGAAAAGCTACTTTCCATGTAAATAATTTTGATAATCATCATCATCATCAGCCTTCAATGTTCCCACTGTTGGGACACAGGCCTCCTCTCTGTGAGAGGGAGTGGGCAATAATCCACCACGCGGGCCCAGTGCAGGTTGGTAGATGTCACATGTCTTCGAATTTGATGGTTCTAGGACATGCCGGTTTCCTCACGATGTTTTCCTTCACCGTTTTGAGAGCAGTGGTGATGAAATAAATTACACAAAGTAATGCGCCGGGCTGCGTTCGAACCCACGACCTATAATACAACTCGTAAGTCAGGGCCGATACCACTGGGCTACCACTGCTCATTTTGATAATGCTTTTAGCAAATTATAAGTCAGTTGATTATAAGCAAACATTACTATCGTCATGAAGATAATGTTTAAGACCTTATTCATATCTATGTGCATGTATAATTACATGTCTTTACAGCAGAGGGATCGAAAAAGGATCAAAAGTTTTAGTAAAAAGTCATGTCTTGATTAGCCTAGATCGGCGATTCATTATTCAGTGAGGCGCCAATAATCAGCTCTCGAGGCATGCGGTCCGCTTGCCGTAAATAGGCGCATTAACGAGAGACTACTCGCTGGCCGCCGGCCAGGCCTGCCCAGTGGACTGAAGACTGTGGCCCATACGCTCACCAACTAACCTACAAACCCCCAGGACATCTGTAAATATTCATATAAAAATATACAAGCTTTCATAATCATCTTTTTAACTCATTCTACGACGCCGTAATTCAATTTACTATAATGTAAAACTATTAAGCAGGTTCTATATAAATAATAATAAACCAAAATGAACGTTTATGAACTATTCATATAATATAGACCTGTCTATAAATTACATATCTTTGTACAGAAAAGTATTGTAAGTATTTCACTGGACGTCAACACTGCACTTTAAACGTCTGTTTAGTTTCACATTTACTTATGCAAGGAGCTACAGTTTCAACTTACGATTCAATCAATGTAAAGCCTGTAACCTATTTATGTAAATAACTTTAAAAAGTGCGAAAGACGATTTATTTTACATTTTATCATACTGAATTACTCCACATTCTTTGGCGTACAGCTTTACATGGCTTTAAAAGATAATGGTATGCTAATGTCCATGAATAGATGTTTCTCCAACGAAGTCGTTAGTGCGAAGTGAAAAAAGATATTTAAAAAATATTTATGTAGTGTAAGAGACGGTAAAAGTTTACATGATGACACAAAAAATGTCTCCGTATATGGTTCTCATTAATCGGACGCGTATCTATATATCTTAATGCAGCTATCCTGGTGCAAAATACATATAATTATCGATTCAACAAGAAAAGCACAAACTTTACGTTCTTAAACCAATAATAAGCGGCTAAGTATGTACAGGTGCGAAGCTTGTTTAATTGGACGTAGAAGTACGCGTTTTGAATATCAACGACATAGTTACGTACAATTAGGGATTTTCTAACACGGTCGGGCCCCATAAGGGTCTTCCTCATTAGGCGGTTACACGGTTGCGGTCGGCGCATCGTAGCCCAGCGCCCTACACGCCCGCCCTACTAAATATTCATCAGCTAGCAAATTGTAAAGAATCGCTTTTATAGTACATTTAAATATTGAACACCGTTAAAATTTATTGTATATGTCCTGTAACAATGTAGTTTAACCGATCCCGTCGTCCTTGCGCGTCTAACTGTATACGAGATCATAACTAAATAAACAAAAAAACCTGAATTCCAGCACCGTTTGCGAGATATGAAAATATACATGCTAAAAAAAGATTCAGTGATTAAAGTTTATACGCATGCGGCGCTTCCATTCAGTTGTAAATAAAAATGGTACGAGCTCGGGCAAACTCGTCCCGTAAAACTGCGAGGGCTGTCGTTGGGAGCGATTTATCACTTGGCTGATCGAGCGTGGGGCTTTGTGGACGTCAGGACTCGGTGGTGGGGAGCGAGACGGTTAGATTAGTGCAGAAGTGGACTAAAGAGTGCGGCGTCGTGAAGGTTTTACGATCGGTGCAAGGACGCCGCGCAAGGACGCTTACGTGTCGTTAGCCTGCCGCTCACACCACACCATCACTTTAGTTTGCGATCGTTTTCCGGGTTAAATAAAACCATTCAAATAATATCAATGTTTTAAGACATGCGTGTGTTAGATTTATGATACATAGCCCAAATGTAATTAATAGAAATATATTTAAAACAACGATCAACTGATCAAATATTTGACTGTCAACTGTTTTCGTTCGGAAATCAGTTGATCGTTGTTTTAAATATATTTCTATTAATTACATATGGGCTATGTATCATAAATCTGACACGTGTTTCATGGACTGAGGTAAATTCTAACTGTTCAATTACAATGCGAGGCCTGTCTGCATTTGTCTTTATGCATGTCAATATCTCGTGCCATTATCTATTTAAATAACAATATTATGATATGACTGTTAACATAACCGGTTATGTGTTTCATGTAATAACTTTATGACCAATAAAACAATTAGCATCATTTACACAATTATATTGAGATCCTATAAACAAGGTAGGTATTCGAACGATCACGTAATTGAAGTTATGTGGTTGATTTCAATTAAAGATCGAACCGAACATTCGCTACGATTATTAAAATTGAGGATATTTAGATGTAATCTTAATTTTTTGCAGGGTGATGATGTAACAAAACTAAAACAAGGTTATACTGGCAAACGATTAATTTATCCTAAATGGCACTTAATAAAAGCAATTCACTTTGTGAAACGCCAAGAATGTTATGAACATCTTTAGAATGAAACCAACAAAGTCAAGTGCAATCCGTGTCTAGTGTTTAATGAAATGATCGATTGCGACGTCACGAACGTAAAATAAAACAGTTTGAACAACATGAAAATAAAGAATGTTTCTAGGCGGCAATATTTCATAGGTCCATTCAGTATTTAGTCGGCTTGTAGTAAATGTTCCGTTAACAATAAAACTGAAGGCCCTAGGAGGATGCAACGGCTGCAATCGGAGGCCAATTGCCGGCCCGCTCAGCACGGTTGTCGGAATCTAAATAAAGTCTTGGCCACAAGTTCCATAACTCTAAAGTGTTGGTACCTCTTGCCTGATATAAATTGGTTCGATTATAAAGCGACAAGTTTACTTGCGCGCTGGTCGGTCGCTACCGAAGTACCGACAGACCATTTCAGTACAAACTAAAATGCATCCGCCATGTTTGGTTTCTTGTGCACTTGTTAGCTTATCTTATCTCTTGAAATCAATACGCAGTGGTGGAATTTTCCTTGTGTTCTGAAGATCTACATACAATTTATAAGTTTGATCGTAGGTAAATGACTCGAGCTAAGTTTAGTTCCGTAAATTCTAAACTGTAAAACTTAACATTATGATCTACACTGATAAAAAAGAAGGGTAATTTTAAAACTTTCGCAAACTGATCTCAATCTGTCAAAATATATGTAATTTACACAAATTTTGACAAGTTTTTGACTATAATTGCAGTTGAGATGAGATTGCGACTAGATTTTTAACGTTTTTGGTTACATGAATTCGTCTAATGATGTTATCATAATTATGCATATTATTACTAAAGATCCAATTAAGTTACAGTTACAAATATGATACACAAGAGAATTTGGTTTAATCAGAACAAAATTTTGTGTATTTTAAATTTGATCCCATCCCAGAGGACATTTAATTTCATTTATAAAGTCTAGATTCAAAACCAAAAACAAATTAAAAACTCAAAGAGGAATAATGCTTCTGCTAACTGGATCACAAGTTGAGTAGAAATTGTTTACTTTTTGCGATGTACAACGAAATTTTATACAAGCACGTATCTTTTCGTGGGCTAGTAGAGTTTTTTACGACTCTGTGGACTTTTTGCGAAGATGTTTAGAATACGGACCCCAAACTTTTCAATAGGTATATTAATGTACATGACAGTTACTAATTGTTATTTTTTTTTCAGTTGCAGTCGTCCAAAATCTCCGTATCAAAGTGTGTTTAATTTTTTCCAACTCCGAAAAAACGTGTTACGTGACGTAATTTTAACTCTTACGCCTTTTACATTCCGAATGTTCTTTTTACTTTGAAAGCGGACGAAACGAGAGACTTGCAGTTGAAATAAATAAGAATAAGATTTCCAGTTAGACGTTTAAAAAGTTTATCTGTTTTCATATTTTTTTATAAGATATATTTAAATATTATGCGGTTGTCTGTTTCAATTTGAATATATTAAATATATTAAGGATAATAATGTTCCTGTCATTGCGTGATTGCTTGATGACTCAGAGCCGTCCCATGTGACAAGTTTGCTTGTTTTGTCATCCATTATTTATAAATTCATGTCGTTTAGTAATAATTGACTCCTGCGCAGACACACATTATAGTCGACGACAAGCGATCATCGATACTAGTCGTTTTATCATCATCTCAACTGTTAATAAGAGAGAAGAGCAGAATAACAATGCGCATTAATTTTATGCTCAGATATTTATCACAAAAAAAATCCTACATAATGATTTTAAGTATGTATGATTATTCAAAATACAGTTTTCGCCTCCCTGGTATTGTGTTAACGTTAATCTCTAAATTAAGACGTTGAAGTTACAATTACTCAACTGTTTATTTACAGACGAAGTATTGGTAAAAGTTTCATTGCAGATATAGGTAATTGGAGTCCAGTCCAGTCTCTGCTATCTTTAGCCGAATATATGAATTATTCAGCAGCGCGTATTTACATAAATAAAAAAAGTATGAGCGAAAATAGAACAAGTCCAGTGATACAATAACATATACGTGTGAATTACCCGCGGAACCAGTTTGATAAAAAAAATCAATATGCACGTACATATGTAATCAAGTTTCAGAAAGATATTGACCTCAGTTGGAGGTGGATGACAGATGATCGATGATCGAACTAAAAGATCAGCTTAATTGATATGTATGATGGCGCTACGACAAATCTCCAGGAGTAGAAATGGTGATTAGAATCTAGAGCGCCTTGAAACGGCATTAGTTTATTATCGCTGATTTATGAACTAATTTACGAAGGTGATTGATCGCAATTTTATGCACACTATCAAAAGCTACAAGATTAAATTGACTAGCTAAATACTTCCGGCAAACACTTATTAATCGCATATATTTCAATAAGTTTATTGCCACTTAAGGGAGAACGCTAATATCACGAGAAGAGCTATAATTAAATAAAAAGTCTACAGTGCACAAAATGACTAAGACTAGAAGAGTAAGTGTGTGAGATATAAATCAGAACGAAGACAAGGCATCGCGATCGATGTAAGTAAAAGTGTGGCGCCCGGTCGGCGATCGACAGCCATCTAATATTTTTATTTATTAAGATGAGTGCTGACTAGGAAAAAAACGCTTTTTGTGCTTTTTGCGCCCCAGCGAGCCATGCAAATGGTATTTAACGCATAGCAGCATGAGGTCTCAAACAAGTCAGTAGATTAACGAGCTTCTACCGATAAAAATTCAAAAGATGTATATTATTGAAATGTAGAGCGTTCTCATTACTGGCGGCTTTCAGCTCCAGTTCTCAATATCAATGAGTTGTTATGTACATCACTTCTGTATTAATGCGAGGCGCCCAGCTTTGTATGCGGCCAGTTGTTTTGGTGTCTTTGACCGTGATGATCTCTACAGTTAGACAATGAGAGTAATAACATTTTTTGTGGTATGAATAATGACAAGCTTATTTGATTTAGTGGTATGCGATACGAATAGGATGTGGAGGGGTTGGGGATACGATGACCGATAACGGAGCCGGGTGCTACAGCAACAAGTTGCTCATTAAGTTATTCGTGTAGGAATCAATCGTGGTACGGATTTCCATTGGCGAATTAATTCGGCGGACGAGAGATCGAGTAACGGTGCCGGCGTGCCATTGACATTCGTCAGCCGCGGACGCAGTGGACGGGGGACGCAGTTCGTTGTTCGATGTCCACCGCCTCGAGACGCGGCCGTCACTCGTCACCTTGACCAAGGCTTACGCGCTCATTTTTCTTACGATATTTATAAAAATTACGTCAGTTTCTACGATTATGATGGGAGCAAAAGTAAAAAGTAGCGCGATGTTTATTTGCTTTCACAAAATCCATTACCGGTAAATATTCACGGCTTCAAAATGTAAATTAAAGGCAAGGTTCTATTTCCAAAACATAATGCGGTCGATGCATGCCGTTCTTGATGTGGTCTGTCAGAGGCGAAGTAACGTTTCATTAAATAACTAAACCGCACGGCTTCCCAGTAATGAATGAGTCGACGTTCTACCACCAAGTTCGGTTAGCGGTTTTTTTGCCCACTGCTCTCCTTATACTAGATTGATTTCTATTATTACCTGCCATTGAACTGTGAACACTATCGAAATGGAGTAATTGGCACCTGCGCAAAATATTGTACATCAAAAATATTTGCACTTTACTTTCTTCAGCATAGATAAATGTAATTTTATGAAAACGTGTTTGATTGGCATAGAATACTTTATGAACAATAAAGACATTCCGTTATCGATGAAACTGACTAGATCATACTTTTTTTGCATTTTGTATTATTGAATTACTTTTAAGCCGCTTTATTTTTAGGCTCTCAACCATACTTCAAAACGAGGTAGGTTTATTTACAGTTACAAATTAACATGGAGACACTAATAGGATCTCCTAATGCTTACTATCACGCAACTGATTTGCATGTAGTTTATTTACTGTCTCAGAAACGGTGTTCAGCACCTAAATATATCACTCACAGATATCGTTGGTTTAAATTCAAGCAACTAATTTAATATGACATGGATACTAACTACGCGGGATCGTGTTACATTTGGTTATTTTTTCCTTTTCTACAGTAGCCACGAAGTTAGCTGTACATTTTTAATGTCAGCAGTAATTCGTAGAACTACTCAATGCCGATAGCACATAGATGTCCATTTTACGCGATTGTAATTTGTGATAATCGCACTTTTGGAGGACTATCATTATAAACACTCTTAGTGTAAGCTTGCAAACAGGGTACCGTTCCAAAGTGATGCTACTTTACTTGTTACTTATATTAATAACGGTGTTACTTCGTAAATGTAATTGAATAGTAAATTACTTTAGATATCAGAGCTAGACGTTAGCCTACAGTAATAAAATGTTTCCAACTATAATATTCTTGTCACGGCCGAAGGGAATTTTACATATTAATTACAAGGCTCATAAAAAGTTAATAAATATACATGTAAAAGTATGTAATTTTTTAAAAGCGGTAGTCGCAAATCTAAATGGTAACAACACTAACTGCATGGTTTTACTATCAAAAGAAGCAAAGTCCAACCGTATTTCCAATAGATTAATGACTACAATTGTACACCGACAGACTCAGGATGCAAGACTAGTTTACAAGCACTACAACAGCCCACTTCCTTAATTGAGTCTTTCAACTTAGGTCAGATGATAAGCCACTGATACACACGTTATATCCACTTAATTTCTAGATTTGCATAGAACATAATATGGAGAGAACTTAATATGAATATGGTCATCGATTCCTTAATAGAAATTCGATATTAGAAATTTAGCAAATAACAGTAAAAAGGCAATTCACGGTTCATAACAACGGCAACTTTTTAAGCCTACGCATATGATTATTCATTTAAATATTTTTATCTTCTTTATCAGCTTTTATCGATACATTATGGATTAATTGAGAAGATACTAGAAGCTGTTTGTTAGCTAATTGGTGTCTGGGGAGACAAAGTAACCTATATGATGTTGTAAACGTCCGTTAATTATAATGTGCTTATTAAAACTGTAGATAACACTGCGATCGTTTTAAGATGACTGGTCTATTAATGCAAACAATTAACTTTATCGGGTTAAGTTTGTGAATAAATACGTATCTACCGGTTTGTCCCAGTTTAATATAAAAATACAAATAGTGACTTGGTCTGTTTCATTATTGGTTTAACGGATGACACTTCTTAATTTCGCTGGAATATCTTCGGCAAATACGATTTACATCGACGATTCATTTGTTTTTTGAACCGTGTCACACATTAATAAAGATAAAGGTGTCAAAAAATTCACACATCCGTAAAGTTTATTCGTTGTGCGATTTCATATGAAACTTTTGATGCAAATTGCATTCAATCTTTCGCATATCGTATCTAAAATAAGTTATACTGATAAGATCATTTAGTTTAAGTTATTTTTATTGTTATGACTGCCGTTATTTTATATTATTAAATGCTAAAACATTTTATATCATTTAAATTCCACCCGATTAAACCGTATAATCTTTTTAAAATATCCAAAGCTCTCAAACTTAATGTAATTATGTACGCTATTCAAAATCAATTTTCGATTTCCGAGGCAAGAATTAGACTACTTGATTTAAATTCAGCTAACTGCTGAATAACAATCCGATTGATTTCGTGAATGAGTCATAAAGTTGTTTGTGAACGTAAAGTGCAGCCATCGGGCGACATATCAAGCTTTCTTTTATTCGGTGCCATGTCGAGAAGCAGCCGGATTAGTGTCCACACTCGGACACTGGCACCATTATCACACAGCCGACGTCCCTGCGATTCAACCCCAAGTATGGCGAGAAAAGTAGAAACGTGCGATTTGAGGCAGCTTGTAAAGCGATAAAAAGGCAAACGCACGCATGCATAAGGACGCGATAAACTGACTGACGTTGATATTGACAATAAATATCCCTTAACTAGCCTGAGTAACAATATTTTGCATTTGAAAATTATTTTATCAACGCCGCCACAACACAACGTCCGTATTGTTTCAGTATTCAAACGATAATTTCCGTAAGTAGGCAGGTGTAAGTCGAGAGTTTCTTGAATGTTATGTTACACGACGTGTGAAGGTTTATTTTATATCAACAAGCTTTATAACGAGTAAAAAGTGGGTGATCGTTGGAAGTCAGCCTTGGCGTTCCACATCTTGTTCCGCGAACCACCTGCATTCACATCGTCTGTGTGTACAAGAAAATGACCTGTGAAAAATGGAAAGTGGACTGAATTTGTCTAGCTCAGTGTGTTAGTGTCCGAAGTATAACGGTGCACGTTACTCAGATAAAAGCCAGTGCACACCCGTAGGAAATGATACTCCAATGTAATGCACACAGCGTGAGAATCGCAACCGCCCGTTAATATCGCACTCCGGATAGTATCTCTCTCGTTATAATCGTGACAAACTATTAACCGCGCACTTGAGTTCCGACTTTATTATTATAGCGTTCAAATGGCGTAATTAATTTGTACACGTGATGTCAGGCACGCTGTGACTTAATGTAAGGCATTAATGCTTATTTTGTAATAGTGTTATTTAACTAGAAACTCGAGTTATTTCGAAGAATGCAACATAGACTCGTGCTGACTCAGTTATAATACGGTATTTTAAGTTTGAAATATTTATTAGTAAAGTAAGCCTTTAAGCCTTCTTATTTTAATCTTACGAAGGGTAGAAGATCAAGATGCGTGAGCGTATAATCAAATTCAATATTAAACGAAAATCGTATACACAAATACGTAAAAAAAGATGAGACTTACGAGAAAGCATTGAAGCATAATACGAGTATTGTGGTTGTCGATCGAGAGTTACACTGCATCAGGAACGCTTTACTTACCTGAGGAAAAAAAAAGTATATTAAGACAATTAATGACTATAAGATGCGCATTATCAGCTATAAAATGATAAATTTATGAAGTATGAAGGGCGGTAGGAGATTACTTTAAAATGTATGAAGCTTCACTATTTGTCATGTTTATTTTCTATTCAGCTTCGAAAGAATTTTCAATAAAATACAGAATTGATTATTGACATACATACAAAGAACTCAAAAATATTTTTATAGCTACAATAAACGACGAAAAAAAAACTTGAGAGGTGTCAAGGGACACCCGGATGGAAAGAAGTTACTGTATACACTCAAAAATAATCGTCGCGACACCACACTGTTCAATGCGAAATAGAAAGACGAAACGAAAATATCTGGCTTGCTTTCTATAAGAGAGAGAGAGACAGAGAAACATGCGCACGCCGCAATGCGACAAGAGTCACGTGGAACGGGGCTTGGGTGAGAGGTACGGGGCGCGGGGTGCGGGGCGTGGTAAAGGACGAGCCGCCGCCGCGCGGCCCGGCAACCTCAGCAAAAAGTGTCGTTACAACTTTTCGTCTTAATTTTTTCCGTCTAGCGCAACGCGCGATAAAGAACTTATAACACCTCTATTCCAGGTTTTTGTATGACTATTTTCCAAATACCCGCTCTATGCAAATAAATGATCACTCCACTCCACTCTACTCCACCCCACTCCTCTCCACTCCACTCTACTCCACCCCACTCCACTCTACTCCACCCCACTCCACACCATTCCACCCTACTCCACACCACTCCACTCCATTCCATACCAGTCTTATTGAATTTTATGCAAACACCGGATTTTAATGAAGGAGCAATGTTAGCGAACGAGGATGTGAGAAAAAAAAAGTGTCGTGTAAAAAGTGTCGTGACAACTTTTACCCTTACTTTTTTCCGTGTAGCCCCCTTCCGCAACACGCGATAAGGAACTTCGTTCTAAAAATGTAACACTAGATTTAGATATGAAGAATCTGCTTGTAAATCAGTGGTTCACTGTAACTAGAATAGTTTCAGGTAGGCTTTACAATACATTTTTCTCAATCCCGCAATGTGTCTATTAGTCAAGCAAAGACTTTGCCGACTAATTGATACAAATTACGAGAGAATTAACTTGAAATTTTTCATTGGCTATCTGTGGGAGGTTCAGGTGCGAACATAAAGTACCGCGCATACCGCACAGTGGTCGGGTGATATATGGTTTGCATAATGGTAATTCAGCTTCATGCCTCCACTTACAAAGCATGGAAATGCCGCGCGGGGTTTCTATTCGCCCGTGTTGAAATTAATGAGAAATTATTCTACAACGCACTAATTAATCCCTATACTTAAACAGCCAAGGCTAATATCCGCCATTTTAATTTCAATCCTGAAGCAATATGCCGTTAAAATGTTTTAACTGCCAATTGGACATACATCTAAGCTCGTAAAGCTTGGTCCGTCTTCCTGTCGTTTATTATACATTCAGTTCCTACTGTTTGAATTAACCACCGTACTACTGGTGAATAGAACAACCGTAGGGCGATAGCATTCATTATCTTTATAATGACTTATCTACAGACCCTGGTGTATATTTCCAAGATATTATTACTGCAAGTGGCGCTACGACGAGATGAATCCATATTCCTTGTTTAGTTTTGATAGGACAATAGAAGAAAATAGAACTGTTTCTGTGTTTCTGTTTACTCCAAGGGGTATTTTTATTTAATGCAATGGCAACTTAGTTAAAGAGAGTATTATTTTTCAGTAGCCAGCGGGGAAAATCAGTTTTGCACACATGTCGAGACAGTTAGCACGCGCGACCCCGATCGTGATACGAATATCACCATTTATAGATGAGGGAAAAGTGAAACTGATATGTATTTCCACCGTCGTATCGAGTAAGAAGACTTTCAACAGGATTCTCTGAGTCAGCTTTTGAGACAGTAAATATTTATGTCGCGTAGCGTAATAAAATTACCGCAAATACTGTGTTTACGGTAATAACTTCCTACGACTTGCCAAACATTGATGATGATGATGTTGAAAATAACGGAGTGACATTTCTAAAGGATTAATAACCTGACCCGAAATCCTAACCCGGTTGCGGGTTAGGTTAGGAACTTGATTAAAGATAAAAAAATTATGATATTTGTTCCGAACGTAACCCTCTTCCTAACCTGACCCGAAAATGTGGATCGAATTGAAAATGATTGCATTTTCATTTCGATCCATGATTGCATTTTCATTTCGACTAGAATAATATTCCTCAAAACTAGAATACTGTTCTAAGTAGCTATTTCTGATTTATAGATATTCAACTATGCTAACGATAAGCCTTGACCATTCAATGTTCGTATTCGACGAGGGTGTCACGGAGACAGCGTGAAAATTCACTCTAAAACGCGTATTGTACGGACTAAAATACATTTACATATTTAATATAAACTAGTATGTCGATATCTATCGACTAATATAGATGGCAAGTTGACAATAGTCGTAAAATAAGAATGGGCGCAATAATAATATGTGCATTTAAATTGTGTCCTAGCTCTCACACCGCGATTTTCACGGTAATATACTCTTCTCAAATAAATAGTTGTAGGTATTATGTCAATTTACCTCGGTTTATGAGGTGGCACAAATAACAAGGACAGAATTTATGACATGAAAGGATTGCTTCTACCACTAACTTAACTATGTTGTACATAATAATAACTTACAAGAAAACTGGAATAATATTTGAAAGCAGTCAATGTAAGAAATACACATTACATCCGAAATATACTCCAATACATTTGCGGCCTCATTACAAAATAATGTTTATTAATGTATTAATAAAAGGCGCCGTCTCTAAAAGGAATATCTGACATAACATGATTTTTTATAGCTGGTAACTGTTTCAAAGTGCAGTAAAATAATATGTTGCATGATTATTTAATATGCGTAATAAAGTCAGCTTCTGCAGGCTCCACATTATCTTTAAAACAAATAAAGTCTGGTGGCCATAAGTTTAGCACGTCCTGGGGCTTACATCAACTGGCTAATTATCAGAGTAATGGCTGCCTACTGACTAAACGAGGATTAAATAAAAGACGCTGAGCACGACAGGACACTGCGGCACTTTGAAAAACGAATCCATGTCTTTATAGTATACGCGCCAATTTATTGTCATTCATAAATACGTGAGCAAATTGCTCCATGAAATTGTTTGTTTAGCCTAGGGAAATGAGATCCTAGTTACGGTTTACTGATCAGTTGGCAGCAATGAGGATCATTATCCGAATATTAGGGAAGGATGCTGACAGTGCTGATGACGCCAATAAAGAGGCGCGTATGGAGTTGATAAATGTGTGACCACCTAAAATTACGCTAGCATATCGTTCCTATGTGAAGGAACGATTACTTTCATAAAATTTATGAAAGTAATCGTTCCTATGTGAGCTTATGCTAGCGTAATTTTAGGTGGTCACACATTTATCAGCACCATACGCGCCTCTTTATTGACGTCATCAGCACTGTCAGCATCCTTCCCTAATATTCGGATACTGCTAGCATTTTTTCGAAATGCGGCTCGTACGGAGCGATTAAGAGCGCGAGGTTTCATAATAATTGAATTCCATGAATTCTAAAATGCGGCGCGTGCGGTGCTGTTTAATGTGCGACCACTTATTGTTATTGAGGTTCCAGTATATAAAAATATTAAGTACTAGCTTCCGCCCGCGACTCCGTCCGCGCGGATGTTGGTCTTCGCGTGGATGGTTCATTTCTCCATTTTGAGTAACTCTGACAATGACATCTTATAAATATCCATTGGACCCAAATACGGCTAAGCCTATAATAATTAAGGAGATCTATTGAGCTACTGCTGTTGAGCTCGCGTTCTAATAATAATAATATAATAATAATAATTAATAAGATTAATAATAAGAAAAATAAGATTTTTAAGGGATGTTAGTCACCGTTGCCGGCACGAAGAGATGTTCGGTTTCTTGACAAAGATTTATTGTCCACAACGTACAAATTATTTATATAAAATAGGACAAGTCCCGACCACCTTTTCCCAGGGAGGACGAAGGCAGGGGTTTTTGGTCCTCTATACCAAAAATAACAGAATTGAATTACTGTTTAACTTTATGATAAAACTTAGTAGCCGAGTCTTGTGTAGTTAATCCAATTAGGACGTAGCCCGCAAGTGCACTGCTAGTTAAGTCACACAGAAATAGCACAACGCCATCTAGTGGTGAGTGGTGGAACCTTTTTAGAAATCAATGGAGGCAGGCGTGGCGTAATGTTCTACTTTGATAATAGGTGTCGCCAGTGGTGCCATAATAAGGTTTGATACAGATTTTTTTTTTCTACGTATTTTTCCAGGATAAAAAGTATCCTATTTTATGCCCAGGATAATAAGGTATAACTATACCAAGTTTCATCGAAATCGAACCGTTAGTTTTCACGTGATGCCTGCACATACAGACAGACAGACAGACAGACAGACAGACAGACAGACAGGCAAAATTTATTTAAACACATATTTGGGTTTGGTATCGATCCAGCAACACCCCCCGCTATTTATTTTTTCAATATTTTCAATGTACAGAATTGACCCTTCTACAGATTTATTATATGTATAGATCTTATTAAGAAGTATTAATAACAAATCATGAGCCTTATTCAGTAGTAATTACAGGCTGATCATTAAAATAAAATTCTATTGTCTATTTTAATAGTAATTTCACAGTAGCACCATGTTATGGCGTTTTTCTTAATGGGTAGAGCTTTAAGCACACTTATGTTCGAGTCACCTGTTCATAGCTAATGGTCAAATGCTATTTATGACCAGGTTTGTGATATAAATATTAGATGTTAAAACGTTTTAGGTCGTAAAACAAGGTATGATAGCTGATATGAAGAAGCATTTTAAAGCTGTGAAGACACCATATAAAGAAGGGCAGTAATGAAGGATATTAACAATTGCGTTTTACAAAAGTATGGGAATCTTTCAGAATAGACTGTATATACACCGTGTTCCGGACGATATACATAAACTTCGACCAGATGTTCAAACCACGGAAGTAAGCATTTTTCATTATGGACACATTAATAAATTCTTATTTTTTATTTTTTGTTAATTTTCATACAAACTAAATACCTAGACGTAAATAACCCGATATGCATGCCTCTTTATCCGAATTGGCAACGTCGTATTTTCATTCATAACATTTGGCGGGCTGAAACAAATGAAATGCAAATAGTATTTGATAGATTTATCATTTTAATTGCACTAAGCGGCAACATAGGCCAAATTAAGATACTTTCTCACTGCATAGCTCAATTAAATTTCATTAAATGAAATTACAAATATCTTTGTAACGAAGCCTTTTTAAGTACTACTTCCTTTGTTGGATTTGATTTGTAAAAGCCATAGAAGTATTTGCTAAAGTTTATGGATAACGTGAAGAACACGGTGTATAGAAAAACATATTACTTTAGGCGTTCGCCTGTAATGTAATGTTACAGATTCGAACATTTCTTCAGTGAGGGAGGAAAATCGAACATTGCAATGCGCACCTTGTAATGATACAATGTGATACAACTTGTAACATCTATGCACTCCACAATGTGTTTGGCAGGTCGCATACGTTACATTCCACAGGAATGCTCATCAGTCAGGAAGGTAGTACTGTAATGTAATGCTCAAAGGTCGAATCCGTAATGTTACATTAGGTACACGCGAATGCTCCTGGTGAGCCACTTAACGTGAATCTATGAATCATGTTAATTATTTTTGGTTAAGTACAGTCAAGTTCAATAATATATATATTGGCCCTCTCAGACTTAGGTCATACACGTTAAATATTTATTCCGTGCATGACACACTGCTCAGCAGTCCATCGCTCAGTCACAGCGCCAACAGTGCCGTTAATTAACACAAAGTTGTAAATACAATAGTTAAATAAGCTACCATGAAATTAGAAGATTTTATTTTAATTGGTGGGTAGAAGGAGTTCAAATAATTCTTTAATAGTTTAAAAAACACGCTTTTAGCACGGACTAAAAATTATACTATTTAGTCTTTTTATTTTTCAAACTTAATTTACTACTTATCCGCCACCTTGGGACGGCCGCCATGTTGGATTTAGGTCACGTGATATTTTTTTTGTATCCCATTCAGTTTAATACCCTTATCATGGGGGTGCATTTCAAATATGCTATCCGCCATCTTGGATGCCCGCCATGTTGGATTTAAGTCACGTAACTATTTTTTTCGCATTCCTGACAGCAATCCCTTTGATTTGATACCAATATCATGGCGGTGGATTTCAAACAGCCAGCCTGCCATCTTGGGGAGGCCGCCGTATTGGATTTGTAATGACTTTTCTTAGCTAGTCATGTATTGTCATCAGAACTCAGAGCGTGTGCAAAATTTCATCTTAATAGAAGACCGGGAAGTGGGTCAAATTAAGATTACAAGATTTTATTACATACATACTTAGTTACAAGTGAAGCTAATATAAGCGTGTTAAAAAGCCTTCCAGGTATTGCTGCCACCCCTATAATATGCCAGAGCTCTTATAAAAGTTAATAGTAATATTATCAAGGATCTTTCCTAAATCCTTGTATCATTCTTGTCTAAACGATATACCTAAATCCAGGCTTACATGAAGATACTATCTCGACCATTGAATGGCGTAAATTGTCCGGAACTACTCGAACGAGAAATACATAAAGTTGAATGCGAATCTCTTAGATACTTGAGATTCTTAAAGGTGCTTTCGTGAGGATCGGAACAGGTGATATTAGGAAGTTTCTGTCTTTTTTTGGGGGTGGTTTAACCATCAAATGACTCTTCCCGCTGTTGTTGAGCGAAGCGACTGTCAGACTCTATTTTACAAAAAAAAAAACTCACCCTTTTCTTTCAGTTGTTCTTTACGTTCTACAGCCTCGAGACCCCAGAAGAGAACATATAAAGCGTGAGTTAATGAACTTGATAACTTTACTCACAAAGATTTTTATTTTGGCAGGTGGTGCGATTTTTGCTTCTAAAATGCCAGTTTCGTACGAAATGCGATACGAAACTGGTTTGTTAGGCGGAAATCTCTCCACCTTTAAAGTTATTGTTAACCTTAGTTTTATGGGACATAAAACTTTTTCTTCGTTGTCCATAAAATAATATAATTTTTCAAGCAAATTCCTGGGAAAACTTAGTTGAACAACAATAATTACAATTAACAGGGAACATGAATCGAGTTTTTGCTTCCATGAAGACGGCGCCGAGCAAAGTTATTATGAAAGACAACTGAAGTAATTATGTTAGTTATTAAATGTAAGGCGAGAGTTTCATAGCTTTTATGTCTGTAATTTTTATGATTTCTAGGAAGATTAGTTTTAAACTGAAAAAATAGGTTTAAATACCTCATTTATTACATTATTATTGAAGAATATACAAATTGACGGTGTAAGTAAATCGTACAATAAAAAATATTTGTCTATGGTACCACGTACGTCTTTTCTAGGTTGAAAACGAAAGTTCACTATAAATTATTCCGTGACTTTTTTGTATAATCTGCAAATCACAGGTGTCGGAAATCGAACGGACATAACAACTTACTTTTTTGCTGACCTATCCTCGTATATTTACTCAAACTATTTATTTTACTTAAGATACTCTCTAAAATAACTGACTTCATACTACATTACAATAATGGCGTTTTGATAAATCATTTTAAAAGTAGTTTAGAATAAGGATCAGAGGTCACGTGTTTCTCTTCGTTCGTAGAAACATTTTAAATAGGTACGGTACGGTAATATTTTCTATATTGACTCAGTTATCGTAAACCGGCTTTAATAGCCGATAATGCCATTGCAATAACGTGTAATATGGTGGCAATAAATGCGGCTACTCTTTGTGTATCATGGTTGCGGGTTTATGAAAACTGCCTATTTCATTATGGATGTACAATTCACAATAATGAACATTAGATAGGTGGAATGATTCATAAAGCTTTTAAGTTCATTTCATACACAATTTGTTTTACCATTCTATTCGTACCGTACCAACAGTAAATCGATTAAAGAAATATACCTACCTAATTCGTTATCAAATATCAATTCATCTTGAATAAACAAGCAATTATGTTCAGACCCGACAGTAGAAGATTGATGTGTTCATGAATTAATACCAAGTTGCGTATTAAAACACCTCGCGAACACAAAAAAGATTTAATATGGACCTCTAAAAGCAGTCATATTTCAAAGGTATACTTATTATTAATTAGCTTTCAAAGAAATGTATTCCATTTTGTTCAACAGACGTATATGATTACTGTCGAGATAAAAAGATACGTTCTACATTTTACATCGTATGCTTTAGAACCTAGAATATTTCCTGGTTCATAAAGCAATCATAAAAAATCTGCGTGTGTTGATTAAGATCAGACTCGGCGTAATCTCGGAGCGTGTGAAAACAGACGCCATCAAGGAAAAGGTATGCATAAATTAAAAAGAAAATGAGGACGAGAAAAAGTTGTGAAGGATACGATAGGCTCGCGTTGGGTTTCATAAATAATACGAGTTTGTGGGCAAAGATTTCTAACTGTCAAGCCATAGAACGATTGTAAATGTTTTAAACAAACACAGAATGTAAAGCAGGACCGTACACCCGATGAACCGGTGAGATTGTCGCAGAGTTATGGGAATATGTTCCTGCTCAAAACGTTGGAGGTGTGAATTTTGAAAATGTTGTCAATACAGGTTTATAAAGAGATGCAAAACATAAGATGATCTGGACATGAACAAGAAACGAAGCTAGAGTGGTCATTGCTTAATAGCATTTAGAATTTTGAATGATGGACATTACGATGGGCTCTAAAAAGCTCTGTTTATATCTTTCTACTTAGATGCAATTTAGAGTTAACGACACTAGAGCTACAAGGAAACAAGTTAAGAACCTGTCATAAACTGTATCATTCTATTGTATTTTATAACACAGAAACTGCTGGGCGAAGTGTTTTCAAACAGCCTTGTTTTGCGCTAACGATGCTCACTTGATATTAAACCTATCAAGATCTTCCCATTAATAGATAGTTCATGAACAAAAACGTCTTCCATAAAATTTTAGAGGAAAGGCAATGTTTATTGAAAACTGATATGGTACAATATCTGATCGCGTCGTAACAGCATCATTCATAAGGAATTTCACATTTTCATGATTCTCGGAGGCTGTTATGCAAAGGAGGTATCGTACAATGGGAACAAATATGTAGCAACATTGTTGAGCTAGTACATAATAACGCTAAGATTCTGCAAGGATGTAACAATTCGCGTAACAGCCGGTACACCGTTCAACTCAATAGGGACACTTAATTTTACTCCACAAAACTGCTAGGTTGTTAGTTATGATTATAAAGTATTAACGTCTACATTGTAATCAGTTAATCCAACCGGTTGTTGTGTACTGTGTAGTGCAATTTATATTATATGCACATTAAAAACTTGTACTATTGGCTGCCTGAAGCTTCTACTATGCCAATGTTGCAAATTAATAAGAATGGTAGTCGGTTTTATGCCGTTCGTAAAAATATGTTAGTATTATTTCATTATTTAACGGTAAAATACATAAATGGCAAGTGATAGAGTTATCAAATGGCAAGACCCACTTAGTAGACAAGCTTTTTTATCTTTTAAGAATTATGACTAAAACATTGAAATGATGACTAAATAAATAGCTTCTTTACAATATTATTTCTCACATTATTAGACACGTTTTATATGTATGCTAAATGTAAATAAGAGTTGTCGAATAGCTGTAAAAATGTGTCATTTCCGCAATATCAACAATATCTAAAATTATTTTTTAACGCAAAATGTCAATGGATGAGAAATATTTAAGAGTGGAAATAATATATTTCAATGACAGTTAACTTGAATAAATGAAAAAACTACTGTTAGAATGTCAAAAAATCAAATATATTCGATAAAATTGAATGTCTCTTTTTATTACAAGCGAGCACAATAACGACAAATTAACGACATAGATGACTAATTTATTACAAACAACAGGATGAAGCCGATTTGGCAGATGTTGCTTCGTGAATTAAATTTAATAAATAACGAAATAAAAGGATAATAAAATAACACATTTTTTTATTTCAATGATGCACCACAATACATAATTATTATATTAACAAAACATAATTAAATTAATTATAATAAAAAACTACTACTACTATATTACATTTAAAAACTAAAATTTTAATATTACCACAATAATCTATTCTAATATTATAAAGTTGAAGAGTTTGTTTGGTAACGGTGCATCCACACCGCCGGTAACATTTGTGGAGCAACAAAAGCCAACACGATAACATTCGGTAACTTTTGTGGTTCCTTGTTGCTTTTTGTCGATTGTTACTTACCTGTGCATCCACACCGCAGTAACATCCGACAGCAAAAAGTTACTAAGTGTTGCCGTGTTACTGTAAGTCGAGTAACGTTGCTCGGCAATCGGTAACGTTGTTAGATAATGTTACCTCAACATTGCAATACCTAAATAAAGCACATCACACACGGCTAAGATACTATAATATTTTATCTTAAGATGTTATATTAATATATCTTAGGCTATTACAGATGACGCAGATACGATACTATAATATTTTATCTAACATCTTAAGAAACACTTTACACATTACACTCGCGGCAGCACAATACCATTTCATAATAATTATTCTTGGTTGGAATATTACAGTCGTTTTGTTGGAAATAAATATCGTGCCTACTCGATGTCGAAGTTATTCTTTGTTAATTTTTGTTGGCGTAACAAGGAGCCACAAAAGTTACGAATGTTACCGTGTTGCATTTTGTTACTGCGGTGTGGATGCAGGGGGTAACATTGTTACCGATTGTCGAGCACCGTTACTCGACTTACAGTAACACGTCAACACTTAGTAACATTAAATAACATTTTATTGGCGGATGTTACCGAGTAACATTTGGAAACGTTGAACTACAAATGTTACCGGCGGTGTGGATGCACCGTAAAACGCGCTAATCTCCCCAAATAGATGGACCATCCAACATAAACATTTCGCTGAAAGGAGCAAGTTTTTCCATAATGTTATTGAACCGAGTCATCCAAAAGGAAGCGAACGGAAAGTATAAGAAGAAAACTTCTTTGTAAAGTTGAGTTTTAACACTTTTGAGACACCGTGCCCTATTTCTGTGTTGTAGTGATCGTTATACCTTACTTAAAAGCTAAGCGCTTTATAAAAAGTGTTAGAAATAGCAGATTTGTAACACTTTATGAAAAAAGCGCTTAGACGTCAAATGAAAAACGACAGTACATAATTAAATAAATTGCACACAGAGATATTTGAACAATAAAAGCGTACCTATCCACCGTAAAATAAAGCCCATCAATTCCGTTTCGAGAGGCATATAGCGTTTTATTAGTGTTGCAGGTTTAAATGCTACCGACAGAAATATTAAGGGAATAAAAGCGGAGAGTAAAACATTAGCACGGCATAGTCCTACAGGCGTGTCTAACATGAAATAATAAACTTAATATAGCAGTTGGCACAAACCACTGATCACCAGCCAGCTACGAGGAAATTAGCAATAAAATCCGACGCACTTATTAACAGAAGGATGATAAAATTCATTAATAACGCTTTTTCCTTGCCAGCCAGGTTAAAACGGCAATTATTTTTCTATTTGAAAAAAATATAACCGACCTCTAAATCAAACAAACCGTCGTGCCAGAAAAAGTTAAACATCTGTTCAACAATTTTCTAAAAAACTGTCAACTGCAAAACGGCATTTAACGTTGATATACGGGTCGTTCTGCAGCTACTATTTGATGTTTAACTTTTTTTGTTATAAGACAAAAAAATCTAAAATAACTTTTGTTTTTTATCTGGGGGCACGGCAATGCCCCCGCCAAAACGAGCCAAGGGAAGCGCAAGGGCACTACCAACCTTTTCTCGAAGTGTTTTGTCGTTTTTTTGAACCCTCATAGAGTTGGTTTCCGATGTACCAGATAGTTCTTGTTCTCAGGATATGATGTCAAGTCAATAATACACTAATTAAACATCCGTCGTACCACAAAAACTTTTAAACGTCTGTTGAACACTTGTCTAACAAAATTTCAGATTATGACGCTGAAATAAGGCCCGTTTTGCAGTCACACTTTTTTTAGACAAGTGTTCAACAGATGTTTAAGTTTTTGTAGTAAGGCTGTAAAAGTTTCAATAGAATAGCTCTAATACTTTAGATTTTATTGATATCTAAAATACACCAATTTCGTCACTGATACACTGATGATCATCAAAATGTTTGGCTACTTCCTGAAGTGCTAGAAAGATGAAATTTGGTATGTAATCTCAGTTTAGTATACAACCAACAAAAAAAAAATCATAAACTTATAACTTTCGCATCTTATCTCCTAAAATGGGGGGGGGGGGGTAAGTTTGAATGAGACTCACTAATTTTAAAAGCTTTTTATTAACTTTCCATGTATGTATGTTTGTTCGGGTGGAATCTTTGAACTCGATTTTGAAGTAGATATCTTCAACCAATTGAGCTGACATTTTGTATATACGTTTATTGACGTAACGTCATTCTAAAACCAATATGGCGGAATAGTTATTTTTAATATACTTCTACAATACGGGTATCAAATGAAAGGGCTTGTTGAGAGCAACTCGAAGAATAATGTGACGTCATTCTAAATCCAATACGGCGCACTAAAAAACCGATTAATAAATGGGAAGTTTTCTTCCCAAAAACATAATTTAAAATAAAAGAAAAAAATTAAAAGTCTGCCCAGCAACTTACAAAAAGAACTGAAATCTTTTTCTCAGGGAAAACATTATGTGGTCGTCTTGGCAACATTTTACATGAAATGTTTTTGGTGGGATATTACCGTCTTTTCACACCTAGGGCAGAGCGGGAGGGACTGTCAGACTCGTACTGACTAAAACCCACGGTGTCCTTCAATAGCCCTTTATATTTCAGGGTCACGGTAATTCGATAAGTCCCGCGACCACCTTGAAGTCGGTTAGAACATTTTGTATAGTTTATTTTTTAACGTGGCGGTTATTTGGACGCTTGATAAGGTAATATTTATGAAACATCAATGATGATTCAACCAATAAGTTTTCAAAACCTGTTGATAAATTGATGATTGCTAGTAGGTTTCCTTTAAGAATACCCTCTACATAAAAACAAATTTAACCTCTTTATAATATTAGTATAGATTTGTAATGAAAAAAAATCTGAACTCGGCTGAAAGAGGAAGCAGAAGCTTGCACTTTTATGTTAACACAATGCTGGGCTAGGTTTTAGTTAGACAACACTATAAATGTAAAACTCATAGACTTCCGCTATAATAAAACCCGAGATTTATAGCTCAATGTTTGTATATTCCAAGCTGTTCATAATTATTTGAAGTTATCTTATCTAACAGGTAAAATTGCATATCGTAATAAACAATAAGATACGTATCATCGGCCAATAAATGAGTGAGCAGTATTATATCCCGGAGCATAAGTGCTCAAACACACTGCGAGCAAAGCGCGGTGGCGGCGGCGGGTGCGGAAATATCAAACATTTGAAACCGCCGCTTGTGGCCATACTGAATTAGGCGACCTGAGTAAAATGGTTAGTAATTCAGTTGTACTCAAACCCAAATAACATATAACCCATAAGAAGAAATTAAAATATTGTTCTGTGTCATCCCCGATTTGAAACACCTGAAGTCGTCGCACCAAGATTCGCTCGTCAATTTGGACACCAATCGCACCCCCCACCGCACCCGCGACCTGCCTAGGTCCCCGCTCATTCACTATGGACACACACTAATAGGCACTCAGACGGGAATTACGATGTGAAGCATAACAAACTACAGATAGTCTTGGGAACATTCTTTTATGATGTAATAATTGACAAAGAGGGAACTTGATGAATTGATGTGAAATCATGATAAATCTATCGTTATAATGAAGGTTATATAGCCGACTATTGCGGTAAAAAAATGATCAGGAGGATACACATCAATTGATTGACCTCTATGACCCTGGCGGTACCAGCACGCTAAATACCTACACGGCGCTGCTTCGCTGGTCTAAGTGATCGCAATCGACTGCTGAGCACGAGGCCCCAAGTTGGATTCCCAGGCCGGACAGTGTCATTGCGTTTTGGAAAAAAAAAATCTTTTCTTTGTAAGGTTATTTTACTTCACAGATGATCCTATGGTAGTCAGGTCAGGATCTCATGAGTGACGATTTCTTCCAAATCAAATCAACCGCGATTGTTGCTATTGCATATCTATGCATTGTTTACGCAATCACACAACATAAATATCACACATTTATACATATATATATAGGTATACATGTGTGATATTTGTGTGTATATATAGGTATACATATATACTCGTAGCTATACCCACTAAAAAGTAAAAAAAAAAATTCAATACAACTTTTTATCAGCCACTGTGCCTGGATTCGAGCCTGGTGAAATGTGAATGTATTAAAGTACACTTCTGCCCTCTTATTCTCTCTGCTCTCTCTTCAAGGATTACCGATTTGCTGTTACGCTGGATATGACGTTAAAAAAAATGTGACTTAAACTTGACTTTATCTCATTATGCAAAACTAAATCGCTTTGTAAGTATCTAGATTACTCATCTCTTACTTATCTGCGGCATTTATCTAAATATAGTGTTTCAAAGCGAGGTTTAGACAAAAGTAGGTTTGCTCTGATTTATTGGTGTAATCTCATGTGTGGGTGTGAACTTGCTACCATAACTACCATGCTGACATACTTTTGTTACATGACCATATCTGAAAACCGTTTCATTACACTAATGTTGACTAACAATTTTCGTGGGATAACCTCACAACCTCATTTGCGTTGAGTGTGGATATTCCTCTTTTCAACTATAACCCAGCTTTAAGTGTCATTTCAGGAAAGGACAGATTAAATCCTGATAATAATGCATTGCCTATGAACGCCTGCGACATCAGAGGTATCGCCCGCGCTTTGCTGATTCTGCAGAAACTATTTACGCCTTTTTTGAAGAGCACCATGTTATAACTCATTGGGAAAACCTAGGATGGGAGTTCATTCCACAATTTTATCGTTCTTGGGAGAAAATACCACTCAAGTGCGGGTACTTAGAACTGTAACACAATAATATTGTTTCAAATAATAACTACTAGAAGATTCCCATTCTCCATGATTGCACCACTATCGTAAGTTCTAAGATTTGAGCTTTAACCGCATTTATTTTAGTTAGGTCCGTCAGTCATAAAACGAATGTTTATTACAAACGTTTCTAAGAACATTATTTGACTTCAGCCTGTGCGTTGTTATGCCAGACAATTACATTTCTCTTTTATATTTATAAATAGAATAAAACAAATTCCCATAATGCAGAATCCGTTGTTGTTTTGTGAAAACAACCCACGCTTAAAGCTATTTTAAACTTAATGGATCCCACCACTCTAAAGACATGTGAAAGTCATATTTTAAAAAGAAATCAATGAAGCTGAAAAGTCAAGAGTAAAAAGTTAAATTTTCAAGTTCAGCCATCTTAGAAAGCGGAGGTCGTCGACATAATCTATTCTTTGGTATATGTCATTAAGCAAAACGTTGCAATTGTTCCATTTGAAAGCGAAATGCTTTTACATTTTCGTTCACGAATGTGAAGACGAGAGTAAAAGATTGAGCAATTTGAGTGACAATTGAACTCTTTATATTATATATTCAACAAGCGTCATTGTAAGCCATAAAGCTCCGGAGGTAAAGTACTGTGGAATATGGCAATATCACTCAGTTTGTTCACCTGCCTCTATTATTGAGCGTGCATGCAGAAATAAAATATGAGTCATGTAATGTTAGAATAAATGTACTGAGAACAGAGCTTTTATTATGCAACGATTTTTAATGATTATTTTCTCATAAAAAATTAGATTATCTTGATCGAGAGTTACTTGTACATAGCGTGTTCTTTCTACTCTTCTCATGGGATTTACAAGAATGATCTCAGGGTCATTGTCTTTTCTTTAATAATTATAAATCAATCAGAATACTGTCATTATTTTTGCTAAAAAGGTCTTTATTATCTTCTATTGCAGCTACAAGGAAGCTTATGATTAGTGAACAACTACGGTCAATTATGATGATTAAAATTTAATGTCTTTGTGGCATGGAAGAATCAATTACTATAAACGATTAGACACGAAGTGAGAAAATGTTTTCAGACAACCGTCTGGTCAGACCTTTAGGATTAAATGAAAGTTGATACTCTACAATCCTAATGGTTAATCCATTAGGATAGAATAGTATCGACTTTCCTTTAACCAACTATGTTGCCTATTGCACTCGTATAATCAACTGACGGAAATGGGATCATGTGCGGTCTATAAGAGATGAGTTCAGTGCTACTATTTACGTATGTTTTGTTCGTAGTTTTCATTGCTTTTGCGGTTATTGAACTAGTTGGGTGGTTCTTAATTCGATTTTCAAGTTGGTGAAAGTGTAATTGGAATTTCTGAAATGTTTATATCGAGATTTAATAATGTACTATTGTAATTCCAAGGCTTTTTAATATGCATTACCTACGTTTAACACCTATCATTGGTCTACCGTACTGAGAGATTATAGGCGCGACTGTAACATGTCTCACTAGTCTTATTTTCTTCTTAATCCTAGCCTCCATCCGGCCTCGGGCCACTGCGTGTACTTACTCGCACGTCCCTTATAATTAGACACGCTACGCTTTGTCTTTATAACTTTTCACATGAGGCTCATTCGTGGAAATGCAAAACTAGTCTTCTAACCTTGGCTCATAACTATTATTAAGTGGTGCAATAATCCTGTCTCTCGCTGACAACTCCAGAGACACATGTGGTATATAAATCTGTACTTAACTAAGTATAGAAATGTGCTTCAGATTACCGTTACGATTCGGGGACCTTTGACTATAGATAGATGTGACCGAGTGATCCTTGGCTGGTTATCGACAAGTATGAATAATAGATTCGTGGTATACTGTCTTGGTTGCATATTAACGGATTGTTTTATTGTTATCGCTGGAAAGTTCTGTTTGATCATCGATTTAGTTTGCCTCCCAGGGTTAGGGTACTGTTACTTTTCCCAGTCTCTCGAAATTTCTCCGGATATTCTCTTTGCCATAATGAGGTTGAAAGCAATCAAGATATCTTAAAGTTGAACGCCGTTTTCCGAAAACTTGCTAGGAATGAAGTCCAGTTGCTCCAATTATAAGCAGAAACTGTTAGTATCATGGGTGATCCACAAACCACGCGGTTGCTAATGGACGCACGACTTGTTTTGTTTATGTAAATTGCAAAGTGGACCTTGATAATAAGCGGCAATTATGGAATGATAGGATGGCTTCATCACAGTTAGTTCCCATCATTTTAAGTAATTATGATTCACAAGCGGTAAATTATCACGTTTCGTATCAAATTTTGGAGATGTGTCTGTTTACTTTGGGCATCGATATCGAAGCTTTCTTCACACTTCAAACATAAGCCTTTTAAGATAGCTTAGTGAAATGTCATCAATTCCCCAATTCGTTAAAATGCGTATAATCAAACAGTAGTGTGAAAGATAAACATTATCAGCGCAGAGTATGGGAAGCAGGATGGGGTCTGACGGCGGGCGGCCGGCGGTGCGCGACGCTGTCCGCGACGTCCGCGCGTCCGCCGACCGCCATCTCTCCCTTTCTCTCGAAACTATCGCTCTCTCTCTCCGTCCTTCGGCGGCTCGTTCCTCTTCTTCTTGCAAGGTTAAGGTTACGTCAGACGTGTTATGTTATAACCGTTGGGGCGCACTCTAGCAAGTTCAGTGTCTCGTCGAGAGTGGCCGCGACACTACTCGCGACCAACGTGCGCGCTCACCCCGAGGACTGTGCGACCGCCTGTGATATACGAACAGTGAAAAGTTCATGAACTGCGTGTTGAATTTTGTTTGAACTATAATTTCACGTGACGCTTTCCCATCAAATATCCTTCCCGTGGCCCTTAAAAGGTACGTCCTTAATTATAATATAACAATAATGTCCTTGCTAAAGAATGTTTTTAAAATATTTTAAAAATGTAGTTGAAAATATTTTCCAAGCTCCGAGTCCTGGACAACTGAGTGCAATCAGGTGATCCTGTTCAATAAACTGGTTTATTAAATATTTTATGGTGGTTGTTCGCTGGAATCAACGACGCAACTACAACAACTTTTAATCTATATATATAAAAGAAAGTCGTGTTAGTTACACTATTTATAACTCAAGAACGGCTGAACCGAATTGGCTGAAAATTGGTGGGGAGGTAGCTTAGAACCAGGAGTAACATATAGGATACTTTTTACCTTTTTTTTTTTGTTTTTTTTTTTTTATCCCGTTTCTGTGGGACGTGACATAAAACGTGGTACGTGGTATCATAAAACGCAACTGACATGAAGTGACAGCAAAACGAAAAATTTATCAATCAAAATCTGTGTCAAAACATCAATTGACCGGTCGATGTGTTTGTATTGAGTTTCTAAGCTTATTGTGCCGATATTATCATTATTATTAATGCTATGCCGCCACCAAGATGATCAAATTTTTATCCTGTTTCCGTGAGACGTGACATAAAACGTAGTAACGTGATCACGAAGAAGGTGTTGGTGCCGAAATTGAATAAGGGATATGAACAAAAAGTACTATAGAGTGAGATCCCAGAGCCCCCAGACCTACGTCATTTTAGCAAAGCTGAAATTTTGATTGTAGTCAACTATAAAGTTAAGACAGTCCCGGTATGCGTACTTTCTATCTTGAAAGCGGGGCCCTTCCACAGGTAGCGCGACCTGAAGGTGGATAAAATCAACTACGTCATTTTAGCTAGCCTACTTTTTACATGATGTTACTTATGGTACTATTTCAAGACCTTTTGTAAGCTGCCAGACCAATCCGATGGGCCAATCATTCTGCCAGACGCCTTAAAGTCCTTCCCTTATACTTTAATACCCCGCCTCTGTCCTGCCTCTCCTGAGCCAAAACCGCTTAACGCAGAAGTCTAAATTTTGGACACAAATTTTCGCTTTCGAGTTAGTAAGTACACATGTTAACTTTATAGTAGACTACAAACCCTCCCTCTCGCGCTCGGCATTGGTCGAGGCCATGCTGCGGGGCGAGATGGAGTGGGAACCGGTCGCCTCCTGCGAAGCAGTCATGCTCGCGAAGGAGGAGGCGGGCCGCGTGAGGGAGAGGATAGCGTCTTCCCTCCACCCCAGCCACAGTGGTAGACGCCCACGGCGTCGGACGTCGGCAGACGATCTCCGGCCACCGTAGGCGCGGGCATGCGGGCAACGAGTAATGGGCAACTCGCTGTCCGACCATGGCCATGCCCGGGACTACGGCGCGTTATGTTCCACGCGCGCCTCAAGGAGTGTCAGCATGATGACGGCGCCCCCCTCTTGAGGGCCAAAGCCTGCCGGGGTCGCGGGACTTATCTCATTACCGTGACCCTGGAACATAAATTGCTATTAGGGCGGACTCATATTATGATGTTTAACCACGAAAAAAAAGACTACAAACCCACAAAGAGGCGACCCCACGCGCCCGGCATTTGTCGAGGCCATGCTGCGGGGCGAGATGGAGAGGAAAGCGGTCACCTCCTTCTGCGAAGCAGTTATGCAGGCGAAGGAGGAGGCTGGAAGCGTGAGGGAGAGGACAGCGTCCACCTCACAGCCCAGCTGCAGTGGTAGACGCCCACGGCGACAGACGTTGCAAGTCGATCTCCGGCCACCGTAGGCGCGGGCATGGGGGCGGCTCTAATGGGTGACTCGCTGTCCGACGTTGAACCTTGCCCGGTTATGCAAAGAGTGTCAGCATTATAACGGGGCCCCCATTTAGAGGGCCAAAACCGACTTACGATTTACCGTGACCCCGGAACGTAAAGGGCTATTGAAGGACACCGTGGATTTTAGTCAGTACGAGTCTGACAGTCCTTCCCGCTCTGCCCGGGGTGGGAGACTCACATGATTATTTTACCACGCTAAAAAAATGTCAGTTGCATTTAGCCACCAACTTTCCAATTGAATTAAAACTCCTTGGATATGCCTGACTTACCACCGCACAATTTACAAATAAAGGTTGGCTTCGTAATAGTCATGCTTCGAAACATAAACCAACCAAAACTGTGCAACAAAACGCGTTTGGTGGTAAGTAAATTGATGAACAATGTGATTTACGCGACGATACTCAAAGAAAAATTCGAAGTTGAGGAAGTTCTCATTTCGAGGATCCCATATGATAGGTTTGCCGTTTGAGTTTAAACGACCTCAATTTCCGATCCATCTTGCATTCGCCATGACCATTAACAAATCACAAGGCCAATGCTTGAAAGTTTGTGATCTGAATATAGAAAATCCATGTTTTTCACATGGTCAGTTAGATATATATGTGGCATTTTCATGAGTCGGATGACCATCTGCGTTATTTGTTCTTGCGCGTGATAATAATAAAAAATGTCGTCTATCAGAACGTGCTTTACTGTACAGTGCAACCCATGCACCAAAATACATGGCAAATAAAGAATAAATTATTCATTTTTGACTTGATTTTTTAAATTATTTTTGATATCCTAATAAAAAATCGAAAATCTGCTCATTTATTGCCTCTAAGGCGGAACAAAGTTCGCCGGGCCAGCTAGTTAAAAATATTTTATGAGCACACTTTACAAAACAAAATTACTGAAATAATAGAGTGAATGACAGGATTGAACAATATGTGTGTACATGTACCATGTTTTATGCAATTAAATACTATTATATTTTACTATTCTATTCATATGAATAAAAATATATTACACTAGAAATACATATATTCTACTAAACTTTTTCATCGCCACATAACATTACGAAAGCTCACCTGAAAAGAAAACAGGAAGTGAAAAAAAACGATGAACTAAAAACATTTCCTGGAATCGTAAACTCAGGAAAAATAAATCGATGATGACGTAGAAAAATGAGTAGTGTGTATTGCGTACCGTTAGGGTATGTATGGGAGGTTTTTGCGCTCATGCGCGAGCTTGTCTTCAATCGTGTATAGAGCGATAAGCTTCGATGCGCATATAGCAATAATGGCACTGCGCTATATTTAGAGTCGCTTCGTTTGGCTCCCTTTGCGAGAAGATTTATCATTTATTCCATCGTTTTTAAGTTCTCGCCATAAATTTTTGCAAATTGCGTTTAATGACTGTACAAATAAAGAATGATGGCTGTAAAAACAAATGAGATTTACGCACTAAGTGGCGCAGAATTTTTTTTCAGAATTAACGATAGTTAAGAAATACTTTAAGCTGTCATAATAAAATTCACTAGTTGGAAACAAGAAAAATACTTCGCAAAATGACAGGACGCGAAATGGATCGGAAAATGTTCCAAGCTTTGCGGTCAGCGCTAGTAAAAGACATCAACGCGAGACGCGGAAGAGGTGCTAACATTTTTCTTTTACGATTGTAATAAAACTAAACTATGTCAATGGTTTAAAATTGAATAGGTTTGAAGGGAAAATAATTTTGAAAATATTAAGTGAGTGTGTTAGCCTCATAACACCTAATTTATTAATTTCATTTATTCAAAGGCAAAATAAAATAACCTATTTATATCAAGCGTGATCATTACATCACGAATCACGATATCAAATTACGAATGCGTTCTGTTTTCAAATATATTTAAAAGGAGTATTAAGGGCAGTGAAATTATAGTAATTTAGCGAACAAAGGGCACTTACATTGAGTTTACGTTATGTTTGTATTGTATTTAATGATGACTGAATAATTGTTACAAGCTAACAAATGATAAGTGTTAGCAGAACACGAAGATATTAAATATTAATAATAAAGAACGTCTTCATTATGAAAACCAGCTTATTGGAAGTGGATAATTGGACATACGCGCCACATAATTGTAGTAATCACCAACGTTTTATACGATTTTATTTTTATGGCAACATTCACAAATCTTTGCGAAATGTTCTACATAAAAGCAGCAAAATAAAGCAAGATTTTTCCCACGAACTTGTACATTATTAAGGTCCTAGCTACCTACGGTATCTAGGTCCGCAATTGTACACGGAACAACTGGTAGCGTTGGCGAACCGCAAAAGTATAACAAACGATCCGGAGAGCACGACCGGGGTTCAGGTCATGTTGGTACCCCGGTACCAACTGTGTGGAATTGGATCACGAACCTACAACTTACGACCTAACTAACGTACAGCTGCCCGCGATACTAAAGTTTGGCGGACTTCTTTGAGCTTAAAGCCCTTACGAGCATTAATTTGTAAACTGTCCCAGCGAACCCATAAAGGTCTACGTTCTCACATAGTTTATGGGCGTCAGAATAAATTAGTAGAACAATAAATTATGAAAATCCGAATGATTTACTTTCTCGTAAATAGTGTAGAGTTTGGTCAAAATATATATATATACACCGTGTTCTTCACGTTATCCATAAACTTTAGCAAATACTTCTATGGCTTTTACAAATCAAATCCAACAAAGGAAGTAGTACTTAAAAAGGCTTCGTTACAAAGATATTTGTAATTTCATTTAATGAAATTTAATTGAGCTATGCAGTGAGAAAGTATCTTAATTTGGCCTATGTTGCCGCTTAGTGCAATTAAAATGATAAACCTATCAAATACTATTTGCATTTCATTTGTTTCAGCCCGCCAAATGTTATGAATGAAAATACGACGTTGCCAATTCGGATAAAGAGGCATGCATATCGGGTTATTTACGTCTAGGTATTTAGTTTGTATGAAAATTAACAAAAAATAAAAAATAAGAATTTATTCATGTGTCCATAATGAAAAATGCTTACTTCCGTGGTTTGAACATCTGGTCGAAGTTTATGTATATCGTCCGGAACACGGTGTATATAAAGTTTTTCGCTTTGGAATTTCGGAATGATGTTGTTTTTTAAAGCAGCTTAAATATACACCGTGTTCTTCACGTTATCCATAAACTTTAGCAAATACTTCTATGGCTTTTACAAATCAAATCCAACAAAGGAAGTAGTACTTAAAAAGGCTTCGTTACAAAGATATTTGTAATTTCATTTAATGAAATTTAATTGAGCTATGCAGTGAGAAAGTATCTTAATTTGAAATCTATCAAATACTATTTGCATTTCATTTGTTTCAGCCCGCCAAATGTTATGAATGACGTTGCCAATTCGGATAAAGAGGCATGCATATCGGGTTATTTACGTCTAGGTATTTAGTTTGTATGAAAATTAACAAAAAATAAAAAATAAGAATTTATTAATGTGTCCATAATGAAAAATGCTTACTTCCGTGGTTTGAACATCTGGTCGAAGTTTATGTATATCGTCCGGAACACGGTGTATATATATATAAATATATATATATATATATAAATTAGGAAAGCTATGGCGATGCGATGTCACCGACTTCAAATAAGAAACTTCTGAACGGAAACCGCGAAGAGAATTACTATTTCTGTTACATTTTTAATTGTAACATGTCAGCATAATCAATGCTTTGATTTTTAAGGAAGAGAAAAATTAAAAAAGGAATTTGGCATACGCCAAATATCCGACGTATCTGAAAAAAATCTCTAACTTTGATACTAAATTAATTTGGAAACTGATTCCAATTGCTGCAACTCTAATTTTCATTGGTGACAATTATAGTGATAAACATACACGTAATAACATTTTTGGATTTTTACATGGTTGAAAAACTTTGTTCACCCAGAAACTTATTAAACATAATAACCAGAACACACTAAGTAAATGTAAAATTAAATGTTGTAAAATATTTAGTTTTAAATACGCGACACAAAAATTCTGTGTTGTTGAAGTAAAACTAAACATTTTTACAAAAATTTAATGTCTTAGATTTCCGTAGAAGACGTAAGCAACCCCTGATTTCATAATTTATCTTAAATACCAAAATTCGATGCACAAATCAACATATCTAGTTGACCCGATTGCGAGCCCTGAGATTATAATTAAGAGGGTCACGTGAGAACAGCGATCCACCGAGTAGTTCGTGACTGCGCAGGCGCATACTCAGCGACACGCCATCAACATCGATTATTGGGCACAAGGCGATACCGCGTGCCGATTTCCTGATTATTTTGATATCATACTAAAGTTTATGGAGGAACTTAGCGGAGATATGAGGGGACAGCGCGATCTTTTCGATAACTGGGGAAACAGTTAAAGAATGAGCAGAAAACACGCTATGGAGAATGTCAGGGATAAGAATTGGAATCACGAATTTATATTTTAAAATAGGTATCTTGATTGGATTTATAGAATGCAATTAAATAAACGCAATTCAATCTCTTTTATGTTAATTTGACCCGTGAACTTTTTGAAGGGCCATAAGAAATTGGTTTTTTATGTCAATTAAATTCTCTCGGAATAATTGAAGTGGTAAAATTTTAATGTTTTATTGAATTTAATCTTCAGACCTACACAGCTATATTAATTTTGTGATTAATTTCGAAATATACCTTTAGGCTAAATTGGTAACAAACTAATAAATCAATTAAATAGACCACCATGACTAACAAAGATCGTTACAAGTTGCTACGTACTAACTGCTACCTCTCAGAATTAAAATTATAAAAACCTTTTAACTTCATATTTTTTATCTCAGTAATTACTATTCATACACTATCCGCAAGCGTTCTGAAGCTGTCAGATTTTTAAATACATACACACAAGAATTCAATAAAACGAAAGTCAAGTCTTAAACTGCGGAATAATTAAGGTTATTTTTTTAGTAGCTCCTGTATCGCATAGCAGTGGAAGCGACACGAAGCTGGGTTGCTCCTATTTATAAAGTAACGTTTAAAGGGCGGTACTAGTCGGTCGTGCGCAGGGTCAGGATGGATTCCATCAGGCGTGCTTTCCATGAAGGATTTTAATTACGTCGTGTCGGGGTGAACGACCCGCGTCCGCGGTACGGGTGCGTGCACTTTTGACGGCTTCTCTAACAGGTGTCCCGCAACTTAATTTATTTTTATCTACTATTATTGACTCCAATTTTCTTTTCAATTTGAGCTGTGAACACTTTTTGTAACGAATTGATCGAATTAGAATTATATTTCTTGTTATTATACGCAGTAAAATAACACGTTTAGACCGTGAAAGTGTTATAATGTAAAAATAACTGAACTCAATGATGTTACGGTCAATATCCGACATTTCACATCCATAAATACAAACGTTTAAGTTTTATTTTAAAAACAAATAAATAAAATACATAACTGTGAAGTGAAACTAAAATTTTGGCAATATCATAAAATCAGACTGGAGAGAAAAAATAATGTCTCTTGTGTTTGTTTATGGTGAGATGGGTATGCAAATGAGGGAACCTGCGCTTGCGATGAACAATAAGCGTGGGTGTGAGCGGTCATCGCTGAGTCATGGTCGACACAGATACCGCGCTGTACCCAAATACTGAGCTTCTCATAAATAATCCAAAATCCGCGTTGTACTATAAAACGAAATATTATGGCTTTAAGGCTAGTTTACTAGCAATAAAAAAATGAGGGCATTGCTTTCAGCCACTGAATAGATGAAAAGCAACGAAGTAAATTACACTGAAAAGCTGTCAGTACCGTTATACGTTCGCGGTCAATTTCAACAAGAAGGCATCCTAAACAAAAACTGAAAAATAAATTGAATCCTAAAATAAACCAAAGTGACGATGACGTCTACCTCAATTCCAACCGGGAGTTTCGGGGAAAATTTCGCGTAAACCGTGCGAAGTTGCGAACGAAGTAAGCCAAGTAACAGCTTAAGATCGTCTTAGATGAAATCGGCAAGTATAATACCAGACATTAAGAGCATTAATACATCAACACAAGAACCTGAAATCGAAACATAGATACAATCATTTCTCATAGCAATGCATCGATTTATCTGCAAAATTCGTGATATACTGGTACGTCCCAGATAAAGCGGACAAAACAAAATTATACACAGCAAGCTTTACATTAGCCCGGAATGAAACACCGTGTGAGCTTAAATGGAGAACGTGGCTGTAAAGCGTTTTATGCTCTATAATACGTTGCAAGTAGGGCGACGTACAACGCCTGCAATGTGCTCAAATTGATTACGGGCGATACACGCGAATCGTCTAATAAAATCACTAATGGAACGGTACCAGTGGCGTGCGTCGCATAACGGCGCGTCTCTGTAGTCGCTCCCACGACTGACACATTATGCAAGCGCGGGCGTCGACGAGCACAATGTGAGCTATTGATCGCGGTCGCGATCGCGTTCCCGACGAAAAACTGCGTGCACCGTAAGTGAAACTAGATGCAATGCTAAGCGACATTCGCGTGTCTTTTGATTGACTACTCACAGCGAATGTTTTTTTTTTTCTTCTCAGCTTCATCCAGGCCTGAAGCTACAGTTACAATACGATACGTTTTGTTGTAGGAAATACGGATGGCGCCATCGCATTTTTTTCTATTGTATGGAATGCGTTATTATCTATACCATTTTTATATTTGCGTCGATTCCAAGTCTCTAAATAATTATTTAACAAATTATTTTGACCTTTGAAACCGCACGTGTTTCTAATTACAGACTGACCGGAGTAAAATATGAATGCAGTAGTCAATTACTCTTCAACGTCCAGTTCATTATGTCATACACGAATCTTCACAGAACATGCAGACGTTTTTAATTTGTTCGACCACGGAGCGGAACGTGCCATTAAAAAAATGTGATCTAATTATAATTGAGATGTATTAACTACACAAATTTGTAATTGCGATGTGTTGCTAATAACAGAAAAATTACATGCCGGCAAAATTAATGGTGCTTGCAATGAAGGGGTTGTGGCATCTGTGGTAGGTACAAATGTGTAGTAATGACACGACTAGAAAACTAATAGAATACAGTAAATATATCACTGAGTCGTAAAACATAATTCAATGACCATTCGAATTAATTTTTACATGTCATTAACAATGCAATTTAACTTATTATACCGATTTCACTCGCAATCAGCATTGAAAGAAAACAATCCAGAATCGTTTACTATTGTTTTAATTTGCATCAAATTAACCATAATACCGTCATATCCTTATTAGAGTCAATTCTCACATTCATTAGAACTCGGAATGTGCAACAGATCGTTTAGCTAGAGCTGCATTGTGTACACGCCATGTGAATATAATGATAAAATGCAAAAATACATATGTAGTTTGAACTAATCAGCGTAATCTTAAGAGTTGCTGGTAGCATTATAATGAAATCTTCAAAGATACAAATCAACAAAGACAGTGTTTCCAGGTAGACTGTGAATATCAGGAAAGTTGACAATAATGTATGATACAGCAGAAGATATTGGATGTTATTCGATGGGTTTCGTCTTCGCCGGTGCGCGGCGTGTCACGTCCCAGTAGTGGAATTCGGCTGCGGTCGGCGACGCGCGACCGCAGGCCGAAACGCACGGTCTGTAAATTAGCAAGGAGCTCTCATACGACTGTCAGATTACTTGCGGTGAAACTCCACAGTTTTACACTCTACACTTCTATTACCGAGAATCAGTGTGTGACCCAAATCCGCTCCACGTTCCGCACTTATTTGGCGTGGTATGAATGTGGAATGTCATTTGCAGCGCGCGCCGCTATTTTACACCGCAATAGATATGTGTTTGTGCGGTCGTTTACTGCTGTCTTTCGTTAATTTTATTTGCGTTTTGAGCTACTAACTGTAAATGTGCATGCGTACACAATGTACACGATTTTATCTAAAGCCGTATTTTCCTACATCCGTACTAGGCTTTGCAGAAACATGTTAACCGCCACCGAACAGTGGTTCCTATCACAGCATTAAATTACAACGTGCAGAATTGTGTTTGCGTTTAACCAATGTGGTCATGACAAACGTAATTTCTATACGTTTAGGCTCTATCTAAGTCATTTATTATTGCATGTTGCGATTGGTCGCGAAGTGGGTCAGGCACCTGGATAAGTGGATAACTCTGATAAAACATCTAAGAACGGAGTGTTGATTTCTCAAACCAGGAATATGCAAATGTTTGTACACGATAAATCTTTAGTGCAGCGGCAAACCTGGTGAAGTGTGGGCATTAAAAAATAAGAGATAACACATTCCTCGTTTTAGTCGTGACGATTGGTCTGCGGCCAGTATGTCGAAGTCCGCGACGATCGCGGTAACGAGTACTCGAGTGGGCGCTTTACATAGATCCAATGCAAATTGAGTAGCGATTTGAGCGCGTATAAATCAGCCGTCGTCGCAAACACTGCCACCACTTCGCATTTCGTCAATTAACGTCAACCATATTGTGCTTGATATGTGCGTGAGATGTTGCACCAAGATTTATTAGTAATGGCGAGCATGATGAATTGACTTGATAGTTTAAATGATCGTCATACGGGTATAGTAGATAAACTGATCGCAGTAAACAAAAACTAGCCTACGAGACATAATATCCGTAAAAAAATCCTGTTCTATTTGTTACGCTAACTAGAAAGTGAATTAGGTATAATCATAATTTGTCTGGAGTGGTTTGAGTAGCGAGCCGGGTTTAAATTATAGGGAGCTTCTTAGAAAGAACCGCGTGCGCAATTCAAGAACTGGATGTAAATCATTATCATTCCTTATATTTATGAATGGAATTCTAGAACCGCCCAGGATGTCATCCACTGCAATTTTTGACAGCAGGATATCGTTTAAAGATTTTCCAATAAGTATTATTTTTTCATGTACGGTATTTTATTTGATGACTAATAAAAGGTTTCGACATAAAATCTACTTGCAATAATTGTTTGTAAGACCAAAGAGGGGCGGAACCGACGTGCTAAATCAACTTAACGGTCTCCGCGTTTATCTGTGTTTATCCTGGCGGCATAAACGTGCACGCCTATCATCGATGCTTCCGATTAATTTATGCTGTACATATATTAAATTTTATTAGCATGGCCGTACGAGACAATCTTGCATGGCTGTAGCGGCCGGAAATAAGAACGTCGTGAGATCACTTGGACGATTTACTAGATGTGATCGTCGGCCAAGGCTTCGACAATAAGCAATTAATGAACCGTCTGCTGTGCATCTTGTCTTGCGTAACGGGCAAGCCGGTCGGCCACATCTTATCGCTAATAAAGGCTGAGGCTTATTGTCCCATAACGTTCGTGAGATACACCAGCTTATTAAGTTAAAAATAGAAGGCATAAAACCAGACCGTTTCGCTGGCTGATTGGTTTATTATTTTATACAAAATGAATCAAGTACAAACTACCGAATACAATAAATTTGCTGTTTATTGACAATTGCTTTGCGCGTGCAGTGGAAGAGTGGTAACGAGACTGCTTTATGAGTTTCGCGATCGCGTCAGGAGATGATCCCAGTTAGCAGGGTGCGTCGGGCCCTCGATGCTCAGCAGCCGGGAGGTGTTGCCCGGGGTCGGGGTGTCGGGGGCCGAGCTATCTAATCGGGCGTCGCCTCGTCGCCGGTGGGCGGCGATCGGGATAACGCGCCACCACCGCCGCGCCCACACGCCAATTATGTGGGAAGAGGTTACGATTGCGCGCGCGATACCACGAAATAACGCAAACGGACCCACCTAGAGACGATCGCGTGCATTAATCGGGAAACTATTACCAATGCCACTCCAATTAATGCTGGCTGATAAATGTGTTGATTGCTCAACTGCTTTGTTGGTAAAATTCAGCCAGTGTAGTCAAATCTTCACGATTAGACACTCCTTAAAGATTCAAAATCAACTTCCGTATTCCAGACCAAAACGCAGAACTTACAAAACGACTCAGAACCAAATAAAACTTTATCGAATAGAATTTCAAAGAGCTTTTGATATAATTACTTGAATGCATCCAGTGCCGCATAGTTGGGGTCGATGTTATCGTTTCATACGGACGTTTTCCCGTCGCATCGATCGATAGGAGTCAGCGTCCGAGAGACGTAATTACAATAAATACGGTTCACATGCGAACAGGACCGTCCGACGTCCGACACGTCGACGAAGAGCAATGCCGATGCCGCCGCATTCTTGCAATTACGTAACACCTCAGCAGACGTAGCTAGGAATTAATAACTGCCCCAAGGAAAAATTTAAGGGGAGGATGAAATTACTGTTTTCTATACTATCATCATCATCAGCCGGAAAACGTCCACTGCTGAACATAGGCCTCCCCCTTAGACCGCCACGCCGAACGAAAATTCAAATAAATTATTAAAATTAACTTAAAACCGCTATCCGCTTAAAATCGCACCTTATCTTCTCAGCCAAAAATTTTGATGAAAACTATAAAGAAAATTTATAATTTATACCAGGGGTTCCCAAACTGTGCGTCGCGACGCCCTGGTGCGTCGCAGAGAGTACAGAGGGGCGTCGTGAGACGCGAGGGTCGACCATTCTCCGGATTGATATTGCGTGGAACCAAGATTCTATATGTATAAAATATCCACTAGAAAGAAGAGGATAGTCTCATTGATCCCTTTTGCAGCAACAAACCCAGATTCACGTGTTCTGATTTCTGATTGTTTTATTATTCACCTGGTATCAACTAGGGCGTCGCGAAAAAATTGTAATCCTCTATGTGCGTCGCGAGCTGAAAAAGTTTGGGAACCCCTGATTTATTCAATAACAAAAATAAATATGTATTATGTACAGTTTTGCCATTCGCCAACATAGAAATATCAAGATATTACTGCTGTCGACGCTCTACCGCGTGTTTTCATTTTTTGCATTATCACATTTACATAATTTATTACGGTAACTGAAAGTTTTTCTCCGGCGGTTCAATATAAACATAAACATTGAATGATATTCTCCTTCCGCACCAATCAAGTGATCATTTTCTTTTATGACATCATATTTATAACATGACACTAACAAGGAATACTAATGGTGTTCAATAACTTGCCCCGTATGTACCTGTTTGTAAAGTTAAATGTATTTATCGGTGTAAGTGCTGCATTCGTATGTTGTTCTTTCTGAACCGTTTGACGTGTCTGTGATTGTGATCTGATAGCTGACACCGTTTTCACTTCGTTGTTCAATCCAAATGAGTTTTGATAAGATTTCATTATTTTAGAAATATGAGCGTGGAGAAACGGTGAAGTAAAACATCGTGAGGAAACCGACAATGTCATAGAAACAAAAATTCGAAGACATGCGACATCTACCGGGAACACCCAAATACTCCGAAATATTTTATTCCGAATTTCGGTATTCCGATTTTCAAAACTCCGAATATCATAATACCTAAAAATTACAATATCTATTATTAAGAATCACGAAATTTATTTAACCGAAAGTCGTATATCCGATTTCTTAGTTTTCCGATTTTCACATATTCGAAAAATGTAATGCTCGATGAGTTCTCATTCCGAAAAATGAAATTCCGATTTTCAATATTCCGAATAAACTGATTTTTTCGGAATAATGAAAATCGGAATTTCGTTTCTCGTTCTACAAAGTCAGTGCCAGAAACGAATTGCTGCAAAACCGGCTCCACGTAGTTTTGTCTACCGTACTCTTAGAGAGTTATTTAAGCCTGTGTAGGCGCGGAGTGGTGAGGCGTATCCTCTGGACTTTGACTGTTTGCCTTCAGGATTGTTATTGTTATTAGGAGAACTTAGGATCCATGAGCGAGCGAAGCGAGCTCGGGACTTGGGGCACCCTGACTCGGCCAGGTTAGGTTCGAAGGGGATGGCCCCTTCGTGCTAGGTTACTTTAAACCTTGCTCACAGAAATAGGAGCCCCGCGAAGCGGGGCTCCGTCGATCTACCTTGGTAGGTGGTAGTCAACAAATTGACCAAGGATGCAAGAGCGAGCGAAGCGAGCTCGGGACTGGAGTCAACAAATTGACCAAGGATGCAAGAGCGAGCGAAGCGAGCTCGGGACTGGGGGCACCCCGACTCGGACAGGTTAGGTTCGAAGGGGATGGCGGGGTCTGAAAGACCCCGCCATCCTCTTCGTGTTAGGTTACTTTGAACCTTGCTCACAGAAATAGGAGCCCCGCAAAGCGGGGCTCCGTCGATCTACCTTGGTAGGTGGTAGTCAACAAATTGACCAAGGATGCAAGAGCGAGCGAAGCGAGCTCGGGACTGGAGGCACCCCGACTCGGACAGGTTAGGTTCGAAGGGGATGGCGGGGTCTGAAAGACCCCGCCATCCCCTTCGTGTTAGGTTACTTTAAACCTTGCTCACAGAAATAGGAGTCGATCTGGCTCCGTCGATCTACCTTGGTGGTAATCAACAAATTGATCAAGGATGTAAGAGCGAGCGAAGCGAGCTCGGGATTGGGGATACCCCGACTCGGACAGGTTAGGTTCGAGTTAGGTTAAGCTAACGGAAATAGGAGCCCCGCAAAGCGGGGCTCCGTTGAACCACCTTAGTGGTAATATAACTCAGGAATTCAGGATGCGATAGCGAGCAAATTGTGTCTTGGGGCACCCCGACTCTGACAGCTTTCGTTCTTCTCACAGGGATTTTTTGTAATATAATATTATGAATGAAAATACGTAACTCAAAAATAAATTATTTTAATTACTCAAAAATTATAAAAGAAATTATTATCATTGAAAAGAAAATATTCTTATTCAAAAGAAATTCTTTTATTGAAAAGTTAAGAGGCATTTTGACAAGGCGTTTTAAAAGCATACTTTTCTCTGACAAGAGATTAAATTTTCGGAATTCTAATTATTCGGAATTTTAATAATCGGAATTTTAACCATCGGAATTCGTGTTTTTGATGTTTCGGATAATTATTAATTCGGAATTTTTGTTATTCGGTCTATTGAAATTCGGTATTTTGAAAATAGTAATTATAAATGTTAGGAATATTGAAATTTCGGAATTATGAAAATAGGAATAATGATCAATCGGAGTTGTTATATTAGGAATTTTGAACCATTCGGAATTATGAAAATCGGTATTTTGAAATTCGTATTTATGAATTTCGGAATAAAGTTTTTCGTATTATCGTAGTGTACCCGACATCTACCATCCCGTTCTGGGCCCTTGTGCTAGATTAAGGCCCCTCCCTCTTACAGAGAGGAGGCCTATGTCCCAGCAGTGGGAACATAGGCTGATGATAATGATTAGTGCGGGGAAGTTCGTAATAACCATCTACTGCGAAGAAAATATGGGGAGATGTGTTAATATGTCGTATAATAACCTGATTTCAAACGCAATTATGCGCGCATAATGAGGCGGTAGCAGCATCCTAAGTTGTAATCAAAGATATAATAATCGTAGGGTATCTCGCATGACGCGGTGGCTACACTACGGCCTCGTCTCCTACTGTTAGACCAGTTCTGTCACGCACCGCTGCCTCTGTCGACGCATTCATAACAATCTTAATCTAAGGAAGTCTTAATCCAACATAATCCGTGCCACTTAATCAGGGCCTAACGCTGTCTATCCGGTTGCTAATTAAAATTACATTTGTATTCAATTATATGCCTTGATTGACAAGGAGTGATTCCTAAGTAAAGCCACCATAGTACTACATTTAGAAGTTGGTTGCCTATAGCAAAAGATGAACATAGACTGTAATGCAATTGTAATGAACATGCCCTTGAAAAATGAGAAGCGTTTCATGTTTAGTTACCCGAGGAAAGTGTACAGAATAATGACAGAAGGGCGGTTCGGCGTTATTACTGTAATGTCAGGTTACTTCGTCTTCGTTCGCGAGCGTTACATAGCATTTCTCCTGAGCGTCAGCGAAACTAAAAAATAACACAAATAACCGGCTTGCCACAAACTCTATTAGATTTCCAACTTACTTTTTGCAGAGGTTGTCGTCGCCTAACTCGATCTCGATGCGGACGTGAGAAAATTGTTAATCTTATTTTGTAATAGTAGTTTGCAAGGAGAGATGATAAAGCGGCTTTTGAATTGAAAACTTTTTCAAAAATGACATCGTTCGGTAGCATTCAAAGGATTTTAATTATCAGCGAACAAGGAAAAATAACGTTCTGATTATAACGTTAAATGCTTATTAAAAGCCTTACCGCAGCTCTATTTGTGCATTCGCCGCGCGTCAGCATGTTACGGTTATGTGAAATGTAATGCAAATTAAAATCGGAATTCAGTTCTAACAATGGCAGCAATAACAAATTCGTAGGTATAGGTTATTTCAAATGTAATAATAGTTAACAGCCATGGTATTATCGTTCCACTAGTGAGTGTAATGTAGAAAGGAAGAGTGCAAGTGTCAGAGCGCAGAGTTGCGACAGGGAAAGCGCTTCGCCATATCACGAAAGGGAACTTCAAATCCACACTCGGTACGTCAGGTTCACTAACAACTTACCTCATTCGATCTAAGATAGGATCGAATACAGGAACTTGCAAGGGCACTTTCTTCGACTCATTCAAGTTTTTTGACGTTGAACCGCGGGGTACTCTTCTATACTTGTCCGATGTTTAAGTGCGGTGCAAGCATTTGATTTTACATAGCTGTAGCGTTAGACTGGATGCTCCCCGTGGAACCTGTCTCGCTCGCCGCTGGGCGCCCTTGGCGTGATCGGATTTCCCGTTTGCGATTATTGCCTTTCTTTATTTCACGGGGCGGTTCGTTACCGTCGGTATCGGTATGTAACGGTACAACATGGGCACAAGCATTTGCATGGTGATCCCATTACGGCGACTGGCGGGTGGAAGTTATTAAAATATGTTTAAGATCGTATAGCATTCGGCGGAGGCGATAAAGAGTAGACATTGCCGAGTCGTGAGTTTGCTCCGAGCTTTATTGCGTTCGGGATGAGATCGGGCTCCGCGGGCGAGTACGATGCCAACGTAAACAAAGAACGAATTGAGGTGTTGGGCAAGCGACGGCCTGACGGACCGGTGCGGACCGGTGCGGCCGCTGTATCTCGTTAGCGGCACATTGTTCGCTCCCAGACACCGACATCGACATTCACCCTACTGTAATTGGCTACACGAAATATTGCCTTATCGCTTTTATTATCTAACCATTCACTGTTATTAATTGACTTAATTTGCCCTCATATAAAATACCCGTTTCACCGAAAGTAATCACAAAGTGAATTGCTTTAGATACATTACCGTGATAAGAGGAAATAAGCGATTCAAAGACAACGTAAACACACTTATGGTTCAAGGACACAAGGTTAGAAAGTGGGTCTCTGAATGCGTGCGGCAGTGACAGGGCAGTGCAATCGCGTGACAAGTCTCGCTCTGAACATTATCATTCCACGTACGATGCTAAACCACTTATTCGGCTCGTGGTGACCGTTACCCGGCGCACGCACGCCGTCTGCATCAATGGCATATTTTTCCCCGGCGAAACTCCGCACACATTTACCATTCAAGGTTAACCCGGTCAGTGTAGCGCTTTGTTTACAAGTGTCGCGACGTCCGACATCACACGGCGGACGTTCACACTTCATACTCGCACACTCAGTCTGCTTGCCAACAAACGACCTATTGTCTCCTCGAGATTTCTAGATTAATTTGCAACTAAAATAATGTTCTCATTTAAACGTAGCATGCACGATGTATCCGGATATGGCCTACAAAAATGATAACGACCGGCTTTGATCGTAAAATGCAAATATGAACGTTAAATACATCAAAACCTTCGCCTTGGGCGTGAACTTGTACACCATCCGACGCCGACTCCATCTAGAAATCTAGATAAGGACATGCGTGCTCGAGGTCTATAATCCAGTCGCCTTATGGCGAATCTAAACTATTATGTCAATAAAGTAACAGCGTCAGTTAATTGAATGGGCATTCTGTAAATGAAGCCCATATAAGTTCATAATGCTTACCTGTCAGGGTGAAATTTATAGGTTTAGGACAACAGACATAGATATGCGCATAGCCGCTTAATGAGATATAGCTAAATGGCTTTATTTATACGTGCTGCCAATTTACAAAGCGGTTGCATGCCTGAGTTGAAAATGTCTTCATTTTATATGAGTACACACATAAAATCCTAATTTGAATTGAACATTCATTTAATCACGAGAGCGTATGAAGTGTAAAAGAAACATAAATTATGCGAAACTAACATTATGTACCCATATGAACTGATGTAATACTAATGAGTGTGTGTCGGATTGTTGCAGGTGCTCCAGACGACTGACATCGCTCAAACTACGCGTTGACAAGGTAATTAAAAACATAGTGCAGTTATTATCGAACTTGCTCGACTGTGACGGTTCCTAGTAATGGCTGATGCCAGTATCAATTAATACTCAGTCATTGCTGGAAATAAATTCAATATACACTATTAATCAGTTTACTTTCATGTAAATATTCAGTATGCAACATTTCATATGAAGCTATTACAGATACAGTCAAGAAACCTCATATTTTTAAAACATTTAATGAAAAATGTCACCACACATGATGTATACGTCCCATAAAATGAATTTGTCCTCGATGCACGTGAGCTGCAGAAGGTGGCAATTTATTTAGGGCGACGCATGCGGGATGTGTTCTCATTAATATCGAAAGTATACCACATCCGCGAGTTTGTGTCATGTGTTGGGTTGTAAAACCTGTCCTTACGCACCAGTTTCTTTCAAACTGGTCGAGCTACACATTTAATAGTCCTCTTCGCCTTGCTAATTGCATTTCTTCAATGCGTTCAAAGAATTTCGATGCGATAACCACATGTGCGCGTTTAGATAAACGGCTAAGGAAAAACATTTATAATGCAAGTACCAGTTGTAGGCGGTCATATCTACTAAATCATTGTGTGCATGCAGTGTTATCGCTAGCTTAACTCTTTCAACATTGGGAATTTTCAAACAAGAACACTGAAAAGCTGTAAGATTTAATCTAGACGGCTCTGCCTTGCCTAATAGCGCGCGCAATTAACATTTTGTGCTGTGAAGTCGTATTTATTCACGGACTGCAATCAGAATCGAGCCTCTTGAAATGGAACAACGGCACTCTAGCCGGCAAAATGTCTCCTTCACTTCAAGTAGTGGATTCAAATATAGATTGACGTGTGTCACGAAGCGAGGCGACAGAAAATGCGAAACTGCAAATAAGTTTTTCAGTGATTTGAATTTGAGCCGCGATAGGGTTGACTCGCGTGCCCGTCCAATACGAGCACCCGTCATGCCATCCGTACATTTTAACGAGAGCGCGATCGCCCGCGCCGATAGCGACAGTCTAATGAAAACCCCGCTGAATAATGCATTAATACCAGCGTTAAATCGTGAGCACACACTATCGAACTGGCGACGAGAAAATACTACCCAGATGCAAATTTAAGTCAACACCGACGCCGATAAGCTTCTGGAGGTAATTCGAGAAATTCAACTATAAAGTTAAAATTAATACCGCTCTGCAACAGTGCCGTGGGACGTCAATTTAGAAAATGGTATCCGTGTTTCAGGACTTATCGAAATGATGGAACATTCGCTTTGTTGGTCGGATAGTGGTGATTTACGTGAGGTAGGTGTCTGGTGGGGACATGACAGTGTTTATAAATAACGGCAATCATGCGAAACAAGTGTGGTGTTGACAGTAGACGGTGCAGCGGTGTGTAGGAGGTGGTGGGCTATGCTGGGCGTCGTGCTGCGCGTCACGCCGCGACCCGCGCTCACCTTCTCTATTGAAATGTCAGTGCGCGGACCGGTGACGAGACAATCGTAAAACACAATGTTAAGGTCACATCATGACTTCAATAAACTATTCCCAACATGGGAAACGTGACGTCGCCGCTGTAACCGAGACCTCCTGAAAGTGTGCCAAACATGTACCCAGCCGAAGAGACAACGTGATCCCTTGTTTGATCCTAGACTGTTAAGTTGTAGCTATTTTTCTTTCTCACAGATGTGTAGACATAGTGGAACATCAACGCATTTAGAGAAAATGTTATACAGCTGAATGAATTTAAACACAACAGTTACCACCTGCGGATTTAACCGAATACAATCTATATCAATCGTAAGACCATTGGACCAGAACATTAAATCTTTGACGAATAAAAGATTGATCAAGTACAAAACCAATAAAATAAAGCGTCTTTTTAATTTGTCACGGCGTGATAGTCGGACGTAGCTTATTTATATTCAGATCAGTATTTCAAGTAACAGGAAGTATCAAAGATGTGTGATATATTAGAAACGCAAAGCCATAACTCCGAGTAAGCAAGATATATGGAAAGCGCGGTATAATATCAAGTGTATAGTTGTGAGAGGCCAAGTGTCAGGGCAGGACGGGGCAAGATGCCATACCGTCCACAGCACTACCGTTCCCGCGTTCCAGATATACGAGCATGCGAGAACATACTTAGATAGACAGGATTGAGGTCGTCCGTGGTGTCACTACAGGCCATTATCTACACATTTTGATTTAAGGAGGTATTTTCAGTTTCCGTCTTCATTTATGGAACATTTCGATGGCAAGTATTATCTAGTATCACAAACTGTAGGTTAACTTAAACTAAACTTAAAAAAATATTGGCTAAATTGCTTTCAGAATTTTCATTCTTCATGAAAAACTTTACTATTCTGTTTGGAATTTAATTAAGAGTACCGTATTTCAAAGAATTTATTTGAGTTCGAAGCTATGCTCATTGTGAAAAATTTGTTAAAAATATTGAGTTACAAATGAGAGTTTCATAGAACTAAGTTTTCCAGAATAATTTATCATAGCAATTTGTGTGTCAACAGGACACGGGGCGAGCGCCAACTTAGCGGGGTTTTACTTTCTTATAGTGGCCTCAAGAAACTAGTTAAGAGAAAGTAGGATTAGTATCTTCAATGTATTTATCGTTATATAACCGTAAGTGAACCACTAAATTATTAATTTGTGGCGTCAAGACGAGGAGAAATTAACGAGGATGTTATAAATGCCAGGGCGTATCGGCAAGGAAGTAAAATTTCGCTATTATAAATTGCTTTCAGACACAAATAAGGAATTCCCCTCAGAGAGAAACAAATTCGCGCCTACAGACATCCAATTAGGCCGGTGGTATCGTGCGTATCCACCGACCCACGTGTGTAGAAAATAGGCACTTACTCATAAATATTTATGGCAGGTACGAAGCCGTCTTTGTATACTTCCACATTCACTCGGAATTATAATGGCTGTCACACTAGGATCCGAAACAAGAGCCGAAACGGCTCGCATTAGGAAGAAAAGATTCTCGCGACGGTTTCACTTAGCAACCGACGCGGCGAATATCTCTAATGGAGATGACACAGAAACAGTTTGCTGGTGGAATTTTTAATATTGAAAGGCATGAGACCAGGCGACGATATCACAGTTTACGTCGACGCTAATACACCGCAGTTGACCTCACTGTGACACTGGTCGAGTTCCAGTTTTTATTAGTCGAAAGTTTTTGTTTGTTGTGGTTTTATAAAGTGCGGTTCCTGGAGGAAATGAGTGTGGCGACAAAGAGAAGGTTGACGTGGTTGAGGACAGCGACGCCCGGCATTTCCCGTTGCGGTGGTGGGTACGAGCGACCAAGCGGCAGGCGGCCCGTGTCGTACGGTAGTGGTACAGTTAGCCTGGATAAAGGCGGTTACGGTGTCCGCTGCCGTCGTTGTGATCTGTCAATTAGAACCCTATAACTTTGTTCACATCGCTGATCGCTTCGTCCAGCCCTAACGATTACAATTACCGTCAGTCCCTAACAATGAGTTACATTGCATTTCCGCCAGCAAGTGTGCTGAGTTACGACGGAGCGGATCGTAAATGTTACGCTGCAAGGTCGAAAACAAGAGCAAAAATGTATCTATTTGGAAAAAGCATTCCGGTCACTCCACTTCGTAGTAATTCAATAGCAAAGTAACGAATTTCACGGTCGGCTTTGAAGATGACTCTAGCAGTACCCGCAAGTTTTATACTTTTTGATTTAGATACCAATGTTTCCTTTTTGCTTTCATCAAAGTCTGTGAAAATTCGCAACCATTGTTCTAGGTTATTTCTTATACAAGTAACAGCTATATTTTTACTGTTAAACTTAGATGTCACTTCGTATTTTCCGTGCACCTTCAGACTTTCATGTTTTGAATTTTGGGTTAGAGAAAAACTAAACTATTGATGGTGTTTTCTTTGTATCGTCAACAAAGCAAAACAATAAATTAAAATTACCATTTGCATCACCTGTGCCATCTTCTTGTTTCTTGTCTTCCAGCCAACTTGTTGGGAATAACTCAATGTAATTTTCTCAACTCAGGATAGGATTTATGGCCTACTGCCGATATGATCGCTCGATGTCACATAATTTAAATTTAATATTGCGAATGGCAAACTGTGACATGCGACATCATAATTCTAATGCCAGACTGAAAATCTTAATAAAATGGCAGTTATCAAATTGATTTTACGAACTTGATTCAATTAATAACTTTCGTCTATCTAACGGTTTCAACGTAGAACTTTCTTGCACGAAGTATGTACCAACAGTGGGATCTCTAAAGCTATTTTTAAGTTACGTATTATCGTCATCGAGCCAAAACCGTTCCATGAAATTTTGAATCGGAATGGCTCGAGACACAATCACGTTTTCCATCACTGTGAAATCTACCAATGGCAATGCAGTCCACTGGAACGGTGGCTGTAAGAGATGCGTGGCATCACGTAGACATAGCTCCAAAATAGCGTCGTGCTCAGCGCCCGCGCAGGTCGACGGCCGACTTACGAAATTTAATCGAATTATACAAAACTCATTGCCAAACAAATATTCGATTCAACGGTGTCTTTTTACATCACGTTCGTTCACCTCAAAAATAATTCGAGTTGAAGTTTATTAGATTCTATAGTGTCCAATATACGGACATCTCGCGAGATAGATAGTAAACTGTCTCTGGGTGAAGTGAAGAATGTTTTAGGTCGAGTTTAGCGAAAGTGGAAAATGGAACATGGTTTATTTCTCTATTGTTTCGAATGTGCTTCGTATGAACAACACCATCTAGTGTTTTGTGGACTGAGGACCGTTTAGTCACATTTAAGTTATCGAGTTTTCTGCGACAAGTATTGCGGACTATATTTATGCTCTAGTAGGCGACACGGTTGTGGTGCGTGGGCGCTGCGGTGACGTACTGGAGCGTTGTCCAGAAGGTGGATATCGGGACGAGGCCATCTATCGATTTACTGATGAGAACCCATTTTATTAGCACTTGCAATGTGATAAGTTTGAAATTAAAATTTGTAAGCTGCATTTTCTCACGCTTATCCTTTCCCGGAAAGGAAATTCAAAATTTATCAGTTAAGAAAGGCATTCAATTAACAGCTTTAACTGTGCCATCTGTTACTTTTCGCTTTCGGTATTTCCGAAGCAACAATTTGCGAATTTTTGCCGTTATCAAAACTTTGCCGCTTTTTTCACGGTCCACTCACACGCACACGCAATTTATGACAATAACTGTTCAACAAATCGGCACTAAACGATAAATGTGTACAATTCATATTAAAAATTTGCAAATCTAGGTGAGTGATATTTGGTTAGCGAAGCGTTACTAAATTGATTTTTCACATCACATAAATATTTAGATAAAATCAGTTATAATGTAACTTGCAATAAATATTGAGCTTTATGTATTCTGTTATCGTTTTTTAGTTCACAGTTAACAGTTATGTGGTAATAGTGAGTAATAGAAAATGTATATTGTCTGAAGTCTAAAACAAAACAATTTCTCTAGAAGCAACATATGGCACACGCCTGTCTGTGTGTTTAGGCGCGTGCCTTTCCGAGATGAGTCAATATTTACAGGTTGTTGACCTGACTTCCTTTCTTCCAATAGTTCGAAAGGATATTGGAAAAGTAGACAACTGTTGATATAACAAGTGATTGTGGGCCATAAAGACCACCAGCTGTAAAGTTTTAACTACGCCCTGATGTGAATTGTATGTGCTAGTAGCAAGGCGGAATCGTGAATTGAATGCATCTGATTAAACCCTGATATAAGAAGGGCACGAATCCATGAGCAACAATCCATGTTCTTAATCCGATTTCCGTTATCTAATGTGAATTTACTACGTTAGATTACATTGCTTGGGTAAAAGGCATCTTCAGTAGTGATCTTTACGTAATGGAGGTAAAAATACTTCCTAGTGTTAGTCACGTGAGAACAGCGTTGGTGCGACATTGACAAATGGTGCGCGGCTGGCGTGCACACCGGGCACCGCGCAGGGCGCGCGCTGGTCAAAGCCAGCCCAACCGTATCGCCGCTTACCAGACAAACACCGCAACACCGAAGAGTAAACACCACAATTTATGCGTCAGACTAATCGAAACTAAACGGCACATCATAGATTTGCCAACCTTGAACTTCTTCACATAGCGGTTTCTTCCAAACAACTCAGATTCTTTAATAACTACTGCAGAAATTAATACTTCACGCTCAAACTAACAACCAAAACGAAACGTTAGCTGAAACTTTCAGAACATCAATCATGACACACAACATTTTGCTATCACACTATTTTATTCATCGATTGATCTCGATAATGAGGCCAAATTAAAAAGAACGTCTGTTACGATGCATAAATGTGTTACCTCGATAAAAAAGTGCTGCTGATACATATCAGTTTGTCTGTCTAAACAAATAAATAACCACAGTGGTCGACAAAAAATATATATTTAACTAGTGTTAGTACTGGCTACCGAAGTTGAGATGTGATTAAAAAAGCCACAAAAAATACACAAGATTGATACAAAAACTGTTCGTTAAATATCATTGCACTTTGATATTAGCAAGACATACATTCTGAGATGTCTTAATTAAATGATTCAGCGAATGTTTTAATATTTTCATTTTCAAAGAACATGACACTTGGAAGAATGCAAGTTTCTTGTTTTGCTCTACGGTTTTTTTTATGAATATGCATGACGTATCTAATAAGAGTGGTAAAGTCACTGCAATTAAATTACTTGTTGAAAGTTCCACAGATATGTTGACATTGGATTAATAGAAGCAATATAAAGACTTGTTTAGCCGTTATTTCTTTGCATATGTATGTGCATATAGGTACGATAAATCATAAAGTTATCGAATATGTAAACCTAGTCAGTAGAAATAGTATCGCTTACGTCGAAATAAAAACCGTGACTTTTTGTTGTAACTGTAAATATAATTGTATTTGTTCTAAGACAACTGGGAATGTTTTTTGATGAGTTGAAAAAACTAGCAAGTACTCTCGGTTTCTTCGTGTAGGTTGGTTTTGTGTGGTTGTTTCTGTGATTTGACTGTGAAATTGCGATTGTAAGCCAGTCGAGCGTGTTTACTTAGCTATAAAACAATCTATGGGAGTCGAAGTGCCGTTTAAGGTTCAATGATCACTAGGATCAGTCAAGACTACTTCTGACTGATCGGTAACTTTTTCTAGCGATACGATTCGTCCGGCTTGCTCAAGCGTGGGATCGCGATGAGTCTGCCCACTGCCGGTGCCCAGTGACGTAACGTATGTAGAGGTGCTGTGATTTGATTAATGGAACAGATTGAGAAAATTGAGTTGGCATAAGATAAGTGGCATGTGTTTCATTTAAAAGACGGGCGGTCAATGCAAAGTGACGCGTATAAATCAGTTTTTTTTTCTATCGGTTACTGTACTTTAATTAGAGTTGAAGCGGAAACAGGCACGCTGTTTATTTTATCCTTGTCATAATTATATTCAAATACTTTAGTTTTTTGTGATATGAAGCGAACCACACACATCTATCGGAAACACTTAGATTATGAATTGCTATTATTAAGCGATAAATCAACATTATTGTGTCTTCAGACCGAATATGGTCGTTGCCAAATGGGATTTTATTGTGGAAATACCTACACACTTCTAGGAAAAAGTATGATTATTGCTTAGATACAAGACTGCATACCAAATTTGTGCTGCTTTAAAAATAGAAGTAGTATATAAAAATAACATTAACCCCACTCTAACAAAAGCAGAGGAATCTTAAAGTCTACTTTCGACGAACAACTTAATTCAAGTATCGTACCAGTGCAGGTCAAGGAAGATACAGTTAATATTTAAATCGGGTGATTCTCTCCCATATTGCTACGGAATACAAAAGTGAAGAGTTCCGACAAACAAGCAGAATGGTTTCTCAGGCGAAACTATGTTGAATTTAAATAATTTCCAGCAACTTTGAATCCAGTAAGCGGCACTCTACATAATTCATTACGTACAGATAGATATTTAACGACGCCGACCATTTATTTCAATTTAGGTTAGCATCTAAAATGTTTACATAATAAGTTAATGTTTAACAGTATTTTCCCTCATTAACTCAATATTTATAAAGGTAAACAGATAACTATTTCATTAGCATAATTTATGTAAGGGCAGATGGCCACAGCCACTTCCTGGATAACTGAAGGGGCAGTCCTACAAACAAAGCCTGGATAATTTAATTAACAGCATTGTAAGTGCGACAGAAAACGTTAAATAAACATGCTTTCACCACATTAAAGTAACATAAACTCAAAGTAATGTGCACTTTACATTCAGGCGAATATCTGTTACAAAACGTGTTACATAATACGCGGCGGTTATCTGCTATTACCATCACTGACATGTCGTAAACAGCTGCATCCGTGGCGCAAGGTCTAGTTCAAAACTAATGGCTTAACTTATGTAAATAGACAACAGAATTATGGGTGTAGCCAACATTCCGGGAAATTCTTTAGCGCAAAATGTTCGTAATTACAAGTCGATACGGGGAAGCGGCCCTGCGCCTTTCCTGAACCCGATGAGGGAATCACGAGCGTGTCTCGCTCGCATAATGCTGCGCGCGGGTGTGTCATTAGAGCCACCTGTCTATAATCCAACATGTCATAATTGAGATACACTCATGTGTAAACTGCGTAATTAACATTGGCGTTTTTCTTTTGATCGCAGCACGGCGGTGGCGGACTGCGGGTAGCGATTGCGAAGCTGCAAGGTTAGTAACCCCGCCGTACTATACTCGTCTACGATCGGAATTCGTGAATCTTCAGAAATAACACGTCATTATGTCTTATTAGACGTAGAGGAAGCACTTAGAGCAAATGTAAGGAAAATAACACCTTTCGTCTCGAGAGATTGTTCTACTATCCATTATTGCACCCATTATAAAAATTAGTGTAGCCTTATATTTAATAAATAACGTAGTAATATACAGTTTGAAATTATTAACACTGATTAGGATAGTTGCAGTAGAGCTGTAACGGTAAACGAATAAGATTATTACATGGCTACTTGTAATAATGCTGTCAAACTATCCAGAAACGAATCAAAAACGTATAACAGAGGCACCGAAGTGCAAACAGACATTGTACAGTTAGTTTTTCTGGTGTTACTATATGACTCGCCGATATAGTCCGGTAAGTACGCGTGTATCGTTATTAATGCAGCGCCCATTACCAGAATTGATGTACGGATGTTACGAAACCATTCGTCGTGATGAGCAGACTGTGTACCGTTGTTTACAAATAAAAAAACTGACCTAATGATTAATAACCTTTGATTAACACACCCGTTGATATTACTGAGATATAAAACCCAGTAAATCGCTCTATTAGCGTTTGCTTTAATTCAAACTATATTTATTAAAGAAAGAAGACATGCCAGTCCAGAATTAACGAACATTAAAGTCTTAATGAAAGTTAATGAAAATATTTTCCTCAGGGTTATGGAAATATTAAAAATAAATGACAAATAAAATGCGTACGCGCCTTCTCTGAATACGCAGGTGGGCACTAAATTCCAAGGAGCATAATACATCGCTGGAAGAATCTAAAAAAACTCAAAAGAGTTTGGGCACTACCTCGATTTCCGAATTATATAAACCGGTTTGTCGATTATCCTGTTACTTTTTACCGTTTTACAGCAGTGAAAATACCTCGTACTTGCCTTCCATTGAAACCTCTGTCCCACATAGCATGCATATACGCATGCGTGCATGCATGTAGGTACGCCAATTTCGCCCCTTGGGCAAGCAATTACTCCTCATTTACAATCATTAACATTTTACTTAAATTCTTTTCTGGATGTTATACTTACCGAGATAAGATAATTTCAGGAAATATTTATTTTAAATGGCTTTGGAGAGAAAAATTTTGAAAGAAAGATCAAACGTGTAATTTCTGAAACCCCAAGAAAGCGCATTCTCTGACTAATTTAGTACACGCTTTTTTGATGTACCTAATGATTTCCATCAAATAACCTTTACATTATTTGAGCGAAAAATTTCATTCATAATCAAAATTATGCACAGCTCTGTACCACGACATTTTGATTGTAAATACTGAAATGTTTACTATACGCTTCAATTACTTTGTTATACGACTTCGGACTTGATAGTTAGCATAGCGAAACATGTAAACAGTTAAATAGATAATTAATTTACGAGCTACTGCTAATTTAATTATCTCCGTTGTCAGATATCTTGATTTATTATCACGGAATCACTTTCGTAGATCGCTGCGCACTTGCGCAGGCGGCGGCGGCGGCGGCGCTGGCCTGGCGCGAGCCTACAGCCACACGTGACGTTCTTGTGTTAATTCAATTACGATAGTCTCGTTACCAACGCCTAGACACTGTTAATCTTGGACCAGCCTTTGCGCACCTCACTACGTTATCTTAATAGGTAATCATCGTTTGAAATTTTATGTCCAGTAGCTTATTAACCAGTTTATGTAGTGTACCGTATTGTCATGTTTATTTAATTTTATTTTATTCTAGCTTCTATAATTGGATTTATGTTTATTTTATTTATTACAGAAAATACGGCTTTAACTGGCAGTAAAAATATTCGCCAACACAGGAGTGAGATTTAATCATTTTCATATTCTTTGATTCCTTAGAAATACGTTTTCCTTTCTATAAGACTAAATCGTTATAGTACTCGTACTTCTTTTAGTGTTGTTGCATCTTTGAAAGCTCATATTGATTCTACAAGCTCGTTACCATATTTTTTGTATAGAGAATGAACGTTTTTCAAGTAGATCGTAGATAAAATCTTTAGTATGCCTATGTGCGGGAAGCAGTAACAAACTGATTCAATTGTAAATGCAGTAAAGCAATAACTCAGGGGAATAGCAGTAATTTCAAAATAACAAGTCATTGCTAAGCCACTATATCAAAGAGGCGGAGCTTCGAGCAAAGCCAGCAAAATATAAAGCAATCCTATTTTAAAGCATCCGTCATGTACCTTTATTGTTTCCTGATTGAACAAGAATCAAGAGACGATTCAAATCTAAACTAAAATAGATTTTATGTTAATTTATAGAACAATCAGAATAGAGATTAGTTCAATGCAGGCACACAAGTAGTAATACAGGAAATGTCCGAGCAATATCCACCCTGAGGCGTAGGGTATGCATCGGGAAGCAATCGTGTACATCCTATAGAACAAGCAAAAGGCGGTCGAGATCCCCGCCAGAGGCTTTTAATTGACAATAGATAGCGACCGACCTGCATAGATATGCCACACGATAGCGTTTTACCTTTAGCTCTCTTACGGTATGTGATAGTAGGTAATGTTCAGCAATCGGTTATGGCTCCCGCGTACCTCAATTAACATACACCGCCTAATGCATTATTAGTCGTATCTTGTGATATCTGCAAATCGTGCGTTACCTTCTAAGTTGGGTGCTCCGTTAAAGCAAACATGGCTGTATAAGGCAAGGGGCAGTTATTGTAAAGTCATTACACACACGGAAGACAAAGTTGACAGAAGAGTTACAGCGCTTGTAATCGTTATGCTGATTGCCAATCTCTAAGAAACATAATACTGGGAGAAAAGCTGGAGTGACATTAGCTAAGGCGCACTCAAGACTTACATTATATGTAGTGAGGACCACCCACTGTAGAGCAGCCAGTTTGATCATTAACTGAACAATTAGTTTTACTGCTTGGCTAATTGTTTATTTCACGTGCTAAACAATAAATAACTTTTAGTGATTGATAATGATATGTGGGAAGTCACGGTACTTATTAGTTCGCCTTTCAGTCAGACAGTAATAGAGTACCAAATACTTTGTGAGTTAATGGGTATTATAATTTACTTTGATTAATTAAATCATTAATTATCTACCTTTTAATTGCCAAAGCTTAGATTTTTTCTTGTGTCTTTTGATTAGCGACGGTTGCAAAGCCATCACGGTTGTAGACTTTTAGCAAAAATTTGTGTTTGATGAACGCATGGTGCTTATACTGCCCTTGTGCAGCCTACCAAACAAATTGCGACACGAAAGCTGGAATGTTTTACATTCTTTCGAAAGTTTTCACCAAACCGGGACGTACATTATGAGTATGCATCCAGATATTATCAAACTGGTCCTAACGCACTAGTTAACGGTTCTTATAATGTCGCATTAAAATGTACATAACGTATTTTTTCTGGTTTGTGTAAAAGTAGCCGCCTCACAGCTTTTCACGTTCTTGTTTGTTTTACGAGCGTTGTTTAGAAACCGACGATGTCGGTGCGGTGGCGGTGTGAGGCGCCTTGCATGCAAAGATGGATCCCGACGGATACACCGCACAATAAATATGATCGCATGGCGGGATCTGTGTGAACATAATTGGATATTCGCGGTAAGGCCGCGATTTCAAAGATAAACATGTCGAGGTCGGCTCGGAGGCGGTGTTGTCAAGTGTCCATCCAATGTTATCTGCGCGCGACATCTTTATACCGAGGTCGGTTTTTCTACGCGTGCGCGGTGCGGTGGGCGGTAATGGCGTCCGCCCCAACGGGATTCGCGCGCCGACATCGTTTCGCGTCTCATCGTGCGGCCGCAATACATCGCTCCACTTAAATTACGTGCGAGCTTGTTCCGGTAAACTATCGCGATACCTACACTATAAAAACGTTCTTACTTTTGCACCTGATCAGCTCCTCGCGAAGAATGTTCCGAGTAAAGTGCTTGTAGAACACTATTACACTTGTATGGACATTCGACCAGGCTGTTAGACTTCACCATATAGACACGTAAGCATTAAGAGATTAGTATCAAGTATGTCGGTCAACGACAGGTGAATTCAATATTGTCGGCAGAAATCATTTACCTAGTTTATTGGGTAATAGTACAGCATCACGATGAATGGTGCAATGATGTGCTTAAACGAGCCTCGTAAACGTTCGATCAATCGCCGATAACGGTAGGCAAGATGACGTGACACTAGTATAGGTGTATTGACCCTTTACAAAGTCTATCTAAATGTGCCATTACGAAGCTTTAGTGATTTACAAGAAATCTAAAAGCGAATCACCACAGAAATCGCACTAGTTTGCTCTAATGGACTAACCATTAGGAGAAAAGCAGCTCTCTATCAAAGTCAGTTAAATACACTTACCTAAATACCTTGCAGGTTCTTTCAAAAAGATAAGTTCATGCGATAAAAATTTGTAAAACGATGAAACAATGGTAATCCTCAATGAGAGCCTCCCACGTGCAACGGAACCTCTTCCGCCGTTTAAATTGTAGAGCATCAAAAATAATGGGCGCAAACAAAACCAAGTAAAAGACCATTATAACACAATGTGTACCGTTATTCCTAATCAGATGAATGATGTGTTTAGCTATACATGTGGTCGATGATTGCTATGTATTAGTAACATTAATCATTCAACAAAAAAAAAGTATTTTTAAATATAGGTGGCCAGTTAATTGTTTTTGGGCGGCACAAATTCGCTTTTGTCAGAGGCGTGACCGCTATTAGTAGGTGGCATTATAATTAAACACTCTAGCAAGTGATTGGCAGCCCGTAGTATAAACAGATATAAACATAATTGATAGGCTTTTAATTTAAATAATGTTTTCACTTGAATGATCAGCGACGGTGTAACGGTCTGTGTTTATCTCGAGTGCATACGATAATTATCCGGTGATCTCGCCTTACTTTCAATGTTCACTTTTAGCACTTTTAACCTGTCCGAGTGTTCTCATTCCGGAGTTTTTATCTTTAATGGAGGTCACAAAACTTAAGTTGATTAATATCGTGCATGCACATAGCTGTCTTGTCGGTGTATCGACATTGCAGTGAATGAATTTAGGCCACATGAGCGCTGTCTCTTCGATTGAAAGCGGCCGTTCAATTTGTAAAGAGTTAAAAGAGTAGGTACGAGCACCTTGGGGCATATTGCTTGCCGGAAGAGCTGGTTCACCGTTATAACATTAGTGTTTTTGCATCCGCCATCAGTGGGACAGGAGTGTGTCGCCGCTCCCGTGCACCGGGAACCAATCAATTACATATTAGCTTAATGTGACGTAGATAGCCCGCAGTTGCGCCTGGACATTTGCATGGTGCGTGCAAAACGTATGACCGTTGACGGCGCCCAACTATAACGGGCATTCGTCGGATACAATCACATTGTGATGCTTCTTATAAAGGTAGCATTTTTATAACCAAACACAATGGCGAAGGACAGACAGGAAACAATGGCAACAAACATTAGACGCTCTATAAACCCAAAGATACTGTTAGGCAAATCAATTCAAACAGTTGAAAATAACGTGCAGCTAATATCGTGATTTCCTGGATGTAATTGTATTACGAATGCAAGTCAGAACAATGTTCTTACCATCATAAAGCACGGTCGTGTACTGTATTGCAAAGGGATTTATGTGGTATAAAATATTTTCATTAGAAGAGAGTTTAGAGTAGGATCGTAAAGTAAGTTTTAATTGGTGGTGCATGGTGTATCGTGTGCGGGTGCGATGCAGCCGCGAGGAGTAACAATGGCAACGTGCGCGGGAGGCGGAGGCAGGCCGTGGTCGCCGGCGGCGCAGGCGCACCCGCCCCGCACAGAATAGCGCCGCCAACAAACGCCGACCCGCCTGCTCGACGTGCCCAAACTTTACTACAATTACTACTTTCCCTTAGCATTCTATGGTTTAATAATTCTACAACAATTACTGCAAATGCATAAGAAGCTACGCTGCATAGAAGGAAACAATAAACCTGACAGATGGTATCCATAACTCACGCATGCCCCGAGGTCCATAACACGTGTAAAACTAAGCCCGTAGTCATAACTCAAGAGAAATGAAAGAAAGGTGCAGCAGCAAATAAAATTTAAATTTAATAAAAGGAAAAAGAAGAATAGACGAGATAGACGCATGTAACTACGAAAGCATAAAACGCGCGAGGCCAGTAATAAATATGCCACTGCAGACACGAACTCAATACCCGTGCCTCCTTACGTGTGGCAAAAAGTCCGCATTCATTACCGAAGCGCATGTAAACAGATTTTAAACGCACAAGTTACAAATAAAATATATATTACGACCAGACAATTTATTAGCTGCCTCTAATGAAAGTCATTATTCATTCGTGCTACCTAAGTACCGACATATTATTATTATGAGCACAATAACAGTTTTTGACCCGACTGAAATCTTTAGCGATAGTAAGGAATGATTTGTTCATGTAGATTCAGACATTTTAAAATTAATTCTTACTCTATGTGTGAAATTCCTATGTGATCTTGGTATCATTAATAGTCGATTAATCATCAGTTACATGTTTGAACCAAACAAATGAAATGCCATGCATGACAGCAATATAAGTATTCCTAATAGGACAGGAATGTAAGACAGGTTTATCAAGAGCACATCACTTATTAGGAATGGTATGTAGACGCCGCCTCCATAATTCTTTTATAGCATGCTGAATTCTATTCTGATGGCTCATTAAATTTCGGTACCACCAAACAACATGATGGGGAATTCTTTAATGGAGTTATCATCAGCTTAATTTAAATCACTTTGTATTGAGTACAGTCATTCATTTACGACAGGTTTCTGATTTATGATGCCCATTCGATAATTACATGTTTTTAAAACGTTATTGCTGCATCTATGTTCGGTAACGAGTTTCATAAAGGTCCGTTAGTTTGGACCGGTATTTGCAGAGTACAGGTGGCGTCCATTTACCAATTAGTAACTACCGATGTCTGACGTAATTTCGTCATTGCGTTCCCCGACGCGAGCGCAGGGAAGGAATGCACAGATTTCATCTACATATATTAAGCATTCCACTTCCTAATTCCAGTTGCAAGACTAACGGTCGTCTCTATAGCGATTAAATTGAATACGACAGCGAAATATAAATGATAAATGCACATTAATCGAACTGAAACATTATTGTGTAATGATCTGAGAGAATTGAAAACTTCCGAAAGAGAATTCAATGCATAATTTTATAGTAGCTGTCATTAATCATATTTATTATTTATTTATAGGTTATGTGGGAGAACGTACAGCTGATAGCTATAACTGTTTATTATAAGCCAATTTGCAGTCTAAAAATAATCTGTAAGTATGTGGAATAAAATCTAAAGTTGTTTTTGTTGCATTCTACGAAACAAACTGAAATCTCGATCACAAGCTATACAAAACCACAAGGCTTTGTTGCGATAAATCTTAGAAGTTCAATGACAACTAGCATACCACAAACACAATAGCCGACAACACTAAACTTGTTCGTACAAATTGTTAGCACGCGCCTAATGCGATTCAATCCCACTAGCAATAGAGGTGTTAACATCATTACCTTACAAACGACTTTAATAAGTGAAAACAAGATTTGTATCAACAATTTGAAGTTTAGTAAGTGTGTGTGCAATCAATATCGCGAATTCGATCCTGCGGACACCCGTAAAGCCGCAACGCAATTTTCCCCGCGCACCTACTGCTGTGAAGATTGAAGTGAACCTGTAAATCGAATCTATCACGTACGCGTTGCTGTCATTACATAGCGCTGTGTGATTTCCTTGTGGTCGACAATTCTGAACGAGACAAAATCAGTAATTCAACATTAATGCACCAGACATTCATTCATCACAAAAGTGCCCAGGTCAAAAAGCTCTTAAGAAAGATTGATAACTTAGATTAATTTACATATCCAAAGCACAAGTACAGTACTTACCATACAAAGATTAACTGCACCTAGGCTATTACTTTTTTTTTTTTTTTTTTTATCGTGGTAAAATCATCAAATGAGTCCTCCCACCCCGGGCAGGGCGGGAGGGACTGTCAGACTTGTACTGACTAAAATCCACGGTGTCCTTCGATAGCCCTTTATGTTCCGGGGTCACGGTAATGAGATAAGTCCCGCGACCCCGGCAGGCTTTGGCCCTCTAGAGAGGGGGCCCCGTCATCTTGCTGACGCTCTTTGAGGCGCGCGTGGAACACAACGCGCCGTCGACCCGGGCATGGTCCATGGTCGGGCAGCGAGTTGCCCTTTACTCGCCGCCCGCATGCCCGCGCCTACGGTGGCCGGAGATTGTCTTGCGACGTCCGTCGCCGTGGGCGTCCACCACTGCGGTTGGGGCGGAGGGAGGACACTGTCCTCTCTCTCACGCGGCCCGCCTCCTCCTTCGCGAGCATTACTGCTTCGCAGAAGGAGGCGACCGCTTCCCACTCCGTCTCGCCCCGCAGCATGGCCGCAACCAATGCCGGGCGCGAGAGGTCTCCGCCTATCGCCGCCGTGAGGACACGTCGGTGCTCTGCCCAAGCTGGGCAGTCTTGCACCGTATGCTCTACTGTGTCCTCCGGGCGATCTTCGCAGTGGTGACACCCAGGCGTTTCCTCCTTTCTCCTTTGGATACCAATTTGCATCCAATTCGTTTCTATACCTCATTATAATACATCATAACTCTTGAGGGTTTACCGATTCATATTTCATCCGGTATCGAAGGATGTATCACTGACGCGATACGAGATTGTATTTACGAGACCGGGTCGCGAGCTGCCGTATGCGGATAATATGAAATCGATCTTTCCATCATTATTGCAGTCCTAATATGCACACAATATGGTACAGTCTCGGTCGATCTTACGCATACCCTATGAATTCTCATTACGGGTAACAGTCGGCTCTGACGGCGAACGCAACTGAGTATCATGATCCGTTTAGAAATTAATGAACAGTGTTTTGAAATTTACAATGGCATTTATAAGCAGCTAGTAGATACTTTTACATTTTCTAGACTTTTACTGAAAACATGGACGTTAACCTAAACGGAACAAACATTAATGATGCCGCTATATTTATGTTGCATTGTTTGTCGCTGTGACCTCAGTTAACTTAATATCCGTTTGCATAGTCGTATTTAATATAGTAACCTGGTATTAATCAGATTTGTGAAAATTTATTTCGTTCTATAGGATCTATAATGATTGCGAAGCCTGGGAAACCACCACATGAAGCATCATCATACAGACCCATTTCTTTGTTGCCCGTGCTATCAAAACTCTTTGAAAAACTATTATTGAAACGGTTAAAACCAATAATAGAAGATAAAGACCTTATTCCAAATCACCAATTTGGCTTTAGGGAGAAACATTCAACAATAGACCAGGTTCATAGAATAACTAACATAATTGAAAAAACATTGGAAAATAAGGAAGTCTGTGCAACGGTATTTTTAGATGTCGCGCAAGCTTTTGATAAAGTTTGGCATAAAGGTCTAATATTCAAGCTCAGGCGCATGCTGCCAGAATTCGCAGAAATATTAGAGTCTTATATAACAAATAGAATGTTCAGAATAAGGCAAGAAGACGCATATTCCGAACTAAAGCATATAAAAGCTGGGGTACCACAAGGAAGTGTGCTAGGTCCAATTTTGTACTTGCTATACACTTGTGACATTCCAGAACTAGAAAACAACACCATTGCGACCTTTGCAGATGACACTGCAATTATGGCTACGGGGTCAAGCCACAGAGAAGCAGTAGAAAAAGTCCAACTAGCTGTAAACAAAGTTTATGACTGGACACAAAAATGGAAGATCAAACTGAATGAATCAAAATCAATTCACATTGACTTCACAAATAAACACTTGGATTATCACCCAATCTACATAAATGGCATGCAAGTGCCATACGCCAATTCGGCCAAATACCTTGGCATGACTCTCGATGCCAAGTTGCGGTGGAAAGCTCATGTCAAAAAGAAAAGACAGGAACTCGACATACGTTATAAAAGTATGTATTGGTTACTTGGAAGGAAATCCTGTCTATCAATACATAATAAAATAACCATATACAAGCAAATACTGATGCCAATTTGGACGTATGGTATCCAACTTTGGGGCTGTACTAAACCAAGCAACGTCAAAATTATCCAACAATTTCAAAATAAGGTACTCAGGGATGCTGTGAATGCACCCTGGTACATAAGAAATGACGACCTTCATCGTGACCTTAAATTGGAATTCGTCACCACCATCATCCAAAAATTTGCTGAAGCCCACGAACACAGATTACACCGACATGTGAATGTTGAGGCTATTCAGCTCCTAGACAACACAGACTTAGTGCGTAGGCTAAAAAGAACTAAACCTTTTGAATTAGTGTAGTGTAAAGTGAGTGAATAATAGTAACAGTGATGTGCTATACATATAACACACGAACATAGTGTTTTTATAAAATGATAGAGACTCTAAGAAAGTGCTATGGACTTGTATAAAAGTGCTAATGGACACTATTCTTAGTTTTTAAATAATGTATAACGTAGCATATTAAGTTAGAGTTAAATTACTTATTAGTCTTTTAGGCTAGATCGTAATTTATTTTATTAAGAAGTCTGTTCTTAATAACAAAGGAAAAAAAAAAAAAAAAAATCCGAATTTCAAAAGCAATATACACGCATGCAGAATGAAGAAGACATGCTGAACCAACCTCAAATAAATTGCGATAAGGGAGGGCAGGAGGATGATTAGAAATACATTATATTATAGCAATCTGAAAAAGAGCTCTACTTTTAACTGTTACAAAGATTATAACGAATTCGATTTTCGTGCGTATTGACAAAAATTCTAAGAATAATGAGGAGTGAAAGGGTCGCAGGCGCAGGCGCGGACACGCGGCGAGTGCTCGTGCGCAACCCAGCGCGCTGCCTACCGTTACATTGCACCACTTTACTGGACAGTTAACTTCGAACGCGCTTAGCTGATACTAACATCATAACAAGGAAACTGAAAATATATCAACATCACACAAACATACACTCACTAACGTGCGACCCATTCACTCCAACGCCCCACTATAAAACAGCAATAAGCATGATTGTACCACTTAACACAGCCAATGAGTATGTCGTTAGCGCTGTCCTACTATGTTGTTAAGTAAGAGGACGTGTTCTCGATGCCGGTTGTAAGCAGTGCACCCGTCATCGTCTGTCACGGCGTCATGATAGATGGCGGCATAAACAAGTGATATTACCTAGTTTGGCAAGTGGGTATAAAGATGTTTATCTGAAAGGTCGCCGCGTGTGAGCGTATCGTCGTATCGGTAAGTCTCGGCAGGCTCGGTAGTGTCACCCGGGGCGGAGACGCAGCGGCGACGTCGTGACCGACGCGCGTGCGCCGCGCTTGTCATGCGCTACTTGTGATTATCATGTCTAGCGCCTGCGTCACGGCACTCCATTGTGTTCTCCTCGAGACACGACACCGGCTTTTTGCTTGTTGAGACTTCAAAACTCAAGTAGTTCAGCCGCAAAATAAGGTTAATTAATAAAAACCAAAATGAGATAGTGTGTAAAAACTGAATTGTTATTTGATGACAATGGACGGGGAAAATTTTTCAAAACGATGCTATCAACATTTTGCAATGCAATTTTGTTCTGCATTATTCTTGATGATTGAAAAGTGGACTATGGTCTTGGAATAACTTCTATTTACCTGTCATTTTCTATGTGCTACAAAGTAGGTATGCATCTGTAAGTTTTCAAACAGAGCTTAGCTACCGATATTTGTGCAATTCCGTGGTACGTATCTCGGGAACGAAGTGCACGGGTACGTGGAAGAGGAGTGTGCGGCCGCTTCGACCTCCGCGAACGCAATAATTGAGCATAGAAATCAAATTACAGATGATTGATGATGCCGTTACCGCACGGCTGAAGCCGCAATGACGCCCGCCGAGCGGACCGTATCATTTGCGTAATAGGAATTCGACAAAATATATTACAAATACCTACTAAAATAACATAAAATATCACATATACCTAAATATTAAGATTTACTAAAGCGATTTCATTTCATAACGTTCCACAACACAGCTCTCCAACTACCGATAAAATCATCCGTTAAGTTACTCCAATAATAATTTTATTTCAATACAATGCTATAAATAATTCCAGTTCTCAGTCGTGGTGAGCCAATCAATCCTTTAGGTACGAGGTAGTAAGATGCCGAATGACAACTGTTCTGTGATTTTACGAGATAGGCCATATAAAACCATTAGAGGCAATAAATGCTCGATCGGCTCACGAGTGTGATGCTTTACAACGCCGCTTGAAATATCGTTTATTCCGCACTTGTGCGTCACATACAAGTTCTGGAAACGGGCCGCAATTGACATGCCAGCCAATGCTTTAATGTTACACATAATTAAATCAATGAGACATATGTTATGGAGATCGGAATAAATAAATAATTTCTCGAGTTACTGCCATGAAATGTATTTACAAATTTATATCAGATGTACTCTGAAAATAAAAGGGACCGACGAATGTGCAGGCGCAATGTGTCTAGGGCTTCGCCGCCAAGCAGCCCGGGGCGCCGCGGCAAGTTTCTTCTATTATAAACATTTTATTGTTTTATTTCATTTAGAGTAAAATACGAATTTGAATTATCTTTCAGTACGCCATAGCAAAGATCCGTAACAGTAAAGATATATATATCAATCAAAAATATTTCATAGACATCTGTGAAATAAAAATAAAAAAACAGTATTCGTTTTTTGCGACCTTTGTTGGTAATTGAATAAAACGATAGAACCCAATAGAAATGGACCGCAACTTATTGGAATGATGATATTGTATTTTTAGAAATAATTCAGCTTTCACTTTTTAGTTCATAAAAACTAAATATCATTTTAGCAAAAAAATATACAGCAATGCGTTGAGAGAACCTCGCAAGCTACCAATAAGACAAGCAATATTTACAAAACATTAAAAGAATACGGCACTAGGTTGAATAGTAAGTTAAATAAGGGGAAAGGATTAAACCGGTCGAGTAGGTGCCCGGGGAACAGGTGCGAATACGGCCATGGCCTTACATGGATGTGACAGGGCACAAACCTGTATTAGACAAAATTTACTGACCACCTCCTGGCTACATAGGCGATAAAGTATGTTTTAATGGCTCAAATCGATGCTATCAAACAGATGAATCGTCTTATGCAGAGTTTAAATAAATTGAATGCACAGCGTTTTATGTAAACTAAGGGATATCGCCCACTCAATGCTCCCGCATCGGGCCGAAATCGCTTCATTCTGGGTCCTCATAGCGTTTATTGCTGTTCGTAAACACCTCTCTCAAAGCCTAGCGTCAAGTACCTACAATTTTATTGCCACGCTGATTGATAATACGATTTCTAGCTCCTGGATTAACTTGCTATTACCACACAATTTATTTAACTATTTAGTAATGCAGGGCACCGTCAAAACAAACAAAAATTGTATCAAACTTTGACAGAGAAATTCTGTGTAAGAAAACGAGAGCGATCTAGGTGAGCCGATGTCGAATCTGAACGTTGAACAAGCGACTTACTTTGCTTTATTTGTAAAAGTAGGTACCTATCTCGGTGACAATATCCGGAATACACATTATAGGGGAAAACAAGAATCCTAGAACACAGTTAAAATGTTGTCCATAGTAGGTAACAAGTCCACTTTCGTTATAGAATGTACTGAGTCTACCGGTACATTTTATTCAGACTACCATTCACTAAACGACGAAATGTTTTTAAGGAATTGATGTTTTATTTAATCAGAACGTTGGAATAGGGTTTATTTTGATTTTGAGTATTATGTGCATATGAAAGAAAATGACTACTGCAAACGTAAACGGCAATTAAAAATCCCAGAAACAAAAAAAAATAAAAATTAAGGGCAGGGTAGATATTTTTAGCCAAGTCATAGCCATAAATATCAAAATTAACTACAAAGTATTAACATAATCGCTGTGCACGTGCAGTATCAGAAACATAATAGCTACGTTATTAAAAACCAACCGCGATTGTAGAGGAACATTAAATATTTTGTACAACCTAATGGCTGTGGAATACGCACATGTAGGTACAATGTCGTAAGCGAAAACGTTGAGCAAATGTATCATTAAGTTATAAAAATAAATGACAATAAAAAAAATAGTGAAACCACCTCGAAAGTAATCAAAGGCAAGGGGAGATGTATGTAATTGCACACAACACCACAAAGGATGATGTGGGCAGAAATAGAAACAAATTGCGATGTCGCAGTCGATAATACAGCGGGTGACCACAGTACACTCTCATCTAACAGCCGACATTGCAAGGTCGACTTACCCGAAATACGTATCGGAGAATTAACTTTATTACGATAATCATTAAGCGTTATATTTCATTGTTTACACTAAGCCAGCACCAACAAAGGCAGGCAATGAAGACGCGGATGTAACGAGTGCACTGCAAGTCTGCAACCTACTTCCGATTGCTTCGAGACCATGCTGCCGTGAACAATGCTACAAAATTATAGGATTTAGACTCTAGTCCCTCATTGGGTTAGCATGATTAATCGCGGAGAAAACTAGGCGGGATTATACGTTCGTTATTTAAGATCGCACGTTTTATACAGTACTGATCATTAGTAGAGTCATTCCGTACACGATCGAATGATTTTTTCAAACAAAAATTTGTTATAAAATCATGTAGGTAAGCGCATGATGTGTTTAAATTACACGTATTATACTTTTGATTCGCGTGAGCTTGATATATTGCCTTACAGATTGCACGTTCTTGCCATTGTTTAAAGCTACTATTGAACTCCTACCACAGTGTAAAAGCGGGTACTGGTTTTTGTTGCTTATAATTTCACTACTAAAGCGTTTAGTAATCTGTAATTGGATACCCCCTTACTTATAAAAACTTGTGTTGCTTAGCTACCGATTAAATATCACCTGTCCTTGTCATTTCTATTTTAATGAATAGAGATGGCAAGTGACTTAAGAGTTATTTAAGATAAGTAACGTCTAATCAATGTTTATAAGTAAGGCCCATAGTTTTTACGATGGCTCATTATCAGGGAATTACTCATTACTGATAATAGCACTACGACCACAAAAGTCTCGAATACTGCTGGCTCTAGCACCACAACCTTGTAAATGGGATATTTTCGATGAAAATTTATTGCAAGTAATTGTATCTATTTATTTAAATAGCCCATACAATCGTTGACCACGAGTTGTAACGAATAATAAAACGATGCAATTTCCACCTGCCCACTGGAATGTGAAGCCCTGAGCTACATCATGGAAAGTGGTCCAATATTTCAAATACTTTCAACGAGTGTTGTTCGGTCAAATGCCTTGGGTATGCGCACAAGTAATTCTATGAAGACATGGACTACATCTTCTAGCTGAAAATGGATTCATTCATCAAGAATGAGGGTAATTAAAGTTTTCGATGAAAAGTTAATGAACGAGAAACATTCGGAATATGTAAAGACAGACAGTGAACAGGCTGATTGAAGATATGCTAACGAGCTTGCGAGTCTTGAAAACAAACAACGACAAGCTTTCGATTTGCGACAGAAAGACGAATTACAGAGGTATGCTTGTTCGTTTCTCGTGTCTTAATTGAACAATTTTAGAATTAACATTATTGCAAGATAAGTGTAGTCACGTAGGCGGAGGCAGCTGTGTTGTGAGATGTACTGATCGGCATCGGAGAAATCGAGATTCCCTCATTAATGTAAATCGCACGGGGCAACCCGCAGCCGGCGCGGGCCATCAACCCACTAACCTCTTCGCCGTGGACATCTTACACATATTTGCGTTACAGAACCCTTTCTGCGCACTCTGTTCATTTAGACGTTTACCTTGCAAGCTAATGGGTTCTAATGTTTAATTATTATAATGAGAATTGTTCAGCCCACTCGGACGTTCCTCTGTAAGTAATAGGCCAATTATGTGTGTTGCGGCGTCAGCCATGCGAAGTTACGCGGATCTTAAGCGGTAACGTTATTCAAATGATGACATGACGCTGAATAACCTGATTTTATAATGACACCAACACCGCGTGACTACTTATTTAACTTCTGTGCAAAAAATATATAGCTTTTAACAAAAGTCGGTAACGTTTGAGAGTCCTATTAGTATCAGTAGTTCAAAAACGAAAACGATTGAAAGAACAAATAAATGGCGCCAGACAGTTTATTTCAGCATTGTGTACATAAATACACAGTAGAGGCATAATAAAAAATGTTCATTGCTGTCTTCAGCGAGTTAATAAATTTCGCAACCGTGAGTCAGATTATCTACTAGTTATTCATATGCCTGCCATGCATGTGTAATGATTAGAGCCTATGCGTTGCCTAAAGGAGTAAAAGTTCATTGTAAATGATCGCTACTTTGTCGTTACGACTAATACAAATTGACTGGAGTGCCCACATCATCGTTTTTATTTTATAAACAAGTCCTCTTCGCCTCTTCTTTTGCCCTATGGTCATTTATTACACGCATATAGAAAAAGGAGAGGAACTAATTTCAAGTAATAAATGTTACTTTTACGTACTTTCTAGGTGTCTATAGCGTTGATCGATAAGATAAAAATACTCAGGTTTCTTTATACCTTTTTGAATAGTTAGTTATTCTTGGACTTTGTTTAAAAATAGTTCGTTTTATGACTAGAAAAAAGTTCTTTACTTACTCGACTGTAAGTGTTATATCGTGCCATAAAATTAGGTGTTTGGTTAAAACTGCGCTCATATATGGGCATTTATATGTCTCAGACGTGTTTCGTTTCAAATATAGGCATTGGACAATGAGCGACATTGACGCCCGGTCGAGGACTGGCGCCTTCTAAGGGCGGCGCGTCACAATCCCGGCCGTCAGCCTCCGCACATAAGGAAACCGCCACCCCATTAGAGAGAGACACAACAAATTACAATTTCATTCAATGTAAATCCGCGGAACGTTCTCTTAGCGATGCTAATGGCTGAACTTAGACACGCCTAATAGTTTACAGACAAGCGGATTAAGCCGTTCAGCTTCCCCATTGTGTTCTGACGGGCATGTCAGTCTATATCGCGCAATGGCGTCGAAGATATATTCAAATAGCTTCTGTAATTAGCTTTAACGGTAGTCCGCTTTTATTACCGCTACGAAGATAAGCTATGCGAGCTACGTGGAGCATATTACTAAGTCGCGTTCGATAAAGTGACATAAAATTTAGCGTTTTCGGTTTACGATTCATATAACATACCCTTGTTTACTTAGATAATTAAAATGTGTGTTGTTAAACTTTAATACGTGATTACAAGTCAATATTTATTAAAAAGATCTTTGAGATGAACACGTGAACTTAAAAGTTTATTATTTAAATGATGTTGTTAAATAAGTTAAAGCTTCTACCTGATAAGTGGCCATAAATATTTTGCTGATAGTTTAATCTATGTTTACGAAAGACAATTAATTAACTTACAATTGGCCAAAGCGTTAAATCTTTTAATAAACCTATTTAAAGCTGCATTCTATTGCAGATAAGATGGACTACCGAGATATAATTCTACAGATTAAATGCCCAGTAGCTTTGGATCAACGCCCGGCTTTTATGTAGATGAGATTGTAAAATTTATGAATCTCACAAATTGCAGACAGGAATAAACATTATGTTAGTAAGAAATATTCTGTTTTATTATTTACTACTCGTTTTTTCTTTAGACGTCGTTTTTTAACCATCGACTATTACCTATTAAGATATCAGTTTTTGCTCGCTCACAGCATGATTCTTTTAGAGTAGCTACTTTGTATAACAAGTACCTATTTATTTATTCTATTTATGAATAAATTAGCCATTCTAATTAACAAGACGCTTGATCAGGTACAAACAATGGCTTTATACGTGGAAGTATTCATTAACGAGAGATTCAAACACAATCACTTGGTTCATTAATTAAATTATATACCAACAAAACAAATGTAAAAAAAAATACAATAGTAGTTTCCTTTTAAGTAGAGCCTACTTGTAGTTGTAGCAAAGATCGGTGCGACAGATTACTTATATAGGCGTATCACTTGTAAAGCGTACAAGAAAACGAAGACGCTCCCCATAGTGTGCCAACCAGTACTGGTATGGTGAAACGTAAATAGCAGGTTGAAGCATCCGGCTCATTGAATACGCTGACCCCATCTGATCGGTACTGCGGCGAAGCGAGCGTGGCCGCACATTCGCACTGCCAATGTCCGTCGCGACAATTTATTGACTGTATCACTATCTTTTTATGATAAGAAACTTAACACCTTTTTCAAAAAGAGTTTAATAACCAATACAATTTATTTAATTGCAGATCTCAGGCTATTTTTGGACATTTCCTCGAAAACTGCCAACAAAAACACGGAAAAATATCCCATTTGTTTAATTGTCGTGATCTTATTTAGAAGAAGACGATATTTTTTTCTGAAGTTTTTGCCCATTATTTAATGAAATGACCCAAAGCATGACCCGTAGAAATTGCAACGTATTATTTTAGAAAAGTTTCCAATGTATCCTTTTCATTAAAAGTCACGAAGGCAACTTCACTTAATCTTTGCACCTGCATTCTATTTTAAAAGAAATTTTATCTTAATGAAGAGCAAGAATTTTATTGCAGAACGATTCTATTTGTGGAATAAAAACTCTTACCGATATCATTTCTTTATTTACTCTTAGTTATTTTTGCGTTCTGAGTAGTGTGGATTATATTTTTACCGTTCGTGTGTTATTTTAGTCACGTGAAGTTAATTGGGAGTGAGTAGTGTTAGCGAGTTGTGGTAGTAAGAGGTGCGACCTACTTGGCGAAAGTTACGCTCTACGCTATGCTTCTGGCTCACGACCTCTGAAAGTATACGGGTCAACGTTGTTGTGAGGAACCTCCGTGTTCTTTCAAACGACACATATTTACCTACATTCGAAATGAAAAGTGGAGTGGAGATTTTGTAACAATACATTTCTCCGAACGTGAAAATATAAACCAATACAGTATAGGCTATAGGTATTTGACTGAAAAAATATAATTAGTCCGTCAGTTAGAATTATAAAAAACGACGGGTTGCACTCCGGGAGTGCCGGTAGAAGTGAAAACTTTTTTATTGCTGTGTTATATTTTAAAACTGGAGTGGTACAGATATGAAATTAACGAATTTTGTTACATCTTGTTAGTGTCGTACAGGTGTCAAATCAGAAATGTTTTCATATATGCTTGATAAATAGCGTTGCACGATTAAAATGCAGCTATCGTTTGCCTCTTCGTCTTAAAATTTTCGATCAGTGTCACGTGTACCTTTTTTACCCATTACAAAAAAGTGTACAATGCCGCTAAAGAAGTTTTCACATCAAAAATATTTGACATGTATTTCTTTTTTTGTTGCGTAAATTAAAATTGACGAACATACGACGCTTCAAAAAATTGCCAATACGTCACAAGCAAGTACTGTTTTTACTTTCTTCTGACGTCACGAGCGACTCCCGAATTTTGATGCGTTTTATATTTGTAAAAATGCATTGATGTAGCAAAAAATATATTCCTACATGTCTATTTTTTTTATCGTTGTAAAATCATCAAATGAGTCCTCACACCCATACTGTCAGACTTGTACTGACTAAAATCCACGGTGTCCTTCAATAGCCCTTTACGTTCTAGGCTCACGGTAATTTGATAAGTCCCGCGACCGCAAATCTAATTAGTAATTAATAGAATGGAGGTTCCATTAATTACTAATTAGATTTGCGATTTGTTGATGCTGTCAAAATGCCTATTACTACTAATTCCCGATTTTGAGGAAAAGCTATATAAATAAGTTAAACCGTTATCAAAGCAATTTAATATTGTAGCGTAAAATGAGTGACAATTTGTATCCGCTACGTAATTTATAGCTCTTTTAAGTTAGAGGTATTAACTGAAAGCTTTTAAGTGGAACCTACTTGTGAAGAACATAATGTCGCATGCTTTGTGCTATTAGTTTGCTATGCGAACTTTCTAGGTGAACGGGGCAGGCAGGAAGGGCGTGGAAAAACACATGCATGAAACATTCAAATCTTAATGAATATGAACGAAGAGACTGTGTCTTGAGAAAATTTATTTGCCCGTAAATTTGTTAAGAACCGTTGGCAAATAATTATAATAATTAATTATTATGAAATATTCAAATAATGGGCTCAGAGACTTTTTGCATTTATATTTAAATAAATGTAGTTAGTAACGCGAGGGATTTTATATCCTCGTTATATTCGAGGTTAACTGACAAGTTTGTATAACAGTGTTACGTGTGAAAGCTTTTTACATAAATCGGAATCGATCAGGTCGGAGCCGACGCGGCTGAGAACTACTACAGCTCACCACGATCCACTCCTGTTATTTCACGCTATTGACGCCGTTCCGTCCCTATCTATCTATACATATAATAAAACTGTAGAAAAGAAATTTTTGTACATTAAAAAAAAATAAAAAATATATAGCCAGGATGTTAAAGGACAACCAATAGAACCCATTTCCAGCATTTTTAGAATTTTTGTCTGTTTGTCTGTTTGTCTGTTTATCTGTTTGTCTGTTTGTATGTTTGGTTATTCGGGCATCACGTAAAATGTACGAAATCAATGTAGATAATTTTTATACACAACGATTTAGCGTAACTTGAAGTAACATTTAGTTTTTGTTTCATTGCAATCGGTTCAGTCTATCAAAAGATATTTGAATTTAAAGTGATCCAGAAGTAAAATATTACGGTCAGTTCACAGTTCACACCGAGACGCGCAGTTCAGTAGCGCGATCTAGCTTCGAATAGAAAAACTACATATTCAAATAATTCATCTAAACCAACGATAACACGGTAGATGGCGTTAAAAAAAAACCTGGAATAGAGGTGTTGAATTGAAGTAACATTATGTTTTTTATTTCATCGTAATCAGTTTACACCTTACAAACAAAAAATGTAAATTAATTAAAGCGATTTAAAGGAATCGTAGAATAGAATAGGATAGGATGGGATAGGATGGGATAGGATGGGACAGGATGGGACAGGATGGGATAGGATGGGATAGGATGGGATAGGATGAGATAGGATGGGATAGCATGGGATAGGATGGGATACGATGGGATAATATGGGATAGGATAGGATAGGATGGGATAGCATAGGATACGATGAGATACGATGGGATACAATGGGATACGATGGGATATGATTGGATACGATGGGATACGATGGCATACGGTGGGATATGATTGGATAGGATGGGATAGGATGAGATACAATGGGATAGGATGAGATACGATGGGATACGATGTGATACGATGGGATATAATGGGATACGATGAGATACGATGGGATACGATGGGTCACGCATAGGTACGACCTGTTTCTGGGGCTGCCAGCGCCGGTAAAGGCAGGAACGGGCAGGCTCCGGAGTACGCCCATACTACTCAGGTTCCAGACGCATTTAAACGTAGATTTTTCACTTGCACGAGCATGCGGGCGGCGAGTATGCCTGGGTCGACGGCGCGTTGTGTTCAACACGCGCCTCAATGTGTCATCACAATGACGGTCCCCCCCTTAGAAGGCCAAAGCCTGCCGGGGTCGCGGAACTATCGAATTACCTTGACCCCGGAACGTAAAGGCCTATTATAGGACATCGAGGATTTTAATCAGTACAAGTCTGACAATCCCTCTTTCCCTGCCCTAGGTGGGGACTCATTTGATGATTTACGTACGCATATTTATGTATGCTCCAGAATGATGGTTTACAGCTAATGTTGTTAATAAAGAAGCACTAAAAAATTACATTGTTAAGTTCCGACATCCACGCGAACGAAGTCGCGGGCACAGCTAGTTTATTAATACTTTGCTGTTTGAACTTTGCCTGTGAAGACCATGACAAATAACCCTTGACTAGCCCGCGCCCCGTTGTAATGTTTATTCTAGGAAATTGTTAGATACTGAGCACGAAATCATTTTTAACAGTGTCATATCTGATATGGTATTTACTTTCGAGTCACGTCTCCTTTTCACGCTTGTTAGATTTTATTTTATTCAAATGTGTGAAAGAAATTCTAGGTCTATTAGATTGGTCGCGGGACTTCCCGAATTACCGTGACCTTGGGACGTAAAGGGCTATTGAAGGACACCGTTGATTTTAGTCAGTACGAGTCTGACAGTCGCTCCCGCCCTGCCCTGGGTGGGAGGACTCATTTAATGATTTTACCACGTAAAAAAAGGTCTATTAGATTGGAAAGTAAAACTAAGATAATATGACACAGTAAACGTTAATATGCGAGTAATTTAATTTTCATAATGGACGGGCAGATCAAATTACTACGAGGCCGTGAGCGACACGAGACACGACGCATGAAATGAATTAGGTTTCCTTGGGCGGTATCATTCACGCGTGCGTATGCGCAGATTTGCACCGAGCTGCCAACGCCAGCGCCGCAGTAATAACTTGAATAATCACTATTCAATAAACAGTGAATCCAATTTAAAGTAATACATAAAAAATAAGCTTGTAGGTACATTTGAAACATAAATGGTACATTGCCATAAGTTTATAACGAATTTTAAGAACTCGTTTTATATCTGTTCCCACAATATCCATGTAGACGGTTTATTAGTATAAAATTGCTTTGATATCCGTGTTAAAGACCTCTAACTGAATAAAAGCGGAGGTAGTTATTCAAAGATATTACACGCGTTTCATTTAGAAATACACTTTACAGCGAGAAGTTAAAAGAATTCTATTCCATTAAGAGGTCTATGGTACTTAAGACATAATGCTTGGCCTTAGCTGTCTACACTTGGAAGTCTGTAATTTTGTTTAATAAAGTTTATAATTTCTGGAAAATGTTAGCTTACATGAAGTTACAACTTCCACAATGATCTTTACTGTTGTTTCACATCACAAAAACTTTACTTAAATGTACTTTTTCAAGTTTTTTGAAGTCAGGAGTATCCATTCTGTTGATGGTCACAAATAGAACAAAAATAAAATAAGTGGTGTTACCGTTGAGTCGGTTGAGTGAATGTAAGTATATTATAACCGTTACAAATATTGCGCGTGCAACATGGGTATAAGTAGTAACAACTTCCATAATTTCTTACATGATGCTGCAAATGATGAAGATAATTTTATGAACACGAACGTGCACCGGTGTGAATGTACTGAAGGGAAAAGTTTAAGCTAAGCAAGCACTTAACAATTCTAAATAGGTATCTCTACGAGTAAAATATCAAGAAGTATTTTTTTTACAAAATAATAAAAAAATATAAATGTCACGTAAAAAGTAGAACTAATTTAAAAAATAATTGAAAGTAGGTGCGCAAATTTGAAAACGGTGCCGTAAACATTTTTTCACACTATCATGTGAAAGCGCATCGAATTTTTTCCCATGACTCACACAAACCATGCATTTTTCAAAAAAATATGAGTAGAATTTATGATTGTGTAATGATACGTCTAACGCAATTCACTCAGATGTAGCTACGTGTCTTATGTTACAAACGCCGCTGTTCTAACTTAATTACAAAGAGACGGCAATCATTAAGCTAATGCCCTTACACAGCGAACATAATTGTTTCGTCTTTTATTTTCCCGAGCGCATCACTACAAGCCGAACACATTTACATGTAATGTCAGATAACCACTTAACTATAAAACACGCGTAAAAAAGCTCATCTTCGGGAACTTTAATTAAAAATTCAGTTTCAGTAGAAGGTTCCAGCACGTAGTAAAACACAGCCTCACTATTATATCTAGACATAAATAACAGGCATTATTGAATGGAATTTCTAGATAATATCGAATGTATCTATCGGTAAAAGCGATATTTCATATCGTTTCCAATATGGTCGGAGGCAAGGGTTCAGTTGTCGCACTGAGTCCACAAATTGTATACAAGTACGTATCAATAGAACACATCTCATCGATAGTTACGGCAAACGATGTTCGATATGGCCGTAAGATATTGAACGATTTACCCTATCTAGGAAGAATGGTTGCGTGCATAAGCTGAACGACTTTATATACGATAATTCTAGAGCTTCCCATGCAATTACTTACTTTTAAATTGCTATAAAAGTTTTTTAACCAACACTTTTCTTTTGTTACAGATAACGAATGTTGCCACGGCCCCTCTCAGAGAGCACAATGCGGTTGCTACTTAGTTTAGTGTTAGTGGCTTACGCAGCCGAAGCTGCAAAAAAGTTCGAAGGGACTTTAAGATCAGCAGCTGACGCGCCACCTCAAGACAATCTTGCCATAGAATCTGGATCCCCAGAGCCAGCCGTAGTTGCTGCGCCTGAAAGGTATCAGAATCCAGGAGCTCCACCTCCTACCCAAGATGATCCTGTGTCCGAAGCGCCGTCAGAGCCATCAGAACAATCAGGGCCATCAGAGGCATCAGAGCCATCAGAACCATCAGAGCAATCTGAGCCAGCTGAAATCCCATCCGCTGCCGCCGTGCCCGAGACTGCTTCAGGAGGTGTTCCACCTTCTGCTCCCAGTGGGGCATCAGCTCCATCAGCACCCGCCAATTCCTTAGAAGAGTGCGATCCCGAGATGATTGGATTTGAACTTGTCACCGGGTAAGTGAACACTTATGCTTTATAATTGGCCTGTTATAAAATCAGCCCCTGGCAGAGGCGGGGTAGTGACCGATAATTGCACGTAATTAAGATTATTAAGTCGATGTAACTAGCCGACAAGTGAAGTTATCAAGATCCGACTTCGCTCATAAGCTGTCTTGGGAAAGTGTACTTCAAGTAACATTGCACTAACCGGATTAAAATGCTTACCGCATTAAATTAACTATTGCCATTTTAATCCTGGTGTGCATCAATCATGTGGTTATTAAAGTATCATATTATTCTTGTACAGATACGTGTTCTCGGCGCCGTCTCACATCCTAGACGACATCCCCGGCACACTTATGTTGACCGACTGCCTTGAGCAGTGCCAGGCCAACGATACCTGTCGCGCTGTCAACTACGAGACTGGGCTCTGTGTTCTCTTCGGCTCCGATGCTGACCAACTACCTGGTAAGTACCAAACAACATGAACACTATCGATATAGATGATTTACACTTCGGTCACACACAACGCCCATTCATTAATTTCTCTTTAAAAGTGTTTAGAAAATAGAAGCCATTAGGAAAAATTCTCACATAAATATAGACATTTCAAATATCATAAACTTACATCCGCAACAGACGAATAATAACGATGTGAAAACGTTTACGCCATAAATCTCAAATACCGCTATTTCAAACGATTAATATCGGAACACAAAACCCATCGTCTCTTGCTAACGAATATTGACGCGATCGTTAACGAGTATACAACAATCACAGATAAATCAATAGCAAACAGTGTTTAATAAACTGTATTCAAATATCTCTAGCGAGATCATGAATGCGTTAATAAGCGAGCAAGTGTAAGAAAAAATATGAGTAACAATAACGGCACAAATAGATGCGTGCTATAGTGTATGAGTATGGTATAATCGGGACACATATAACATAGCAGGTGGCTTTGTAATGGCGCCAGTTCCTACTCTCGTTTGTCCGACATAGAGGTGCGAGCTCACAAACAAGCGAAGCGTTCCGATTTTTTGCTCGAACACATCATTTGAATGCCAATAACGGCATGACTATGCTCACTCATCATCACGCCTTATTGGGAAAAAAATACTCTCACCGCGAAAAGGAAAACATGACCGAGTGTATTTATTTAAACAAGACTTAGTGGAACGCGCTTTGACCTCATAACCGTGAATAGACGTTCGATTACGCACAATAATTTTTGCCAATAACAAAAAACAGTTCATCAATATAAACGTGTTTGCTTTTGTAGTCGAATATTATTTGTAGAAGTTTATTTGCACAAATAAGCAGCTGTAATTAGGTCTCTAATATATTTGAAAGTGTCGACATGGTTGCGTAGCTCGGCACTAAATTTCAGTACGGATTCCATATATTGTGACCGTATTGGAAATTATAATAGACTTTTGTTCAATGCTTGCGAAGATGCCATAAAGTGTCAAAGGCTATAATAAAAAGACACCAGAGAACACAGCGTATCGGAATGTGTTGCCTTTTTATTTTGACCACAAAAGCACGACAAAGGCGCAAAAAATGAAGTTACCACGATTTTAATATTATAATAAATAAAACCGTGACTAACAAAAATGGTAACGAACTTTAAACACATTCATTGTTGCCAAGTTTAAGCAAATGTGGTATATGCTCCACCTTTTGCGGAATAAACTGAGTTTACCTTTAACGCGTATGTTCATAACGACGTCGGTAGATACGATAATAGCAGTGAAAAGGAGATGCCGATTAAGGGTCATATTGAATTAAGCCGTACTGGAAATTGCCGCCAAGCCGTCAGTTCAAGGAACTAAGCGATGAGATCCAATTATGGAAGCACAAATCGCTCCGGTCGACTCGGTGTGCGGATTTTCGAATTCGCTAAGGTTGAACGCCTCTCCGAGCTTCGTCCAGAACACGTGCGTGAGCATGAAGAATTTAATGATGACACGAGCGCCTCTTTTCTCATATTTCTTGCATAGGAGTTAGGTGTTCTTTTTTTACTTCATCCATTAGACACAGAAAGAAAAGTTTTGTGTTTTGCGAAGAATAAAGCTAGGAAATAGCAGCGTTATTTTTTATGTACTAATTTGATTTATTATTTGCAGGTGCATTGACGAAGTCACAATTCCCCGTGTTCACGATATACGCACAAAAGTCGTGTCTGGGCGTGCGTCCTTGTGAAAGGGCTTGGTGCTTCGACCGCGTGCGCGGCTACCATCTCAAGGGGCGAGGAAAGAAGACTCACACAGTCAGCTCCAGGCAGATGTGCCTCGACCTGTGCCTCGGCGAAAACGAGTTTGTTTGCAGGTTAGTTAAATACCAGACGCACGACACATAAATATCACCACATGATCCTGAGTCCAGACACGTTTAAGTTCCCAGACAACAAATTCAATAGAATGGGCCTACAGACGCTTCCAAAGACATAAAAATGTTGGAGAAAGCTATTATTTAAGGGATTCATAGGTGTTTCTAATAAATCTCTTGTGAAGTGCCAATACAAATAACCGCACATCCGAAGTCAATAAACGCATTTATTCTTCTTAAGGTTTAAATGAACGAACATACCATGGGTTATAGAAAACAGATTCATATTTTTGTCGCGGACATAAACGTAAAATTTATGTGGCTTCTCAAAACCACAATAGAAGGATGCGGTGAATTTATTGAAATCACATTCATCATCCTGAAGCCGGTCGAAGACAATCCTGTTCTAGACCAACCTTATAGAAATGGCAGAGTCATCATTTGTTATTGTATTTTCGTGTTTAGTAGGAATGCAATAAGAAGATTATTATCTTTTCCAAATTCTCCATCAATTGATCGTGTATTCATTCATTTATTGTAATAGAATTAATAAACATACTAGCCACATAGGAAAGAAATAGTTTAAATATTTCAGATTTATGCAAAGCAACATTGTATTAGCTATTATTAAGTTCATTAAACGTTTTAAAGAAAACAAAGTAGAGCGGTGCATGGGCGGAGTGAAACATGAATGACCCGCGAGCACTCCCTGCCCTCGACACGACCTATGCGCGATTGTACAGACACTTACAATAGTATTACTTCCATAATAAATACCACGATTTGTAGTGTACAGAGGTAATCATTAATTAACACGTTCACAGAAAGCAATACTAGTTCCAATTACACATTTTTTGAAGTACGCAGCACGAGTTGAAGACGTCAATGATTTTTTTTTATTTATTTCATTGTATGATTCCTATAGCAAAATTGCCTTACATCGAGAGAAAATATTTCAATGCTAAGAATAGCGAACAGCAATCTAAGAGTTAATTAACGATCCGATGGCATCATGCCGTAATTGTTGATGCAATTAAAATTACACAAGGGATTTGAAGAAATTGGAGATACGTTAATTGCTATCGAAGTTCGCTGCAATTAAAATAGTCGAGGCACTATGATTTATTCTTATTTGAAATATTATACTGTTGGTTTATTACGGTAATATAAACGTTGGGAAATAAGCCACCAGATTAGTCCGAAGGAAAATATGAGCGTAGGTAGTTAACCATTACCTACTTTCCGCTTTATAGCAATAGGTACTATGGAAGACATCTAACGCAGGATGTAGGCTGCCGCTACAGACTATAAAATTGAATACTTTGGGGTTAAAACATTTTCTTAATGGTGATTGCAATTTAATGCCTACTAGCACGTAGGTGGACGTTACCATTCTCTGTCCTAATTTTCCTAATCGTAAACTCCCCACGTCGGACATACTGGATTACATACTAGAAAAGTAAATACTCGTACTAGTTTCATAAATCTTCAAATTAGTGAGCTGTTTCGTGTCTAATATTACACGTGCTAACTCTCATCATAAGTACATTTCCGACGTCGATATTGTCCACCACAATCGCACTAACAAGACGTGAAAATAAACGGAGGAGGTCATGACTCTATTCCCTTCAATCAGATGCTATCATATGCTGACTGATTCAACATTGTGCCTAACGAAGACAGTTATGTATGTAAATACATCCTTAACCAGTGAATGCAGTCAACACAACAAAATTTCCTGTGTAGTTAATATTATTCAAATATTTATCATCAAAGTCGGCTCATTAGATATCCATACGAGTATAAGCTAATTTATAGATAAGCCCGATAACGAAGTCAATCAGCCTTCACCAAGTTGCCATAGATGGCGGGCAGCGCGGTACATCTTTGCGGCTCAGTTCAGTGGATAAGTCACAGCCTCTTCCTGGTAGTCGTTCCGTTTCTGAATTCTACAAACGAGCATTATATACAAAGCAGGGAGGCCAATTGAACGGCCTACGTCTCAGGCGTCTAATGTAGCAAGACACGACTGTCCTATTGTGTTTATTTCCTTGTACGGTTTTTGATATCATTAACATAAATAGTGTACTGCGTCAGACGCTCACATTCGATACACGTATTTCCGTTGGCGTGTTCAGGTCAAGTTGTGCTGCTCAGTAACGATTGCGGATTGTAGCGCTAATTTGCTTCTGAACGCGTGCACTATGTGCGTCCACGTCCACGAGTATAGGCCAAGAATATTACAAATCGAAACGCATTTCTTCTCTCTGACTAGAAAGCTCACTTTATTACGTATCTATCTATGAATTTATTTCCCGAGCATCATCTCTGTAGTGCGTTTATAGTATTGCCACTTGACACAGTTTGGTTATTTGCACCTATTTCTGAACAGAGAAGACCGTTAACTGAAAGCGCAATAAAAACTTGCGAATTTACCTGAATCTCTGACCTACTGTGCGACATATTTCTGAATGAAAGCGTCTGAACAGTCTTTGAACAGCGGATACTGTTGAGCTATGGAATCACAACTATTGTTCCGGAAAACATTTTATTTAAGCACAAAAAGAAGACGGATAAAGGCCCAGCTGTAATAAATTCCACGATTTCACACCATCATCTCAGAATTCTTAACGAGGGTTGGGGTTAGGCAGCGATTAGAGAATTAAATGCTGAGTTTAACGTAGTCAAGCTGAGTTCGACACGTGTACCGTTGGATACAAATCGTCGTATCTCCATTGAGTCTTGCAGGCGGCGCGGGCGCACCCCGGGCGGCGCGCATCGCGATCGTCGACAGTCACGACATTTGGCAAATATTCCCCGGACGTGGCGGGTAGAGTGCCGCGCGGTGTGGGAGCGGCCTGCCCTATCGCTTCCTACTTCCACGATACAATAACCGATAAGCCACATATTGTTTTCCCCTTCGAGCCCTTTCCGCACTTAAATAATTACCTGCGATACTTCAGAGGACCACATAAGAAGGCCCACATTTTTTTTTATTTGATTATTAGGATATTAAGTAATTATAGGTTCTACTATTCGGTCACGGTTATTTCAAGCTTTGAATACAAATAACAAGAACATAAAACAGATACTGGTAATTACATAAAGTATTGCGGATATTCCTGTTTTAATTTAGTCACGCTTCAGATCGAGAGATCGGGGTACAAATTACGAGCAATCCAAATTATGGACTATCAATAAATTATACATAATTATTTTTTTATTAGACCACCAACGTCGCTTTTACAATGTAAATGTAATGAATACCTACATACCGTGTTTCAATATAATGTTATAAATTAAGTTAGTAATGAATATCGTGTATGTATAATGTATATTTAACTATTTACGAACGTGCATAAAACAAAACTCATAAAAAACCCGGGGATTTAACAAAAAAATATACGCAACCTGGTGGTACCTATTGAAATTATAATGAACAACGATAATTAGAAAGTCTCGAGTTACATGAATTTATTATACATTAGCGAAAAGCATCAAAACTAAGTTAGGTTTTATGACCGTATGTGCAAGTAAGGAAGATACAGTTGAACAAATTGCAGACAGCCACTGTAATTATTATGCGATGAGGTAGAGGCATCCGAGCACCCGTACGGTTAAATGAACAACGGCTACCGGTAGCGGGACATTCGCAATCATCAACTTTAAACATACTAAATTAATGTTCTTGTAATGGAGCGAGAGCCGTTACATAAGATAATAACCACAAATTCAAAGTAAATAACAGCGCCAAACCAATTAATTTTATAAATAACCAACCATCTATTGAAGAACGAAACAGAAAGTTCTCATGGTGCATACAACAAAGAATTGCGCCCATCTCATGTGAAAATCACACAGGTTAGCGCAAGGGTCATCTGATCGGGTTCGATTGTACATCAAGAGAAAATATTGAGCTAGATGAACAAGATAATATTATACGGGTGGTCACTAAGCACAAAGTAACATTATACATTGAAACGTCACAGTTTTATACAGATACAATGTTAATGAATACGAAGCGTTTTATTCTTAATTTTAAATTTTATACCAATGAAAACGAATACAAGCACAGGAAAAACCGCATAATAAGACATTTGAAAAACGTTACATTAGACTTGAAAATGCCGAGATATAGTCATGCTATTTCTATAGAGTTGCATGATGGGAAATTAAATCAGCGACTAAGAAAATATCGTTGCGGACAGACTTACTCAAGCGGTATGCAAACAAAAGAGCTCATTGAATATAAAGCTATTATGATTATGACAACTCGCATAGACATTGAAAGTAAGAGTAGCCTTGTAATTGTAAGTAAGCGGTTTAATTGAGAGAGCATTGCGCACGCCACGATACGCGTACCCACTACACTAGTACTGTTATCGAGGACGTTAAAGTCAAATAGCGTCGGCAACCCACTTTAGATTATCACTACAAAACTTGAATACAAACAGCTGTATCATCTCCTTAGCAGTCTCCATCGGTTTACAGTGTTAATCATGCGCTACATAAAACCAGTCTTAGGAGTACTATCTAGTAGGACTCGAGAAATAGAAACTAGCCGCCAGGTCATCGTGTCAACTCTGTATTATAAATTAATCCATAAAGAAGCCTCATTGAAATTTATAATTACCATATTAATCATGATAGATAATTGACAATTAAGCGGTGCAAGCAAAATAGCGTCATTCGCACTATGCATGCGGTTAACTACTTGGGAAAATTCACACAATAAAAAAGCTAACAAAAACATAGCTGCTGTTAAACCGCGTGAAACATTGTTGCAGATCGGCGAACTACAACAATAAAACAGGGGAGTGCGTGCTGTCTAACATGGACCGTATTACTCTGGCGGGAACCAACTCTTTCCAACCGAACGAAGGTAAGGACCATCATCTATTTTTTTTTTATTTCACACAGTTTAAAATAATGTATTCTTAACTCAATCATGTCCATTTTTTGTGCAGACACCGACTATTTAGAAAACAACTGCGTGGAGGAGCCTACGAAACTCTGTGAGTTCAAAAAAATGGGTGGTCGTATTCTGAAGACTGTGGACTCTGTGTATCAAGATGTTCAAACGGTTGAAGAATGCCGTGAACTTTGCTTGAACTCGCCTTTCCGCTGCCACTCTTACGACCATGGAGACACTGGGGACCATGTTTGTCGTTTGTCTCATCACTCTCGCGCTACTCTTGCCGATATTCAGGTAAGATATGATTACCATTGACATATTCATCTTCAAGATGTTCAATCTATGGACTTTTCTGACCTCATTCTTTTTTAGGACCCTTACTTGGAAGTTCCTGAAGCAGCTACCTACGAACTGTCTTCTTGCTACAACGTGTCTATCGACTGCCGTGCCGGTGACATGGTTGCCAAAATCCAGACATCCAAGCTCTTCGACGGCAAGATCTACGCTAAGGGCAGTCCCAACTCCTGCGTCGTCGATGTCAAACAAAGTCTTGAATTCGAATTGCACATGGGATACAACAACCTTGAGTGTAATGTTAAGCAGAACGGACTTGGCAGGTAAGATATCTTATAATAACGCCGTTAAAGCAAAACGAATATCTGTTTTAAGTCAAGGTATTCATGAATTTTTTTTCCAGATATCTCAATGATGTCGTTATTCAGCATCACGACACCATCGTTACATCCTCTGATCTTGGTTTGGCTGTGACTTGCCAGTACGATCTCACCAACAAGACTGTTGCCAACGAGGTCGACCTCGGCATCCACGGAGACATCCAGACCGGCCTGACGGAGGAGGTCATCGTCGACTCTCCCAACGTAGCCATGAGAATTACCGACAGGAATGGAGACGATACCATTGCGTCTGCTGAAGTTGGAGATCCTCTGGTAATTTTTGCAACATCGACAAGCATTTGCACATATAACACATACTTTTCCGATCGCTGAAATAACCAAATGCTTTTTTATGCAGGCACTTCGTTTCGAGATCATGGACCCGAACTCGCCCTTCGAAATCTTTGTGCGCGAGCTTGTTGCCATGGACGGTGTCGACTCCAGCGAGATCACCCTCATCGACAGCAATGGTTGCCCCACCGAGCACTTCATCATGGGACCCTTGTTCAAATCAGCGAACAGTGGAAAGGTAGGAATCAGTCTAATAAATAATTACACTAGATTTTAATACCCGAATTCAAGAACCAAAGATAGTAATTACAGGTTATAAAGTAAAATTTCATTTTCTTAAAAGAAAAATATTTGACATTGAATTTAATGAAATAGTACAGGTTCATTAAAGCCAAATAAAGTCGTAGTTTAAAGAGTATGTTTTTGTTACTCGCCAAACCAATAAAAAAGAGTTCAACGCGTGTGAAGGCGAACAGAAACCCGTAATGAAAATAATTGACTCATTTATCCTGCAGTCTCAATGATAAACATTTTAACGAGCGATTTGTTCTATATTACAGATGCTGTTGTCTCTCTTCGATGCCTTCAAGTTCCCATCTTCGGAAGTTGTCCAGTTCCGTGCCTTGGTGACTCCGTGCATGCCTACTTGTGAACCGGTGCAGTGCGACGGCGGCCCGAACGAACTCCGCTCCGTCATGTCTTACGGACGTAGGAAGAGGCGTTCTACTCCCGCGGCACCCACCGACGACATGCTCCTCGTGCAAACTATTCAGATCACCGACAAATTCGGATTCGACAAACAGCGAGCCAAAAACGTCACTGAGGACTCCGTGTACGTCAGAGAGACCGATGTCACTTGTGTAAACGCAGCAGGAGCTATGCTCGCGGCAGCTGCTTTCCTCGCAGCGCAACTAGTCGTACTAGCAGCGTGGACCTGCAGTTGGCAGCGAAGACGCGCTGCAGCTAAAGCCGCCGAGTTGCTCCCAGGACCCAACGCCCCCTCCGCCCTTTGCAAAGTCTACGATGCCAGTTTTTCTCGTGCGCACCAGAGGCATTTCTAGATAGCAGTAGACGTGTCGACGTGATCAGCGTCCGCAATAGTAGTATATTTTCGTTAGTTTAAAAACCCCCGTCGAGTTCTGGCTCGTGAGGACGATATCCGCAGGGCGACACGTCGTCCGCGAGCGCAGAGCAGCGATAGCGGTTATTTAATGGTTAGTGGCCGAGCGCTTTCACAGCTCAGCACGCATGCGTGCGGGCTGCGGGGGCGCGCGACACAGAGGCGGGGACGACCGCGGGAGCGTGCGCGAATGTGGACGGATGCGAGAGTGGCGCAGAGTGACCGGTGTGTGTGCGTCGAGTGTGTGAGGACGCTCGCTTGTCCCCGTCTCCGGCGTCGTCGGCGGGACCGCGGCCGTGAGTCGTTATCAAGATCACGTCGCTCATTCGTTCACTTTACGCTCGGACATCCATTCGAGGAAGTCCGATTTCGTATTGTACCATATTTTTTTAAAAGTAGCATAAGCCTGATTTTAATGATACGTAGTGATAAGTAAAAAGTAACATTTCAGTACCTTTTAAGTAGATAACCGAACGTGCGACCTAAGTCAAGAGACGATGGATTGACGGCCGTCCCGACATCGTAATTTATTTAATTTAGGATAATTTCTTTTTTACGTAATTTATGATTGAATTTAATACTATTTAATAAAAATTTAATATAAATGAAATACCTACCTAAACAAACGAAAGCTTACGACTTACAAAATGTGCTATTTCATGTAAACTGAAAGTATTTTATTATGATATCTACTAGTGCCTTAATAATGAGATGTTAATGTATTGAAATGTTGTTTAAAAATTTGTTTAAACAGCATTTTACCCTGTTCCATCCGTCCAAATTGTCATTACTTAAAATAAATTTTCCAAAATATTCTTCACGTTTTTTTTTATATCCGCCCCTATACTACCTACAATATGACATTTTAACAAATAAACAAAGACAACATACTAAGTTAAAACAACAGACTCATTAAAATCAACTGGATGTGTCGGTCAGATAAAGTCAAAATAAAACAACTTTTAATTATCCTGTCTTGATATTTTTATACTTGGCGTCTAAAAACACATCCTGCGCTGTCATTGAACCGTTTTTTTTATAAAGAACCAGTTTCCGTCAGGGTCAGGTCAGTTTCCGAAAAGAGTTATAATAAAGTGCAAAAATCTGGTAATAAAAAAGCTGTGTTGTAGATTTGACCATAGAGTGCTGAAACGCACACATCAATGAGATGGGATCTTTGAGTTAAGTTCTTGGCACCATCAAGTGTGAAGGGGCACGGCGGTCGTTCGTGCGGGAGATAAGATCTGCGCGCGCGCCGGCACGTGTGCTGTGTCGCGTGCCGCCTTCACAACTAAGCGCAGCCATTAGTAGCCCAGCAACAAAGAATTTGTCCCTACAAGCGTTCTTTCTAGATTTAGATTAGCGGCTGTGCGGTGTTGAAAAGAAATAAAATTAAGCCTTTTAGAGTTTGCCGCTGAAGTTCCAGCTGTTGTTTAAAAAAAGTGATTCTAGATGGTATTAGGATATACGGTAAGTACTACATGGAAGGAAAGAAATGCCTTGAAAACTTGCTTTGCAGAACTAGCATCATGGCATAAAAAAACTAGAAAGTTGAGTCGGATCGATCTTAAGATCGTAAACGAGTCGAAAACTGTGGTTGTGTTGAATGAAAATATGAGGCTGAATTAGGATGCTCTACACACCGTTGGTAGTTAAAAATTCAATAGTCAAATTAAAAACTTGCATTGGCTTCGATTCAGTAAAGCTGGAATAGTTTAAAATGTTATTTGCCCTTCGTTATTGCCAAGCAAAACTAGAAAGAGACCAAGAAACTAAGAGTTATTTGTCAAGACTTAAGTTATGTCTGTCTGTATGTAACAATTACAATAAACTGTTTAGAACCTTATCGGTGATTTACAGAATTGACACTAATGTCTACTATAGAAAAGCTTTTTAACAATTTCGCTTGTTATACGTATGCTAAAAAGGCTTTGCTTTAGCACACAAGTGTCCATTCCAATGAATGCGGTGCCATCTACCACACAATTTACAAGAATTGTAAATTTTATTCACGTAATTCAGTCTTCTTGAATAGGAACATAAAAAATCTAACCCGCTTTCAATTGAACGCCTAGGAATAGGTATAAAAATAATAAAATGCAAATGTCTTGTGAAAGCCGAGGGCGGTCACAATTTTACAGAAGTCGACAGGCATTTTCGAAGAACTATAAAATTCAAATATTGAATGCAACATTGTGCAGCAGATAAAGTCGTTTACAATAATATGAAATATTCATAAAAGGGAATCGACGGTGGCCACCGGAATCGCGAGGTACGGACAGGAAAAAATAAAATAAGCTGAACAATCGACTGGAGAACATCGGTCATGGGACAAGTCTACAGTCAACATATATATTAAACATCGCCATGGCTTTATAAGGAACGTCCTTGGAACGCTTTGGTATAGGGAAGAGCTTGTACTCGATCAATATCGGCTCCTTTTGTATCTTGTTCCGATCCTACTTATTGAACAAATAGTTGAAGATTTTATCTCGCGCTCGGCATCGCGACACAAATGAAATATAGCCGAGACGGCTCGCTTCTCATGAAATATGTAATCTGATTAAGTATTACAATAAATGAGTCACGTTGGGTACTTAAACAGCGCATCGGCCATGAAATGAGCAATAAGTGCAGATTATGAAAAAAAAAATACAGTGTTCAGGATAAAAATAGTATTTTTAGATTTTTTAATACTTAAGCGAAGGTTTTTATTTAATTCAACATAAAATGTAAATAAGAAACGGTGGTTGGAATATAATGAAATGTTCGAAATCAGAAAAAAAACCGGCCAAGTGCGAGTTGGACTCGCGTGAAGAGGGTTCCGTACGATTTATTTTTTGCCTACCTATAATTTTAACCGCAAATAATAGATGAATTGAAATTTACAAAAAATTGAAGATTGGTACGCACAATATTGAGTGATTTACCATGTTATTTTAATATCATGGACTTCCTATAGGTTTTCTTATAATCTGTAAGTAGAAAACTAATTACTGTATTTTTTTCAAAATTTTAGGTTCAGTAGTTTCGGAGATAAGAGGGGAGGGGGAATGGTCAAATTTCGTCTATTTTCTTGAATAACTTGGAAACTATTTATTTTAAAATTACAAAAAAAATACATTTAAGATCTTGTCAACAAGACCTTTCATTTGATATGTCACACGATGCAATTTTTTTTTTTTAAATTTTCCCCTTCCCCCCCAAAAATTACCTCCCATATACAGATTTCATCTATTCACGTCACACCTCTGTGCTTGGGTTACAGGAATTGATATGTGTACCAAATTTCAACTTAATCGGTCTAGTAGATTCTGAGATAATTAACTGTAAGCGACAGACAGAGGGACGCACGAGTGATCCTATAAGGGTTCCGTTTTTGTGTTCGGACGTACGGAACCCTAAAAACAGTTCTCGATCGATATGTCGTAGGTTTTTGATCAAACAACGGATGATGTTAAAATAACAACACGATTTTATCATTTCCCTAAACAAATCTAGTGATTTGATCAAATCCCTAAATTAGTTCAGTGAAATGACAAAAAAATCTTTTCTGTGATATTTTAAAACTAAACTAAATCTAGTAAAATATTAGAAAACGTCGACGGAGCACTTCGCGATGCTCCTACTTCTAAGTGGTTTAAAAAAAATAACCATCCCCGTGCCCCCAGTCGTTTCTACATTTTTTATTTCTCACTGCCCCGTTTCGTACACACGGGGCACCCCGATTCGAACAGGTTAGGTTAGAAGGGGATGGCGGGGTCTTCCAGACCCGCCATCCCCTTCGTGGTTATTTTATTTAAACCACCCAAAAGTAGGACATCGACATTTTCTGAAATTTTTGTCATTTCACTGAACCAATTTAGGGATTTGATCAAATCATTAGATTTGTTTAGGGAAATGATAAAATCGTGTTGTTATTTTAACATCATCTGTTGTTTGATCAAAAACCTGTTTCATGTTTTTTATGCAACACTTCATAATGTTTATTACAGCCGTTACTTATGTTATTTAGACTTCAGTTTATTAGCTCTCAAAATAGAGTTCCCAAGCTTATTCCAAGTTGAGCGTATCCTTATTGGTAAGCGTAACATAATTCAGAATAAGGCAACACAATTACATTCATGCAAATTCTATTCATTGGAGAAAAGCTGTGTAATGTGTTCGTACGTTTATTGACTATTTTATTACCCCGACATCAGTTAAGTGTTCCGCACATCGTGCGTATTTACAGGCACATTTGTCCGTCGCAACACTTTGACGGCGACATTATTCCTTTAATTCTATTTATATTGCCATCTTAAGATCATAAAGATTGAAGAAAAATACATAATAACGGAACTGCTTATATCTTTCGGCCATCTCTTACGTTTTGGCCAAATATGAACGATAATGCCTAAGAATTTCCCGTGTGTTTACGGTATCTTGTTAAACTGTATTCTTAAAGTTGTGATCATTTCTGACGATGATATCTTTTGGAAATTTCATACATAAAGTGGAGTAAGTAATGCAATTTCACCGCCAAAATTGTAACAAAAAGCTTTTGTGTAGCAGTAAAAGTATGTACATACACATTATACACCAAAACTGGAAGACATTAAAGAGAGAAAGGGAAAACTAAACAAACAGGCGATTAACGATAGTTAAGTAACAATAATTATCACAGCTTGGACTCAATGGCTACTTTTGTAACAAAAGTGCATTAACTCAGCTTTTTTTACACAAACTAGGACACTTTCGTTTGGAAAGGAAAGTAAACGATGACAAAGGGTACCGTTCATCTTCTAGAATATTTAAGAGAAAGGTATTTATAATTTTCGATTTCTTCTAAAATGAACAATTGCATGGTTTGAATAGATAGATATCCTTACTAAATGTTTGTCAAAAAAATTTTTTTTGTAATCTGTAGTTTGATTTAACCTACCCAATGAGACCAAAAACGAAAAGCATAAAACCGGTTTAACGATTTATTTATTTAGATTAAGGAGTCTAGCATTTCTAATTATCCTTACTAAATGTTTGTCAAAAAATATTTTTTTATTAATCTGCAGTTTGATAACCTACCCAATGAGACTAAAAACGAAAAGCATAAATAGTGACAAACCGGTTTAACGATTTATTTATTTAGATTAATGAGTCTGGCATTTCTAATATTTAATCCTATTTTAAAGCAGACATTTCTCAAGACAAAAATAAATATTTATTTTTGTGAGATTTAGGAAATCAATAAATTAAAGTCAGATTGCATAAACACTAACAGCAAATATAGACGAATAACGGAATGCCGAGTCTATTGTTCGAAAGCAACATTGGCAATTTTATAGTCTTAACCCCGATTCTTAAATTATTATCTCTGTCAGCTTCAATTTATCATCCCATACAAATATCTCCATAGAAATACCTTTGACAGTTACATTATTCCTATGTGAATTAACGTTGCCAACACATAAAGATAATTTCCTTAGCAAAAACCAAATTTGTACGTGGTATTTACGACCGCAGCTATAACAGGCGCTTCTTCAATAAATAGATACGAGCTGATCACTTGGAGAGAGCCCTTTAAGGCAAAACTCAATTTTGAGGTGTGAGGTTTCATAAAAAACGAGATTGGCAACTGTTATGGAACGAATAATCTGTTAACAGATCGTAAATCAGACGGTACTGGAGATAAGAGAGCATCCGGTGGACTCACGAAGTGCAATCGATTTGGACTCATTATATGGCTATTGCTCGGCGCCAGTTATGGATATTCGCTGCGCAATTTGTGTATTATTTGCATTGGGATAGCTCTGCGATACCGCGATCACGCAGGGGCTTTCTCAATACGAAAATAAACGGAGATAAACTGAAGATCCAAAATGATGTCGATGACTGGAAGAGATTCCAAAAGAAATAATATTAATGTCTCTAATGAAGTCACAAAATGCGATTGCGGTTTTAATGAAATAAATATCTTGTATGTAGTAATTAATTTAAAATGATGATAGCAATAAATCCACGTCAATTTAATGTGAGTACTTAATTTTTATCTCCGCTAAATCGTTTCACCGTCGCAAAAAAACTTAGACATGAAACGATTTGTATTAAATTTTATTGATAAGACTTCCAGTGTACATTTTGATTCGACGTCGGTCAGTAAATGAGTGGGCGTGCTCTCCAATTTGTTGACGTTGAGGTCCTGATTGTATGTTTGTACAGGGATGCTCGATGAGAGCATGCGAAATATCCGCCGAGGTGGGCGGCACGCGAATGGCATCTGTTATACTTATTGAATCCAGCATTATCGATGCAACTGCAATATTTACTTCAACAATAAACTGATTTGTTACATGATTCAATTTAAATACATAAGAGGTAGGACCTCGCTTCGATAGTGTGCGTACAGAAATGTTTCCGAGTTTAGCAAACTCTAGTGTAGCATGTCTGTTTACTGCAATTTAAACATCAAATCAAATAACTTTGTACTTGTTCTGATATTTTCATCCCACCTGTACAGGATATCGCAGTAATACAAATACATACCAAATTGGTTTTCAACGTTAGTCTATTTGTGTCTTGTAGACTAAATATTGTGGGAAAAGATGAACATTTTGTTTACATGGAAAGCAGCCGGATGAAATTATTTTTGGGAAAATGAATGATATTCAGTAGATAGAATCAGTTTGACTGCTGATGAATCTAAGCACATTTAATTACAGTTTCTAACAGTACATTAAATCAAAGATGACAAGGCTTTTAAAACGTCGGCTGCGATAGATTTAAATCATGGTATTTGTAATGTACATAATTCATATTGGGCTCGGATGAGTTGGACTCGCGTGAGACGTCGGAAGTGATCAAAGCGGGATCACGAAGCGCAGACGCGCTAACAATCCGCTAATAGACGATCGTGTTCGTGACCCCGCCTCCCGACCACAATAATAATGTCCGAACTGACGGATACCATTATTGCCTCTAGCTCGTTTACACAGCAACACCCACGTGCATCTGCATAGCTAATATGATTTGTGATATAGTGCCGAGATCAAATCTTATAAACACGCCTTCGGTTGCGAGACAGTAAATAAATAATGATTGGAAAATTCCAATTATTGTAAATGGACATGACCAGTGAGCAAGATGATATCGATAATGTTATTCATAGCTGCTAGAGCAAACGAAACACTGCCAACAATATAGGTAATACGTCGTGCATTCACGAACAAGGAAGGATGCACAAAGACGAGAAGCTATAAACTTTGTCTGTCCATCTATCATTTTCTAACATAAATTATACTCGTGAAGGTGAATAAATTGTGAGGGCCCTGAATGGTGTAAATGCTAGCGGTGTGTAGTTGCCAAAACCAGATTTAGCAGTAAGTCCTCATGTCTCGTAGATAATATAAACGGGATTGGTTTAGCTATAGAATCTAGGCTATCTATTTTCGAAATGCAACGAGTTAAAACACGTAAGAATCTTTCTTATAGCTGGAAGACTAGTTATTTTCTGCAATCACTATTTCATCCACTTTGTACCGCCTACGGTCAATTGAGAAAATCATTGACACGCTTTTTTCAACACGCTATTTAGGATTCCACTTACGTTAGCCTGTGAATAAGGCTGCAGGCACCAATAGAACTTCAACTAGTAATTTTATACACATTTTTAAAGAAAAAACAGCTTTAAACGGAGCAAAAACGCAAATACGCGCGTCAAATTTCTCCCCGTTTTTTCTGCTCAGATTTGTCGCTAGCCTAAGGCGGAGCGGTGAGCATAAGGTCGTGATTTGAAAATGGTTTCCTAAACCGACTCGTTGATTTTAGACAAGAACGCACACAAGTTAACCAAAAAATGCTCTGTTGGTTTACTAGAATATTAGACGTGCATCGTTACTGTTCCTGTATACCTTTTACATTTAAAATCTCTTGTTCTCTCTCTCTTTTCTTTGTTAAAATCTTATAAGAAAGTCATGAGGGCCAAGGCAATAGAGTTGAAATATTGGAAACTTAAAACAAATAACAATTAGAGCCCTTCGTAAACAACGCGACGCAAGTCTCCGATACCATACAACTCTAGTATCTAAGCGACTACCTCAATACAAATTCAAATATCGGCGACGCGTGCCAGTTTACGTACCTCTATGAATTTGAATTACGGTCGTCTAGATCCTAAAGTTGTAAAGCATGAAGTTGTAAGGCGTTGTGTACGAAACGCTTTATAGTGAATATCTCCCTTTTTAAGTTCTAATAAATTACATCTATACCAGTATTTTACTTTAAAAACTGACAGATGACCCGTGGTGTAAAGTTCTAAACAGTTAAGTAGCTGTCATTCACAATACAATGGACGGGTTCAATTTTTATTTATTTCACATATTCCTACCGACACTTAACACTAAGAAAGGGTTTCTGAACGAAAGTTCGTCAATTTTATCGATAGGAAATTGACAAAAACCGAGTTGTAATAAACGAGTAGAAGTTCTAATGATAATCTTTTATCAGTCGACAGATTTTATGTGACTTTCTGCCAGTATTTTAAGAATTCTATATTCTACTTACTCTTAACCGCTGGTCAGTGACTGTCCACACCCGGCTCGCAAAATCATTGGATGCTCCCACGATGTATGCGCCCGTAGAATCGAAGTCCACTGACATGACGCCCGCATTTGACCCGACTAACGTACCCTTAATCTCCACCATACCTGAAATGTTGTTCAATATTATGAAGAATATCGTGAAAATAAAAGGGGAGGTTGAAGGGGAGGATTCATTACTTTTCTGCGCGGATTTAAAAAAGACTTATAGCCATACATAGATACTTATTAAGTGACATACTTAACAAGTGGAATCATGTAACTTGCTACTGCTGAAAGAAAAATATCGGTTCGGTAGTTCTAGAGATTCATCATCATCATCATCATCCACAGCCCGTCTTCACCCACTGCTGGGTATAGGCCTCTCTTTGCTTGTGCCAAGCTCCACGGTCTTGCGCCAGCCTATTCTAGAGATTACTTCCAACAAACAAAGACACAAACATACAAACTCCTTAAAATATGGATGTAGTAGATATAAGTCTAGGTTTTCTAACGACGTTTTCCATCACCTATGATAGTGATGTTCAAGACCAACTTAGAAAGCATCTACACACACTCATCAATATAATTTTAAACGGGAATGGGACCCACCCAAACTGAAGTTATTGAACTTCTCTTTTTTTTAGTGATAGCAATACTTCCAAAACTCAACAAAAAATAAACCCGTTAATATCCTGTTTTAAGCTCTAATAATGTTATTTTGAACAAGTAAATGGTAATTTAAATTTATATGAAAAAATAATTTAATCAAACTTAATTGATGTAGTAAGGTTGTTAAACGAATTAAAATTAACGAAGACACCAATTAAGTAATAATTTAATCAGAACATTGCACTGTGGTAGGCCCAATTCAAAGAATCTCGTAAATTAAAATCAGTAACAGTTATCTTGTCAAATTGACGTGTTATCCATTAGTTTTATGACGTAATAATCATCAAATCATCATCAAAATAGACCATAAATAAGTTCTGCTGTAGTTCGGAACATCGAGCATGTTTACGATCATTATTCAAATCACGGAATCACTTTAACGGCACCGTTGGCGCAGTGGCAGAGCGATTGGCTCTGCGCTGTGAGTCGCGGTTCGGACAAATATTATTATTTAGGCTATGTACAGTAAGTAATCTGACTGCAAAATTGTAATCAGTCCGTCAGTTAGATTATATATCAAACAATATTTATCCATATTTTTTCTTTTGTCACCTAAGACAAAATAGAAGAAAAAAAAAAGTTGAGAGGTGTCAAGGGACACCCGGATGGAACGAAGTTACTGTATACACTCAACAAAAATAATCGTCGAGACACCACACTGTTCAATGCGAAATAGAAAGACGAAACGAAAATATCTGGCTTGCTTTCTATAAGAGAGAGAGAGAGAGACAGACAGAGAAACACGTATTGTAAAATAGCTTACTATAGCAAAAAGTGTCGTTACAACTTTTCGTCTTAATTTTTTCCGTCTAGCCCTTCGCAAGGCGCGACAAGGAACTTCGTTCCAATACGAAGCTTTTAATAGTCATATTATGTCTCCCAAATTTGTGTTCCTTTTAGCGCGTTCTTACGTCACGACTCCCAATCGCGACTTTTGATGCGTTTAATTTTTTTTTCAGAAATATAAAATCATAAATATTTCATAAAAAAAATTTAATCGGTCAAGTAGGTTCGGAGGTGTTCCAGGTCGGGATGTTTAAAAGTTTGCAAATATACTCATGATACAGGAAAAAATCTTTGTGTAGGGACAACATTAAAAAGATAAACTAGCCTGTGCCAGTAAATTATGCAGTCTCTTCATCATCATCAATTCTCGTATTTGCTCCCATGATTATTAAACTTTACCTTTTTTTTTAAGAAAGCTAATATCCGGTCTAGGATACTGGAAATTGCTGTAACCGGAAATACAGCGAACCATGATCATTTCCAATTTCCTTTAATTTATTTTATGTTCGGACCCATTCGTTTCTTTTTAGTGTTTTTTTAATATATTTTAAACTAGTGCCCAGTTCCGACTACTCACAGGTAGTAGTTTGCTTAGAAAATAGAGCCAAATTTATTCGCGAGTTTTAACTAAATTATTAACCCTTAATTCGGCAAGAGCAAAAATTAGCGAAATTTTGTTTTTTTTGTTTATTTTTGTCATCCTTAGATATTCCTGAAACCAGGAAAAATAATGAAAAAAATCTAGTATATCTAGATTTTCAGTAAATGCATGTCCAGTATACTAGACATTGCCAGGTTCTCTGAAAAGTAACAAAAAATATTGGTGTCCAGTATAGTTCCCATTGTCGAATTAAAGATATATTTTTTAATTTTATAGAAACTCTTTTTTATGCAAATTTACTGTTTAATGTATAATGTTCGATGCGTTTTGGCTTACTAAGTCATGCTTAATCCGCCCTAAAGTAAAGAAGTGTCGTAAAGGCTCACCTTTGAAGAATGATCCCTCTTTTCAACGGTTTTTTTTTCGTTAGGAATGTTAAAGAAGGCAAAAAGGCTTCGCATTTCAGGAAAACATCTGTCTTTGAGTTCTGTTCATCTCTAGCGTATTCATGTAAGAAAGTTGACAGTAGTAAGGGGAGAAGCGAATTTGGGCTTCACACAATTTCGGAATATATCTTAGCAAGTTCATATGAGGAGTTGTTATCTAAGATTCACTGTGCCCTTCGATCCACTGGAAGGTGGTCCGTTGAGGACAGGGTTTTAGGATAAGATTGCTGTTAGTTTCGTTGCTTTTTAGAGCTTTGATATGGTTGTGCCCTCAAATAGAAAACTGCATACCATAGTATTGCATTCACAGTGGCCTGACAGCTATTGAGGCTGCTGTAAAGGCAACCCACTCGTACTGGAAGGTCGAGATGTAAGCACCTAACAGCAGATATGTCAAAGATGCTGTTGAGGGCAAGAGAATGTACACCAGCTCTAAATCATATTGGTTTTTGAGAGTCCTGTGTAGGTGCGTACTAAGTTCATTATTTATTCGTTCAATTTCTGCTCCTTTTTGTTTTATATCGTAATTTTTATTGGAAATTATTCTTTTTGGTATCCGTATATAGCAAGCAACCAATAAGTGGTGGAATCTCTATTGGCTGATTCAGTATACAGGTGTAGGTTTTGCCCAGTGGGTCTAGGTGCATAAGTATGATAGCAGCTTATTTTGCTTCCTGATATGTGAATAGGCCAACAGGTATTACTTGAAGTATTGCTATAGTTGGCATGGTAGTCATGTAGCCATTTGTTGCAGGGAAGACCAGATTTTAGAACCCATGGAGCCATTAAACTGTCTTCAGGAGTGCCATCCCTTGTTCACACGCGCTTAATTGCCACTTATTTAGACGCGTGTTGAGTTTTTTTGAATACTTTTTAGATAAATAAATGTGAGTTATCATGAAATTAAGAGTAACACACATAACATGGACGTAATTACATAATATCATATCGAAATGAAATGTCCGCATCATTGGCAATGTCCAGTATACTGGACGTAACTAAACCATACTAAGTTACTGCAAACCTGGCAATGGGAAGTATACTGGACATGCAAGTTTAACAAAGAATACTGCAAAATCTTTGATATTTACAATGCTCGCAGTGTGTGTATATGTTTGTAAAAACCATCTGAAACGTATAAATAAAAAAGCATTGCCTATTTTTGAACAAAAAAATCGGGTAATTCTAGAATTATCAGGAGCGGGTAAACCTCGTTCGTCCTGCCTGACATTGCGGAGACTACTGCCTGACCGTGTGCAGGTGTCCATTGACAGCTATTTTTTGGGTAATAGTACAGTATATAAGCAACCTATCTGATAAAAAAAAACTTTAATATGGTTTAAAATAAATGCATCAGATTTTTTCAAAGTCGATGTCCAGTATACTTCCCCGTGTCGAATTAAGGGTTAAATAAACCTTATTCCTCTGAAGATTAAAAAAAAAAAACACAAGTTTTCCGTGTATGATTACCATAGATCGGAATAGGTAGCGCTGTTTTATGTTCTTGCCATAGGTTAGAATAATATGGATATTCCCCGAGTCCCGGGATTTGGAGTGAGACAAATTACTGTTGATAAAGAATTGAAGTGTAGTGTCATAGAAAGAGACAAACACAGGTGCGTCACTCTAGCGACAGAAACAAAGACAAAAATAATGAAATTCAGTAAAATCTCGAAGTATCAGTCGGTATCCCGTGGAATATCCACATTAACATCAATGTTTGCGGTCAATGAATCTAAATAGCTCTACCTATTCCGATATATGATGATTACTTCCCCAAATTTTTGATCCTTATTAGCAACACTATCGAATAGTGCAATAATACAGGATGTGATTTTTATTCCAAAATCAGCTGGTTCAATTCCTGGCCAGGATATTGATTTTTCTAAAATCCAATGACGCAGTTTTAGTTTTTGTCTAAATCAGCCTCGAGACTCCTTTCAATGTTTTTCGATGTTCCTCATACGAGTTCCGGATCTAACCATCCACGCCCAGTTCAAAAATTCTACCTATTTATTTTAATTTTTTTATTTAAAGGCGCTAAAAGAAATTCAACTTACATTTAGAGACATCCCATAATTTGACTTTTCTATCAGCACCACCAGTCGCAACGAGTCTTTCTGTGGGACACCATTTCACAGCATTCACTTCACCGTCATGCGCATCCTAGTAACAATACACCATTAATTATTTCTTACCTTCGACGAGACAATGTAATCGTAATATAAATACTAGCTTTTCCCCGGTATCTCGTTTCCCTGCTCGGATAATACCACGTGAAATTATTTTCAGTACAAAAGTGTGTCCAAATTCAAAGACAAAAACATGGTCTACTTATGTGCCAAATATCCATGACAAAACTGCTATTGATTAAGGCTCGTGAAAGTAAAGATTAACATGAATATAATATTAGATAGGATAAACCAGTTACAAGCATTTTTGAATAACCAAGAAGCCCATAAGTAGAACAACAAACAGGCAGTCTGTTCGTACCTGTTCGAACGTTAGCAGACGTCAAAAACACATTATTTTTAGCAGGCAGAGACACCAGAAACACTGAACGCTTCGTCTTCATACTCACGTAAATTTATCAGTAAAAGAATCAACTTTTTTTACTTTGTTTCGATTTTGTTCAAGTTGCAATTTAACTTAAAGTTAATAGATTCAAGGCGAGTTTATTGATGAATACCTGGTTAAACTATTTGTTAAAAATGTGATTTAAACAATAGTTAGGCTAAATATTGATCGAACAATTGGCCCTTAATTAAACACAAACGTCAAAATGTCCCATAAAATGGTTGGGTGCTTTTTTTACACAAGACAAAACGTTACTTTAGCTTTTACTTTGAACGAAGAAACTTGATGTAAGAAAGTTTCTGAATCCAAAAATCAAAGAGAATGTACAGGCGTTGGCGCCACATCTCCAAACAATTGTTATGACAGATAAATAAACACACACACTAACAATTTCTGATTCATAGATTACTCGCTCAGTTCAGTTTCACTGTTATTTTTAAAGATTTACAAGTCTAATATCTCAATTTAAATAGGCACATTATTTAAGCGGGATACTGCAAAGAATATAATACCAGCCATACACGATCCAGTTTATCGTCATTTTGTGCGTGCGATAAACTTGACGGCAGGAGTAGACTTGTCATGCACACTGATAGCCATACTTAAGTATACCACATGCCGCTGCAATTTTTAAGGTAAACTGGATCGTGTGTGGCGGACGTAAGATTATATTCTGGTAACAGCAGATATAAAAAGATGATGCTATTTTTGACCTATAAAATCAGTTTCAACTTACGAATCTCAATGCAACTTTATTAGGCAACATAGTTGCGAAATACGGCATAGAGTCTAATATTTTGTCCTCTGAACTGCCGGAGCCACTACTCCTACTCCCACTCTCTCTCGCCGCTTCCTCCAACTCTTTCCGCACCTTATCACTTTTCTTTCTGAAAGAAAAAAATCCACTCTCATAAGACGAATTTCTCAGTTCCTTTGTTGTGACTTTTATTACCATTTTGACCGCTTTCCGCGAAGCCCATTTTGCAGGCGGACTATTCGATATGAATTTTTTACGATCATAACCTAGTTCTTATACCCAACCATAGATATTATAACATGCACAAAAACACAGCAATTATGATAAATTAGTCTATAGCCTTATGCGTCCAAAGCATTTGCTGATACGGCTCACAATTTCCAAAAGGAACAAACCAAATATAAAGAGATGCGTAGACAATGCAGAATGAAAAATGACAATATAATTTAAAAAACTTTGTGGTTTATTTTTCTTGCAAAATCGAGACACATTGAACTATTTTTGTTTTCAGTATAACCAATTGTATCTAATCTGGTAATTCTGTATCTACGGTCCTCTATGATGCAAATCGAGCAATTTGCAGAACATTTTTCTCGCTATTATCTTGTCACTGTTACTATATCTACCTTATGGGAATTACTATTATTATCTGAACAACATCAGTGCACAATCCAAAATAAAATAAAACATGCAAAAACAATTCAAAACTCATTGATCATAGGTTGTTAAAGTCACATTAGACTATTGAAGTAACTTTAAATAAACCATAATAAATATTACCCAAAAGATACGAATATAGATCAAACGTCAGGTGAATTCGATAAAATTAAGATAATTTTATGGCACATCAGCCGATGAAAGGTAAATAAATATAGTTACTTCAAAGGTGCAATAAAATAGTAAATAAACAAACGTGCGTACACACAACAGCTTAGTAGGTATCATTATGTAGATACTTTTACTACAGGTCATTGCTTATGTGAGAAGGTGTCTGAGGGGGTTCCGCGGTTGGGAAGTTTACAGCCCTTTGACAGTTCTTATAAGTCTGACAGTAACAATTCAACAACAAACTTATGATTACAAAAATAAAGATCATTGTTAGCTCCCACCCTTGTCAGTGACAGACACGTTATTGCTACGATTTTAAACAGCAGGCATAGGTACCGGCACCAGATCTTTAAGAAATAACGCAAAGCGACGTTTTGAAAAAATGATCGGCTAGTTTCAGCTTCATAGTGTTATCTTTATCGCACGAAGCACAAACCAACCACAACGAACGATGAACCAACGACAAACGTCACATAGGTAGTACGTGACAGAGATAACGCTATTGAACTAGACAAAGATCTCTTTCAAAAGGTCGATGTGCAATATTTTCGCCGGTACGTCACGTGTATCGAAAGGACTGGCAACACCCTTTCCGCGCCGCGCAACTTCCTCAGATACCATCTCAAATAAACGAAATAACTTTAGTTCAGATTATTAAAAACAATATTCAAATGGCCAAAATGCACTCTAGCTACAAAAAATAAGAGTAACTGCACATTTCATAATTCTATTTTAGTTTTTAGGTGTTTACGTGTCGCACTTCGCAATGACAATGCCAGAATTTAATGAAACGTATCGAATGTTAATAACTATACTGGAACTAACCTTGCATGCTATATTTATAGAACGAAAACATTATTGTATGTGTAATGAAAATACTCCAGGATTTAACGTCGCAAACCGAGAGCATGCACACGTAATCCAATGGAATTTTGTGAGTAAATAAATAAATGTGACGCAAATAATGTAACGTATGAGGAATTGTTACTTCCAACTGTGACAACGATAGGTAATAATGATAGGTAAATAATCATACTCAACTTTAAACTCATTGCCAAAGTAAGTCTTGATGCATCATAACGAAAGTTATATTAGGAGGATAAGATAACAGAGACTTTCATACAATTGTACAAACAAGAAGGGAAAAGAAAATCATGAGTCAGTTTCAGAGTGCAGTTAAGACATAAATATATGGGCCATTTTCATGAAGAGATATAATGTTCAATAATGAACGCCACAATGCCTTCAAACCACCACATCATCATTCACATTATGTCAAACTCACCCGAAACTAACTCTACCAAACGTGTTGATGAAAAACGCGGTAGGGCTTGACCTGTTGAAGAAATTAGACAAAAGAAGCAAAAACAACAAATTATGGGTACTTATGCAAGCCTTCTAAGCCTCGCGGCACACACAATTCCCACTCTAGTAACGACACTTGCCAAAATAAAAATACACATTTTAAACACAAAAATATTAAATATTATACTTTATCAATGTGCATATCGACTGTGAACTGGCAACCGGTCCTATCTCAATTTTTTGATGATTTCACTTTTTAATGCCAATTTATACTATTTAATATTCCACATCGTTGCAAGAAATCCTAACTCAAATACATTTAAGATTGGCGCCAGAATTGGCTTCATTCAACTTCAACGCGCAGTGAATGCGAGCATTTATTCGTCTATTCTCTTATCTCGATTTTAAATTGGAAGGAAGCATAATAATGTTACTTTTATTTATAATAACACATGCAATAAAAATATTAAAAAACTACGTATTTTTATTTAACAAATCAGATACTGTACAAATGATGCTAAAATGTTTTTCTTCATCCTGTAAAGTAGACAAAATTGAGATAGGACCAGTTGCCAGTTCACAGTCGATATACTACTTTTATTTGTCACGTATAAATCGAGTTTATTTTACTGACGATTACAAAAGTGTGTTTGCATAAAATGCATGTAAACAAATCGTTTTACACATGACAAAATATTCTACAGTGCAGTGCACATCAACTCTAAGGTAGCAGCGACATTCACTGGCAAATCTCATTGCAGCTAAAATACAGGCAAAAACAAATAATATTTAAAATGTATGCCCATCAACCGAATGCCCCAATATTAAATAAATTTTGACTATACTGTAGACATGTTTAATAAAATTATTCAACATTGTTTTTAAACACAAAATAATGTGATAGTCGCCTTTGGAGGTGTGGTCTTGGTGCCAATTAAATACTTAACAAATACTTTATAAACAACTGAAATATAAAACATGCTGGGAAATTTAGTAATGATTATTATTTCATAAACAGCAGGTAATAAATACTTACTTGATGAAAGTTTCATTTTCTTCATTCATTTTATCGGCATCTTTAGCTTTATACTTTATTAGTCTTTCCACTAACGACCGATTTTCGTCCTAAAACACAAGAATTGCACTGTAAAAACTTCAGGATTGGCACAAACATAAACACACACCGCTATAACAAGATATAATTAATGATTACCCTCTTAAAAACTCTACGCATGTTTATAAATTTAAAATCTCTGTCTTATAAACACGTGCTATCTTACTAAAAGTTAATTGACAAACGACTTTTCAGAGGAAAACATGAAAATTATATCTGAAATCAACTCCTGACACACTGCCACGAAATTTTCTATCTGACTGAATGTAAGTGATGTTACTTGAGACACAGCTATAAGCATTTCATACACAGCTGTTATCACGTGATCATCGTAAAATATACAGGGTGTTCCATTTTACGATATCCTGGTAAAATAATTCATTACATTAAGTGATAATGTTGTTTGAGCAACATAGCTTCGCAGTTATGGGGCCGTGGTTCTATTTACGTTAAGCCTCGGTTCCAAATCAGGATTGGTTCACCTACTCGACTTCCCTTGATATATTATGTGGTCAACACGTTTTGACGGCTGTGAAGTGTAAAGTGCCGTTATCTGAGCCGGCTAGTTATCGCCAGTTATAATTAAAGCTGCTCATCAGGTAACAAGGTTTGATTAATATGATATGGAAATCAAACGAAATATTTAATCGTTTCGTTCATCTTTCACTTATAAAGAACATCACAGTAAATGTTACAATAAATTACGAATTGATGTGAAAAGTCATGAAGTTGGATATCTTTATTATTCACACAAAATTACATTTAAACTGCAGTGGTATTATGTGTTGCAGTCAGTGTCTACGAACAAAATATTATAATAACACGCTGTATAAAAAAAATCTAATCAAAATTAAAAAGTACGAGTGAATGAATTGAATTCTGAACCACTTGTAACAAAAAAATGCATTCAAAAATATGAAACACGCTGAATATTATTATAAAGACAGGCTAGAATCAGCTTGGCGCCTTGCCAAATTTTAAATGATGCTATAAAAATCTAAAGTTCCAGTGGAAAAAAATTGTTCAATAACGACCACCAGTACTATGCCAAAAATATTTTTACTCAGAATAAACAAAATCAAGAAAGCTTCAAACGTAGTGGAACGTATCTTTTTAACTGCCTCTAACAAGCTGTACGGTGGAAGCTCACATGAGCTGATCTTTAATTACCCAGATATAAAACCGTTGATTCATTACTCAAAGTCGTGTTTAAAAGCTATTTTGAAATAAGTGTTTGGTGTGAAAAGCTGGGAAATCTGTGGTACTGTGAACTAGAAAATAATGTTCGCCCCGCCGAGATTCTGAATGAATAACAACTGTTGTTCGTAATTTATTGCGAGTAAGACTTTTTTTTGTGATATTAGTACAGTATTTAGACTTGAATGTGGGTAGTGTGAGATATGCTTGTAAATAGTTTGAAAAATGACGCCAATTTTAAAGTTCGTTTTACTGTCATTAATTTTCAGCATTGGAAGTGATCAAAGAAACGTTGTCTACGTTTTTTGTTTAATAATACTAACTAATATTAAAAATGCGAATGTAAGTTTGTTACTTTTCCACAACCAAACTGAACTGAACCAATCATCCTGAAATTTTGCATAATCGTTGTCAGGTGTACATAGACGGACATAGGTTTCATACCGAAAAAAATTACTGCGCCTGAGAAAAACAACAAAAGCTTTCTTATGATAATAGATGTCGCCACATGTACGATCGAAATTGACTGTCAAATCCTAAATTGACACGAGTATTTAGTAGCCCGGTATACTAATACTTCCAATGAAACTGTAATAATACTTCCAGTAAAACTATTAAGGCAAAGATACTGTTTATTTAGGTAAGTAACGAGAGTGACATAAATAGTACGAGTAAGTAACTATGTTTTTTGCCATCAAAACTGGGTCACAGAAACTGTCTACATGGAGTACTGCGGCCCTGGAACGCAAATCACAACTGAAGGAACATAGTGGTTTTTAGTTTAAAAAAAAATCACCATCAGAACTCATAATTATCTGATTTTCTTTTCTCAAAAATCGTTATTATCTGCCTAGCCTGAAGGTCTTATTTTTGATAGCTATGTTGGGGTCAGCTACAATCATACCGAACAAATGTTATCAGTACTGCAATGTTGAAAATCCCAACCTTTTACAAGGACGCAATCATTACACTGATAAACTATTTTAGGGACACTTAAAATTTACTACACTTAGAATTTTAAAAGCTTCGTATTTTCGTCAATATCAAAATCAACAAAAGAAAAATACGGGTCAAATAATTATTGATAATATAAGCAACGGATTAATAAGGCATTACAGTGGACTAGCCTATTATCCATTTGAAATAACCTTTTTTATTGGAAAATCGATCTCCAATAACTCCGAACATGCATTTCGGCTTCTCTGTGGGCTTTTTACACCCTTTAGTTAGGTATTCATTTAAGTATGGCCTAGTGTCAGTGAAAATGAACTTTTGATTTTGTTATACTTCTGTGTGCGTGTGTAGAGCAGTGGTGGCCCAGTGGTATCTGTAGGAATATTAAGAGCTAGCAACATTTTTGATTATTATTGACAGCCCGCCTCAAGTGGCATGACATTCGAGTTTGATCCGTAAACCGAAATTAAAGTGATTATTCAGTTAAATCAGTGTTTTATTGCTACCCAAGCCACCATACAGTATCGGTCTTACGAGTTGTAGGTCGTAGGTTCGAACCCCGCCAGGCGCATTACTTTGTGTAATTTATTTCATCACCACTACTCTCAAAACGGTGAAGGAAAACATCGTGGGGAAACCGGCATGTCCTAGAACCAAAAATTCAAAGATATGTGACATTTACCAATCCGCACTGGGCTTGCGTGGTGGATTATGGCCCACTCTCTCTCACAGAGAGGAGGCCTGTGTCCCAGCAGTGGGAACATTATAGGCTGATGATGATACTTCTGTGAGGTCTCATGATAACTTTTGGATGGCAAATAAGTATGTTTTATTTAAATAAAAAATCCGAACTTTTTAATACCTGAGCTTTCCTTATTTTTTCTTCTATAGATGCGAAAGCGATTTGTAAGGCTTGATGTTCATCCCTCAAGACTTGATTTAATCCTTGCAATTCAGCCATATTTGTTTCATACATTTGAATTTCAGCACGCAAAGATGCTATCACCGCAGTATTTTCTGAAATGCTAAACATAAAAATGTATTTAGAAATATATTGCATACAAAATAAATGTCTGCCTTTTGTGATGCAAATTACAATTTATTCAAAAATAGAACAATACAATTCTCTTTGAGTGCATAATTTAAATTCAAACTCGACTTATGTGAATTCTTAATAGAATAACATTTTGTGAGCATAAAATCAAGCCACCTTGTCTTGTGAATTATTTTCCTATTTTGTTATTCAGCCTTAGCTTTCCTTTTAAGGCACAGCTGATTGACTGCTTTGTGTGGGCCCGTCAATGGTAAAATCAGCATAAAAACCTTGTTTTCTATGAGAATTATATTTATAATGCTAGGCAAGCCCAGTGTAGTATTAAAACCAATGTGCAGTTGTCTGTTGCATATAAGTCAGAAGACCTTTACTAACTAGAAATAATCGGCTTAATAATAATTGGTACATCTCTTTAAAACATTTTAATCAAACTTCATTTTGTGACTTTAAAATCAAATCCTAGTCTTATGAATTATTTTCTTATTTCATCTTTTAGGTTTAACTATCCTTTTGTGTGTTATAACAGCTCAGGGGGGGTATTACAATGTTTTTAAACCAGGCTTGTTTCGGCGAGTGAAAGTGACAGAGCTATACAAGTCGTCTAGCGCCATCTCGTTCACTCACAGGAATAAGCCTGGTTTTAAGACGTTGTAATACCCCCCCTTTACTGTTAACAAAATCAGAATTATACTATGCTAGAACAGCTCAAGGTCAAAATGCCACGAACAAAGTGCGGTCGTCTGTAACACATGAAGTCAGAAAACCTAATAATAGAGATAAACTGACTAAAAATATTGCCAACTAATGGACGGGTAATACACATTTGATGATTTTTTTTATTAAAACTTAGTATTTTATGACCACTAAGTGTTATGAATTCTTTCCTATTTTGCCTTCTAGACTAAGACACGGGATATCTGAATGACCTTTACAAAGCTGACTATTTACTTTTAGCCAAAATCATTCCTAGTCCATCTCTAGGTACATCTAAAACTATATTTTTTTTCTGTAGGAAACAAATGTAACTTACACAATATCTTTAGCTTGAAGCTGTTTTTCTAAATCATGTACTTTTTCATTCAGACTCATAATCTGCTGTGCATTTTCTCCTCTTCTCCTATGCATAGAAGTTAGCTCTTCCTGTTGTACTAAGATTTTTTGCTCCAAAGCCTGTATTCTCTCATTGCTGCTAGCTCCTGAAATTGAGATATTTTTTTATGAATTACAAAAAATAAGAAAGATATTCTTTCTGCGACAATGGAAACCTTGCTGTACATAATGTATTGCCCTTTTTGTGTGTTTCTAGATTAAGTTACTATGCCATAAATTTTTGATGTATTTTTACTAACAAAATCAATCTTTGTAGTCAAAATAAATTAAATCAGGGGTACTTCTGCTAGGTGCTTATTTAGTTTTATTTAACAAATTGGGTGACTGTCCAAAAATCTAAAATTTAAGCTACTGGGATTTATATTTATTATAAATATTCAATCTGAAAAAGCAAAACATGTTATATAAAAAGTTTTTGATCAAACATGGCTATAGGATTCTTTTCTACACCCACTGAGTGGCAAACTTTCTATTCTAACTGTGGGTTAAAAATACGTGACAAACATTAATGGTGTCTTAATTTGGACTTAGAACTTTCAACTAATGGTTTATTTAAGTATCATTTACATAAGCATTGTTTTGAGTGCGGACATTTTGTAATCTACACTAATATTATTAAGAGAAAAGATTTGTAATTGATGTTTGTAAGTAATGAATAAACTCAAAACCAACTAGAATAATTTTCAAAATTCTTTCATCTGCAGAAATATACATTATGAGCAAGTTAAATATTTACACAGGAAACTAAATATATAATTAAAACACACTTGGAGACAATAGGGCACCTAGGTGTCAAAAGTATTTATTTATAGTCTAGTCAGTAACATTGGCTATAGGTTTTTGTTTAAATTGCACCTGTGCAAAGCCAGTTGGGTAGTTCATGATAATAGATATTGAGTAATAAAACAGTAACCGAAATAGATTCTTATTAGCAATTGCTTAAAATGAGCTATTATTGATTGAAGCTTAAAATGTAACTTTTATTGATTTTTAAGTCTTGTGTGACTTTAATCTAAAAGGAAACATTACAAGTATTGAATCAGCATTAATCAGTTGTATTATTCATATTAGATACATAAATATACAAAAATTGTTTATTAGACATCAACATTCTTTGCATTCCTTGGCAGTATTTTTGCTTTTATCTCATCCATCACAATGATTGATGTTCCCCTGTTTAGCATATATCCTTGATATTTATAGGCATTTCTTTCTTATCTTTAATGAGCCCATTATTTTCTATATTAAGATAAAAATTGTGTACTTACCAGTACCAGCGATGACACTATCAGTGCCTGTAAACCGTATTCTTTCATTCAGCAATGTTAGCTGCAGGTTCTCATTCCTTAATGTGTTCACATTATCAAATAGTCTGCTCTCTGCAAATTACAAATAAATATGTTTGAATTGTGTCCTGAGAAGGAACAAGTCAGCACTCAAGGTTTTGTGCGGTTGGATCAATATTTGTTGCACTTTCATGCTCAAATGACAGAACAACTCTCAGTATTTTTTATCCCAGTGGTATAATTGTATGGAACAACTATTGATATCCACAAGGGTGAAGCCGCTGGCCTAAGCTAGTATTAATGAAAGAAGCATTTGCATTATTTTCAGCGAAGAACACTTCTTATATTTCATCATAATGGTAGTGAAGCAGTTTAAGTACAGTATGAATTAATATGACCAAATGTAGTGAAAGAACTACTGGCTTATAATTCTCACAAACGAAGTTTCAGTCAAGACTATAATGAATTTCAGAGAAATTTTGTACTTCATTTGTTAATAAATACAGATGGTCAGGTGTTAACCTGAACAATTATACAGCTGCATGACACATTTACATATATTGTGTTAGATTGTTTACTTAGAAATAAATATTCATAGGCTGTTATCATCATTGATCATGTTTTATCTCTGATATGTAATCATAAGCTAACAATGGGAACCGTTGCCATGTTAGAAAACATTTCTATGTACAATTGTTGTAGTGAATTCAAGAATATGTTTTTTTTTATACTTGTCGACATAATGATGTTTTATTAGGTTCACTCCAGTGTGTAAGCTATACATACATGCTAATAATGTAGGTTATAAACAAACCGCCAATAAAAGTAATTAATATCCACGATAACAAACGGTGCGAAGCAGTAACTATCAGCAAAGAACAATGGATTATTAGTCTAGTGATAAATCTTTTCTATTTGATATATTGTTAAAATGTCAACACAAAGACATCCATAGGTTAAGTTACTTACGAAAGGCAATAATTTCCTGAAACGCTGCTGTTTCGTATTTATTTCTTGCCTGTAGCTGGCTTATAATGTTGTTCCTCCAGTCACCACCTTCCATTTTTGATGTGCAGTTAATTTACTGATAGAAATTAATTATTTCATCAACTCAGGATCAAAACAAACAGATGTCATAATGTTCAACGGCGATCATTCGGCGGTAACAGACAGTCCTGAACGTTTATTAAAGTACACAAGCTCTGCGCATTTAATAAACCTATTTGTGATCTAATTACGACAAGAAAAGCAGTAATACACGAAGATTTTTATGTTTTTCTGAAGCAATCCGAATGACTGACAATTACAAATCACAGTTGACACTGACATGCACACAGCAACTAGGGTGCGTTTAAGTCGATTATCCAGGTTAAAATTTATACTGAGTAAACGTCAAACACCCCGTTCAAGCACACCGCGAGGTGAAAAATTAAACTGACTAAAATTTAATCTGCCCCGTTCACGGTCGTCCGTTGGTATAAGTTTTCGCCTGACTGGGATAAATTTTAGCGACCTTTTTACCTCGCTAAATTTTATCCTGCTGTCAGATTGACATTGAGTTTTGTTGTTAATGCTCGATTCGCGCCGTAAAAACGAATATTTTTATTTTAGAAAGTACCTAATTCATCGTCTCGGTGAATATTATTTGTGGATCATGGATATAATTAATATTACACCGGCAAATTGATTTTTCATGTTCCGGTCCATTTTTACTGTGTAATAATTTCGAGATCACAAGTTAAATCCTAATTTTACGGAGATTACAATAAAATATTCGGACTGTTGAGTTGAATTGAATTGTTACTTGTTTGATAAACTGAGCTGTCAATTGAATTTGACAGCTAACATTGACAGAAACCTATGACTCCGTTCAGCGAACCCTCGCTAGTTTAATTTTTATCCGACGATAATTTCGCCGGCGTACTTAAACGCACCCCTGTGCATGACATGAAGGTGTCATTCCGTTTGACAGCTGCTTAGTATTGCAACATTGAAAAAAGGAAAGAAATCGACTAACAAAAAAAATATAAAAAAAAACCGGCCAAGTGCGAGTTGGACTCGCGTGAAGAGGGTTCCGTACGATGTTACCTATCACGTTTTTTTTTAAATCTGACCCAAATTGGTAGGTACGCACAATATTGAGTGATTTACCATGTTATTTTAATATCATGGACTTCTTATAGGTTTTCCTATAATGTTTATGACGAAAACTAATTTCAGGGGGAATGGTCAAATTTCGTCTATTTTCTTGAATAACTTGCAAACTATTTATTTTAAAATTAAAAAAAAATACATTTAAGATTGTCTCAACAAGACCTTTCATTTGATATGTCACACGATGCAGTTTTCATTTTTTTTTTAATTATCCCCTTCCCCCCAAAAATTACCTCCAGTATACAGATATGGACTTCTTATAGGTTTTCCTATAATCTATAAGTAGAAAACTAATTTCTGTATTTTTTTCAAAATTTTAGGTTCAGTAGTTTCGGAGATAAGGGGGGGGGGAATGGTCAAATTTCGTCTATTTTCTTGAATAACTTGGAAACCATTGATTTTAAAATTAGGTACAAAAAAAATACATTTAAGTTTGTCTCAACAAGACCTTTCATTTGATATGTCACACGATACAGTTTTTTTTTTCGTTTTCCCCTTCCCCCCCAAAAATTACCTCCTACATACAGATTTCATCTATTCACGTCACACCTCTGTGCTTGGGTCATAGGAATTGATATGTGTACCAAATTTCAACCCAATCGGTCTAGTAGATTTGGAAATAATTGACTGTAAGCGACAGACAGACGGACACACGAGTGATCCTATAAGGGTTCCGTTTTTGTATTCGGACGTACGGAACCCTAAAAAGAAACTAAAACAACATTTTATGAGAACATACGCAGGTGATACCCAGATAAATACAGAAATACATAAAAAATCGATGCAGCACTATTTAGTTTCTACTGCAGTGAAAAAATAAAAATTCTGTCAGTTTGGTTCCCTGCTACACCGCAAAGGATCGATGTAGGTGTATCGTGAGCTCGATTCCGACAAGGAATAAATGTTTGTGGACCTAAAAGTAGTAGTTTCAAGTTTCGCTGTTTGCGTACTATGTGAAATTAGATAGATACCTAGATAGATAGAATATACTTTATTGTAGGTACACCAAAATTGTTACACAACTATTATAAACATTTCTAATTCTATGGTTACAATGGCGGTCTTATCGCTAATAGCGATATCTTCCAGACAACCTTTGGATGGACTGTACGAACTTAAATTAAAAAGGTGAAGGTAGCCACTGGCGCACTGTATTTCTAAATAATTTATTTAGGAAACATATGGATGCCAAATAAAGAACAATATTAAATTATAATATTTATTAAATTAAAAGTTTATAGGATTATACGGAGCAGTGGTGGCCCAGTGGTATCGGTCCCGACTTACGAGTTGTAGGTCGTGGGTTCGAACCCCGCCAGGCGCATTACTTTGTGTAATTTATTTCATCACCACTGCTCTCAAAACGGTGAAGGAAAACATCGTGAGGAAACCGGCATGTCCTAGAACCAAAAATTCGAAGACATGTGACATCTACCAACCCGCACTGGGCCCGCGTGGTGGATTATGGCCCACTCCCTCTCACAGAGAGGAGGCCTGTGTCCCAGCAGTGGGAACAGTATAGGCTGATGATGAAAAGTTTATAAACGCATCCACGATACAAGAGACAGAGGTAACTAGGTGGAGCAACACGAGGCCCCCCTTAGAAGGTCAAAACCGACCGTGACCCTGAAAAGTAAAGGGCTATTGAAGGATAACAATACAAGTCTGACAGTCCCTCCCATCCCGCCCTGGGTGAAGGACTCGTTTGATGATTTTACCACGATAAAACAAAATGCTGGATAGGTATAAATATTAGCACACGTGTGAATCCAGAGCAGGTCGTTAGTCTTTTTATATTTTTTAAACCAAAGTTTGACTTTGGCTGTGGACTGAAAAAAAATTAGGTAATCATAGGGAGAAAGCCTTACCAAACAGTCCGTCGTCAGTCCTACACAGTCCAACGCAAGCTACTTTTTTTAAAAAAGAAAAGCTATTTGCAGTTGTATTAATTATCATTAGGTAATATAGCTCGTCTGAACAATTCATGTATAGTGATACCTAAGTATACGAATAATTAGAAACTATGTTAACCAATGATATTATAAGTAAAAAAGGTGTAGATACGTTATACGCGCTCAAAAACAGACGCGCTCAAATGTGGTTGATTCACAAACCTTGACCTCAGTCCGACGTTGCCAGCGACAACGGATGCACTTCACGTACTACAGAGTGAGTCAAAAGTAAAAGTGACTCAAAACCACCGAAAATGCCGTCGTGTGTGATGAGATATTGTGCAAATTATACAAGCAAGACTTCTAAAAGTCAAAGAATCACTTATCATTCGTAAATATATTATTTATCTTAATATTTTCACAAATAAAACATTACGTTTCTATAATATGGCGTCGTAAAAGAAAGAGTGCGAGTGAGAGTGCGAGTGAGATAAAAGAGAGAGCGTCACCATCTAGCTGTCACTTTTTTTCATATTGGTTTTATCAAGCTATCCTTTTTACTTGTAGTGAAATGTAATGTGTGTGAATAAAAAGTGTGTATGTGTGCTGCCTCTCTGCGCGGTACGCTTTTTTCTGTTGTTTTGTACGTGTATAACATATCTATGACTTATAATATCATTGATGTTAACACAATTTATCTAGGAGTCTACGCGTTTGTCTAATAAAATGTATTTTTGCCCCACAGTAGACATTTCTCCTGTATCGTGGGTGCGTTTACAAACATACCTAATAACTCCCATACACAACTACCCAGCCCCCCTTTTTTTTTTTTTTTCGTGGTAAAATCATCAAATGAGTCCTCCCAGCCCCGGGCAGGGCGGAAGGGACTGTCAGACTTGTACTGACTAAAATCCACGGTGTCCTTCGGTAGCCCTTTTGCGTACCGGAGTCGCGGTATACGTATGTCCCGCGACCCCGGCAAGGCTGTGGCCCTCTAAAGGGCGATGATTCCCGATGTCCACCCCCAGCTTGTCCCCTGCCGGGGGACAGCGCAACTTTTTCTAAAGAAAGTTCCGTTTGTCCACCCCGGGGTGGACAAAAGGAATATTTTTTAGAAAAAGTTGCGCTGTCCCCCAGCGGGGGACAGTGATACGATTTTAAAAAAATATTTACGTTGTCCCCCACGGGTGGACAGCGCTACGATTTAAAAAATGAGAATTCTCAGTGTCCACCGCGGGTGGGCAGAGATACTTTTTTTATTTATTCCCGGTAGCCAACCCTTTTAATTGAATATTTTTAAAAAATCGTATCACTGTCCCCCGCTGGGGGACAAGCTGGGGGTGGACATCGGGAATCATCGCTAAAGGGGGGCCCCGTCATTGTGCTGACGCTCTTTGAGGCGCGCGTGGAACACAACGCGCCGTCGACCCGGGCATGGTCCATGGTCGGACAGCGAGTTGCCCTTTACTCGCCGCCCGCATACCCGCGCCTACGGTGGCCGGAGATCGTCCCGCGACATCCGTCGCCGTGGGCGTCTACCACTGCGGCTGAGGGAGGACGCTGTCTTCTCCCTCGCGCGGCCCGCCTCCTCCTTCGCGAGCATGACTGCTTCGCAGAAGGAGGCGACCGCTTCCCACTCCGTCTCGCCCCGCAGCATGGCCTCGACCAATGCCGGGCGCGAGAGGTCTCCGCCTATCGCCGTCGAGAGGACACGGCGGTGCTCTGCCCAAGCGGGGCAGTCCTGCTCCGTATGCTCCACCGTGTCCTCCGGGCGGTCCTCGCAGTGGTGACACCCGGGCGTTTCCTCCTTCTTTATCCGACACAGGTACCTCCCGAAGCATCCATGCCCGGTGAGGACCTGCGTCATGCGGTAGGTGAGGACGCCGTGGGACCTATCCAGCCACTCCTCAAAGAGGGGTCTTACAGCCGCGATTGCGGCGTGCCCGTACCTCGGTTGCGACAGTCGTTCTCTCCAAACTGCCCTGAGATCGCGCCGGAGCTCTTCCCGCCGCGCCTCGACTTCTCGAGGCATCGGGGATACACCCCGACGCTGCGCCTCCACGCGCCACTCGTAGACGCGCTGGAGGGCAGTCGCCTCCAGATCCCAGGGCCGCGATCCGGCAAGAAGGTTGGCCGATTCGCCGGCGATCGTGCGGTATCCTCGGATCATCCGGATAGCCATGGCCCTCTGGCATGCGACCAGCTTTGCCGGTCGCGTCCGCATGCTCAGGGCCCACACGGGGGCCCCGTAGAGGGCCATGGACCGCACGACACCGGCGTGCAGCCTCCGGCAGGGGGCGTTTGCCCCGCCGATATTGGGCAGGAGTCGCCCGAGGGCGGCTGATGCCCGGTTCAGCCTTGGGGCCAAACGCAGGAAGTGTCTGAAGTTCCATCGGCTGTCGAGGACGAGTCCCAGGTACTTCATCGTACCCCCGACGCCGGATGTGAACCCCCCCCACCGTTATGTGGGACTCTGTCGGTGGCGCATTCAGATGACCATGAAAGCACATGGCCTCTGTCTTGTGCAGCGCCACCTCGAGTCCCAACTGCCGGATCCTTCCAACAACTGTCGCAAACGCTCGCGTCGCCAGGTCGGCCGCCGCCTGGTGCGACACTCCCTCCGCCAGGACGAGCGTGTCGTCAGCGTAACATATTACGCTGACGTCTAGAGGGAGGTCGCCGCGCAGCACCCAGTCGAAGCCGATGTCCGATGACACCACACGACATCTCTCGCCGGTTCCACTCTCCCCGGTGACCGGGGTAGACGACGGCTCTGTCCGTCAGATAGGCCCTCACGCGCATGATGGCGTCCACCGTCGAGCGCCCCCTGCGGAAGCCAAACTGGCTCTCCGCTAGGTTCGGGCCCACCCGATTTAGGTGGCCGACGAGGCGGTCTGCAATGACTCTCTCAAAGAGCTTGCCCACCTCGTCGAGCAGCACGATGGGCCGGAATGCGGACGGAGAGTCCGCAGGGCGCCCGGGCTTCTGAATGAGGACCAGCTTCCCCGTCTTCCAACGAAGCGGAAACTGGCCCCTCACCAAGCACGCGCTAAAGAGCCCCCCCAGTCGAGGACCGAGAGTCCCATTGGCCAGGACCCAGGCTTTCCCTGGCAGGCCGTCGGGTCCTGGGGCGGTATTTTTGGCCTTGAGCCGTTGTACCGCCACTCTCATGTCTACCTCGGTCACCTCTGGAACTTCGTTGTCGTCGTCGTCTCTGTGGTCCGCGTTTGCGTCAGCTTCGTCCTCACTGTCAGACTCCGTCCGAAGCGGAGCCGCCATGGGCGGGGGAGTATGCTCCCCTCGCGATGGGAACAGGGCGCTCACCACGTCCTCCACGAACTGAGGCTGGAGACTCTGCGTCAACGGGGGGGCCCAGGGGCGGAGCTTTCCGTGCACCCACCTGTAAGGCCAGCCCCATGGGTCCCTGTCCAGAGTCTCCAGCATCTCCCTGCGGGCCTGTTCCTTGGCCCGCAAGATCTCGGCGCGGAGGGTGGTCTTCGCTGCCCTGTAGCCCTCGTGCAGCTCCGCCTCCACGGCGGCCGCATCCGGAGGTCGGAACCTAAAGTTGAAAATCTATTTAAGATAGGTATCTTAGCGTTAGCACAGGCGTTAGCGACAGGAAAGATCGAAAACGATAAGCAATCTTCACTAGATCTTCAACGTTATACCTAAGCACATAAAGTTGAAAATCTATTAAAGCCTACTCAGCGTTTGCGTTTATCGTTTGTGACATGGCTACAGGGCCAGACCCGGAACAACTTCTTGTAGATCATATAAATATTTGTGCCGTGCGGGGATCGAACCCGCGACATGCTGCACAGTAGTCGATCGCTCAGCCACTTGCCCACTAACCCACTCGTGCTGTAGGTAGCATGCATGACATGTAGGTAAGTATGTGATGAATTAAAATATTGATTTTAATAGAAGCTTAAGTTTACTTATACGAAATACCAATAGCAGTAGGTATCGGATCTACTGGTAGAATATTAAATTCGGAGTGCGTCAATAGTTTTATTGTTATGCATATTGATGGAATATAAAGCAATAAAACAGGGTTCAATTTTACCGATAGTGCATCGAATAATAATAATTATGATGGTTTCATAGTTTAGGTACGAGTACCTATACTATGAAACCAAACGTATCTACTTATTACAAAAAAAAGTTAAACATTTGTTGAACACTTGTCTAAAAAACTATCAACTGCAAAACGGATTTTGACGTTGATTTAAGCAGTTTTGCCGTTCTTTACGCTTTTTTTTAGACAAGTGTTCAAAAGATGTAGGTAAGACTTTTCCAGGTTCTTCCAGTAAAATGGTAAGCCCTGAGGCCTTACCACGAGCTCTTAACGCGATCCAGTTTAGGCTGTGGCAAAAAGATATCGCTAGACGACTTGTATAGCTCTGTCTCTTTCCCGCACCCTAAACTGGATCGCGTTAAGAGCTCGTAGTAAGGCTCTGGTCGGCACAATTGTCTGGTCACAGGCTACATGATATTTTAGGTGCATTATGTAACCTAATTAGGATGAAGACAAACAAAATGGTACCTACACGCACTCTACACGCGACTGCTCTGTGTTAATCTAATAACAAAGATGATTATTTTATATTATACCACTTCTGGCGTAGTGAGAAGTTCACCTAGAAACTTTTTATTGAATAAATTATTCATGCAATACAGATAGCATTTACTACTTAGGACCTACCTTATAATCGTTATCATCCGCCGTCAAGGACCTCATTCATCTGGACTTCGACTGTTACTATTCAATTAAGGATTGGAAATTCAATTATAAGTTTTGAGAGTCAGAACTGAGAGCTCAAGGTATGCGCTCAGCCGTCTAAATTAATTCGTACTTTGAGATATGATTATCTGTTTACCGTTAAGACCACTGGGATTAAGAAGTACTGAGCGGCGGTGTTGATTAAAGGGATAAAAGAATAAGTTTAAACCGATTGGAACCCCTCTAGTCTCCCGTATGCTGGTTTTATAGGTAACTAATGAATGCATCGACTTTTTCCTAATAACAGAAGAGGCTATTTTTGTATACTTACTCGTAGGTAATTACTTTTATGGCTATGATGGTGAATAGATATTATACACGAGGTTAGAATTCTATTTTTCTCTAGATACGGTACAACATGCTAAAAGTTACCTCGAAAACCTTATTCTTTTCTTCTGTTATATAACCAGTAGCATTTAACTTCTCCAAGTTGTAATTATCGCTAAATTATACATTCTGAATTCGCGATCGACTCCTTTGTGTTAATAAATTAGGTGATTAGCCGCGATCGGGATTTAACTTCGGACGAATTTGTTTAAGTTGCACCTTTTAATCTGTTCCAATAGAATGGAGTCCTACTTTGTGAAATGAAAAAAGCTTTTTCGGTCTTTACTACTTTAAACTGCAGTAAGTACCTACTTACCTAACTGAGTTGCTACCAATCAGTTGAATGTATACGAACTGTACCTATCTGTTCTCTTTCAATTAAGTATCATTTTATGATTGCAGCTTTGACTAACCCACTGCACGTGCCGACTGTAGGTAATAATAAAAAACTTTTGAAAAAAAGGGAACCGACTTCAAAACCAAACACAAAAAAAAAAACTGTAAAATAACTTTTCTTTCGGAAGTCGGTGGCTTTGTTTTTTATTTCATCGACTATGGCCACCGACTTCCGAAAGAAAAGTTATTTTACAGTTTTTTTGTGTTTGGTTTTGAAGTCGGTTCCCTTTTTTTCAAAAAGTTTTTTATTTTTCCCTTTTTAGTTTAGAAATTCAACAAAAATCTTCATATAATCCGCGTCTTTGAAAATCTGCAATCCTAGTAAGCAACAAAAACGGATCTGTACGCCCCAACTTCACGAGATATCCATTATTGTTATATTAAAACCTTTCCCAAAATATAACGAACACTTTTCTGAAAACCGCATCAAAATCGGTTCTGCCAAACGCGAGATAATCGCGGACAAACATGTATTGATCACTGAAAATCTACAATCCAAGAAAGCAAAAACGGATCCACGCGGGCAACGTCACGTGATATCCATTAGTTTTATATACTAAAACCTTCTCCAGAATGTAACAAATACTTTTCTGAAAACCGCATCAAAATCGGTTCAGCCAAACAACGCGAGATACTCGCGGACAAACATCCATACATACAAACATACATAGGTACAGTTCGAACTGAGAACCTACTTTTTTTTTTGAAGTCGGTTAAAAAGGTACTTAGGTATAAATAGACATAAATTTTCACTATCAACCCAAATAGATTAAGCTTGTACCTTCCCATTACAGTAAAGGAACGACGTCAAAACGACGTATACTAAAATATCTCCTTACAAGTACCATCGACTTTTTAACGCTAACTTCGATAGACAAACTTTTCTGAAGAAGATTGCGGTTCCACCACTGCAATTTTACCTAAGTTAGAATTTCAACTCCCTAATGTGCTGCGACCGTTTTACAGGCCGAGATTACAACCTGACGACTGCCGAGGTTTGCATCACGGTCCCAAGCCGAAAATTAGGTTGAAGCGTAGAGATAGCTAAGGACGAAACCCACGTCCCTCATATCACTTGTTAAGTTGAAAATGGAGTTAGAACTGTTTTAAGTTAGGCTTCTAATCTAATAATCTACCATCGCTTACTTCTTGTCATTATCATTACGATTACCTATCTTGAGTGGAATGGATAGGAGCATACTTGTTTCGAAGTTTGTGAAGTTTTTTTGAAAACCGTAAGTAAGTAGGTAGTAAGTAGGTACCTAGTTCTTTTTTTACAACGAATTCCAATTTTTTTCTGACCATATCTCAAAAGCAGGTCAGGTCATTCTGCTGGTCGCAGGAGTGCCTTCAAAGTGCAATACGGCCCTGGAATGCCTTTGGCCCTTTGGCAACTGAAGGATCATATTGGTTTTTAGTCAGTTAAATTAACTCTGACACTTCTGAGAGTCTTTCACTCTCTTTCCAACCCAAATTAAGTCGACCATTCTGGTAAAAATAACTGACCAGTTACTGAAGTCTATTTAACTGTTTTAATACACACTCAAATACAAAAATCTCCTTCCGGATGACGTACGTTACTTTCATAATTAGTTACGTTCGGACATTTGAGCCGCAGAATTCTACGAGAGCGCGTTCTCAACACAATTGAGTGGTTTAGTTTAGCCAAGTGTCTCGTTAGAATTGTCTTACAGAAAGACTAATGCATTTAGGACGGTCGCTGGTACGATGTTATCGCATTTTCGCGTTGGATATGTGCTATAAAGGACGTAACAAGTTCCTTTACGTCTTCCGGTATGACGTCATGTTGGTTTTTCTAGTAGAAGTTAAGAAATGTGATGACGAAATTTCTGCCACGAAATATTAATATTTTATGCGAATATCCATTTTAAGTCATGAATAGGTAAACAAACTTCAGTGTTAAGTAAAAACGTGGCAAAAATATAGTCATAGGTCTGTCTGTAGGTAGTAGGTACCTATTATTTAACTTGTTCATCATCAACAACTAGGTCCGTACGTAGACTTCCCTAGACGCCAGCACGTCAACCTATTCCGAACTTATTTTTTTTTCCAATCAACCTTTGCTTTTGTGATGGAGTTAAGAGTCTAAAAGATCGTTGCAGGTTAATTTGCTGGTGTCGGTGCTAGATTATGACTATTATAAACTCCCGAACACACTCAAAAGCACAAATATTCGCAACTTTATCTATGCACTGGAATTTATTAGTAAAATAAATCGATTATAAAGTTACAGAATCGCCACCGAGCCGTTGTGGGGCGCAATATATTCGGCTTAATAGTGTAATTTTGCAGGCTCTTGCAATATCTTGCGGTGAACTCGACCAACCCTCTACCCTCCCCTGACAGACGCCAGATTGCATGCAACATTCTGTCGTTAGCAGATGGGATTATAGTCACCTCACCGAGCCAATTTGTTTACCTGTATGCTAACCTCGCAGGTACTGGTTTAAAAGATCTATCATTCTATAAGTAAAATATTTCATTCTTTGAGCAAATGCGAATAAACTGTTATCATTTCTTTGAACAATAATTGTCTTGGAAACTACACAGTCATGTTAATACAAAAAAATATGTAAAAAAATGACATAAAAAAGTAACTGTGAAATTCTTTAATTAGGTATAGGCAAGAAAGTATTAAGTACTGAATATTTGACATCGGTGAAGCTATTTGGCAATGTCTTACCTAAAAATATAAAGTGAGGGACTGACGCGCCGGATCAGAGCAATAAAAGGTCGCGAGTTTCAAGCCATACATTATTTATAGGGGGTTCTATCGACAACACCTTCTAAAATCAATATAGGAAAAATCGCGCTATGAGATTCTTGAGCCTAATCAAATAAAACGAGTGAAAGTTAAAATTGGAAGAAGTAGGAGACGTGCCACTGAATAATTCATTAATTTGAGATAAATGTAGTTAGGACTTGAAACTTACGATAGTCTTGGAGTAAAAGTAATAGGTCAGGTATAGGTAGATACCAGCTTCATAACAACCTACAGAAGACATTTTAAAACTATTAATGAACGAAAGTAAGTCAACTTCGATCGTGAGCTGCAGGAGAAGAATTAGCGAAAATAGAAGGCAATCTGAATTGGTTTTATTTTCCATGAAGAGGATGGATTGCAGTGAAATATTAACATAGAGATGAAGAACTTTAGCAGTGGTGGCCCTGTGGTATCGGCCTCGACTTACGAGTTGTAGGTCGTGGGTTCGAACCCCGTCAGGCGCATTACTTTGTGTAATTTATTTCAACACCACTGCTCTCAAAACGGTGAAGGAAAACATCGTGAGGAAACCGGCATGTCCTAAAACCAAAAATTCGAAGACATGTGACATCTACCAATCCGCACTGGGCCCGCGTGGTAGATTACGGCCCACTCCCTCTAACAGAGAGGAGGCCTGTGTCCCAGCAGTGGGAACATTTATAGGCTGATGATGATGAAGAACTTTAAAAAGACAAAATATATGTTTTCTTATTGTTTTATTGATATTTTTTCCTCTGCTGCTCGAGCACTCATCTGCGATTTCCTATATTCCCGAATCTCCCAATTTGTCTTTTGTAACGACGACCATCATCTGTAACAAAGAATTGGTATGAATCTATACCACAGGAAATAACTGTCTTGAAAAGATTAGCCATACTACACAGGAGATATAACAATGCGCAAATACAGGTGCTTACTGTTTCTTTAACTATGAATCCTATGATACCGCCAATTTCCAAACTCAGGGTTGCTAGATAAAATCCTCTGGGATAACTCATCAACACCATTGCCCGAACCGGGAATTGAATCCTACTCTCAATGGTCACTCCTTCGACCTCGAAACTAACGAGGCGGATAAAGCTTTAAGATATTTAAAATATAATTAAATACTCATTTGGATAAAAATAAATTGGACCCCGAAATCTTGATGTTTGCCGATATGACGAGATAAGCAATACTGATACCAATTGGCATTAAAATTGCTGAAAATGGATAACTTTTTGTACTTACCATCAGAATTATTGTTGTCTGAATCAGAGTTTTTTGCGTATTTTGCATGTATTTTTGGATTTTCTGCAATGAACAAATGTAGTTATTTAGAGCATTGAAAACTGCAAAGGAAAATATTTTGAGGAAACTGGAACATCTTGAAACTATAATTCCGAAGGCATTTGATGTCTATCCACCTGGGCCCGTCTGGTGAATTATGGCTCACTCTCTGGAAGTGAAAGTAGAAACCCAAATCCCAGAAGGGGAAAGAAACTTAAAGATTGACAGATGTTGATTAAACGAAGAAGATTTATCAAAAATATTCTAGGACACAAATGTAGTTTTATAGTAGTAAAAGAATTTTTAAAACCCGTTCAGTATTTTTGAGTTCATCCATTGCCAAAAAATCAAATCTATTGTTTTTATAGGATTCTTTTGCATCTACGCAACCTTACTCCATATTCTTTTCGTGCTTTACCAACATTTTGTTATCGTCGTATGAAATATTTTTAAAACGTTTTGTTTTATTACAAAGTAACAGTAAAATATTTCATGCTTGCTTGAGGATAACGTCAAAGTCGCTATCAACAGTTCAATGAGGGACGCACTGAACCAAGAAATATGGCAAAAGAAGGGTTTTAGTGATTCCAAACTGAAATGACTATTAAGATATCTAAATTCTTGCTTAGTTCATACCAAGAATGGTATGAACTAAGCAAGAATTTAGAGAGTGCAAATGAGATGATTTACGATTAATTAAAGTCGTGCTAGGCCTACCTTCTTCCGGTTCGAAATCGCCGCCTTTTGGACCCCTGGTAACTCTTAGTGAATTGTCGTCACCGGAATCAGCTGGAATAATAGCTATTATTACTATTTGCTTATTTTTACATTTAAACCGTCGTAGTATAATCAAAGCTAGAAAATGTGGAATCGGGTAATTTTGTACCACCATGATTATGACAAAATTAGACATCATGGCTGTATCGTATTAGGTTAGCAGAAGCTTAGTGTAATTTTTATCGTTCGGCTGTAATAAATAAATAAAAATTACAATTTTTATCGACGACTTCATCTTCGTCAGATTTTTCCGGTTTCACAAGTTCTTTGCTTGAATCTTCTTTTTTGTGATGTGTCAGTTCTTCACTCGAGGGTTTTTTCTTCTCACTAAGACTCTCATCATTGCTGCTATCTCCATCCAAAGCCCTTGGATTATATTCATGAGAATCTAAAATAAAAGATCTAGTGCAATCATCAAAGATGTGCTTTGTTTAGCAGTCAAAGCCAATATAAAGCCAATATACCTTGAAAATCTCTAATGCGGAGTGAAGGAGCGCCAATGGACCCTTGTGTTAAGTCAAACCCAATTTTAATATCAACTAAAAATATACAACGTTGTTGTATCAAAAGCTTAATACTACCAGAAACCTATGTTAATTTGGTGTTTGTCATTATAATAAAGCACTTACACGTTTTGCCTCCTGAAGATTCACTAAATGCGATGATTGTAGATACCAGAATCTGTAAATCAATATCAATAATGAAACCAATTCAAGAATGAATAAAAATATTGAGAACGAAATAAAAATAACTAAAAATGTAAAGTGATAAAATTAATTATTTACCGTAACAATAAGCCATGATTTGGGACTGTTTTCGCCAGGCAGCAGCATGATGAAGTCTTAAAATATTTTATTTCGTGAAGTGAGATTAATAAAGTGTGCGGCGATACGCATTGATTTCAATTTTCTCGGTAACATAAACATTTTGTTTTATTACTAAATTTTTTTCAATTTGAATGTATAATAGGATTGATAAAGCGGATCAAATGTTTATTTACTAAATAGAAATGTTCAAAAAGGATTAACTAATTTTTCAGCCAGTTGGTGTTTGCCTTTCCACCAGAGATGTGCTATGTAGCTGTGTTGCAAAGATGTAAAAGCTGAGCTACGAAATTGTTGACCGTTTCCACTGATGCTACGCTATGTAGCTGTGCGAGTAAGATGTGCTATGAAGATGCGTAGCTGCGCTACGAAGATGTGCAGCTTGATCTATGCGATAGTAGGGAAGATGACCCATAGCACGCATCCTTCAAAACACATCTTAGTTGAATCCGTATCCATCAGTGCTTTGCTATGTAAAGCAATGAACATGATTGGTGGATATCAAACGCATTCGCAGCAACGTACTCGTATCATGCGCATCTCTGGTGGAAAAACAGCCTGGCTGTGCAGGTACTATGGGAGCTGTCTAATACTAATTTTGTTTTTAACATTTGCATTTAATTAAATAAATGAAAACACCTGTCTTGATTTCTTTTTATAAAATAATTTCTTATTCTATCTAATCAATCGCAAAACTACATTAATTATTATCCATCGTGCATAATTTATTCCTGCTACCTAATTTTTTGGCCTAACATTCTGATTCATACAAAAGTTACAGTACCTACTAATGGTTTTTCTAAATGATTTCATCATATCAGCCGTAGGACGTCCACTGCTGAACATAGGGCTCCTCCACAGATTTCCAATAAGACCGGTTGGAAGCGGCTTGCATCCAGCACGATCCTCTGGTCTTCCTCAAAACGTCTGTCCACCTTGTGAACGTCCTATGACGCGCACTGCGCGTGGGCACAACATGGCCATTGCACATTACCTATGTCTTGGCTATGTTCATTTTAAGATCCATCTGTCGGGAAACTCGATTGAAGCCTCCGAGCATCGTGCTGACATCATGATTCACACATCCATCCTTCGATCAACAATAGCAATAGTTGCTATTGTTGATCGAAGCATCCATCAATGATTTAAATTATTTCCCTTAGACTTGACTTACACACTGGAGAGAGAGAAGATTAAAATTAAATCAGTAATCAGCAATTCACTCTAAGCCGTCACCTTAACTGCAGATGGCTAACATTTAAAAAAAGACTGGAGCTGTTATGACACTCCGAAGTCTAAATTGTGTATAAGGACACGAACGTACAACTAATCCCACAATACAGTATGTATGTAGTTTCTTTTCTGTGTACCATGCAGCTGTTTGTAAAGCCACCTAGGATTTTCAAATTTTATTGTAAAAGAAGTTTGCAAAGCCAGGTATTCTTTCCTGAACAGTCATACCGGCTTCAGTTAAATCACATCCATTCATAACGTAATATGAGCAGAGATAATGTGTGCCCCGGGCGAGACAAATTTGCCAACTTTTTCTGTTGAACAATCTCTCTATATGAAATGGTTAGCGCCGAGGATTTTCGTGCAAAGTATTATTAGTAAAGTTGAATATTAATGTTTGCAATTCATTTTCAAAAGTAGCGATAGTGTTTGCAGAATTTTAAAAAAGTAACTAATTGTTTAAAATATTTAAAACAGTTTTTTAAGCGTTATACCGAAGGTGGTGGTTGAAAAAACGGGAAATAAACAGGTTTGCGAAAAATAAAACGTGGAAATTTTAACGCCGCTTGTGCTGACCGCAGTCAGTTAAAACAAAGAATTACTTTACAATTTTTTGTCAAAAAATAATCCGTACCTGACCGATAAACGATTTTCAATCGGAGCTCGAAGAATCAGAAACACATGAGGTTTAATCGCTTCTATATTTAATAAATAAGTACAATAATGCGCGTGACTGACCGCAGTTAACTCGAAAATTGTCTCAGCAATTCGGATTTGTTAGAAATCCTCGCAAAAACCGACAGCTTAAAATTTACATGAAAAGTACGTGGCTTAGCGTTGTGGCGTTGAGGACGTGTTTTTACCTTGGGTTTTAACTGCTCACTCTTTATTCGAAATTGGCTTCGAGGCTTATTGGATAAGGAGATTATAAAATGTTGCTCCGAGTGGTTTGGGATCAAAATATTTCTTTGTAAATATTTACAAGCCTGTTAAAGGGGTTGTGGGGTTAACATTCAGTCCCTAGTGCGGTAATTGATCTTTGAGTTACGTTTGAATTTTCTTATTGCACATCAAAATTATACCTGTTACCTAGATATGATATAAAAAAGTTTAAAGTACCTATGACAAATCCTCAGATTTGTAACTAAAAAGAAAGTTTTTGAAGTAAAATTCGTACAAAACCAAAATTCTAAGATTTCCGTAGCGTAAGTGTGAACTTATCCATTTAAATGGGAATTTAATGTAAATAGAAAGTTTAAGAAAGCTATTTAGGAAGGTAGGTATAGGAGACAAATGGAAGGTATTTTAGTTTGTTGGTGCCGTCTGCGAGCTTGCGTGTTCTCCCAAACGAAACTATCGCATGACTTCCATACCTCATAAACTTTGCGTTTATGAATGTCTTGGAAAAGTTTTTGTTCGGGAAAACTTTTGTTATGACGATACTATAAACATGACTGTGTCGAACATATATGTAGCTATGTTCTATTTACAACTAAATGTGAATTTGAACACCCAAGGACATGCTACTGTATTTATAGCTACCTACTTACCTAAAAACATGTAGGTAGGTACCAACTTGGACCATGTAAAAGTTTTATGAAATGATACAATTCTTTGTGTGATCCATTATGTTACCTACCTAACCTATCTACTTATTCCTAAGTTAGTCATGAACCTAGCGGAGTGCATAGCCTAGCCGCTAGGCCCTAGCGGATGATTGCATGACCTGTAAGCCACGAGTTAAGTTGCGGGTTCGATTCTCAACCTGTACCAGTACTATTAAGTATTCTGTGCCTGTACATAAACTTTCCCGGGGTCGCGGCCCAGGACTCGTTAGTCCCGCTACGCTACGCTAGTCACGGTAGCTAACGAGCTACCGTGACCCCGGAACGTAAAGGGCTATTGGAGAACACCGTGGATTTTAGCTAGTACAAGTCAGACAGTCCCTCCTGTGTCCTGCCCTGGGTGGGAGGAATCATTTGACGATTTTGCCCCGCAAAAAAAATGTCATGAACCTACTTCAAACAGGTAAATTATAAATCTGCCTACCTCATACGTTTTCTAATCATACAACAGATAAATCTGCATTAGGTATGTACCTACTTAAATACTTATTAATAATAATTATCATGTTAAAAAAAATTACACTATGACTATAGCCTCTATCGCCTCTATGGTTAGTATCTTTCGTTCGGAAAATTGCCTCCAAAAAGACCAAAAACAAAACACATTTGCACACAGAAAGTTTATTACGAAAAAAAAACTATTACAAACAAAGTCACCTTTGGAGAAGGTAGAAACATTTATTACCTTTTTCTAGGTAGCGTGTTGTAATGTTTCTAGTTTTATCGCTATATTTTTATTTCCGCCAAAGTAGACTGTGCTTTCGTGGAAATCGGATAAAAAATCACTAGTCAAAACTTTGCCAGACTGGCCGACTATTGATGACTTTCTTCGACAATTACATTTAAATGCGTCGTTGAATCATTAAATTTTAATCTAGAGATAGTAACTACGTAACCTTTTTAGTAGCTAGGTACTTATTTTTGAAAGTTTGAAGTTAATTATAAAATTATCAATTAGTTGGTACTTGCATTGTGACATATGAAAATATCATGCAATAAACGATAAATGTTTTTATAAATTATTTAAAAATATGTACAGAGACAGAATTAATTTTCAGGAAGAACTATAGTTAAAAAAAAATCGAAGCTATTGTATGGTCGGGGACACCCGGATTTGAACCGGGGGCCTATCGATCTGCAGTCGATTGCTCTACCACTGAGCTATATCCCCGATGAATTTGTTCGCAAAATACCGATTCAAGAGGCCCTTGAAATAAATCAGTTTGAAATATGGGGCAGGAGAGTAATCATGATGTTCTGAGACTAGACAATCATCGGACACAATACATAAATGAGGTACAATATGCTTTTTTTAGCGTGCTAAAATCATCAAATGAGTCCTCCCACCCAGGGCAGAGCGGGAGGGACTGTCAGACTCGTACTGACTAAAATCCACGGTGTCCTTCAATAGCCCTTTACGTTCCGGGGTCACGGTAGTTCGTGTCGTCACAATTTGCTAACAAGTTTTTCAAACTGGTTCGTTTATTTAGTGGTAACCAATTGATAAGCAGGAGGTTCTACGTTCGATTCCGAGGTTATGGTTTTTAGATAAGTTAGGAGCTTTCATTAGTGATCCGTTGATGGCATGGAAGGATGAATTCGAAATGCGAGTGTACTTTTCGGTGCTTTTGTACATCTGCCTAGCCTAAAAATATTATTGTGTGTACCGCAAAGCAGTGGTGGCAGTGGTATTGGTCTCGACTAACGAGTTGAAGTTCGTGGGTTCGAAGCAGGTGCAATACTTTATTAACTTATTTCATCAACTTACTGCTCTCAAAACGGAGTAAATCGGCATGACCCTGAAGAACCAAAAAATCGAAGACATGTGACATCTAAGAATCAACCCACACTGGGACCGCGTGGTAGATTATGGCCCACTTCATTTCCACAGAGAGGAAGCCTTAATCCTAGTAGTGGGAATATGAATAAATCGGCTGAAGATGTAGGTAGGTACCGCTATTAGTGTTGAGTAAAAAATGAGAGACAATTCCAAACATGTGGTTTCATTAAGTTAGAGTTACGATGTAATGTAATTTTATGGACGGTTTACGACTAACGATATCAGGCTGTTCCTTTATACTTTTCCCGAGCGTGGTTCTGCATAAGTGCATTGCAGTGCATAACAAAGTTTATTAGCAGTTAATTGTTCGTACGTAGAATGTAGGACGCACTGCATGTACGTATTAGCATGCAGAGCATAATACTCTCCCGTACTGAAATATCTGCGACATCACTTTTTAGTATTTAATTGCCGCGTAGACTTGAAATGTCGTTTGCTATGCGTAGGTAGTGCCGTTTCTGTAGATAATCTTGTCTAGAAAAAGTATAGATACCTACCTAAATACTGAGCTAGCTAGTACCTACCTTTTTCTACCAAAATATGGTACGCCTTATGGAAGACGGCTACCGTACTCGTAGCTATACAATCTGTGCCGTAGTCTATATGAACGCCTGCATCACCGTATCGTTTGCGCGTTGCCGACCTAGCAATTACACCAACGTAGGTAGGTAGGTATATTAATAATGTCCCACTGCTGCTGGGCAAAACCTCATCTTATGCAGAGTTTTTTTTTTTTTTTTTTATCGTGGTAAAATCATCAAATGAGTCCTCCCACCCCGGGCAGGGCGGGAGGGACTGTCAGACTTGTACTGACTAAAATCCACGGTGTCCTTCAATAGCCCTTTATGTTCCGGGGTCACGGTAATGGTATAAGTCCCGCGACCCCGGCAGGCTTTGGCCCTCTACAGAGGGGGCCCCGTCATTACGCTGACGCTCTTTGAGGCGCGCGTGGAACACAACGCGCCGTCGACCCGGGCATGGTCCATGGTCGGGCTGCGAGTTGCCCTTTACTCGCCGCCCGCATGCCCGCGCCTACGGTGGCCGGAGATCGTCTTGCGACGTCCGACGCCGTGGGCGCCAACCACCGCGGGTGGGGCGGAGGGAGGACATTGCCCTCTCTCTCGCGCGGCCCGCCTCCTCCTTCGCGAGCATTACTGCTTCGCAGAAGGAGGCGACCGCTTCCCACTCCGTCTCGCCCCGCAGCATGGCCGCAACCAATGCCGGGCGCGAGAGGTCTCCGCCTAATCTTATGCAGAGATAGCACGAGGCTAAATGATAAACGGGTTGACGTATAAGAATAGTGTTATCTAGGAGTAGGTAGGTATCTGATTTTTTAATCTACTTAATTCGTTTCCTCACGTCCTTTATTTTATAGATTTACACAGTATGTTGACAAGTAGGTAGGTAGTTATAACTCCTCTTTAAAGTAATCCATTTGAGGCACGGCGTTTATTTCCAGTTCACTTTGTTTGTATTTTCTTCAAGCTTCTTCTAAACCTAGGATCTAAGGAGCATCTTCTCTGTTAGTTTTAAGCCCATTCTCCGTTAACGTAAAGGGCCTAGGGAAACTCCAAACAGTTACAGACCACCTTGCCCATATCCTCAAAATTAATTACGGAATTAAATCCATATTTGAACACAACAACAAACGAGTTATTCAGTGAAAATTATCCTGTTTAAGTTTGCCTTTTAATTAGCGACAGAGCCCATATTGAAATTCAAATAGATCCCTTTCAAATCGATTCAATCGCCTCGGGCGATTCGACATCGCGCCCGCTGTCGTTTACCGCTGACAATGCCAACAAATGAAAATTAAACACATTCTGTAACAATTAACCACACGTCGGCAAACTGTCGGTTCTACTCCATTATTTATTTTACGTAAAGGTTGTACGTATTTAGGTACGTCCGAAAGGGTACAGCGGCCTTACTGAGCAATTGAGCATTCTTAACCACACCATTTACATTTGGATTTAGTTCACTGTTTAAGTTTTTAGCCGATAAACCATGTACCTACTTCGACAGACATATTTTTAAAATGTACCTATTTAGCTACGTTCACCGTATTCTCTGTTAGGCTTTTTTTTAACCTTGCCCCACACTAGGTATTTCTCCTGTATCGAAGTTACGTTTACATAGAAATTCACATACCTACAGAAACGCCCAGTCCCGAAATAAAAGACATACAATTAAAGACATACTCTGTGTTCGATTATCTGTGGTATTGAACTATTGTCGGCTTCGCTTATTCTATTTATTAATGTAGTGTAATTTCTTATGTGGAATAAAGCCTTTATTAAAGACTTTTCTTCTAAGATAAGGCCCCTAATTGATTTCGATAGATTCCCTCTTTCCGAAGAGAAAATATCTCATTTCACTAGTCTAAAGTCTGAATTAGCTAACTCCAGCTTACGTGCCATTGATCACAATGCTACTTTTACAGTTGAAACTGATGCTTCCGAATACGCCATAGGAGCTATCTTGTCTCAAAATAACCGCCCTGTAGCTTATTTCTCCCGCTCTTTATCTATACCAGAAAGACGTCATTTCTCTATTGAAAAAGAAGCGTGTGCTATTATCGAAGCACTTCGTAAATGGCGTCATTACCTCTTAGGGAAACACTTTGTCCTGATCACAGACCAACAATCTGTAGTTTTTATGCTCTCTCATCATTCTAGTAAGATTAAAAATGAAAAGATAGAGCGATGGAGATTGGAAATATCCTGTTTTAAGTACGATATTATATACAGACCAGGAAAGCATAACTTAGCAGCCGATGCTTTGTCTCGTGTATGTGCAAATATGAACATGAACTCACTTACAGATTGGCATAATGCCCTAGGACACCCGGGTGTCGTGCGAATGTCTCACTGGGTTAGATCAAAAAACTTACCGTATTCACTAAACGAAATTAAAACAGCAACTACTGCATGCAGAACTTGTGCGGAAATCAAACCACGGTTTTCGAAAACTCAAGCGAAGCTAATAAAAGCAACAGCTCCCTTTGAGAGATTAAGCATATATAGATTTTAAAGGACCAATCCCATCAAAAACTAAAAATAAATACATTTTGACGATTATCGACGAATATTCTCGTTTCCCATTCGCATATCCCTGTCAGGATGTATCGGCTGAAACAGTCGTCAAATGTCTTACAGATGTCTTTTTCATGTTCGGAACACCTCTTTATATTGGATTTATTATATTTTTTTATTATTATTAGCTTTATTACATTCAGATAGAGGATTAGCTTTCATGTCTGAGCATGTACAGCAATTCCTAATGTCTTTGGGTGTCGCCTGTAGTCGCACCACACCTTATAATCCGCAGGGCAATGGTCAAGTGGAACGACTGAATGGTACGCTATGGAGAACAATTCAACTATGTTTAAAATCAAAAGATTTAGACATATCAGAATGGGAGCAAATGCTACCCGTATCCTTGCATTCGATAAGGTCTCTACTATGTACTGCTACTAATGAAACGCCGCACGAACGAATGTTTTGTCATCCCCGTCGTTCAACGAATGGCCAATCTATACCGACATGGTTAACTTCTTCTGGAACAGCACTGATGAAGAAAAATGTTCGCTCCTCGAAGTATGACCCCATAATGGAAGAAGTGGAAATTTTACAAGTGAATCCCACTTATCTATACATATAATAAATCTGTAGAAAATTCATTTTTGTACATTGAAGAAATTGAAACAAAAAATAGCCAGCGTGTGAAAAGATGAGTAACAGAATCCATTTCCATCATTTTTGAAATTTTTGTCTGTTTGTCGGTTTGTCTGTTTGTCGGTTTGTCGGTTTGTCTGTTTGTCTGTTTGTTTGTGCGCACATCACGTAAAATCTACGAATTCAATTCTGACAATGTTTATATACAAAAATTATACGCAACTTAAGGTTTAACTTAGTTTTTGTTTCATCGAAATCGGTTCAGTCTATCAAAAGTTATTTTAATTTAAAGTGTTTCAGAAGTAAAATTACGGTCAGTTCACACCAAGACGTGCAGTTCAGTAGCGGGATCTAGCTTAGAATAGCAAAACTACATATTCAAATAATTCATCTAAATATATGAACTTCAACGATAAAACGGTAGATGGCGTTAAAATAAAACCTGAAATAGAGGTGTTTAAATTGAAGTAACATTGTTTTTTTTTTCATCGTAACCATTTTAATTCTATTAAAAAACGTAAGTAATTTAATTATAGCGATTTTATGGAATCATAGGATAGTCAGGACGGTACAGGACGGGACAAGACGGGACAGGACGGGACAGTACGGGACAGGACGGAACAGAACGGGACATGACGGGACAGGACGGGACGGGACGGGACGGGACGGGACAGGAAGGTACAGGACGAGACAGGACGGGACAGGACGGGACGGGACAGGACGGGACGGGACGGGACGGGACGGGACGGGACAGGACGGGACAAGACTGTTCAGGACGGGACAGGACGGAATATGACGGGATAGGACGGAACAGGACGGGACAGGATATTTATGTACGCTCCAGAATGATGGTTCACAGCTGTGTTAATTTGTTTACAATATTGTTAATTTTAAATAAGCACTATAGTTCCGCCAGATAAGTATGGAATAAAATAAGATACGTTGACCCCCGTATTTTGCAATATTTCAAAACCATTCGAAAAAATGTAGAACGACCAAAAGCAACGCATCGTGGTAAGACGCGATCTTGACCTTACATTTTATTTTGTTTGAACGATGGTGGTATGAAATTCGAACGATGCATTATTAGGATCAATGACCTTTATTCCAGACTTATTTGACGGGGACTATAGCTTATATAAAAGATTGTATCGGTATCCTCCAACACCGCTTCGCACTAAAAATATAGATTGTTAAGTTCCGACATCCACGCGAACGAAGTCGCGGGCACAGCTAGTTCTCACATAAGACTCTCAGATGGTAGAGAAACCACTGTTTCAAACAGACATCTAGCACCGTTGCCTATCATAGAGGTGGACAATGATGATGCAAATACGGACTCAGAAAGGGACCCGGATAACGATGATACGAGGCACACATCGAATACTCCAGAACAACCTGAAGAACCAGCTCAAGTCCGGCATTCGGTTAGGTCTCGAAGGCCGCCGGTATACTTAGCTGATTACGACTACGAACAACCAGCTCGGGGAGAATGACATACTCTGTGTTCGATTATCTGTGGTATTGAACTATTGTCGGCTTCGCTTATTCTATTTATTAATGTAGTGTAATTTCTTATGTGGAATAAAGCCTTTATTTCCTGAAGGCTTTGCATTTCCTTGTATCAAACCACTTGCAGATCATACAAATATTTTTTCCGTGCGGGGATCGAACCCGCGACACGCTGCGCAGCAGTCGATCGCTCAGCCCCTGCGCCAACCGTGTCGACCATAGTTACCTATTTGTTATGCAAGGCTGCAAAGTTGTTTTTTGGCGCGAGTACTTACTTGAATTGAAAACTAAGAAGCGAAGGATTCTAAGATTGTACCGCGAGCGATGCGAGCCGTTCAAATATAGAATCCTAAGCGTAGCGAAGTTTTCAAAAGTACAAGACGCAAAATGACTTTGCTGCCGAGCGCAACACACAACTTTTCACCTCACTAAGCGAGAAAATGCAGTGGGGCCGGCTCGCCTGCCAGTGTAGAAAATAATTGAAAGGCTAAAACTTCATTTTCGCGCTAGCGCGGAAAATGAAGTTTTGCGCTCAGATTTCGAATGAGAAATAGAATCTTTCCGAGCGTGTGAGGTGAAAATACAGGTTGTTACGTGGTCGCTTGCCATGATTCTTTTATTTAGCAGAGGAAATCCAGGAGGTTGGTCCCATATAAGTCATTTGTATCAATTTTGCTTGAGCAACTCATTGCCCAAAACGCAAAAAGGAGCTGTGCATTGGAAGGAGGCATTTTGTGTTGTCAAGTTGATGTCACATTTGTCAAGACCCTTTTTCTCAGGAACGCGTGGAGTATCAAGCTGAAATTAATATCAAATACTCAGATGTGATGTGTTGGATGCAGGTCGCTTCCAACCGGTATATGTGGAGATCTAAAGGGGAGGCCTATGTTCAGCAGTGGACGTCCTATGGCTGAGATGATGATGACTCAGATGTGCAATCCCTTGGAGAAGAGTGGTTCATTTCATACAAAATGAGTACCTACATAAGCCCGGAAATTTAAGTTTTTCAATGACGAACTATTAAGATTTTTTTTTAAAACATAAGCATTAACGCATGTGTCGGGTATATTAAAGATTTACACTGCAAAGAAAAAATCAACCGCTAGCAGGAATAGAACCGGCATTTATAAGTACTTATATTTATATCCGCCGGATATTTATAAGTATCTACTTATAGGTACCCTCGGTGCAGATGGATGTGTGGAGTGACAAGAATGGATAAAGTAAGGAATGAGTTTATAAGGGGAAGTTTGAAAGTGACGCCTGTTACAGAAAAAATGAAAGGGAATTATGGTATGGACATGTGATGAGGAGGGATGAATTAGAGTCATGTGACTAAGAGAGTGATGCGTATGGATGTGGATGGAGAGGAAGAGGAAGGCCAAAGAAAAGATGGGTGGATTGTATAAAGAATGATATGAATGAAAAAGGAGTAAATGATACTGTGACGTCTGATAGGGGAGAACGGAAAAAAAACGTGTTGCGCCGACGCGACCCCAAGTAAAATGAGATAAGGGTAGGAAGGTGATGAGGTACCCTCGTTACGCGAGTACAACTCGCACATGGTCGTTTTTTTTCTTCTGGCTTTTTTGGTGATAATCATGATATATTAAATTTTATTTTATTAAGCTTACCTAACGGAAATCTATCTATGTATGATACGGCTGCTTTTGCACCAAGATGCGCTATGCTACGTTGCTGCGGATGCGTTTGATGTCCACCAATCATATTCATTGGTTTACAGAGCACAGCACTGGTGGAAACGGATTCCACTAAGATGTGTTTTTTATGGGCGCGCCAAAGTTCACCTAAAATTTAAACTCCGATCATTGGAAACCCGAAAATTGTATTCCTAACATTTTTAATTCTAATGATCACAACTCCTAATTGCTTTGTCACTAATGTTCATAATTCCGAATCATTCGACTTCATATAATGTCAGTAGCAATAAACATCTACTATACTATTATTTGTTTTCCTATATTTTCTCAACTTATCCATCTTCTACACTATTATTCAAAGTCATATATTTTTTGTTTAGATTTCTTTTTATTCATAAGTAACTAGCAGTTCGCCCGCGACTTCGTCTGCGCGTATTTCTTTTTATCTGTGAATTTCTACTCCCGGCCACCCTCCATAAGGGATACTTTTGGAAAATCTAAATCAATATCCAAAAAAAAATCAAAAACAACCCCTCTCGGGTTCAAATTTCGCAAAATCCCGCCTGAGGTAGCACCTACGTACTAAAACAAACCCCTAAGCAAAATTTGAAACTCCTATCAAGAACAAAGTCGCGTCTTAGTAAGCATCTTTTTTTAGCGTGTTAAATTCATCAAATGAGTCCTCTCACCCAGGCAGGGTAGGAGGGACTGTCACACTTGTACTGACTAAAAGCCAATTCAATAGCCCTTTAAGTTTCAGGGTCACGGTATTCGTTAGTCCCGCGACCCCGGCAGGCTTTGGCCCTCTAAAGGGAGACCCCGTCATTGTGCTGACACTCTGTGAGGCGCGTGTGGAACATAACGCGCCGTCGACCCGGGCATGGTCCATGGTCGGACAGTGAGTCGCCCATTACTCGCCGTCCACATGCCCGCACCTACGGTATGCAGAGAAATTCAAGATTTTTAAATTTGGCACTAAGGTCCCGTCCCCATCAGTTCCCTTGAGCGCGTGGAACACGATGCGCCGTGACTTGGGCCTTGTCTTTGGTCGGACGGCGAGCTCAGCGAGCCCATTACACCCCGTCGGCAAGCGGTTGGATATGCCCCGCGATTTCCAACGCCCTGGGCGTCGTCAACGGTGGCTGGGGCGAGAAGTTCGTGAAGGATGTCCTTTCCCTCACGCGTTCTGACTGCTCCCCATTCCTCTCGCCTGTCTCCCTGAGATAGTTCCCGAAACAACGTGCCGGGAGGACTTGCGTCAGGTTGAAGGTGATGACGCCTAGCTCCTCTCCAACCCCTCCTCAAAGAGGGATCTTTGAAAGATGATAAATAACAATGTTGTATAACGTGTTATATGTTACATAGTCTGTACGCACCTTTAGGTGTTGAATTTTGGAACTAATTTAGTACGTACCTCATTTTGCCATAGCAAAAAGACAAAATAGTAGGAAGTCTATGGGCCTAGGCTGTATGGGCTTAAGCCCTTTGCCTTTTCCGTTAGAAGCAAAGAAAGATACCAAAAAAAAAAACTATGGGCCTGTTGCCTAGCAACCAATGCTGTTGATTAAATAAGTCACAAAAATCTTGTTAGAGCCCACGATAAATCAATTTTAGCACTCCTCAAAGAGGGATCTTATCGCCGCAATTGTGTCATGCCCAGCCCGTAATTTTTATTTGCGGTAATATTTTAAAACTGTGATAGGTATCTCCTAAGATATTCATTGAAATCAAACGATGTCAAGGGCATTTCGTTCAAAATTAAATGCTTGTGATGATTAACGAATTTATTTGGATAATGATTAATATCATGTTCATGAAAATACCTTCGCAAATAATGCGTTATTTTAAAACAAACTTGATTTCCATAAAAAAGGTTATAGTGACTTAACCTTAAAAGATAGATATATCCTCTCGCGGACTTTATTTTAGGACTTTTTATGAGGAATAATTCCGTAGTACATATTTTTTGCGTAACTCTAACCGTTTACGCAGCGCACGCAACGGAAGCTCTCGAAAAGGAATACATTTTCCCGATTTTGAAACATTTGTCATTGCTGCTCCGCTCCTATTAATAATAGCGTGATGTTATATAGCCTATGTTACTCGCATTTAATGTAGCTTTCTAATGGTGAAAGAATTTTTAAAATCGGTCCAGTAGTTTTTGAGTTTATCCATTACAAACAAACAAACAAACAAACAAACAAAAATCAAAGTTTTCCTCTTTATAATATTAGTGTAGAAGTGTAGATAATCAGTAGGTCGGTTACACCCAGTTATAACCGGCTAAAACTAGGTATAACCGACTACATGCGGTTAAACCTAGATGTACCCTACTTACCTTCGGTTAGAACTAGGTTTAGCCGGTTAGAACTAGGCGCAGCCTCGGGACTTGCTGGCACCCCGACTCGGACAATTTAGGTTAGAAGTTCTTCGTGGTTATTTTTTTGTAAACCACCCAGAAGTAGGAGCCCCGCGAAGCGGGGCTCCGTCATCTTACTCCTGTGAAGGAAGGATACATCTAGGTTTAACTGCATGACGTCACGCTCATCTTCTACCCACATAGGTAATATATTTTTAATTACACTTAGTAAATGTTCCTTTCTGAGTATGACTGAAAATATTATCGTAAATAATGTTTAGGGGTAAAAACGTTATGATAAAAAACATTAGGAGTTTAAATATATTTACAATAACGATATTATTGATAACAATTTTCGGAAACATGAGTGTTATGAACATCGCCGGTAGCACTACAAATACTTAGTATGAATAAAAACTTTAGGATGAAAAATTTTAGGAAGAGTGATTATTCGGATTACAAATCGTTAGGAAGAACAATTTCGGGTAAACAACTTTAGGTGAGCCAATATGGACCCGTTTTTTATACATATGTAAGGATACGTGCTATGGGTTGTCTTCCCCACTATCGATACATCGCATAGCTCGAGCTGCGCATCTTCGTAGCGCAGCTACGCATCTTCATAGCACATCCTAATCGCACATTAGCGTAGCATCAGTGGAAACGGTCACACAGTTTCGTAGCTCAGCTTTATTTAATAATAATGTTCCACAATTATCACACAACGCAATCTAGTCCCAAGCAGAGTTTTTGTTATGGGTACTAGACAACTAATAAACATACTTATATATATTTTCGAAATACATAAATATTTTAGATAAATTACACCCAGACACAGAACAAATGATCGTGCTCATCACACAAACATTTGTCCTGGGTGGGAATCGAACCCACGACCTCCGGCATAGCAGTCAGAGTCAATAATCACTAGACCAACAGTTAATAAGCTCGTACGAGCTTTTCACTATTGTCTACGGTAAGTAGTCCGTACTAACGCTTCAATCCTGTTTCAATAGTTCATTTAAGTTAACAGGAGTGATCCAAAGAAACTCGATATTTTGACAGGGTTCGGTCAGACTAAATTAATACAAAATATTTAATTTTCAATCTTTATTATTTTATAGGTAAATGGCAAAGAACTATAGACTAGGAGTCCAGGACCCAACTGCAGTATTTTTTAAAAATTGTAGCATAATTTCTAATGAATTAGCTGTTTGTGTATCTACTAAAAACATCGCATTTTCTCCCTTCACAATCTCTTTTTCATATATTTCATAGGTTTGATTGGGCGTATTCTTAAACATTGTTAAAATCTCCTCATGCAAATCTTCTTTTCTTTTTAATGGTCTTTCAATATTTTTCCAAATAAGATCTACGGGTGACAAATCTTCGAAATGTGTTGGCAGCCTTAATACTTGGTGACCATGCGCTTTTATAACACGGTCAACGCGAGGTATTTCCTCGATATTGGCTTGTTTTTTAATGAGCTGATATAATTCTGATTTGTTCATGGCGTCACTGAATGGTACATTGTGATTGCGTAACCATTTTATCATTTCACTTTTCATGTCAAACATAGTTATGGTTTTGGATTTTGATGTTCCATGAAGAGGACTATTATCTAATATGACTACGCTCATAGGAAGTAGACATTCCAGTAAAATATCCACAACCCACCTGTAAAAATCATCTTCAGTAGCAGAAAAGCAATATAAACCATTTGTTAAACCATTTTTAGATATTGCATAAAATAGAATGCAGTCGCCGCTACGAATATCAGCTTTATGTTCATTTTTATCCCAAGGATTACGAAAATCGTGATTTTGATCGATAATTCTTTCATCTATATAATAAATTACAGTATCTTTTTGTTTGCGTAGTTGCTGTATTTTCTTAAGGTACGAATATCTCTCGAAAGTTATTTTCGGGTCTTCCATAAGTAGTTTTGTGTCATTGGAAATTGTGAAATAATCAATGCCCAGCATTATCAAATGCTGTTTAAAATGATCACCATCTAGGGTTCTTGACTGTTCATTCTTGTTGCTAAGAAATTGGTTTACTCTTGCTAACAAGTACTTAAAGGTAGGGACTTCTTTACGTTCGTAAAATTTACCAAGAGTTTTTAAAATTACTAAATGGTTAAATGAATCAATTGGACTTGGTTTAGGATATATTGCAGAAGTATCTTTCTTCATTATTTGGTGAATAATTCTTTTTGGGATTCCTGTATAAAACGCAACCCTTTCTTCATAATCTTCTGGAGGTATTTGTATTCTGTAGTTTTTGGCCTCTGATTCACAAGCTTTTAAAATATTGGTCAGAATTTTCCTAGTTTCCTGATTGAGGTTGGATAAATCAGGGTTCACTTCCATTGACAAATCCACATCCATTGCTGATTCTGAAATCAAAGGCAGCATGTATATTTAAGACCTAAATATTTGGACGGTAGAAAATATACATTATCCAATATCTAGGGTCTACTTTACTGTCCAGAGGATTGTAATACACTGAAATAACTAATAGACTTCAATAAATTTAGGAATTATTAGAAATCACTTTCTTTAGAATAAGAACATGACATTGTTTCCGGTTGTTAGGTATTGTACTTAGATTGACCTGCATATTTCTGTCATTATGATAATTAGTCTGATTTTACTAAAGGAAATATCTGTTGGCAGAGGTTTGGTTTATTTTTTCTAATTTAAAAACGAATTGTTTTATTTATTTCCCTGTTTACGTTTTATTTCGCTGCTGGCATATAATAAACTACTGACCTTCTTGGCAAATAAATGTTTTGAGTTTAGTTCAACAACATACACTAAATACATTCAAAGAAGCTAGTGACGGTTACAAAATTTACCACTTGAAAATACTAACAATAAGAAGTTAGCCTTTGCCAAAAGTGAATACGTCTTAGTAAGAACAATAAATAAAAAGAATTCCGAAATATTTAGATCTAACTTAATTAGGTACCTACCAAACTATTTTTTATTAATTAGGCAAGATCAAATACAAAACAAAATTAATTTTGTTTTACGTACCTGTTCGCAAAATCACAACGTCTTAATGACTTACAATAATGATATAAGAGGCCGACTGACCAACTGTAGCAATTGATAATTTGTATAATTAATACATTTTCCCTTAATTAATTAATGTTCAAAACTATATTTAAGCTTAAAAATAATTTAAAGAAATAAACAAAACAATGCTACAGAATCACAGTCTGGTACAGAAATTTGACAGATTTGGAATACAGATAATAGACACAGATACAGTGTTGCCAGGTTTGAAATCTAGCGGATGGTAGAATTCTTCTAAAAATACGGTTGATTTTCCGAAATTACGTTGCAACTTAAATTTGAAATACGGTAGAATTACCTTGTTTATTTAGTAGCATGTTAGGGTGACTGCGTAGTAGTAGCCCGCGAAATTCAAATTTTCTTGTGTTTTTTGCAGTTTTCATATCAGTGATAAATTTTGCCTTGATCAAAATATGATTCGCGACATTTGGCAAATATAATTTTAAATGTAAGAATGATCAAAACATTCGCTTCATTCACTCCCACAAGAAAATCTGAATTTCGCGGGTTACTATTACGCAATTACCTTATAGGTCAGAGTTAAAAAAAACGAATTTTAATCAGAATCAGCAGACAGCCGTATAATTGTTTCAATGTTTTTATACATATCGATATATGCAATGTTTTTGGATCATATCGTGAGTGGGATTAAAATCAATACAGGTTTTTCCTTGGTGCTGTGTGGCGAAATCCATCAAGGGAAATCTCATAACGCAGCAGATGTGAGATTTCCCTTGATGGATTTCGTAAGAAGTTTATTCCGTTTTTTCGTTCTACTGTAGTCAACACTGCTGAAGACTTTCGCACTCAGAATTCGAGTGTGGTAGAGACAAAACGGCCAACATAAATTTTGGCAAATGTTTGAAATAGGAAGGTCATCATCAGCCGGAAAACGTCCACTGCTGAACATAGGCCTCCCCCTTAGACCGCCACGCCGAACGACAATTCGCCACTTGCATCCATCGGTTGCCCGCGACCCTCACGATGTCGTCGGTCCACCTAGTGGGAGGCCTACCTACGCTGCGGTACCTACCTACGTTCCGGTCCGTGGTCGCCACTCGAGAACTTTTCTTCCCCATCGGTTGTCAGTCCTACGAGCGATGTGGCCTGCCCATTGCCACTTCAACTTGCATACTTTATGAGCTATGTCGGTGACTTTGGTTCTTCGCCGGATATCCATGTTCCGGATTTTATCCCGCAAAGAAACTCCGAGCATAGCTCTTTCCATCGCTCGTTGAGTGACTCTTAGTCTCTCTAGAAGGCCAGCAGTTAGAGACCACGTTTCAGAGCCATATGTCATCACTGGCAACACACACTGGTTAAACACCTTGTCTTGAGACACTGTGGGATTCTCGATGAGAAGATATCACGTAGCTTCCCAAACGCTGCCCATCCGAGTTGGATTCTTCGGGCGACCTCTTTCTCGAAGTTGGACCTACCTAACTGAACAATCTGTCCAAGGTAAGTGTAATGGTCTACAACTTCGAGAGTATCATTCCCAACAACAACCGGTACGGGTGCCACATGGACATTCGACATGACTTTCGTCTTGTCCATGTTCATTTTAAGGCCGACCCGTTGGGAAACGATACTGAGGTCGCTGAGCATAGCATTGAGGTGCTCCAACGATTCTGCCATGATGACTATATCATCGGCAAAACGAAGGTGAGTGATGTATTCGCCATTGATGTTGATGCCGAATCCGTTCCATTCCAAGAGCTTGAAAACGTCCTCCAACGCGTTCGTGAACAGTTTCGGAGAAATAACGTCTCCCTGTCTCACGCCTTTCTGCAATTGGATTGGTTTCGTGCTCTCTTCCTGAAGTCGGATGGACATGGTGGCGTTTCTATACAAACACTTCAACACTTCGATATACCTATAGTCGATATGACATCGTTGGAGGGACTGCAATACTGCCCAGGTTTCGATTGAATCGAAGGCCTTTTCATAGTCCACAAACGCTAAACATAATGGCCGATTATACTCCTCTGTCTTCTGTATAATCTGGCGGAGCGTGTGTATGTGGTCTATAGTACTAAAACCTTTTCGGAAACCGGCTTGTTCGGGAGGCTGGAAGTCATCAAACCTGCGTTCGAGACGGTTCGTAATGACTCTTGAGAACAGCTTGTATACAAGGCTCAGAAGTGAGATTGGCCTGTAGTTCTTCAACAAGGTGTTGTCACCCTTTTTGAAGAAAAAAAGAACAACCACACTCCTGTGCCATGCTTCTGGCGTAGTACCTTCGAGTATCACGGAATTAAATAACTTCTGGAGGACCAGAAGTACCGGTTTTCCACCCGCTCTCAGAAGTTCTGTTGTGATTCCGTCTTCACCCGGCGCCTTGTTATTCTTTAGCTGTTTAAGAGCCATTCTAATCTCGTACAGGCTGATGTCCGGGATATCCTCAGTGTAGTGTCGAGTCAGTTTAGCTCTTGCGTCTCGAACTGTACTGACACTGGGTTGTCGTGTTGATGTGTATAACTGTCCGTAAAACCTCTCAAGCTCTCTCAGGATCTCCGGCTTCGTCGTAGTGGAAATAGGAAGGTATTTAAAAATAAATACTTACGCTCTTCATTGGGTATTACGGTGTATTGCTACCGTAATTATAATCCTACGATAGGTGGTAAATCTTTCCTGGTTACGGTGTTTTTACCGTAATTACGGTGTAGTTGGCAACATTGCACAGATATAAAATATCCGTGTCGAACATGGGTGGGTCGACGAACTTTCAAGCGCTCGCAGCTAACTTCACTCAGCTGTTCATCAGTGTGGCAAGCACAGAAATAAACTGCGTTCCCAGGTATCGACTATTTTTCATCCATACATCCGAATGAAGTGAAAAATACACCACTTTAAAAAAAAGAGAAAGCGATAATTCGGCCAACAGAGTCTGGCCAGCGAAAGCTGTTCATGAATAAAAGGCGAGAATTCAAAAAATCAAGAAAAGTGAGAATTCATTTCATTTCTTGGAGTGGATTTGGAGTGGAGTGGAGTGGAGTGGAGTTATTCCTATATGTGTTATGGTATAGCGGGGCTCTTGGAGTTCCACAACGGGTGTTCCAGATCTTCAACAGACTTTTTATACCTCAACAGAGAGTGCTTATCAGGCTGAATAACTCTTGCTAAGACGTCATTCCTATAAATGTTATAGTTTAGCTGGGCTCTTGGAGTTCCACATCAGGTGTTCCAGATCTTCAATTTTTATACGTCAACAGAGAGTGCTCATCAGGCTTAACAACTCTTGCTAAGACGTCATTCCTTTATATGTTATAGTTAAGCTGGGCTCTTGGAGTTCCACACCAGGTGTTCCAGATCTTCAAATTTATTCTCTCAGCAGAAAATGCTCATCACGTGGAACAATTTTTTCTATGGCACCATTTTTGTATCTCTTATAGTTTAGCAGGTCTGTTGCGGTCCTGCATCAGGTGTTCAAGTTTCCAGGATAAATTATAGCCTATATGCTAATCGGACTTAATACCTATACAACAAAAAAAAACATTCAAATCCGTCCAGTAGTTCCGAAGATTAGCGTGCACAAACACAGAGACAAACAAACAGACAAAAAAAAAATACAATTTCGGGTTCAGCATCGATAAAATAACAACCCCTGCTACTTTTTTTATATATTTACATTGTACAGACGCCACTTTTCTACAAATTCATTATACGAGTATGTATAGATTAGCAATGGAGGGTAGTTTTAAAAAATAATAGATCCAGTCTTTTATATTTATTTGTATTGTTATTCGTGGCAAGTTTCTTATAAACCCAAGAAATAAGATTTTTCATACAAACGTTTTCACCCCTTTTCACCCCCTTAGAGGCGGATTTTAGCAAAATCCCATCCTATTGCTTCCCTAGTACTTCAAATGTATAGATTACCGTGATAAAACGCTTCGAAATTCGGGAGTGGGGGGGGGGGAAGGCAAAGGAACACCATGGAATTTAATCCATTAGTTCCTTCATTAGCTCTTTACGTTCCAGGGTCACGGTTACTTTAGGGTGTCTAGACAGTCCCGCGATCCCGGCATGGATCTGAATGTGCCCTCAATTGTCCGCAATCGGATTGTCCTCGTAAATCCCCTTTAAGTGGTCAATCCTATTCCTGTTTGTTTAAAATGGGTACGCTCTTGATCGCTAGCCTGTGTTTTGTTAATGTATAAGCAGGTTATCTTACTCTGAAACGGCTATTGAAGAAACAAGATGGACTTTTGGTCAGTCAGTAAGAGTCCTACAGTCCCTTTAGCTCCACCAACGGCGGCACGACTCATTTGATGAATTTACAAAAATTGGTTAATCAAATGGCAGCCTGCTAGGAAGTGGATCCCACGCACCCCAAAATATTTTACACGAGTCTAAAATACAATGTAGGTATTATGGTAATATGTAGGGGTGCTAAGACAGGAAACCTCCACGTGCGCCCGTGGACTGGAGTTCCCTCTCGGATACGTCCGGGGGGAAGACCAGTTTTTCGGGACGGTGCGCCCTGGGATGCGGGCAAAAACTCTTCTTAGGCACTGTGTGCCTAAGGGGTTTCTTTGCCCGTATGCAAATAGCCTGTCGGGTGGACGCTCCAACGCGTGTCCCTCTGAACAGCAGAGGGCACAGCGGCGGAGCGGGCTTGCGGACGGTGAGTAATGGGTATGCTCGCCGTCCGACCAAGGACCAAGCCCGGGTCGGTGGCGCGTCGTGTTTCACGCGTCACCGACGGGGCCCCTTATGGGGCCAAATGCCTGCCGGGGTCGCGGATTTTTCTTAATCCAGGATACCGTGGCCCCGGAACGTAAAGGGCATCCGACGGAACACGGGTGGATTTTAGTCAGTAAGAGTCTGACAGTCCCTCCCGCCCCACCCAGGGTGGGAGGACTCATTTGATGATTTTGCCACCCCAAAAAAAAAAAAAAAAAAAAAATGGTAATATGTACCCATATTTTTTCGGTCATATAAATTTTGGTGTACCTATACCTAGGAACAAAGGCCTTATCATGAGTTTTCAGTTATTCTGAAGTAAAGTAAATTGGAACTTAGACATTTTCAATGGACAAATTTCACGGAAAAATTAGTTACTTCTTCGCACGCCAAAGGCGCTGTTCCATTTTTCCATAATATAAGAAACGCTGTAAATACTGGGAAGACGCTGTAAAGTAAAATAGTGAAAACTCGTGATAAGGGCTCAGGTATAATTCTGCCTAGCTTCTTTATCAAAGACCTATTTTAACTGAGTTCGCAAAATTACATGATCATCCGGTTCTTCTTTGTCACGGAACTAACAAAGCGCCCAACTGTTTAAGAATAATCGTTTTGTGACCTCGTCAATATCCTTCCGTTACAGTTAGAACAGAGCAGAATAAAATAAGTTCAGTTGAATTTCTGCGCACTTCCTGAGAGTTGACCCTTTGATCACGACTTTAATTAAAGCCCTCGCGCATTTCTTAGTTTTTAAATTGCTTGATACGTCGGGGCTTAATTAAGGAAATTATGCTGCACTTACTCTGTAAGAAGGCACAGTGCTAATGCTAACCGGCCAGACACTATAGTTACCTATACGGTGTCTGGTAGGTACCTAATTATTTAAATTTTAAGGCAATTCAACTTTTAATTCTGTAATCACAATTTTTTTATTGAATAATTAAGTAGGATGCTGCGTAAAAACTCAGAAAAACGTCATACGAGACCATGCTGTCCGTAAGCTGATATAGAGAAAAGATTTTGTCAAGAGTTTTGTGATTATTTCCGATATCGCAATTCTTACTACCCACATGTTGATCACAGATTATTATTATAGTTATTTATGATACTAGTGCGGTAAGTTGGTTTTTACAAACGAGTAGACGTATGTAAGCCCGAGATGAAATCGAGGGCTTACCATAGTCACGAGTTTGTAAATACCAATTTCCGCACGTGTGTCATACAATGTTTTTCAACACATTTGCGAGAAAACAGTACAATATAAGATGTAATTAAACAAACTTTATATGAAAATGGCGCGAATTTGCAAATGGCGCCACATGCACGTGGTGAAAAATAGAACTACATCTTTCGTCTCATTTACTCTTTAGTATTAATAAAAACGTGGGAAAATGAGACAACGTATTGAGCAAAAGCGCTTCCAAGGAGGTTCGATCAGTCAGGTTGTTTATTCTCATAATGTGAAACTCTTTGGTGGAGTTCTTATTTTTTTTAATGGAAATTAAAAAAAAACCGTAAAGAAAACGCACGGTGCTATACCTACAACGGGGCGTGCCGTAAAATAGGTACTTAGGTGAGAGTACTATCGCCCAATGTATATACTTACCACCGTAAAGACTATTTCTGCTTGCAGAGTTATAACTTTCACTTCCTAGGCCCTTTGTTTTGACCATTCATCCTATTCATAAAAAAAGGGTCATCCATTTCATAAAAAAGGTGGCCAGTTCATAGATGTGGGATACTGCGCACGCGATTTTGTTTTAAAAGTGAGCAGAGATTACATTGTTCGATAGTACCTATTTTACCGCACGTTCCGTTGTATGGTGCGTAATTTTTAACTTTCGAACAATGTATACAGGCTTCGTAAACGCATTTTTCGAGCAAATGTGTTGAAAAGAATATGTTTTCAGTTGAGTGAAGAAGGAAATTTGAACGTTCTGAAATAACAGGTGAATTGGACCAATCGCGAATTGGACCAATCGCGCCTAAACGATAGTCGCCTATATCGACCGTACTATCATCATCTCAGTTTGGGGAGGCGATTTGTTTTTGTTTCTAAGTACTTTCCTTTGTTTATTTTTTGGTTCCTCAAAAATAATTGATTGAAATTCCAATTAAATAAAAAAAAAAACTACACAATTTGATGAAATAACGTTATCTCAGTTATTTTCAGTTAGAAGAGGCGTGTAGTGTGCTGGTCGAGTATAATAGATCACGTAGTGGCGCGTACCCCGTAAACAAAGCGGCCGACCGGCGACCTGACGCCCGGGGATGTTTATCGGGAAGCCTCGCGATGTATGTCGACGGGAACTCCACTTTAAATTTTTAAACATTCGCTTTAACGTCTTGCATACAAGTTACTAGCCTACGGCGATGAGGTTCGGTCAACTAACACTAGCCCTAAGAAATATTCGGGCGCCGTCAAAGAACGTCTGCTTAAAATTTTGTTAAAGAAACTTTGAAAGCCCAAAATAAACAGTAACATGGCTTTTCGGGTAAAAATTATGCTGTTTAGTGTTTCAACTACAATTATTTGTTTTTTTATTTACGTGGTATATTCATAAAATGACTCACCTACCCACGGCAGGACGGGAGGGACTGTCAGATTGTACGTTCCGCGGTTATCCGATCTTCCCGCGACCCCGGGACTTTTTCTGTATTAATATATTTTCTGTATTAGACCAGAGTTTAATGCATATCTATGGTTGTTGAGGTTGTTCTATAATAGTGTGCATGAATTTGGCGTGAACAAAAAAGTTGGACCCTAAATGGCGTTTCCACAGCCTTATTGTTTCAACTTATATTGTTATGAATACGTCGTCGTGAGTTGGCGTCGAGGTTTTTCAGCGCTATATTATCTATTGTTCAAAAAGCTGTGCCATATCTAATTGCAGTGGGTAGCGCCTCTCTGAGCATAATTGCGATGTTCTGTTGCAGTTTTACTTAGTTTCTGTTTTGAAATGTGTGGGTAAGTACTTTCAGTTTAATGTTCCTGATTTCTATTTTGTTTGAGAACATAGTTTTGTAAGTAGGGTTTTCCTGTTATCAATCAGTGGACGTCTTTAGTGGTCAATTTACTGGCTGGTATGAGTAATTTCATTCTTCTTTAAGAGCCACTGCCATTGCCTTCTTTTAACTTCTAGTTTTTCTTGGCCCAAAGTAAAAGCAAAAAAATAACTTTATGTTAGTAACAGTAATCTTAATAAATATGTTAGTACAATATTCGTGCAAATAGTAACAAGAATAAATAAAATATAATTTTACATTAACTTGCACCTCTCACATGCCTGGTCAACGAATCGATGCATGACCGCCGAATGAAAGCAACGAGCACGACTAACACTAGGGCCACACTAACGGTAAATGCCGTTAATTATCACGTTAATGGACGTTTAGGCGTACGAACATTGAAGGCTATTATCGCGAAAATAAACGAAAAATGCAATTAGTGTGGCCCGGAAGAAGCACTTAACTTTCAACAACGTTAAAGAAAATTAAAGGTAACACTAGATTTTTTTGTTGTTCGTTTTACGCATAGTTCCTTATACAAACATACTCAATTACTCTCTTTTTAGGGTTCCGTAGCCAAATGGCAAAAACGGAACCCTTATAGATTCGTCATGTCTGTCTGTCTGTCCGTCCGTATGTCACAGCAACTTTTCTTCGAAAGTATGAGAGCTATTCTATTGAAACTTGGTAAGTAGATGTATTATGTGAACCGCATTAGGATTTTCACACAAAAATAAAAACAAAACAAATTTTGGGGGTACCCCCCATACTTGGAATTGAAACTCAAAAAAAAATTTTTCGCCTGACCCATACGTGTGGGGTATCTATGGATAGGTCTTGAAAAATTATATTGAGGTTACTAATATCATTTTTTTCTAAACTGAACAGTTTGCGCGAGAGACACTTCCAAAGTGGTAAAATGTGTGTCCCCCCCCTGTATCTTCTAAAATAAGAGAATGATAAAACTAAAAGAAATATATACTGTAGACCTCAACAAAAACTTTCAACGAAAATTGGTTTGGAAGAGATATAGTTAGCAGTTTTTGAGATATAGTACATTTTCAAAAACCGCAAATATAACTTTGCTATTCATACAAACACTATGAAAAACAAAGTTATTTTTATTGTTTGTGTATGCTACTACGGAACCCTTCATGGGCGAGTCCAACTCGCACTTGGCCGGTTTTTTTTTAAATGAAATTAAGTCCCTAATAAAATAATAATTATGGTTTTTATTTTATTTAAAAGTTTAAAGTCGTGTGGCTTGAATTTTAACAATTGTTTTGAATAGAGCACGTTTTTAGTGTAAACACTTCCTACGCTCTCAGTGATTGCAGGGAGAGTAAGTCACTTCAAAGTGTGCGGTGTTTCAAGAATAGTGCAATTTCCCAGCATTCTGTTTGTGGTTAAGTATCGAAAGGGGATATACAATCTTGTAGCTACCTACATAATAATGGCCGAGTCAAGTTGTTACGCTGTCTTTGCGCTTATAAGAACCGTAATCACCCATAACGACTAGTTTTTTTTTTATTTTGGTAAAATCATCAAATGAGTCCCCCCAGCTAGGGCGGGACGGGAAAGACTTTCAGACCTGCCTTCTAGGGTCACGGTCACCTGATGGTTACATTTCCGCGACCGATTTCATTTCATTTCATTTCGATCCATGATCGGACGGCGAGCCACACATACTCACTGTCCGCACGCCCGCACAGCGATAGTAGATAATATTATAGCTTTCCGCAATGTTTGTTATTTTCGTTGTATTGACCTGCTAAGATTTTCTATTATATTATCTTTCATGTTTGAAATAAGTTCAAAAAGCTTACAAAAGAGTAAATTGTTGTGAGCACAGTTTATCTAGTTAAAATTTTAATTTACTCATTTAACAAGCGTAGTAAACCATGTCGTTTAACTTTGAAGATCGTATTTTAGAGAGTTAAGCTCAATTAATATACCTACTTCTAAACGAACGTTAAGGGTGAACGTTAAATTCCATTTTTGAGGTAAACTTTCTGGAAAGCAATTCATCTGTGCTAGTTTTTTTCGGAATAAAAGCAAATGTTCGGGAGCGTCAAAGCTCGTTAAAAGCGCAAGGCTATAGATGTAATGTCGATGCTGTAACGATCTCGGTGCAGTCGCATCCGTCACTGACAAGAGTTGCAAGTACGTAGTTCGTCGACACTGCCTCACATGTTCAATTATGTTTTTTTTTTTATGTAACCACTTGGACATTCTCGAAATAGTTTCAGTCTCCTGATTTGTTCAGGGTTATTATATTACTTAAACTGTATCATTGGATTAATAAAATAGCTTGTGTTTATTTTTTATGAATCAAAGTTTTTGATTCCTGTGCAGGAGTATTGATTTTTAGGGTTCCGTAGCCAAATGGCAAAAACGGAACCCTTATAGGTTCGTCATGTCTGTCTGTCTCTCTGTCTGTCTGTCCGTCCGTATGTCACAGCCACTTTTTAGGGTTCCGTAGCCAAATGGCAAAAACGGAACCCTTATAGATTCGTCATGTCTGTCTGTCTGTCCGTGTATGTCACAGCCACTTTTTGTCGAAAGTATAAGAGCTATCCTGTTGAAACTTGGTAGAAAGATGTATTATGTGAACCGCATTAGGATTTTCACACAAAAATCAAAACAAAACAATTTTTGGGGGTGCCCCCCATACTTAGAATTGAAACTCAAAAAAAAATTTTTCACCAAACCCATACGTGTGGGATATCTATGAATAGGTCTTTAAAAATGATATTGAGGTTACTAACATCATTTTTTTCTAAACTGAACAGTTTGCGCGAGAGACACTTCGAAAGTGGTAAAAAGTGTGTCCCCCCCCCCGTAACTTCTAAAATAAGAGAATGATAAAACTAAAAAAAATATATAATGTAGACCTCAACCAAAACTACCAACGAAAATTGGTTTGGATGAGATACAGTTAGCAGTTTTTGAGATATAGTACATTTTCAAAAACCGCAAATATAACTTTGCCATTCATACAAATACTATGAAAAACAAAGTTATTTTTATTGTTTGTGCATATTACTTACTAATCTCAATATAATTATATCTCTAATCTATGCTTGCTGCTACGGAACCCTTCATGGGCGAGTCCAACTCGCACTTGGCCGGTTTTTCACATAGTTGTAGGCAGAAACTCAGAACGCCACTCTACATTCGCTACGAACTTTGCACATACCATTAATTTCGCTCTATTGCTCAAGCAAAAAAATAGAGAATAGAGTTTTTGTGATTATGTTACAGTAGCCTTTTTAGATTCCTGGTCATAAAAGTGCCATCAGTTGCAAGATCTATGCACCTGGCTTTTTTGAAGACCCTCACTTATCAATCATTGTATATTAAAATAAACAGTTTATAACTATACAAATACAAATACAAAATACAAAAATATTTATTTCATCTCAAACATTGTGTCATACATAAATAGAGGCAGCTCCAGTAAGTTACAGAAGTACTTGTGTCGGAGCTGTCTCGCTCTTCCCTAATGTGCTATCTTAACAATGAAAGTAATGAAGCTAAAGAAAAAGAAAAATGAAAAATAATTATTATTAAGCAGCTCATAGATGTGTGAGGAGCACATGTGTTGTGTGAGGAGTGTATGTGTTGGTGTGTGTGTGTGTGTATGTGTGTGTGTGTGTGGGTATCCAGCATGTTAATTGTTAGCTCATCCTAATTAGAATGTTTTCTGCATCTTCATATGTTAGGGATCTCAACCAATTAGTTATCGTTTTTTTACAGTCGTATAACAGCAAAGAATATATATCACATTTAAGATTGAGTTTATTATAGATGTAGGTGGATTGTGTAACATACTGACGTCTGGCAAATGCTGATCGTACCCCTGGAGAGTAGGCAACAATATCTTTGCGCCTTCTGGTTTGAGTTGCTGGGTCAAAGGGGAGACATTTATGCAGGGTTAAGGTCACATTTAGAATATAAAGTTTTCTAATTGATAACAGGTTACTGACTGTATAGAGATCTGTTGTAGGGAACCTAAATGGTTTAAAATACATCACCTTTATAAGTGATCGCTGCGCTCTTTCCAAATCGAGGAATTTAATTTTGGAGGCTCCACCCCATATCGGAATGCAATAAGTCATTACGGATTGCGCCAGAGCTTTATAGACCTTGTTTATAAGTTGCGCGGACATAACATGGCGTAAAGTTTTGAACACCCAAATGAGCTTCCTGATCCTTTTCATGAGCACTTCAATGTGAGGGTGCCATGAAAGTCGCTGGTCAATAATTAAGCCTAAATATTTTGTGGATCTGACTTGTTGAATATTCTGGCAGCCACAGTTATAATCATTGGGGGTAGAATTTTGACAACCATGTACGGTAATGCTAAAGTCAGTTCCAGGCTGTGATCTTTGGCTTGGGGAAAAGCAAATAAAATTAGTTTTACTGGTATTGAGGGTTAAGAGGTTTACTCTAAGCCACTCAGCCAACCTAGTCAGACCCTGTTCAGTTATAGTTTTCACATCTTTCCATGACTTTCCCGTAAAAACAACCGCAGTGTCGTCAGCGTATGAAAAAATTCTCCCTCCATTGATCTGCATATTGCAAAGGCTGTTTATATAAATTAAAAACATTGTCGGACCCAAAACGCTCCCCTGTGGAACTCCGTAGTAGACATTCCCTTCAACACTACATAAGTTACTGACCTTAACCACTTGCCGTCTATCTTTGAGATAGCTCTCAAAAAGAGAAAGAGATGTGCCCCTTATACCTATGTTTTCTAACCTGCGCAGAAGGATCGGGATGGAAACGGTGTCAAAAGCTTTTTTAAGATCTAGAAAAACTGTTAAGCATTTATGACCCCTATCCACTCTGTCGACAATTTCAGATGTCAAAGCTGAAATAGCGTCTTGAGTTGAACGTCCTTGTCTAAACCCGTATTGTGCATTTGATAGGATATTGTATTTTTGTAAATAGTTAATTAGTCTCTTGTTTATTAATTTTTCTAAAATTTTTGAAATTGCTGACAGAACAGATATGGGGCGATAGTTGTTGACATCGTTTACGTCCCCACCCTTGTACACAGGAGTGACCACTGATCGTTTTAAATCTTTCGGGAAAACACCAGTTTTGAAACAAAGGTTAGCTAGCTGGCTAATGAGTGGAACCACGAAATCTCTGGATTGTTTTAAATATTTTGTTGGAATACCGTCCCAACCTGGTGCACTGTCGGAGTCAAGACTCATTAGAATACAGTCCACTTCCTGTGGGTCAGTCTCTAATAGCACAAACGAGGAAGCCCTAGAATCAATGCAGCAGTTGGTCACAACCGGCATGCCGGTTTGAACTGCGATGTTTTCTGCTAAGGATTTGCCTATAGTGATGAAGAATAAATTGACTCTATTTAGTGAGTTCAGAGGATGTGTAGTAATATTAAGGAGATGTGTATTCGAAGTTTTTGGTGGTTTAAAATGCGTGATTTCATTAATTTTAGACCAAAGATGTCTCGGACTTTTTGCTGATTCTTCTATTTGTTTTTTGTAATAATATCTCTTTGTCTTTTTTATCAAGTTGGAACAAAAGTTGCGGAAACGTTTAAAAGTTATTATTAAAATTAGGTTAAAAGGGTCCAGTCTAGTTTGGTGCTGCATTTTGTTTCTAAGTCGTATGCAACGCAGTGCTCCCACAGTGATCCAGGGCTTCCGCGTTCTTTTCCCACACGAGATGGATTTGATTTTTGAGTTATTTTGGAGGGATGATCTAATCACCTCCACCAGTTTAGTGGCAAAGCTATCTGGGAGCGTGTAGGTATCAAAGATTGATTTATCTATATTTATAAGGCATTTATGTGCTTTTTCAAAATCTATAACGGTAATGGTTTTTGAACAGATATTTTGTCTTTCACTGAAACTAGTCAGATTTAAGAGAACCATAGCATGATCCGTAATTGTTGTATTAAGCACTGCCACAAATGCTGAGGTTTTAGTTTTATCAAGTTTCAGGACAGTATGGTCAAGGCAGTTCTGTTCTCTGGTAGGAAGGCAGTGTCCCGGAAGAAGGCCGTGCACAGATAGCATATTCAGGTAGTTTAGCCTATTTGATCTTTGTTGAGATATTTCTGTGGGTTTTTCGATTATATTTATATTTATGTCACCCATAACAACAATATTTTTGTGCGTACTGCAAGATTCAAGATGGCAGTTTAAAGAGTTAATGAAATTGTCAGCACAAGTATTGGCTGGAGAACGGTATATACCTAGAATTGTAAAATTAGACACGATTATTTGGAGAGCAGACGCATGAGTAAGGGTTAGTTCTGTAACGAGAGGCATATGTCTGTTATTTACATAGGCAACAACTCCATCGTTTTGGTTTAGCTGAATTGAAGTAAAATAAGCGGTGTAGTTTTCAAGTAGTGGTATTTGCTTACTATTATTTAATCTACACTCAGTAAGAATAAGGATATCCACGTCAAACTTTATCAGAGCTAAATTCATCTGCAAATCATCAAAATTACTGTAAATACTCCTCATGTTCTGAGTTATTACTGTCAGGCAAGTATTTTCGAGTTTCAATGACGTGGATAATTCTTCAATGTTAATTAAAGCAGAGTTGGCAATTTCAATCTCGTCCAATTCATCAAGTGTATTTAAGTTACTATCCATTTTCGTTTGCGAGGTCTAATTTACATATCTCACGATGTATAGTTAAAAATAAATGCCAAGGAAAATCAATACTGATCAGAATAATTTCATAAATACGCAGAAGTTTTGGTCCAAAGATACTCTTTGTATGTATGAGTATTCTAAGTATGAATGAGCATAGATGTAAGTGAGAGATAATTGTGTTATGGATCTTTGTTGATGAGTGTTTGGTAGACAGACTGAATGAAGTGTTGTGTTTGTGTGATAGTTGATGAGCGTGCTGTACAGTACAAATGTTACTTAACAAATTAAATCTAAAGTATTTTAGCAAACTATAAGAACTATTGCATAATTCAAACCTATTAAAAGCTAGAAAGAAATACAATAAAAATATACAAGCAGATAAAATAACTAGAATTAGTCATGCACTTTGAAGCAGGCTATGCACCTGTGACTCACTCTTCACAAGGATTACCTTAGCATTTTCGTCTTTTTTCAGAAAAACTCTGCCAAATGTAGTCCAGCAGAATTTATACTGCTTAGATTTGGCTAAGTCTCGGGCTAGATAAAATAGGCGGGCGTTCCGTGGAGTGAGTTGTTCCGAAATAAATACAGGAACGTCCCCGTTGCTAGTGATAGCAAGATGCTTAGCTTGAAGTTTCGTGTGTTTGTTTTTTATGTTGAAGGACTTAGTAGTTTTCAACAAATCCTGTTTTAGAATGGCAGAGTCCAGTTCTACTACAATGGGGGGGCTAATTAACCCTTCCTTCTTCCCTTGCGTTCTAAAAATGTCCTTGATGTCCCTTTTACTCATATCGAGATTTATATTTTTAGCCAAACTCAGCACCATGTTTATCAAATCATCTCTAGTTTCCTGGTTTTTCCTTGGTACATTTTTTATTTCGATTTTGTTCTTGCGCGAGCATCTTTGCAAGTCTTCAATTCTATCCTCCAACTCAATTATATAATCTTTGTCTTTCTTCACTTGTAATTCAAGCTGTGTTAACTTTTTTTGTAACTCATCATTTTGCTTAGTCAAAAACGCGACAGATGTTTCTATGTTTGTATTTGTAAGTTGAATCCCTTTTAAGTTGGCAGTGATATTTTTTAATTCAGTTTGCTGAGTTTTTATGAAAGACTCGAACAACTCTTTCATTTCCTCCTTAAATTTGCAAAATTCCGAGGGTAGGTCTTCTTCTCTCATTCTTTTAAAGTTTCGTTGGGCAACGAAGTTAGGAGGGGTGACATCAATTCCCGTTTCACAGATGTTTCCGTCAGAAATAGATTTGTTCATATTATATAGTTCCAAGGTACCAGGGTATAATGAGCGTCAAAGATTGTTTGCTAATTTGTTAAAGATGCGCTTGGGCAGGGTCTATGCGACCTATTTTGTTCAATGACAGCAAAGTGGGCGTAGATCTACGATAACTCGAGGGCGTAACCTTTGGCCGAATGGCGAATAGCGCAGGTGAAAGGTCGGCGTGCGCTTGCGCGTCCGCTGATTTGTTGAGAGCCGTCGTCGGGTACCAGGGCAGCACGTTATTTAGGAGTAAGTTATTTACTCCGGTATGTTGGTGGCGCAGATAATTAGTGAATTGTACTCACGTAATTGTTTACGTACGGACACCTCCTCTGAGTTTATGCAGTCCTATTTTTTCACTTTGATTTAATTTGGAATTATTTGATTTAAATTATGTTATTTATTATAATTTAATGCGATACTGTCTTCTACACGTCTGCACCATACGGTGGTCCGGGGGGAAGGATATAACTGAAACAACTATCGTTTTTTTTTGTATAATGGCTTTGCTCTTGACCTTAGTCTAGTTCAAGAGTGACTAAGACAAGGTCAACGATGTAGCGAGCCTACCCAGAAGTAGCCTGTTCACTCTAAATTTGATGAGATTAGGGTTGTATGCGTTCGGAAACACAGACGCATCATGCAGAGAGTTCCACTCCTTCGCTGTCCGCATTATAAAAGACGTTGTGAAACGTTTAGTGCGAATTGGTGATATAGCAATAAAGTAAGGATGGTAATTTGCCGTGCATCTACGAGTGTAATGATAGAAGGGGGCTGGTGGGATGAGGTCGTGGAGTTCTTGGGCACACTCACCGAAGTACAATCTGTAGAAGACCGACAGGCAGGCAACTTTGCGGCGTTGAGTCAAGCTATGGAGCTTGACATTCACCAATTTTACGTCGCCAACGAGCCTCTTAACTCTGCGTTCCACTGAGTCAAGAGCGGCAAGTTGCTATTTAGCTGAGCCATTCCAAAGGTGGCTACAATACCCCATGCAGGATCGGATTAGTGCTTTGTAAAGAGTTAAAAGCTGTCCAGGCGTGAAGTACCGCTTCACTCTATGTAGGACGCCCAGCTTTTTGGCCGCAAGCTGGGCTTTGGACTCAATGGTGGCGCCAAAGTTAAGACTAGAAGTCAACTCTATGCCTAAGAGCTCGAGTCGGTCATTCACAGGTACAGATGCACCCCTAAAAGTAGGAGTTTTAATAAAAACATAAAAAAAATGCAAGCTCTTTTGAAAACCTTTAAAATGTCCCACTTTTCCAGCCTCAACAAGTGTGTATGCTGCGATTATTCGAACAAAAACGCTTTGTCAGTCTACATAGTTTGTGGTTTTAATGGTTTCTTTTGGTTATGTTAGTTTTATGTAATTTTTTATGCTGGTTTTTCGGTTCTCGAAAACAATGCCACGAAACCTCGTACCGGGTTAAAGGAGGTTTGGATATAATAATGTATATTGTGTTAATTATTCAAGACTACACTACTAATGATGCTCAGATATATCCTGTGCCACAGGTTAAAATCCGAAGAATTGTTGAATTCCACTAACAGGTGGATACGTTCGTTGGTAGAGAGAGATGAATAATTCTTGGAATTTTTGTATCTAGGCCACAATTTTGGGACTCACCAGTCAAAAAACAACCGATGACTTCTTGTATTTTTTTTTGTTATTGCTATTTAATTTTGCAGTGTTTGTTGGTGATAGAGTAAATTTCGAAAAAGCAATTTTCTATCGACCATTGTCTCATATATTTTCGCGACTACTTACACGATTGGCGCCGTGGCTGAGCGATCGACTACTGTGCAGCGTGTCACGGGTTCGATCCCCGCACGGAACAAATATTTGTATGTTCTGCAAGTAGTTGTTCCAGGTCTGGGTGTTTGTACATGTGACTTTCCATAATTGTAAATGCATCCAAAAACAGGAAAAAATCTTTGTGTAAGGGAATGTTTTAATACAAATATGTAGCTCTCGATAAATGGACTCAATGGATTTTGAGACAAGTACCATCAAATAAGAACCGATGACCAAGTCCGAAACGCAATAGTTGTGTGGTGGCCATAATTTGGCTATATTGGCTGCATTTGGTATTTCACTGATGGCACAGCATTGGCATTTCAATTTGAATTCTACAGTACCATAGTCCAGAAACTCATTACGAATTAGGACAGCATTGGAAATGCGATACTAAATTCGAAAACACAAATAATAATGGTTTTGGACTGAGCACGTCAACTGCGTTGTGCACATCCGATGCGGGCCTTCAACTGCGAAAATGATATTATTGGTGAACTAGAAATAATATTTGGAATGAACGAAATTAAGTGGCTGGGCGATTGGTTGCTAAACTAAGTACTGCAGCCTCGATTTCTGCAATGAATAAATATATTTGTATAGCCTGCAAAAATGTTGTTCCGGGTTCGGCTATTTTTACCGACTTCAAAAAAAAGGAGGTTATCAATTCGACCCGTATGTAATATTATCAGAACTGCCCATTTTTCATATATGTTAGTCTATATCAGCGTCTGAACAAATGTGCCAAATTTCATAAGTGTATGTATGTATGTATGTATGTATGTATGTATGTATGTATGTATGTATGTATGTATGTATGTTTTTATGTTTGTGCACGCATATCTCCGGAACTATAAGTTCGATTTAAGTAATTCTTTTTTTGTTGTACTAGGTATTGTTCAACTTAGGGTACACTGCAAGTTTCATCAAAATCGGTTCAGTAGTTTTAGAGATATGGATTTTTTTATGTTGTGACGGATTACAAGATTAGTGCATATGTAAGAAAATTTTGTATTTTACAAGAATTTGGGTTGAATATGTAATAAATAAACTAAAAAGGGTAAAATAAAAACTTTTTTTAAAAAAAGTACCGACTTCAAAACAAATACAAAAAAGTTTAAAATAACTTTTCTTTCGGAAGTCGGTGGCTTTGTTTTGTTGTGTCATTGACTATTGCCACCGACTTCCGAAAGAAAAGTTATTTTAAACTTTTTTGTATTTGTTTTGAAGTCGGTACTTTTTTTATGTAATTGTACGTTTATTGACGCATACTCAATATTGTAAAGATGAAGTTAGGTTAGGTTAGGGTGAACGCGCTAATCTCAGGAACTACTGGTTCGAATTGAAAAATAATTTTTGTGTTGGATAGTACATTTATCTAGGAAGGCTATAGGCTATATTATATAATATCACGCTACGACCAAAAGGAGCAGAGCGAGCAGCAGGCTTGAAACCACGGGACAGCTAGTCCATAATATATAAATATCTTAGTGTGGGGCAAAGTTTTATAAAAAGAAAAAAAAGAAGGGATATCTGCCACACTACAAAACTGGGTAACAAAGGATTATATTATTATTATCGTCTATTGCCGAAAATAAACTAGGAAATCAATAAACAATAAATGTCGTCTGGAGTCAAAGCAGACTGAAGTAAACACAAATATGTTGTAGGTGATGTCCTAGAAAAAAAAAGAGACAGATATATTTTTCGCAATACATTTCCCAGCTGCAACAGCGGGATCGCCGATGCCCTCCACTCAGTGATCGATGGTACTCTAAAAGCTTAACGTAACACTTATTGCAAACGATGGAAAAATAGCTGTGGAAAAATGAACTTATTTCCAGCGGAATTTTTTACTTTAGTGTAATGTTTAATTGGTTACCTAAGTGAAATCATTAATTGGTTGTTACAATTGGACTTGGAGAGAAGTAAAAGGAGGTACGTTGAATGTTTTTAATTGAACACTCCCGGTTTAAATTAGGTATATCAAGGGAGGTAAAACCGTTTTTCAACAATATTTGTGTGTTCATTTATTTTTCTCAGTCGACTTTTCTGTCCCGAAATTATCTATTTACTGAGCAAGATATGCGTGTTGGCAATTTGGCAGATGTCCGATAATAATACAGAAAAGTCAATACAGACGAAGATAATGCTTGGAAAGCAACTTACTCGTATTCTGGAACATAGAAAGTGCTGGCAAATCAGATAAATATTCTTGGCAAAGAATAGGCAAAGCATTTCGGTAAACTTAGAATACATATTTTATGCCTACTTATTAACATGAAATGTGACGGGTATTCATGCAAAGTCTTAAGTCTGGCAACATTTGCTGGCTCAATCCGGTTTCAAAATAATATCGCCGCTGCGAGGTATTCTCTCAAAATGTTTGTCTTAAGTGTGAATAATTACAAGGGTAAGTAATTGGCCTTTTGTATTGTATTATCAGCTTACAAAGATGACTGTACTTAGTTAGTAAGCCCGCATATGAAACATAACTTCATTGTATGATATCAGGAGTGTTTATAAACAAAGATGTGTTCGGTACAGCTTAGAACAATGAAAACTTGGATGATATTGTCATGTATATTATTCAGAATTTTCATTAAAAAAATGATATTATTTTGACGATTTTCTTACGTTTTTGATTTTATTATTTTTTCTGATTACTATTATTGATTATTGTTTTTTTTTATCTGACGGTAGTTATTAGTTCAAGTAATATAATTTATTAAAATTACGTAAAAGACATTTGCTGCGCCCTAGCAGGATTTTATGTATCCACTAGTTTTAGGCCAAGTACGAGTATGTTACAATGTGTACATTGTGCAATAAGTAAATAAAGATAAAATAACAGGAATAATACATAGAATTGCGAGCCTATTTTTGTGCAAAGAGCAAGGGTTCTCAAAGAAACAAATATTTGCGGCTTTACACCGACCGTCTCTATCCGAGTTACGCTTGTACCTACTACAGCTTATTTGTCTTTTATCTTACAAACTTGGATTTTTCCCTACTTCTGTTTGCCTTGCATTGATCTCCCGGCGTTCTACGAAATGCTTTTTCTTTTTTCGTGTGGTATATAAAGTATATAGGTATTTATATAAGTTGTCCATTTCAGGGTTTAGTTTATTTGTCGGATGTCCTCTCTAAATCTGGAAATTGCTGTTAGTGAAGTTGTTTGTTTTTATGTTTCAGCGTACTACCTACTTCTCTTGAAAATAAAAATGGATAGTTCACCGAAAAATGTACAAAGTTTTATAGCAGTTTTTGCGAGCATGTTTCTGTTCCAAAATATCAAAACGAACTGAGTAAGTGGACACAAAGAGAGGACATTTTATCGCATTATCTCGCACAAGTCTGAGGGAAATTTGTCACAATCGTAATAAAGAAATAGCCATTAATTAATTAGTGCCGTCGTGTTTTCTTTGTGCGGGCGTGGCTATCTTCCTGTTTGCTGACCGAGGGAAAAGAAAGTTAGATTAAATGCGATTCATTGTCCGGCCATTGTAATACTTAAGAACATACGCCATCAGCAACCACACTAGTTAGTGGAACGAAAAAGACTCAATTGATAAATTGAACAAAGTGCATTAAATGTGCTACAATTTTCATTAGTAATGAAAGAGTAATAAGATTTAGATGTTTACTTAAGTTGAACACTCGATGTTTACTTATTTAGTTTTAAAGGCTATATAACTGAGATTCAGCGTCGAGTAGAACGTACATTAGTAGATTCATTACTTACTCGTAATTTGAGTTAGATCTCCTAAGTTGTTGATGTTGATCTAAAATACCTCGTATTTATCTTAAGTAAGTAATTTCTTGTTAAAATTGTTGTTATTTGCTATTTAATTTGTACTGTTTGTTGGTGATAGAGTAAAATAAATTCCGAAAAAGCAATTTGCAATCGACCACTGACTCAAAGGGCCGAATCTCGTGAGGCATCAAGGACCCTCTATTAAAATTACAAACTTCATTTTGGCAGATAAATTGCTTCTTGACTTTGACTATGTTCGAGGTAAATACTGTCTGTAATCTGGGTCCGAGTGAGTAAATAATTTTAAAGGTGGTATATTTCTTCCGTTTTAAATTTTCAAGAAAATTACTTAGCTTTTGGGAAAATCAACAGGTTTCATCGTGATTGTATTGATATTTGTTTAATTTTATGAGTTTTTTGGAAAACAACGACGTCGCATCTCTCCAAAATTTATTTTAGGCCTTTAAACATTGTTTAAAAATATACAACAGTTAATGATATTCAACAAGACCCTCCAGGACTTCACGAAATTATGACTTTTCAAATGATAAGTCACCAATAATAATATATTAGCATAATCATCAATCTCTCTCTCTCACAGAGAGGAGGCCTGTACCCAGCAGTGGGAACATTATAGGCTGATGATGATCATCATTCTACTATGTACCCTGTCTAACTTTAAGTTATTATATTAGAGGTCAGCGGGCCATTTCTTCTTGTACCATACTTCTCTCTCTAGTATACATCAGCTCAGTAGCGACCTCCTTTCTAGTATCTTACACAAAAATTTAGGTAGGTACTTGTATTTTTTTATAATAATGAATACTCGTATATGCCAAATAGAATTGTTAACGGGTTGAAACGACGCGAGTAGTGAATGCATCAAACTAATACCATTTGTCGCACATCGTTCCACGGCACCGCGATTTGGCTACGCTTTGGTGATTTACTAAAATTATCGGTATCGCTATCTATGAAACTAACTACCCTAAATGGTTTAAGTTAGTTAGAATTTTGTAGATAATGCACGGATATTGCATTCGATAACCGATTTTATGTGCTAGTTATAGCCTATTTATAGTTCAAAATAGCAGTGAAATGTTACAGATTGATAACTAATTTTAAACACATGATTCTGCCTTTATCAAACCGCCTAAAGGGCACAATTCAATAATACCGTGGAGTAAACAAAGGGCCATTATTACCCCTCTTCATTACTCACTCCAAGGACTCTACGTTATGAAAAGGAGCAACTCTTGCGATAACAATTCGGATTTGTAGTATGCCCGATAAATAAATTATAAATACATTTAGCAGCGTACATTTCGAACCATTTCTCTTCTTACACGACTAGCCCATTTGCAGATCTCCAAACGGTGCCATTACTCAGCAATAAATTGGCATTTGCGCCGTCATACATAAATTACGCGGGCGCGCTGAAAACCAAGTTCTCTGGTAGACACTTTTTTGTATAAATGTAACTTGTTTAATCTTTCATTCATATTACAAATGAGAATTGAAGTGGGTGTTGGGCTAGGTACTATTTATGTACCTATGCATCACGGTGAACCTTTTTATGAGGTCAAGTAACAGCTCTCCTTGGCAGAATTTATGTGGCTAATTCACTATGTTTCAGTCCTGATAGATTTATGCTTTTTCCTCAGGCGTGGCGTCTGCTATAGCGGCGGCCATCCGTCTGCATGCTACGAACAAAAAAAAAAAAGAAAAAGCTATTCGAGCCGAAAATCAAACCATGCAGCGTCGCGTCGCTCTGCCCCAAAAATTTTTTTGATTACTTACGACAACGTATGAAATTAGTTCATTTGTGGCTACAAAAGCTGACTAATTGGCAACTGTATCAGTTTTGCATAGCCGCAATCCCAATATACAGTTGTCGCAAAGCCGGCTAAATCTATTATAAAGCAGCTTTGCCCAATTTATACGAATTAAAATCGTTTGTGGTATCGATCGCGTTGTAGTTACGTATCGTGTTTGTTTTCGGGAAATATGGCTTTCGTAGGTATATAATGTAGCTCCATATGTATTTCATCATCATCATCATCTCAGCCATAAGACGTCCACTGCTGAACATAGGCCTCCCCTTTAGATCTCCACATATACCGATTGGAAGCGACCTGCGTCCAGCGTCTTCCGGCGACCTTTACAAGGTCGTCTGTCCACCTCGTTGGTGGACGTCCTACGCTGCGCTTGCTCGTCCGCGGTCTCCACTCTAGCACTTTTCGACCCCATCGGCCATCTGCTCTGCGAGCAATATGGCCTGCCCATTGCCACTTCAGCTTGCTAATCCGGTGGGCTATATCGGTGACTTTAGTTCGTCTACGGATCTCCTCATTTCGGATTCGATCACGTAGAGAAACACCGAGCATAGCCCTCTCCATAGCTCGTTGAGCGACTTTGAGCTTTGAGATGAGGCCGATAGTAAAAGACCACGTTTCGGTGCCGTATGTCATCACTGGTAACACACATTGGTTGAAGACTTTCGTCTTGAGGCACTGAGGTGTGTCGGACGAAAAGACATTGCGTATTTAATACTGTCTGTAGTAATATTATAACGAGGTAAAGTTTGTGAGTTTCTTTGTAAAAAGTCATCTCTGAAACTGCTGAGCTGCTAGTGAAAATGTTTGTGTAACATTTATGCGAAACCAGGGCAGGTTGCCAGTATTACATAAGGGGAGTAAATGTAGTATATTAACATAATATCAGCCACAGTTTAGCTGCACTGCTACAATTTCAGGCTTCACTAATCTTATGGGGGTAGTACGAAATAATAAAAAATCCGGCTACTATTTTCAAGCATCCAATAGCATAATAAAATCTTGCTACTTTTTGCGAGGGTCGTACCGTTTATGCAATTCGAATAGAAACTTTTTAATTATTCCGAATATCTTCTAGTTCTGAATTTTCGATTCATCCATAGTATTTCAACTCCCCAATATTTGGACGGTTAAGATTAGAACTCGGGAGCTTTAGGTCGCAAGTCAGCGTATTATCTGCCAAGCTATGGCTGCTCTATGTCATTGTAAAGTGTCTGTTATTGGAAAGTAAATCAAGTTTGCCTGCAGTTTTGAAAACATTTCAAGCTAGAATTTATATACTGCCTTCTAAGTAAGGACAAACACGCGATGTGTTTGAATAATTCATACTAGTTTTAGATACTTACTGTTTTTTATTATTTACGTTCTACTGAAAGGTGGAATGTAGGTATGTGATATTTTTCTGAAATTCGAAGTGAAAGGGTGTTTTTTCACACTAAATTTTAAATAAAATGTTATTAACAAATAAATCATCTAAAAACAGACATGCAAATGACAAAAATGCCTACCTGAAAACGTGTAAATCAAATTATCAGACGCAAAAAAATAAACAAGCGTGAAAAACGTTCGGAATTATTGTTAAATTCGATGTCAAAAATAGACACAATCTAATCAATCCACGAGAGTGGAGTGATGGACTCCTCCTCCTCCTATACAAAAACTAAATGCTAAAATAGAAGCAGCTTTCAAATTTTTAGGATATACAAGTAGGTAGAATATCATCGTACACCAAAATTGTTTTACAATATTGCTAATTCTATGGTAAAGGCGGTCTTTATCGCTAATAGCGATATCTTCCAGAAAACCTCTAAAATATAAAGGGGGATGGGGGTAGTTAGTGGTGCAAAATACTCATCTACTATATAAAATAAAAATAAAACAATTGAAGTAATATTAATTTATTATTAATTTACACTACATAACATTATCATCATCAGTCTAAAATTATCCTTCATCATCTTTAGCCTATAAATGTTCCCACTGCTGGGACACAGGCCTCTGCTCTGTGAGAGAGAGTGGGCCATAATCCACCACGCAGGCCCAGTGCGGGCCCAGTTCGAATATTTGGTTCTAGGACATACCGGTTTCCGCATGATGTTTTCCTTCGCCGTTTTGAGAGCAGTTGTATTGAAATAAATTACACATGTTATTAAAAATAAATATTCATGTGTTCTCCAACAAATTAGTGGTAGAGGAAATGAGATAGATTGGTGATGTTAAATTAGTATGAGGCGAAAAATTTTAAATACTATACTACTAATTAAATACATCTCTGTGTATTGCAATAAGGTCGATTATCCCAAAGCCTATTAACATTGAATAGACATGCACAATACATTGTAATATAGCCTTTATAGACTTAGTCGTGCCCACTGCCCGGAATTCAGGATACAGTTATTCAAGCAAGATGATTAGGCACTGGCTTTAACACAGGACTCTCAGTGGCCTCAAAGGGGCCTCCTTACCTAGAGCTAGGTCTAGCCTTCACAGCTAAGTAGGCACAGTATGGACCTAGTTATTTCTAAGACATATCTACTTAGTAATTGGAAGTATATGCTTTTGGTTTTGTCGGGTCTGAAATTGTAATTGTCTGTTATGGTTGATAAGAAAAAAAAAACTGTGAATTTATAGAAAAGTGACTCTCTGCAGTTCCATTTTGTTTTATTTAGGCTTTTCTGTTTCATTATTTAGCACGTAAGCCTGTCCTTCCTCGATCGTGTGTTTCTCCTTGCTAATTCCTGAGGAAGCTATCTACTATCTTTCCCTCGCCCTCAGTCTAACTCAAAGTTACTGTTAGTTTTTCTCTTCATCTCAATTATATTCTGTATGGACGTTGTTTCAAAAAGGTAATTACTGTACAAAATCTATGCTCGCACAGTCTAACACTAATTCACACGTAAACTATAGGTATGAAGCAATTTTCAAAACAATCACGTCTCTTCTAATAAAGGCACGTTCTTACATGAATCTTTCGTGGCTTCAGTACTAATGAAACTCATAAGCATGGTACTAATACCGGGCCATTAACACTTCCCAATTGCTATTCGAAGGGAGAGAAAAACTCCCCCTTTTCTGAACCATGACTCCTCGTGTCTTAAGGTGTCATTAAACTTCACATACAAATTACCCCCCGCATTTGAAAAAGGGAGTTAGCAAAGTCCCTCTATAGTTTCTTTTTCATGATTTTGATTTCGCTCATATCAGCGAAATATATCGAGATTTTCTGTTCATTATATTCCCCTAGGCAAGGCTGAAATTATTTTGTAAGCAGAATTACTTCATGGAGAAATAATATTCTGTTTGTTCAAATTTAGATGAACGTCTACGTAAATAGAACACAGCTCTCTAATACAATACTCGGTAGTACTAAAAGTGTAATTGAATATTTAGGTATTAGGTACCTACTTATAAATATATAAAAAATGATATTGTTTGTGTACAATATTATTTTCGCTGAGCTATTTCATAGAAAACTCGTCCACTTAGTCAAAGCTCAGTGAGACGTCTCCCAGCTTCAAAGTTTGCTTAATACTTTAAACTGGTAGGTAATGAAGGCATTAAGGCGCGCTGAATGCATAAGAAATGAGGTGCCGCCGCAACCCCCTATATAATTAGCTCCTTTATTGGCCACATATTTTTACTTTGCCATGTTACAATGTGGAATACTTGACATTGTTTAGGTCCCGTACTTCTTTTTTTGTGCGGACAAGAGGCATTTCACCGCGATTATAACACCCTTTGTGTTCTTCGTTAACCCCGTCGTGTCGGTATTCAGCGGTTGGCCCATCAATCGGGTATCGATATCCCTAAGTACCTCTTTAATAATGTCGTAATCTATCAGAAAGGATCTTATGAATGAGTCTGTAATTGTAGTCGTCAGCTTAAACGGTCGGCTCGACGCTTGCCAGACACAATAGATAAATTATGCGGTCCCGCTTGGACCCGGCGGGAGTCAAGGGATTCAATGACGTATTATGTATATTATCCCGACTTGTAAGTTCTGTTAAGCTACCAGAGACAACAGAAAGGAATAATACGCTAGAGAATAGTCTATTAAGTATATGAATTTTGTTAGTCCTCAAATCTGTTGGTTCATTATTTATTAAGGCCCGGTGCACAGATTTGGAAGGGGAACAAATTGAATTATCGTGCAGGATGCACCCTCTGTTGGTTTCCGTTATCTAAATAAAAGATTTTTGCTGTAAGAGATTCATTGCCTTAAGGTGTAGCCTGCATATGTACATTGGTAGTTACTGCCGCCCCGCTGGGTAAGCACACTAATAATTTGAAGTGGATTGCTCCTGCAACATTGTTTGTGACTTCTATTGTGAACATTGCAATACTTGTGTGTACTTCAACAAATAGGTACAAAGTCAAGAATATTTCAAAGGAAAGGCTGTTGATTCAATTCAACAAGGTTAAACCTTCTCAATAGTAGTTAATGACTAACAACATTGTACCTACGTCTTACTTTTAAAATACCTACCGTTCCAACGAACCTATACTTAGCAAGACTATTTCTCATTATAAGTGCATAATTGTATTCTGTTTTTGAGAAATAAATGTCTAAAACCAGATATTCTGACACATTTAATTAATTTAAAGCATCAAGTACATAATTTAAATATTGACAGATTTTTCATCGTCCAGAAAGTTAGTTTAAAAAAGACTACGGTACGTTAAAAGAAATAAAAAATGACGTCAGTAAATTACTAAAAGAGACTGAAAAATTTCACAAACATCGAAGAAAGCGGAAAAAGTTGAGCGAAAGAGTTTTCCAACTTTTCTCAGTAATTTATTAAAATGGAAAGGTATGTTGCTTATTATACTTATATTCATGTTTATAGGTAATTCCCTGGAATCATTTTCAATAGAAAAGTTTGAATAGAAATTGTAGAGTTTTCATCTCTTGCTTGATTGACTTATTGGTACCTACATACTTATACTTATAATGGATGTTAGTGAGAAAAACAAAAAGTTGTTGAAATTATTTACAACTTTTTGTTAAACTTACGAGTTAAACTGTGATGGCGACTTATTGAGACATCATGCACGCTCATAAATAAGCAATAACCATTTGAAAATTATAAATATTTTTTTGGAAAACATAATTTTTAAGTGACATTTGACAGATGAAGGTTATTGACGTTTTCGTTTTTATCGTGATCGCATAGTTCTATAGTTTTGCGAAGCGAACAATGCTGTTAGCCAAGATCAATTGAGATCACAGTTTCCAATTTCTGATAGTAGATCCCAAATATTCTTGGAACTAATTCCATAAAGTAATCGAGAAGGTTTACTTGGTTTCCGTATCGTCTTGTTTAATCTCCATTCATTGCCTTTCCCCTCTCGTTAAACAGCAATTTTGACGTGTTAATAGCCAAAGTTTATTTACGTTTACGCCTAACGAACAAGCAAAATTAACACATTGAAATTTGATTTGAATTTAAGTGTAACTAATTCTATATCAAGTGTCTGTACGGTTTGAATAAACAATGAATTTCAATATTCAGCTTCGTGAAGCAACCACAGAGATTTTGAATAGAATAGCAATAATCAGCCTTTAAATGTTCCCACTGCTGGGACACAGGCCTCCTCTCTGTGAGAACGAGTGGGATTTAACCTAACCATCCTCCTGCTCCCTCTCACAGAGAGGAGGCCTGTTTCCCAACAGTTGGAACATTTATAGGCTGATGATGATGATGACACTTTTTTTTTAGCGTGTTAAAATCATCAAATGAGTCCTCCGCCCAGGGCATGGCGGGAGGGACTGTCAGACTTGTACTGACTAAAATCCACGGTATCCTTCATTAGCCCTTTACGTTCCCGTTCGTACACTAGAGGCGCTTTTTCATTTTCCATACAATATTCGCCCTAAATACCTTATGTACGCTTTAAACAAATTCTATACCTAAGGCCTCATGTTTGTACTCGTGGATGGAACTTGTCTTAGAATATGGTTCTAGAATGTCAGTTTCCTCACGATGTTTTTTTTTTCATCGTTTTGAGACCAGCGAAGATAAAATAAATACAGCGCCTGGCTGTGAAACGGTAAAATATTAAAATGTATAAAGACAAACAAACAGCCTGTTCCATTCAGATATTTTCGGCACGAAATAGGTTTTTTATGTGCTTTTAATATAATCACAATTCCGTAGCTTTCTTTTTTTTTTCCAAAACCGGCGAAATGTGGGTGTAGGTACCTACTATTAAGGTGATGACATACAACAAAGCTAAGCATAGAGACAAACATCGCTACGAATTTTTTCACGATCTTTCTAGCAAACGCACTAGACGATACCTAGTTGTCAAATATTTTTTTTTATCAAGATGTCTGACTTGACAGTTGACTCGGCAAGAAGCTCTCCAGAACGAATCCCCCTATATACAAATGTACTCTATGAACCAAACGCTCGTCAGAATGCTCGCTAAAACGCTCTCGTTTGTTTTTCTGTTATGTAACATTCGCAAGAATGCTCATTACAAGTGAATGCTCAAGTTTATCAGGACTTTTAGGTGCAGAGCCCTTATCACGAGTTTTCACTAGTTTACTTTACAGCATCTTCCCAGTATTTACAGCGTTTCTTGTAGGAAAAAATGGAACAGCGCCTCTAGTGTGCGAAAAAGGAACTATTTTTTTCCTTGCAATGTGTCAATTAACAATGTCAAAGTTCCAGTTTACAGTTCCAGCAGAATAGCTGAAAACTCATGATAAGGCCTCAGTTCTACCTTTTGGGGGTTACAGAATAACAGAAGTAAACAAAAAAGCTTCTAATTGAGTAGGTATTATTAAGTTTCTCCAACGTATAAAATATTTCAAATTAATAGTTACATGAAATAAGTAGGAGAACATTTTAGCTTATTTTTTAAAACTATGTAATTACAGCGCCTTATAAATGTAGGGATTACTTTTACTAGACCACTTTACGGCCTATTTTTAAGAAAATTGAGCTCTTATTATAAGCGCTTAAAAATACCTTTAAGAATTGGTCTACTTATATTTAATAACCTAACTTAAAGGTTTCAAAAAGCTTTGAATGCGTAAATGAATTGAATTCTTTAAAAATTACTTGAGTATAAGCTTTTCATTTCGGTGGTCGTTTTTAGCACAGATAATAAGGCTTGATGCTCCTCTGTAAAGAGCACTTCATTAAAACACTAATTGAACGTGATTCATTATCTGCCAACCAGTTTATTCATGTAACCGGCTGTTGTAGCTCACAGGGTTACTTATACTGCGTTCATTTAAAACAATAACGGACATTTAATAATTTAAATTAAAAAGAGAATTCAGCGAAATATAATATTCTCGCAACAAACTAAAAGCTGCAACAGGAAAATGCTGAGATGAAACTGAAAAGTGAAAAAAGAGCGACTTCATTGAGACATAGAATTTCAAAACAGCTACCGATTGAGCTATTTAATAAATTCTTTGTTGAACCTCGGGATACGGACGTAGACGGAATAACGATGACAATACAATTGTGTGCGAGGACGTGTGCCAACCCTAATAGTAATGGACCTCCACTTTATTGTTATTTTATCAACATACCTTTGGTACAATGGCATTTTAATATTTCAATGTATTTCCTCTACCTGAAAGTTAATTTGTTACGCTACACATTTGAATATCGATGTGTAATTGAGTGTACATACAATTGAAAGACAATTTACAATAAGTTAAACGCGAGAGCTTCGTGCGACCAACTCGCAGAGGACAATAATAAATAAGCTCATTTTGATCCGATCGTGTTTCGGGTACACTCCAGTTGACATACCATCGATAAAATTAAACAAATGCGGATTGAGATTACACGAGTATAGAAACAAGTTGGTCGTGTATTTAAACTCGTTAAAAAAGAGATTTGTACAGAGGGAATGAGGCAAATCCTTTCGTGGGTCTATACAAGGATCAGTGAGGAGCCTGTCACAAGATCCTGCCCGTTAGCCGTGCGTTAATAGGATCAAACCGGGCTTTATTTGGGACGTGTCCACGCGCTTTCACCTAACTTATCGAATTTGCAAATCGGCTTACACTTCGTTAACCATATATCTATCCACTGACATATTATTATGTTTAGGAAGTAGAGTAATGAAAATGTTGGCTTTGAGTAATTTGTGAGAGATCTATGAAACAGTAGGTATTAATTATGACCACTGATATGATTCCAATCTCGAAAATATTATTCTCTATATGTTTAATTGAGATTTAGTTCTGATCCATCCCTCTTGGTGCCTCGGAATCAGCACGGCATAGAGCCTAGATCGGAATCATCCCTTATTGAATGTTTAAAAGTTTGTGAATAAGAAACTTCTTTACAATTTATGAACATTTTGTAGAACCCAAATTGGATAGTTTGAGGTTTTTAATTAAATAATAACGGCATGGACAATAATTAAAAGGTAAGAGTCCGCATAATTGTTTGTTCAGCATCTTGTTACCATAAAGCACATTAAGTATTCTGTAAGCAGAGTATTTGAAAGCCGCTGTTATTTTCAGCGGTCTATACATAATTCATGGGGATTGCACTGGTGATGGAAACAAAACAATTTTAGTTTAAGTAGAAAATAGACGGAACGCTCCTCTCGCTTAGTCTCCTAAATTATTAACCTTTGTGAGGGCGATACGCAGAAAGGTTCTGTCTTGTTTACGCGTTAAGGGAGACAGGGAAGGGAACTTAATACCCTATATCACTGTCGGGGTAATACAAACTAGCGGGGTCGCAAACCTTTTCCACTAAATTACGTATCGGCACGTGGGGTAATCCGAATTTAGTTGGATCACATTGAAGTTGCGAGTGCATCGAATTAATGGGCTTTGTTTAAGTGCATTTTAATTTAAACACCGTTTAATTAAATCCTGTAATTATTGAAACGAATTCTGTACAAGAGTCCACATCGTACTTTATTTGCGTAAATTAAATTTTAGTTGAGCGATACCAAGGCTCTCTGTAGTCCAATTTATTTTGCACAATTAAATTAAATTGCTCTCTATATGTTGTATGTTTTGAGATCCTTAAACTGTTTAAAGCTGCTTTGTTGTTTGTACCACCTAAGTAGGTAACAAGTTTTCCACTTAAACTAGTGAATTATTTTATTCTTACCCTATTAAATATTATATTTCCTGCAAATCAATGAGAAAGTAGCGGTGTTTTTTTGTATAATAATTTTCAAATAGATGAAAATACAAAGATTATAGAAACTCTTTAAAAATCAAACGAGTAAAAAGTCTGAACAAAATATTTTTTCTTTTGCCCTAAAAATACATTATTTCAATTAATTTTCGGCAAAATGGATGTATTTTAATGCTGTACGAAACTCTCAAACAAATTCATTCAACTTGTTCACAGTTTTACTTTGTTTGCTAAACTTACAAGAAGTGCGATAATTTTAAACGTCCATTGAAAATTATCGCGTGAAGCTACTAGGTGTAATATCTAATGCATAAATTATCAACTTATCTATTCCCAAACTCTCTTGGGGAGTTCCCCAGCGCTCCCTCCAAGCTATAATATATGTAACGTGTGACGTACGGGCTGTCTCGCCCCGCGTTAATAATCCATCAGATTGACAAAATCTTTGCATGGGCCCGACACTATACTAAAGCCTTTTTCCCTTATTCATGTGTGTCTTTTGCACTCAAAGGGCATCTTTTATAAAGTCCTGATAAGCTCTATCAACCAGTTAAAATGAAAAGGGTTTCAGTGAAACTGACAATGGTATAGTGAGTATAATTTGGCGGATTTATTTTAATATCTACCAAGACTTATCTGTTAGATAAGGGTATGACGGTGGTGTTCGTTGTCAGCTAACCTTTCATAAAAGCACAAGCCGTGATGACAAAAAGATTTATATTTCAGTCCAATTTAATATGATTGCTCCAGTAGAAATAAAATAACGTTACATAGTAATAACTCAACGTTATTTTAGTGTCGTCCATGACAGTGATTTCTTCTCAGTACCCAAGTAATGGACGAATTAAAAATTAATTTCGCGAAATAAAATTTCTTGTGTGATTTCAGCGCGCAGAGTGTTAGAGTAGATTTCTCTCTGGCTCTCCGGGCGACCGTACCGCGCGAGTGCCACTTACCTGTTACAACTTATTGAATTATTTATGAAACTATCCGCCTTATTGGATTGAAATATCGCGGCCCTATACGGCTTATTCGCCGAACAATGCCATTAAAGTGACGGCTAACGCTAATTTAAAACTATTGCAGGTATTCCGTTGGGGTGTATTCACATCGTTAGTTCGTAACCGATATTTAAGGAGGTAAAGTTTGTTCCAAGTTGTTTGCAGGTAATTGACATAAGAGCGGTGTGAAGTGGAGAAGTACAATTCAAAATCCAATTTGGCTATGAAAATTGACGTCATTATCGGATTGTTCGAACAAGCGAGTTACTTAATGACTTCAAGTTAGCACTGACCCGCCATCTACGAGTAGTTAGGGAATAAAGTTTTATCGGGCAATGTGTAAGAATACTTATTCTCGTTTATTGCTCTTCGTCCAGTCATCTCTTAAGCTATTAAATTCGTCGGAAACGTCGCATAAAACGTTCGAATCGATTTCGCATAAACGATAGACGTGACCAACCAAAAAGTGTATGGCGTCTAATTTGTCCGGATATCGAGTTTTGTATTTACTGGAATCACAGCACGGAATCGCTTTCAGATTCTGTAAAGCTGTACTTTTACAAAATTTCTTTGTTAACCATGTATTTTATTGTGGGTTGAATCACTGGAATCCCGCTCTTTTCTGAAGAAAAGAAAAAGGTGATTCTTTCTCCACCCACCGACGTAATAAATGACTGAGATGAAGTATTTTTATTATAGATATAGAAGTATACATACATTTTCGCTAGAATAATTCTAGAAAATCAATAAAAACCAATCAACTTACGAATTTTATTCCATTATGGCAATAGAAATAGCTTTGATTTTTTTGAAGACAGAGTTCTTTTCACACAATTGAATAATTTGTAATTATGTCAAAATAAATCAAAAGATAATAAGCAATTTAATCACAGCTAAAGAATATGTTACAAGGAAAAAGTTAACACACATTAGGACTTATAATTTCATCCATTAGGCGACAACAAAATAATAGGGATACAGTATGTTTCCATGCGATGCGAGTATATAAAAGTTACCTTTTTGGAGTTTTAATTAACATGGGAATTTGGCGAATATTCCTGAACTGAAATTCAATTAGAAAGTTTGGCGCGAGTGACCATCAGATTAAGGGCAGGTCCTTAGATCGAAATTAATTGGCTCATGCAGATATTGTTGTAGTCAAGGACCCTCATCTCTGAGGATTTATGTCTAGTTGAGAGCCACGAACCTCGACAATTTGTTTACTCATTAAACAGGTTATATATCACTTGTTTACTTGATACCGTTGTTCCTCTTTTCGAGGTAAATCAATAGAAATGTTGAAATAGACTATTTCTGCGAATAGTATGCCTAAATAGATTCTAGGAATGAGTAGGTGACTGTAAACTGAGACAAATTGGTTTTGGAATGTTTTTTTTCTCGTTTTATTTTTTTTAATTTGTATTAGTTAATTGTTATGTGGTTGGGATATAGTTTTATTTCAATTTTAAATTGCTGGCAGAATAAAGCTTTTTCGAATAAAACAATTATTTAAAAGACAATTATCTAACAAATTAGGTAAGTGATGCTTTTTTGTGGAAATAAATATTCGATTGCGGACAAGACTTGAATTCATAACCTTCGCTAATGCGTTAAAAAAATTAAATTAAGTGATATTACTTATGCTTATTCATTGCCTATTAACCGTACATTTTAATTTTTCTTTGCTCTATTGATCGCATTTCTGCTAAACGTGAATCAAATCGAGTCAATTTGACTCCTCGGTTTGGAAAATTGCTGTTGGTTTTTTCCATAATACCTAAGTTTCTTGGTAGCAACCCGGAGACGGGCTTTTTGCCCAATTGATGGCAAAAGGCTCGCCCCTAACACTTGGGAATTAAACATAACTGGTGAAATGTGGGTGTGCTAAAAGTACAGTTCTGCGCAATCCTTTTGGGATTGCAAGCGTGATGTTATGTTTTTGTTATACGGGGTTAGTTTTCAATGACCAGATTTGTGTCGGTTTTTTATCTGTTACATTTCGGAGAGTGTGCGATGAAACTGCACAACTTGATCTCGCCTGGTCCGTTATATTCATCGTCGGAACACAAGACCCCATCGGTACATGATGGACATCCCTCAAAAAATAAATCTGTCTGTTGGCTGTGTGTCTCTTTGTTTGTACACGCTAATCTTCGGAACTACTGGACGGATTTGAATGATTTTTTTTTGTTGTATAGGTATTAAGTCGGGGCAACATGTAGGTTATAATTTATGTTGGAAACTTGAACACCTGATACACAACCGCAACAGACCAGCTAAACTATTTAATAAGAGATATAAAAATGGTACCTACTATAGCAAAAAAAATTCCACGTGATGAGCATTTTCTGTTGAGAGAATAAATTACAAGATCTGGAACACCTGATGTAGAACTCCAAGAGCCCAGCTACACTATACTTAACATGTAGGTATAGGAATGACGTCTTAGCAAGAGTTGTTCAGCCTGATGGGCATTTCCTGTTGACTTTTTTTTTGTAATTTTTTTTTTTGTCGTGGTAAAATCATCAAATGAGTCCTCCCACCCCGGGCAGGGCGGGAGGGACTGTCAGACTTGTACTGACTAAAATCCACGGTGTCCTTCAATAGCCCTTTATGTTCCGTGGTCACGGTGATGAGATAAGTCCCGCGACCCCGGCAGGCTTTGGCCCTCTAGAGAGGGGGCCCCGTCATTATGCTGACGCTCTTTGAGGCGCGCGTGATTTCCTGTTGACTTACAAAAATTAAAGATCAGGAGCATCTCGAATCGTGTCGCGCTTCCCGTTGTTTTCCCGTCCCCAAGCTCTTAGAATTTGACATCAGACGTTTCAGATCTTCGATTTTGACGACCCCCTTGTCGCTGGCATAAACACACAGCAGGATCCGCGTACGAAGTTGCGGGCAGAAGCTAGTTTGTAATAAGCATAAAAGACAAGGCATCGCGTTGTATCGGAATCAGATAGTTTAACTTTAAGCTTTCAAGTCCTTGTTTTTAGAAATAACGGAACAGACGCCTTGTCACGATCATGACTTTGTAGTTAATTTGATGGATAATAAAATTAGTTTCTCGTTCGTACACTAGACGCGCTTTTTCATTTTCCATACAACATTCGTCATAATACTTCAAGTACGCTGTACGGCCAAATATGTAGAATTCATGCTAGGGCCATAGGTCTAAAAGTTATTAAGTAAAATTTTCATAAAGTCTTACTTAAAAAAATAAAATCTTTGTTTCTATGAATTTTTTCATAGCGGAATCTCAGGTTTTCGCAAACGTTATCTGAAAACTTTTTAGACTTACCGTATTTATCCTGCTTATGTGTACGAAGTTTCATAAGAATTGGTTCAGTCATTACAATGCTGCAAAAAATAACGCCTTGAAATACTGTTCGCTGTAGACGCTCTAACCTCTAAAAATTCTTCACGACACTTTAAAAGGCATTAGAGTATCTACTTTATTCTTATTATTTCAAGTGTCAAATATCTTTTGTGTGATTGACATCTGTTTCAAGTTCGATCGAATCATGAAACATAAAAGAAATGGCTAATTTGTCTGTTAAGTTTGCCGATAAAGTCATTTTCATGGCATTTCAAACGATTCTTGCAGAAAATATCGTTTTGATTTGAGTTCTCCTCGCCACATCGATCAATCAATCAAAAACTCTTCGACAGTTTTGTATATCACGTTATTTTGTGCACATAAATAAGTTTAATGTTACAAACTATACAGTGTAATTGAATTATATGGGCAACTTCTACTTCTATTTCGAGAAAATTGATTTATGTATCTTATAGTTTGTTCCTTTTTGGGATAATTAGTGCTTGAAGCCATAAGAACATCCCTGCCGGGGTTGCGGGATTTGTTTTGTCAGGTAGGTAACCGTGATCCTGGAACATAAAGGGCGATTGAATAACACCGTGGATTTTAGTTAGTGTGGGTCTGATGAACTTCCCAATCGATTGGATTGGGAAGTTCATCAGACTTGGGAATATACGACTTTGGGAATATGACGTGCCGGCGACTCAGGCCTGGTCCAAGATCAGACGGCGAGTCACGAATTACTCGTCGTCCGCATGAGGCACGAGGTCCTTGAGCGTACTTTGTACAGGCATGTGTTATACCAAAACTATAAGTAGTGGTCTACATTAGCCATGCATCGAAAGAACTGGAAGTTATTGGGAGGGACCCACCTGTGAAAAGTAGGCTAACAGTAACAGTGTTACAAAACTTAGCGATAATTTAGATTAACTCGAATGTTACCTCAACGGTTTATTATTTCTTCGAATTCAACGAAAATAGAATTTGGTAGAATTGTATATTTCGAAGTTGGAGTGTAATAACTTTGTTGGTAAAGCCTGGACTAGAAATAACCTGACCTGACCTCATTAAAATTTGAGATAGTCAAAATGTCTAGTAGAAGAATATTTTACGAGTAGCCTAGCTGACTTTGATTTAACTGGAGATTAGTCTTAAAATAGACTATTTAAAATGAATTAATTGCTTCATGAAATTTTTAAATATTACCTACCTAAAATCGTAGGACTGTTGTTTAAGGGCACCGCGACCTACGCAAAGAGCAACTGAACCCTCAGTTTCTCTTTGCACAGGTTGTTTTTAAGTCAGTCAAGTCTGACAGTCCCTTTTGATACACGCTGAGAGGGTGACTCATTTAATGAAAAATAAACTTTACTTACTAGGTTCTATGTTTTAGTTTCACTGCAAGTCAAAGATACGCTGCAGTTCTACAATCCAACAAAAAAGGATCATTAAAATCTTAAATAAACAGTATAATCACTTTCCTAATCGCTGAGGCACAGAGCTTTTACAGACCTAATGGCGAGGCAATGAAACAAAGTGGAATAAAATTTACAACCATCTTAACTATTCTGTAGTAATTATCACAAAGCTAAACGATAGAAAATTAATCAACCCTCGCAATTACCGGTGGGCTCGAATATCGCTTCTGTCAAACAATTACTGTTGATGTTTATCAGACGCCTGTCATCATTCATCTTGTCTCGCCAAGTAATTCTGTTAAATAGTTTGTTACACAAAAATGTGGGCGGTTCAAGCTGTAATCAAAGTTGGGGTGTTGGTCTTCTATAAATTAATTATTGAAATTGTATTCACGAAGTTTCGTTAATGAACCTTGTGTGTATGTTTTTGTTATGGAAGTGTGAGTTTATTTGAGAGATTAGAATGAAATTAAACATAATTTATTTGACTTTAAAACAGTCCTCTATCAATATGAGATAGAAACAGGTACCTGTCTGTCCTACTAAATTACACATAAGGCACGCGATTAAGTCGCACCGAAATGCCCAATCACGTTGCGGCCGATTTTACAATGGGCAACTTTCCTCACGATAGTTAAAAGGGGGTTAACACAAGCGTCATCTGTTTATTATTGAGCCATAACTTACGAATCGTTTAGCATAGGCGTAAAAAGTTTTATAACTAGCTAACACGCCAAGGCAACTGTTTTGTTACGACAATGCAAAGTTTTCTGTGAAAGTGCTGAAAAAGGAAAATATTAAAGGATGTAATGTTGAAAGCAAGACGTTTTCTCTACGAAAGTATTTCCCCTCAAGTATTCACGTTCTTAGAGACTTGATCTACCTTTAAGTAAGCGGACACTGGCGAGGGTCTTACGGACCGCGCGTCGCAGTTTGTACACAAAGGACAGGTACAAAGCCCGACTCTCGCACACTTTACGAAAATCCGAGATTTCTTAGCGACACTAAATCCGGAGGTATAACTTTTTATTTTCTATCTGTTCCAACAATTATTTTTAATTGAGCTCGCTCACAAAAAAATTAATGATGTTGAAATCCGTGAAAAGTGTGAGACGCTGCAGATTCACGAGGAGTGGCACATCTGTTACCGGTCTGCTCGCTCCTCTGACTTGTAATAATGGAATTAACGAGCTGGTTATGAACAAACGGCGTCTTCATTTCCAGGGTCCCGTTTATTCGTCCTTTTGCCCTATTTCACTGCCACACCATTACACTGAATGAAATAATGGACTCAATATTGCGCTCATTTGGGAGGTCTCCTCCACGTCGCACTAATATTTCCGTAGGTGTTTATTATGATGAAATAACAAAGAAGATAATTTGATTATAAAAATATAGGTTAATTTGATACTGTTTTATTGCAAGTAATTCACGTTAATTGTGTAGTGTAAGTACTGTATTACAAGTCATTATCATACGTGTTTTCATCGATAAAATGTATCGGGAAAGCGCACATGTTTCGTTTTCAACTTTAATTACATTTATTAACCCGAGTTTAAACTGAATTTACGCTGTGACGCGTACAAAATCCATTCACTAAATAGCCCCCATCTCGTATAATGAGAGAGGCTACGTAATCCAATTAATTAGCAGCGAGATGAGACTACATGCTAGTTGCACAATATCCTCCTCCGAGGCGGCCAGCCGGCCAGGAGGGCGCTGTCCCTTACTGACCTACCCGTGCACTATTTCACGGAAACTAACCATTTCCCTAAGAATTTGTATCCTTTATAATACATAATAAATTGTGATGGTCTAAGAAGGGCCGCGCATTAAATTGAAGAGGTCCCAAAGCGTTCCACCGTCTGATAGTAACGTGAATTTCAATTTTTAGGTTATTGGGTTTCTTGAGTATAATTTTACTTGAGTTGTCGTAGTGTACGGTAATTATAGACGAAATGTGAGTGCGCCTTGTGCCTTTGTCGGCGCTTTTCTATTATTCAGCGTTACTCGACGTAGTCGTGCTTCTATTAAAGCGTAGTAATAGGTATTATTAGGCGAAAAAGTCCACAATTATTATTCAAATAAATGTTATAAATCGGTCCATCGGTTTTATTTTTTTTGTGAATGTTATGGTACCTGCCGACATGCAAAGTGTTTAAAATACAGTAGTCGAATTTTAAAATTGACACGAGGACCTATAAATATTGTATGTTGTGTAATATTTTGTCAAGTTTTGGCCGCAACCCATATTTAAAACGACAAATTGATATTCCACCATATAACTTCCTTTGACATCTTATAGTATTAAATTATGTAAGGCTAATGCAGATGTGGCTTGTATATAATATTCACCTGTAAGTACATTATTAATACTTAGATATACCTAAGTCCTCGACCAGTAATTAGTCCGTCAAGCTTGATGATTTTGACAATGTGTCTGGTACCATTAATTCTGGAAGTCTTTGGGGAAACATTATCTACTTGTTGGTAGTTATAGTACCTACGTTGATTTCTCGATGGGTTATTGGTTATATATGGATGCCAATTTCAAAGCTTGTTTGCAACTACAATTGTTATGATTGTTGTGGAATACAATGTGATCGAATGGTCCTTTTTTATCTTCTTCTAAAAAAGTGTAGGTTCTCAATATAGTTAGTTTTCCATAATATTTTCCGATTTTGATAATTTTAAAGGGGTTTGTACATTTTTGTATTAAGAATAGGTATCCCTAACGTTTGTCATTTTGTTTTTTTTCAGAATCACGGTAATCTATGAAAGTTATAATTAGAGCAAAAGTTTAAAGAGAGGAGGATTGGAGGAGAAAAAAAACAACACATTGACCGAAAACGTCAGGTTTCAGAGTTATTCGCCGAAATGAAAGTCGAAACGTCAACCTTTGAGAAATAAGTTTTTTCGTTTTTCTCCCTGCAGATTGAATTATGACGACATAATTACGTAATGAACACATTTGCAATTTAAGTATAATCTCTAGGTACTCTCAAAGATATCTGTTGCCAACATCAATCTTGTAAAGTAAGTTTTAAGAGCTTTGTTTACAAGATTGTGGTCCAGGAAAGAAAAGGCCACTTCTCGTGGGGGCCGTAAAAACTTCGTCCTCCTGTCTACTAATAATAAAATAGTCATGTTGCCGTCTATGTCGCGTCTGCTTGGCATGCCGTTTAGGGGATTATTATTTTTGTTTTTATTTTTCTACCATTTTCTTTGGTCATCATAACATAACATGACGTCTATAACGTTGAATGGTTAGGAACAGGTGTTCTAGTCCATTCACGTTTCATAAATCACGTTTCTGTTTTATTTCCCTGCGGTTTCACCCAATGAAACTATTGGTCGAAGCTTGATGTTATATGGCATATAGCCTTCCTCGATAAATAGACTATAAAACACATAAATAATTTATAATAAATTTTAATTGGAACCATTAGTTCCTGAAATTAGCGCGTTCAACCTAAAGAAACAAATTCTTCATCTTTAAAATATTTATAAAGATGTAACCTGAGGTCAGGTCATTACCATCACCCAGACACAATAAATCATCAGTACGTAATACGAAGGTAATTAAAGTTTTTGTCATAATTGTTTCAATTTATCTCTTTTTATAGCTTTTATGAAGGCGTCTCTCTGGCCAGCATGAAAAGGGTTGCGAGACCTGGAGGCAAACCGTGAAAGCTGGTTCGAGATCTCTTGAAAAACCTTTTTTTTTATCGTGGTATAATCATCAAATGAGTCCTCCCACCCCGGGCAGGGCGGGAGGGACTGTCAGACTTGTACTGACTAAAATCCACGGTGTCCTTCAATAGCCCTTTATGTCCCGGGGTCACGGTAATGAGATAAGTCCCGCGACCCCGGCAGGCTTTGGCCCTCTAGAGAGGGGGCCCCGTCATTATGCTGACGCTCTTTGAGGCGCGCGTGGAACACAACGCGCCGTCGACCCGGGCACGGTCCATGGTCGGGCTGCGAGTTGCCCTTTACTCGCCGCCCGCATGCCCGCGCCTACGGAGGCCGGAGATCGTCTTGCGACGTCCGTCGCCGTGGGCGTCCACCACCGCGGTCTTGAAAAACCTTGGAGTGGATATTTCGCCAACAGTGGGACAATGAAGTATAAATAACAATAATAATAATAATGAAGGTAAATACTACCTTTACCTCATTAAAGAACCACACGTGTCATACGTATTTCACACGTACAAAACCTATATATAGGTAGACCGCACATCGGCTAGTTAGCTGCGATTGTAGCCAAACCACTGAACAGCGTGCATCGCCCAAAATGGGTCAGAGCCCATTCGTCCCCCAAAATTCGTACCCCAGCATAAAAGTTGTGGATTCGGCCCCTATATAGGTGCCCATTGGTCTCCTGGTAGGGGACCAATTAATATTTTAATAAAAAATATTATTTTTAAGGTACCCATTCGTCCCCTCTAATATATATACCATGTAAGTTAAAGATTCGGCACCTATTCAGGTGCCTATTGGTCCCCTGAGACAAAATTAGCTATATTTTACATAAGAATCGGTTAACATAGTACACTTGTGAACAGTTTATTAACGGAATTAATTTAATAAATCATAACAGATCATTGAAAAAAGAGCTATGATGAATGATAATCCGTCATGATAATAATATAACCTGTCGATAGGCTTACGATGTAAAATTGTCTAGCTCTACGAATGGCTTGTTAAAAAAACGGGTTACAAAAATAATAGATAAGGTGTTTTGTTTGTATGTTATGGCTGCCTATTGGTGGTGGTGGTGGTGACATATTGGTTCTTGAAAGTGACTGCGAATACGAGACTGTTCAATGTGTCTTTGGTCTTTTATTAAATGAAGTTCGCCTAACGAAATAAACAATACTATTAATATAATAATAATAATAATATTTTTGACATATAATTGAATCGAATTATCTCATTTGAATCCTGGAATATGATTAGTATTATTTTTGATGGTAATTCACTTTATGGTTCACACTTTTATATTTTTTTTTCAGAATTAACGATATTGTATTACCTATATATAATTATAATAAAAAAGAACCTATATATATACTATTACTATTATTATTGACTACATTTAAAAACTAATATTAAAAGTAAAATATTTACAAAAATGACTATATTTATTTATTTATTTAAACTTCATGTACATAAAGTGGTACATAGGCGGACTTAATGCCACAAGGCATTCTCTGCCAGTCAACCTTTGGGTTAAATAAGAGAATATTGTGGTAGGGTACAAAAAAAAATCAAAAACATGTATATATTAATATAGATACTAATACATATAATACTGATAAAATAAACTAAACAATAATATAGCAACAATGAAAAAAAATACATATAACTTAATAATAACTATTATGACTGGACTTGAAAAAAAGAGAGCTATTTATTGTGACTTAAATAGAGGTTACGCAGTTTTATTTTAAAAGTGAAATCGCTGAAAGCGATTTCATGTTATGCTGTTTTATGCGAGCGATTTTATGTTATGTTATGCTTTTATAATGTTAAAGGGTAGCGCGTTCCAGAGTCTTATAGTTGATATAGCGAAAGAATTAGACATAAAACCGGTGCGGTGTGAAGGAACTTGGAGAAGTACCTAGTTTTTTTGGAAGCTCGAAGGTTACAACTATGAGAACTGCCCAACACTTTAAAATGAGTTTTTAAATAATCAGGAGCAGGTGGATTGTTCATAATCTTGAAAAGCATGCAGAGAGATCTGAGGGATCTCCTGAGTCGGATAGGCAGCCATTTAAGCTGAGAACGGAAGGAAGAAATGTGATCATATTTACGAAGGCCAAAAACGAAGCGAATACAGTTATTGAGAAGTCGATCCAATTTGTTAAGAAGTTCTTGGGATAGATCAGAATAACAAACATCAGCATAGTCAATAATGGGAAGCACAAGTGACTGGACCAGAATGAGTTTGGTATATTAAAAATTTATGGTGGAATACTACAGTCATATTTTGACTAAAAAGTCAAAACTAAATTATTTACTCCTAAATATGTATAGCAATTTTTTTTCCGCAATTATTATTTTATCATATTAATGGATGTTATTATGTTCTTGTATTCTAAGTGTTTCGTTTTAGCTCAATGTGGAGTCATCACCCCTTTTAACCAACTTCAAAAAAAAAGTAGGTTCTCAGTTCGACCTGTATGTATGTTTGTTTGGCTGAACGGATTTTGTTGCGGTTTTCAGCGAAGTGTTCATTACATTCTGGAGAAGGTTTTAGTATATAACACTAATAGATATCCCGTGACGTTGCCCGCGTGGATTCGTTTTTGCTTACTTGGATTGTAGATTTTCATTGACCATTGCATGTTTTTCCGCGATTATCTCGCGTTTGGCTTAACCGATTTTGATGCGGTTTTCAGAAAAGTATTCATTCTGGGGAAGGTTTTAATATATAACAATAATGAATATCTCGCGAAATTGCCCGCATAGATCCGTTTTTATTACTTACTAGGATTGTAGATTTTCAAAGTCGACGATTATAAGAAGATTTTTGTTGAATATCTAAACTAAAATGGGGAAAATATTTTTTTTTTGAAAAAAACGGAACCGACTTCAAAACCAAACACAAAGAAACTGTAAAATAACTTATCTTTCGGAAGTCGGTGGCCATAGTCAATGAAATAAAAAACAAAGCCACCGACTTCCGAAAGAAAAGTTATTTTATAGTTTTTTTGTGTTTGGTTTTGAAGTCGGTTCCCTTTTTTTCAAAAAGTTGTTTTAATGTACAAAAATAATGAAGGTTCTAACATTAATTCTGTTTTGCTAACATTAATTTTTTGTTTTACCCTTTTCTGCGCGACTGTAACCAGGACTACCAAGCTGCAGTATACACATGTACATGTACTTATATTAGAAGAATGAATAAAAATAAATATTCTTTAGGGGACGAATGGGCCCCTCAAAAGTTCCAGGGGACGAGTGGGCACAGGGTGCGAATCTTAGGAGACGAACGGGCTCTGACCCCCCAAAATATTCAGCGCGTGACGATTTTTTATTACGTTTTGACAATATGAAGCATAAATTAATTTAACATAAATGTTATATGTAAGCATTGTAATTTTTATATCTATCAGAATTAAAGGTCATCATATTAGGCGTAGGACTTCCAGCTGGGGGTAGGTCTAGGTTTAAAGACATTTATTTCTCTTAAGAACATTAACAGTTCAATTATAATATCATATACAATGTTACCAACCCGCACTGGGCCCGCGTGGTGGATTATGGCCCACTCCCTCTCACAGAGAGGAGGCCTGTGTCCCAACAGTGGGAGCATTTATAGGCTGATGATGATGATGATACAATGTTATAGATTCCTATACAATATTATAGATTTTTTTGACAATTCAAAAGTGAGAAGAAGACATTGTAACGTGAAGACTTTTTTCACCTTTTATGTAAAGAGAACGATTTCGTGCAAAGATTATTTGGCTGCAAGCGCTACCAGCGAGTATAAAGTTCTAAGTACGATTTCCAGGTCGGTCAAATGTTAGTGGGCAATGAGCTCGCCCCCTTTTAAATGGTACTTTTACATATAATGCGAAAACCGTTCCACATAGGTACGGTTTTGGCTAATCCTCCATGGAACCAGGCGTGGTGTTACATCTACAGGGTGTCAAGTTCGTCTCCATAGACAAACTACGCTTAAAACCGCTGAATGAAGCGCTTGACACCAAGCGACTCCTCATAGTTTAGCGAGACGCCGACTTTAGTGTCCTCGTAGTTTGGAAGAGTGGGTGTTAATCCTGAAAACCTATGAACTAATAAGTTGTGCTTAATAAACAAGTTTTGTGAGTTGACTCATAAGTTAGTTTCGTAATCTACGAGTTAAATTAATTACCTAGTTAATATAGCAATTCGATAGTGATTATACTTACATAATTCATTAATTTATAATTATTAATAGGTTTTGCCCGCGGTTTGGCTTGCTATAGTTTGGAATTTTACAATCATCGGCGACTCGTAGTGCTATCTATTATATCATAATATAAGAACGTTATTATTATTTTTCCAATACTCTACCGTCATTTTCCGTTGATTTCACAATAATAGTCTTTAAATGTCTGTATTCAACGGCATTTCCCGTTAGTGTGGCCCGAGTCCGAGTGTAAGGAACATTACTTTTTTCGGGATCAAAGGTATGTACCTACTAAGTTTTTGTGCACTTGACAACACAGTTATTTTATTTAAAATTTCAGGATGATCGGTTCAGTGGTGTATGTTACAATTAAAACCCATTTTCAAAGAGAACTAGTTCTAACTAATATTTAATTTTGGGTATTAGTTAATTCTAGTTTTAACAAAGGCACTTAGTAAAAACTAGTTCTAACTAGGGAAAATGCGTTCTGTCTGAAAATCCGTTATAACTTTTGCTTATGAAAGATAACAAACTTTATTTTCGCATTTTTAATAGAAGGATTTAATAATAATTATAGCTTGGACCACCATCACCGGTAGCTTGAACCCTGCTCCCACGCCGGCGCACTACTATTTTTATATTTTTAAATGTTTTTTTATTGTTTTGTATTTTTTAAAGAAATATTTAAAAATGTAGTAATATGTATACTTGATGAATAAACGACATACCCAATAATAATAATATTCCACAACTATCACACAACGCCATCAGTCCCAAGCTAAGCAGAGCTTGTGTTATGGGTACTAGACAACTGATAAACATACTTATATATTTCTAAATACATAAATATTATAGATAAATTACACCCAGAAACAGAACAAATGATCGTGCTCATCACACAAATATTTGTCCTGGGTGGGAATCGAATTCACGACCTCCGGCATAGCAGTCAGGGTCACTAACCACTAGACCAACAGGCCTGTCAAAAGAGGTTTTAGGTTAGGTTAGGTTAGGATTAAGATGCCTTATATAAAACACCAACAGATTGAATACTAAGAGGTTTTCTCCAAATCTATGCGCACCTCGTGCCATAATAATATGATGGTAGATGTCAAATGTCTTCTTATTCTTGGTTAAACTGGTTCCCCGTTTTTTCGTTGACACCGTTTTGAGAAAAACAATTAAAATTTCACAAAGCAAGCTCTTAAACTTCGTTAAACGTAATTTTCAAGATAAAGTCTCTATGTAGAAAGAAAATAGTCGTCAATAACAAGTCCAGCATCCAAGTTCCTGATTAGCAACATATCGCGTAAAAGCAATTTTTTGCTAAAACGCGTTCCTACCTGCCACGGAAAAGGGTAATTCAATCAGACGTAGCTCTTTGACTAAATGAACTTATAAATTATTATACTCGCTGTTTTCGTGGTTTCACCCGCTGCTCGGCTCCTATTGATTATAGCGTGATGTTATATAGCCTATAGCCATCCTCGATAAATATAGACTATCCAATAAAAAAATATTTTTCATTTCGAAACGGTAGTTCCTGAGATTGGCGCGTTCATCCTAGCAAACAAACTCTTTCAGCCTTACTACGAAAAGTTAGACATCTGTTAATTATTATTATTTATATTATATCAGATCTTAAATCCATATTTTGTTAGTGAAAATCTTAAAACTAATGTTAGTAGACACCAAACTACATTATTTACAAAATTCAAAACGACTGAGTACACCTACGTGTGCAGCCGTATCCAGTGAGCCAGCATGGGGCTGTCCCACCTATCGCACAAAACACTTGTCTAAAAAAAGTGTGACTGCAAAACGGAAGGTACGTCTAACAACGTCAAATACCGACAATTTTTTTAGACAATTACCGTCGTACCACAAAAACTTTTAAAAATCTGTTGAACACTTGTCTAAAAAAATGTCAGATTATGACGTTGAAATAAGGTCCGTTTTGCAGTCACACTTTTTTTAGACAAGTGTTCAACAGATGTTTAAGTTTTTGTAGTAAGGCTGTGTGTGTTCAACATAATTATGTTTAACTCTTTTGTATTAGCTAGGACTGTACAGTCAGCATCAAAAGTTGCTGACCACATTTAGATTTTCAAAATCGTTGCACACCGTTTTATTATGTATTATTACCCGTGTACAGCGATTTTGAAAATCTGAATGTGGTCAGCAACTTTTGATGCTGACTGTACCTATATCTTTAGTAAAGTATAGATTTAAAATAGATATCCGGTTAATAGGAGAAGCCCGGAGCTTTGGTAGTGAATGTTCTCGTGTTAATCACTGACCCTCGTCCTCTATTCACAATGGACATCATGTCAAACATCAGCTTCGTCTTTATCGAATTATGTTCGGGGTTAAGACGGCCACAGTTTACGTTAACATTTTTAATGAACTTCGGGGCATTTTGGTAAGAAGTAGATGTAAGTTTATAGAGCATTAGGACAGCTAGGTTTTTTTTCAAATATATTTTTAGGCAGTAACGCCTGCGTCGCGTTTTCGTAAAGATTTTTGGGAAAAGAAAAATTCAGCTGCGAGTCAAACCCGCGTCTTCTGGATCTTGTACTCCAGACGCCTTAATAATTAGGCCATCGCAACCACTCGTTTTGAAGCTGAATATTTCATTCCCTTGTTTTTTACTGTTGATGCCACTCATCAAAAGTAACACACACACAGCCACTGCTGTGCGATTGGTTGATGCACTGTGTTTCGCGGCTTCGATCAATGCATGGAACTAATATTTCTATAGCCTACAGGTTTGTTTCTGTATATGTAAATGCACCCACGATGCAGGAGAAAAAAAAAAAAAAAACGTAATTATTGGTCATTAAAATCGTTGCTTTTTCTCACTAAAATACGCAACCGACCGACCCATTTAAGATTTGAAGATAAAACTTACTATTTTAATTTCTAGTATTTTTTTTACTTACCTATTTTATGCGAGCAAAGCATAAATCTTCTTCTTTATATCTATTTAACCTAACCTAACCCTTCAAAATAAACCTTCGTAGTGCAAACGTCTATGGACAAAGCAGGAGAGGTTGATAAATAAACAAAACACTAGCGTGGGGTAAAGTGAGACGCTTTGTCCCTTGTCAATTATTCCAGTGACTGGTGGAAAAGTCAATGTGTCCTCGTTGCGCCTATAGTTCTACTGCAATGGAATAGTTTGTTTCCTGTTTTCATGTGTTTTCAGGTCACTTTGTTGCGTGTGGCATTTGAAGAGCTTTTGAATCTGTTAATTATGTTTGGTGGTAACTCGCAGTGGAGATCATCCCTCGGAATGAATAATAGTATACAAATATGTACACAGGTGGCTTACCGTGACGTCTTAAGGTGCGTTAGTTGTAGTAGTTGTGCTGACACTCTTTGAGGCGCGCGTGGAACACAACGCGCCGTCGACCCGGGCATGGTCCGTGGTCGGACAGCGAGTCGCCTATTATTCGCCGCCCGCATGCCCGCGCCTGCGGTGGCCGGAGATCGTCTCACGACATCCGTCGCCGTGGGCGTCTACCACTGCGGCGTGGGTGAGGGGTGGACGCTGTCCTCTCCCTCGCGCGTCCCTTATAACGCGACAGTTATAACCTTGGGGTGTTCAAGTCAAGAGTGAATAGGTTACTTCTAGGCAAGCGTTCTTCACCGTCCTTTGCTTACTATCAGGTGAGATAATAGTCAAACGCGAACCTACCATGAAATAAAAAAAAAATTTTTTACTGTCCTACTCTTTACCACTCCTGAGCAAAAGCCTCCACCCCATTCCTTCTACTTCTCTCGATGGTGTGCCTCTTCTCGCCCAATTCACAATGAAGCCATCCAATACGTCCCACCATCTTCTCCTAGGCCTGCCTTGCTGTCTCAGGGCTCCATTCCGGTTATATTGGAGCCCACTGTTGAAAAACTGGGTTTAATTACGACATTAACCTACTTAATCACTTCTTTGTGGGACTATGTATTAATAGCCTAAATAATAACATTAAATAGGCTTATGTACATAAATATGTCAATAGAGTTGCAATTAATTATACACCCAAACGTATAATGATGTCCGTAGGGGACCAATAAATCTGTCTTCGGAATAGATCTGTTAATATTTTATGGCCCAAGATAAAATTGATGCTTTATTTATCTTGATAAACATGACAAAGCTTCTATTATAATATGTTTATTATAATATTATCCCAAGTACTTTACATAAGAGGTACAGACAACTACAAATCTCTTTAATTCGATGTACGTAAATAAATCCTAAAACGTAACCTATTTTATCAATTTTTACAGAACAGAAACTATGTACCTAAACAGGATAATAGGTTTTTTTCAAATGTTGATCAATTTGTGTTATGAAATCTCTTGCCACGTGGATATAAATGTCACTTTAGCAAAACCATAATACTAATTGGGATGATATCACTCTGTAACTATTATCTACTCTATGCTTGTGCAATAGAGTAGATAATAGTTACAACTTTCTAAACCTCCTGATCCGTGTAGTTGAATGAAACGTTAACGTAAAAAAATCCAGGAAGAGTGTCAAAATCAAAATCAAAGCATTTATTTCAAATAAGCCAGTTACAGGCACTTTTGAATTGTCAAAGACAAATAAAATATTATTAAACACTACAAAATTATGGTGCTACAGTCCCAGTCACAAGACATAAAAACTGTGAAAGTACCGTAGATGCCCATTCCAAGAAGTAGATCTCTATGGAGAAGAACGGGCAAAAAAACTCCATGGACACTCTTTGTGTCCATTTAGTGTGGTAGTAAAGTAAGTTTTCCAGGAAGAATGGTGCAATAGGTAAGTATTTCAACAGTATGACGAACAGGGTCTTAAATTCTTCGAAATTCATTTGCAAAAGATGGATCCTCCTACTAAGCTGACAGTTGTTATTAGATTTTTCTGTATGTTTTACGGAGAACTCTAATATTACCTAATCTAATTAACCTAGAATTTACGTTTTTAGGGTTCCGTAGCCAAATGGCAAAAACGGAACCCTTATAGATTCGTCATGTCTGTCTGTCTGTCTGTCCGTGTATGTCACAGCCACTTTTTGTCGAAAGTATAAGAGCTATTCTGTTGAAACTTGGTAGAAAGATGTATTATGTGAACCGCATTAGGATTTTCACACAAAAATCAAAACAAAACAAATTTTGGGGGTGCCCCCCATACTTAGAATTGAAACTCAAAAAAAAATTTTTCACCAAACCCATACGTGTGGGGTATCTATGAATAGGTCTTTAAAAATGATATTGAGGTTACTAACATCATTTTTTTCTAAACTGAACAGTTTGCGCGAGAGACACTTCCAAAGTGGTAAAAAGTGTGTGTCCCCCCCCCGTAACTTCTAAAATAAGAGAATGATAAAACTAAAAAAAAAAATTTTAAGAAAAACAAAAAACCCGACTGCGTAAAAACTAAATAAATACTAAAAAGAAAGAAACAAGCCCAACAGAACAGCAGGAAGAAGCAGAACAGAACGACTCACAGTCGGGGCCCCTTGGGAAGATTTGATTGGTAAAATTTGAATGGGCCCCGACTGTGAGTCGTTCTGTTCTGCTTCTTCCTGCTGTTCTGTTGGGCTTGTTTCTTTCTTTTTAGTATTTATTTAGTTTTTACGCAGTCGGGTTTTTTGTTTTTCTTAAAATTATTTTTTTATTTTATACTTTTTAGTTACGATTCATTCGAGAGAATTTATGATTTGTTATTATGTGTGTATCGATTATAAAACTATTTAGATTGTGTAGTTATTTAGTACTAATATTTTGTTGTTTTTAGCATTTATCAGTCCAAATTAAATTAGAACATATAAGTTATATATATTTTGGTAAACCATTTTTAAAATCCTTTATTTTGATATCCCACTTGATAGAATGTGAGAGATTTTAAAAAAATATTTTAATTCGGAACCCTTTGCACGCGAGTTCGACTCGCACTTGGCTAGTTTTGTGTACCCAGTGACACTCTCACGTTTAAGACGAATCTAACGACACCTCTCAAGTTAAAATCCATCAAGCCGTTTAGGCTGCAGAGCGTGCCAAAGAAATATACCCACATACATACATACATACACTCGAAAAACATAACCCTCCTTCTGGCGCAGTCGGGTAAAAAAATATATAATGTAGACCTCAACCAAAACTACCAACGAAAATTGGTTTGGATGAGATACATTTAGCAGTTTTTGAGATATAGTACATTTTCAAAAACCGCAAATATAACTTTGCCATTTATACAAATAGGTACTATGAAAAACAAAGTTATTTTTATTGTTTGTGTATATTACTTACTAATCTCAATATAATTATATCTCTAATCTATGCTTGCTGCTACGGAACCCTTCATGGGCGAGTCCAACTCGCACTTGGCCGGTTTTTGTATCTATGTATTTGTATCACAGACAGCGCTTCAGAACTGTTATCTTTATTTTATTTTTATTTTATATAGGTGTTATGTTGTAATCGTTACATTCATCATCTCGGCCATAAGACGTCCACTGCTGAACATAGGCCTCCCCTTTAGATCTCCACATATACTTACCGGTTGGAAGCGACCTGCATCCAGCGCCTTCCGGCGACCTTTATAAGGCCGTCTGTCCATCTCGTTGGAGGACGTCCTACGCTCGTTACATTAACAGTCACATAATTTCCAACAGTCAGATACGTAACAACTACTTGTAGGTTACACAAATATTCGTTCCGTTTGAGAATCGAATCGATGCGAGGCAGTCAAAAGCTCAGTCATTGCATCAACTGTGCTGGATACAAACTGCATTGGAAACTAAGTAACAATAATTGGCATACGAGTAATAATAATATTATATTTAAACTGGAAAAACAAGTGTGCATGATTTAAATAATAAATAAATATCACATCTTAACCACACTTGCACACCTTTCCAATCGTTCCATCCATCACTGACCGACATGGGCCAAAACCCATCATATTATACCTACGACGACAAACTGTCTTGAATATAACGATATTTACCAGCAGAATAAAAAAGTTTTCACATTTTTTCTCTCCGCCGTTGTTGAACTCCCAGCGAGGTTTAATAAGACCTTGTTATTTTAACAAGACGGGAACTATTTGATGGATGACTTATCCGGGCCGAGAGTCTTTCCGCGCCTTACGAGTTTTACTTAACGCTTCTAAAACTAGGCGGACAAACTTAATCCACACTTAAACTTTCTTAAGTGTTAATCGATCATCGCTGGTCAATGATCTGTAAACTTCTTATTTTAGACATTAAAATGTAGGTAATAAAGTAGATCGCCTGAAAGCAGTCATTTGTGACACATTTCCGTCAAAGACAAAAAACTTTTAGTTCAATTATATAATTCTACAAAATCTCAAACTAGTCCACGAAAAATAGTTTCGGTACCACGCAGTTAGGTCAATCGATAGATAACTCATTTGTCAAAACTTTGCCGCAAGTTTCAGCACGTCACGTCAGCTAAAATAGTTCAGGGAAAAACCTTTCCATTTGGCTCCGGCGAAATCACTTGAAAAACTCACACATAAACAAAAGTTTAAAATGTTAGTGAAAATATCCTTCTCGAGGTACAAAAAGATTGAACAAAGAAGGCGGCAACACAGTGCGCCTGCAACTGGACATAAATCGTCCGTAAACTTTACTATCACCACGTTTTCCTTTTACATTTTTGGATGCTATGACAAAAGCATTTTGGCGTATTTTAGAATGAAATGTGCAATATTTTATGAATTTAACTGCGGTTTTAGCCGATACAGTACTGTTGTGTTGCATTGTGGTGTGGAGTTTTACGGGAAGCTTGTATTAATATACATGCATGGGCTCGTGGTTCACGGCTCATTAGTTTATATCGGGGCTCCCAGCGGGCCACGGTGCAACCAGAGACGAGTGCATAACAACTTTTGTATAACGTATACCGCTTCCCCGCTCATTAATATTAATATCCGTTCAGCCAGCGCCGTAATCTTAAGGCTCAGGAAACTTATATTAGGTTTTAGGTAATATTTGTCGGAAATGTGAACATATTTTTATGAAAAGCTCGATGAAGTAGCATTTGCTTTTTGATTTTATGTCAAAAGCATCATAAAATCTATGAAAGCTTTCCGTTTTTGTTACTTCTCAATAATATAGAGGTTCTTGAGAGGAGTGGGTAGTTTTATTTAAGCTTTTAATATATAATATACCAGCTTTATTATATTAAGAAGAAGGTATACATATTTCCTACTGCAATTTAAAACGCTATTACTTACGCTTTCAAGTCTTATTGTAATGTTCAACAAAAAGTTCAAAAACAAATGAAAAGTTATGAAGGAACTCAAAGTAACAGTTGAAGAAGACTTTTAAAAAATAAAATATTTTTAAGTTCTCTGTTAAACTTTTTATTCAGGTATGACTTCATTCTTTAAATATTCTTTTTTAATTTATAAAGTTTTGTACACATAACAAAAAAGCAACAGGTATTACATGATGTTTTTCGTGCCCAAAAAACATTATAACGAGATAAGTTATTTTTTAACGGAATTTGGAATACTTCATTCATTTTAAATGAGTACCTATTAATTTGTTTAGTGAATTGACTTTGTTTCAATGTTTATCGTTCACGAGTAATGTAAAATAAATATTTAAAATGACTAATTAATTGATAAAAGGTTAGTTGGTTAACGTTGTAGAAATACAATTGATTTCGAATAAACAATATCGTCTCATTATTAGGTCAAAAACTTATCATTACTGATAGTAAAAGTAACTACAATGTCAATATTGGTAAACTTAATCGTATCTAGTAATTACAGCTTAATTACTCACAAACACATTAAGTCTTCGTAATTACCTATGTGTGTGACTGATTGTTTTAATATTGAAAAAACAACAATAATTCCAGTCAAAATCATTTTACACTGTATAATTCAATAATATTATCATAATTAATTAATGATTTACCACACGAAGCTTAGTTTAAATTGACGCATAATTTTCATATTAATCGTCAGTATTTATGCTGCAGTTTAATCAAATTTGATTAAAAATGGAATCGAATTATGTAAATGGCAATAAAACATTTAAGAAAAAAAAGATCTAATAATATCTTTAAAAACAAAAGAAAAACGTTACGAAAAATGGTAAAAGTTGTAAAGAAACACAAAAAGAAATGAATTAAACTACGATTATTAATTCCTGGTTTGTTTCATTTTGTATGTATCAGTGACACTTGCACTTGTCATTTTACTGACTCGAATTAAAAATCAAACTTTAGTGTTTTACAAGTGGGATGTCAGAAGTTGTGATGTTTTACTTTACAGAGGGTGATTGTAGGCATATGGGGTTCCCAGTTACCCACCCTCTTTCACAGCTTTGAAAGCGTTAGTAAGCCAAGTTAAATCCTGGGCGTTATGCCGGCTTAGTGGATTTATTTTATTACGTTTACTTATTCAACGGTTAGATCGGGCTGTGATGACCGTCCGGCCGCGTTTAGAGGCTACTTAGCTAATTAAATGTAACACGAATGGCTGACTCTGTGTACTATGTTATGTTTATCTATGATGACTTCACTAAACCGAATAGGTTTAGAGCTATTAATGTGAAGTTCTGAGCTTGTTATATGGATTCAATTACTGTAATTGAAACATGGTCGGTTTCAATCTGGTGAAATGTTGCGTAAACAAAAAGTATGAAGCGTAAATAATTTTCTGGATAGGGCATCTGAAAATGTTTTAGAGGTTCGTTTATAAATGTTAGAGTGAGAAATAAATACATTTGAAAATAATACATGCCACTCAATTGTCTTAGTAGGCTTGGATTTTATAGAACAAAAATTAAGAAAACTCATTAAAGTAGCATGAAAGTAAAAAATTCATTACAATCATGGCTTGAAAAACTACAATTTATATGTGGCCGATGGAATTGTTTAGGTGCAAAAATGATGCACTTCCATAAAAGCTTTCATTCTCAGCAAATCCTCCTTTTTCAGTGCTCACACTGTGTGCTTTTTTATATAAATATGTTGTTGTAGGAAAGTATCCGTTATTATTTAATTATTCTGATACCATTTAATAATTAACATTGTTATGATCTGAATAAGTTAACATTATTCGTATCAATGAAATTCTCACACAATGGGTACGCGAACAAAGCATAACTGCCAAACAAAATTAAAATGTGAAACACAGTGCGTTCACCCTTCGGACCATTCAAAATGATGTAAATAATGGCTGGTAATATCTGCTCATATGTTAAAATTGAAGTCTAAACCTATGCAAATAGGATTTTCAGTATCTACATAACTGCTTTATTATAAAAGTGTTTGTTAGTAGATTTGACACACAAGCGATTCACAATTGACAAATAAATTCTACGAGTACATATTGTGGTCAGATTTGCAAACAATATTTTGAGGACATTTCAATTATTTTTTTTATTTCTTTTAAAAACTGAACAAAGATGAATTTACAATAGGTTTAGGGAATACATTTAGAAACAAGCGTGTTTTTATTTAGTTCCCGGATTTTAAAACTTCTGTACACCTCCATGAATGTTTCATACATTTTCCAAGTTCTTAAAACAACTTCAGTCTAACTTCGTGGATAAAGTGTGTGCTCCATCTCGTGCAGTCTTAAATATGACTTTAAAGTAATTTTGTTGTAACGTAGTGCATTATACACACGTTATTGTATCAGCTGGTACTGAGCTCACGCTCTGTGTACTCGAATACGCCTCTTTTCAATAAATTGCGTACCCTGGAGGCTGCATTATCAAGCTCGGCTTTGTCTTGTTTATCGTTCAACTTTGTCATGTATAAAGAGCGTTTAATATAAAATATTTTGTTACGGAAATTTATAATTTTAATGTAATTCACAAACGAGCTGTCTTTTGTAACGTTATCTTTATAAAAGACATGTTTTATCGTTGTTTCAGCTACGCTCTGTTAGGTTCGTTCACCCACATGTTTACTAAATCCTAAACCACGTGTACACAAAAGGGATAGCAATAAAAAATCAAGGTAAACTCTCCAACTCGAGGGACTTAATTGCTCTATTTCCACTCAGTATCAAAGGTACTCCGACGCAATTACGCTCATCCAGCAATGCGTTCTCTCTCACTCCGCCCCGCTGCGATTAAACGATTCAATTTTCGAAGTGGCAAACATTAATGAAGAGTTCCTCGTCTATTTTACGCTCAGCAAGCATAAATTTGGCGGCGCGGAAAAATATCACTGAATTTGTGGAATATATTGACTTTTAAACCAACAGAAAGATTGATTTCGTAAATTCATTCATTCATTTTTCTGTTTTCGTAACTTTATTCACTTTGTTCTCTCCAGGGTGAAACTTTTGAGAAGCCACTTAAAACAATAAATTTTGTGATTTCTTTCCAGAAGCTATAAAAGTGGATACAAGTAAAACGAACTTAACACGTCGGGATCATCTGTGGCCGGGGATTTTCCAAATGTAATCTAGTTAGTTTCCCTCTCTCAAATAATTCTTTAATCTCGGGAAATAAAGCTTTTCCACAATTAAGTCAATCACGCCTGTTTAACTCGATTTTCTTTTAAGAAACCTATTACAGGCCGCAGGGACCATTCTCGGGAAGAGGCTAGGGCGGGCTAAATTGCTCCGAGGTAAAACCAGTCAATTTAAATGGTAAAAGAGTTTCATTTAAAAAAATGTCAATGCAAATGACGCCCCAGGAAAGTTCTTTATTAGCATACTGACTTAAATCTAGATACATTTCCCGGCCGAAATAATAAAAAAGTGGAAATAATATCTTAGCCATTTCATATCTTCTTTATGAAACAATTGTCATAGAAGCTAAGTAATGGCCATATTAGCCATGCTCAATACCACTAATAAATGTAAAGTTTAATTTGGAAATTCAAATTAACAAAAGCTGTTTATGCCAAGTGTTTGTCCTATTACAAAGTAATTTTAGGCAAAAGGTAAGGAATTATGATAATCCAAATCATACTGAATTAATAAAGACGTCTCAGAAGATAAGACTGGAATACGAAGTAAAATTATATTACGTAGTACAAAGCTTTCAGGCGAGCTCCGTTTGCGCCATGTTTTTTGTTTCCATTCTCAATAGTAGCTTGATGATATAATAATGACTCACGAGACCGACGCAAACATCTCGAATAAAAGAAAAAGGTCAAAAACAATACGAGAAGAGTTCTCCTCCAGCTCCTTTAGAAGCGGCGCTTGCCTGCGCTTCACTCGGGGTAGTTACACTTAATTAATGATCCTACTGTGTTGATAACTTCTGAACAATGTAAGATGGAGATATTACTGCAAGTTTTGCTCCCGAACAATCCTTTCAAAACATGAAAATACATACGTAAGGCAAATCTTGGCTCTCTGATGTTTAGTTTAGCAAATAGTCTTTGCTTTTACATATTCTACGTAATATTTGACTAGAATCAGAATTGTATGAGATCTTGGAAATGCAAATAGGTCGACGTACACAATATTTATTTGAGATATATAAGTTGGTTCACATTGAACTGGCTGGAATAACTTTAGATATTCAAACGAGCACTTTAGTTAATTATCTTTATTTAGATCTGTATACATGTGTTTTGTAAGGTTTGCAATTTATTTGAGCATTTCCCTCAACCGTTGGCGTATAATCTTACCCCTGGGATTTCTCGGCATTTCTTCAATGAACCTTACACCTCCCCTTAATTGCATAAACGGTGCCACCTGAAAAATTAAACAACTTTATTGAGTCAATGAACATTTTCATTTAGTTAATTTGTTCCAGTGCTCAATCTACTTTGTTAGGGCGGTAACTCTTGTTTAATAGGACAGTTATTTTAGTCATGAAGATTAACACGCTTGTTATTTGCACTTTTATGTTGGTACACGTTTTGTTAATAAAATATATTCGGCTGTTACAAAGCCATTTATGCACTAAGTATACTAGCTTCCGTCCGTGGCCTCCCTCTCATTTCTCCCATTCAAGTATCATCCCTCCGGTAGCCTAGCCCCGTCTCCAGGGGCGCATCTATCTGTGTACTAAATTTTAACAAAATCGGTACACCCGTTTAGGCGTGAAAGAGTTGTAACTTATTTTAGGGAAACGATAAAGGCGTAGGTACAGTTTCGCTATGCAAATCTGTACAACAGATATTCTACAAAATGTTGTTTCAAGAAGGTTTCAGTTTCAAAATTCTTGCTTCAGCCGCCTTTGAACGGATTACCAGATTATCAGATCTTATGCTAAATTCTATTTAACATTTTCTTGTTATTGTTAACAAAGGCCTTAGTTTTCATAACAGATGATAATATTAGTATCTCATAACCTTATCTTGGAGTTGGGCCCACTTTTGAAGGCCTCTGGTATAATAGGCCTTGTTTTTGACTAGACGAAAATACAGGCTTAACTAGGTAATTTACTTGTTAACTAATTTTCAATACTCCGAACTTTCAGTCTCTCGTATAATACATAATTATGATTTTATAATATTGTTACATGGAGGATAATAATTTAGAAGCTAATTTTAAATATCTTCGGGTGAAAATGTAAGCCTACTTCATTGCAAATTTTAGAAAATTATAACGGTTAAAGTAATTCTTTACTGTAAAAAAACAGTACCCTTAGCACGAGTTTTCACTCTTTTACTTTACAGCGTCTTTTCAGTATTTACAGCGTTTCTTGTATGAAAAAATGGAACAGCGCCTCTGGTGAGCGAAGAAGGAACTAATTTTTTCCTTGAAAATTGTCAATTTGAAATTGTCAAAGTTACAGTTTACTTTACGTCTCAAATACTGAAAACTCGTGCTAAGGGTACAGTTTCAGCATACTGTTCCAGCAGTATTTTAAATTGTGTCACAGTATACACAGTAGGAAAAATTGAAATCGAGGAACTATCTGAACGGGTACCGCGGCCTTGGAACACAAAGCAACAGGGTAGTTTTTAGTCATTAGGAGTCTAGCAGTCCGTTCCGCCCCACTCATTTTATAAATTTCTATTCCAAATGTACTATAACGTTGCGATAAGAAAAACAAAGCCTTTGCAAGTTTTTTTGTTCCTCGCAATATTTGTTTTTTTAGCGTGGTAAAATCATAAAATGAGTCCCACCCAGGGCAGGCCAGAGGGACTGTCAGACTTGTACTGACTAAAATCCGCGGTGTCCTTCAATAGCCCTTTACGTTCCGTTGTCACGGTATTCGTAAGTCCCGCGATCCGCAATATTTGCTTAAAAAAATAAAGTAGTCAGCAAAATCAACAAGCTGACAAAAAAATCAAGGTACCTACAAAAAAGTCAAGTCAGAGCCGGATGGGTTCCCAGCAGAAGCGGTTTATTTAACGTTTTAGAGAGTGGCTAAAGAAAGTCGATGGTATCAGTACCTCTTCAGCAACATAATCCATGAGCTCCTCTTCAGTTACATCCACATGAGGTTGTTTGACCACGAAGGCAGCTGGTTCCTCTCCATAAACAGGCACTGGTTTACCCACCACACCAGCTTCTTTAACCGCTGGATGAAGCTGGAGAATGGTTTCCAGTTCCAATGGAGCTATCTGCGGGAAAAAAATTAAGATTTGAACAGTTCTGCTGTTAAAGTCATCCAGTCATTGGTGATGTTTTTAGGTCTAGACTGTTTTAGGTTTAGACTGTTTATATGTCTAGACTGTTTTTACGTCTAGACTGTTTATAAGTGTAGGTAGACCGTTTTACGTCTAGACTGTTTTCAAGGCATGTTAGCAACATTGCTAAAGTTGCGATTTTAGATCCTCTGGGTCAGTCATTGTGGTTGGACGGCATTGATGCTGCGGTTTGTAGTTGCAACTGCCTTTCGAAGAACACCTGGATATTGCAAATTAAAAGCAATATATGAGACTAGTTGCTCGCCGCGGTTTCATCCGCTGCACGGCTCCTATCGGTCATAGCGTGATGGTATATACCCTAAAACCTTCCTCTATAAATGGGCGATCCAATATAAAATTATTTTTCAATACAAATAAGTAGTTCCTAAGATTAGCGCGTTCAACCGAACAAACTCTTCATCAGCTTTATAATTTTATACAGGGTGGAATTTTGTAATGCCACCTGGAGGGAAAGTACTCTTAATACTGCAGATAGAAAATTTTACTCAAAGGAAACATTCCTTTATTTTTGAATAGAAAGCAAACTGCATTCAAAGATTTTCGAAAATTCTCTTCTCTCACACCCGGGAGAATGAAAGGAAAGCCAGGAAATATGAAGTTACAAATTCAATGAGTCAAGTTTAAGATTTCCTGGTTTTCCTTTCATTTAATTTATCATGTTTCTTAGAGAGATTTCATCCTTATAATTGACCCTAACGATCGATGCAATAAAAGTACAGGGTATAATTTTTTCAGATTTTAGCCGGTTCGATTCCCGGGTGTGGGAGAAGAGAATTTTCGAAAATCTTTGAATGCAGTTTGCTTTCTATTCAAAAATAAAGGAATGTTTCCTTTGAGTAAAATTTTCTATGTGCAGTATTAAGAGTACTTTCCCTCCAGGTGGCATTACAACATTCCACCCTGTATACTCGTAGTATAGATGAAAGCAATGCTATACCAAACAAAAAAGAGTCGTAATAAAAGGAACAACTACATATAAAAGAACATAGTAATTCATAATATTCGTAATAAGTCGTGCATCTAGAAATACGGGGCTTATTCATAAGACGTAAGCCGACAAAGAAAGGATTTCTCAAGATGAAAAGGTGTGGATATCTTTCGGACAGTGTTAGTTCCAGCTAATATTATCTACAAAAACCTCGTCTTATTGCTATACTAGAGTAAGACACGTTATATCTCTTTTTTGCTAAGTCCGGCTCTATGCGGTCTCTCCGTTTTCTCGGAATTTACTTACTTACGCTTTTGCTTTTTGTAATTTACGGACATTTTCAAAGGAAAGTCGCGTGAGTATATTATTTGTTCTCATTAATAACACATTTGATGTTTATATGGTAAGGAAAACCTGTTATTTATATTTCTTTTAATAGTAATTTGCCTCACTACCATGCTGCTATAATTTTTGTGGTTGCCCGCAGTGCTTCAGCACTGGACAAGTGGACATATTTTTACTTAAAATGCTTATTATGAAAATATCACTGATATCTACTCAGAAGAGTATTGTTTGAGAAACCGTCCTTGTAATTTATAAAATAAGTCCTCCCGCAATAAGTGGAGCGGAAATAGACTCGTACTGACTATAATTCACTGTGTTTCCTTTGTTTATCTTGAGCAAGTATGATGATCAGTGCACTTGCCTTGCTTGTCCGAAAAGATGGGTACCTAGGTATTTGTGCGTTAATAATAAGTACCTACCTACTTACTAGTACTTACATGTCTATAAAAAGGCTACTAATCTCTTCAAAGTAATTTACAAAATCAGCGGGAGGTGTTGGAGTCATTTTCAAAAGATTAACCTACATTGCAGTACATCGAAAAAAGTTGGAAGGAGGGAAGAGGTTTGGCTTACAGTGTGACAACGTAGGCTCAAAATAATAATAGGTCATCAACAAAGCTCATCATCATACCACTTACCTTATAACCATCATACACGATTATCTCCTTCAGTCTCTCAACGATATAAAAGTACTTGTCGTCATCATAATAGCCCAAGTCTCCGGTTTTGAAGAAGCCGTCATCATCAAGGTAGTTTGACGGCGGCATGCCGATATATCCTTTCATGAAGACTGGTCCCCTCAAACATATTTCACCGCGCTTGTTTGGACCCACAGTTTTGCGGGTTGCCGGGTCCACAACCTGTGTGATGTATTGGATATCTTATTCAATAATTATTAGAAGTGTTTTACAAAGAGCTATATAATGGGCTCTTTGAAAAATACGTCTAATAAATTAGCTACCTACTTTGGAAGTTTATTATTGTTTAGGAAGTTTATTATTGTTTAGAGAGTAGGTTAGATAGCTCTTTAATTTACCATCTACATTTTTACCACCTATATTGTATAATGTCTTTAAACTACTACGACATAAATTATTTTAAGAATATTAAAAATAAAAATGGATGTTACATTATAAATATAACAAATGAGAAATTTCAGTAACAACAATTCAATGTTTTTCTAACAAACCTTTAGAGTAATTCCAGGGGAAGCCATACCCACGCTGCCAGACTTTGGTCCTTTTGTTCCCCAGCTCTCAGAAGTCAACTCACCCGCTTCAGTCATTCCATAGCCTTGTAGAATATTTACAAGTTTTGGAAACCTACACAACGTAAAAAAACAAACAAACAAATCGTCGGTCGAATCACGAAAGGGCGCAACCAACAAAATTTCGGATTTTGAGTTATTTACACCATTGAATTCTAGATGTCAAGTTTTATCATGTCACGAAAAGGCGTAACCCAAATCTCAGTATTTAATGACTTATGAGTAGTCGCGAAGGGCCCTATCTACTATTCCTTTAATTTAAAACATGACGAATAGGCGTATAGCATTTGAAACACAATACATATCTATATCACTGAAACGAAAACGTCGAACAGTTAAACCACTCTTTCAAAAAAATCCAAAGAGAAGTATAATGACCTTATGAAAATGTGCAGCGGAGATACACCGATGATAGGGAATCGAGAACATGTTTCTTACTACGAAAACTTACCCCACGATTGAAGATTATTTGAGTACAAAATAATTTAATTTTAATGAATGAGTATAAGAATTACTACTTATTTTGATTGGTTTTTTGACCCTTTTTTATTACTTCATATACGAGTATTTTTCAGATTATTATATTACATAACCGCCTTCAAAAACAACCATAAAAAAACGGTAAAAAAACCTACAAAATAACTTTTCTTTCGGAAGTCGGTGTCTTTGTTTTCTTTATTTCATTGTCTTTTTTTTGCCACCGACTTCCGAAAGAAAAGTTATTTTGTAGGTTTTTTTACCGTTTTTTATGGTTGTTTTTGAAGGCGGTTACATTTTTTTGAAAAAGTTTTTATTTTACTCTTTTTAATTTAAATATTCAACCCGAATTCTTGTCAAATACAAGATGTGCACTATTTGTAATCCATCATAACACTGGTAATAACATCGCTCATGTACACAATAAGCTAATAAAATTCCCTATCTAAAAAACTACTGAACCGATTTTGATGAAACTTGCAATATCCCCTAAGTTAAATGATACCTAGTACAACAAAAAAAGAATTACTTAAATCGGACTTGTAGTTCCAGAGATATGCGAACTCAAACTAAATCAGTCGATGCCTACTCCTTACTATTAATGAGTTCTACCTTCCATCATCAGCTCAGCTACATGAAATTATGATTACCATACGCAAGTACTTAAATTACTTCATAAAATTTGCGAAAAACGGTGTGTCGGCCTATAAAATTCGAGGGTTGCCCTCGATTTCTCCAGGATCCAATCATCAGATCCCAACTTGGTGACTATGGGACCACAAAAAAATAATTTTAAAAATCGGTCCACAATTGGCGGAGTAATCGCGTAACAAATATACAAAAAAAAAACAAAAAAAAAACATACCGTCGAATTGATAACTTCCTCCTTTTTGAAGTCGGTTAAAAATAAGATTGAACTTCGGTATACTTACCTGTTTTTTATTTAATTTAAATCCAAGATACCGGGCGTAAATGAAATATATGATATTAATTGAACATCACAAAGAGGCGTAAGTGAAACTTTTAAAAACAAAAATTGAATATCTCCACAGCCAACTATTTTACACAAAAAAGTAAATTAAATATATAAACTGTATTAACCATTAATCAAAACGAGTATTCTATAAACCTTATATAAGAATTAGGTAAAATGTTACGACGGTTAATACTTGTACATTTTATTAAAAATCGCTCTCCTGAAAAATTTGGTAAAACTCAGATAGGCCCTTTCGTGATTCGACCGACGAAATATTAGAAAGAATAAACATTGAAACTATGAAGTTAGTTTTCGGGGTTAAAAACACATTTTTTATCAGTGAGGTTCTGAAAAATATATTTGGCTAGCTTTTAGACTGCGACTTAGCCCGCTCATTACCCCTCTCTATTATAATCTTACACTAAGAACCTATGCAGCTCTACTGGTGGAAGAATTTAGGAAATTAGTCCAGTAGTTTTTGGTTCATTACAAACATACAAAATCTTACCTCTTTCTAATATTTACTTATAAGTATATAGGAGTGTAATTAATTTAAAAAAAATTGGAAACAAAGAAGTGTAGATGTGTGTTGATGGATGTACCTATTTCTTTCGTCATTACTTCAAAATTAAATGTCAAATGAAAATAGATGAAAATCCAACTTCAATCGAATAGCGATTACATTACTAAAATGATTCCTACAAAACCGTAACGTTAAATCGATAAACCAAATGAAACGATTTAAGAATCGATACTCGCCTGCTTTTGACCTTTTGTATCGTCTTGTTGTGAAGAGGCGATGATCGAGAGTATATAATTTTGAGTGAATCGAGATTACATTTTTCTGCTTCCTTCGCCTTTGATAAGTAGCAAACAAAAGACGGTACTATAAAAGCGATGTTAACCTGTAAAATATTATAAAGAGAACAAAGATTAAATCTCGGATGTTCAGGTAAATAGGAGAATGTAAGGGAACGGATCATATTGGGTCTGCTTACGTTGGGCACCAACCAAAATATAAAATACCTATTTCAATCCCTTACAGAAAAAGCGAGAAAGCAATCTTTGAAGATCTTAAATGAACATGAGTGCATATTTTTGATGGCAGCATGTTTTGAGGAGCAGAGCAAAACGGTTTGGAACTTTTATTTAGTTCAACGCAATTTGTCTACTTTTTCTCCAACTTCTTACTCAAGTTTTAACAAAGCAATGTTTTTAGTTTCGTTTTTTTTTTATCGTAGTTTTGGCGTAGAAACAGCGTTATAATTATCTCGTGAGGAAGTCGTTTCATGAATGCCATCACTTGTACAGGTCGAATAGACGTTGCTCAAATGCTCAGGCTTTAGGGTGGTATCCCTTTTCGTCTCCTAAAATTTTTTGTCCGAAAATAATAATCCATAACACGTTTTCTATAAACTTCACTAGCCATAATGTTGATAAATTCGAAATGTTGTTTTACATAATTATCTTTATTTCTAAAACTATTTTGTCATAATATTGACTTCTCTAATAATTGTACCTCCTAATTTTTAAACAAATAAAATCACATGACCTAAGTATTGTATTACATAATGTTTATGATTCCGAATATTCATTTGTAATAAAATTGGTTAGTCCTAAAAAAATGCTAAACATTAGGTTTTAGTGACAGAAACGAATCGCTGTAAATCCGACTCCACGCAGTCTTGTTTGTCCTACCCCTAGAGTGTAATTTAAAATCGCGTAGGCGCGGAGGGGCGAGGCGGGCCGCGACTTGAGGAGCAGGTGGTTGTAATGCTCGCCGCCGCGGCTGAGGCTGGCCGTCTTGCCGGCCAGCAAGGCGAAGCCGCGGTGGTGAGTGTTAAACCATCTGCGACGATAAGGTCGCGTGGGACCGCCGGAGCCCCGCAGCGCCGGAGCCGTGGCAGAAAACATGCATTCTGCATGTTGCATGCTCCCTTGCATGCGTCTAGCCTACTTGCATGCTGCATGCCTGCTTGCTTGCTGCATGCCTGCTTGCTTGCTGCATGCCGGCTTGCTTGCCGCATGCTTGCTTGCTTGTCGCATGCTTGCTTGCCGCATGCTTGCTTGCTTGTTGCATGCTTGCTTGCCGCATGCTTGCTTGCTGCATGCCTGCTTGCTTGATTGTTGTATGCTTGCTTGCTGCGTGCCTGCTTGCTTGCCGCATGCTAGCTTGCTTGTCGCATGCTTGCTTGCCGCATGCTTGCTTGTCGCATGCTTGCTTGCTGCATGCCTGCTTGCTTGCCGCATGCTTGCTTGCCGCATGCTTGCTTGCAGCATGCTTGCTTGCTTGTCGCATGCTTGCTTGCAGCATGCTTGCTTGCTTGTCGCATGCTTGCTTGCTTGTCGCATGCTTGCTTGCTGCATGCCTGCTGCATGCTTGCTTGCTTGTCGCATGCTTGCTTGCCGCATGCTTGCTTGCATGCTTACTTGCATTGCTGAGAGAAGTTCATAGCAATTTTTTTTATAATACAAACTTGATTAATTTCAAAATTATTACGATTAATAAACATTAGGTAATTTGAATTTAGAACTTATAACTTTTATGGAAAACAATTGTATGTGTTTTGTGTATTATGGATTGCAATATTTATGAAAAACGGATTTAGGACATTTTGTATGTAGGGATTTCAATGTTATGGCATTTGATATTATGTGACATTAAGTTCGGGCAAGTTATCATTCGGACAAATGATGATTAGGAAAAAAAAAATTGTGGCACATTAGATTATGGATAAAAAAGTTAGGTAACACAATAGAGAACCCTTTAGGGTACCAATAAAATAAATAAAATAATAGGAAGGAAACTATTTTAAGGAACTTGACCGAAGCCACTGCCAACGCTGTCAATGTGAAGCTAATGAAAAGAAACATCGAATAAGAAGAAGTAAAAAAAAATACATGGGGCACTCGGAGACTGCCGCGCTGAAGCTATTGCATAACATTTTTTTATGTTAAAAGAAAACAATCGCCTACCGCGTATATTTAACGAGAATATTATTTATTTAAAATGTTTGTGGTGCACCATTGTAATAAAGAACTGCTTTGTTGTAGGAGAATTTTATAAGTAGCTTTTGTAGCTGGCCGTTTAGAATCAGTAAGAAAAAGTAAATTGTCTTTATGAGGGATATTTTTACGATTGCCGAAGTCTCCCGAACTGAAACGACGTTAGACGATGCGTGGTGTCAGGTATTTTCCTTAGGTTTTTGGGAATTCGGTCGCCGCGCCGCGCCGCGCTCAGAGCCCACGATAAAAGCTATGCAATAGCTTAAAAAAAAATATTTCTAAAACGTCACAATATCTTCATTATTATATTATATTTTTCCTACTCCTCCACTATTCTTTTCTGATTAATTTCGTGCAGGATCCAAGACAGGTAAATTCATTCTCCGGGACACGTAGAGCTTCATTGTCTTGGCGCTTTTCTGGTGGTTGCCACTGTTAATTCTGGCTCTCAGGAGTTGCAGTGGTTTGGGAATAGTGTGGTGGGTTTGTCCCAATAAAAAAAAAATATCTTCATTTAGAAACACTTTCAAACTACACATAGAAAAAACCCTAATACATTCAAACCGTTTCATAAAATCTCGGTTTTTGTTTTAAGAGCGCGGAGCGGTTTTTCATGTCAGGTCATCATTTATAACGTTGGCCTTCAAAGGTCAGGTGCGTTCACTACGGCGCACATTTGTGAAAAGATTCATGAATGTAGAAGAAGCGAACTAGTTTGTAAATATTACCGTATACCGCACCGTAGTTTTCTGTTTAGCCCCTTGGGACCACGGTATGAAAAGTGCATTTGTGTGTGTGGAAGTAATCTGGGATGTTGGCTTTAAAATAGTGTGGAAAACTGATGACTGCAAATTTTAAACTGTTTTCCTGTAAACCATATGCATTATTCATGCTGTAGGTATGTATGCACTTTTTGGCTCCATTTTAAATACAGCTCAGACAGTTGTATTAAAACTTATAACGCAACTTTGGAAATCGTATTAAACTTTTTTCCTGCATACCTTAATATTTTTTTCTAACTGTACTGACGTAATAACATTAATCTATACCCTATTGAATTTGATCTCTTTACTTTTGTGATAATGTTGGAAATCGAATAAAGACAGATTGAGATAGATTCATGTGTTGGCGTTTGTAACAACAATTTATAAGTTTATGGGTAAAATACATAGACAGGACTTATGCACAGTTGATGTTAAGTAGTTCGTCCTCTGCTATGTAGGACTTTATAAATGGGGAATATCAATATTATGGCTAATTTTACTATAAGTGAAACCTCATCTTTCGGGGATTATAAATAAACGTGAGTTATCATGTTTGTAGCGACAAAATCAGCTAAAGATCTACCGAATAAGCCATATTTGTAGTCGAATTAGTCAGATTCTATCGGATATTGATATTTTTTACTAATGTTACTGTTTATAACATAATCTATAAACCAGACTAAATCATTTACTCAAAAGAAATTTTATTTTTAACCATAAAAAGAAATATATTATGAAATTGTATAACTGCAGGTGTACAGCGTGTCCGACCGAGTGCATTTTATGACGGACTCAAAGCGAGCGTCTCCGCTTTAAACGAAATGCCACGCACATTACCGATGGCTCTTGAACTCCACCGACAACTACTGACTTCTCGACTTTTTTGCAGCCGATATGTTGGCCAGTTGGTTTGTCGGTCAAAATCATAATCGGCCAATCTCTTTTAATTACAATCTTGCTGGATCTTATCTTATGATCATAACAACTAATTCCGAAAATTAATTAGCACTAACCGCAGAGCTTGTTTACTAAGTGTAGCGATTGATTCTAATTAGTTGAATTATGTCACATAAAAGTCGTATTCAATGAATATATGTCCTAATTAATTTAGCCAATAAGCCACTTAATTAAAGACAGAAATTCAAGACATAATAATCGTCTAGGTGTGTAATTGTTAATTACCCAGTTGCTTACTTACATAACGTCGCGCCTCAGTGGGTTAGGCAGAAATTACACTTATATTTTGGCAGTCTATGGCGAAAAGCCTCCTGCAGACACACGCGATTAATCGCGCTGCGACAACGAGCCAAGTTAATTTCTACTCTAAAAATACTGCGAATGGACCGCGACATGTCGCCCCGCGCGATTAATCGCGTGTGTCTGCAGGAGGCTTAAGGCTTGAAATCTTGTTACCCTGAAGTCAAGCAAAAGTTGTTAGTACCGTTGAAAAAAGCACGGAAAATTCCCGTCTTTTTGAATGTTCCATGCGAACCTTTGAAGTTGCCAAATTATTTTTCATGTTTTTTCCAATAACACCGAAAAGAACCGTAGAATACGAAAAAACGGGAAAAAATGTGACAGTCTGACTGCGAGTCCGACCCCGAGTCTTACCGAGTCAGACTTTGTCTTACCGAGTCAAATTGAAAATGAATTAAGAAAAACAAATTCTTTCTTTCAGAGTTTTCAAAGCTAGGTAGTACCTACGCGCAGGCCAGCTGACGTCAGCGTTGCAGTACCTGTGATACTATATTGAATACAACTAACACGCTATATTGTATATTCGTATGTGCAACCGACGTACGTAGAGGCCTTAAGTCTCAAGCGTTACCTACAGGGCTAGCGTGTTGACAGTCGCCGGATACTTTTGAGGAATTCAATTTAGAAAAGCCAAACAAAAATAACATTGCTTGACATAGGAATCGAATTCAATTTTATGTCAATATATGTATTGTTGTCGTATATGAGAAGCTCGTGTCTAAGTAATAACAACCACACGCTTCGATCTTCAAGGTTAAGCCCCACTTGACAAGGTTAGTCCGTGGATGAGTGACCATCATCACTACATACCGAGTTTCCTCGGTGTGTTGGAACTCGTTAAGCCGTTAGTCCCGGTTGTCATTTTTAGACCTTTCACAGTCATTACAGATATTCAGTGGCCCAATAGTGTGGTAATTAGTCTGACGATTAATACACCTAGAACCTACTAGGTTGTGGAGGTCATATCATCATCAGCTGGGACACAGGTCCATTGCTGGGACACAGGCCTCCTCTCTGTGAGAGGGAGTGGGCCGTAATTCACCACGCGGGCCCAGTGCGGATTGGTAGATGTCACATGTCTTCGAATTTCGGTTCTAGAAGTAGAACATGTCGGTGACATGTCGGTTTCCTCACGATGTTTTCCTTCACCGTTTTGAAAGCAGTGGTGTTGAAATAAATTACACAAAGTAATGCACCTGGCTGGGTTCGAACCTACGACCTACAACTCTTAAGTCGGGGCCAATACCACTGGGCCACCACTGTTCCATATCATATAAGAAGGAAAATGAAAGAATGAGGTCATATAGAGAAGTAAAATTAGTATTTGAAGTAAGAGTGGCAGCCAACACCAACATAATTGGGAAAACACCAACATAGTGTTTTCAAGCTGCGGTTCAAGCAGTGGTTGATTTACTGGTTGCTGCGCTGCGTGTCGCCACACTAGGAATTTCTCATGTATCGTGGGTGCGTTTACAAAAATTTAAACTCACATACACTAACACCCAGACCCGGAACAACCACTTGTGTGAGATCATACAAATTTGATTCCCGAACGGAGCAATAAACAGAAGGAATTCCAAATGTGGGATTAAAAAAAAAGAACAAAATGGCTGGTCATGATCATGATATTTGCTGTCATAAAAAAGATACTTACGTCACAATCTTGAACACTTTTCAGGAACGTTACAGGTTCTGCCTCATCCACATAAACAATTTTTCTTCCAAGACATAAAAATTTGTAAGTCATAAAAGTGTCATAATTATGATACCACTCTCCGAAAAGGAAAGCCGTTTTCAGGGACTCGTGACTGAAGCTGAAATGTTATTTACTTGTTAGATTAATACGGAACCCAATTATGTAGTGTACATATTTATTGCAAATAAATATATGTGTGTCAAAATAGTTGTTATGTTATAATGTATGAAATATTTATTTATGTTTGTACAGAATCAAGTTTTTTTTTGCTAAATATGTATATGTGTTGCTAGGTTCTGTATTTTCTTTGCCCTGCTTTTATATTGGTGCTGATACACTTGAGCATTCACTTGTAATGAGCATTCTTGCGAATGTTACATTACAGAAAAATAAACGATTGCGTTTTAGCGAGCACTCTAACGAGCATACTGGCCAGATTTTTGTCGACCCGACTGTCAAGTCTGACATCTTTATTAACTAAATAAAAAACGGCGAATGTTCTGATACAAGTGAATGCTTAAGTCTATCAGCACCTTTAGAGATTGGCGAAATGAAAGTTTTGGACGACTGTCCTTATTGTTTATGCTCATTATTTTAAATTAAATCATATTGTTTTAAACCGAAAACATTCTGTCACACAACGTGTAGGCGACAGGAAAATATGCAACTTGTTATTAATCCAGTTTATTTTTAGTTTTGGTATTCATCCATATATTAGTATATTTCCGAAACTGATAGTTATTCTCTGTAATGAATTCATGATTGAACAGAATATAGAAAATACTCGTATGTTTTGTTTTTATGCATAATTTAGTACATACTAGCTTTTCCCAGCGGCTTCGCTCGCCCCCCCATTGCTTATGTCACTCAGGACCAAAGCAGCTTTCAACTGGTGAAAGAATTTTTTAAATCGGACCAGTAGTTTTTGAGTTTATCCATTACAAACAAACAAACAAAAATACAAAGTTTTCCTCTTTATAATATTAGTGTAGGTAGATGATGATAAAACCGTTGGAACTTTGACTTTTAATAACTCCGTTACCGTACAGCGTACATGATGGATTTTATATATGAATTCAGACCACAAACTTTCAAGCATTAGCCTTGTGATTTCTTAATGGTCATGGCGAATGCAAGACGGATCGGAAATTGGGGTCGCTTAAGGCGCGGTCTTATCTCAACATTCCCAAAAATTGGTTTCTAAGAACGTCGAGTATGACGTAATGTAATAAAAATAAGCAACGCGAAAAATACAGTGAACAGAGAAGGGTATAAAGAAGAATTTAAACCGAACAGAATAATAATGAAGAGTTTGATATTCCCAATAAAAATTGGGAAGTTGTAGCACAAAAATAAACTTTGACGTCGAAGATCTCTGTATTTCCAGCGATAACAACAGTTTTTTTTTTAAGAATTTAGTAGGTTTTCCATTTTTTTAAAACTTTAACCAAACCATTATTTAATTTTATGTCTATATTTTAAATAATCTAAAGAAAAGCAGTAAAATAAATGCCCATTCGCAGCTTACGTCACATTTCAACACAAATATCATTTTTTCAATTTTCAATCTTATTGACGCTCCATAGTGGTGACAATAGTTTACGCGGTCATTAGCGATTAAAATCGTAGTCGGTCAGCGCCTTAAACTCAAACGGCATATCGTTTGGGATCCTAGAAATAAGAACTTCCTCACCTTCGAATTTTCCTTTGAGTATCGTCGCGTAAGTCACATTGTTCTTCAATTTACTTACCACCAAACGCGTTCTGTTGCACAGTTTTGGTTGGTTTATGTTTCAAAGCATGATTACTAAGAAGCCAACCTTTATTCGTAAATTGTGCGCTGGTAAGCCAGGCATATCCAAGGGGTTTTAATTCAATTGGAAAGTTGGTGTCTAAACGCAATTGACATTTTTTTTAGCGTGGTTAAATCATCCCAGGGCAGAGCGGGAGGGACTGTCAGACTCGAACTGATTAAAATCCACGGTGTCCTTCAATAGCCCTTTACGTTCCGGGGTCACGGTAAATCGTAAGTCCCGCGACCCCGGCAGGCTTTGGCCCTCTAAAGGGTGACCCCGTCATAATGCTACTCTTTGAGGCGCGCGTGGAACACAACGCGCCGTCGACCCAGGCATGGTCCAAGGTCGGACAGCGAGTCACCCATTACTCGCCACCCGCATGCCCGAGCCTACGGTGGCTGGAGATCGTCTCGCAACGTCCGTCACCGTAGGCGTCTACCACTGCTGCTGGGGTGGGGGGAGGACGCTGTCCTTTCCCTCACGCGGCGCGCCTCCTCCTTTCATAGCATGACTGCTTCGCAGAAGGAGGCGACCGCTTCCCACTCCGTGTCGCAAGGCCTCGACCAATGCCGGGCGCGAGAGGTCTCCGCCTGTCGCCGTTGTGAGGACACGGCGGTGCTCTGCCCAAGCGGAGCAGTCCTGCACCGAATGCTCCACCGTGTCCTCCGGGCGATCCTCGCAGTGGTGACACGCAGGCGTTGTTTCGTCGTATGTTTGTATTGAATTTATGCAGTCCTACTTAGTACATTTTTTGGGTATTCAGTATTCACCGAAATACTTTTTTAGCATTGAAGACCGGTGGGCGCCGGGCGGCATAAACATTATTCTTCATGTTTTCCTAGTACTTTTTGTTAAGATCCCTTATTCAATTTCGGCACCAATACCTTCTTCGTGATCATGTTACTACGTTTTATGTCACGTCTCCACGGAAACAGTATACAAATTTGATCGTCTTGGTGGCGGCATGCCGGCATGGCATTGATAATTATGATAATATCGGCACAATATGTTTAGAAACTCAATACAAACACATCAACCGGTCATTTGATGTTTTGATTGATTTTTTCGTGTTGCTGTCATTCCATGTCAACCACGTTTTATGTCACGTCCCATGGCAACGGGATAAAACAAAAAAAAAAAAAACAAACAAAAAAAAAGGTAAAAAGTATCCTATATGTTTCTCCTGGTTCTAAGCTACCTCCCCACCAATTTTCAGCCAAATCGGTTGAGCCGTTCTTGAGTTATAAATAGTGTAACTAACACGACTTTCTTTTATATATATAGATTTGAAATGCATAGGTATAGGCGTACATTTAAACAAAACAAAAACGTAACCTACCAAATTCGACGTCAAATTTTGACGTCTGTTGAATAAACTAATTCGCATTAGGTACAGTTGTAAAAATGAAAAAAAAAAACTGTTAAGACATTGAGAAAACAAAAGCTAGGATTATCACTTATACTCACTCATCAGGCAAACTATTGAGGATGCAATTTAAATGTGTCAGTTGTACGCCTTTTGGCATTCCTGTAGTGCCGGAGGAATACAAAATGAAAGCTATGTCACTCTGTCCCTGAACTTGCACCGGTTCGAACTTGTTCACGTCAGCATCAGTCGTGACTAAAGTTCTGACCGGAATTACTGATTCCGTACCCTCGTCTAGTGTTATAAACTTCTCTATGCAATCAAAGCTCTTCAGTATGTCACTGTACGTACTCCAAAAGAGACTCGAGCATATAAAGTATTTGGGTTTCGTTAAAATAATCTTGTGTTTTAATACCGCTGTAAATAAATGCAAATTAATATGAAATGCTTCATTAATCTTATTATTCTTGTGGCTATACATTATGCATGAAAAACATACGAATCTTTTACAAATATAATGGTTTCTCCGAACTACCATAACGGGTGGTGAACACACCCTCATTTTTTTCAAAAGTTTAAGTTTCACATTAAATATATGAGGCGTTTAAAGAATGTGGTGGAAATAAGATATTTTGTCTCACCTCTCCCGCTCTTTAAATCATAGGGGGTGTACGTCGCTCCAGTGAACACGATTGCAAGAACCGTCGGAACAAATTCATTGCGTTTTTCGGATCCCACTGCAACAATGTCGCCCCGCCTCACCCCTAACTTTGTCAAAGCGGCGGACATATTGACGGCATATTGTGTGAATTCCTTGTATGTTAGTTTCTCACGTGTTTCTCCGTGTTCCTGGAGTATAAAAAGAAAATTGGTTTTAGTTAAAACTGAGAATGTCTTATATGATAAAAGTTTAATTGCCTAGCTATGTTTTCGACAAGATAATGTATTGTAGCAATAAGCTTTTATTCTTTGAATTTGACGTTAAAATAATCGCTAGCTTTTCTGACTATGGGCACGCCGCAATTGCGGCGGTAAGACCCGTCTTTGAGGAGTGGCTGAATAGGCCCCACGGCATCCTCACCTACCGCTTGACGAAGGTCCTCACCGGACACGGATGTTTCAGGAGGTACCTGTTTCTGATGAGGAAAGACGAAACGTCTGGGTGTCACCACTGCGAGGACCGCCCGGAGGACACGGTGGAGTATACGGTGCAGGACTGCCCCGCTTGGGCAGAGCACCGCCGTGTCCTCACGCAGGTGATAGGCGACGACCTCTCGCGCCCGGCATTGGTCGCAGCCATGCTGCGGGGCGAGACGGAGTGGGAAGCGGTCGCCTCCTTCTGCGAAGCAGTCATGCTCACGAAGGAGGAGGCGGGACGCGCGAGGGAGAGGACAGCGTCCACCCCTCACCCACGCCGCAGTGGTAGACGCCCACGGCGAAGGACGTCGCGAGACGATCTCCGGCCACCGCAGGCGCGGGCATGCGGGCGGCGAGTAATGGGCGACTCGCTGTCCGACCACGGACCTTGCCCGGGTCGACGGCGCGTTGTGTTCCATGCGGGCCTTAAAGAGTGTCAGCACAATGACGGGGCCCCCCTTTAGGGCCAAAGCCTGCTGGGGTCGCGGGATACACGTATACCGCGACTCCGGTACAAAAAGGGCTACTGAAGGACACCGTGGATTTTAGTCAGTAAGAGTCTAACAATCCCTCCCACTCTGCCCTGGGTGACTAAGTCTTATTAAGTCTGATGAAAAAGTTGTGATTTTATATTTATTTTGTTTTATTTTACTTACCAAAACAACTTCATCTTTTCTAAGACGAAGACGATCCAAAATAAACTTTCCAAAGTTCAAATGTGCAGGTACTTGCACATCTTGATCACCAAACACGTAATTGTGGTCGTTGAACATTTTTATTTAAAAAATTAAATCACTGTTTTCCTTCACAGTTAGATCCTGGTTAACAACAAATTGAATTATAAATAAAAGTATCCGTTATTTATACGTTAACAGAGGAATTATTTAAATTAATATTGACAATAAATCTCTGAGATAACGTGTGGTAAGAGTGTGTGTCCACTATATCGTCTTGCACTCGGTATTCGACTGCTATCTATCAATCTATATTTATATAATTTTCACGCTCACTGACGTTTGAAAGTAGTTTTGTCAACACAATGGGGTAATAAATCTCGAAAAATATAAACATAAATAAATAAATAAATTATAATACTCTATTCATAACACACAATATACACAGTAACATGTTCCCTGGCTTCCAAACTAGGTCTATTGCCTGTGACTTGGGAGTCAGTCACATTAGTATGTTTAGAATTGACTACGTAGATAGCTGCAATCATAACAGTATAGATGTGCTTATCTGTATGCGTGTGTGTGGGTGTGCGTGAGTGCATGCATGTGTGTTGTGCGTGTAGTTGAGTGAGGGTGTATTTGTGGGTGTAAAAGAACTTGTCTTGCTAAATTGAGATGGTTGATAGATTCTCTATTTCTACATAGCTTAGATCCATTAACCAAACTTTCAATTTAATTCTATTATTAACTTTAAGAACGGCTCTTTGAGCTCTTTCTAATTTAAGAAAATGTGTCTTGTAAGCATCACCCCACGCGGGTACACAATATGTTAGCAGTGATTGACATAGCGAAAAGTACACTGTCTGAAAGACGTAGGATTCTAGTCAAAGATAGCTCTGAAGTACATGGTACTCACACAATGCTGGCTATGACGCTATATAATACCTACTAGATAAATACACTCTTTACAATGCAAGAGATAAGACTAAGTTAGACTAAGTTGTCAATATGGTTATACCAATTTAAATGTTTATCGATCAACACTCCTAAGTACTTAATGTTAGTTACGAATGTTAGCGCCGGGCACATGCATGATCTATTACGAAGGCGCAGTGGACAGTTATGGGCCTTGACAGTGAGGACCTTTTTTGCAAATTTCTCGAAAGCCAATCCATAACCTCACCCAGTGCCATTTGAGCATTTTTTTCAGCCTTTGTCCAATCAGCGTAAGTAAACGAGGAGCAGTTTGGGAGAGTAAGTGAACACAAGTCATTAATATAGATTAGAAAAAGCGTCGGACCCAAAATGCTGCCTTGGGGAACGCCGTATTCAATTTTATTTTTAGCCCTATCACTCACGTCCTCACCGATTTTGACATGCTGATATCTATACCGATGCGCTCAAGTTTCGATAAGAGTATAGAGATAGAGACTGTGTCAAACGCTTTGGATATATCTAGAAAGATACCTAGACATTTATCATTCCTATCCATGTGCTTAGCTACTTTTTCAGAGAAAGATATAACCGCATCTTCCGTCGAAATACCGGTTCTAAAGCTGAATTGGTTTTCTGACAAGAGGTTATTGGCACGAGCCATATAGCCGATAGGCAAGCAAACAGTTATTTAAAATCTTTTCTAGAATTTTAGACTTTGGTAAAACGAGATGGGTCTATAATTGCTTACATTGCCTCTGTCCCCGCCTTTATAGTTTGGGTGAACTAAAGCTATCTTAAAAGCATCTGGAAAGATACCCGTGGATGTTGTAAGATTACAAATATGTGTGATGTAAGGGACTAGGGTCTTGTACGCAGCTTTCAAGATTTTGGTCAAAATACCGTCAATACCTGTTGCGGAATCTGTTTTAAGGTTGAATAAGATATTCGTTGCACTTGAAAGTTTGTCGGTTTCTAAAATACATATAGAATTAAGTATTGATGCTTGGTTAGAATAATTTGACAAGTTTGTCCTAGGATGTTGGAAGTTAGTTGCTAAGCTAGAGCCTAGGTTCGGAAAATAATTGTTAACTGAATTTATGGCCGTACGGTCATCTGTACCAGTTTGTAGTTCTCTAGGTGGTGATGAAACAGATTTAGTATTTGTTATTGTTTTTATGAGGTTCCAGATAGTCTTAGGATTGTTTTTTCTCTTTGCGAATTCAGCCCTTTCGTAATTATTTTTTAGTTTTCTTAGCAAAGAGTTACAGAAGTTACGGTAGCGAGAGCATGTTATTTTCAATTTAGGGTTTTCACGGTTTGATATTAAGAATTGGTGCATTTTATCTCTGTTACGAATACAACGGAGTAACCCGGGCGTAATCCACGGTTTAATAATTCTGTTTTTCCTGGGTACCTTAGAATAACGGGTGTGCATGTTTATAATTTGGTTTAAGAGAGAAATCATAATATTAGCTGCTACATTCGCATCTTCAGCAAAAATTACGGCAGAGAAATCCATTTTCTATGTTTTTGAGGATGCTGTACATGTCAATAATTTTGGTGTTATGAGTAATTCTGGGTTTGGGGTTATCTAAATTAATATTTCATAATACTGACAGGTGATCAGTTATCTGTGATTTAATGACTGTTGTGGTCCCTGACATTTTTGTTTTTAAAAGGACATGGTCTAAACAGTTATTTAATCTGGTAGGGTATATGTAAGCGGGTAATAATCCGTGAGAGGCAGCAAAAGTATGATATTCGTGGGAATGTTTATCGTTAGTATTATTTTTGATATCAATATTTATGTCACCTATTAAGGCAATGTGTTTCATATTAGAAAGAGGTAATAACGTTGCGTTAAGACTATCTAAGAAGTTATCAATATGATGACAGGAGAGTGGTCTATAAAGAGCTAAGATGGCAACACTACCCTGAACTAAGCAAAGATGAAGACAGTTTGCATCAGTTACCTTAGTGGTTTTCTTTAGCCAACACTCTGTTAGTATTATGATGTCGCATTCTATTTTTAAAAGATGTAGAAAAGTTACCAAATTGTCGAAGTTTTTGTTAACACTTCGAATATTCTGGTGCAAAACAGATAGTCATTCACTCTTGTGATCTTGTCATTATTTATTAACTCAGAGCATTCACCTACCGGAACTTTCTTTGATTTTACGACTTCGTAAGCATCCAGTACTAGTGCTATATTTTCTACTTGATTTGATTAGCCATTTTTTATTTTAGGGATGTTAGTACTTAATTTGGTTGGGCACCTTTGGTTATGACTATGATGTGGACTACCACATCATTCACTACCACAATTACTAAATTGTTTGCGAATTCTTCTCAGAGCTGAAGTACGAGGTGAGCTTGTGATGGGAAAAATGTAGATTTTAGGTACCTACTGTGTAATTGTTAAACTATTTTTTGTGTGTATATTTTTGTATTCTTTCGGATGTGTATGTATCGCATGTCAAAAATATTTGGACGTGAATGGTATGAAGGTGTAAGTAGTAAAGTACACACTTTATTACTTACACCTTCCTTGTATTTTCCTTACTTGTATTTTTCAAGTTTGTGATTGCAACCGTAAGAGTAAATAATACAATAAGCAAATATACATGTTTGCAGAAACAATCATAAAATAAGCTTTGAGAGGTATCCCATAGCTTCAAGTAGCTCTGGATAGTTTCAAGTGTTTGTAGCGATTTGCGGTACTTCCAGCGCCATCTGTTGATCGGTGTGCTAAAACAACACTCAGCTCGATATTGGATGCAAATTCATACCACGCTACACGCGTTCCGTGGCTCATATACCCAGGCGTTTGACTTGCATTGAAGACATCGATGGTTCGAATTCGACGGCTGGCAAATTCGTTTTTTTGGGATTTATATAGATCTGTATTCCCACTTCAGAGAAAAAAGGTAAGTAGTAATTGTAGATGTAACTCACAAAAAAGCAACCGTCTCACTCTAGATCCTCCCAATGGGCGGAGTCCACAGGTATAAGCACCGGTTGTGCGACAAGGAATTGAAAAACTCAAGTATTCACCACAATTTACGAAACAAATAAACGGACCACAGTCAAAAGCACACGTCTGCCACCGTTATGAGCCAGCGGTGGAAGCCAACTGCCAAACATAATGTGTATTATTATTTTATGATATATTATTATAATACTTACTCTTCCAGTACCGTGGATACTAATTCCAACACAATAATAATTGTACTGAAGATTTACTAATAAAACCTAAGAATTGAATGGTACAGTGGCAATAGACCTTATACGAGTATAATGTTTACTTATGATTGTAGGGTTGACGTACTGTTATTAATCATTGAGTCGACCATTAATTTATATTAATTAACTTGGTAATGAATAAATTAATCGTTTTTCCCTGTCTGTTTACTATAGGTGTTTTTTTCCTGCTTACTTTTTTCAATTTGCAGGCCTTTGTTCATCAATGGACAATCAACCTGAAGGCTGATTATTTATGATTATTATTTTATTCATCTTACTAGTGTTTCTAACTTCGAACTCATTAAATTTAATGCCTGGTCACCCTCCATTATTGGATACTTTTGGAAAATCTAAAAATGGTCTAGTAGTTTCGGAGCCTATTCAATACAAACAAACAATCAAACATTTTTCCTCTTTTTGACAAACTGATTTTCCGATGTTCACCCCGCTAGGAGTTTATTATTCAAATATAAATAAATACGCATCCTTTATTCGATTTAGAGATAATTTATGCACAGTTTTGAGTTTATCGAAGCAAGCAGTAAAAAACTTGAATACCCCTTAGGGGGCCGCACGCAAAATACGCGCATATGACGTGGAGTTGCGGATACCAGCCCGTTATACAATACAATACAATACAATACCCCTTAGGGGGTGATTTTCGAAAAACTCAAATACTCGTATTCGATTATTTTTGATATTATTTCTATAAACTGAGTTTCAAATTAATCGGTTAGCGCGTTATGATTTTGCCATACAAACTTAAACATCGTCTAGATTTCCAATGGAGGGTAATTTTTTAAAACTAATAATGCCTATCTTTTTATTTACTTATACTCATATTCGTACCAAGTTTCAAGTTTATAAACTTAAGAGATAAGATTTTTCATCCAAAGGTTTTCAGCCCTTTTCACCTCCTTATAGGTGGATTTTCGCAAAAACCCTTCTTAGTGCTCACCTACACAATAAATTGCAACTACTGACCAAAATTCAGGTTATACGTTTAGCGGTTAGAGATCCTCCCCTTTAAACTTGAATACCCCTTTTCACTAACTTAGGGGGTGATTTTCGAAAAATCCAAAAACACGTGTTTCATTATTTCTGATCTAGTATATAAATACTGCTTTTCACATTAATCAACTCGCGCGTTATGATTTTCCCATACAAACTTTAACAACGCCTAGATTACCAATGAAAAAAATGATAGAGCCAATCTGTTTTATTTACATGTGTTCTTATTCGTGGCCAGTTTCAAATTTATAAACCCAAGGAATAAGATTTTTCATACAAACGTTTTCACCTCTTTTCACCCCCTTAGAGGAGGATTTTCGCAAATTCCCGTCTTATTGCTTCTCTACATGGTAGATTGCAACCGCTGTCCAAAATTCAAGTTACTGCGTTTAGCGGTTTCGGCTGTAGTTGAGTCTTAATAAAAAACCCTGTTCTTTTATATTGTACATAGATTACATATCAGCTTCTGCTCGCGGTTTCACTTGCGATATATTAAGCGTCTGGCCCTATGGTGGCCCCGTCGGTTTCCTTGGGGAACGCGTGGAACGCGTGCGTCCTTGGTCGGACGACGAAACAAACAAACTCTTCTGCTTTATAATATTAGTATAGATTAAAAAATATAAAAGAATAGTGGACCGACGATGTGGGAGCAGGGTCCAAGCTACCGGTGGTTAGGGTTTCGGAGATAGAAACCTCCTCATAGTGAGGAGGTTCCTATCCTTCCTCGATATTTGTTTGTCGAGGCTCTTAACCATAATTATTCTTTCGTTTATTCATTTAATATACATATACCAAATGACACTCCAGAGAAAGGAACCTCCTCACAATACGAGTCGTATCGAGGAGCACTGCCTTCTGAATCAGGCCACCTATGGAGTGTCTCGACAGGTGTTCGTCGAGGCTCTTGGCCATCAGGTCATTGGCCGTAACGATTACCGGAGAACTGGATCGGGCACATACTTAATAATAATAATACGGTACCTCAGAATCCACAAGTTTGTATTTCAAAGCAAGTTGCTGGTGATTAATCCTGACCACTAGGTTATGCCCGTGCAAGTACTCGCCGTTAGCAAGACAAAAACAACCAGAGATATAATGTCTGATAGACTCTCCCCGACGCGCGATGGTGGCATGCCCGACACACGTGATTATTCTTATTATTAACAGTTTACCATAAATCTGCTGCTGAAGTAAGTGGAATAAAAGTTTTGCAAGCTGCATAATCCAAACAGTCCAGTTCATTTCACGATGTAAATACGTTCATGGCTTTGACGGATCACAGAAAGCCAGAATTTACACTGACTCTTAAGATACAGCTGAGGCGATGAATCTCGACATAGGTAATTATTGTATTCTGAGAAACATAAGCGAATTAAATTTACCTACTGTAATGCCCAAGGGCTTCGGTGGAATCTTCGAACAACATATTATATGACTTGAGCCAAATCCAACTCCCCTGATCCGCAAGCTCTGGATCATAATCCAAATGAGTTTCGGTTACGAGTATTAATTGTTATTATTATTTTCTAGGAAATCTTAACATCCCTGAAGGCAGAACTGTAAATGTACGTAGTACATGTAATCATCAACATCGCTTGCGCACACACATTTTTAAAAACTCCCAAATTAGCCTTTACCCAACTATATTGGGGTCGGCTTCCAGTCAAACCGGGTGCTGATGATACCAATATTTTAAGTGTAATGACTGTATATCTGGCCTCTAAAACCCAGTTATTCCTGGGTAGTGATGCCCCTTAAAAGGACTTGCTGTCAAACGTAATAAACGATGGTCACTCTTTCATAGTCTTATCTTGCGCAAGCTGATAAGCGTGGCTTGAGGACCAACCAGGGATCTGAAGGCTCCAAATAATTTTATTAGGTGACAAGTTAGCGGTGTCGCCCCTAGTATAGCAATTTTTATGCCCCTCGTGCATTACATACTTACGATTTCACGTTGCCATTTATGTTCTCTTATAATGCCAAAAGAATACACAGAACGAATCTGCTGACACAGCTAGTACTTCCTAAAGATGGTACCTACATAGTAAAAGTGCAGGATTTTTCATCTTATCGACACAATCCTTATTCTCGTCTGACAAGACTCGAAACTACTCTTTGTACCAAATCAAAGGAAGTACAGAGAATCGCCAACAATCGCGTAACACTTCGGAGATGCAGGTTATTGTCCAATTCGATTGGAAATTCACGAGTGGAAACTCGAATGCAGTAAATTACTAAGTAACGTATCGATTGTTCCGGACTGTAAAGGGCAGTGTACCAGATTGTTCCACGTTACATATTAATAGTGATGGCTATTCGCACTCGGTCCGCACGGTAGCGGTGTCTCTTCGTGCATTCCAGCCGTTGAAAAATTTGTTTACAAATAAAATGGAAAATAAAAGTGTGAATCACTCCAGACTTTACTATAAAGGGTATCCGACAGGTGGAACGACAATACAGTAAAATTCCTCTGTTTAGGTATTCTTTGAGTCGTTTTTATTGCAAATATATCATGTAGGTAGTCCCTATATTGAGTCTACAGACAACACTTATGTAAGTCGCACAACTTTTTCTTCAAGACAACTTTATTGATCTTTTACTTCATAAGGTACAAAGATTTCTTAACTTTTCCTGAAAAGCTGACAACACATTTAATTAAAGGAAATCGTGTAACTTTTCTTGGGATAGGATTCTTTATGTAATTAATGTCAATCAATCCGTCAAAGAAACTCCTGTACGTATTCTAAGAAATCGTTTATTATATCACAAGTTTGGAGGAGCCGCGGCGGGTTTCCATGGCACTCGACAACCATGAACCACTTGTCACGGTTGAGATCTCTAGAATGTTCCCTGCCTAAGTCGTGGTAAACCTCATTTTGTAGGAACTACTTGCGTATTCTTGAGTACTAAAGTTTATTGGCACACGAATTTCAAAACAATCATTAGGTAGGTTCGTAGCTTAGGTAACTTCAAATTCGAGAAGTTTAGGTATTCCTTGTGAATGTTCTGTCCACTAGGTTACACTAAATCCTGATGACTAGTTATGTGTATTGATTGGATCAGAGCCTTTTATACGAGTTCCAGATAAACAAAGTTCCTATTTATAGGATTGCGTCCGGCTCGGCATGCCATTCAGTGGGTTCGGGAGCTCTGAATTATTACAGTGAAGCCTTCCGCGAATTTTCATAGTTTTCACATCCCCAATCATATGGACGGACAGGTGCAGGAGTTTGGAACATTGTTTTACCATGTTCAGCATCAGATTGTTTTGTTAAGCGAAGTATTTTGTTTGTATGTTTAACGTGTAACACGAATGGATAGAACAAATAATTACCTAACTCTGATTGTGGCATCGCTGTGAATCACCTGAAAAGTTGTGTCGTATCGGTTGTTATGGTCAAGTGATGAGGAGGAATGACAAAAAAACTATGGATGGAATGTGTGAAAAGAAAAATGATATTGCTAGAAAGGGAAAAAATCATTACATGTTGACTAATAAGTTAGTTTAGTATTTACTCTTGTTGTTGCCAGTAACTTCATCCCCCGCACCCTTTGTATCTATACAAAAATTGGTTCAGCAGTGGACGTGAAAATGAAACAAACATACCACACTTGCGCATTTATAATATTACTAGCTTCTGCCCGCGACTTCGTACGCGGATCCTGTTGCTTATGCCAGCGGCAACGGGGTCGTCAAAGTCGAAGTTCTGAAACGTCTGATATCGAATTTTAGGAGCGGACGGGACAACAACGGGATGTGCGAGAAGATTCGAGACGTTCCAGACCTTTCATTTTTAGTAAGTCAACAGGAAATGCCGATCAGACTAAACAACTTTTACTCGGTGACCTCCCTGACGGCATCGGCGTAACATATTACGCCACTCGTCCTGGCGGAGGGAGAGTCGCACCAGGCGGCGGCCGACCTGGCGACGCAAGCGGTTGCGACGGTCGTTGATAGGATACGGCAGTTGGGGCTCGACGTGGCGCTGCACAAAACAGAGGCCATGTGGCCGGTGGAACTTCAGGGAGCATTTCTTGAGTATGGCCCCAAAGCTGAACCGGGCAACAGCCGCTCTCTGACCACTCCTATCCAATCTCAGCGGGTCAAACGTCTCCTGTCGGAGGCTGTACGCCGGTGTCGTGCGGTCCACGGGCCTCTAAGGGGCCCCCGTGTGGGCCCTGAGCATCCGGACGCGACCACTAAAGCTGGTCACATGCCAGAGGGTCATATTATGGCTATCCGGATGATCCGAGGATACCGCACGATCGCCGGCGAATCGGTCAACGTCCTTGCCGGATTGCTGCCCTGGGATCTGGAGGCGACTGCCCCCCAGGACGTCTATGAGTGGCGCGTGACGGCGCAGCGCCGGGGTGAATCTCAGGGCAGTATGGAGGGAACGACTCGCAATTGAGGTCCGGGCACGCCGCAATGACGCAGGTCCTCACCGGACACGGAAGTTTCAGGAGGTACCTGTGTCTGATAAGGAGGAAAGAAACGCCTGGGTGTCACCACTGCGAGGATCGCTCGGAGAACACAGTGGAGCATACGGTGCAAGACTGCCCCTCTTGGGCAGAGCACCGCCGTGTCCTCACGGCGGCGATAGGCGGAAATCTCTCGCGCCCGGCATTGATCGAGGCCATGCTGCGGGGCGAGACGGAGCGGGAAGCGGTCGCCACCTTCTGCAAAGCAATCATGCTCGCTGAGGAAGAGGCGGGCTGTGTTAGGGAGAGGACAGCGTCCTCCCTCCACCCTAGCCGCAGTGGTAGCGGCCACGTAATGGGCGACTCGCTGTCCGACCATGGACCATGCCCGGATCGACGGCCCGTTGTGTTCCACGCGTGCCTCAAAGACTGTCAGCATTATGATGGGGCCCCCCTCTAGAGGGCCAAAGCCCGCCGAATGATGAATTATATGTCTTTACCTGTTTCGTTTTTGTAGTCAGTCACAGTATTAAAAGGTTTTTAAAATAAGTTGCTTTCAACATATCTACGTTTTTTGAAAGAGCCTTTATGAGAATTTCACATCATTTAATTTTTTTTAAATATTATGTGTAAATAGAATTAACTTAGATTATAAATAAACTAATCGTTGTGTGTTCTCAAAAAAAAAAGAACTTTTTAAATGTTTAAGAAAAAACAGATTTATACCTTTAACATCCATACCCAAATCAATTAAATATCTATAAAAAAAACAAACTATACATGTAGGCGTACTTCTTAATAAATCACAAAAACAAGCTATGCCAGTCTAGCCTTCTTTTATTCTCTGATAAGAATACTAATGTACTTTTTCAGCTTTACAATAGACAAGATATTTTTTTCTATATTTCGAGTTACGAAAACATTTTCTAAAACTTTTAGTAATTATTTGGCTATCGATACCCGTCACGTCAGTTGGCTTTTAAATAAATTTTATTTATTCTCAGGTAAATTACACCGATTGCCATGACACAAACCAAAAAAAGATATGGCTAATTGATTTGTCCTTGTCAATGTTTAACAAACAGGATTGACCATATCAAATCATCAAATTAGTTTTAAATTCGCCCCTAAATAAAATTTTCATTTAGATTCAGCCTGTCCTTTGCTGTCCTCCCTCAGTGACGCCGATGTTCGTACCCCACAGGGGGTCCCCTTAGCGTGTGGTCACTTAGTTTGTAATTTTCTTTGTTTGTAAAGCCCCTGGCTGGAAGCCTTAGATTACAGGCAGACCACAGGATTGCTGGATTAAGCAGCTCAGAACCTCCTCTAGGTTGAACTACGAGATACCATACACAAAAAGAAATAAAAAAACGTGTGGCACTCGAGGACTGCCGCGGTAAAGCTATTGCATAACATTTTTTTTATAAAAGAAAAAAATCGCCTACCGCGTATATTTAACGAGAATATAATTTATTAACATGTTTGTGGTGCCCTACTGTAATAAAGAACTTCTTTGTTGTAGGAGAATTTTATAAGTAGGTCACATTGTGAAAACTCCTTTTGTAGCTGGCCGTTTAAAATCAGTAAAAAAAGTAAATTGTTTTCATGACGGATATTGTTATGATTGCTGAAGTCTCCCAAACTGAAACGATGTTAGACGATGCGTGGCGTTAGGTATTTTCCTTAGGTTTCGTTCCAGGGTCATTACCGTGACCCTGGAACGTGAAGGGTTATTGAAAGATACCGTGGAATGTTAATCAGTACGAGTCTGACAGTCCCTCCCGCCCTGCCGTGGGTGGGAGGACTCATTTGATGAATTTACCACGTTAAGAAAAAGACGTCATTCCTATATTTGCTACAGTGTCGCTGGGCGCTTGGAATTCCACAACAGGTGTTCCAGATCTTCAATTTTTATACGTCAACAGAGAGTGCTCATCAGGCAGAACAACTCTTGCTAAGACGAATTCCTGTACTTATAATAAAATGAAATCATGTATCGCCGCAACCGATATGTCCCTGCATTTTAAATCTGTCATATCTTCGAAAATATTAATTTAAATTACATGCTGTAAAGGGCCATATTGATCTATATAACATGCACAATTTATTTAAGGTACTTAATTGGATAAGGATTAATGCTGTATTACTTAAAATCGCTTTTTCGTAAATAAGCCATTATTTTAGTAAAGTAAAGGATAAAAATAGTTATTGTGGGTTATTCCTAAGAGCTAGACATATACCATCGCGGACTTTATTGTAGACCTTTTTAAGGTGTATAATACTGTAGTACATCATTTTGATCTATCTCGTAGGGTTCAGCCAGCGTTTGCAATATAAGCGCAAAAAAATGAGTTTATTTACGACCTTACAAAACCTCTAAAATTATCAGAGTTTCTCTACGATATTATGCATGTATTATACATAAAAACCTTCCTCTTGAGACACTCTATCTTTTAAAAAAAACCGCATCAAAATCCGTTGCTTAGTTTTAAAGATCTAAGCATACAGGGGGACGGGAAGCGGGAAGCGACTTTGTTTTATACTATGTAGTGATGATGCGCCCCCAAATAAGTAAGGATTAATGGACTTCCGGTAAATAAAAACAAACAAGTTTTCAAGCTTCGTTTTATTTTCATATTTTACACATTTATTTGGCAGTTTTCATTTTGTAGCATTATGTAAATCATCACAAAAAACTTCCTATTTCCCTATAGACTCTATTTGTATTTTACATTACGGCAAATAATCTATACAAGTTTTACAGTAAAACAATATCAAAATAAGCCTTACAATATGAAAGGTAAAGAAAATCGACCAGTTATCATCTACCAAAGCACAGTAGGTTTACGTATTAATAATTCGTTAGTGTATACGTCGACTAAATCGTTTACCGGAAATAACATACACCTACGAACGAGTTTTCAATTTATTGGACAGTTATAGGTTTATCTCTAAAAAGTCTACCACTAGGCGCTTTTTATAAAATCGATGTAGTAGAAAAATTGTGTACAAATATTTTGTAAGAATTAAGCGAACCTAGGACATTTATAGACCTAATATTAGAATATTGTAAAAGATGATTGGGTCAATTCAGTAAGGCACCGGCAAAAGAATAACAGAATAACATGCCAATTTGTTTCATTACAAATTCGACAGTTATTTTTCTATACCGCCTGTTTCATTCTTGACGTAATTCGTTATTATAATTATGAAATAATACATTTTATTTTCAGTCGACGCGTTACGGAATTGACTTCGTTTTTTTGACATTTTACTGACAGACTTGTCGTATGTAAATACCGACAAAATTATTATTGATACAAAATATAAATAATTTACTAATATTTCAAACGAAATGACAGACTGGAAATAGCTTAAATATCCACAAAATACTTCAATAATTACCTCCTGCTTGTTGACAATAAACTCAATATATTAACAGTGCGAATTATTTATTGTCTGGTCAGCTTAAAAAAATATTAACAAAAATTAAAATTAGCAACAAATAAATTAAGATTGATCACAATATTTTATATATCAAGAATGTAAAATATATCTCGCTAAGTTTATCACTTGACATATTAAAGTGAAATCTAACATAGAACGTACTTTGTTGAAACTTGCTGAATTGTCTAGCTCCTCATCTGAAAAAGGAAACATCAGGACATTTGTTCAATAGGGTCGTAAGCTTAGAACCTAAGAGGATTTATTATTTCGATATATAAAATGACATTACTTTTATATTACCAATTGATTTACCTCTATATGAAAATATTCTGTTAGTTAAGGAATTCTGTTAGGTTAGCTAGTTACTCGTAGGAAGTTAGGTGAAGCTAAATAGTTGTTGCTAAGAATCTGTCGTAAGTATTACTTCGGAAAGTACTACTTTGACTTAGCTGAGCCAAGTATCTGATACAGTAATAAAAATAAACGTTTCTAATTACTCTTCGATAGAAATAACAAAACACTTCTTTTTTTAAAACATTAATGTAAAATCCATACATAGATTGTGCTGTCTTCGAAAATTGATACTGCGGCTAAGCAAAGCATTGGTTTTCATCGAAAGTAAGTGCAAATGAACTATCTATTTATCCGAACTGGATGCTTAGGTCGTCGCTTAGCCCTGACTTTAGCTTAGCTATTGCTTAGCAACGACTATTTGTCGCTGCCAGAGATTTCTCATTGAGATTTGAGACACACAAAAATTATTATATTTCGTTTCCCAATATATTCGTGGAAATAATAAATAAGCTGTTGGAAATTAATTGTTCAAGTTCAATTTTCGTTAAGCTGTGATACACATAGACAGTTTCATATTAGAATTAAATTCAAACAGTCTGGATAGGGTCTGTTATTAGTTTAAAGCTAGGCCTTTATTAAGTACTAGGTAAACTACGACTAACTTGCTAAGTGTTTGACCTGATTTACGTAACCCGTTTCAAAATTAGATTCTACGTCTGAAAATTCACCTTCCTGTAATTATGAGTTATTTAAGTGTCATATCTACTTGGCTATCATTAATGTTGATAAAATATTTACCGAAATCACTTAGCTGCTCCCCATACATCTCACCTTGAAAGTTGGAACTGATTGCGTCACTACTCTGAATGATTTGCGGCAAACCTGTCGGAATATTTATTTACATTAGAAAACATTTCAATTTTGAAGGTAACTAAGTGAAACTGGTGAAGATATTGTTACCTTTCTTCCTTATAGTTTGATTGTCTAAAACTGTCTTTTGTGTTGTTGTGAAGGCGGAGGGCGGTGCAGGTATTTCTGTAAAAAAAACATTTATTTTAGACAAGTAAAATATCAAGAAAATTTATCTCTCTCTATCAAAATGATTGTACCACTCAAAAATTCTAGACTAGTAACGAAGATATCTGAAGTGTTTTAGATGAGTAGGTAAACACTCATCAAACAATTGTTTCCAAGAAAAATAAACAATATAAGTAGTAGTATTTTTCACAAAGTTACCCAGAAAAGCTTTACCGATAATTGACAGGCAGTTTTTTGTGATTTTCCCACACTTCCAAATTCCCAAAGATCGTAAAAAAAGCTGTTTGTTTTTACGAGTCTTTCAGCGGTTTCAATAGCTCCCTCCGACGGGGGTCTTTTTAAATCAATCTACTAATGTTAAAAAATTACCATCGAGTTTGATGATCCCGTCTGTTTCTCCCAGAGAGTTCTTCGCGATACATTTGTAGAACCCGAAGTCTTCCTTAGTTATGTTCTTGATCTTCAGCATCATGAACTTGTTGTATCCACTGTCCATCGGGAATGCTTCGTACTTGCCTCCTATAATTTCCATTTCTACTTAAATATAAAACCTGTATTCGATTTTACGTAACCAGTAAGGAATAGTCAAGAAAAATTTACGAATAGATTCTTGTTTCAGAAAATGAAAGAATTTTCAAATTATCTATATTTTGTGGAACTCCAGCTTTTGCAATAAACTATCCATGAATAGTTTCAAAGATATCAACTCCAATAACCTATTAAATAAAGTTGCTCTACTTCCAAACTAGAACACTCTAGAAAGTTGATATTCGACGAATAACCACTGCAGACTCAATACAAAATACTTCAGCTCCATGCAAAAATGGCGGTTGCTTGTTACGGTACCATTTTGGTATGAGATACTGCAACAAAAAGAAAACAGCAAACAGATTTTGATTCAAAGTTGTTATTCGACTTATTTATCAATCGCGTAGTTGAGCCGGAGTGGAAATAGTGAAGTATTTCATTATCCAAGTATTCTCTATTCGCGCATGAATAAGTACCTATATTGGGAGTATATTCGAGTACACCTCGTCCGTTTGTTCCGATACAAGGGAAACTATTTTCATTATGAAGTCATAAATCAATGATACAATCGAACGATGGCTTACTTGACGGGAACGCATGTTATTTATGCCAATATGATAAATGTACGTATTTGTGTTCCGAGTTCGATAAAATTGCGTTCATTGGTTGTTAGTTAGCGGTTGTGGTTCATCGTTGGAGCTCAAATAAGGCTATTGAAAGTTCATTGAAACTAAAGCTAGTCAATATACCGAACACTCGTTTAAAATGTATGAAGCTTTATTAGGTTTGGAACCAGATTCCGTGATTTAATTCGTGCATTATTGATATTACGACACCTTTATGGAGTTTAAGATTTTTTATATTGATTTAGTTTTAAATAATTATGAATGAATGAATGATTTATTTGCCAGAATATAGGTGTACAGTTACATGGTTAATTAAGGTTTAAGTCTCACTATATTCAACTTACAAGTCGTGCAAATATTTAAATAATTTAAATTACTGACATGCATCATGGAGAAGTTGAGACAGTTATAAATAATCATGATAATGAAATTAAAAGTATTAGTGTCAATCAATAATATTACAAATCAATCACATTAAATTAACATAAAAAACAGTCTAGTGTTTATTAAGTTAGCACAATCAATACATGTCAATAAATTATTAAGAAGTAAAATGTCAATTTTAATATTTAAAAACTGTCAAGGGTTTATGGACTGTTGTTATGAAATAAAACTAATTCCTTAAGTAGTAAATTAAGAAACACAGCTGTTGTCTTTCCTGTGCATCCATATTTAATGGAGTACTGTTGGTTGGTTTAAATTTATTATCAAACGTGTAGCGTGCTTTACATGCTGTGAAATCGATAATATTTTATCACTTTGGCTCAAATAATCAACATGTACCTACGACGTGTATGATTTCCAGATTGAGCTTATTTTGACTATTTTTGCTTTTTCACTGGATCCTTTGTTGGTGGTAACACTTGAAGCAGTTTTCCTTTCCAAGGTAGAAGATGTCATTAATGGATCCACTCCAATCACGTTGGAAAAATCTACCGTGTTGTCTCATATACATAAACTAGCTGTTTACCGCGGTCTCACCAACTGCTCGGTTCTTACTGATCATAACGTGATGTTAAACATCCTAGCCTTCCTCCATAAATGGGCTATTCAACACAAAAATATTTTTTCCTCTCGAACCTGGCCCTATAGACAGACGACGACAGCAGACCACAATCGTTATCGCTCAGCAGTCACTAATACATTTTCAACTTTATGCGCTAGGGTAGCGCATAAAGTTAAAAATCCATTAAAGACTGCTGCGCGATAACGAACGAAACAAACGAAAACGATCTGTAAACTTCAATAGATTTTCAACTTTACGCGCTGGGGTATACAGTTGAAAATATATTAGTAACTGCTGAGCGATAACGATTGTCGTCTGCTGTCGTCGTCTGTTTGTCTATATGGCCAGTATTTCTTGTGATTAGCGCGTCCAACCAAACTAACTCTTCAGCTTTATAATACTTACTAGCTTTTGCCCGCGGCTTCGCTCGCGTAATCAGTCGAAAATCTTAGAAGATTTATACAAACTTTCATCCCCTATTTTATCCCCTTAGAGGTAAGGGATGCCTACGTCATAGTAGCTTTATGCATGCAAAGACTCAGCCCGATCGGTTTAAAATTGACAAAGTTTCATACAAACTTTCATCCCCTATTTTATGTCTTGGGAGTAGAATTGATCAAAATCCTTTCTTAGCGGATACCTACGTCATAACATCTACCTGCATGCCAAATTTCAGTCCGATCCGTCCAAAATCTAAGAAGATTTATACAAACTTTCATCCCCTTTTTTATCCCCTTAGGGGTGGAATTTATCAAAATCCTTTGTTAGGGGATGCTTACGTCATAGTAACTTTGTGCATGCAAAGTCTCAGCCCGATCTGTTTAAGTTTCATACAAACTTTCATCCCCTATTTTATACCCTTGGGGTATAATTGATCAAAATCCTTTCTTAGCGGATGCCTACGTCATAACATCTACCTGTATGCCAAATTTCAGCCCGATCCCTCAAAAATCTAAGAAGATATACAAACTTTCATCCCCATTTTATCCCCTTAGGGGTGGAATTTATCAAAATCCTTTCTTAGGGAATGCCTAAGCTATAGTAGCTTTATGCATGCAAAGTCTCAGCCCGATCGATTTAAAATTGACAAAGTTTCATACAAACTCTCATCCCCTATTTATCCCCTTAGGGGTGGAATTGATCAAAATCCTTTCTTAGCGGATGCCTACGTCATAACATCTACCTGCATGCCAAATTTCAGCCCGATCCGTCCAGTGGTTTGGGCTGTGCGTTGATAGATCACTATATCAGTCACCTTTGAGTTTTATATATTTAGATTAGGGTAGATATGGCATATTTCTGCGCCGTATCCCAGTAGTATAGTCAGCATCAAAAGTTTCTGACTGTACCATTATGGAACTAATGCGATTTTTTTCTTCCAGTAGTTCCATAATGGAACTCGACAACAGAACTACTGGGATACGGCGTATTTCTGATACAGACTGTATGAGAGAACATGAATATAGAACAAGCCTCACCGGAAATAATCATGTCCCCGCGGTCAGTGGTCCAGTAGTTAATGGAGGAGGGGTACGCCTCTGTGTGGCACTCCAGGGTCACGTCCTGCCCGATGTATGCCCCCTCCAGCTGATTAGGGATGGACAGCATCGGAGGAACTGTTGGATATAATAGCGAATATTTTTTTAATAATGTGTGTTGCAAAAATATAGAGCAATAAAATATATATAGGTACTCGTAATTAGGTACATAACACACCTTGAAAAAATTCAAAAGCGGTTTTTTTTGTAAAATACTGGTTTCTCTGAAAAAAGACAATCAATTTCGTAATAAATTAGAAGGTTAATGAAAACGGAAAAGGTTATGATAGGAGAATATTGCTTCTAAAGGACATTGATAATCTTTGGCCTAACACGTCCAAAGAATTGATAATTTTAAGATTTTCATAACTCCGTAAAACATGGTGCAAAAATTTCAATCGTGAATAAATCAAAATTAACTAGGTATCTTTCATATAAAATACTTAGACCTTTTATAATGCCTATTAAAAAAGAACTTCTACCTATACCTTGTGAGGATAATAAGGATTGAAAGTTTATGCAGATTTAACAAGCAGGTTGGAAAATAAAGAGGGTCGAAAAGAGGGAAAACTTGTAGAGTTTGTAAATAATGGGCCAGCCACACGTCAATAGGTCGCCGTCAATGTCTTGGCCCTTAGATTTACCCTTCACGAGTTTTCAGGTGTTTTATTGTGGCACCATTTATTATTCCACTATAAGTTTGTTCAAACAAATAACATGAGATCTACTTTTCAAAACAAAAAAAAACGAAACCAGAAGTAATTCGATTGCTTTAATTAAATACAAAAAAGAATTCAAACCATGAACAAGTAATATAACACATAACAATTTAATAGCTGGCTGTTTGGCCTATGCAATGTTCGAAATTCAAAATTCAAATATTAATGTAAATTCTCAAATTGATTATCCGATAAAGGTATATATTGGAGCTAAAAGGACAAAATAACCGGATCAGAAACCAACTACGTAGAACACCAACTGTAGATTCAGAATTTAAACAAAATAATGTAAATAAAAGTCCAACAAACAAACATGTAATAATTGCTCAATCTTCTACTAAACACGTGTAAATCCGATCTATTCGGAACCCCTAATCATAGCATGTCAAACAACCGAAGCGGATTCTCACTGCTATGTAGTAAGTAAGGCAATCGATAAACACTAGTACGGACACCCAAGCTATTACGGCTCTAATAAAACACGGATGACAAACCATTCTGTCTACTGGCTAGACTTGTTTCCACGTCAATTTGTGTCGTTAGTCTGCAGGTGTAGACTAGCAACGTCCTATAATAGGATTCCTGTAATTTGGTCTAATTTCGAAAAAGACTTGGGTTTTATTTTTCTGTAGTTTTAATTGAAGTTTTCAAAGTAATTTTCCTACAAAGTTATGGTTAAATTAGAACTGAAAGTATTTGAAACTTTTCTTAGAAATGTGTGGCATTAATTACCGTACTATTTCGGACTTTATTATCATAATTGATAAATACGTATAACATTACCAATTCACTTCAATAATTCCCTAACGTACCTGCTCGCTGCTCCTCATACACGCCTTGTCAGCTTTAATTACAAGTGATGTCAGTTCCATATATATCGGAGCAAGTAATACTCACATTGAACCATGAGCATGATCCGTTTGCTAATCGATGGCGGCACTCCATTAGATGCTATACAGAGGTAAGCACCCATGTGTAGCCGCGATACCTTTGTTATTGTCAACGTCTCCCCATCCACCACACTCACTGCCGAAAAAAATGAACATTAACCGATGTAAATGAACATTTAACAATATAAATGTTACACGATTCAAAGCTCCTAAATGCTAAGACTACTGGACGAAATTTATGTCGTGTTCGTGACATTAATGTGTAATCGGAACATAATATACAGTTTCAGGACTATCAGTTTAAATATTCATTTCCATTTTGCCATTCTAAAAGGGAGTTCAACTTCACACTTAGTGTTTTCTGCCGCAGCTGTGGAAAAGGGCTTTACAACGTTTTTCTGATTGTTTAAAAGAAAACACGAGATTTTTCCCTATACAAAACATTTTAATTAAGACAGAAAATGATTTTTGTTTAACAACAGCCTACAGGGAAATTAAGAATGGAGCCACAATTAAAATGTTTCACCGTTTTAATGTGTTTCAAATGACAGTTGGAAAAGTTTCCTTCCATATGTTGTGGAAGTTTTGGGTAATTGAAGGTAATTTACTCTTAATTTGAAGTTTCTATATTTTCTTATAGCTGCGTTATTACCATTCTTGTTAGAGACACAAAACCTCAAGCGTTCCATTACTATTTCGTAGGTACTAGGTATGTTTAATTCGATTCAAGTTAAAGTGAAATTCCGTGTGTAGCGCTGGGCTACGGAGACGATGCCACAAAGCTGAGAGGCTAACCTAACTGTACAGCATCGAATTAGAACTTTTAAATGAGTCCTAGAGTTATGAAAATGGAGTGTTTTGGTATATCTGGAAGATGGAGCGAATATTCTGTAAGACAATATAATTAACAAGTCTCAAAATAACAGACGAAATATTAGATATTTCTACCATAATTTGTCGTTATTGCACGGAGTAACCGCAACAGGAATTATCGTTCGAAAACATTAATTTTCAACATTACAACAAAAGCTTATTATGGTAGGTACCTTTCTATAAATAAGGTAACAAAAGAAAACTACAAAGTAAATTCATGGTAGGTATAAACAAGAAGAAAGAAGAAGAGCAAGAGCAAGAGCTGGGAAGAGCAGTGGTGGCCCAGTGGTATCGGCCTCGACTTACGAGTTGTAGGTCGTGGGTTCGAACCCCGTCAGGCGCATTACTTTGTGTAATTTATTTCAACACCATTGCTCTCAAAACGGTGAAGGAAAACATCGTGAGGAAACCGGCATGTCCTAGAACCAAAAATTCGATGACATGTGACATCTACCAATCCGCACTGGGCCCGCGTGGTAGATTACGGCCCACTCCCTCTCGCAGAGAGGAGGCCTGTGTCCCAGCAGTGGGAACATTTATAGGCTGATGATGATGATGAGGTATAAACAATGTTCATGAACTTTTGCTTTGTAGAGCATTATTGCAATAATGTTGCAACAAAACAATATAGTCGTAACGTTATTAGTGGAACACGATCGATTAATAATAAATGAGTTAATGTTAAGCACGATGCTTACTTAATTTAATTTGATTATTTCTCCTACCTGATTCTCCATTATAATTAAAGTCTTGTCCGTCCTCCCGCCTCCACATGACATAAGGTTCAGGGTAGCCAGAGGCTCGGCACACCAGCGTGACGTCAGAACCTTCCCGAATCACCATGTCCGTTGATGTCATGTTGTCGATGATTGATGGTGGCACTGGGCAAACAAACAAATTGAAGTAAATATATTAAGTTATATTTTGGAGATATAAACACGTTTATTAACAATCTTTAAGGTAAGATTTGAATGAATATGGAGTTCGAGTTAAAGTTCACATCGTCTATAGCCAGATTCATGTACGTGGATGAGGCATTGTTTAACGAGTGTAGAATGATTTAACGTAGTTAGTTTGTACATAGTTTCTGCCAAGCCTTCTTTGCTCTGTCTTAAGAAGTCATCACGGTCCTGGAATGCAAAGGAAAATTGAAGAAACAGGGTGGGTTTTAGTCAGTCACTTCCACTCCACTCAAAGCGGGGGGGAGTCATTTGATAATTATGCACCCAAAAATCCCCAGTAGAAAACAAAAACTGGTTTTATATTTATATGAGTTTTCTATTCAGTTAATTATCGTATCGAAGATCAAACAAAAGCTGACATAGATACGCCTACGTCTCAGATTTGTTCTGGGCTCTCGTCAATATGTCAATTAGTGAACAAAGTCGATGTCTAACATCTTGGAACATCAAATATTCTCACAATAGACCGTACGAAGTTTTGATAGGAAGATTAGGTTTCAAATTGTTGGTATTATCTAAATAACTTAGGCCGAGATAAATAGTCGTTGCTAAGCATCTTTAATTGAAAGTATTACATCATAAAGTACTACTTTGAAAATGAAATTACTGACAATTGACATTAAATTAACAGAAACGCTTACGTCAAATCCATACTAAGAACGGGCTAAGTCCTCAAAAATCGATACAATGGCTAAGCAAAGTATTAGGTTGGCTTTCATTGAAAGTAAATACTAAAGTACTGTCTATTTATACGAAATGTATGCTGGATCCGTGCAATGTATAGTCGATGCAGTACCCAAGTCCGGTCTACAGCGGGCACTACCGGCAGCTTCAATGTAGCGGTTGGCTTGCACCAAGGGTCGGCTCTCAGCCCGTACCTCTTCCTGATGATAATGGATGCTCTGACGTCGGACATCCAGGAAGAGGCCCCCTGGTGCATGCTGTTTGCCGATGACATTGTGCTGATTGCCGAGAGCGGCCTAGAGGTCCAGAACAGATTGGAGGTGTGGCGGCAAAGACTGGAGAACGTTGGCCTGAAATTGAGCAGAACCAAAACAGAGTATTTGTTTTGCGATTTTGGCGGTCTCTCCAGTTCTGTGCCCATTACTCTTGCAGGAACGCCCATACCAGTCTGTTCCGACTTTCGGTACCTCGGGTCGCTTGTCCAAGGAGACGGCGATGTAGACCGGGACATAACACACCGGATTAACTCGGGATGGATGAAATGGCGACAGGTCACCGGAACAACTTGCGACCCGCGGATGCCCCTCAAGTTAAAGGGGAAAATATACAAATCCGTGATTAGACCTGTCGTATTGTATGGATCGGAATGCTGGGCTGTGAAAAAGATGGATGAGAAACGATTGCATGTAGCGGAGATGAGGATGTTGAGATGGATGTGTGGAGTGACAAGAATGGATAAAGTAAGGAATGAGTTTATAAGGGGAAGTTTGAAAGTGGCGCCTGTTACAGAAAAAATTAAAGGGAATCGTCTATCTTGGTATGGACATGTGATGAGGAGGGATGACACCCATGTGACTAAGAAAGTGATGAGTATGAATGTTGATGGATGGAGAGGACGAGGAAGGCCAAAGAAAAGATGGATGGATTGTCTAAGGAATGATATGAAAGAAAAAGGAGTAAATGATACTGTGACGTCTGATAGGGGAGAATGGAAGAAGAAAACGTGTTGCGCCGACCCCAAATAGAATGGGATAAGGGCAGGAAGAAGAAGAAGTATGCTGAGAACGTCGCTGAGCACTGACTTTGGGTTTAGCCGTTGCTTAGCTACGACTATTTATCTCGGCCTTAGATTTCAACAACTACAATCTTAGAATTTATAATCCAATGAATTAGCAGCGTCCTACATCCTAGCGGCCTCATGATTTTACTGGTCTGAGCAAGTTTCACCCAAGTCTTACTTGTGGTCTTCTGAATGTTATCCTGTTACACAGACACATGTACCAGCCGCGGTCCACCTCCTGCACGTTCTTAATGTACAGGTTCCAGGAGCGGTGGTCGTTGTACGACAGACTGATGGAGGTAGTACACTTACCCACAACCTGTAGGTATCCCTTCCTGGAGCGCATGGGGTCGGTGTTGACCTGGCACATGTACCAGCCGCGGTCCACCTCCTGCACGTTCTTGATGTGCAGGTACCACGAGCGGTGGTCGTTGTACGACAGACTGATGGAGGTAGTACACTCACCCACAACCTGTAGGTATCCCTTCCTGGAGCGCATGGGGTCGGTGTTGACCTGGCACATGTACCAGCCGCGGTCCACCTCCTGCACGTTCTTGATGTGCAGGTACCACGAGCGATGGTCATTGTACGACAGACTGATGCGCGCGTTCTGAGTTATTATGTTGTGGTGGATGCTTAGGATTGTCTGCGTGTCCATACGCACCCATGCTACCTACAAAAACAAAAGTTATTGAACCCAAAGTTTATAATCAAGGGAATTAATTAAGCGCTGATATTTTGATAAGAGATTTTCTACTTCCGTGTTTCTATGACTTCTTATCCTAGAAGAACACCCATCAATATTCTTTTTAGAAACATGAATAATATAGGCTAACTTTGTATGTTGAACGTTCCATCGATCGATTCATATTTTTGATTGCTACCGTCTTATGTCAATAGTGTGTCAAGTGTTATGATTTATTTACCTTGAATCCTCTTAGATTATCCACAACGCACGCGAGCAGCGCGTCCCGGCCGACTGTTACCGTGACATTTGGTATGGGTTCCGCGAATCTCGGATACATCGATTCTGAAAAGAACAGTTCAATAAATAGTGTGGTAATGACTTGTAAACATGTTTACTTGTTATAAAAGTTTTAGGAGAAGTAAAAAGAGTCACAAATATGACGAGTGGTGCCGGCGCGTCTGCCGCCATCGCTCGCGTCGCGCCAGCCAGTGACCAACTCGCTTTGATGAAATTATAGGACAGTTTTATGATATTTTGTCATCGGAATTATATGCTCGGAGTCTCTTTATTTATCTGATATATTCACAGAAATATAAGGCTAATATCGCTTTTACATATAAATGTTTGGTTTCGCTCTGATAAACGGGAGTAATTCCATGAATCGTTCAGAATAAATGTATGTTAGATAACATTTAAATTTCATTTGGAAAGGCTTTAATAATATTAAAATATATTAAGTAAAGCCTCAGTCCGACCGAGACCGTATTTTATTTTCACATTGATTCCCACATCATTCATTTGTGGTAAAGTAAAACAAGCCAACTGACTTTCATTATACCCATTCGGTAAAGAAAAAAGCGCTGAATGAGTAATTAAGCTCATTTGTCGCAACCGGTTTCAACAACAGCATATATCATTGTCTTCCTTCGCTTGCCAAGATAAGTGGCATAAATACCGGAGTACATATAGGTCGAATACATGGCGACCCTAGCTGTAGGGTTGCGTGATTTATACCCGGGCCACCAACGACAAATAGCGGTTTGTCGCTGTATCGCTCTTTCACCGACAAAATAATGTATAAGAAGCACAATCCTAAAAAAACATCAATCTAAAGTGTCGACCTCTAAAAGTTAGCGGTCGCAAAAGGGTCCGCGAGATTTAGATAAAGTATGTTATTTGCTAGGATACATGTCACGTGTTTAAAATATTTCAAGTCCTTTAAAACAAATAAAGCTGCTTTATATTATTTTATCCTACTAGACATAGGTCACAGACTTTGGAATTTATACTGTTATTTTTTATATAATAGTTAGCTGCTACCACGCGTTGTTTCAATTTAATTGATCATATTACATAATATATCTGAGGGTATTACGGATAACGTAGGTACAATATTAATCCCGTTCACGAAATTCATTCGATAACAGAAATAATTGAACGCTTTTATAATCCTGTCTGAGTGGAAATAATTAATTTAAAATTAAATTTATTTTACCATTATAAAGAAATGTGCGAGTTTTATATATAATCAAAAACATTTTGCAGAGATACCTTCAAGTATGAAAACAACAACATAAAATACTAATATCACACAAATAAATACTAACATAAAGCAAAAAAAAATCTCATCTGGGTGAATTGCAAAAAACAACGTCGAATATAAACTATTTGCGTCCGAGACCTGACTGCATACAAACAGCCCCTATTTGACCCGACACGGGTGGACTTCAGAAAATCCTTTCTTAGTAAAACCACTACTTGCACCCCCTAAGGAACATATAGCGGCTTTGGTCCAGTTACTCCGCCAGCCAGTCAATCAATCAGGCACGGAAGTGTGTACAGGAGACAGATTATATACACATGGATCTAGTTTCTGAATATCCTATCAATAATGTAGACTACATTCTAGTGTAAACCGTAATATGAAACGTGGCGTCAAACGTCAGGCTGTTATAGGTACAAACCTAGCTTCCCGATATAGGTTTCCTCATGGCACGTTGAGCACCGATCACTTGAACATGAGCAAACAGGCTTACATTCCTAATCCCCAATGGTGTTCACGTTTGGGGATCAGAAGAATGTAATTTTATAAATGCCACCTTGATATAAATATAATTGTCTATGCATAGAACGTGACTGTTTCCCTCATAGAGTCGACAAGGCAATTAACATGTCCAATTAAATGTGAACAAATGGAAAGTTTACAAATATTTTTGTTAACTACACTTTTTTTGTTATCAATATCATAACGCCCTGTGTTACGACCATTTCGGTGTAAGTACAGTGTCCAAAAGTTATATTTATTTAATGTTTTAGAAATAATTCTGTGTGTTATCATACGAGTGTATGTTAAAAGATATTGTAAAGGTGAAAGGTTATCGCGCAACTTGCAGTCTGGGGTCAGGGGCTTCCAACCCACTGAACAAACATTTGATTTTATTCGCGCATTTTACTAGCATATTGCTTAGCGTACCGCTCACCCCTATCAACGAACCAGTTTTAAGATAAAAAGGTACTTAAAGGTTTTCATATTACCCACTCTAGCACACCGGGATCTCGTTTTAAAAACGGATGAAAAATATTTTAAATTTTCCTTTCACTAGTTTTCTCCGCGAATAGATTAAGATAACGAGCATTAATTTAGTAAAGTTGTGATGGTGAAAACACGGTTTTTAAGCTGGTTCTACACTGGTGAACTGAATAAAGCAACCGTTTATAGTAAGCTACCGACGACATTTAAATTGTAAATGTATCTGCGACGAAGAAACTTAATAATGTAGTTTGACTCATCAGAAAACAACTGATCATGAGTAGAAGAAAACAATTTTGTTTTCGCAATCCAGCCACGGACTACACTCATAATAGTTTTTTACTTGGAATAAGCAATGGCATTGTCTAAAGGAGTTTGTTTAATCATACTGTGCGTCATAGCGTTGGTATAACTATTGCTCGGCTGGTGAGCCCGTGGCCTTAGCTTAGAGCGATGCTGATGTACAAAATATTATGAACCACTTTCGGTTCTTTTCAGTCTTGAAGGAAAAGAGAAAGCAAAGTATCGTGCTTTTATTTTAAAACGAGCACAATAATGGCATGATTGCGTTTATCTTCTAGGCACAGATTTGTTTTAAAATACGAAATTTTACATTTTGGATTGTTTATAGCTGTGTATTAATTTTAATTGACACCAGATACGCAGCCAAGCTTTTGTAAATTTCAATAAATATAGAATTGTGTTACCCTCACAGCATAAAAATTAAATACTGTTCAATTTCTAGTGGATCAATTGACTGGAAACCTATCAATATTATTTAGTAATGTTGATTTATTTTCTGTAAAGATCTTTCTTTCATCTTTTAAGAAAAGCTACTGAAAGTTCCTAATTAATTAGATTTTTCTCGAGAATATTCTCTATTTCATATTTACAAATAAAACACTTACCATCGGGAACTTCTATAGGTGCTACAGACACTACATTTTGCCCGGTGGGTAATTCCCGACCTGTAATTAGAACATTGTTGTAATATTCTGTTTGCAACTTTAATCTCAAGGGCATAAGATATAGTTGGCAAAAACAAATGACTTTCAGTGGAGGTCCGTATAAATTACATTTGTATTCATACCAATTTTCATTCGATATGTACAAAATCAATGTATGCTTATACATTTTATAAATAACTGGATTGTTTGGACAAGCGGGCTTTTGTTTATAAAAGGAATTACTTTAACATCGATTCTGTTTTCCAATGCTGACACATGTATAATTTATGTAGACAAATCACAGACTTATTACAGTCATTAAACCTAGAAATTATTACTATTATAAATGTGAAAAGTGAAGATGGATATTTTGTTACTCTTTAACGCAAAAACCTCTGAACGGACTTAAATAAAATTTGGTACACAGGTACTTAATAACCTGGATTATCACAGAGGATACCTTTTATCCTGATATTATGTTCCCTTAGGATAATTTTTGGACTACCACACGCGCAAAGCCACAGGCAAAAGCTGAAGTAGGTACGCGATCGTCATGCCTTATAAAGTACGTCCGTAGATTTTACCATCCTGCAGTTTAAAGAAATAAAATGTTTCAGTCGACGCGGTACATTAACCCGGGACTTCACTCACGAACTGTGTATTCAACTTACTAGACTAGACCAAAAAGACTTTGATAAAGCTTCTAGACAAGTCGTAAATTATATAAAAAAGGTTCTAACATTTATCCTTCGAAGTTGCGACCCCATTTTTGTCTCGACACAAGAACTTTAACAAAGGAGTTGGCTAAATGACTGCCCCAGTCATCTATATGACTTTCACATTAACTCGTAGTATTTAAAAATTCATTAATGAATTGTTTAGTGTTTAATAATTTCCTAATACTTATATAAACTGTTAAACATAAAAAAGTATCTGAATTGCTTTCTGTGCTTTTTTTATTGACATGACAAGGCCACGATGAAATAATGTAGACTAGGGAAGGGTCATAAAGCTTTTCCAGATTGTCAAAATGAAACTGTACTTAATCGATTTTCACTAACGGGATTCAAAACGATTTCTTTTCTGAAATAATTAAGGAATGGCGTTGAAAATGCAAGTTTTTGGCGGGAATCGATAGAGTTCAATTCAGTGTCCTATTTAGTTTTTTGTTTTTACGTTACACGTTTTGATTCGGAAAACGAATTACCGTGACCCCGGAACATAAAGGGCTGTTGAAGAACACCGTAGATTTAGACTCATTTGACGATTTTACAACGTAAAGAAAAAGTGATTCGTCCACGAAACTCAACTTTTTTTTTTTTTTAAACTTCTGAATGTGCTTCTTCGTTTAATCTTAGTTCATATTTTTTTTCGAATAATATTAACTGAAGTGTTATCAAACTACTTTCTAACCAATCGATTCTTTTATCGATTCTGTGAACTTTGAGTTCGGTCCCATCTTTAAGAAAAAAAAAAACAAACGTCAGATGTCATTTGAACGCTCTGCCGTTTAATTGTTCGTTGTAATTCTTTATTTTGGCTTTTTCTTCACCCCCGCTTGTTTATTGGACTTTCTGTTTGCTTATACCTACCGACCTATCGCCACTCAACACGGACTTGCATTCAATTCATCATGCAATAAATAAACTGTGGTATACCCACGCAAAGATTGCGGCGGCATAGCAAGCAAGCAATGAAGACGTCATTGCTTGCTGTTCTACTCACCATCGTATCACGATGGTTAACAATAGAGGTAAGACATTTACAGATGCTCCTGGCGATGCTCGGCCCAAACCCAATCCCCACACTGTGTCCTCGCAGTGGCGACACGCTTTTATTTTCCGCCCAATCCAACACAAGAACCTCCTAAAACATCCGTGTCCCGTGAGGACCTACGTCAGGCGGAAGATGAGGACGCCGCGGCCCCGATTGCGTTCCCAACAGATTGGTTGCCTTAGATGTCATAATATTTAGATGTATAGATAAACAGTAAAGTTAATTCATGTAGGTACTAAAGTAATTACGTTTTTTCTAGGTTCCAAGGAATGCCAACATTTGTCTTGTCATCCTTGTCATGAACTGCTGAATTCAGGAGCAACTTGTGAAGTTCGTATGGCAAAATTCGGTCACGCAACGGTGTGCATAACTTGTGGCAGTTTTGTGAGAAGTTTAGATCGCCATGCAGTAGACAGAAACAATTCAAAGTTGAAGAATTTTACAACATCACACCCAGATTTAAATCACGTGAATAAAATGACATTTAAACATTCAACAGTCTTTCGCGTCGTACGCTTTAAGACTGTGATTTATATCAATCACAGATTATCGAATACCTAAATATAGTACTATTTTTCTTGTTTCATTTCGAAATAATTAAATGTATTTTGAGCTAATTAAAGTGTTCAATAACTACTCGTAGTTCAGAAAAGATTTATCAATCACGACATGCTTTGCAATATGAAGTCCCCTGGCACGTTTATTTGTCAGCCTGTCTTCACCGATATAACTAACAGATTTTGATGGGGTTAACACTAGTAGATAGATTAGTTCTTCTTGTGTGGATGCAATGTTAGCATTATTTGCAGTTTTTATAGTACTTTTAATGATAGGTGTTCACGTTTTTTTTTTTCAAGATTGCGAAGAAATGACAACTTGTTGAACCTTTTTTTATGTGAAATATTAATATTGAGCTATTCATCGTTATACAGTGCTAGGTCCAATGTCTATAAGTGGCTGGATTCTTGTACATACTTCAATTTAGCCAACTCCTTACCGACCGATTGTGGTCTAAGTATATCGGTAGTTTATTGTTATTAGAATCGTTGTAATTTTGTGGTGTAATTAAGTAAAAAGTAGCGCGGTGGATAAAAGTTTTTAATTGCACCTACATTAGTAGGTTATAATAGTGTTACACTTTTATGTGGAATCTACGAGGTGGTAACTGCTTTGTATGTATTCTGTTTTCAAAAGTTCGGTTGAAAATGGACCTGAGCCCTTATCATGAGTTTTCACTTGTTGTGACGTAAAGTAACCTGGAATTTTGACATTTAATGTCCAGGAAAAAAATAGTTCCTTCTTCGTACACCAGAGGCGCTGTTCCATTTTTTTTCCATACAAGAAACGCTGTAAATACTGGAAAGACGCTGTAAAGTAAAATAGTGTAAACTCGTGACAAGGGCTCAGTACCTTCTAGAAGAAAAACTTGACTAAATTAGGTTTTTTAGGTTTAGAATATCAAAAATACACATATTTAAGGATATGGATCTCTGTGCCAATATCGAGATCCATTCAGACGCTCTGGTATGATTCTGACCCAAACACCCATCCATTCAAACCCTCGCATTTATACAAAAAATAATATTTTTAAGAAGGGTAGAAATATGCAATAATGTCTTGACTTGGCGCACGAGGTTGTCGACATAGTAGAATGTGTGCCGATTGTTGAACGACCAATGGCGTGATGGCCAAGAGCCTCGACGAACATCTCTCGAGGCTCTCGTTGGGTAGTTGGCTCAAGGGCCTGATACAGAAAGCAGTAGTCCTCGATACGGCTCGCATTGTGAGGAGGTTCCTTTCTCTGGAGCGTTAACCACCGGTAGTCTGCCCTGCCCCACATCGGTAGACCACTATTTTTATATTTTTTAATGTTTAAGTATCATTTTTTTTTCAAAAATTTACAAATTTAATTATAAAATATGTTTAAAAATGAACAAACGAAATAATAATAGAAATATGTAACAACATTCTAAATTCGGTCTTCACCAAAATTTTAGAAAATTTCAGTTATGGCAATTATCCCACACTGTGTATAACCTCATTTACATGTGACCATGAACCAATAAAGATGTTCAGTAGTTTAAGACCGAGATCTATATAACATGTGCGCTGCCGCAGTGCCGCTATGTCCGCCTCTATCTTGCACTTCTAATTTGAGAGTTGAGTGACAGTGACAAGAAAAAGGTTTAGCTAAAGTACCTGCAGTGATAAAGCGCATATCGAACTTTGGAAAGAGATTATACGGTTAGTTAAGGATTTTTAGAGTGTTTTCTCTGTCGCACGAAGCACTAACCAATTACAACGAATCGACGAATCAGTGACAAACGTCACTAGTGTGTGACAGAGACAACGATCTACGAAGCCGAAACTAGCCGAATGTGTCTTACAAACAGTCGATGTGCAATATTTACCGCCAGTATGTACAGTGAGTTTACTTGTATATGTACATATACAAGTAAACTCAACCAATTGCATTCATGTGTACATAAACGAAGTAACGTTTAAAGATCTCGGTCACTACCCGGTACCCTGGCTTCCTAAATTCACGCCATTTTGTCACGTAAAAAAAAAACAGTATGGCCACATGTTATTAGTCGTTGTAAATTCTGCCACACTACCAAACGTTATAGTCTAAATAATTAAAATGATTCATTACTACATTAGGATTCATTAATAAGAACTCAATTACCGAGTTGAATGATGATGTGTTCGCAAACACATTATTCGACATTTTCACTTAAATAATTCATTTAATTTACTCTGACATTATATCAATGTCAGTACTTCAATCCGAACGATTTAATATTCAATCGTTTATTACATTTCACATTATAAATGTAGACATTTAGGTTTTAGATTCTAGATACCAATGTTTTACTCGTACATAACCGGCTTTTAGAATTGTGGGTTCTTTTTAAATATGTACGCCCATAACCCTTTTGAGATAGGTACCTACGTTTAACCCTAAGATATAATTAAGTGACATTTGACTGGTAAATTTTAGGGTCTTTGCGTTCGTTAACCTACAAGAACCTTGGAAATCGTATAGCGTTTAATAAATATAAAAACTTAATCTGTACTATTTATTTAAAAAAAATGTTTTTCAAATTGATCTGTGTGACCGTGTTGCACTCGTAGTTTTTAAATTCGCATCGGCTTCTTCAGATGGGGCGCTAGTTAAGAATAATATCCACACGATGAGTCTATCAAAAAAAAGCATTCATAATCCATTCCATTCTTTTTTTTTTCTCTGACTATTCTCAGGTTTAAAAGTTAATTAAGCTGCCTCTGGCAACCTACATGGCTCTGAGATAGGCTTTGGACTTTCATGTATTATATTAAGTCCAGAATTCCTCACTATGCCTTTCCTTATCTGATTGTATGTGATGTCGAAGATAAACTTATTCGTGCATGAGACCCGAACTGTTAATATCTGAACCATCACGATATTTATCCTTGACTTTAACTCACAGATAACTTTTTCTAGATTCCGCATTACAAGGCAACCAATATGCGCCACACGTCAGCGCATTTGGCATTATTTAAGTAAAAGTTTGTTCTTGATTCCTCGGTATCAACCAGACACTAAGGCCGGTGGCTTCATATCTAATTTGGACTTGAACTTGACTTGAAAATAACGACTTATTTGATTGAAGGCGTTCTATGTTGACCGCACAAGAAGAATAGGTAGGTAAATGCATTGACGAGTGGTTGCTCTGTTTGCGGAGTCTAGAGGATAGATATCTGTGCTTTGACTATTACAGTTTTAAGCATGGTTTGTTTAACACCTCACTAATACTACATAAAACTACTTACCGCTAACGACGAATTATGGTCGTACAAATTAAATAGCTTGAAGAAATGAGCTGACTAACTAATGGTTAGTGCCATCGTTAGCTATAAGGCCCTAATTGTGGTGCGATGATAAATAGAGCACTCTGCTTCCCCTCACTAATAATAATCACTTATTTCAGTCCGTTTTTGTGCCAAAACTTTATTTCATATGAGAATAGGAAGTTTAAAAAGTAATAAGTTGACAGGCCTGTTGGTCTAGTGGTTAGTGACCCTGACTGCTATGCCGGAGGTCGTGGGTTCGATTCCCACCCAGGACAAATGTTTGTGTGATGAGCACGATCATTTGTTCTGTGTCTGGGTGTAATTTATCTATAATATGTATGTATTTACAAATATAATAAGTATGTTTATCAGTTGTCTAGTACACATAACACAAGCTCTGCTTAGCTTGGGACTAGATGACGTTGTGTGATAGTTGTGGAATATTATTATTATTATATTATTATAATCCTAGTTTAATACTCACTAGCGAATTACCATTGATTCGCTTCGTGCGCATCATTATTTTTTTCGTTTTGTTTAAATACCGGTATGTATTCGCACTCAAAATATTAATGATCATTTAAGCGTCGTTGTAGAGGGTCATTGAAGTGTTTTTTTTTTAAAAAAGCTTAAGCCTAACACGGAACGAGCTCATTCAGAAGGAACAGAAGGAACTAAAACTCCTGCGCACCGACGGTATGCAATAAATCATGCAAATATTTCGTTCATCACGGGAACAAAACCCGCGACAGGCAAAGTAGCAGTCAATTGCACAACCACTGTGCCAATCCTCATCAATTTATTAATTTAGCTTTCTGTTTGACTCGAGTGTCAATTAAATTCTACAGAATGGCATTCGCTCTGTTTTACTTAAACAAAGCGTGACCACAATGCACAGTTTTAACTTGTTAAAACCGAATATGGACATAAAATTTTTGTCACAGATTTTTTATACACAAAACTTTCAACAAAAACATAACACTTCTTTTTTTTGCAGCAGTGTAACAACACTATCCAGGAAAAATACGCTAGCAATTTTCTTTTCACAGAGATACAACACACAATATCTGGGTACTAATTCGGTACCCCATTCGAATTTTCGGAAGATCAATAATAGATTTGTGTTATTATTATTATTTATTCCCGTGTAATAACATAGCCCATTAAACAGGATTGATTTTTGTGAATAGTGTGGTATATATGGCATTACGTCTACCGATGACAGGCCCACTCCGTAGCGCCGACAGGATTGTTCCATTATCGACGGGGGATGAATAATTGAGACTGTCGAGTGAGCTCAGTGGATGCGGCACTATCGATTATGTTATAGTATTGCGCTTCACACGTGTTACACACATCATTTTTTATGTGTTATGTTTTATGGGGTGTTCAAATGCGTTTTTGGTAAGTGCAGGCAGAGTTCCGGTCCGGTTGAGATGGTTATTTTTAGGCTGCCGAAACTGATTGATGTGTTTATGAGTGTTTTTTTCGTTTAAACGATTATTTACGAGCTTCTTTGATATTTGTTACATGCACGCTAAATGAACCGTTATAACCTCACAGTTTAATTTAACCATAACCAAATAATTCGTGCCAAAACTGTGGCGAACTCCGCCGTAACAATCCGACCTTAATATAAATTAAACACGGCCAATATACGGATATAGTTTCGTAGATCCTAGTGTGGGGATGGTCGCAACCTCTCAAGCCTCGTTGACACGGGGTCATTCGGAGGGTAAACACGCCGCTTCCAGCCCAATTGCCAACTTATCCATAAGTGGATTGAATTCAGAAGTCGCCCCTTTCATATTTGAACTAACAGCATATGTACATTAAGACTAATTTATTTGAGACCGACTCTGATCTCTGATTTCGGGTATCGAATGTATTGAAAGTTTATTTTTTTCGTAGATTTGGGTTGTATTACTTTAGATCTACGAGGTCAGAAATAACAAATTGATAAAATAGAATTGACAGCTACGAGTATTTTATTTACACTACAGGTAATAGACATTCATTCTGCTAGCTTATATATCATAACCCAAGGCTTTGCCTGTATCATGAAGTTTGATATAGGTACATAATCACAATCACATTATATGGGATAAAAAATCTCGTATATGCTAATTCAGGTACCACTACTGTCTATCTGATTTCATCTAAATCCGTTCCGTGGTTTATGCTTGAAAAAGTGTGTATAAGCCCTGTGTGTGTGTATATCCCTTTTGTGGGGATATATAGTATAGTTATATATCCCACAAAAGTTTCAATGTATGTAGTAGATTATAACAGTAGGTAAGTCAAAAAAAGAAAGATTCTCGTAAAATATCAAACCCGGTTTTTTTTTCACTCATTGTCTCAAATGTCTGTCGAGTGAGAGCATTGATTTTCATGTAGGTCTGAAATACGAAAATACTTCATCCTAGTAGGCGTTCTACACGAAAACTCCTACATATTACAGAGTCGACCAAACAGTATGACGTCATCATTAGCGAGATATCAGCTTCTTTGAGTGTAGGAGGTAATGTAATACCTATTGGAACGTATTAAGATTTAAAATAAAATGGCCTGTATTGAATGAATCCGTGTTCGCTGCACTAATAAGTACTCTTCGTGTAGCAGGTGGAAGAAGGCGTTCATTAGGAATAAACGTTAAGTGCCTACTCTGAATGCATTAAGCTGCTTCTTTTTATTCTTTGGCTGTTGCATTGAGAAAAAAAATAAGATTATGGCAATGTAGAATGAATAGATATAGGTACTGGACAGCGGTTGAACTTATCTGCGGCGCACTGCGCTACTTTATATTTCAATATAATTTGCCTATGTGTAGTTTGGTAAGTATGTAATTGTTCCACGGGTACGTGTTGTCCGAAAAAGTCGAAAAGAGTAAATGTTAATGAAAACTATTTTTCTCTTATTCGTTTCGTTCACGAAATAAATCATTAGTAATATTGATAGGTGTCCGACTTAGACCCTGCACGCTACGCTAAAGATTTTGCATAAAAATTAAGAAACATCCATGATCCATGCATACACCCTCATAAACATTCTTATTTAAAATACTAGTGAGATTAAAACCGGGCTCGAATATAAAATCAGACCCTCCGAATAAAGACTCGGTGTCCAACAGTTGCCTTTTGGTCACAAAGGAATAAACTAAATTGTGACAACCAACATTATTTTTATCCACAAACCGTAGATGAGTGACGAAAAATAAACGCCTACTTAATCCTTTAGAAATCAGAAGCGTCGTGCTTAAATGTTTACTTTTTTGTTTGAAGAATAAACTAGGCTACGTTTACATATCCTCAGTGCTTTTATGAGTTTAAAACATGACATTATTGCTTTAGTTTCAAGCTTTACTTGCTTAATGATCTGATGAATATAAGTTACAGACATGTTTTACATGCTATTTTTCATACATTGCTGTAAGGCACCTTTTTAAAGTATACTGTAAAAGCACGAAGTACGATAAATCTTAAGATTTCCCAGTAAATACTAAGATTTTACGGCATGAGTGGGTAAATGTCCAAATAGGTTTGCGATTCGAACTTTTACCACCATTCACTTGGTAAATCTTAGGATTAACATTAAAGACACGGTAAATGTTGAAAAAATCATGACGTGGTTAAGGTAGATGGAGCCCCGCTTCGCAGGGCTCTTATTTCCACGTGCAAGGTTTAAAGGAACGTAACCAAACCAAACCTCGGGGTGCCCAAGAGTAGTTGGTGTCTTTGAAAGTAGACGTTAGTGGCACCTTGAAGTTCGGTTTGGTAAGGTTACTTTAAACTTTGCACGCGGAAGTAGGAGCCCCGCGCAGCGGGGCTCCGTCTACCTTAACCACGTCCAGTTAATTATAATAAATTATTAATAATTACTCATTGTTTATTCTTAAAACCAATATTCACTAACCTTCATTTGTAAATCTTAGCATTTCCCTAACTCTGCAGGTAAAAGCCCGAAATAATGACTCTTTTTTATAAAATTCGGACATTTACCAACTCATACCGGTAAATCTTAGGATTTACTGGGAAATCTGAAGATTTACCGTCGAAGTACGGTAAATCTTCAGATTTCCCAGCTTTTACAGTAACATATATATGTATAATTGGAATTGATGACATTGCTCGACACTGAAAACACTTAAATGGATCAATTTGTTTAAAAGATTTTAAAATATTGGTTGTCAGTGTGCTATTTGTACATATTTGAATTATTATTATTTCCTTATTTATAGCTTGTAGGTATACGTTGTAGATTCAAATGCATTGATTAATTAGTAAATAATAAATCTTATAAAAATGTCTAAAGAGTGGGCACTAAAAGTAAAGAAAACGAAGATAATTTAAAGATACGCTGGGCTATTACAGAGAACTGATTTATGAAAAAAGTTTCACAAGCTTAAAACCAATTTAGAAAAAGTTTCTTGTATTACGTTACGCTAGAAAACGAGCAATTTGAGTTTCTGTAATTTTATTTAATAAAAATAATGAGAAGTCGGATGGCCCATTTCTTTAAAACATGACTCGAAAGTCGAAAGCTATTTTAAATCAAAAGTTACGTGGCTTAGATTTTTTTAGCAGTTACACAAGTAGATAAGGTTTTTTTGTTGTTTTACATTTGTCCTGTTTTGAAAACTTTTATATTTGTTTCTTAGGGTTGTTTTTACGTATTTCTTGCACGTAATTCTGACAAACCTTTCGTGTTTGACCGCTTTTTTATGATAAAAATTTCCGAGCTTCGCAGTCGTCACTTTAAATCGCGTCAATTCAATAAAAGGAATGTTCTACGGAATAACAATTATTATTTCGTTCCGGAGTTGTATTCACTTCGTTTTCAATCTTTGTTTTATAATTATCTTTGCAAAAGAAATGTCAAATAGAAGAGGATCAACACTTTTGAGCTTCTGTTATGATGAATATTGTAATAACAAAAGTAAATATTCACGTTAGTCAGCGAGTTCCTTTCATTTGTTTAGTTTAAATTTATTTTCCGGGAAATTTTACGGTTTATTAACAACTGCCAAAACTTAAACTGATCCGATTCTTGGAATAACAACATAGTAATACAAATTAATTAATTTAATTTTAATTAAAAGAATCAAGTAAACAACAACTTGCTTTTTTTTTGTAACCAGCTAAGTTATCTTTGCTCATATTGTTCCGTTAAAATAAAATAAACAAAGAATTTTACCGAAACGACAATTTTCCCACAATTGCACCACTTTCAGTGAAAATTCACGTTATCGCAAGTGAAAAACCAACATTCTGCTTATTTGTTTAAAAAGCTTTTAGGGCTTAAACGTTGCATCCGAATTATTTGGGAGTGCACACATCTGCCTATGTGTGTTTAGTCAACATCGTTTGTGAGTAAATGCTCCTATTAAGTAGGGAGGGAAAAAGCAAGCTTCGCACGATCCACGATAACTAGTGACGTGGGACATTAGTCAACGTATTTACATCGATAAAAAACGTCGATAAAGTCACGTTCCTCGGAAGATGGCCACGGATATCCGGCGATGCGTCACAGTCACTACCCCGGTACATTTTGTTTGTGAGCTTCCCCCCTTGTTAACCGAATTACTCGTATGTTATGGTAACAACGTCTTGCGACCCTCCGAACAGATCTACTTGAAGAAGCTTAGCTGTCGTGGATACTAGAGAAGGGATGATTTATTTGTGTTTTTATGATTGCTCAGAAATCGATGGCAGGGTCCCATGTAAGTCTTTGAGATAAGGATCATTCCAACATGTAATTCTTTGAGCATATTACTCTATTTACATACCTACTATATTTCCACTTCGTTTATTGTTGATGAACACTCTATGTTGCTTAGCAATATAAATTTTCATCGTGTCATAAAAGTCACATAAAATTAACATTTTGCAACTAATAGGTGCTGAACGAAACTTTTTCAATAACCTATTTCGTATAGTGGTTTGTTTTTCGCGGAACGATTTATTTATGTTGCTTGTTTAGCTTTATTACTGAAGCCTTGTATAGGATAGACAATGAATAATAAATCGTTTTAATTACTGTCAAGGCTAATAACACGTCGATCAGTAATAAATGCCCTGAGCGGCCCAAATTAATAAATAATAAACACTTTCACAGAAACAATTGTTTTTTTTAATTAAATGCCCCGGTTTAAGGCGTTAATGATTATGCTAAGATATTCTTGTTCTATGTTTAAAAAAAGTTTTAATTATGTCACATAATAAGCGGTCTCAGGCGTGTTAATAATCACTTATATTTATTTTAATGAAGGTTATAATTTTAAAATTATATGTTACATTATGGAGGAATGATTTTTATAATAATATATAGGTAAAGAGACTACGCGAAATAATATTTTAAGTGATAAATAATTGAAAGGGCAAAGTAATAAAATAAAACAACTTTACTAACCAAAAAACATTGCACTTAAACATAAGTTTGGCAAGAAACAACACAAACAGGAAAATACTTATTCAAATTCTTTATGTTTTTCCACGGAGAAGAAAGAAGAAAATACTTTACTTTATTAAGAACCGCACCTTTTATTGTTCATGTGTGAATAAACTTTATAATTTATTTTTTCCAATATTTTTAATGTAAAATACGTAATTTAAAAATTATTACAAATGAAAACATAAATTCAAATCTAGAATTTATACTAACCGTACCTAATCTAAAAACCCTTTTCTTAAATAAATATATTCTGTTCCATAAAATTATTTTTAAAGAAAAATGCCTGATAATAAACAACACAATTTTATAATCAAATCCTAGCTCACTACTTTAAGGCACTCTAAACTTTTACAAGAGTTCGTCAGAAACACTTTACGAAACCTTCAATCGCTTACTTGTACAGTAAAATAAAATTCGAATTTCACACAAAAACTTTTGACAAGTTGCCGGCGAACTCAATAAAAATGCTAATTGCACTATGAACTCACCTGTGGTGGTGCAGCAGCCAGTCAATAACTCTATCCATATAACACAATATAAATGTATAAAAGGAGTCATTTTGTCCAAGTCACATTAGATGATTGTCCTTTTTTATAGCGTCGCGGTTCACCTGTGTTGTTGGGATCGTACGCGCGGAGGGAGCAGTGGGGCGGCCGTCGAGCGTCCCATCGCTGGGCGGGCTACGGAGGCACTGCCGCGGGGCGCCACTCCGCCGCGCTAACTACCCCCAGCCGGATAAACAAGGGCGAGAAAACCGGGAACAGGCAGACAAGCCGTCTCGCTAGCCTTTATCGCCGCGACTGAGTAACAGCATAATAAAATAAGACAAAAGACGAATAACCAAAGAACAAGCCGAGCGCGGATTTCAGTCCGATGTGAATCATCAAATTAAATTGGTAACAGATAAACTTGGAGTTCTATCTACGGCAACAATTTTGTTATAAGAAAACAATGTCCGCTGTCAAACTTTGAACCACAGTCGTTAAGACAATTGGAGGAATTTAAACTGTTCAATGGAAAATAATAATAACTTGATGTTTGTTTTCGTGCTTAATCACTGAAGCGAATTTAATAAAGTCATAGAAGATACAATATCTGTTGTTGTTGTTTTTCAGGCAATTGAAATATGATTAAAAACCGTATAAAAACAATTGACTCTACATTGAGGGGATTATGTCTGCTCTGCCGGATACTATATTCTACCTTCCACAAAATGCACATAAGTTGGAATCATATGAATCGGAACACACCCACCGCAAGCGATACAATAAAAACACTGAAGTCATAATCACGCATTACTAAACATCTGAATCAGCTAACATCCCGTATAATATGACTATAACGGTGTCTGAGGGCAGAATGTGCAGTGTTATTGCCATATCATGTTCTAGAGGGGTATCGGGACACTCCCGACATCCCAGACACTCAGCCACAAGACCACTGCATCGTAATAATGTTGTTCTTAAGTGTAACTGGCCCCTAGTTCTGCGCCCCGAGCTTGTCACAGACTGCGAAAATATCGGGGTTATCAAGACCGACAGAGTTCTTGGATATTTTGCTATGGAAGATAAAATTATTCTGCAATGTTTTTATAAAGTTATCTCTGTTATTGTCGATGGATTTATCAGCTTTATGTATTTTATTTGAAGCGTAATGCAAATATGAAGTCAGACTATATCTGCATGTTAAAATTACGATCGAAAACAATTGAACAATTTGACAGATAGACATGAAATAGTGAAAGAATATTAAGAGCGCTTATTCTGAAAGTTGGCAACGTTGGAAACAGTTGTCAAATATTATCAAGTTTTAATCAATTTAGCAATAAAAAGCTGTATGGAAATAAGAAGTATGGCTCTGTAGTGCACTAAAACGTTGACATAGGAATGCAATTAAAACACTGAATTTGATGTTGTAACCGTTTCAGGTGTAAAAAAAGCATTTGGAAAGTTTCCAAATACTTTTTTTTACATCTAAAACTATATATTTGGGACTACCTACTATATTAATTATTGTATTACCTAATCAATTTTTTAGGCCATGTTTTTTATTTTCATACAGTAAATTTACCAAATTTATTAAAATTTGTAAATATTTGACAGCTATGTGCGTCGTTGCCAACCTTCTGGTTATGCGCCCTTGAGTATATGTTTCGGCATATTGTGTCTTCAATACATACCTTTACAGTGGTAGGTATTGCAAGAAAAACCAAATTCATACTTCCAAATAAATATTTTTCTAATTTCGGAAACAAACGATTCAACATTGCCTACCAAATGTGGAATTTCGTAATACCGAAACTACATAAAATATAGCCCCATTTAGTCACTTGAAAGAGTGTTGGGCAAAATTGTTACGTAAAATCAGGCATTTTTCTTACCAAAAGTGGAACGTGAGCCAAATTGTGTGCAAAAACTAAAAATAGGCTAATTACTTAATTAGAAACAAAGTTCTACATTCATGAAATCAACCCCGAATATTGGCCTGGGAATGCAGATACCTACTCTAAAGTTTGGTACAGTTCGAGTTCATATGGGCCCAAATAGAGAAGCCGCAAGTTGACTGCTGGTTTTGGTCGCGTAGTAAAAAGAGCACTACTTTATATTGACACGCTTTGACGTGGAAGTAGGATGGCGGAATAAAAACTGCAGTTCGCTGTTCTACGCTGACCTCGTATAGGTAAATACCGGCTACTTTAAAATTGAGTGCAGAATAAAACCACTTTTGTCTGAAAATGTTTGAAATAAGTTTTCTTTTATGCGGCCGTATTACGAAGGCTTTGTATGCATGTAGGTGTGGGTAGTTGGTGCGTACAAATCACGTAGTCTGTCTAACCAATGTCAATCACACTTCACTTGCTCTGAATCCTGCCAGTGACTGCTGACGCTCCTTTCCGACTGACAGGTGATCATCTAGCTTGTATGCCTAACTACTATTAGGCTTGGTTCATTGGCTATGACGTTAAGTACCTCACAGTTTCTGTTTATGAATATTACTGCATACAAAAATTTGTTATGAAGTCCATTAATAATCTATACCATAAAAATCCACTAAACGAAATGTAACGTGGACCGCCCATTGTGTCACCCTATTTATGGTGTGCATAAAAAAAGAGTATTCTATCTTCTATCTGTCTATCGTCTAAGAAGCTACTAAATAATGCAATTTTTAACTGTAAGCAAAAGTCAATAAACTTTCAGAACGTTCTTCATAAAGTTCAATAACTTCAGATAAGTTCTGACGGCAGACATATTGTTCGATCAGTTTCAGTTATTAATTAATAATAACAGATCTCTCAGAAATGTGAAATACCTAGGTACCTATGAACATGTTGAACTTGGTTGCTTATTTATTATTAATAATAGTTAGGTATACCTGATATAATTGATTAGATTCATTATAATATTATGCAGATAAATGTTTACTTAGAATAAGAAACTTTTATTTGTAAACATAGGTAGTTACACTGTGTGTGAGATGTTACATAAAAGTGGTCAGATTCTTCATGTTTTGCCGTAAAGCGTACAAAATAATTATGTTAGAATGTAATAGTTTGAAAATATAATTCTGATATTGTTGCATGCAATCATTGTAATATGAATACCTAGTTTCAAGTCACAACAGTTGATAAAATAAATGGTCATGACATTAAAAATTAGAATTCAGTAATTGATGTCAATAACAATGAAAGCTTGGTCAAAAGTAAAATAGGTAATAATACAGTATCATTAAATCGTAGATAGTATAGTATAGTATAGTCAAATTTAAACAGATGTCAGTAAAAAATGTCAATGAGTAAATAGTCAGTCTTATATAATAACAAAATGAACAAGCGGATGTCAAATTAATAAAATCGCAATAAGTTTAAGTATATAAAACAACAGAAAAATTAAAAATAAACCATTTTACAGACATGTCAATCATTCAGAAGTTACATTAATATTTTTTCATTCAAAAACTCGTTAACATTATAATAGGAATTACTTACCAGAAAGTTCTTTAAATGTCTTTTGAACAGGTGAATATTTAAAATTTTAATTGAATCTGGTATATGGTCATAAATTAGGTGCCATACAAAAAACACTATTATAGATTTAGATCCGTTTATAAAAGATGGACTGAAGAATCTTGTTACAATCTAATTTTAGTTTATTACTAAGCGAAACCGTCGCTTATCTCTATTCACGTGGTGTTTTTCCTCATAGAAGTGAATAATTGTATTCTTTTTGAAATAAAATTTCTTAAACCGTGAAATGCAATTTTCGAAAAGAGGTACACTGAAAACTTGTCAAATACTTCTTATATAGACCTGTCTGAGAAAAAGTGGGATTGAACCACGCCAGACGTATTTGATGAAAGATGTGATTTTTTTGTCACAAAAACGCCCTTGAGGCATTTCGAAACCTGTATAAGTAAATTTAAAAAAAATTTAAAACAAGTAGAATAATTTTACTTTACTTAATTTTTGAAAATTATTTTTGAATTGAATTTTCTTGTTTAGATTTATTTTTCTAATAATACCTAATAAATAAGAAAAGCTGAATTATAAATAAGTCTATAGGCGTTGTCAAGCTAAAATTATTGCTTAACAGAGTCTACCTCACTCCACCTGAGAGGTGGCATGATATTACAAGGATAAGAAAATATTACCCTCTTTGTAATACCACGATATGAAAATGTGGATACGCTCTTTATTTTTGTTATTTCATTTATTTATATATCGAAAGATTTACATAAATGAAATATAACGATTATTTTTGTAATCGATTTACAAAAAAGAACCCATTTTTAAGTTTCAAATGTGTTACTAAACTAGATGATTGTGTGTTATATGTTTTTAATTTATTGTTGGTATACTTCAGTTTTTATTATTATTACCTAAATCTTTTTTTTTATTTATATTTCAAAATACTTAAAGATGACTCAGAAAAAAAATTAAAAGGTTATCAATGTTGTTTGTAAAAATAAAACTGCATCTTATAAAATACTACTCTTTATCTGTCCTGTGTAATATAATTATGTTCTTAACATTGTGTATTACTGCATTATTTAAAACAATATTTCATTTTTCATTATTATTTTACTTATATCTGACATTTAATTTAAAATATCTTAATTTTTAGTAAAATCACATATTATAACAATGCAAAGTAATGCTGTATCACGATCACGAAGAAGAAAAAAATTACAAATGTTTATTAAGTTGGATATTAATTTATGTCAGGTTTTTTTTGCTGCTGGTGTCGACATTTCCGATTGGACATTGTATCGAGAACTATTACCAGATTGAAGCAATGCTTAATAGCTGGAAGTAGGTTAGTCAGGAAACCGATATTCATTGTACCTACTGAAATTGAATCACTAAGCTATGACCACTAACCTATAGGTTTATGTACTTAAGTGGCCTCCGTAACAATGGTCTTAGGAGACGACTAAAGGACTATGTTGTACCGTTCGCAGAATCTAATAATAATAATTTAGATGTATGGTGAGATATTTCCTTAGTAATTGGCAGACGGCCCTTTTATTACGAAAATAGATCTGTTGAACCAATTGTTGTTTAACAGATGATATAAAAATATAAATATCTATTTATAAAATATAAATATAATATCTGTTTCTTCTAATAAATAGTTCTAATTATATGTCTTCTACAACATTTATAAGGATTCGGTACTGCTAGACACACATATAACTATATTCTTTTTTTAATTTAATTATTTTTCTTGGCCTCTTTCTGTCCGAATCAAAAATGAGGTCTTAGAGCGGCAGTTCGCGAGCGAGAAAGCGACAGGAGACAGATACGGTAGCAATCTCCGATCGCGGTCACCTTACCCGACCTTAAAGGTGGCGGTTCGCGCTGGAGACCGAGACAGGAGACAGCGACCGGGGACCGCGACAGTACCGACCAATTGGTCGGCTTTCAGTTGTCAAAACAATTGTTAAAAAATGGCCACAGTCAATGATTTAACATTAGGCAATGTATGTGCGGCAGTTCGCGAGCGAGACAGCGAGAGGAGACAGATACGGTAGCAATCTCCGGCGATCTCCTGTCGCGGTCTCCTGTCTCGGTCTCCTGTCGCGGTCTCCTGTGCGAACTGGCACCTTAAGATGATGCGAGCTAACCTAGAAAGAACTGGAATTCTTGGACATCGATGGAGCTCAGGAGAAACCATTAGGCGTCGGATCCGACAGCATGGTGATCGCGAGTCAGGCGGGACTCGTGAGCCCTACCAAAACTATTGAGATACTTCAGCCGTCACCACAGGTTAAGCCCTGCTTGCAAAGGTTGGTCTGTGGATGGGTGAGCTATCGAAACGAGTTTCCTCCGTGCCTCGGAATGTACGTAAAGCTGTTGATCCTGGCTGTTATTTGTAGATCTTTGACAGTCGCTACAGTAGCGACTGTCAAAGATCGAAGGTTAAAAGATTAAGGATTAAAGGTAGGTAAGTTAAAAGCTTAAAGGTAAAGTTAAATTAAAAGGCAAGTTAAAAAGTTAAGGATTAAAGGTAAGTTTAAAGTTCGAAAGACTGACAACCGATCTTACCAAGGGTTATTGTGTTACCCAGTTACTAGGTTATGGAGGTGAGATAGGCCGCTCCATGTAAAATATTGATATTCAGCTGAATATCTTGGCGTCGGCTTCCAGTCGAACCAAATGCAGCTGCATTTGGTTCGACTGGAAGCCGACGCCAACGTAGTTGGGAAAAGGCTAAGTAGATGATGATGACGAGTTCCTTCTCCCTATCAAACAATTTAATCACTAATATTCTGAAAATATAATTATATTAAAACCTTCACTTCAATTTCTCTCGACCACAACACACAACATACTTTCAGTTTGTAACACAATTAGCCCTATCAGGAGCTTTTGTTGTTTGCCTTAATATACTCATCCTGTTTACGTTTTCGCCAACTAACGCAGGCATTGAACAGATAAATTGGAAGTAGATAGATCTATAATAAACTAGCGTGGGGAGGTTGGAGGAAAGTGCCCGCTTCTATTATAATATATTCATAAGACAGCATTTTACCATCACGGCTGTCAGTGACGTTTTTACGAAAAAAAGAACAATAAGCGCCCTGTCTGAACGAGGCATGGATTTATAGCGCGGATAATTATTATCCAAAGTATTTCCTAACGGGCTACGTTGAAAAATTAAGCGTATTTTTAGATAAATAGAGATGCGAAAAATTTTGCTGTTAGGTTAAGAAACCCATACTTTCTCAGAACATTTTTAGAACCTCAATGTCTTCATGGTTTGACGGGGACGTGACCGCTCCGGGCTATGCTTACCTCGTAAAAGTCATAGTAGGTATGTAGGATACGTTCGTATTATTATGCAGCTACACAGAGGGTTGAAACTTTCAAGAGAAATGTATGGGGTTCTCTTTTCATATCTGATGCATCTCTATAGCCGGAGGCCTCAGCTTCAAGATCAACATCAATAAAAACTTTCGCCGTTGCTGCGCATTTCCTCGATGGCGCTGATTTTATTGGTAACAAAGCATAAATCCTTACAAAACCCAAACTGAATGAAAACTAAAGGTATGTTAACAATAACACTACCACGAACATACTAGCGTACGTCCGTAAGATATCGGCGAACATCCACATTAATTAGTGACTTAACAACTTTAACGTCCCAAGTTTATTGCAATACTTTGTCACCATTAATTCAAAACTTCGCTACGGTTAATATTTTTCAGCAATTGCCCACTAAACTTTGCAAGTGAGACTATCTTTAAGCCGCACGGAAAGCAATGACGGATTGTCCCCGTAATGGCGGCGTACGATGACCTTGGTGGTTCGATTTTCTATGAATAGGCGGAAAGAGGAGAATTTATGAGTGAGACCAGTGATTCTTTTCAGTGTGTGCTTTGATCACGTAACGTTCGGAGGTTAGCCAGCGCGTCGCCGTCGCGTCGCCTGGCCGCAGTTTATCGACCCCAAAATGTAGGATAACGACAATTGTTACGACCACTCCGCGTCAGCTCTTTAACGTTGTTTTGTACTGCAATGGATGCGTTTAAAATAATTGCTCGTTCGTTTGTTACTTAACATTGTTACTTGATCGTTAGTGCACGCTGCGCCAGTTGCCTCCACCACTTACATGCACTTATGTGTTGGCAGAACTGCATTTATGCATTTCATAACACGTGACTGCGCTTGCGTTGTAGCTTTATTACGTCTATCAGGCTGCGACATTGTAGCAGCGTAATAGCTGCGTTTATGAAGCTGCTCCAATGAATTATATATAATTTCTTTAAAGAAATTTTCTTGTAATATTGCAGTTGTGGCGGAAATGTAGAGTCTATTTACAGGCTTTATACTGTAATTGTACAAGTTTTTTATGCGACACAGTAAAACCAATTCTGTCTAATTTTCTTATTTATTTCAGAAAAATTTCAGACCTGAATATTGTCTAAATGAAGAGTAAATAATATCTTCTAAACTAAAACCTATAAGTAGGTTGGTTTTGTTCACCGATTGTCAGGTGTCTAAAATTATAAATTAACAACTTACAATATTTTAAAAGGTATATTATCTCGGGGTACCTACCTGCTCTAGCAATGTTGCCATCATAAATTAAATAGAGTATTAGGAAACTTGTTATAAAAAAAACTATGGATAAAAGAAATACGTTCAGTAAAAAGAACTGTATTTTTACAGGTTTGCCCTTTGATCACACGATCAAGTCAGCTTCAAGGGAAAACACGATGCATTGTCAAGGGATTTGCGATGCGGCGCAAAGAATAACCAAATCACGACAGTTCAAACCTTCTTCAACACGGAATAAAATGCATTTTTATTTAGTAATAAGTTTAAAAAAAAATGAAATAGTCACTATAATACAACTACGTATCATTAGAACTAAAGAGGATTATTATTATTATTTGTTTTGAATTTGAAATATTGAAAATTCACAACTTGTAACAAAAATCTGTATGGTAAATGACACTTTTTTTTTTGTGGTGACAAAATCATCAAATGAGTCCTCCCGCCTTGGGTGGGGCGGAAGGGACTGTCAGACTCTTACTGACTAAAATCCGCGCGTGTTCCTTCGGATGCCCTTTACGTTCCGGGGCCACGGTATCCTGGATTAAGAAAAATCCGCGACCCCGGCAGGCATTTGGCCCCATAAGGGGCCCCGTCGGTGACGCGTGAAACACGACGCGCCACCGATCCGGGCTTGGTCCTTGGTCGGACGGCGAGCATACCCATTACTCACCGTCCGCAAGCCCGCTCCGCCGCTGTGCCCTCTGCTGTTCAGAGGGACACGCGTTGGAGCGTCCACCCGACAGGCTATTCTCATACGAGCAAAGAAACCCCTTAGGCACACAGTCCCTAAGGAAGAGTTTTTGCCGCATCCCAGGGTGCACCGGCCCGAAAAATTGGTCTTCCCCCCGGACGTATCCAAGAGGGAACTCCAGTCCACGGGCGCACGTGGAGGTTTCCTGTATGGTAAATGACACTTATGAACTATTGAAATTTTGATGACGAACGTTACAAATAATTTGCTACTCGTATCACAAAATCTCTGTGTCAGTTATCAAGGCGACACGGGGTATAGCAATTAATTTTCAAATTAGTTAGTAGTAGACCAAATAGAGCTGTGTTTATCTACTCCAAAAAAAATCGTGCCCGTGCATTTCAAAAGCGCGTTATGGACTGTTAAGAAATTAAATTTATTTTTCCGAGTGTAGGCTGAAATTCTAAAAAAGGTCACTCTCATTATGACAATATAGAAAACCTGTCTATAAAAGAGAAGTTAAGATACCTGTTGATCTGAAGCTTAAAATAATTTCGTTCGTAAAAACTTTATTTTCATACATATCGGTTTTTTTTTCTGTGGGCACTACGACGGATTCGTGTCACGTACACTCCATTAGCTGATTTACCATGGGAAGTGGTTGTAAAATGAGTTTCATATTAAAATTGATACTTTAATGCAGATATACCCACTTATTGCAAATTCATTGGTAATTTAAATTACACTTTATATCATTAGGAAAATTCGACGTGCTCTTAAATTTGAAGTGCCTTGAAAACAATACAGGCTGTCCCGGGAAGTATGTATCAAACTGAACATTGGCATGGAAGAAATTATTTCCAATCTTTTTACCTCTAAGACGGTGCTATTTTTTTGCGGTTTAAAAGTCACGACCACTTTTCGTGTTCAAGTAATGTATAGGAACTACAAATAAATTAATTCAAAGAGATTTTTTTCCCGGGACACCCTGTATAAGTAAGTCATAATTACATTGAATAACTTAGGTGTTTAACTTATACAGTTTTAATTATGTTTCAATTAAGAAGTTCCAATTACACGTCACTTCAGAATTTTGAGTACTAAGTATTAGCTCATTGGTCGCGGGACTTATCTCATTACCGTGACCCCGGAACATAAAGGGCTACTGAAGGACACCGTGGATTTTAGTCAGTACAAGTCTGACAGTCCCTCCCGCCCTGCCCGGGGTGAGAGGACTCATTTGATGATTTTACCATGCTAAAAAAAAAAGTATTAGCTCATTAGAGTAAAAACCACAATATTTTAATGAGTGAAATGTTACAACAATTCAAATACACCAAATATTTATTCTACGCCATTTAGCAATTAAGCTTTAAATTGCTTGATAGTGTAAATAATTATGCGGCTATCATGAACACCGCATCAAATAAATTGAGCAATTGTGTGTATATTCAACTAGCTGTTCCCCGTGGTTTCACCCCGTTGCTCATATTCTATTGGTCGGTATCATGATGTTATAATTATAGCCTATAGCCATCCTCAATAAATGGAATACCTATCTACCACAAAAATATTTTTTTTTAATTTGAGCCAATAGGTAATTCCAAAGATTAGCTTGTTCAACCAAACCAACAAACACACTCTTTAGCTTTATAATATTAATTAATAATTTATAGTATAGATTAGTATAGTTACATCACTGGAGACAGAATTTGCTGAATATTTTTAGATATGGGCACCTATATAAATATTTATTCATCAAGCTTTTCTACTGACAGAGGAGAGTGGGTAAAGGATTTTTTGTAAATATTCTGGTCACGTGAGTCCGGGTCCGTTTGTAGTTAATTCACTGTGAGCCGCTCGTGTATGTAATCGAACTGGGGAGTTTACGAGTGTACGGCGAGGCTTGGACGTGTCCGTCCCACTTATTATGACGTCCCATAAGCAAACTTAGTTATTTAGAACTTTGTTAATCTTCACGTCCTATATTTTGTCCTTTTCTTCATTATTCTTATTCTCTCTCATGTATCGGTTTATTGGTTATTTGTTTCGTGCGCCTACTAGTGTTCACTCACGGTTGATTATATTTTCGTCACAAATAATCTTTTTATTTTCCATAGTCTCGCTACACCATCAGGCAGGGGTGCTAAGACAGGAAACCTCCACGTGCGCCCGTGGACTGGAGTTCCCGCTCGGATACGTCCGGGAGGAAGACCAGTTTTTCGGGCCAGTGCACCCTGGGCACTGTGCCTAAGTGGTCTCTTTGCCCGTATGCGAATAGCCTGTCGGGTGGACGCTCCAACGCGTGTCCCTCTGAATAGCAGAGGGCACAGCGGCGGAGCGGGCTTGCGGACGGTGAGTAATGGGTAAGCTCGCCGTCCGACCAAGGACCAAGCCCAGGTCGGTGGCGCGTCGTGTTTCACTCGTCACCAACGGGGCCCCTTATGGGGCCAAATGCTTGCTGGGGTCGCGGATTTTTCTTAATCCAGGATACCAGTGGCGTAGGGTAAATATTCTTGAAAGTGAAGCCGGACCAAAACGTGAATTCTAGTAACTACAGCTTTGGCCTAATATTAGCCTTTTTAGTTTAAATATTCAACCCAAATTCTTGTCAAATACCTAATTATCTTTCTTACATATGAACTAGAATTTTATTATCCGTAGCACCGGTTATAACATCGCCCATGTACACAATAAGCTAAAAATGCTCATAAAATAAAAACTACTGAACCGAACTATGATTTTTTATGGGACCAAATGGCAGGCGTCTTCGCCATCAGACCCCTAATGACAGTTGCAACCCGTCTAGGTAAAAAGTTCTTATCAATACAAATTAATCAAGCTCAAACACAAGGTAGCTGCTGTGAATCGTTGAGGAGTTCCATCAGCTGTCTCTCGGCTCCATCATCAGATATTATACTCCAGACCTATATTAAATTGTGGTGCTTTGAAATACCTACTTACTTAATGAAAAAACTTACAAACACACTAGTCGCCCCTAAGATTTTTGAAAAGATCCACTCGATTTCTCTGGTCTTGCATCATCAAACTCTGATTTTCTTATCATGGGACCACATTTGGAATATCGCTTTCCAAGTTCCAAGGTTCCAACAAAAAAAAGATCATCAAAATCGGTTCATTAACGACGAAGTTATATCGCGAACAAGGATCAATCAAACAAAAATAAAAAACAACATTGTACACCGGACCTGGTGTATGAAATGTGTCACCTCTTTTTTTGTGGCCGGTTAACAAATTGTAGGCTATTTTTTTGAACACTATTTTAAAATCCATGTTCACAAAACCTTATACTAATCGCCTACAGATCTTAACACCGCGATTCAGGATCGTGACGTAATTGCACAACGCCATCTAGTTTAAACTTCGAAACTAACATAACACCGTTTTACGGTGAACATTTACCAAAGAATACAATTGAACTGAACTAACCTTGTTATTACTGCACTCACTACGCAAAACTTATCAATTTCAACAATAATACCAAATCAAATGCAAATGTACAGATGAAAACATACAAAATTATAAATAAGCGCGAAAAAAACTAATGTGAATCTGTCATCCAAATAATACTATCTAAACGAATTACGAAGTCCAGTATCATTCCATCTCATTCTGGCGTACGCATTACATATCTCTGTCCTTATCGTAAGCCGTAAAATCGCGGGTTATAACTTACTTAAACTAGCCGAGTTATGAGCTCACGGTCGCTAAAAGAAATGCAATGAATTAGATAGACTGAATTCCTGGTTCGCGTTGCGGCTTCCTTGCTGTTTTGTGCGAGTTGAAATTGCTCGAATAAAAATGGTAGGCGTTTATTTATTTCTTTGTTATTTTCATAAGCAATAATGTTATACCTGCAAAGTAACTTGAATAGGTAATTAATTTGTTTTAATGATAATTGAAAAGATTAGTATTTGCCAAATTGTCATATTTCGGAAGGGAACTCGATAGGAATCGTTTTGTATTAGAGATTCGCTGCTGCAGGATACCGTGGCTCCGGAACGTAAAGGGCATCCGAAGGAACACGGGTGGATTTTAGACAGTAAGAGTCTGACAGTCCCTTCCGCCCCACCCAGGGCGGCAGGACTCATTTGATGATTTTGCCACCCAAAAAAAAAACACCATCAGGCAATTAGATGTCAAATACCTCTATTTTGCCTCATAGTATGCGGTGATGTGGTCCCTGGTCGACGGTGAACCACGCTTGCCTAGACAATCTTTGCTTTACTTCGGAGACAAAGGAAGAAGAAGCATGTCTTCATCTGATCAATTGTTTTGTTCTGTCTCCTGCTTGATATGGAAAAGAGTGCAAACTACATATTTTTCTACTCCTCCACTATTCTTTTCTGATTAATTTAGTTTCTGGATTTAAAACAGTTAAATTCAGTCCCCGGGACACGTCGAGCTTATTATAGCATTATTGTCTTGGCGTTGTTCTGATGATCGCCAATGTTGATTCTGCCTTTCAGGAGTTGCAGTGCTTAGGATTCCCTAAGTATTATTATTATTTTATATTTTCACACAGGCCGATCTTCCAGGACCATCTGTAATAGCGAGTTTCCTCCGTGTCTCGGAAAGCACGCAAAGCCGTTAGTACGGCTGTCATTTGTAGATTTTTGACAGTCGTTACTGTTAGTCAAAAGCTCTAAGGCCAGACAAGCAGTCTTACCATAAGGTATCGTATTACCCAGTTTCTGGGTTGTGGAGGTCCGAGAGGCAGTCGTCTCATGTAAAATACTGATATTCAGCTGCATCCGGTTTGACTGGAAGCCGACCCCCAATATAGTTGGGAAAAGGCTATACAGATGGCAGATGACGATATTTTTATCTTATTTTTTCACATTCTTTTTAGGACAATCTATTTTGGGAGATTATTACAAAAGAAGAAAATTAATAGAAGGAAATTCTGAGATAAGTTCAACTTCGTAGAAAAACTCACACATAAGAAATCTCACTTACAAAAGACAATTTTAATAATATAGTGAGACTATTAGCTTCCGTAGGGGAAGGCTGAGGTTTACTGCTGTAAGTTATGGTCAGGCAGTGCGCCCTAAGACCCCAGCACCCCTGACCCTAATGACGGTATCAGTTCAGAGTAATAAGGAGAGAGCCATCAATATATGTTGTTTTAGTGCAGGAGAAACATACCTAGACATAATTATATTATGTATGTTGTCTTTTTTTATCATGGTAAATTTCCCAAATGAGTCCTTCCAGGGCGGGACGGAGGGACTGTTAAAATCGTACTTACTAAAATCCACGATGTTTCTTCGATAGCCTTTTACGTTCCAGGGTCACGGTTACATGATAAGAAAGTCCGCGGCCAGACATAATTATGTTGTTTGACAGAAAATACTTAAGTGCATCACTATCCAATTAAGCGATTTATACTGTCTATCTTTTTTTTCTTGGGAGGATGTGGCCACCGCTGCGTCAGATTTAATTAAGCCGCCTCTGGGCGGAGCCGTCCCGGCTTTTGACTTGCCTTTAAACCTCTATATTGATAGATAAATGTCCAGGTTTCCTCAGAATGCTTTCCTTGACCGATGTCAGTAATGTCCAAGATAAACTTGACATATGCATTGAAACATACACGTGGTAAGGGTACCTACTTGTCCAGGACAGATTTGAGAGGCGAGGAATGCCTCGCAGTTTCCTCTACTGATTGGCTCTAGTGTGATGTTAAATAGCACACAACCTTTTCAATAGTTGGGTAATCGAAATAAATACAAATGTTCAAATCTAACTGGATGTTTCAGAGATTTAGCACGTCAAGCAAAAATAACTCTTCAGTGTTAGTATATCAATTAGTTTAAATGAAAACTCCTTGGTAGGTACTGATACAAGTTTGTAAAGCATTGAGTATGCAAATACCTAAGATTGTAGAACTTTAGTGTCAAGCAAGAAGAAGCTGCAGAGATCTAGTATATTCCAAAATTTCAAACTCAAAACTGAAATTGCAGTCTCTAATTTGAGAAGATATAAATACACACACACAGAGTTGGACATGTTTTGACGTAGGCGGACGAGTTTAATAATAATTTAATGTGTCGACTGCGCCGAACTTTCTCCTAGGTATCTCGCGGAAAGTTCCTCTATGGAAGTTGGTAAATCAGCAAGAAAATGCAGATTGAAGGAAAGCTATTTCCAACAAAACGCTCCGCATCGGCTCAGAAATTGGTTCCTGTTGCCGCTCCGCTGCCCGAAGAAACTTGCTTCGCTAAAACCCTATTTTTATTATTTCGCTCTGCCTATACATCTTGTTTTATTATCGATGTTTGGTTTTAATCTCCATCGCAATTTTGTTGGAATGTAAACAATATTTTATACATTGTAGTAAAAATATATGACTTTTTGTTTTATGCTAGCAATAGCAATGATGTGTTAAACCTATCTAACGCTCGAGTAAGCCGTAACTGTGTCACTGCATGAGTTATTATTTTTTATCATTTTGGAATTTGAAAATGTGAAACGGATTTTATGAACGTGGAAGTTAACCGCCAAACAGAGAAAGACTAAACTGTCACATGACTTTCAAATTTATAACAGTCGAGTTATTAGGATTGAGGATAAATATAGAATGAAAAATAATGAAACCAGTTAAGAAATAATTAAACCAGTCAGCTTACAAAATAGGAATAGAATTCTGTTGTCTGAACTTTTTAATATAAAATCATTTTTTACATTAGTGGGTACCTACTTACTGTTTTTTTGTTATTGTAATAGCACCAACTACCTATGCTATTACATTTATTTGGTGTATAAAAACCAAATAACACTTTCTAAAAAAGTTAAATGCTTAAAAAAAATAACATTAAACTTACCTGCGAGATACGAACATTGAATTTAAAATAAATGGCACTGCATGAACCTAACATCAGTCAAGCGCAAATAATTCATTCATATTTGGCTTAAGGAAAATGAAAAATAAAATTGTCCCAACTCAATTCCACCGTTTCCCTTGGAACAGACGAAAACCTTATCTCCCGCCTTTATTATTTTTCAAGTCCGTCCGCAATATTATGCGAGACGGCACGGCAGATGGATCAGAAAACATAAATCTGACGTCTAAACATGTTTGCGCTGAAAACGCTTAGATAACAACTTGAAGCGGATTTTTTTTGGTCCTCGAACTTGTGTCGCGATAAACAGGATGTATCTTTATCCGATTGTTTCAGATCACTAATCTTCTTTGGAATCGTAAGACTCACCCGAACCTTTTATACGTTACGTTTTTCTTGGCTAGTTCATTTAATCGTTCGGTATAATGCTTGGCTTCAAGACGCTGAGATTCATTGTTTTATTATCAGAATTAGCCAGCCAAACCGAAAAAGAAGTCAATTCCCAAAAATAAACCGTATAATAATGTCTGGCTCTCATAAAATACGCAGCGCCATAAATATAATAAGCGTTTTTGTTTCGTCACCTCCCCCGCATACAAATTTATTAGCTTTCACGGTTATCACGGCGGACCTCTCACTCGGTGGGCTTTTGTGAAATTGTTCGCATTCCGTCCCCGCGCCGCGCATAGTTCGCCGCACTTCCGCCGGCGGCGGAGCAATCCTGCCATAGATGTTGGAAACACACAGCTATGCATCCATTTCTGAACTTATTTCTTTTATTGGCTCGCTCTACAATTGGCTTTATTCTTTACTCGTCTTATTGCGAGCAGTTTGGATTCATGAATTGTTTGGATACGCACGACATAGCGCTCGTGTTATCAATAATTCATGTTCATTATCTTTAGTGAGCGCCATGACCGCGCTATTTTTATTTTTCAGGAGCAGATATTTAATTTAGGATTACTTTACTGTGTCTGTGACAGAATTATCATAATGGAGTCATACAATCTTGAGAAGATAATACGACGGAGGAGAAACTTATGTTGATACAAAGGGATGGCAATAAGCGTTTGGATACAAATCGGCGCTCTGCGATACTGTTCCTTTGCAAATTTGGGAGGAATCAACGCCCCATCCACGCAATGGGTACTGAGTAGTAACATTCTGAATTCATGAATGTTTTATTGCGGAGGCGACGCGGAGTTAGTGAGAAAAATGTGACGCCATTCATTCACGCTCGTCACGGACACTAACTGCGTGTTCTGTGTTGTTTGGATTTAGTGCGAAAAAATGCGAGCTTCCCCACAATGACGTGTAATGCAATCTTTTCAGTCATTGATATATGACAGTTTGGAAGAGGGGCTTCACGGGGGGGATTTTAGTTTCAAGATATATTTATGGGTACGTGCTAGCGTACGTAGCTTTGAACGTGTCATAGAAAAGTAGGGTGAAACGTTATTTTCGATTTCGTTTAGCTTTACAAAATTTTATTTATTTTTAATTGATAGTATTTTTCTGAAGCTTACCCTTTGTAACCTCAGTATCTACCTAATATGTTATGCTAGATCGACAAAAAAAAGCGGTTCGACATAAAAAAATAACGGCAAAATAAGTAATCAAAGAAAACAACCACAAGAACGACCAAACTAAGATTGAGACTATAGAAGCGCTATAAAATATCTTTTCTTTCCGCAGTTTATTATGTCATAGCTCTAACACTAATTTTGCTTCTACTTATAGATACGGGTCTTAGGCCTCCATAAAGCGAGGCTAGACATGGAGGCACCATCGTATTGCGTCACAGCTCAGGATCCAAACAACCATCGAGCCATGTAGGACAACAGCCCCATAACTAGCAGTCATTTCTGCGCTCACTGCCAATATGTCTGCCAACTCTCGCTATTAAAAATAAAAAGAGAAAACACTTTAGCCAAATAAGACGTTCTGTGTTTTTAAAAATAAAACCGCATTGAATATTTGAAAAGGTTTTTGGCCTTTATCCATAAGTAGGTATTTGTGTCTAATTCCGTAGATACGTCGGATAAAAGGACATTGTTGAGTGGGTCGAAGAATATGCGGACAAAATAGAACTTCTTATCGTGTCGATGGCAATCTAAATTGATTCGGCCCCTTTGGTGACCGGTTTGGCACTTTCAAAATATAACTTTTGCATACCTATATTAATTCTAATTCTGATGGTAAAATTGGAATCTCGGATATACCGATGGAATTATTTAATTGGTGGGTTTTAACTTTGTGAATAGGAAAAACATTAACACCATTATTAGATAAAAATACGGAAAAATATAACCATTTTTTATTGACTGGTTGTAAAAGATTCTTGTATGTCAAAGCGTAGCATTTAAAGAAGCTGTGAGTTCAACTTTTGCATTCCGCACATACATATGACTTTGTACCTCAAAGAAATTTTACTGAATACTAAATTCTCATTTTACTTGTGAACTCTATTTTCCAAGTCCATTTGGTCTAAATTGAATTGAGAACATAATAGTTGAACTAATTACTTACTTTCCTTCGCCTACATTTTCAAATTAGTCTGTTTAAGTACAAAGTAAATGTAAAAAACACAGGTACAAGAATAAATTCATTTAAGTTGCCAAAGGTGAACTATTAGTCTCTCACTTTAATTACTATTTCACCTTGGCTTTGTTCTTTTAGACTAAAACTTGAAATTTAAAAACACTGGGATAACTAATGATAGGAATTTACCTACGTCTGTAGTTGTAGTCAATACACCTACTCAATTTCTCGGTCAAATTGACGGGACCGGATTGCGAAAACTGCTGAATTTCGTCATTTATTACACTGAAGTAATAAAGTCCTATTTTCAAAGGACCTTCAGTCTTTACACGATATTATTTTAGTATGACCTTTGATTCAAAATTACCATACTACAACAAAAACTTCTAAAAACAAATTTTCTTTCCGGGACTAAAAATACTGAAAAAACCCAATTTAGTGATTTCCAAATAAACCTTAAAAGTGATACGAATTCCAAAATTGATTGAATTTAAAACGTTAGCATTCCGATCACAAAGTGAGCTTGTTTGTTCGTGAAAGCGAGTAAAGTGGACAAATGCAGAAAACAAAACGAAGGAGGTCCGCGTCGCCCACTCCGTCCACTTGGCTGGTCTCCAGTGCCTTGATTTAAATGCGCTATTTATTGAGACTACTAAGATACTATTTGTTTTGACCTCATTACTGAAATTACTGTCGCTTCATTGAGACGATATGTTCTGTGGAGGCTTTAATACTTACGTAACGGAGGCCTTTTTTTGCGTGGTAAAATCATCCAATGAGTCCTCCCACACTAGGTTGAGCAGAAGGGACTGTCAGTCCCGCGACATCGACAGGCGTATGGCCCTCTATGGGCCTCGTCGACCCGAGCATGGTCCATGATCAGACGGCAAGTCACCCATTACTCTCCGTCCACATTATTCGCACATACATTCATGGCTGCAAATCGCCTCGCGACGTCTGTTGGTGGCTGGGTCGTGATGTGGAGGCTGTCCTCTCCCTCACGCGTTGAGCCAACAGAGGCTTAAGAGTAGTAGATATTATATAAATGAGGGTGGAGAGGGAGGATTTAAAAAAGAGATGTCGGAGTATCCTTCCTTTTTAAGGGGAGTATTTAGGGACTTAACACCCTGTTCTTCATATTATTAAAGATTAATGAGTATGAGGAATAATGTGAAAGAAAGGGAGAATGCTAAATAGAGAACAATGGAAGAAGAAAAAAACGTATTGCGCTGATCCCGAATAATATAAATACGAGGAAAGGAGAGTTATAACGAGTATGAATTTAGTATCGAATAACGTAAGATCGTAAGATAACGGACACACCGTTTAACTTTTGAACAAATGTCCTTAGTAATATTTTTAGTGCTGTTACAGATCGTTTCTTCCATCATTCCTTGCAAGACTCTAGCTCCTTCAAGCACATCTACCTAATATTTTGGTAACACGCCAGGTTATAAGTTCCCCAATATTCATTCATACCCTCGATCTTGAATCGTTCCATGATTTAAAAAGTAGCTTCTAATAGTATTTAGTAGGTGGTGGTGCCGCTCTAGTTAAAACAATGGCAAAGTTAGTTACTTTTGAAATTAAATAAATCGCTTTATAATTCGTTGGGTTGGTTATTTAGAGGAAGCTATTAAGAATAGCCATAGCCGTAGACAACGTCGATGAGATTATTACGAGGTGAATAGCGATCGGCGCCCCGGGATCGCATTAACTTCGGAAAGAGTCAATAACGTCGGCTGTTAAACTTTACGAACTCCTTAAATTATTTTAACACCGTTATGTTAACAATACTAACAAATTTCTTTATAAGGGAAATCGTTTGTGGGATACTCGCTCCGTCCGCCAACTTCGCTCGTTACATCAAATGTTCCAATATTTTACACATCTAAACGTTTTTTCTTTTAGAAATTTTTTGAAAGTTTTATCTTGAAGACTTTCAATCAATTTCGATTGCGCTCATAAAATATTGGAACCACATTATTCGAGACATTAACAAAAGCATTACAGTAATACCTGTTCTTGGCAATGAGACATTCAGTAAAATTGTGTAGCTCTATAATAAAATTCCCACTATAATACTCGTACTTCAGTCGATACGAGCTTATAAATCCATCGAAATGGAAATTCACATTGGACTCATTCGCAGAATTAATCCAATCGGTTTTCAAGTTTTGTCTTATATTTTTACGACGACAAAAGCCAAGCCGGCAGTGCGGTTGCGACCGCCACCACTTCAATTAATGAAATAATAAACCATCATGACAACACAAAAAAAGTATCTGTGAAGAGAACACTTGTATTGAGAAAATATATTTCGAAAAAAGCCCGACATTGTCGCTTGCCAGCAGTCGGAAACTAATGGATTGTTCATTCATAAGTATTGTTATACGTATGAATGCACTCATGTTATTATTATATTAGTAAGCCACTGTTTCCTGAGATTAGGATTTTTTTGTTATTTGTATCGGAAAATCTTTATTGTTTTTGGGGATTCTATGAGGGATCAGGACGCAACGCCTTTATTCATTTTTGACTGCCTGCTATTCACTATCACATTTTGCCTTCGTATTATGAGTGTTGTAGGTTTGTTATTGTACTACAGGTAATAGTATCCGTCATAAGCTTAAGAAGATATTAAAAAGCGACAAAAAAACAAAAATTCAACAAAAAAAGATTTTAAAGAAATTTAACTGTTATTTATGCTATTCAACTGAAATGATTTGACAGTGATAATGATTTTTGAAGCTTTCGGCGGTAATAGCTAGTTTTTTGTAAATATTATTTACGTTAACTCTTTTCGACATGTCGTCTTAGTAACTATGTATATATTAATAATACCGTAATTATAAGGATACAAACAGATAGATCAATCATAAAGATAAGGCGTTCGATATCCAACTATACTACGAGTAGAAAGAAAAGGAAATTGATGAGTTCAGCCTGGATCATGTTTATTTATCCAGTCATTGAATATGATAGACTACTTCGTCATAAGAGCTTATGGGTTATTTGATCGAAGTTTTAAGACACAGCCATCATTCTTCTGCCCATATTTATCTAACATTGACATAATTATATATTTATTATTCTCTCAGGCCGCCCACACACACCGGAATCGCGTGACTGTCTGCCAGGGTCGCGGGGCGTCTAAACGGGAACCATGACCCTGGAAAGTATAGGGTTATTAAAGGAACACCATGGATTTGAGTCAGTACCTATAAGTCTGACAGTCCCTCCCGTCCCGGCCTAGGTGGGTGGACTCATTTGATGACTTTACCACCCAAAAAAGGCTAGGTACGCCAAAACGAAGTTAGACTATTCGCAATTTGATGAAATAGCGGCAAACTGTGATAATTAACTCGATTGAAAAAATAAACAGTACAAATATCACAACAGAGAATATATGTTTATTTTTTAAATTCAACGTGACATCAAATACCAATTGATGGGATTCGCACAAAATAGTCAGTCGAACCAACGTGGTTAATCGGATTTCGAGCTGCAATCGCTTTTATTAATGCAACGGACAGTGCTATAAGCCCTCAGTGACGGTCGCGATAGCTGCATAGCATAATAACCTAGCACTCAACTGGATTCTGTAAATAATCAGGTTAAAGCTTTCGGTTATAGATTATCTGAGATAAGACGATAATTTGATGAAGATTAAGTGTTGCCATGTGTGTTTATTTTTTTCTAATAAAGGTGATCTGGACTCGATGCTACGATTGAACTGTGCTGATAGACTTTTTTTTTGGGGTGGCAAAATCATCAATGAGTCCTCCCGCCCTGGGTGGGGCGGAAGGGACTGTCAGACTCTTACTGACTAAAATCCACCCGTGTTCCTTCGGATGCCCTTTACGTTTCGGGGGCCACGGTATCATCCGAAAAATCCGCGACCCCAGCAGGCATTTGGCCCCATAAGGGGCCCCGTCGGTGACGAGTGAAACACGACGCGCCACCGACCTGGGCTTGGTCCTTGGTCGGACGGCGAGCTTACCCATTACTCACCGTCCGCAAGCCCGCTCCGCCGCTGTGCCCTCTGCTATTCAGAGGGACACGCGTTGGAGCGTCCACCCGACAGGCTATTCGCATACGGGCAAAGAGACCACTTAGGCACAGTGCCTAAGGAAGAGTTTTTGCCCGCATCCCAGGGTGCACTGGCCCGAAAAACTGGTCTTCCTCCCGGACGTATCCGAGAGGGAACTCCAGTCCACGGGCGCACGTGGAGGTTTCCTGTCTTAGCACCCCGTGCTGATAGACTTGGGCATTAACTTGTAACAACTGAACAACGAACTGAGCAAGCATAGAGCCAAACATCGCTACTTACATTTTAACAAACTTTCGAGCGAACGCTCGATGGTCGTCAAAAAATTTTTATTCATATCATGAACAGGTCAGACTTGACAGTCATTTCGGCAGAAAGAACGCTGAAACGCTCTCGTTTGTTTTTTTGTAATGTAGCATTCGCAAGAACGCTCATTACAAGTGAATGCTCTAGTTTATCAGTACTTTTAGGAGTTTGCGAGGTGAAATGCGAAGGTGGTCTAGCCCGCTGTACTTCAAAATGCCACTGTCGACATATGCGGTGGTGATACACGTAATTTGTACATACCGGATAGTGTAGGTACGTCATAAGCACACAAGATAAAGTGTCTAAAGATAAAACATACTTTATCAGCGGTACAACACTTGCGGTCATACTAACTGTAATGGGAAATCATAATGGCGCAATATGTCTTCTCTTTCCATACTCCTCTATTAGTTAATAGGCACTCGTCCTCTCAGGAGCTCAATTCTAGCTATACCATCTTTTCAAAATCCATCCATCATTTCCTTGGTCTTCATTCTTTGCATCACATGCCCGTACCACGACGACCGGTTATCATCTACTTATGTTTCAGAGTTTGTCATCTAAAATTTTACCATCTTTCTATAAAAGTTAAACATCAGTTCAACACTCGTCTCAAAAAAGTGTACTTGCAAAACGACCCTTGTATCAACGCCCTAATGAACTTTTGCAGTTGACAGTTTGTTTAGGAAGTGATCAACCGCTGTTTAACTGTTTTGTAGTAAGCCGTTAAATGTCTTGATCTAATATTGAAATATCTATATATGTATAGACAGGCCTGTTGGTCTAGTGGTTAGTGACCCTGACTGCTATGCCGGAGGTCGTGGGTTCGATTCCCACCCAGGACAAATGTTTGTGTGATGAGCACAATAATTTTTGTATTTAGAAATACATATATAAGTATGTTTATCAGTTGTCTAGTACCCATAACACAAGCTCTGCTTAGCTTGGGACTAGATAGCGTTGTGTGATAGTTGTGGAATATCTACAACGTGTTATCACCAGTCTACCTATCCATCCAGGCTACCTATGTATGTTAGATGTATGCAAATCGGTTTAACCATTTACAGCGTGATTGAGCAATATTGTAGGAACTGATAGTAATACTAGTTTGTACCAAAAACAGTGTTTGATATTTCTTGCCGGATTTTGTTCCTATAATCTTCAAGAATATCATGAAGAAGAAGAAAGAATATAAAGGAAATCACGTATCATTGTTTGTATACGATAATCTCCAAAACCACCTAATCGATACATTTTTGTGACTGTTCTTGTTGGCTCCAGCTTGAAAGAGGTGCATTATTTTTGGAACCCGATACGTGGCCTGGTGCATGCATAATTATGTATAATCCAAGGTCGAAAATTGTGAAACGTACTAAGAAATATAATAAGTATCATGTTTCCTAACCCAGCTATCAATCTACCCGTGCTTTTAATTCAAACCTTTTCTGTTATAAAGGAGTGAAAAAAATATAGAATTCACATTTACAATATCAACTTTAGAAGAAAATACCTTTGGATTTCTAAAATTATCGTTTCCATTTCATTCCAGAACCAAAGAATACAGTAAAGAAAAAAGTAACTGAAGAAAGAAGATAATTCAGCCAGACTGCCACCATTTCAATAACGTTGACTCGCCGCCGACCAACACTAAAAGTCTCTTTGAATAACGAAGGGGAACCTTTATGCGAAGGGGGTATGAAAAGAAAACCATTTTTTTAAATGATGGCTTGGTCTATCTTGAATATGCAGGGTTTGTCGCATCATTCAACATCATTAGACTGAGATATAAGAGCTCGGTTGAATATGAGTTTTCATATTTACGATATAGGCGGCTATATCGAAAATTATTCTGAACCTGTAACCGTGTTGGCTGTAAATCTTCGGTGGTAGACAATGGCGTGTTATCTTTACGTTTAGTTATTCTAGACTGAAAAATGTTGACGGGAAATTTTAGATTAGCTTTTATACAACGAATTAGATTTTCCCCACATCTCATCTCCATATTTTTTTGTTTTGTCATCAAATTCTATGGGATTCCGTAATTGTGAAGCTTTCTATCGATGAAAGATATTTGGTATTCAGATTAGTCTTTCTTGTTTGACAACCATAAAATAAACATGTTAACCAAATAAACATGCATTACCTAACCTATCTACAGCACAAATCGCTCTCATTGATCGAATAAAAACACAACACACTTTGCACTCCAGAAAGCAAATCATCGACGTAGCTCATAAAGCTGTAAGACTTAAATGTGGTACTGGGTAGGCCATATTTGCCGGATAAATATGGCCTGTCTAGCACCCACATACCATACCCATCATAACTGTATCCGAATATTGCAAGAATTGTGTTTTAAGACAGCTAAACGAGGTCGTGGCAGACCAAGGATAAGATCATCGAATGCCTTGGTGACTTTCTCTATTCTATCCTTGAGTTGGTAAGATAAAGCACACCACTAAGAGAAGGAATAAGAGAGGCCTTTGCTCAGGAGTGAGACAATATGGGCTCAACCAGAAAAGGATAATACCAATTTGGCAGGCCTGTTGGTCTAGTGGTTAGTGACCCTGACTGCTATGCCGGAGGTCGTGGGTCCGATTCCCACCCAGGACAAATGTTTGTGTGATGAGCACGATCATTAGTTCTGTGTCTGGGTGTAATTTATCTATAATATGTATGTATTTAGAAATATATAAGTATATTTATCAGTTGTCTAGTACCCATAACACAAGCTCTGCTTAGCTTGGGACTAGATGGCGTTGTGTGATAGTTGTGGAATATTATTATTATTATTATAATTTATACCATAGTACCAATTTTCGATAAATAACGATGCTGTAGAAATGTTGATTTCCCATCGTACCAGCGTCAATATTTCCTCTATTAAATGTCATTGCAACTCGATAAAGTTTCAAGTTTACTGTACTTACATGTTTTTGTAATTTCCCTAAATACTAGGAACTGAAACGCAGCCATGCTTTTATCTAAAGACATATTCCTTATCATATTTTCTCGAAAGAACTCGCTTTAATTAGGTAAATCATTCGCTTTCAACCAGAATGAACCAAGAGTATGTTTTTCGATAGCAAATATAATATTTCAACCAGCGATGGGCTACCATTAATAGCAACGGCCAATGAAGCGCTCGGCATCACCGAGTGTTCATCACCATACAATTTAATTGCACCTTCTTCATTCGAAGTAATGGCGGAAACGCTTCAAATAAAGTAGCGAGCAATAAAATCAAGTGGGCCGAGTTGGCCGCTGGTCGGATATCTGACACGGAACTAATTCCCACTATATTTAATCCAGTAAAATACAAAGGAGCCCAATTTGCATAAACCTCGGCTGTTTGTTTCATGCGAGGACTGTATCCGCTTTGCTGTGGACTATTTTGTACGCAATTTATCTGTTTGCAAGGCACAGCGTGATTGTAAATATTATACCTATGATTTTCATCGTGATTCCACTGTTTGTCGTTCGGTATAGTGTTGCAATTTTACAACTCATTAGATACACGTTTCGTGATCAAACACCGAATTTGAAATGTTCATAATTGTGTGTTATTGTGTCTCACCTTTGGGATATAATTTACTGCGAGTGTTTGATTTGACTATTTCCCAATAAAGTTTTGTATTAATTTTGTTTGTATTTTATTTTTAATATGCTGTATGTTTTATTTTAATTTGGTTACCATAGTTAGTATTATCTGCTTACCTTTCACAGGTATGCTTGTGCAGATTTCATTAGTAATAAAAAAAGTTTATTTTTCTGTTTCTTTCTTATTTGTTGTGTCTGCTTATGACACTAATTTTTCAAGAGCTTTAGATAAGACTCATAAAATTAAAGAAAAGATAATGCAATTGCATAACGTAACAAGACTCGCCTAACTTGAACAAGACGAAAATCTCCAACAATTTATAAGTCTATGGAAATCAGGACTCACGAGACGCAAATAGTGCGGTAAGTCAGTCCAAGTAACTTACTAGAGTAACTTACACTATCAACTGAAGCGACTGAATTACTTAACGTAACCGATGCTCTTAAGGCGATGGACGGCCAACTTACTGCCGTGCAGCTTGCCATACTGCCAACTCTTTTAATAATTATAGCTGAGCGTGAAAGTATGTTAACTGTCTATCTTGTATAGGTATTGAAGATTTTGGAGTGATGGTTCGAGAATTTTGGAAGTCAATGAGAATGAGAATTCCGACCACTGTTCTTGGTATTCCGATTTCTTATTAATATTTTTCGGGTGTAATAAAATTGAACGTAGTCTGAATGGAGTAATTTTATTGCCTACATATCACCTGAAGACCATTCAGGAAACTCCTGCTCATTATTTCATCAATTATTTCTTTGTTCTAATAGATAATGTGAAGCTGTTCTTCACATAATCTAGAAGAACCAAGAAATAATTTGAGTAGTGGTAAAAATTTCATAAAACTTATCCTTAGATGCTCTTTTCTTAAAAGAGAATTATGGACGATATGTTAAGATTCTTTACTACGAAAAAGCAACTATTATAGTAACTCGCTCACCAACACTTAACGCGCTATTAAAAGAGTTGCCGCACGTGAGGAATCCCGAGGCGTTTGTGAATATTCATAATTCTGTTCGGCAAATTTGGCAAACTTGCACACCAAAAGTTTTAGGTAACTTCTACTTGTTCTGTTATATCACTCATGGACGACTAAAATAACTGTTTCTAGAATACATAAGCCCAAAGTTTCGTCAACTTCAAAAGTTATGTTTCTTTTCTTCCAATCAAATTGATATTCTGATCGGAATCATAAATAATGCAAGGAGAAACTTTTCTCGTTCCGTTAGTGAAATTTCTTGAGTTTCAAATAACGGAAGATTAGAGCCCGACACGTGCAGTACACGGACGTAGTCGTACGTTTCCTCGGTAGGTGTACTCGTATGAAACCTGAGCGAAATATTTCTCGTCATACGGAGTTGCAATACGGTACGAACAGTCAGCGCACATCGATAATTGGAAATCGCATACGCCGTGTTCGTCTCCGATATTATTTCAATTTCGACTCCAAATTGTTTTGAAGAATGTTTTATAATATATAATGGTCTTGTGCTGATGAGGATTGGGACGCGTACTATGCAGCTAAATCCAGCTACAAAAAATGCATCAGATTCAGACGCACCATGGGATGGCGCAAATTCTGCGGTAGCATTGAATCTTGTCAGCAAGCAAACAGGGTAAGGAAAATACTGGCGCAGCAGGACACTCCTGGTACCGTCACTCTCCGGAAGCCTGACAACACACTCACCACATCACCAGAAGAAGCGAGGCGCGTCCTTATAGAAACTCACTTCCCGGGATGCGCGTTCGCACAGGTAATCAACTGGAACGATGTCAACCAAACACCATCAGATAATGATTGGCGTTATACTCACAAGGTCATCACGCTGGAGAAAGTTCAGTGGGCGATCCAGTGCTTCCATCCCTTTAAGGCAGCAGGCCCGGACGGTATCTTTCCAGCACTGCTGCAGTGGGGAGGCACTGCTGTCGCACAGAGGCTTGTACCCATTATGAAAGCGTGTCTGGCCTTCAGATACATTCCTAAAGCATGGAGGGAAGTGAAAGTTATATTCATACCCAAACCAGGTAAGAGTGACTACACCAACGCCAAATCCCACCGACCAATCAGCCTAACCTCCTTTCTCCTGAAAACTATGGAGAAGATATGCGAGAGAGAGCTGAGGGATGGGGCCTTGAAAACAATACCACTTCATGCAAATCAGCATGCATACAGCTCGGGTAAGTCGACTGAGTCCGCTCTTCACTTGGTGGTCGGCCGGATTGAGGAAGCGATACATCAAAAAGACACTTGCCTGGGCACCTTTATTGATATCGAAGGAGCCTTCGACAAAACAAACTTCTCCAGCATCAGCGCCGCCCTCTGCAGACACGGAGTAGAACAGGTACTGGTGGACTGGATTACTAATATGTTAAGCAAACGAGTGGTTCGCCTTGATGAAGAACGGCAAGTAGCCTTGATAGCCAGAGGATGCCCCCAAGGGGGGGTACTCTCTCCACTCCTCTGGAACTTGGTGATCAACGACCTCATCACCAGGCTCAACGGATGCCACTTCTACACAATTGGGTACGCAGATGACCTCGCCATCCTCATCTCGGGGAAGGTCACCGGGACTATCTGCAACCTAATGCAACAAGCGCTAAGGATAGTAGAGCGCTGGTGCAGGGACTTCGATCTTTCAGTAAATCCCTCGAAAACAGAATTGGTAATGTTCACCCAAAAACGATCACTTGGACCTTTTCGCCTACCAAAACTATTTGAAACAGAGCTCCAGTTAGCCAACGAAGTCAAATATCTAGGAGTCATCCTGGACAGTAAGCTAAACTGGAGTAGCCATCTTGAAAACAAGCTAAACAGGGCCTGCATCACCTTCTGGCAATGCAGGAGAATGATAGGTAAGAGATGGGGCCTATCCCCCAAAATCATACTATGGATCTATTGTACGGTCATTAGACCCATGATCACCTACGGAGCCGTGGTCTGGTGGCCTCGCACCAGGTTAGTCACCGCCTCAAACAAGTTACAACGAATACAAAGACTGGCCTGCTTGGCGACTACGGGCTGTATGAGGACTACGCCTACGGCAGCTCTGGAAGCCATGCTGGGCCTCCCTCCGCTGCACCTGTTCATACAGCAAGAAGCGACGTTGGCGGCGGTCCGTCTCGAAACAATACAACTCTGGGGTAAGAGGGAGTCACAACACACCTCGGTATTACAAGGACTCTATGAGGAATTTCCAATGGCAAAGGCCATTAAAGACCGAGTACCCAAACAGTTTATCTTCGATAAGAAATACAAAATCCAACTCCATGAGGACCACCGCTGCGAGGGGCTGACCCCGGCGGAGCTACGAATCTTCACGGACGGGTCTAAAACAGGTAGCGGTACCGGTGCTGGAGTCTTCTCTGAAGACCTCAACATCCGCATAGCCAAATCACTGGGGGTCCAGAACACAGTTTTCCAAGCAGAATGCATGGGCATCATTCTGGCGGCGGCAGCGGTCGCAGCCAGAGAGGTAAAGGACCACTCAATTCGCATACTATCAGACAGCATGGCCGTTCTGCTGGCGCTTGACAGCCACACGGTCAACTCTGGACTAATATACGAGTGCCACCAGAGCCTAAACCAGGTAGGTGAGCACAACAAAATAACCATTCAGTGGATCAAAGGACACAGCGACTCCCGAGGCAACGACGCAGCGGATGAACTCGCTCGAAGGGGATCTAGTTTGACGGCGGTGGGACCCGAACCTATAGTGCCACTCCCCTTCGGTTACATACGTACTCTGGTCAGGGAACGCACAGGTAATTTACACCGTTGCCTGTGGCAGGATCAGGGTGAGTGTAGACAAGCTAAGGAGGCACTACCCTCCATCAATAGCCGCTTCACCAAACAAGTGCTCAGGTTATCCAAACAGCAGCTACGAACAGTGACAGCCGCTCTGACGGGACACGGCTCCTTTAATAAACACCTCTTTGTCCTAGGTATCACAGACAGCCCCCTGTGCAGAGCCTGCATGGCGGAGGACGAGACAGCAGCTCATGTGCTCCTACACTGCCCTGAGATTGCTACATACAGGGCAAAGTACTTCGGTAACCCAGGTACTCTCCACGAGATCGTCGGCAACACGAAGGCGCTGCTGGCCTTCTTCGGGGAGCTGGGGTGGATCGAATGATTTCTTTCCCACCCGCACGCAAAATACGCGCATATGACGTGGAGTTGCGGATACCAGCCCGTTATACAATACAATACAATACAATAATATATAATGGTTCCAGTATTCGTTGTGAAAAGAAAGCCGTAATATTTCTACGATTTACTATGATCACAAAAAGAGACTAATTTTATATGAAGGAAGTTCGAAGCTGGAAATTAAAGATCACGTTTTCGGTCGAAGTTTGTGTGTTAAGAAACTTTAAATCACGAAGTCGAGCAACTAGCGGAAAACGTTTAAAAGGAGGAGAGGATGTGAACGTTTACGACATTTATTGAATGTATTCCGTTGCTCATTTCTGGAATTGATTTCCTATTTCATATTCGACGTGAATGGAAAGTGCTAGACCGTTTTGTCCGTTTATAGAACTTTTAGAACGATCATCGAAACTCGGGGGTACCTCGTAAATCCTAATAAATTGTCTAGATGTGGTAACGAGTTCAGTGCGGTGCAGTCTCTGCGGATACGTATTTTATTAGATTTACTGAAACGTTCCTTTGCACCAAATCATTATTTATTACCGTTTAGTATGTCTCGCTATACAGTGTGATCTAAAAAACATAGGTACATATATTACCGTCTTCCAGTCGTGGGCGGCAGTGCCCCGGACTTGGCGTCACGGTCCGTTTTATAAACACGAGAAACTCGTGTAAGATGTCTGACCTCTTATTTTTTACTATTTGCATAAAAAGCTTTTCGCAAACGTCTGACTTAACTTATAAAATATTCTAGCATATTTTAGCCTAGTTTTTTTGGAAATACTTATTCATTTTAGGCATATGCATGTAAATAATTATATACATAATTATGATGATTATTATACAAAATATGTACTATACAGTGTCCTGAGAAGTGTGGATAAAATTAACACACATTTCCCGGAACATCCTCTATATGTGTGTAATTTAATTATTGAATATTAAAAATGTCTCCTAAATTAAATTAGCGTTTTGTTTTATCAAAATAAAACCATTAAATTAAGAAAAAACCAATGGAATCGTTCAACAACACAGGTGTTGTTGAACATTATGATTGTGTTAATATTTAATGAATTGAGTAAATTGGTGAGTCAAATATCGCTGAAATGAGCAAATAATAATTTTATAAATAGTCAATTTCCAACTAACTACAAATACACCACAAATTGATCACTAAACAATTTAGTGAAATATAAATTGAATACGTTAAAACTAACAAACATTAGTCAGTTAATTGGGTGAAAATGAAAACCAGAAACAATATATTTATGTTTTGTATCACTGCGCAAATTATGCAGTCTATGAATGAGGTTATACATATAAGTACTCGGACGCGATGGACTAGTAACCTATCAATAGAAATCGATAAAACCACAACATCATAGCACGCTACTACATTCCCTCATAAATAACTTAAAAAATAGAATTAGTCAAGAACGAAAAAGTTTTACTAAAGTCTTGGAAGATTGACATTATCTATCTAGCTTTTTGCGGCAAGAAAATGAAACCCGTTTTTACCTAAATGTTGTAGGTACTTAGTTCTAAATCGGGTCCAGACTTTTGGAAATAATTTAGTTCGGTTTTTAGTTCAATTTGTTCACTAAAATTGTTATGAACGTCACCATTAAGCCTCCTGCAGACACACGCGATTAATCGCGCGGGGCGACATGTCGCGGTCCATTCACAGTATTTTTAGAGTGGAAATTAGCTTGGCTCGTTGTCGCAGCTCGATTAATCGCGTGTGTCTGCAGGAGGCTTTATCCTGCCGTTACCCGGCGTCGTCGGCACAATGAATTACTCACCATCTTCATCATCTTAAGTTAGTTTTCATAAAAAGATGGTTAGTGATTAAGTTATTTCCTTTTACTCGTTACTATCATTTTAGGGCTGGTTCAAAAAGCTACAGCACAAGAAGAAGAAAGTTTTTGATATTTTTACCCAACAGGTACGGGTAGCATGTAGAAATTAAAGAAATTGACATCCAGCAAGATCGTCCTAATTATCCTGTTTAATCTATGTATAAATTAAATTAAAATTCTTTATTTCAGGTAATTACCCATATAGAATACATGACATGACATATTAACATTAAATTAAATTAATACATTAAATTGTTAAATTAAATTAAATTCATTAGGCTACAATTTATCAAATTAAATCAAATTACCAAATTATATAATATTAGGTAATTAAGTGAATAAATAAATATTAAATCAAGTTATACCTACATCAATTGTCTATTCGATTTCTCATTCTTAGTATAATCTGTACATTTCTATAAGTCTCAAACTGTGGCCATTTTTAGGGTTCCGTAGCCAAATGGCAAAAACGGAACCCTTATAGATTCGTCATGTCTGTCTGTCTGTCTGTCCGTCCGTCCGTATGCCACAGCCACTTTTCTTCGAAAGTATGAGAGCTATCCTGTCGAAACTTGGTAAGTAGATGTATCATGTGAACCGCATTAGGATTCTTACACAAAAATAAAAACAAAACAAATTTTGGGGGTACCCCCCGTACTTAGAATTGAAACTCAAATTTTTTTTTTCACTAAACCCATACGTGTGGGGTATCTATGAATAGGTCTTTAAAACTGATATTGAGGTTACTAATATCATTTTTTTTTAAACTGAACAGTTTGCGCGAAAGACACTTCCAAAGTGGTAAAATGTGTGTCCCCCCCCTGTAACTTCTAAAATAAGAGAATGAGAAAACTAACAAAAATATGTAATGTGGTCTACATTACATATTTTTACTAAAAAAAAAATATAATGTAGACCTCAACAAAAACTTCCAACGAAAATTGGTTTGGATGAGATACAGTTAGCAGTTTTTGAGATATAGTACATTTTAAAAAACCGCAAATATAACTTTGCCATTCATAAAAACACTATAAAATACAAAGTTATTTTTATTGTTTGTGTATATTACTTACTTATTTCAACATAATTATATCCCTAATCTATGCTTGCTACTACGGAACCCTTCATGGGCGAGTCCAACTCGCACTTGGCCGGTTTTTTTTAGCAATTGTTTTGACAATTGAATACCGACCAATTGGTCGGTTCAACATTACACCGGATAATGTGTTAAATTATATAATTCATTATATTTTGTTTCTTCCTGATTATTTTTTATAGTTTTTGCACCTACTATGTTTAGTTCTCTGCATCACACTAAGGTAGACTGAAAGAAAATGCCCAAGGCATGTAGAACGCCTCTGTACCTACAGTTTTAAACAAGTGCAAGAAGTTTTAAATAAATAATAAATACTTTTAAAATCGACACAAACATTGATTCTAGTTCGCCAACATTTCGCGCCAAACCAAAGACTTCCCAGGAACTTTAAGGCCGTACGTTTGTCAGTCACCATCGAGTGATTGCGGCAATTATTCAAGTGTAATTCCTTCCACCCCGCAAGCCTGACGCGGTACAGGTTCACATTTAACATTTACCGGGTATTTTAGGCCTTATGTACCTACACGTCTACTAGTATTGTCACTGATTTGTATACGATTAAGTTTTGTATGGTGTTACAAGGATATTTTGGCACTTGAATGACAGATGGAAAGGCGCTATTTATAAATTACACACTTTACTCAAGATTTACATAACATTATGGTCATCGATCATCTGCTTGTTTTCAGGTCGACTTCCAGTCGAACGAATGGAGCTAAAATATTACAGTATTTACATGGAGCGACTACATGTCTGTCCTCCTTAACTCAGTAACTGTGAGTTTCTGTTTTTGTAAACGCACCCATGACACAGGAGAAATTAATAGTGTGGGGAAATAAATAACCATCAATTGTCAAAAAACTGCGTTCGTTTCCCGAACGATTCCAGGGTGACTGTATGTTAACGTGAATTTTAAATGTTTTCAAACGCACCCATGATATTGAAAAAAGAAACCAAGAGACAGGCTTTAAAAAAATACCTTCCATTTTTGAGTAGGTTTTTAAACTGTGAACTAAAAATGTGGAATACGGGTAGAACTAAGAAGATTAAGTTTTACCCGTATTCCATTTTTATAGTTTTTATTTCGTTGTTTTATTTTTATTTTGTGGTGTATCTGTAATGCCCTATAAATCCACCGTACCTATTCCTTTCACTACTAGGTACCTACCTGTTATTTTTCGATACCTTTTCAAAGTATTTTCATGATGCATGAGCTAGGTACAGTAAATCGTGACTGGAAACTATAGGACAAAGAAATGAAATCGAATTGAAAGTTTCTGTATTATTGTTTCACAACTACCGAGTCATGTGATGGAAACTTAATTATATTATTATACAATGGCGAGCAAGCAACTAACGTCGCAGAACTTAATCGTTTTTAATTTAATTACCTGGCAAAGTATTAGGTGTTTTTGCTCTATAGAATAAAAGCCAGAAGTAGTTGTAATAGTTGAAATAACTGTTGAACTAAAACCGGCGCTTACGGCGAGTTGTTTAATCTGTAGGTAGTGAAACTAACTAATGTTAATATCCCGTACATTTTTAACAAATGGCAAAAAAATGTATTGGATAGCAAATACTTAGTTTAAAAAATCAAACAACGTGGCCTTACTTAGTAACATTTTAATTAAGGGTGCTCCCACATTTTATCGACGCGGAATCGGCTTAAGCCATTCGCATCGGCTCGGCTCGGACGACGCGATCCGATGCGAATGGCATTAGTAACACCCTTATTACGTTGACATAAAGGTTTTCTTGACCGGCTTAAGCCGATTCCGCGTCGATAAATGTGGGAGCACCCTAATTGTGACTGTACAATGAATTGTATCACCCAGTTACTGGGTTGTAGAGGTCAGATAGGCAGTCACTCCATGTATAATATTGAAATTACACCCGGTTCGTCTGGAAGCCGACCCCAACATAGTTGGAAAATGTCTGGGTAGATGATGAATGAAATTTGTGACAGCCAGTTTTTTCTTAGAATGTGAATATGCTCAATAGATGTCCTCTGATCTGAGAAGAGCAGATTAAGGGTCTGTCAGACTCGTATCAATAAACCCACCCTCATGTTCTCTCTCACACTGTCTCAGGGGGGCAGCAGGATCTAGTGACACTTTTGTTGCCTCGGGCTGGTACTTACCTTTTTTTTAGCCTGGTAAAATCATCAAATGAGTCTTCCCACCCAGGGCAGGGCGGGAGGGACTGTCAGACTTGTACTGACTAAAATCCACGGTGTCCTTCATTAGCTCTTTACGTTCCAGGGTCACGGTAATGGAATAAGTCCCGCGACGCCGGCAGGCTTTGGCCCTCTGGAGGGGGGCCCCGTCATTTTGCTGACGCTCTTTGAGGCGCGCGTGGAACACAACGCGCCGTCGACCCGGGCATGGTCCATGGTCGTGCGGCGAGTTGCACATTACTCGCCTCCGCATGCCCGCGCCTAAGGTGGCCGATCGTCTTGCGACGTCCGACGCCGTGGGCGTCTACCACTGCGGCTGGGGCGGAGGGAGGACGCTGTCCTCTCCGCGGACTGGTACCTTGGCGTCGTCTACGAGGGAGGAAGGTGGTCTATCAACCCCTGCTCTATCTACCCTTTTTTTTAACGTGGTAAATTCATTCAATGATACCTCCCACGCTAGGTGGAGCGGAAGGGACTGTCAGACTTGTACTGACTAAAATCCACTGTTTTCCAAAATACAAGCCCAAGCTTAGTTTGGGATTCAGTAGCACTTTACTTTTGTGCAATACATTAGGTATATAATGCATGCTTTAGTTGGCCATATAAAATGAATGAATTAACTGTGTCAATAAAGAATTTTTATTTATTTTTTTATTTTATAGCCTAATAAGACAGTCCCGCGGCGCCGTAAGCAATAAACCTAAAAGCGTGAGGTGACTGGTTTGTATTCTAAAAACCTGAAACGGCCCAAATACAGTTGCTTATCTGGTTTAGTATTATAACTAGCTTTTGCCCGCGGATTCGCTCGCGTTCGGCTCAGTCGAAAAACTAAGAAGATTTATACAAACTTTCATCTCCTATTTCGTCCCCTTAGGGGTAGAATTTATCAAAATCATTTCTTAGAGAATGCCTAAGTCATAGTAGCTTTATGCATGCAAAGTCTCAGCCCGATCGGTTCAAAATTGACAAAGTTTCATACAAACTTTCATTCCCTATTTATCCCCTTAGGGGTGGAATAAATCAAAATCCTTTCTTAGGGAATGCCTACGTCATATTACCTTTATGTATGTAAAGTCCCAGTCCGATCGGTTTAAAATTGACAAAGTTTCATACAAACTTTCATCACCTATTTCATCCCCTTGGGGGTAGAATTTGTTGTAGTTGTTTATTATCAGGCAGACACACAACAGTTACAGACAGTTTACAGATGCGTTAGGTACAGTGCAGTGACGGACAGTGCCACCGGATCCATCGACTAGAGATTATATTTCATAGACAATCAATAGTGATGTAGATGCTTACTATAAAACTAATTAGTGATGTTACAACAGAATTGATCAAAATCCTTTATTAGTGGATGCCTACGTCATAACATCTACCTGCATGCCAAATTTCAGCCCGATCCGTTCAAATCTAAGAATACTTATACAAACTTTCATCCCCTATTTTATCCCCTTGGGGGTGGAATTTATCAAAATCCTTTCTTAGAGAATGCCTAAGTCATAGTAGCTTTATGCATGCAAAGTCTCAGCCCGATTGGTTTAAAATTGACAAAGTTTCATACAAACTTTCATCCCCTCATCCATCCCATCCCCTTGATAGATTACAATATCAGTCACCTTTGAGTTTTATATATTTAGATTATGTGTTTGAATTATTTGGTGTTCACTACTGCCATGGGGTCCGATTACACTCAGTTGGTAGACTCTTCACGTGACTAGCTGTCAGCGTTTTTTGGCCAAAGAATCAGCACTACAACGTAGCAACGATTTGAGCACTCTATTTTGCCGTTGTCAGTGAAACGAATGTTTTTTTACGCCTTGTAATTATTTTTCCGTTATGTAACTTGTGCATATTTTAAGAACCTACCTAAAGTTTTAGAAAGTTTACCAATAAATAGTACACAAATAATGTAAATCAAGTTCAACGAAAGCCAAAATTGGTAACACTTTTCCTTGTGTTGGAAATCCAACTAAGCGCTTTTAAGAAGTCCCTAAGTGTTATTTAACTCAAATGGCCCTTCTGAACTCCTCCAACTAAGTAGTTAAGAGAAATAATCTTTTTGTTTTACGCCTTCATAAAATAATTAAAATGAACTTTAAAAAAAACCTTTAGTTTTTGTTGGTCTATATACGCTGTTCCATAGTATATGCAAAATATTAAAACCTCAAGCAATGGGCACATAAAAAACTATACTACAAGAGTCGATAACTAAACATGAAAAGATAATCAAACGCGACCACTCAAGTGCCAAAACATATAAAAAAGAACTAACTTAACACTTTTTATAGTAAATACCTAAGTCGTAAAATTCTCGAACACTAGTACATATTTTTATATCTGGCAAGTGAGCACTTTTTGTATCTGAATAAAGTGTAAAGAACAGTAGCATTAAAATACAAGAAGTGATGTGTTAGGTATAATTAAGCACAGCGTTGTGGGACTCGTTGTAAATTATCGCAGCAATTGCATTTATCAGAATTGCACCTCCGACCGCTAACAAGATTTAGAGGGAACGTGGACGGTGTAATACGTCTACCTATAGGATAATTAGTATCGCTACCTCGCGGCGTCTCATTTATCGTTCTCCACGGGGAGGTGGGTCAGCCAGCAGTAAATCTACCAACCTGAGCGCTCTTGTCTTTGTAAACTTGAAAATCTAATTACATTTACAGTTCCACTTAAGTTCGCCTTTCCCGTTGAATTTGCATTTCTTGATTTTTGTCCTCGAGCTCTGATAAGATTTTGTTTCGGTGGAGTTCATCTTCATTACTCTTTTTTAAGTAAAATTTTTAATTAGGAACATTGGAGGTCTTACCTGGAGTTCGTGAGTGTCGCGGGCGTGTTTTAAAGGGAGGTGCGTGGAGCAGAATGTTTGCGGAACCGCCGGTTTATATGCTCGAACAGGCCCAATAAAGAGCGTCTCAATGTTGTAAAGGCGTTCCTAATGCTTATTTGCATTCAAGAAGGCTCCCAGAACGGGCAAGCAAGTGTACGGGAACGGCTCTGAAACGTCGGTACGGGGTACACAGCGCTAGACGGAGAGCTCCCCAGGTAGTGATTAGACGATGCTAATACCATTTACTTTCCAACTTTCCTGACTCACCGACCGTTACGTGAACATTCGCTATTTATTTTAGGCTACTTTAAAATCATCTTAAAGAGCCAGTTTAATTCTTTTCTGGGCTATTAAATACCTGTAATCGTAATATTATTCTTACTTAAGCAAGTTACGAAAAATAAAACTGAGAAACTCTCTTTTATGTAACAAAAACAAACCCCAAACTATGTGGCTGAAATACGCCAGCTCACATTATACACCCGAAGTTAGTTATTAATGACTACATTATGACTTGTTGGACAGATTTATCACCGCACTAACAAGTGAACTTCCAGCATCACTATTTGTCAAATGAATAAAATTTTATTTCATAGAAGTCGTTATTCCAAACTGTAATTGTCAAAGGAAAATTTGAGCATAGCGGTCTTCTCATTAGGGTATATAGCACAATTTCCTCTGGAAACTGTTATTCCACAAAGTTGGGGCGAAAAAAAATTAAGTTGAAATTTGATGTCCGAAACGTAGCGAGAAGAGCGGGGCCTCCCGGAGTCACCGAGCTTAGTTCACATTAAAACTGCAACCATAAAAGTTTCCAGGGCGTAGTAGCGCCGTGGTCCCGTGGTCGGGCGCGCGGTCAAACTTGCACTGCATTACGACAAGTAAACCTGCAGTTAAGTGTTTACTTCGCACATTCCAAGGCATTGTGCCGAGAACTTGGACCATAAAAACGGCCTGACTCTTGCACCCGCTTCTAACTTCACTACATGATGTATGTGCTTTATCTTTTGATTAGCTTTGTTCAACACCTTACTTTAGTACGTACCTACTTCAGAGATGTAAACGTTGGTCTAATAAATTGAACGTTAGTTAATAATTTTCTTCGTTTACTTTACCGTAATTTATTTGGAAGGTATACATTGTCCTTTATTAGCAAACAGAATTGAACTCCGCTTTGATACTCATGTGTACCTCATCGATCATTTTGTTCATCGATAATAATTAATTTAGTTAATTGGGTTTCAAAAGTTTTTGACTCGATTAATGTTATTTATTTGGCTTTATATAATATTGTAGAACGTGTTTACTGGAGTAATGTGTGCATAATCGGTTAATTAGTCGATTTAGTCGCTTTCCAAACACGGCATTCTGATCCACTAAATAAACAGAACACGATTCGAGCGAGAGTTACTTCCTATTAGTAATAATATGCCAACAATTTGTGTTTATCGTTACAATATCACGAATTTAAACTGGGGCAGAACAAAATGTTAACTAATATAAAATTTGTGTACATTTGGTAGCTTATTATTGTAATAAAAACGACACTAGATTAAAATAATAATTACATTTGACACTACGAAAGTTTAGTATTTTAATATTTTTAAGTTAATGAACTGTACAGTTTTCAAACCGATGTGAAATAAACCGAATACAACGAAAAATTATATGAGAACAAGTAATCGCCAAGTTTGTTCCGTGTCGGTCTGATCATCGCTTAGTTGGCTTGGCACTGATTGCAGCAATTATTCACCTCGCCGCCTCCCCTTTGCGACCGGAGCCCCCTCTGTCACTCCTCCACTCTCTAACGGCTTCACTCAATCCAGGTACCGTCGTAAACAACAACTTCTACCCAATAACAACTAATAAAAACACACTTTACAATCAAAAGAATTCCACTTAGGGAATATTTTTATCTCATCAACAGAATGCTTTTTGTTCGTGAACGTGTAAACGCAAAACAAATACGTAGGTACTGTACCAATCCATAAAGAATAGAAGCGATTCCAGACAAAGTGAACAATGTAACAGGGAAAAGTTAGTGAAGTCGGAAACAAAGCAGGCCACCTCCATGGCACGAATGTGCTTCTGGATATTATAACTTTCCTTTATGCCACCCATTAGAACATTATCTTAATTTCACTTGTTCAGAGCTCCAATGAGAAAGTACAAAAACTTGTGGACGCTGGGTAAAGTCTCGCTACGAGCTACGTCTAGTCAGTTCCCAGATTTGACTTATCCGACATTTATGTAATTGCATCGAAGATACGTACGTTTTATTGTTCGAATAAAATAAATCTAATAATCCTAGCGCAACGTGAACAGAAAATGAAAATATCTGCACAAAACTAGCAATAAACTTCATAAACAACGAAAGACTTTAAGTACGAAAATATTGGTATTCAGTTGAAAACTGCAACACAGCAAAACACGTCGTGACTGAAGCTTAGAGGTAAACAAATTCAAAATAGAAAACAAACTATACGCGCGTTGCACGGTATTGATTGAGCTCCGGTTGGCCGCAATATGGAAGATTTGTTGAGAATAACGGTTGAGCAGATAGCTCGAGTGGCCATTACAGATATCTTGAGCTCCCGCGATCGAAAGAGAACACCCGCCCTCACCTACGTCTCAGTCGAGTAGCTCCGCGCTGCACAGTGCATGGGCCGTACATTTTACCGAGCCGTAATACTTGGGATCTCGGGAAATACTATTCTCTTTTGCTCGCTTCAAGCTAAAAGTATAAAATACGAAAATGTGGATAAGTTATATTTTCGTAGAAAGATTTTTGACAAAGTAGATGTTGCATTTTGTTTACGAGATATGTATTTGGGACCCATAAAATAAAATTATGATGAAAAGGACTTTGGGATTTCAAGACCTATCAGCGATCAATCTTCTTTAGTTAGAGGTGTATAATTTTGTCTACTGATCTAGAAATTGTTGAAATCTTCCATATGACAATAACCTACAACTGCCACGAGTCAGTAGTTGTAGTAGTAGTAGTCAGTACATCTATTATAAAACAATTGATAGTATGCATTATTAAAGAGAAGTCTAATATTTATGACTTAAACGGCCAGCTTATTCAAAATGGAATCCCAAACCTGCTGAAATATTTATCATACTACCTATACCGCCAAGTACAATTTGCCAAGTTGCTGAAGTGAACTTATATTTGTAAAATTCATACTACCAACCACTTGAAATTGTGTATTTTACAATAAAGAAATAACACTTTTATAAAAAATTCTCAAAAATATAAACAAAGGCGGTAATCATTCTTCATATTTTGTAAGTAATAAAATTCAAGTTCTAACTAGGTTTTCGATCAAGTTTATTTTTTGACAATGAGAAAATGCCGGTGTGCTGTGATGTGCCTGCGGCAAAAGTAGAACTCTTGAATAATATTTTATTTTTCTAGTATACCCGTATTTTTTTTCTGAAATGAAAGCTGTTCTCCGTGTTTCCGGTACATAAAAGTCGTGAAATATTGAATTGGGGTGGAATTATTGAATAAAAACAGTAATTTAGTTGTAAAACCGTCACTGTGTCTATGCAGTCACCAATAGGCTATTTGAGTAAAAAATTCTAATTAATCCGTCAGTTAGATTATCAAATACACACATCAAAAGTGTCTAGGGATCAACATATATTTTTGCAATAACTTTTCTCCTGATTGATATTAATTAAAATTTTCTTTAAGGATTCATCAAATAAAGTGTTTTCGTTTGTCACAGTAACGATAAACCAAGTCACCTTTGCATTAATAAAGAAATTTGCCATTTTCCTAATACAGGGATTTTTGACATTTGAACCACTAACACAAAAGTTCGAAAAAAAGACTGAAATAACAGTTTTCTTTAAAATTTTATTGGGTAACTTAAACAATTAATAATCCGTGTTTCTACCGCGAACACTAACAACACAAGAACATCGGTTTGGCATACTCAAAATGAGTTCATCCAAATCACGCTGTGGAATGGCCGCCCATGTTCGTTGCAACAACAAAAAAAGGTCTTCTTGCGACTGGATACCCTCCATATTCGGCAGAGCTCTTCTCTGTAGCATATCCCATGCATGCTCAATCGGATTCAAGTCTGGCGACTGAGCAGGCCAGGGCAGGACATTGATGTTAGCTGCGGCGAGAGTCTGTCTTACAACTCTTGCGGTGTGCGGTCGTGCATTATCATGCATTAACTGAAATAAGGGACCGATTTGCACTTGTAAAGGAACGATGACGTCTGATACAATCGTCTCAGCATAAATTTGAGCGTTGAGGTTGCCTCTGATCCAAATCAACTCAGTTCTTCCGCCGATCCAAATACCCGCCCATACCATGATGGTTCCACCACTATAAGGATGGACTTCCTGGCAGGATTTTAATCGCTGTTGGCGTCCAGGGGTTCTCCAGTGTCGTATACGTCTTGTATCCGGTCTCATACCGAAACGAGACTCATCACTGCCCAATTTCTGTGTTCAAGAGCCCATTGATATCGAATCCTACGATTGTGCATTGCTATAGGTGGTACCCGTAGCGGTCTTCGGGAATGAAGGTTCACTTCATGCAAGCGGTTTCTGACTGTTTGGTCGCTAATTAAGTTCCCTGAAGAGTGATGAAGCCTCACGGCTAACATCATGGCGGTTATTGTTGGAGCTCTTCGAGTTAAGATTTGAATGTATCGGTCTTGTCTCCGTGTGGTGAAGCGATACCGTCCTCCATGGCGCTCAGCCACGGTACCAGTGCTTCGGTAACGTGTCCAAAGTCGACTGATAACACTCTGACTTGTATTCAGAGCTAAAGCCACAGTACGTTGCCGGGAACCAGCTTCTATCATTCCCACGGCTCTGAGCATTTCTTCCCTGCTTAAATGACGTCGCCGCTCCATAATAACGTTGGTTTTAATCAGTAGTAGGGAAACAGTAGCACTAATAATGTCTTCAATGCGTTGTATGTTTTTATAGGGAAAATATTGACAGCTGATTTTCATCTTTTACTCGAATTTGATTCACAGTTCCTGATTCAAATTATGAAATGCACCAAAAAGGATCCATATAAATTTATAAAATCATAAATTTATTACAAAGCCACATCTCAATCTCAAGAAATCCGCATAAAAATGCTTGATCCCTAGACACTTTTGATGTGTGTAATATTTGACCCGTATTTTTTCTTTTTTTACGCAAACCAAAATTGACGGAGATATTATGATGCTTTCGAAATTGCCAATACGCCACAATTTAGTAAATTTTTTACTGAATTCTGACGTCACGAGCCCCCACTCTCGAGTCTTGATGTGTTATATCTTGGCAAATATTCATTTATTTTACATAAGAAAAAATATGTGTCCGTTATTTTTCAAAACTCTAAATAACGGACTTATTAGATTTATAATTAATATTGACATTGTCAAATAGCCTATTATGTAAAACATTGTTACAAAGCGTAAAGATTTTTTACACGCGCAATAATTATGGTTTATAATTTCGTCACCTGAAGAAACTGGCACCTCTGTGGCCGATTTGTTTTTTTTTTTTTGTGGTGACTTCTATGCTTTTGATCGAGGGTTAATTTTTGTTTCGTCACTTGATTTTTCAGGGTATGTTCAATTTTTTTTAGGGTTTCCTCTATTTGCACCTAATCAGAGCTCGATACACAAACTGGTGTTTATATAATATTGCAAATATTTTTAACTATAAATATATTTAAAAAAAAAAACGTAAAAGGTCTCACCGTGTAATAGAAGGCCTACTGCAAGCGTATAACAAGCATGAATGTAAGGTGATATGCGATGCGAAGAATGATATCGATATTTTATTGGATCTGCCTTTAACATGCTACCTCGGCACACGTGCCTCAGATATCCAGCAAAAGCGCAGAGCGCAAGTAGAGAAATCATATTTTATTATTATTGTACTATTCGAAGCGTTACTAATAGGCGTGAATACTTAATTTGTTATGCATGCAAAATCATTAATTCATTCACTTTATGCATTGAGTTACTTGAAGTTAATGTTTGTGAGTTGGCAAAACTCCCAGAATAAAATGGATTATGCAAATAAAACGCAACTGTTATAACACAATTGTTTATTATATTCCGCGCTATCTCTGTAGCACTTGATGTGAAATAATAATTCAATTGTTCAGCTTTATAGTTCATAAGGCTTATACAGTTTATGGGATAAAATGACGCGTTATTGATAGTAAACTGGCATGTTTGGGTGTGGGAAGCTAAAAGCTACAGCGGACACATAGACGCTGGAAGGAAAATGGAAAAGAAAAGACCAAAAAAAAAATACGAGTAGGTAATTCTACTTTTCATACAATTCGTAAAAATCTTTAAGAGAACCGATACTTTGTTTACGTCTTTAAATTAGAATTTATACCGTCTTGCTCTAAAAAAGTGTAACTGCAAAACGACCCTTATATCAACGTCAAATGCCATTTTGCAGTTGACAGTTTTGTTAGACAAGTGTTCAACAGGTGTTTATCTTTCTTGGGCCTTGTAGTAAGACGGATAGTGTTAACGCAAATTAAATGTGAGCACTTATTTTAAAGAGTTTTTCATAATCTAAATGTACTCGTATATCTACTCGTATAAGCAAGAAACGATAAAAAAAGTAATGGATATTTGTTTGCTCGGAAAAAAATATCCATTACTTTTTTTTTATCGTGGTAAAATCATCAAATGAAAATCAAATCAAATATCCATTACTTTTCTTTAGCGTGGTAAAATCATCAAATGATTCCTCCCACCCCGGGCAAGGCGGGAGGGACTGTCAGACTTGTACTGACTAAAATCCACGGTGTCCTTCAATAGCCCTTTATGTTCCGGGGTCACGGTAATGAGATAAGTCCCGCGACCCCGGCAGGCTTTGGCCCTCTAGAGAGGGCCCCCGTCATTATGCTGACGCTCTTTGAGGCGCGCGTGGAACACAACGCGCCGTCGACCCGGGCATGGTCCATGGTCAGGCGGCGAGTTGCCCATTACTCGCCGCCCGCATGCCCGCGCCTACGGTGGCCGGAGATCGTCTTGCGCAAAATATCCATTACTTAGAAAACTTACTGAAATAGAATACAAGAAAAGGGCTTACAAGCAGGTGCACACATTTCCTTGTAAGTACGTCACAAGGTCTTATCTCTTCCAGAGGGCACATGTTGTCGGTGTAAACAGGTGAACTCACGGGAATCGCTATTTCGCTCACGTTCGACATCCGATAAAAGTTTCCGCCACAATCACCTAAGAGCTCAGCTGTCAGGGAATAACCGTATATCGGTTTTGTTTCCACTGCGTCCCTCAGCGCCCTCCTGCATTACAAACAAATTATATCTAGATCATGATTTGTTTAAATTAATTTTTTAGTTGAACATTTTGTTTGAAGATGACTGTTATGAGCAATTTTTTTTTAAGTATTTACAAATATAAAATTATAAATCAGTTTAAAATTAGATTGTGGTCAAGAGATCAAGAAAGGTATTATTCTAGAATCTAGATGATAGTCTTTTTTTCGTTACTTTATGGCATCTGTATACTAAGTTTTAAATTCAACCTGATTTTTTTAGATATTAGCAATAATATTAGGCATTACCATTAATCCGTATTCAAAATTATCCTTTTGATTAAGAAAGGCCCTGTTATACACTATGTAAATTTGAAAGTAAGTGATAATCAAATCTTATGACATTTACGAACGCTATTTTAACAACGGTGCACCCCCCTCTTTTGAAAGAGCAATCAGTTTATTGTCGCAATAAAAAAAAACACCTGAATTTAATTCTCCCTACTTGCCTACATTAAAAATCCACTGAACATGTTTTCACGCATTAAAAGTTTAATTAATATTTTATGAACCGCTTCCGAATATGAACGTAGTTTAGTTTACAAATCGTAAAAACTTCTGAATGGCGCTTTGGGAAGCTTTAAAGTACTTTATATCAAAAGACATTATTTTGAGCAATAAAGCTGCTTTCCGACTGTTATATCAGTTGTTAGTATAGTTTTGATATACATGCGCTGACGCCGCACCGTGGCCTGTCCATTAATGAACTTGGGCAATGAAACTTCTCTTCTGTGGCCATGATCCTTAGCAGTTTGAAATGCAAGTGAAATAGGTGCAGATTTGCCGAGGGACACTACCTACATGGGACTGTCTTATCAGGTGACCGTAACTCAGGAAAGTAAAGGGTTATTGAAGGATCACCGTGGATTTTAGTCAGTACGAGTCTGACAGTCCCTCCCGCACCACCCAGGGTGGGATGACTCATTGGACATGATGACTACAATTCAAACTACTCGTACATTAACCCTTATCGGTCTCGCTAAAAACGTTACGTTATCGGTCGTGTGGGTTGCATGACACCCTGGTCATACAAATGAAATGAATACGAAATATAAAATTAAGATTATGCTCTATAACTTGAAATACGAAATAAAGAACAAGATTATGCTCGATACCTTTTCATAAACTACCTACACGCGTTTTTTAAGCTAAATGGAATTTCAGCAACCAGTACTAAATTTGCTAAGATGCAGTAGGAATCACACCCCACACGACCAATTATGTTGATATTTAATCCTTTAAGGATAACAAAATTCTTTTAAAAAAATCCCAACTTATAGATGCTTTTGAAAAAAAGCAAGTTGTAAATAAAAAAAAACGACGCGTTGCACTCCGGGAGTGCCGGGAGAAGTGAAAACTTTTTTAATACTGTGTTATATTTAAAAACTGAAGTGCTTGGTGTCGTACAGGTGTCAAATCACAAATGTTTTCATATATGCTCGATAGAAGGCGTTGCACGATTAAAATGCAAGCTATCGTTTACCTCTTCGTCTTACGAATTTTCGATCAGAGTCACGTGATCCTGACGCGAGTTTAACAATTTTTTATCCATTACAAAAAAGGGTAAGTACAACGCCACTAAAGAAGTTTTCACTTCAAAAATCTGCACAGAATTTTAGTGCAGAAACACATTTCCGACTACAAGTCGCTTCCAAATCAAGAGCTGCAACGTTCCGTAGTTCGTTCCATTCCACTTTTGATTACTCTTTCAATAAAGCACGGTCATTTAGCTAATGAGCGCGCTCTAAAGTAAATAACTCGAACAAAGTCTACGTCAGTGAGATTCAGGCAGTTCCAACCTTTGATACTCGACTACCAGTCGGTGAACTTGTTAAGAAATAAAAATATCACCTGCCACGCTTACTGTAAAAGAAATTCTGTAGATGGCTGTCGGCATAACTAAGTTTTTTTTTATTATTATTAAACTTGTGTTTATGATTTAGATAGTAAACTCACGAGTTTCTTTCATTTGAACTGTTGCTACAGTTTCTTTATTACCAACATTACATTATGAATGTTGTCGCTTTGAGCTTTGACGTAGTCGAATAAAAAGTAAGAATAACTTGTTGCTTTTTTATTATTTTTCTTAGCGCGACCGACGAAACGAAATAATTGTCTTGCAGTTTTCCTTCTTCTGTACCATTGTCCGATTTGTCTAGGAACTTAAAATGTATCTACATAATTTGTTACGCAGCTCGCACTAGCGAAACATTTTAATGAAAAAATTGCCCAGACCGGGAACCGATCAATTTACCGAATTTTGTTTGTTCGAATTTCATTATACCGAAAACTATTGATCGACATCTCGGTTGCTATATGCATTATTTGACATATTTTCAGATCATCGAAATATCATTAGCCATAAGTATTATTTTACCGAAGTATGTTCCGCCGATTAACAAAATAACTTTTTATTATTGACCGAAGCCTCTTTTAAACTTTTTTCAATTGCCAAATGATTTATTTGCCATATTTTCACCATACCGAAACAACATTTTACCGATAAATTAAATTACTGTCATAAAAATTCAATATATTGTGCTACAAAACTCTGTGGCGGAAACGAAATGCTGCAAAGCCGACTTTACGTAGTCTTGTCTGCCCTATCCCTAGAGTGTAATTTAAAATCGCGTAGGCGCGGAGGGGTGGGGTGGCCCGCGAGCTGAGGAGCAGGTGGTTAGAGCAGCTTCGGCTTACTGGCCGGCTTGGCCGGCCAGCCTCAGCCGCGGCGGTGAGCGTTTAAATCATCTGCAACGATAAGCTCGCGTGGGGCCACCCAAAACCCCGCAGCGCCGGAGCCATGACAGAAACAATGCTTGTTGCATGTTGCATGCGTACTTGGATGCTGCATGTTGCATGCTGAGTCCCCGCTGCATGTTGCATGCTTGCTTGCATGCTGCATGCTTGCATGTTTTTGTGGTGCTTGTTTGCATGTTGCATGTCTGTTTGTATGCCTGTTTGTATGCTGTATGCAAGTGTATCACAATAAAAACATTTTTACAAACACAAGAACAACACAATAACAAGGTACAAAAGAGTATCAAGAATCACACAAACTCCGCAAAAAGATTCGAACACATGTGCTATCCAGAACACCTCTAATAGTCCAACTATGTAATTAACAGCAAATGTCATTAAAGCTAATACAATACCCGTCAGAGTTATATTATCGTTTATGACATTTGCACAATTTTTTTGTTTTGTCTACTTACATTTCAATGGCGCCTGCTAAAAATGTAACAGCAATAATTAGTGTGTACTTTCTAGGCGTTCGGTGAAATGAAAATATGGCAATTAAAACAGTAGTATAATGAATGTTTGGAAACATAATACTTCGAACAACCGTTATTTCGAGTAAGTGTAACATCGGTAAAAATGTTTTCGGCCAAATGAAGTGTTGGAGTAACGAAAAAAAATCGAAAAGATAATAGGTTAACTGAAACAGTGGCAAACGTGACTTCGATGAAGTAAAAAAAAAACGAAACGAAAATAGTTGAAAAGGTTTAGGTCAAACGAAATTCGGTTAAAAATTTTTCGATCTTATGATAGGTAACCGCCTAGACCGTATAAAGAAGATAATGTTCTGTAACTTACTTTTACGTTCTTAGTTTAATTATTCTCAGTTAAGCGTGATAAGCATTTTGCTTAGTACCTACTCAACCCAACAAAATTCATCGTGTTGTTCCAACCTTAAACAAAAAATAAAAAAAAACAATTCAGATAACCATTTGCGAATCTCGATTCAAATAAATTATGCGGGATTCATTTAGTCGACGCTGTATATGTAGATACCAATGGAGCTAAACATTGAGGACAGCGTTTATAATTTGCAAGACCTGAAAACCATTTGGTATTCCGGTCACGTCCACCCCTTGAGATAAGTTTCAGCCACAATTACCTGACCGTTCAACCGTCAGGAAATATATCGTCGGCCTAATTCGTTAACCTGCTAAATACGTTTTTGCAAAGTTTACAGGACGAAGAAAAAACTGAATAATATCTTTATTAGTTTAGCAATCAAAATTTTGAAAATCCCGTTGGCGTATATATTTTTTCTTGATATTTTAAAAACATAATATCTAAGAAAACCTAAACACATTTTACAAAATTGAGGAAAACAATAATTAAGCAGTTATTCGAAGTGAAGTTTCAATTTGGTTGAGGACTTAGCAGTTTTTTTAAATTAAATTTAGTATGGTAAATTAATGGTAATAATGGTGTACCTATAGATAATTATTTTAATTGTGCAGTTAAACGAATTCAATCAGTAATCAAAATATTTATTATTAAAAATTTAACAATCAGTCTTTAATAGGAAACAGGGTTAAAATATCTAAGCTGAACTCTTCATCGGTGGGAGAGGTTCGCATCGGCGTCGGGAGAACGATGAAGTACTTGGGACTCGTCCTCGACAGCCGGTGGAACTTCATGGAGCACTTCCTGCATTTGGCCCCAAAGCAGAACCTGGCAGCAGCCACCCTCAGGCCGACTCCTGCCCAGTCTCAGCGGGCCAAACGCCTCCTGCCAGAGGTTCATGGCTATACGGATGATCCGAGGATACCGCACGATCGCCGGCGAATCGGCCAACCTCCTTGCCGGATTACTGCCCTGGGATCTGGAGGCGACGGCTCTCCAGCGCGTCTATGAGTGGCGCTTGGAGGCGCATCGCTGGGGCGAATCCCCGCTGCTTTGACTTCTCGAAGCGCGGCGGGAAGAGCTCCGGCGCGATCTCAGGGCAGTATGGAAGGTGCGACTGTTGCAACCGAGGTCCGGGTATGCCGCAATCGCGGCGGTAAGACCCCTCCTTGAGGAGTGGCTGGATAGGCGTCACGGCGTCCCGACCTACTGCCTGACGCAGGTCCTCATCGGACACGGAAGTTTCGGCAGGTACCTGTGTCGGATAGGGAAGGAAGAAAGGCCTGGGTGTCACCACTGCGAGGATCGCCCGGAGGACACGGTGGAGCATACGGTGCAGGACTGCCCCGCTTGGGCAGAACACCGCCGCGCCGTGTCCTCACGACGGCGAAAGCGGCGACCACTCGCGCCCGGCATTGGTCGAGGCAATGCAGAGCGAAACGGAATGGGAAGCAGTCGGCTCCTTTTGCGAAGCAGTCATGCTAGCGAAGGAGGAGGCGGGACGCGTAGGAGAGAGGACAGCGTCTACCTCACAGCCCAGCCGCAGTGGTAGATGCCTACGGCGTCGGACGTTGCAAGACGATTTCCGGCCACCGTAGGTGCGGGCATCCGGGCGCCGAGTAATGAACGACTCGCTGTCCGACCTGGACCATGTCCGGGACGACGGCGCGTTGTGTTCCACGCGCGCCTCAAAAAGTGTCAGCACAATGACGGCTTTGGCCCCCCCTTAGAGGGCCAAAGCCTGCCGGGGTCGCGGGACTTACGAATACCGTGACCCCGGAATGTAAAGGCTATTAAAGGACACGGTGGATTTTAGTCAGTACAAGTCTGACAGTCCCTCCTGCCCTGCCTTGGGTGGGAGGACTCATTTGATGATTTTACCACGATAAAAAAATGCTAAACTTTTCATAAACAATCAGTAATAGTTTTAATATACGTTATTATAATGTGTTGTCTGTCTTGTAGTATGTGTTGTACTCCTAAGTATTTTATTATTATTAATGACAGCTATTAAATATTGTTTTACTACTGCTACTGTATCACAATCAATTAATTATTACAACAATAAAATAAAATAATCAATTTTCCCAAACGGCACGTGAGTTTGGGAACGTTGTCAGTGCAAAACTGAGGCCTCAAGAGGATTTAGCAGGTTTGCGTTATGGAGATTGGCTAGTGATAAGAAAGCAGTTTTTCAGGCATAGCATTTGTCACCTTTTTAGGCTGATATCGCTGTTATTTCTTAAATGCTACGGTAGATATTAGGCTGAATTTTCGAACTGCATCAAAAAGTCAATTTTGCCAAAAATGGACTTAGCAGGTTAACGAATTAGGCCGACGATATTGGCACCTTCTGCAAGCGCGCTCGCGATCGCGCCGCGCGCCTCCTCCCACCAATATCTACGATCTGATTTTGATCGCCACAAAAAATACACGAGAGAAACACCAGCACCCTCCACCAAAGCCAATTTATTAATAGTCAAATTTCAAGTCACGATACATAAGCAACGACATTCAAGAAAATCGACGTCTTTCAGTTTCACCCTTCGTTTGATAAATAAAATAAATCTCGAAACAAAACATTTGCATGATTAATGGCTATTTATTTTTTCCGAAAGTTCTCGAACAAAGAACTTCGTGATTATTGTTGAAGTACACAATGAAATCAAACGACAACTTTTATAAGGTCCCTAATGGAATGGCTATCGATCAAATTACAAAGAAAGTTTTCTCAGTACACAAAACAATCGATGACTTCAAATATTTCACTGGTCATATTTTTCCAGTAAAATTGTGTCATTTCTTTTGTGGGGCTTCAATGGATTGATGCCCGGCCACTTTATCATCGCAAAATGCTAATATGTAGACATTTTAGTGGCTATAAATTGCCGTCAAGGGAAATGCGTATGTAAATTCGTAAAATTTGAAAGTATTTTAAGATATAAAGAAAATCAAAGGGCGGCTTAGTACCACGGCGGAATGTTAGTAGAGTCAAAAAGGGCTGTATCGGGCGGCCGCAATATTCGGAGCCCCTCGATTTCGGGATGGAATACTTGGGGCGGCATTCATTCGATCGCAATCTCTATGCTAACAGCTTGCGATTCTGATCTTCGTTTAGCGGAATGACCGCAGTCACCCCGGTTCCTGTGACGCTTACGAGTATTCCTTACACGTTCACTCCACAGAAGTTTTTTATGGACACGAGGAACGCTCGCCCCTTAGATTTTCTTTTCAGGATGACATAAAACTATTCAGGGTTGAAAATATATAAAATCTAACATTTGTGCTTTCGTAATAGTAAAAATAAAAGAGTTATTGTTCAATTTCTTTTCAAACGGCGACATTGGAAAAGTGTAACCTAACAATGAATTGTAAATAAATCGAAATGAGAAAATTCTGGACGTTTATTTGGTGCCGTAAATTGTGCGCTAGTGATCATTGAATTCAAACATTTAAAATGAAAATGAGTGAAATGACGGGCGAGCGGGTGCCTCGCTAACTCAATAGTAGTGACAAAGTGAGCGCTCGCTGGACGGAACACAAGCGTGCCTGCCCCCGGACCATGCAGATTGTGGCGGATGTTCGTGCAGGGGCGGTCGACTAACGTACAAGATTCAAGTAAATCTCTAACTCAAAACAGGTTTGTGGAAACGCTACGTGTGCCTCGCTTCAAAAAACTCTTTGTTGAATCGAGAAAACGTGTAGGTAACCTGGGCAAGGATTTCGTTAGATAAAAAAGAAAATCTGCATTTTGGTGAAGTGTCCGACCGTTTAATTTTTCTCATTGCATTAAATAATATGACAAAATACCTCTGCACTTTCCAATGATAATTTCGACAAAACTTGTAAAAGAAGGAAGAGAAATCTTGCACAATAATTTAGTATTAAACAATTGTTTGATGTTTAAAACACAAATAATAAACAAAAAAAGCCTTAGCAATACGAATTGGCTTGGAACGTGCACCGGAAAACTTATATCCGCTGATATCTAATATTTTACTTATACAGAAATAATTCGAGAAACAAAAAGAATGAGGGGTCAAAAGCAGATGGTCCGCTTTTATAAAAATGTTGGAGGGTTGTGAAATATGACACAGTGTTATTTCTTCGCACACCCGGTCAAGAGTTATTGCATTCCATTATACGTTTTCTCTATCTAAAGGAAGCCATTTTCACTAAAGAAGAACTATGCCGTCTAATTTTTATTTCACTTATCATTTTTATTGCTTTGAAAATTTTCATTTTCCACACACGTGTTTCTGGTAACGTGAACCTTGTACAGATTGGCACGATATGTTACATCTTTTGTGGCTTTGAGGAGCGCGTACGGAGTAATTAACTGCTAGTTATGTTATAATTTATATCTTCATATAAAAATGGGTGCTTTCTAACGGTCCAGCTATCGGGGCTCCTTTTAACATGCCGAGCTGCGTAAGAGATCGACAATAGACTCAGTGGCTCGGAAGGGGACACCTTATCTTTACTACATTGTGTCCCATGTCACATGAAACGCGAGTGGCGGCCTCAGGCCATGAACGGATTTCACATTCATAATGAAGATTAAGCAGAATATATTTTAGCTCTCTCGCTTTGTACATCGCCGTGTGTAATTATATGGCAGCTAACTGGCGCTTCGATACGAAATGTAAATAAGCTCTAAAATAACGTTTGTTCAAAGAGCTTTATGGAAACACATTTACGTGAAGCTTTCGCTCCATTTTCGAGCTAACCGTGGTTCGGTGGTCGTTAAGCTGTCAAATTAGACCAACTCGTCCTCACTGTCATTTGAAAAAGAAAAAAGTGCAATTTTCTCTTATCGCGTGACCTGAAAGTTTTGATATTATATGGTGACGTTGGTTTTAGGCGAGTTCTTCTAATGACGTCTTTAACTTTATTGTACATGTAACTATATTTTAATGGAAGCTTTAGTTATGGCTTGTTTCATTATTAGAATTGAATGAGTACAGAATAGAATTATTGCTTCGATAATTTATAATTTACTCGACACTATCAGCTTCGGCGCCGCCGGAAATTAATTGGACAGCACTGATAATAATTGAATTTTCTCGTTCAAAGGAAACGCTTTTAGGAAAGAAAATACACAGTTATAAATACTGCCAAATAAATGTTGGATACAATTTCTGGTAACAGAATATCGATAAGTAAGTTTCTATGTAGATGACATTTATTTACATTCATGATTGAAATAGGAAATGGCTGTCAAAATATTTTGTTTTAAACTCGCTTCCTATTTTCATTTCCCTGTGCAGTTTCGGCGTAAAATTGAATTCTAAGCCGGATTGAATAGTTGTATTTCATAAAAGAGTTTAAAATGGAACACCTACAATATTTCAGCCTTCAAATCTCAATAAATCGTCTAGGCGTGGTAACGAGCTCGCTGCGGCGTAGTCTCTGCGGATACGTATTTTATTGGATTCACTGAAACGTTTTTCAGGTCTAAAGGATTATTTACGAGCGTCTGCGCTGCCGCTGCAGAAATGCAGATGGACACAAAGCGTGTATAACTTATGTATGTACGGACTCTGCTTCTTATTCTCGAAGCAAATGTAAATTTTGATATTTGTAGTTACAGCCAGGTCTGTGTTCCTGTTGTTTCTGATAAAATGTTCAGGGAAGTTGGGTCTCATAATGTTTGTTCACTTTAGATATTTCTCTATAGTTAGAAAATATTTGAACAATACCTGGAGGCATTCTAAAATAATGGAGTGCAATGATTTTGCAGAGCATTTGCATAATGTTTTCAATGTCCTAATCACTTATTACTTATGTTTGTCACCTTGTCAACAAACAAAATATTTCTATAGAGATTTTTATCGAAATTCTCGTGGCCTTTCATATCAATATTTGGTTAAGAATAGGCCACATTTTTTGAGATTTTTCGTCACGTTCTTTGACAAGTCAAAAATATAAGTCGCGAAGTTTATTACTGGACAAAGTAATTCTTATTTAATACATCAACCGACAAAATGGACGAACAATTTTAATTTTACGTCAGAAACGTAGAAGTGGAGCTTCTAAATATAAACTAGGTAAATAGTCTCTTAATATAGCACGAGATGAACTGAGATTGGCTTAAAAAAGGGCCGACTGTTTGGCCAACCTACTCATTGTAGTTGGTGGAGTTCAACAATGTCTAATTTTTCATGTAAATCTGAGTCCCTCAAAACAAGTAGCTATATAATAAAATGCAGTCGATCGCACACGCAGTGCAATTATAAAATACAAAACGTATTTATTCTGATAAAAGTTCAAAATTATATTCCCCTTGGAATACTAAAAGAAATGGCCAATTCACAGATGATGTAATAATGTCTAAGGATTATAAGTACAAAAGCAAGAATTTTATATCAATCATCTTTAAAACGTTGTTAAAAACACTCAAAAGTCTCACATTTGGAGCAAAAATAATAGCTCATTTATAAACCGATAACGACTGATCATAACTCAATACGTCTTTACCACCAACCAGAGCTCACTACCATCACTACTCACTACCTTACCTCTAATTGGCAGCACATACTATGCAGTGCCACAGCACACTATTGTCCAGTGATATAAGAGTACGAGACCAGGTGGTCAACGTGATTAATTGCCCCACTGAGAAGCTAGGGATGCCCCAACCTATTTATTTATACGAACGTAAGTGCACCTCGATCGGAAAGTTGCCAGCGACGAATCTATTGGGAATACCCGGATTCCCGCTATGAGATTTTTCTTTTTGCATCCCTATGTTTTTCTTGTAAACTTATTTGCTAACGTGATTCAATCTACGTAACTACGGCGGAAGGTAATGAGGTTTCCCTGTGGTTTCTTTATAGGTTCTTACTTGGTTTTTGTGTTTAGCTTTTCCCAATTTTGGGGTGTTATTTTGTGGGGAACTTTGCGTAGTCATGGTAACTATTCGGAAAGGGTAGGTCTACATTGTTATTCATCAATTAAAAGTTTATTTTGTAGATAGGAAGGAATCGTGTTTCAAACCAGTTCGAAATAATTATATGAACCATTCTAACTATATTAACTAAAACCACCTTTTTACGTTTAAATGTAGAAACGATCTATAAAGACTAAAAATAACATTTTTTCAATAGCCTAATTTACCAAGACCTACCTGTTACGTATCTGTTCATTCTCTACGTACCGTATTGCTCTTTCGCTCCGTTCGCATAGCTTTTCAATTCTTTTGCGGTCTGGGAGCGTGACTCCGCAAATTTTCCGCCTTCTAAATCGGCCGATTTAAAATTGTATGCTCTTCCTAATGTACGACTTATATCTACACTGCGTTTTATAAGATACAGCGAAATGAAATCGTTAGTCTTACTGTGGTCTTCACAAAAAGACGATTGATGAAGTTAATTTGTTTCCTTATACAAAAAAAAAACAGATGTTTCTTACAAAATGGATTTTTCCTTTGACAATGTATGAAACACCTGTTTTTTTATCCTTCAGGTTTGGTTACATAATAAAAGTTGTTTATAAACATAAGTACTTTCAGCTCATAAAAGGTTGTTAATATTTTACAAACAATCCTGTGTACCTACTGTTTTATTGTTTATAAACAATAATCCAAAACCTTGGAAATAACACAGAAATGAACTCATTTACACTGTTGTGACCCCTCCAAAATAAGAAAATCGACGAATAAATATTTATGGAGGCTTATTAAAATAAATACTTGAAAATAAAAAAAGATAACCCGGGCCCCGTCAGACAAATTCCCCTGCCATTATAGATGTCACTACGCACACAAATCATGTTCACAAAATAGTCAAACACGCGATAGACAAAGTATAAATTAGTTTCTAGCTACACTACTTAAATCATCATTAATAAAGTCCAACTGTCATTTTTAGGAGCTTAATAAACACGAAATTATATCAAGTCCATTAACAAAAAGAAAAATAACTTGCCTAGTTTATTCACCCATAAATTCGAGATCCGTTGAAAATATTATAATTTTATCATCATCATCATCATCAGCCTATAAATGTTCCCACTGCTGGGATATAGGCCTCCTCTCTGTGAGAGGGAGTCGGCCATAATCCACCACGCGGGCCCAGTACGGGTTGGTAGATGTCATATTTCTTCAAATTTTTGACTGTAGGACATGCCGGTTTCTTCACGATGTTTTCCTTTACCGTTTTTGAGAATAGTGGTGATGAAATAAATTACGTAAAGTAATGCGTCTGGCTGGGTTTGAACCCATGACCTAAAATTCGTAAGTCGCGGCCGACCCCACTGCTCTCTTTGAAACTTCACGCAGAGAAATGTCTGGCTACCTATACGAGAACTTCTGGTTGCAACCGTGACAGCAAAACTCACTAGTTGACTTTACAACATTTCTAGTACCTAATAAATACTAAGTAAGTAGTAGAGATAACAAGGACTTTGTATTTATTACTAGAAATGTTGTAAAGTCAACTAGTGAGTCTTGCTGTCACGGTTGCAACCAGAAGTTCTCGTATACATTTCTCTGCGTGTTGAAACAATTTATTATGCACTTAAAGTCTACGAAACAGAAGCCTGTACTTGTACCACTGCAGGGCAATAGCCTCTTCTTTAATAGAGAAATGGAACCTCATACCAACAAGAAAAAAGTAACAAAGCCAAGAAAAATGTTTTTAATTAGTGGAACCGTAAATAAAAACAAAACAATAATACTTTTGCTTTATGACTTGGAACCTAAACTACCTAACAAAGAAACTCAAATTATGATCTAGTTGCCAGTATTTTTTATTTACAAAGTCATACTAAACATTTGTAAATGTGAGCAGATATTTCATGTTTTTCTTTATCTTTTATGTTTGATTGTGTTCGATTATATTTGATTATGTTCGATTATGTTTGATTTTGATTGTAATTTAGATTTTAGTATTTATTTCGTTTTAAATTTAAATTTTGAGTTAGATTTCAATTTTAGTTTTGACTTTATTTTTCATTTTAATCTCAGCTTTGATTTTATTTTAATATTAATACTATTTTTAATTTAATTTTACCTATTTATTTAAATCGTATTTATTGTACTGTATTATGTTATATGTTAATGTATTTTAATGTAATTTAGTTTGAACCATATAAATGCTGTACAAGTGTACACACCTGTGACGAAGTGACGAATTCATAAATCTTTTGTATAAATCTTTACAATCTGTACCAAATTTCTAATGTTGAATTAGTGAATAAGTCGTTGGTGTGTCAATTAATAAATAAATAAATAAAAAATGTTTGCAAAGTGTAATGAGGCAAATACACGGCCTTCAAATGATCAAAGAAATAAATAATTCATAATGATAACAACTAAGGAGTAAAATTCCCATGCCAGGGTCTGTGTTTCCAGATAGTTATAACCTTGGGGTCTTCAAGTCAAGAGAGAACAGGTTACTTTTAAGCAAGCCTGCTTCACCGTCGACAACATCAGCGCTTCATCATCAGCCTTTAAATGTTCCCACTGCTGGGACACAGGCGTCCTCTCTGTGAGAGGGAGCAGGCCGTAATCTACCACGCGGGCCCAGTGCGGATTGGTAGATGTCACATGTCTTCGAATTTTTGGTTCTAGGACATGCCGGTTTACTCACGATGTTTTCCTTCACCGTTTTGAGAGCAGTGGTGTTGAAATATATTACACAAAGTAATGCGCCTGACTGGGTTCGAACCCACGACCTACAACTCGTAATTCGAGGCCGATACCACTGGGCTACCACTGCTCTCAGCGCATATCATCAGATAATTGACAGTGTTCAAACGCGAACCTATAGGTAGTTTTGTAAAAAAAAAAACAAAATGTTTAAAAGAAGTAAATACGGTAAAATTTCCAAAAAGGTGTGTTAATTGTTAACTAAAAGAAAGTACAAGAAAAGTTTCCCCCTGTTATTTCAATATGATTCGTAAACACACCACAAAGCGATCAGTCTCCAGGGGCGATAAAGATGAGGGTTTTCATTAAAGTACCCTGGTGGTTCACTAACTGCTTGTTGCGTTGTTACACACACAACTTGAATCAGTCTATTAGGAGTTTAATTTAATACGGTTTCGTCCAAATGTGCAATATATTTTACTGTCATAAGGTTGGAAAAACTTTTAAGGGGAACTACTGAATCAGTTGTAAATGTCATGTTCAGATACCGGCAATAAATATTACATTTCAATCTTAGGAAAGAGATCCGTTAGTTTCCGCTTTAAGTGTTATCTCTGTCGCACAATGCACTAACCAATCACAACTAACGACGAACTTAATAGTTGAGATGATAGGTAGTGTAAAACATGGATACACTACGATAATACGAAAAACTTTATTCCGAAATTAAATACGAATTTCAAAATACCGATTTTCATAATTCCGAATGGATCAAAATTCCTAATATAACAACTCCGATTTATCATTATTCCTATTTTCATAATTCCGAAATTTCAATATTCCTAACGTTTATAATTACTGTTTTCAAAATACCGAGTTTCAATAGACCGAATATCAAAAATTCCAACTTAATAATTTTCCGAAACATAAAAAACACGAATTCCAATTATTAAAAATCAGAATATTAAAATTCGATTCGGGTCCGTCAGGTCGAAAAGTCCGAGTCGGGGTGCCCCAAGACGCACTTTGCTCGCTATTGCATCCTGAGTTATATTACCACTAAGGTGGTTCAACGGGGTGCTAAGGACAGGAAACCTCCACGAGTGCCCGAGGGCTGGAAGTTCCCTTCCGGATACGTCCGGGGGGAAGCCCAGTTTCTCGGGACGGTGCGCCCCGGGGTACGGGCAAGAACTCCCCGTAAGGGGTCTTCTTGTCCGTATGCCAATGTCCTGTCACGTCGCCCCACCACGTGTCCTCTGCTAAGCAGAGGACACAGTGGTGGGAGTAAGAGCGGGCCCGGCGTGCACTTACCCTGCCGTCGGGCGGGCGGGAGGAGGTCTTGCACTTCCGCCTCCTCTTGCCACCGCTATTCTCGTAGCCCCGAAGACTGTCATGATCACGTCTATGACTTTCGACGGGGGTCGAGGGCCTTGGCTTAACCGCCCGGGCCGCGAGGAAGAAAACCTCTATAAAAAATTACCCCGAACCTCCAAGCGGCGGCGCACCGCGAGGGAGGTTGACAGCTTGGTTGACGGGTAGCTGTGGGGAAAATCAGCCGTTAGTGCGAACCCCTTATATTGGTTGGATGGTTGGTATCTTTTATTTACTCGTGGGAACAAAAATGCAAGATTTTTCTAAAAAAAACCCCAAAACCCCGGCAGTCGCCGCAGCGAGCCAAGGTGGCTCACGTGCCCGTGGGGAGGAGTCGCTGGACTTGTCCAGCACGTCTTCCCCACCGGCACCGAACAACGAGCGGGCACAGGGTGCCGCTCCGAGCGTGGAGACGGCGCTGATACACGAGTCGGAGTCCGACTCTGCATCGGACGCCGATAGCTTCCAGAGCTCCGCCTCTGGAAGCGCGGAGAAGGACGGGGGAGACTCGGACCGTAGGTCCGAATTCCTGAAGCGTCGAAGGGCGAGGGGCGACATAACGTCGTCGGAGGAAGGGCTTGCCTCGGCCCGTAAAATCCCCACAAGTGCGCGGGGTAAAGGCCGAGGCAAGACTTCGGGGAGGGGGCCCTCCCTTGGAGAGCCCAACACTAGTCTGGCCTCGAACGAGGCCAAACTAAAGGAGGTCGTGGCGGCCGCGATGCGCGTGGTCTCCATGAAGAGGAGAAAGAAAACGCGCGAGGACGCGATCGCTGACGCCATGACCTCCATCGTGGCGGCGGCGCGCATATACGGCGAGTCTCCGTCCGCAAGGGAAGATATGCCCGACCTGCAGACGGAGGTCACCCGCCTGACCGCCGCCATGGGGGCTCTCCAAAAGGAGAACGCTGCCCTAAAGGAGGAACTGGCCGGCCTGCAGGCGGCCGGACGTCGGGAGGCACCACCGGGGAGCCCCAAGGAGAATGGCCGGCCTGCGCCGGGGGAGAACCCAGTTCTCACCCTGGTGCGGCAGGAGCTGGCCGCCTTTGAGCGGCGGTTCTCCGTGCTGGAGAGCCGCGTGCCAAGGCCCCCGCTGGCGCCTTCGTACGCGGCCGCGGCCGCGTCCAGGCACCCCCCGACGACGAAGCCGGCTCGGAAGGGGACGGACCCGGTGCGGACGGCCCCGGTCGGGACAGCCCCCTCGGGGGCGAGGACGGCTCCGGCCGGGCCCAGCCAGGCGAGGCCGGGCCCGTCGATGTCACAGCCGCCTCCGACCTCGACGCCTGCGAGGCCAGCTCGGGCGGCCGCGAGGAAGGCCCAGGCCGAAAACCGGCCGCCTCCACAGCCTCCTCAGCAAACTCCTCCGGCCAGCGCCGATTGGCAAGTGGCCGGAGAGAAGAGGAAGGCAAAAAAGGCGGCCAGGTCCTCGAGGCGGAGGGAAAGACGGCGGCGGCGCAAAGAGCGCGACGTCGCGGCGCGATTGCGCGCCCCAAAGACCGCGGCTGTGGTAATAACGCTGCAGCCGGACGCGGTCAAAAAGGGCGTGTCGTACCGCGACGTGCTCGCGAAGGCACGGGAGGCGGTGAACCTGGAGGACCTCGGCATCGCCGGTGGCCTCCGTTTGCGGGTCACTGCAACGGGGGCTCGGATGTTAGAGCTCCCCGGCGCGGCCAGTGGCCCCACCGCTGACGCTCTGGCCGAACGGCTCAGAGCGTCCTTAAATGCGGAGGAGGCCCGAGTCTCCAGACCCACCAAGCGCGCAGATATGCGCATATTGGGTCTGGATGACTCCGTGACGGCGGAGGACGTGGTGGCCGCCGTTGCCAGGACTGGGGGGTGCTCCTCAGATGAGGTGAGGGCGGGCGCCCTGCGTCCTGGTTTTGCGGGGCTGCTAACCATCACGGTCAGCTGCCCCGTTACGGCGGCCAAAAAGATCCAGGAGGGCCGAAGGCTCCTGGTTGGTTGGGTGTCTGCGCAGGTGAAGATCCTGGAACCCAGACCCCTGAGGTGTTACCGCTGCCAAGTGGGCAACCACGCGGCATGCGTCTGCACCTCAGAGGTGGACCGCAGCGACGACTGCTTCCGCTGCGGTCAGCCCGGTCACAGGGCCGGCTCGTGCTCTGCCCCGCCTCACTGCTTCGCATGTGAGGCGGCCGGCAAGCCGGCCGATCACCGGGCTGGGGGCAAGTCCTGCGCCCCACCCACCAAGGCCAGGCGCAGAGGTAGGCCCTCTGCCACCGCCGTCACCGTCGCCGCCACCGCCACCGCCGCCGCCACTCCCGCTGCCGCCGTCGTGGCTACGCCCTCGCAGGGGGCCCTGGAGGAGGCTGCAATGGATTCAGATTAATGTCTCCATTGCGCTTCCTCCAGGCGAACATCAACCACTGCGCCGCTGCTCAGGATCTTTTGCTCCAGAGCATGGCGCAGTGGTTGATCAACGTCGCCGTGGTCGCCGAGCCGTACTTTGTCGTGCCCAGGAATGACTGGGTAGCGGACCTGGACGGCTCGGTGACCCTAATTTCGTCGGCCGCCGCCGGTACCCCGCCCCTCGATTGTGTCAAGAGAGGGCGCGGGATCGCCGCAGCCCGGTTCGGGGAGATCGCCGTGGTAGGCGTTTATTTCTCCCCGAACCGAACTCTCGCCGAGTTCGAAGACTCCCTGTTGGAGCTGGGTGACGTCGTCGTCGCATTCGGTTCTCTCCCCGTGCTCGTCCTCGGGGACTTCAACGCCAAGAATGTGGCTTGGGGTTCCCGGTACACGGACGTTGCGCGGGGCCGAAGGCTCGAGCACTGGGCCCTGGCACAGGGCTTGGTCATTGAGAACCGGGGTTCTGTCCCCACGTGCGTGCGGTGGACGGGCGAGTCGGTGGTGGACGTCACGTTCGCCAGCGCCGCCCTGTCGCCACGCGTCACTGACTGGCGCGTTGTGGAGGAGGTGGAGACTTACTCGGACCACCGGTATATCCGGTTTGACGTCTCCGCCCAGACCCCAGACGCGCCGGTCCGACGGAACCCAAGTGGTCCGCGATGGGCGCTGAAACAGCTGGACCGGGAGCTTTTCCTGGAAGCCTCGATCGTGCAGGCCTGGGTGTCACCACCGGACAGGCCTGCCGACATAAACGACGAGGCGGAGTGGCTCCGGGAGGCCATGTCGGAGATCTGCGACATGGCCATGCCCCGGGTCCGGCAAAGACGCGCCCGGCGTCAGCTGTACTGGTGGTCGCGCGAGCTAGCAGCGCTGCGCGAGGCGTGCGTTGCCGCGCGACGCCGGTACACCAGGTTCCGCAGGCGCCGCACCCGACCTCTGGATGCGGCGGCTGTGGAGGCGGAGCTGTACGAGGGCTACAGGGCAGCGAAGACCGTCCTCCGCGACGAAATCTGGCGGGCCAAGGAATTGGCCCGCGCGGAGATGCTGGGGACTCTGGACGGGGACCCATGGGGCCGCCCCTACAAATGGGTGCGCGAAAAGCTCCGCCCCTGGGCTCCCCCGTTGACGCAGAGTCTCCGGCCTCAGTTCGTGGAGGACGTGGTGAGCGCCCTGTTCCCATCGCGAGGGGAGCATACTCCCCCGCCTATGGCTCCGTCTCCGACGGAATCTGACGATGAAGCTGACGCAAACGCGGACCACAGCGACGACGACGTCTACGACGCTCCAGAGGTGACCGAGGTAGACATGAGAGTGGCGGTACAACGGCTCAAGGCCAAAAATACCGCCCCAGGACCCGACGGCCTGCCAGGGAAAGCCTGGGTCCTGGCCTCAGGGACTCTCGGTCCTCGACTGGGGGGGCTCTTCAGCGCATGCCTGGAGAGGGGCCAGTTCCCGCTTCGTTGGAAGACGGGGAAACTGGTCCTGATCCAGAAGCCCGGGCGCCCTGCGGACTCTCCGTCCGCATTCCGGCCCATCGTGCTGCTCGACGAGGTGGGCAAGCTCTTTGAAAGAGTAATTGCAGACCGCCTTGTCGGGCACCTGAATCGGGTGGGTCCGGATCTTGCGGAGAGCCAGTTTGGCTTCCGCAGGGGGCGCTCGACGGTGGACGCCATCATGCGCGTGAGAGCCCTCACGACGGGGGATGCTGTTGCCCGGGGCAGGGTCGTCTTGGCGGTGTCTTTGGACATCTCCAATGCCTTCAACACCCTGCCCTGGAGTTGCATCAGGGAGGCACTCCGGTATCACCGGGTGCCGACCTACCTCCGTCGTATAGTCGAGGACTACCTGACGGACAGGGCCATCATCTACCCCGGTCACCGGGGAGTGTGGAACCGGCGAGAGATGTCGTGCGGTGTTCCACAGGGATCGGTCTTGGGGCCGCCACTGTGGAACATCGGATACGACTGGGTGCTGCGCGGCGACCTCCCTGACGGCGTCAGCGTAATATGTTACGCTGACGACACGCTCGTCCTGGCGGAGGGAGAGTCGCATCAGGCGGCGGCCGACAAGGCGACGCAAGCGGTTGCGACAGTCGTTGAAAGGATCCGGCAGCTGGGACTCGAAGTGGCGCTGCACAAAACAGAGGCCATGTCTTTTCATGGTCGTCTGAACGCGCCACGGTCCGAGTCCCACATAACGGTGGAGGGGGTTCGCATCGGCGTCGGGAGGACGATGAAGTACCTGGGACTCGTCCTCGACAGCCGGTGGAACTTCAGGGAGCATTTCCTGAGTTTGGCCCCAAGGCTGAACCGGGCAGCAGGCGCCCTCAGGCGACTCCTGCCCAATCTCGGCGGGCCAAACGCCTCCTGCCGTAGGCTGTACGCCGGTGTCGTGCGGTCCATGGCCCTCTACGGGGCCCCCGTGTGGGCCTTGAGCATCCGGACGCGACCACTAAAGTTGGTCGCATGCCAGAGGGTCATGGCTATCCGGATGATCCGGGGATACCGCACGATAGCCGGCGAATCAGCCAACCTCCTTGCCGGATTACTGCCCTGGGATCTGGAGGCGACTGCCCTCCAGCGCGTCTATGAGTGGCGCGTGGAGGCGCAGCGCCGGGGTGTAACCCCGCTGCCCCGAGAAGTCGAGGCGCGGCGGGAAGAGCTCCGGTGCGATCTCAGGGCAGTATGGAGGGGACGACTGTCGCAACCGAGGTCCGGGCACGCCGCAATCGCGGCGGTAAGACCCCTCTTTGAGGAGTGGCTGGAAAGACGTCACGGCGTCCTGACTTACCGCATGACGCAGGTCCTCACCGGACACGGAAGTTTCGGGAGGTTCCTGTGTCTGATAAGGAGGGAAGAGACGCCCGGGTGTCACCACTGCGAAGATCGCCCGGAGGACACGGTGGAGCATACGGTGCAGGACTGCCCCGCTTGGGCAGAGCACCGCCGTGTCCTCTCGGCGGCGATAGACGGAGACCTCTCGCGCCCGGCATTGGTCGAGGCCATGCTGCGGGGCGAGACGGAGTGGGAAGCGGTCGCCTCCTTCTGCGAAGCAGTTATGCTCGTGAAGGAGGAGGCGAGCCGCGAGAGAGAGAGGACAGCGTCCTCCCTCCGCCCCAGCTGCAGTGGTAGACGCCCACGGCGTCGGACGTCGCGGGACGATTTCCGGCCACCGTAGGCGCGGGCATGCGGGCGGCGAGTAAAGGGCAACTCGCCACCCGACCATGGACCATGCCCGGGTCGACGGCGCGTTGTGTTCCACGCGCGCCTCAAGGAGTGTCAGCATGATGACGGGGCCCCCCTCTAGAGGGCCAAAGCCTGCCGGGGTTGCGGGACTTATCTCATTACCGTGACCCCGGGACATAACGGGCTATTGAAGGACACCGTGGATTTTAGTCAGTACAAGTCTGACAGTATGGGGTGGGAGGACTCATTTGATGATTTTACCACGAAAAAAAAAAAAAAAAAAAGGTGGTTCAACGGAGCCCCGCTAACCTAACCAAACCTGTCCGAGTTGGGGTGCCCCCAGTCCCGAGCTCGCTTTGCTTGCTCTTGCATCCTTGGTCAATTTGTTGACCACCACCAAGTAGATCGACGGAGCCCCACTTCGCGGGGCTCCTATTTCTGTGAGCAAAGTTTAAAGTAACATTACACGAAGGGGATGGCGGGGTCAGAAAGACCCCGCCATCCGAGCCTGTCCGAGTCGGGGTGCCCCAAGTCCCGAGCTCGCTTCACTCGCTCTTGGATCCTAAGTTCTCCTTATAACAATAACAATCCTAAAAGCAAACAGTGAAACTTAAGAGGATACGCCTCGCTACTTCGAGCCTACACAGGCTTAAATAACACTCTAGGAGTACGGTAGACAAAACTACGTGGAGCCAGTTTTGCAGCAATTCGTTTCTGTCACTGACTTTGTAGAATGAGAAACAAAATTCTGATTTTCAATATTCCGAAAAAAAAACAGTTTTTTCGGAATATTGAAAATCGGAATTTCGTTTTTCGAAATGAGAACTCATCGAACATTACATTTTCGAAGTGAAAATCGGAAAACGAAGAAATCGGATATACGACTTTCGGCCAAATAAATTTCGAGATTCTTAATAATAGATATTGTAATGTGTAGGTGTGCGTTTTGAAAATCGGAATAACGAAATTCGGAATAAAATATTTCGAAGTATTTGGGTGTTCCCGTAAAACATAGGTAGGTAGAAAGAGATTACCCTGGCATAAGACAAATCGAAGTGGAAACTAGACGTCTACCTACCTCTTTCTAAATTTCAATGTGCAATATTTGCCGCCGGTACCTGCAAACCAGGCTTTAAGAAACAAAAGATAATAACGAATTTCCATACTTATGTACCACCACTGACATAACATCTTCATCAAAAAGCCACAAACTCAAGGATATTAGTATAGTGACGTCACTAATCTAGCATAATGTTTTTGCTTCGGCCTCCCAGGTGTAGCGGGCAAACACAGGTGGTATCCATGATTAATCTGAGCGGGCCCCGCGCCTCGTATTTATAGTCGTGGTGGCGGGGCGGAAGCGGGTACTGCCTGGGGCCCCGGTCTCGTCTGCCGAACCACAGGGGGCCCCGATTTTCCTGCTGCGAATCTAAAATATCCGGCGACTTAGTACGAATACAGATATCCATTGTAATGTAACGGTTTATTTGTTTCTGTAAGTGAGGTATGGTTATTCTGGATGAGTCGGAAAGTGATATAGATGGGTTGATATGTTCTGCAGGGTGATATGTTATGAACATTGTTGAAATAAAAGAACAACCATATTTCCATACTGAAATTGTGATGCTAACCATGCGTTGAATTACGTGTGTTTTATTTTAATTTCAAATGGGCCTTGGCCTAAAACTTGCCCAGAAGCAAAAATGAAGCCTGTGATGGAGAGATCTCAACCAGACAGAACTGGAACTCTTGCGCACCGACGGTAAAATAGTAACATAGTTCCTAGATAAAGTTAATTTCTATTTTTTCTTATAGAAAAAGTTAATTTGCCTAATAACCTCCTAACTGAAACATTAGTTTTCATTATCTAGAACTAATAAATCGCGGCTCACCACTGAGATTTCAATGAACTAAAGACTCACGACCCGTAAATTTAAATCACTTGCAGGTACTAGCAACGTGAGTTGTTTAACTCCTACCCCATTTTATTTTAGTGGATTAAGTCGTGGCAATTAGTTCGTGGCTGGATATTTGGACAGTGGAGCCTTATTTATAGTCCGCGCTAAAGCCCAGACGGCCGTCACTAAGCTTCTTGCTAAGGCACTAGACTATACATAATAATTTGTGTTTTAATTTACATTTAAACATTATTTCGACAGGCTTTCAAATTTGATGGCTGATGCCCTTAATATTTGATGAGTTCGCTGACGTTACATTCTATTCGTGTTTATTCATTTTGACAACTTGAAAGTTGTTGTTTTTTCTAAATATACACTTAATATTATAAAGAGGAAAACTTTGTATTTTTGTTTGTTTGTAATGGCTAAACTTAAAAGCTACTGGACCGATTTCAAAAACTCTTTCACCAGTTGAAAGCTGCTTTGGTCCTGAGTGACATAGGCAATAAGGGGGGCGAGCGAAGCCGCTGGGAAAAGCTAGTACCTATATAATATGGTGAGAGTTTGTTTCTGTACTTACTATTGATAGACAAAGTTATATTTAAAATAGTTTGTTTATCCATTTCCCATATAACACCAAAATATTTATCATAGAAAGAAATTCTGCAAGAAGGAAATTTTAAAAAAGGAACACAAAAGGGTTTGTAGAACCAAAAAAAAAACAATGGAACAGGGGAGGATTTAAATCAGTTCTAACTTTTCATTCGTAAACAAAGTTATGCACAGATGCCAGAATCCAATAATGGTGGCCCAACGACTGAGGAGTACCTCCGAAGGGGATGAATTTCCCCAAAGTATTGGAAGTAGACACTAAAGTCACGAAATATAAAATTCATTGATATTGCTGTTTCTGAACATTGCGACTGAGGGTTTGCCCTCCCATGTATTAATATTTTTTATTCATTCAAGTGTAGCTCGAAGCGCCTATATGCACCAGTTTAAAGGTCCGTTACCGGGGTTACGCGAGTTCGGTCGGTACTCTCATTTCGCGTACATTTATACTCTATTAGGTCCTTGGCAACGGTATAGACATAAAGGGGCTCTTAACATGTAATAAATGTTTCCTTTACTCCAATAAAGTGGGGCATGCAGCGTGCGCCGTAGTTCCCGTGGTCTCATTGCCTTCATTTAAAACAATCTCCAATGCGAAATTGTAATATAATGTTTTATCAAGAATTGTGTCTTTCGTTAGTTGAAATAAATTGTTACAATCACATACGATTACACGTTCGTTCCTGAACAGTAAAATCAAAAAGATAAAGAAGCCAAGGAAAATACAAGTTTATTTTTTAACAATTTAATGCTTTTGTAAGTCACAACGGATCTCATTCACTCCTGTTTCATTTTATAAAATTGTTTGTCTTTCTTTCTTGAACAATCAAGGAGGAGCTTGTCATTTCAGGATTATAATAAGATTCTGTATTACGCAATAAAACGAGTTGCCAAATTAATTGTCAAACAAAAGAGATTAGCTTTCTGTTTGCGTTGAGGTACAAAATTTAAATAATCACTAGCGCTGGTACTGAATACTGATGGCAGTATTCAAATTGTGTGGAATTGTCAAAACAAGAAAATTGCTCGTGGAGTGAGCCCGACACACTGAGCGTGGCCCGTCCGTATAGCTCCCGCGGTGTCGATTAAGGCAATGCTAATGTCATTTGTTTGCTAACTTCGCAGACTCGACGTCGCGGTCGAGTTCGTGCATTCGTGTAAATATTAGAAACCAAATAGAAACAAATAAACCGTCTTATCTGTCGACTTCCATTCGCATTGCAATTGTCATTTTGCTTTTACTACCAGCTCGTGAAGTTAGGAGCGCGTTCGACGCAGTGATTTCGAGACTAATCAAAGTTCTGAGCAAAATTACTTGTTAAATGAATTGATTTTATTAAACTAAGATGGTGCAGGCATTCTTGTGTGGAAAAGGTACAATCTTCAAGTTGGAAAATGTCCAATAATAAAGAAGAAATAAAAAGAGAAAATAATGAACAACTACTTCTTCTTCCAATTTTCTTGCCTAAGAGCAATCTTGTTGTCTTAGGTACGTCTTTTCTTAAAATAACCTTTTTTTGGCTCTACCTTAGAAGCTTAAACCCCATGAACTTACTTACTTCTCTTAAACTCTGAACCACACTTTCATAGCCTCTAGTGACCCTTATCTCAACTGAGTCCAAAAAGGTCAAAATAATCGACGTTAATATTGTCCCGGGAAGATATCGCCGTAATTAGCACGCTCTGGGCGAGTGACATCATAAAGACACATATGCACGGTTGCCCCTGACCCTTTCATAATAATAGTTTAGTTGCCACTAACCCTGACAAAAATTGAGAGCTCGGGCTAAAATACTGGACCTTAGGCCTCAGCACAAGACTTCCTTTACTTATTTTACCGTATCTCTACCGTACTTGTCATAATCGGCGTTATTATGGAAAATGAAAAATCGCCTCTAGTGTACTAACGAGGAACTATTTTTGTCTATCAAATTAACATCAAAGACCCCGTCTACTTTAGGTCCTGAAAACGTGAAAACCTCGTGTTATGGCCTCTGAACATACGTATTATCATTTGACACTATAAAATAATTTTGCCACCTATGTTGTACTGTTGAACTAACTCTGAAGTAAAGTTTGACAACTGGTTAGGAAGAACAGTTGTTGGAAGTCAGATAGATAGGCAATCACTCCATGGAAATAACCCGAAAAAATACTGGCCAGCATTCGTTAAGACTGTAAACTGGCCTAAACACAGTCGGTCAAAGGTTAGGCAGACGGTGATGATGATATTGAACCATATTTCATGCAAGTATGCATGATTGTGCCCTATTCTAACATACGTTTGAAACTCATATTTCCTCGCGAGAAACGCTGAGTAAACACAATTTATGCACGGTCACTGTGATTGCTCAAACCACTAAAAGCAGCCGTCCCAAAGTCGAATACTAACTTTAACAAAAGTCATTGGAAACTTCTGCAGCATTGATTTTAAACGAAGTTTTTTTCATGTCACGTTGTTCTTTGAGTATCTACGTATAAATAAATATGATTTTTTATTTCGTTACATTAGGGAGGCGGTGGGATCACCGCAGCTGTCGGCACGAAACGCCGCGAGTTACCTAAGTCACTTCATTCAAACTTTTGCCAATTTTAGACGAAACTTTTGTTTAGACACAAAAGTTGGCATTAGGACCTTTTTGTTTGTAAAGATTTTATGTAATTGAGACTAGTGGTGGATTTTATTGTTATTATTTATTGAGTAGGAAGCTAATCGGAATGATAAGTATGAAAATAATTGAATCATTAACAGAACAACGTAGTTGTTTGCTGAACTTTCGAAATGAGTTTGCATAAATCTGCTAACGATGTACTAAAACAACAGTAAAAGGTTTTTTTTTTTGCAGTTGTGCCATTTCAGTCACACAGACATTTGTTCAAAAGCTTTTACAGGAAGTAGACGGGGTTATTCATTGCAAAATTAAGGGAAGAAAAAATTCGGCACCCTTATTTTAAAAAGCGACTTAAGATTAGTCTGGCACTTAGACATTAATATCAGAAAGAAGCTCCGAGCAGGCGGGTTAAATAAATGAAGTGACTAATAATTAATTGGACTTTCGCCCTATTTTCCGTTCGGTGACAATTAATTTCCGGCACCGACGAGAAAAGAAACCCTTATCACAACCGTTTCGCACTCTCCGTTTAAAGCGAACTGACAATTAAAAGGTCTCGCCGCAAAAAAGCAGAGTTTTCGACTCCAGCGCTGATTAACTTTAAATAAATACTGCTGCATGTATATTGTGGCCCATTGTTCAAAGTTTTATGTAAATGGCAGTGTTAAGTAGAACGCAAAAAGTTGATTTAGGTCCCACTTAGTTGTTTCTTTGACATGTTAACGTTTTAATAAGGCTTGCTGCATTGGTACCTACCTACTTTGTTGGTAGGAAAAGGAATAAGTTAAAGGCTGTCAAAAAACATTAATATACACGTAACTGATACATTCCCACTTATGGGGCCATTAAAAAGATCTAAAGTAGCTCTGTAGTTTAACTAATTTCCTTATTAGAAACAAGTGAGCAGAAAAAACTTTCTGACTTATTTGATACATCATCAAATACGAGACAAAAAAAAGTTAATCAAAACAAGAGCCAAATATTTATTAAGAGTATCGTAATATTTGCTATCATGTACGCTTAGAAGACAACAATGAACCTAAAGCAGCGAGATTTTGTCCCAGACAATTTATCATAGTGCGGTGAAAGCTGAGGGCGACGACGCGACAGGCAGGCCCGCTTCGTTCACAATCTGGTAAAAACATAAGTCGGACGAAATAACAACTTCATAGTGGGAGTCATTTGTGCTTAAACAAAGCGTCAACTGCAGAGTTGCTGCTAGCAATAACCGAGATCATTTTTCATGTGGTTCATTCGGGCGGTCGAGGAAAGCGATATAATAAATCATCGTTCCCAGCATCACGACGTTATTATTTAGTCCGGTCGGTTTTATCCCTGCATGTATAAAATCTTATAACCCAGGAATGAAACTCGCAAATTATAACAATACCATACCAAGATTGAAAGGAATGAATAATATTGCAAAACAAGTTTCTTCAGGAAACCTTAGAGAATTTTGCGCAGTTTTAAAACTTATGAATTTCACATGCTTCTTTCTAACAAAGTTGGTAGTTTTGAAACGTATTGTTAATTAGAAATAAAAGCGCGTGTACTTAACGAAGCTCTAGTATGGACCACTTTCTATTTTTCCTTATAGTCTTTGAACATATATTATATTGAGTTATTGAATTGCAGGGTTGCATCACGGCACTACATTTTATAAAATGCAACACTTCTGCATTACTTTCAAGTGCGGCGCGGGGGAGTCTTCAAAATAAACTCGACGAAGTTTCCTAACTCCTGTAAGTTGGTGCATTTTTTCACAAGTTCCGCGAGAGCACAAAAGCTTGTTAAAAAGGAACTTATTCCATTTAGGTGTAATATCGGTTTCGTGGGTGTAACCACGTTTGAAGCACGTGACGACATGACTCGCGAGGTTCGGGGGCCAACCTCAATCTTCCCCGTGTTATTTTATTTCACCGTTTCAGAGTCAGAGTCGACCCCATTTGTCTTTGTTCTCGGTTTCCTATATTTTTGCACGCAAACTCCATTATCTAATTTAGCTTTGGCTGAATGCCAGGTCGACATTGTTACTTTCTTTCCAGAAAAACAGTTTTTATTCCTTTACATTAAACACCTAAGCACATTTATTTCAATTACTGTTTCGAATAAGAAAAACTGATCTTATAAAGAGTAATATTTTTAGTTTCAGGCGGATGATGAAGGTAAGGAGCAATTCTTGTGAATTTGCAGGATATTCTTTGGTGGGATTTACTGTGGGTTGTTAATAATGTTGTTTACTCAGCCTACGTAAATGAATAAATTGTAGTTAAACACGTACTTCCGTGGGGCCAAAATGTCACGCAGGTGTAGGGTAAATGCCACCAGATTCCGTCCCATATCACAAATTAACTTTAGTTGATTAGCTCAACTTTTAATGAACTCTACAATACCCATGTTTTATTAATTGAATAATAAGTCAAATACCTTTTTAAGAAGACTTCATAAACATTAAAGAATATCAGTATCTGGTTAACATCTTACCATTAGCACTCAACAATACTTAAGATAATTAATATTTCGTTGGCAACAAGCTCTTACAACAATTAGCCGATATCAGCTGGCTGCGAACAACACCGGGATTCGTCGTAAATTATAATGGTACAAAGTAGGCACTTTTGTTTTGAACGTATTACAGTCACGTGCCGGTAACGGTGTGTTACTGCCACAATTAACAAATTTGCGCCTGCATACTACAATTTATGTTGTTGTTTTTATACGACTTGAGGGTTGCCGACCGCTGCGCTTTGTTGTTGTTTATTTTTAATAAGGGCTCGGGATTTGCTCGCTACGAATTGCCTTAATTTGTCTAACTTGACAAGCTTCATTAACTCTCATCATCATTAACAACAGGTTTTACAGGTAGGTATGATCGTTTGTTTATCCTTTGTGAGGATTTGTTCGTATCGTAGACTCGTGTTGATTTTGACGCCGCGCCGTTGAGCGGCGGCAATAAATTCATATTGTTTTCGAACTTTTAGAATAATTTTGGATTTGTTGTTAATTGGTTTCTCTCTATGGGCCAGTTTCTAACTATTTAATTGAACATTAATAGCAGTAGCTTCTTTATAATGCAATAGCAATTCTGATTACGTTATTATTCGATTGATATTTTGACTACAGGCAACAAGACAGTTCCGATTGAAAATTGACTTGATTTCCTAAAAGACATGCTCGGATTCTTTCGTGGAACCTTTTTATAAAATGGAACAACTTACTAGAACTGAAAAATTCCCTCGAATATGCATTTTAGTAAGTAAGTTCTCTTCTTTCTTTTGGTGCCCGGGGCATTCTCATCCATTAGTATCCATTACCAATATGAAATTGGTCGACTGTAAAGTGATATGTCGCAAACAGGTGTCCTATGTTAGTCACATGTTATATATAGCTGTGTGGGTGCTTAGTCGGGGCCCGATCTGACGATCGACCAAATTGCGTGGTTGCGATAATTACCCAACTATAATTTATTAGAAGGCGAAGCTGTGGTTTATTAAAGTTGATCATCTGTTCAGCATACATGGATGGTTATAATAATATGTGTGTACAGTTATTAGTAATTACTTACCAAAATTCTTAAACTTATTTTTTTGTGGAAGTTAACTTCCTTCTTTCAGATATATTTTAGGTTATATTTCGTAATTCAATGGTTTCCAAAATATCAAGTTAGTGAAAAAGTAAATCGTTAATTAAAACAATAATGGTATAATTTTAAAACTCATTACTATGCATATTTATAATATTTATCTATAATACCTACCCTAAAGATTGTTTTTAACGGTCGAAACAAATTGGTATAAAAATGATCCTATTAAAGTAACACTTAAACCCATTGAACCCGAAAAATACCGTAAATAAAGCTAATAGAGTTTGATAAAAAAGAAGGATGCACAATAAATATTTTTAGTTAAAATTATGGCTACAAAATATTCCCCAAAGGATATTGTAAAACGATTATAATTCAATGCGGAGAGAGGACCAATTATGATAATAAACCGCTGATAAAGTTTGCTTGAAAAGTAATAATTTAAAAGCTTAAACCTTTATATTTATTCAATAGGGTGAGACTGCCGTGACTTGCGGCTCGGCTTGCGTTCAAGTCGCTTTGACGTTTTTAATTAACGTTTACAATTAGCAAAAAATATTATTTCTCATCTTCAGTTATTGTTGTATCATAAGTGATTACTAATCCAGCGTTTTCAATCAAATGAAAATTGAGCAAGATGTAAAACAAAATTGATCAATATTAATGTTGAACAGAAACAAAAAATACCGACTTTAATACTAAAACTTATTCGTTTAACTTAGCTCTATCAATCATTGTTTGTTAAACGAAACCATCTGAGTGAAATAAATCTTCAAACACAAATCCAGCAGAAAATCTTTAGGCAAACAAACTAAAACTATTTAATAGATAAAGCACAAACAATAATCGTACCATCAAACGTAAAATTCGTTTAACACGAGTTGAATGGCGCGTGGTTCAATGAAAACTTGCTCTAATCCGGAGGGTAGTCTTAATAAGCCGAGTTTTAATTCCAATCTCCATTCTGAGCGGGCCAAGTAGTCAGTGCACATTTAGACACCGCGACGATCTGACGTCCCCCGATAGTGATTAAAGTAATGCTAATCTCTGTTGCTCTTGACTTTTAATTTTGATTCAGACAGTTTAAAGTTTTCTTTTCTTACTTTTTAAGGCTGAATCGGATTACATTAATTCTCTAGACTTTTTTTCTGGTTTGTTATGGCTGGTTGGATTTAGTTGATTGAAATTTAATTTCAATTCTATAATTATCATAGACATACATACATTACACACACAGTGAGTGATTTTTATGCACGCACACATTTGTATTATACCAAAATACAAATAAAAACTTATTGATATTTTTTTTTGTCTTTGGAATGAAAAATTCTTATCGCGAGCAGGATTTGAACCTTTGACCTCCGGATTCAGTACATCCGACGCTCTTTCCAACCGAGCTATCTAGGTTCCTGCCTACAGTAGAATTCTAATTAATTCAAAGATTAATTCTACAGCGTATTAGAATTCTTCAAACCATTTCTAACATCTCATGGTGACATTTAAACAATATTTTCTAAGTAGTAATATGTAGCAAAAATGAAAAGAAAAAAATTTAACTGCCTTCAAAAACAACCACAAAAAAGGGTAAAATAACCTAAAAAATAAGTTTTCTTTCGGAAGTCGGCGGCTTTGTTTTTAACCGACTTCTTTTATTTCGTTCTCTTTTATGCCACCGACTTCCGAAAGAAAAGTTATTTTGTAGGTTATTTCACCCTTTTTTGTGGTTGTTTTTGAAGGCGGTTAATTTTTTTTAAGTTTTTTATTTTACTCTTTTTAGTTTAAATGTTCAAACCAAATTCTTGTCAAATACATCATTTTCTTACATGTGCACTAGAATTTGCTAATCCTTAGTGTGCTCGTGTACACAATAAGCTAATAACATTCCCTACAAAAACTGCTGAACCGATTTTGATGAAACTTGCAGTGTTCCCTAAAGTGAACTATTCCTCGTACAACAAAAAAAAAAGAATTTTGAAAATCGGTCCACAATTGGCGGAGTAATCGCGTAACAAACACTCAAAAAAAGTAAAGATCATCACATCATCCATCAATAAAAATGCTCACAAAATAAAAAGTACTGAACCAAATTGGATGAAATTTTTATGGGACTAATTGGAAAGTATACTGCATCAAAGGAAAAGAGAATTACACTAATCGGACTAGAAAACTCGGAGTAATCGGTGTACATACATAAAAAAATAAAAAATAAACATACCGACCGAATTGAGGACCTCCTTCTTTTTTGAAGTCGGTTAAAAACACGCAAACGTTGATTTAATTTCCATCGCAAATTACAGCGAGATCGTCATGCCCAACCTTATTGCAACTAGTACTTCCCGAAATAATTAATAAGAACAAGCTGTAGTTCATAATTACAGACACAGCACGCCGTGATGCAAGTTTGACCTAATTTAATTTGCCATCAAAGGGATAATATAGTTCAGGGTAGCTCAAAGTAAGATGTTTTAATTAAGGCTTAGACCTCGCGATAAATAACTGGCCTGCTGGAGGTTGCCGGGACGGCACTAATTGCTAGTATATTTAATCCGGTAAAATACTACGGACCCTGATTTCCATAAGCTCCAATTGTTTGTGTCCGTGTATACCTGGGTCCGATTTAGTTGCGACCATTTCCATTTGTGTTTATCTTCTGTCGACGGACGCAGAATGAATAAATTGACATTTGGCCTGTATTTCATTATTTGCTTTCAAAGGTATTTATTGGACGTATAAATTGTTGATCGATCTAATTTTAACAATCAAACACTTTTTTAACTGAAACTACTGAAGTGGAACACAAAGCCTATTTAAATATTGTTGGGTTTGCCTAAAATAAATTACTATTGTGATAGGTATAGAACCCGCTAACTTAATTTGTGTTATTTTAAAATATTGTGAAGTTAGATAATACACCCGTAACTATCCTCCCCTTTTAATTTTAAGATCGTACAGTCCAGGGTTAAAGTTTGTCTGTTAGTAAGTATAAGCAACATTGTAAAACTGTTATGTCACTGTGTTGGTATATAATAAAGTATTCTATCTTCGTAGCTACCTTCCTACATTGATCTTATAACGTATGTTGTAGGTATGTGTAGGAGTAGTTAGTAGGTGTACTAATTAATACTAAACTCAAGGCTTTTCGGTAATATTACGTAGACACCGATATCAGGTATTGTTAACATAACATTAGTTTTGTTGTTATCAATAAATAGAATATACAAACATTAGGTAAATATACGTTTGGTAGCTACAATCTAGGGGCCCTCAACCACGAAATAAATTTCGTGGTTGAACCGCCAAATAAGTCCTCCCACCCTGGGTCGAGCGGAAGGAACAATCAAACTCGTACTGACTGAAATCCACGGTGTTCCTTCAATAGGAGACAGGGAACCTTGAAGTCTTGAACTCAAGAGTGAATAGGTTGTACTTACTTACTTCTAGGCAAGCGTGCTTGATTATCGACCTCATCGTCGCTTACCAACCGGCGAAATAGTGGTCGAACGTGAGCCTATAGCCAATGACCCTCCACAAAAATTCTGATTATTTTTTTTAAGTTCATATTATATAGAACATACGCAAAATTATAAACTCATACAGTTAAATAAATCGTTGTACTAAATACATCAAAAATCAACACAAAAAAAGAAAAGCTACATTGTGTTCGATATCTCAGCATCCCGACAAACCGCATCAAGTATTAAAAACAAAATTTAAAACAGTCTTGGAAGGTGACGGTGTCAACTCGGTGGCCACAAGTGGCCGTAAACGGTAGCGGCCACTCGCGACCACTTGCGATTGTAGTATCGGAGGCGAGCCCCGCCAGCCTTTTCAACTCTTTCCCCGTTCAACATTGTTAAGTAACATAGTAAGCAACGGCCGATGGACGGGTTTCGTGCTTAGAAAGTTCTAAGCACGAAACCCGTCCTTCGGCCGTTGTTTCGGGCGTTTCAATTAATTTATGACTTACGGACATAAGATTAGTTAGTTTTAAAAACTAAAAAATTCTAACAGTTGTCCGGAATCCCGATGTTATGTCAAAACTTTGAATTCAGAACCAATAAGGAGTAGGGTTCACTAAAAGTTTCGAGTTACCTTTCGTATTTTGGTTGACGGACTAATATACTAGACCCACAGGCCCCGTGAGTGGCCTACACAATCCGAGCTACTTTTCATAATGAAATAGACTACACGTTTTGTAACATTTAAGACATTCGGGATCCAATGTAATGTTTTGGTAACGTTACTAAGGTAAATGTATTATGTATTTACATACATAGCTTATATGTATACATATATACATGTAGGTGTAGGAACACAGTTTCGGTTCATCGCTCGGTTAGTAACAAAAGCTCTTTTGTTATTAGACTTAAAAGAAAAAAAAATACTTTTCATTTTGTAAATAAACCGTTTAAAAATAAATAGCAATCATCAACTTGTAAATCAAAAGCAAATCCTATAAAAGGATAAAAAAATCTAAAACATTTTTACGACGTCATTCTTGGTTTAAGAGGTCCTTTGGTACTATTTATTCATTCTCTTCATATCGGACCCGAAAAAAATACAAAAAAAAATACTGGACACCTTCGCGTTCAAGTTATTTTTAACCAACATTCAAGTGCTGCCAGCTTTCATATTTTAGGTTATATTTCTCAACGTTCCTCGTATAAAACGAAGTTGGCCGAGTTTATTTTTGTTCAGTGCATTTCTTGTTTACTATCCATCATATTGTTGAGACGTTGGCGTCTTATTTGTCCTGTTCAATTTTAGTTTTCCCGTTCGATATAAAACGATCTAAAATATATTCTTCTTGTGCAAACGTAACAGGATCTATTGATTGGTTGCTTTCATGGAATTGGACTCAAGATAACTTAGCAAGTATTTGTTGCATTTTTTTAGGACGCAAGTTCCCGGTTTCCGATTGAGCTAAAATTCTGCACGTATATTATGTATATCGCGTGACAATGCAATATTATGATAGCATGGAGCTGAATTGATGACGGAGCTGGAAGGTGGCCATAGGAACTCTGTCATGAAACACCACAAACCCATAGAGTTTAGACTCATTTGATTCGTCTTGACGAGTACTTTGTCTATCTCGTAAGTAATGTTCTAACAGTAAAAGCTTTTTGTTTAAAAGAACATTTTTTTTTTAATAACTAACTTGTTAATAAAAAAACAGTTTTTGAATTCGACTGGGAATGAAACGTTGTATAAAATGTAGCATCTGGTTGTCCACCCCGAAAATTGTAATATAAGAGTTTACTGACGCCAATGGGTCCTCAGGCGGTCGTAAGCGGGAAAACTTGCAATCTGTCACCTTGCACCGCTGCACGCTCCGATTGTACCGTATGTGTTAGGACACAGGTGCTATTTATACTTTTATAGAATCAATTTAGCGAGGGTTTTGATAAACTGGTAGTGAAAATTATAGTTTTCTATTTCGATTGTGAGTTTCATTTTAATGAATTAGAATAGAATTTAATAATAAAATACGTGTTATGTTGACCACAAGTAACACGGGCTGGAAGACAATGATGGTCATGACTTTCGACCATTTTGTGTTCTGAAAGTAATCAAAATTCTAAGCTCTACGATTGTATATTGTATATTGATTGTAACAGTTTACAAATGTAATTGTTTTTCATCGGCATCAATATTGCGTCGGCACCGTGGGGTTGGTATGTTGCATTCATTTTGTTCGAGTTACCGCAAATTATTTGTGTTAAATCTGAATTTAATTAGCGTGCGTGTTTAATTACTTGTAACACAGTTTAATTCCGTAATTATGTTGAAAATATTCGACTAAGAGACGTGCTCCAAATAAATTTTGTAATTATGAAAATGTATACAAATTAGTTTCATAATAAAGGAATCGGTTATAAAACTCATTGAATTTCAACTTTTTGATCAAATAAATTGTATCCACTTTCCGTAACAAACTCAGCTATAGTCCCTTACGGAAAGTATCCCAATTCGAAAGATTCTTGTGCGTTACAAAATATCAGCTCTTAATGTGTAATCTATTGGCCCGGCTTAATTTATTAGCACACCCATAAACTAAGTTAACTCCTCCATATCACGTAGTATATAAATAAACCTCAACATACTCTCCAACTTAGCTCCCAGATGTCCTCTGGCGCTAGTTAATGATTAACTAGTGCGGGGACATCTGCGAGCAGGCGCGGAACTAACCGCTCAAAACATTTAGTTAAACAATATCCGACAGACAATTTAATCTAAATCGCAAGTGTTCCAGGCCAGGGCGGAGCGGCTACATGGACCAGTAATGGAGGGTTGTAAATCTTTCAGTGGACAGCGCGACGCGGCGCGGCGTTACCAACAAAACATTTTTTCCATTCGCTCCACTGGGAACACGGATTCGATTTTGTACATTCAATACAATGTCGCTGACTGTATCCCATTTTAACTGTACCTAACGACTGATACTGCCTAGCTGTGAATCCACCTACTGCAAAAAATGTTGCGCACGCCTCACATTTTCGGTGAATGTATTCACTGGGCAAATACCAAAACAATCATAGTTATTTGTGTGGTCGCTGTAACAATGTTATTGAACGTATCATTCGTTGATTGCAGATCGTTAATCGGAATAAAACATTTTAACGTAGATAATAGTACATTTAATTTAAAATGTATTGGAATGAACAAAGCAAACGTTGTCATCATAAAGCTACAAATCACAAAGCGATGTTCAAATGAATCAAAATAATCATGTGTGCATTTTCTTTATGAGTCAAAATATCAGTTACACAGATCTTTGACATTGTAACTTCAACTCAGACTTCTAAATTGTTCTTTTTGCCCATTTACAGATGAAAAATTGAATAAAAACGGGACCATTAACGCAATGCAATGCAAACTCAAAAAAGGGTGATGGCGAATAACCATCTCAGACTAACGAGAACAGTCGTTTTATTAAAATTCATCATAACATTTCATTAAACGTGCGCAATTTGAAAGGTAACGAATGTGACTAAAGGGTTGTGTTCATTGTATCTATATTTTTTACTCGTCAAGCGGGAACGCGACACTGAGCCAAATAACCTGACGCCGTTGGCTGAAATAAGGCGCTTTCTAATTTACATTCTGTATACAAATTGCGCAAATGTGAGCATGAAAATAAAATTCTCGCCGTTTGTGTTTTCTTGTGGGGTGGTCTTTTCTCGCATTATGTAAATTTTATTACAAATTCTGTCAAATTAGTTTATACACGCACATTTTTATAAAGCTATTGTATGGATTGTTTTTTCTCTTGAAAATGTGTCAAAATTAAATGTTTCATGTTAAAGTTAAACGTTTTATTTTTAGAGGGGCACAGCTATGAGATGTTTATGAGCTGCGTGGGTAAAAATAAAGAAGATACAGTATTTATTTACACTTTTATAAATATTATTTAAACATGTTAGTTTCTTTTTTGGAAAAAATATTTACCAATGTCCGTGGGCTTGAGAAAATAATATGTTTTACACGTATAAGACTTATAGACTGAGGGATTGTACAATGGATTGCGTGTCGTATGGGTGGGTTCGATTTCCGTCAGGAAAAAATATTTGTATAGCCAACAAGTAGGTGTATCGGGCCTAGCTGTTTGAATGTGTGATGTAATTTAAATATTTGTGAACCCACCGAAAGAACTTCTAGTTAGAGGCAATTTTTCAAAAAAAAATGATGAAAACTATTCTATTCTATAGCTTATTCAGCTGTTAAGGAAGTATATAACTGACTCAAATAATGTTTTCATTTTATTTCGGTAAACCAAAAACTACAAAGCGGCCTGTTGGACACCTCACGATCGGATAGTCAATGTGATAGTGATCGTGCTGGCCGTTGCCTCTGGGAGCAAGTGATCCAAAACGATTGTCGAATGTCCACGATTTTCACAAGTCTGGCCTTCGAGAATATTATTTTTCATTGCTTAACGTCTTTTATGATTAAACGCCACGATAACATTATTTTTCATAGCCCACGTGATCCACCGCTTTGCAGAGGCCTTCCGTTTTTCCTCCCAAGTAGGAATCTCTATATCGGACAATTTCTGGCTTTGCTTCATCATCATCAGCCTATAAATGTTCCCATTGCTGGGACACAGGCCTCCTCTCTGTGAGAGGGAGTGGGCCGTAATCTACCACGCGGGCCGAGTGCGTTTTGGTGATGTCACATGTCTTCGAAGTTTTGGTTCTAGGACATGCCGGTTTCCTCACGATGTTTTCCTTCACCGTTTTGAGAGCAGTGGTGTTGAAAATAAATTACACAAAGTAATGCGCCTGACGGGGTTCGAACCGACGACCTACAACTCATAAGTCGAGGCCGATACCACTGGGCCACCACTGCTCTAGACTCTGCTCTGGCTCTGGCTCTATGCTTGCCCCGCAAATATGAAATATGACCAATCTGGTCACACAACCTGCACTGAAGTCGATTTTTATTTAAAAACGAATACTGTGACAATTTTGATAGTGTTAGGAATGATACGGTAGAAGAAAACGAGAAATAGGAAAACGGCAGGTTTATAGTTTTTTTTTTTACTAAAAAATATCCAAAGACAATCAACAAACTTAGCCTATAGCAATCCAATGTTGGCCATAGGCCTATTTTCGAAAGCTACGCCACAACACCATGTCCTCCATGACATGCTAATCAAATCAAAAACCCAAAAAAATGGAATATTACTTTTTTACTGTTTTTTTATTTACTTATTTTTTAACAAATTTTATAACAAACAAAAAAATCTTCTTTTGTAATACACAGGCGAGGCGGAGTGGAGTATGAGGATTTGGAGGAATGGCGTCCAAAATAATGAATCCAATTTACCTCAAATTACGTTTACTAATTAATTTTTAACGTCTCTCAGATTGTTTTTAAAATAACTTTTTATTTTGTTCGAGGTAGGATTATTTTAGTCACACATTTTTTTTTTAAACTTTGTCTTACACTGGAAATTACTCCTGTATTGTGGGTGTGTTTACAAACATTGATAAATTCACAAACACCTAGAATCAAATACTTGTACTTCATACAAATATTTGTTCCGTGCGGGAATCGAAGATGTGATGACTGCGATGAAGATGCTGGTCAATGTTTCAACCGCTTTTGTATAAAGTTTAAGTATTTTTTTTTTTAATTTTGCCCCACATTAGGAATTTCTCCTGTGTCGGAGAAGCGTTTACAAAAAAAAATTGACGCCATATGCAATGATAAAATATAGTGACAATTTTTTTTCTAATCTGCATTATTTAAGCTAGGTTTCTATCGCAAGGGCATGCGGACCAACTCGCTGTCCGACCATGGACCATGCCCGGGTCAATGTCGCGTCGTGTTCCACGCGTGCCTCAAAGAGCTTTCAGCACAATGACGGGCCCTCCGGCCTTAGAGGGCCAAAGCCTGCCGAGGTCGTGGAACTAACGGGCTACCTTGACTCTGGAACGTAAAGGGCTATTGAAGGACACCGTGGATTTTAGTCAGTACAAGTCTGACAGTCCCTCCTGTCCTGGCTGAGGTGGGAGGACTCATTTGATAATTTTACCCAGGCAAAAAAAAGTTTCTGTCGCAAGCATTCTATCCACTGTGTTAACACATCTTTCTTTTTGTACTGTAAAAATCATCAAATATGCCTTCCACCCTGTTTGAAGCGGAAGATACTATCACCCTCTTACTGACTGAAATATCTCAGAAAATTCGCGAGTAACGTCATTATATTAAAGTTGGCGAATGATTGTGGTTACGCGGTCCTCGCCGTGGCGCGAACAAGCGACAAAGTACCACTGTTTAACTTTCCACGACAAACTTTACTCTTCACTATTCTCTCGATTTCGTATTATATCGAATGTAGTGCAGATAACTTCCCGGAGAAACTCTCGAGTTAACTTTTTATATTGTGAGGAGGGAAACTAGATCAAGTGATATGCTTTCTTATATTACCGAATTTGCGGAGAAATGTTTTGCAAGAGATATATTTCTAGATGCTTTTATTTTTTTGAAGTTTTTTTGCATTTTTTTAAGTTTTATAGTTTCTGCGCGGCGCTGTGGAAACTGGCGTAGGAAATATTGTGCTACGCGAGAGCTACGGCGTAGCAGTCGCTGCTACATCAGCTACGCGGTCGTAGCAAATCACTGGTCGGTCTCGCTTTGTTATTCTCGGGTTTCACTGGTTACGCTTTTAAAGGTGTGATGTATTTTTGTTCAGAATTAAAAAAATATATAAATGAATTCATTAGTGTGTGGGGAATATCATTTCCGATAAAACTAAAACAGCAAACTAAATTATTAAAGATAAATATAGAGGGTTTTTTTTTATTTATTGCGGGTATACCAATATGACATTAACTGTTATGAAAAATAGTTTAGTCTAGTTTTAGGTATTTTTCATAACATTACATAAATTATTAAGAGCCATTTATAATACATATAACTTCACATTTATATGGTATTTTGGATCTAACATTACATGTACGATTTGAACATGAATAGTATTTACACATTTAACCGGCGCACAATCTCTGTTATACAAACAATGGGGTTATTTTGACGTCAACCCTGTGTTTGTTCAAGACGCTTCGTGTATTATACTCGAGATTCGGCTAATAAGAGCAGCCGCTGAATAAATTCTTGATCACGAGCAACCATTATCATTTAGCGGTTAATAAATGTTTGAGGGTCGAAAGTCTAAGGTGGCCCCGTCGACGAGAAGGGATCAAAAATCGTAGTAATAATCGTAAAAAGTTTCAGAGTAACGCACGCGTCGTGAATTTGGAAGGTAGTCAAACGATCTTGTCATTACAGGAACGAGGTCGATGCCCTGGGTTAGTGTACGTGATATCTTGAGAATCTGTGTGCAGCGGTGATTATACGCCTTTACTGCCCATCCAGTATGTGATGAAAAGAATTCAAAGTAAGGTATACAGCACAAAGTAGCAATCTGTTATTCAATCACGTTCTAATGGAGGTACGCAGGACGGCAGCGTAACTTCGCTTAGAAATCTTGGACGAGAAAATTTAAACTAGCTACTTTTCTTCGCAATTGAGTTGAGGGAATATTAGGTGTTTGTTTTTTATTTACTTTGCAAGATGCATTGAAATGTTACGGTATTTTTTATACGACTTCTAAAAAAGGTTCTCAGTTAGTCCTGCATGTTTGTCTGCGATTTTCTCGCGTTTGGCAGAAACGATTTTGATGCGGTTTACATAAAAGTGTTCGTTTCATTCTGGAAAAAGTTTGAGTATACAACAATAACAATCGGATATGTTAATGCTTACGTGGATGGGTGATATTGAAAGACATTTTAGAGAAACGTAATTTTAAATTTTTAAGTTATTGCATAGCTTTTATCGCGGCCTCTGAGCGCGGCGCGGTGCGGCGACCGAATTCCCAAAAACCTAACGAAAAAGCCTAAAGAAAATACCTGACACCACGCATCGTGTAACGTCGTTTCAGTTCGGGAGACTTCGGCAATCGTAAAGGTACGGACAGACGTGCTCATAAAGGTACGGACAAACGTGCTCATAAAGGTACGGACAGACGTGCTCATTACTAGCACGACGAAAGCACGTTTTTATTGAGCAAGGGGCAATTTTATTGAGGGAGAGAGAGAGGGAGAGGGTAAGGGAGAGGGAGAGGGAAGAGGAGGAGAACGTTTCTTGACGTTTCACTTGATTGACGTGGCTGACCAGAGCCTAATTAGTACAGTAATAAATATAATAAATAAATAATTATAATTGCATAAGTTGATAATAAAATGCTATGCAATATCTTTACCGCGGCAGTCCCCGAGTGCCACTTACTTTTTTGTGTTTGTTTTTTTTATAAAACTTAGCATAGTAGGCGAGTAGCAGAGTAGCAGGCAGGTGAGAGCAGTGGTGGCTCAGTGGTATCGGTCCCGACTTACGAGTTGTAGGTCGTGGGTTCGAACCCCGCCAGGCGCATTACTTTGTGTAATTTATTTCATCACCACTGCTCTCAAAACGGTGAAGGAAAACACCGTGAAAAAACCGGCATGTCCTAGAACCAAAAATACGAAGACATGTGACATCTACCAACCCGCACTGGGCCCGCGTGGTGGATTATGGCCCACTACCTCTCACTGAGAGGAGGCCTGTGTCCCAGCAGTGGGAACATTATAGGCTGATGATGATGATGGTAGGCGAGTTATCATCTTCATCTCGCAATGATATACTGGAAGGTTGTCAGTGGCTGAGCATTCGACTACTGCGTTATGTATAGCGGGTACAATTCTGTGCGGGGAGTACAAATATTTGTATGACCTACAAGTAGTTGTTTCGGGTCTGGGTGTCTGTGTATGTGAGTTTCAATATTTGTAAACGCACCCACGATAGACAGAAATTCCTTGTTCGGGGTAATGTTTTTTTAAACAAACAGCCAATATGCTATGTTGACGGCACAGCTGGCGTAGTGCTTGAGCGATTGCTAATGTGTTTTATATTTGTCACTATTCATCAAACAAAAAAAGAAAACAGCCCCATTATTTTTCAATACTATAATAATAATAATATTCCAGAACTATCACACAACGCCATCTAGTCCCAAGCTAAGCAGAGCTTGTTGTGTTATGGGTACTAGACAACTGATAAAAATACTTATATATTTCTAAATACATACATATTATAGATAAATTACACCCAGACACAGAACAAATGATCGTGCTCATCACACAAACATTTGTCCTGGGTGGGAATCGAACCCACGACCTCCGGCATAGCAGTCAGGGTCACTAACCACTAGACCAACAGGTCTGTCAAATACTCTGGCTGACTACAAAATAATGATGCTTTCAGCTAGACTATTGTCCCACAGGATCTATTCTAGCCTTTTCACAAACAAAAACAAACTGATATTTATAGTCTTGACCAAATTCCTATGTAAACTTTACACACCGTATATTTAGCTCGTTCTATAAACTAGACCACACCAAGAACACAACCCTAGGCTATCAGAAGATGTGGTCAGACTTCAACGTTTTGGGCAACATTTCGTGGTTAATATAATAACTATTAAGCTTGCCCGTTATACAAATCAAGCTTAAGTTTACTAGATTTTAGATTTATTAAACGTCAACGCACACTTAGCAACGTATCAAGTTATCAAGGTCGTATTTTATGGTCGTGTCTCGCTCTCACGATGCGGGTATGATATAACAAAGGTTCCATAATTTTGTTGTATTTAATTACATTTTTTTGTCTTTGTCAATTCAAAAGTCATTCAAGCAGCTGCACCTGCTAGCCGTGGTGAAATTGTACTGACCAAAAAAGAGTTGAACATGACGCAATGACAGAATGAAATTCGAAATATGAATATTCAAAAATTTAAGAATCAATATAGATCCAAAAGGAAAGAGGTTGAGACAACAGAGGAGGTGGAATACCCACTCGATTACAGCCTGTAACTGGCATATTTGAAATAAATGCTTTGATTTTGATTTTGCAGGAAAATCTTACACTTGCGTACAAGAGCGTTTACAAACATTTAAATTCATAAATACACAAATAACCAGATCTCAATTTCTAGGTCATACAAATATCGTATTTGGTTTCTTGAGGTTGTTTTAATCATTCATCAGTTGACTCGCGTTTAACCACTAGCACGCCTTATGGTAAGCAATGATGTCGGGATATGAGACAAAGTGTGTACTGTGGGACTGGAGTTGTATCTGGTCAATTAATGGGCTACTGCCCGACAATTTGTTGGTCGTATTTTAGAATTCCGTACCCAAAGGGAAAAAAGGGAAAATCTGTCCGTCTGTTTGTCTATCCATCCCTCTATCACAAGGTGGTATCTCATTAACCGTGATAGTTAGATAGTTGAAGTTTTTTCAGATGATGTATTTCTGTTGCCGCTATAACAACAAATCCAATTAATATTTTAGTGGGCTCCTATGCGGCAAATGTGATTATTTTGCTCGTTTTGGATCGATATTGATAACGACAACAGGTATATGCTTGAAAGTTATATATTCCCTTTATAAAAATAAAAGTATATTAAAATGAAACAACTGTTTAAGAGGGAATCCCATTCAACAAACGGGATTTTCTTGCCGTTTTATAGACAATGGTTCGGAAGATTTCGAGCGCGCGCGAGTCACCGTTTAAGGCATGCAACTGTGCGTTCACCTTTAATCTTGCGTAGTTTCTTAAGTATTTTAGGTTTTATTTGAATAATGCCAAATTAATTTCGTAGTTCCAATAATAATTGATGAAATAACGTCAGTGAACTAAAGAACATTTTTTTTTTTAAATATTCATCTATCATATAATAAAATTATAATAAAATGGTAGGAAAGTCAAAACTGTACACTGAATATTTTTTAAAAGAATACCTTGGTGTGTGATCTACAATCGATACCGAAGTCAAAAATATAGTTTGTGTTTGTCTATATGTATGTCCGGAATAAACTCAAAAAGTACTGGACGAATTTGAATGATTTTATTTTGTTGTATAGGTATTAAGTCTGGCCATCATTACAGGCTATAATTTATCTTGGAAACTTGAACACCTGGTGCCGAACCACAACAGACCAGCTTAATTATAAGAGATACAAAAATGGTGCCATAGCAAAAATTGTTCCACGTGATGAGCTCTGCTGTGAGAATAAATTTGAAGATCTGGAACACCTGATGTGGAAATCAAAGCTATCACTAATTTCACTTTATAATTATAAAATAACATAAGCTAGGAGTACCTCCACGCATTGAAGACGATAACAGTTTAGGGCTGATTTTCGATGACGATGAATATATGAATAAAAATTTGACTCTACTGGCCAAAACTCCCATTATTTTTTTACCCGGGCTCTTGGAATTGGGCATCAGAGGTTTCAGATCTTCGATTATGACAACCCCGTTGTCGCTGGCATAAACAACAGGATCTGCGTACGAAGTCGCGGGCAGAAGCTAGTTTTATAATATTTTGTTTACCTGTTAATAAAATGAAAATATAACGTAGATTTTCCTGGCAGAATGTTTCCCTAATTAATTAGGATAACGTTAGAAGACCCACAAGAATCCACCTCCGCTTTAAGAGGCTACGCTTCTTAGAAAAAAACAGTATTGAGAACTAATTAATATTAAAACGAAATATTTTAAGACGATATTCTTAAAGAACATCCTCTTTTACACTTTTTTTTTGCGCTAAGTAATGATTCAGCTGGTACGGTCTCATTGTATTAAATCTATACTAATATTATAAAGCTGAAGAGTTTGTTTGTTTGAACGCGCTAATCTCAGGAACTACTGGTTCGAATTGAAAAATTATTTTTGTGTTGAATAAACCATTTATCGAGGAAGGCTATAGGCTATATAATATCACGCTATCACCAATAGGAGCGGAGCAGTAAAGAGAAATATTTCAAAATCGGGAAAATGGATTCCATTTCGAGAGCTTCCGTTGCGTGCGCTGCGTAAACGGTTAAAGATACACAAAAATAATGTACTACGGAATTATTCCTGATAAAAAGTTCTAAAATAAAGTCCGCGAGAGTATACATTTATCTTTTAAGGTTAAGTCATTATAACCTTTTTTATGGAAATCAAATTTGATTTTAAAGTAATGCATTACTTGCGAAGGTATTTTCATTAACACAATATTAATCCTAATAATAACCTAATATTATAGGATGGGATAGGATGGGATGGGATGGGATAGGATGGGATAGGATGGGATACGATGGGATACGATGGGTCACGCATAGGTACGCCCTGTTTCCTTGAAAGAATGACTTTCGCCCATGTCTGCTTACGTCCTGGGGCTGCCAGCGCCGGTAAATGCAGGAACGGGCAGGCTCCGGAGTCCGCCTATACTACTCAGGTCCCAGAGGCGTTTAAACGTAGATTTTTCTCTTGCACGAGCATGCGGGCGGCGAGTATGCCTGGGTCGACGGCGCCTTGTGTTCAACACGCGCTTATATGTGTCATCACAATGACGGGCCCCCCCTTAGAAGGCCAAAGCCTGCCGGGGTCGCGGAACTATCGAATTACCTTGACCCCGGAACGTAAAGGCCTATTATAGGATTTATAGGACACCGAGGATTTTAATCAGTACAAGTCTGACAGTCCCTCTTACCCTGCCCTGGGTAGGAGGACTCATTTGATGATTTACGTACGCATATTTATGTATGCTCCAGAATGATGGTTTACAGCTAATGTTGTTAATAAAGAAGCACTAAAAAAATACATTGTTGAGTTCCGACCTCCACGCGAACGAAGTCGCGGGCACAGCTAGTGTAATATATAAAATAATACAATCATTCAAAATATTTATAGCAAGCGGAGTGCATTATAATATTATTATATACTAGCTTCCGCCCGCGACTCCGTTCGCGCGGATGTTGGTCTTCGCGTGGATGGTTCATTTCTCCATTTTGAGTAACTCTGACAATGACATCTTATAAATATCCATTGGACCCAAATACGGCTAAGCCTATAATAATTAAGGAGATCTATTGAGCTACTGCTGTTGAGCTCGCGTTCTAATAATAATAATATAATAATAATAATTAATAAGATTAATAATAAGAAAAATAAGATTTTTAAGGGATGTTAGTCACCGTTGCCGGCACGAAGAGAAGTTCGGTTTCTTGACAAAGATTTATTGTCCACAACGTACAAATTATTTATATAAAATAGGACAAGTCCCGACCACCTTTTCCCAGGGAGGACGAAGGCAGGGGTTTTTGGTCCTCTTTACCAAAAATAACAGAATTGAATTACTGTTTAACTTTATGATAAAACTTAGTAGCCGAGTCTTGTGTAGCTAATCCAATAAGACGTAGCCCTCAAGTGCACTGCTAGTTAAGTCACTCAGAAAAATAATAAAGTCGCGGTAGCCCGGTAGTCATTATCTCTCGGAGAATCTTAACACCGCGATTCAGAAATGCGCGTCATAGGCACAACGCCATCTAGTGGTGAGTGGTGGAACCTTTTTAGAAATCAATGGAGGCAGGCGTGGCGTAATGTTCTACTTTGATAATAGGTGTCGCCAGTGGTTCCATAATAAGGTTTGATACAGATTTTTTTTTCTACGTATTTTTCCAGGATAAAAAGTATCCTATTTTATGCCCAGGATAATAAGGTATAATTATACCAAGTTTCATCGAAATCGAACCGTTAGTTTTCACGTGATGCCTGCACATACAGACAGACAGACAGACAGACAGACAGACAGACAGACAAAATTTTTTTAAATCACATATTTGGGTTTGGTATCGATCCAGCAACACCCCCCGCTATTTATTTTTTCAATATTTTCAATGTACAGAATTGACCCTTCTACAGATTTATTATATGTATAGATTATAATATATGTATGTATTACTAACTTTTCCCCGTGGTTTCACCCCGCTGCTCGGCTCTTATAGGTCGTAGCGTGATATTATATTATATAGCCTATAGCCTTCCTCGATAAATGGACTGTCCAACATTTTTCAATTCGAACCAATATTTCCTGAGATTAGCGCGTTCAAACAAACAAAACTTCATCTTCATAATATTATTAGTATCTAAAACTCGTAGGTGTAAATCTTTTGAAACAAAATTTGAAGTTTTTGCCCTTTACTAGGAATTTTACCGGCATCGTGGGAGCATACAAATATTTAATTTTGTTCCCTGCAGTAATCGTACCCGCGACACGTTACGCGGCAGTCAATTAATCAATCACTGCGCCAGCCGTGCCGTCAATTACCACAAAAAGAATTAACAACTAAGCTCGGTAAGTGCATCAAAAAAGTAAAATCTACAGTTCATACGCAATACAAACTACAAACCACACAATTTTTATAGATCAACTTCAAAATTTACTCAAAAGGCTCCGTAGCTGCGATATCTTACTGCATTGATCGACGAGCTCTATGTAATACAATATCGACTCGTATTAATCACATCTGTCCATTGCACATCCAACAGGAGGTATCGTATTTATAATCTGTGAGAGTTAGCAGGTTCGAAACGTAAAGGTGCTCCTTCATTGTGCTGAAACACACTGCGAGCCTAGAGCGGTGGCGGCGGCGGGCGCGATAATATTGAACGTATGAAATCGCTGCTCGTGGCCACACTGATGGGCCTAGCGCGATGGCTACAAGCCATTTTGCGAGCCTAGGCATTGCTAGGCAACAACAGATATACCGGGTGGGTGGCAGGTGTAGCCAACCATTTCGGTCTTATAGTCAGCGCCATCTAGTTATCAGGACATGCACTAAAATACTACCGTAGGAGGTATTAGTAAATTTTTAAATTATTTTTACTGTACTTGACTAGAATCATGTAGAATGGTTGATAATTTACTTGTACATAATCCTAAACAACCTATAAAACATTTTAAAATGAATTTCTTTAAACAAGATTTATAGAAACTACTTTGTACCACCGGTTTGCAACACATGAAGTTGCCGCTACAAAAACAAACGCTTGATCGGCAGTGTGGACACAGATCGCGCCCGCCACCGCGCCCGCCGCCGCCGCGCGCCGTCGCGCTAGGCTTCCAGTGTCGACACCCTCTTTGGGAGCATTCGCCTTTAATGTAACGTTTCAGATTTGAGCATTACATCAGTGAGGGAGGAAAATCAAGCACAGCAATGCACACCTTGATGATACAACGTGTAATACCTTGATACAACTTGCAACATCAATGCGGAGAGCATTGATGTTGCAAGTAATTAAATGTGTCCGACGAGCCGCATACGCTACATTCAAATCAAATTTATAACACGATACGATTGGTTGGTGACACGTTCGTGTTTTGGGTTCGATCCCCGCAGGGAACAAATATTTGTATGATCCACAAGTAGTTGTTGTGGGTCTGGGTGTTTGTGTAGGTACATGAGTTTCTATGTGTAAACGCATCCACAATACAGGAACCAATTCTTAGTTTAAAAAAAAAACACTTTATTTCAGACAGAGTTCATACATTACACGCGGATGCTCGTCAGTCAGGGAAGTCGTATTGTAATGTAATCCTTTGAAGCGGTATGGACTGTCAGACTCGTACTGACTTTAAATAGACGGTGTACCTTCAATAGCCCTATACCGTTACCTGTTTAGACAGTCCCACGACCACTTATGTAATGCTCAAAGTCGAATCTGTAACGTCACATTACACGCGAATGCTCCTGGTGAAGGCGCACCTTTATACCGCTAGTAAGCTAAGCGATAGCGTCAGGCAGGACAGTTCGGTTTAGATACGATCAATAGGCTATTGAGGCAGTGTCTGAGTCAATCGGTTAACATTGTGGACGTGGCTATTCTGCTAATAGAATGGCCTGACAAAAATATAGTGGAATTGTGAAAGATGCACAAATAGTTTGACTTGTAGTGTTTTGATGATTTTAGTTTCTTTGTTAAAGTTGGAAAAATTAGCGAGACAATTAATGTCACAACGCTGTTTTTAAGTTATAGCTTAAGGTTTATTTAACGTGTCGCTAAACCCGCACGGTAAAAATAATAAACAAGCGTTTAGAAACAAAATAACAATTACTTAAAATAAAATAAAGATTGTACAATAGCTACTAGAAAGTTATTCCAAGAAGAAGTTATGCTAGCACTTTTACGATAATTTTAACGGTTTAGTAGTCTTATGACAGTTTTTAGTAATTTATATCCGTATTGTTAATTTTGTTTTTACTATGACCGATTACTAAATAAAATAAAAGAGTTCTTAACGAAATCTGTCCCAGGAAATGTAAGCCAACAGTTGAAAATCCGTCGCCCCGGGATTAAAAGTAATGATCGGGATTAAGTATATTCCATATCCCACTGCCCACGTATTTCTGGCCTCGTTAAAGTTGACCTTATCAACCTTGTGTATAAGAGCGTAAGTGACACATACAATGATATACGAGAATTTATTACATTTGCCGAGTCCTGCCTCCTAATTATTGGCGGGGTCGCTATTACCTTAATCCTGTACCGAATTCAAACGAAGTGTGTCAAGATATTTGTGACAAATCATTTTTTGTGAATTTATTTCATTATCATTGCGAGTCTTGTACCCAATTATGTCATCAAAAATATTAATAATTTATGTTATTATAAGTGAAATATACTATCTAGGTTAGGCTAGTTGTTATAGGTATGAATCATGTATGCTAATAATTATACAGACAGTGACTTAAAGATATAAATACAAAAAAAAAATACTGGTTCAAATGTAGCGAATGCTAAAGTTTATTTGTTTTAGAATATTCAAAACGCCTATTTCTTATTCCCGATAAATAATTCCATACTGTTAAGGTCTATTAAATAATCAAATTATGACTTGATAATTTAATGTGGCGTAAACATAATTATGTAGTAGGAAGACTTAACAAATAATTTCGCGGAAACACAAAGGAGCAGGTTATTTGATCATCGAAGACCTCCGAAACAGCTGTTGGCTGATTTCGGAAAGCTCTATGTAACACAAAATTGTATTCCACGTTTCCAACATTGATGTCTGGATGAGAATCATGTAACCACCCAATCCCGTAACAGGAGCTTTAAAATATATGAAGCCGATTTCCGAAACTAAATCTCGGCTTGCCGTACGCCTTCCGAAGGTATTGAATTTCAAAATTTATTTCTTAACACAAGTTATATTTCTCCACAGGCAAACCAACTCAACGATTGAATGTTTTCTGATTCAAACAAAACAAGCGTTCGTTTCATCTTGTTCCTTTCTCTTCAAGTTACAAAGGCTGCACCGGCTATTTACTTTTATTTCCTCATCACTCAAGTCTTTGAAAGTACACTCATAAATATGCAAGTCCAAAGTTGTTGAGGGAACTCGTCGTATTTTACCACTTTTAGCTGGAATACCTATACAATAGGGAAACGCGACCCGCTGCATGGAAGGCTGCGGTGAACTTCCACCCAGTTACAATATCCGAACCTTCATAAATATTCACAGCAGTATGAAGTCTACTCCAACTACTTTTATCAAGTCCCGAGGGTGTTAGAGCAGCTCCCATTACATTGTTTCCATTTAAACGTGTTCTTTGAATAGACATCACCACAGCTAATTGGTAACCTTATCTAGAAAGTTTTCAATAAGTGTGACGGAGACTGCTCTTTTGTTTTCTTAATCTTTGAGTAGCGACTGATTCTGTGTTTAATTAACAGCGTCTTGCATTTCTTTTGTTTTCACTTTCATTGCATTGTGTTTTATTGCACAACACTTTAGACACTACATTTTAAAAGCTTTCTTTAAAAGCGTTTGTTGTACATAATTATTTTCTTTTAGATACTTTTTATTCCATTGAAATATATTAAAAAAAGTTCGTCTATCTCTGAGTAAACTTCTAACAATGTAAGTATTCTTATTAAAGTCAAGTACTGAGTAGATATTTAAAAAGTTTCTTTGATTATTTGTTTTAGAGAGAACGGAGACATCCAAGAGCTCGATATTATTGTTCGATCGACCATCTATTTATTTTTACTTCAAAAAGTCTCTCGTTGTTTTTATGCAAATCATGAGAACCACCATCATTCAACAACACAACGCGGTCGCTGTCGATTTTCATTTTATTTTTGAGTTCACATTTTTTTGCAGTACCTAAAAAATTGGTACGGTTCAGGGCCGTAGCGACAGACAAAAACGGCGAGACTTTCTTTTATAATGTGAGTAGTTTATATATAATAGTAATAGTAAAGCAATTAATGTTAAACTATTTTTGTATAGTTTTCAGAAAAAAACGCGTTTTACTGCGTTTCTTTGTTCATTTTTTGGTGTCATTAATAAAAATGAGAAATAACCGACGATTAATATGACTATTTATCTGAGTCATAGACAAAGACAAACTTTAGAAGTGTGACATCCTACACAGAGTGAAACAACACAATTTTGATTAGGTACCAAACATTTTTTTTGTTTAAATAAAACGCAAGTAAAACTGCTCTCAATAGACCAACAACGTCACCCAATAAAACAAGATAGCCATACAAACTCAGCGGCCGGCCGGCCATTTATTTGTCCTGTATTTCTGATAGTCGCTCTAACGTTACGCAACCTTGTTTTTGCTAGCGCACAAGATCGGAAACACCACGGATAGACGTGTTAATCTCACGGTGTCGGGAGCATGTGACGATATTATTTTTCCCGGCATCATATCGAGTGATTAATAACGTTATTCCTTCTGCTGTAATGACGTTCCCTCGATATCATTCTTTTCTCTCTCCTCGTGAAGTATTCGGGCCTCGGGTTAATCGTTAGCAGTCGTTTATTATTGTTGGGCTCGATATTAATCACGGGGTTATTGTTTAGCGATAGGATAAATGTCTATATAAATAATACTACATAGCTACTATAAAACTAGTTTACTACTTATTTCTAATCTGCCAGTCGAAATACTCAAATAGCAGAAAACAGATTAACAATTTTGGAATGGCCACCCATTTTATTTCAAAGTACTTGAGTGTAGATCAAAAGGTACTAACTCTATGTTAAGTATGTAGTTCAATAATATAAGTACTATTTGAAAGCTTTTCAATAAGCATAAACTTTGTAAAAACCCAAATATACGACGTACTTTTAAAATAGTTTAAATAAATCGCCGTATCGTGCTCCCGAGTACAAAGTCAGAGTGGCCAACATAAATAATGCGACTAAAGCACGTGTAAAATAAACTATTTTATAAAAAGAGGAACCCTGTCCAATAGCGCCCGACTTATCGAAATCATATTTCAGGGACGTGAGGAGGACGATGTAGCTTTACCCTTTTCCAAAGCATTGTCTATTGAGGCTCGTTTACATTGTAACGGAGTTCATTTTCCAGTAACACTTATAAGGGAGTTCTCAAAATCTAGTTCGAGACGTGAGCCAGTACTCGCCGCAATCGACTCTCGGTTGGTCCGAACGAGGCATCACCCTTTTCTAAAGCATTGTCTATATCACATTGTCACGAACACGCGGCGACACGAGATATTCGTTGAGATATAACTTTATTCTAGTAATATTTCTCTGTGACTCTTGTTGTTCTAAAACACGAAGCACAAACCAATAGCTATTTAGTTTAATACACGATTTATTTTGTCTCAATGTATTGTGCAAACGTAACTCTTTCGTATTTGATTTTTAATGTTCTTGAAACTTTGGAATTGCTACAGTTTACAATCAAATCTAAAACATTCCGGAATGATCTAGCCATCTCGATTACTCTGACGATTTGAGACTGATTTCTATCCAACCTGTGACTATTAAATAATGTGGAATCCTCATTTTAAATCTTATTACTTAAATCTGCGTTTAACTAACTCATAACGGTTATAATCCCTTACAAGGAAAATAATCACGAATCCTTGGCAAAAAGAGTTTTTCAAGGGATGAGTACACAGGTTTCTAAGTGTTTACCTTTTATTTTCTAAGAAATAAGAAATAAAACCACTGCAAGCAAGATAATTTAATGCTGCCTAGCTCATCATAACACAGCTCTATCGACGGAAAAGTTGAGTTGTTTTAAGTGGAGAAAGATTTTTCTAGTGCCTGAAGTAGATCCAGGCCGTGTTCTATCCCCACAAAAAGGGTTTAGTACTTATCTCGATAGTAAATACTTGATACTACACCTTTGTTCCCGGTTCTCACTAATGCAATACACCTAGTTCAAACCAGATGGGTAATTGTTTTTATTTATAAGCTCACCACTCACCCCAAGGATTACTAATCCTGAAAGCCATAATCAATAATGGCGACGGCCAGAAAAAACGTTGAGGCAAACGAGATAGACGATTTTTTTGCAGGTTTTAACGTCCGTCCCACAGTTTGGCAAAGGCCTTCCCATATCCTTTTAGGTTTTCTTCTTCTGCATTTATCACCTCAAACATTTTTTTTAACTAGCGACGTCTTTTCTCAAAGCCGTCAATTGCTAATTGTGCACTTGTACTTTTCGTGCATTTTTTTTTATTGTTAATACCCATACTTATTTAAAACTTTTGATAGGTACCTTTTTTAACGCATTTTGTTTGTTTGTCATTGTGGACCTTTTGTAATTGTACTCTCTTTGTGTGTTTGCTGGATGGAGTATTTACCTCAATGCATCTATGGCGAAATACGCAAACTTAAATTTCACTTCTTCCACAACAAACTTGTACAAGCTTATTTCTACACATACTGTGGAACAATCAGCCTTATTTCAACAAAAAGCTATTGCAACCACACAAACTACAAACAAAATATAAAGCTCATATCCTAAGTAACAGGAATGTTATTATAATCTAATATGAAGCGACTCCAACCAAGCCATACCTACTCTAAATCTCTCGTTGAACTCGCTAAGACGACGACAATCTGGCGACAAGTTTACTGCCACCGTTAAGCGTAAGTAGATGTTTACAGCTGGTAAGACATTGCACTGAGGCTGTGTACTGAATTCCTCGAATCTCTTCTATGTAACGGGTGTAAGAAGACGTAACACTGAAACGAAAGTTGCTATTTTTATTCGACTACGGCAAAGACAATATATTGAACAGTCTGTAATTATAATCAAGTAGATAATGCTTATCATTACTTTCTTCTTCGATCATAACGCCTAATCCACTGAGCCGATTTTGATGAATAAGTTATCAATCAAGGTTTCTATTTGATGTATGCAATGAATCCTAAAAAATGGGAGTCACTATTTTGTCTTTTTTTTTTGTTCAAGTATCAATAGGGATTTAAAATGCCACTAGAACAAAAAATAAAAGTGAAAACTATTAGAATGTAAAAATTAGACATTGATTTATTCATTTCATTTTTTCTGATTTCGAATAACCCGAGTCATACATGTCCATTAATTAGATAAATATGTCATTTATCACAGATATTTGCGACTCCTTTTATACGAAAACATCAATGTCTTGTTTGTATATTTAAGTGGGCGTTTTTGTACTGGTCCTGGGAATATTAATGACTATAGAGGCATTGAAAGTCCGTCTCAATGTTATTAAAACTTTTTTTAAATAATCTTCTAAGTCTCAAACAAAACTCTTTAAATACTATTTTTGGTACATTCCTTGCACAAGACAAAGTCAAGTCATTTAAAAAATATATGTAATAACGACCTACGTTACCTTCACAGAAGGTTTAAATTAAAAATAAATATAGCTTATGTTATTTATGTAGTCAGTTGAGCAGCTTTTTGATTAATACATAACAAGCAAGCATACAATAAAATCAATCCGCTATATCCTTAAAATCATCACACTTGTCCCCCCGCCCAGGGCAGGACGGGAGGGACTGTCAGACTCGTACTGACTAAACCTAAGGTGTTCCTTCAATCGCCTTTTACGTTCCAGGGTCACGGTAACCTGGTAAGACAGTCCCGCAATCCCGGTAGGTTTCCTCTTTATAGCCTCAGTAGACAAGAGACGTTCTTAAGCATTTATATAAGACAAAATACAAGTAAGATTTCTGGGTGTCTACACCCTGTATACGTCAGGACATACTTGTCGAATACTAACGAACTGTTAGGGCAGTCAAGGTAGCCAAGCGTCCCGACGGCGGACCTCGGAACGTCCACTACGACTCTAATGAGAGCGACTCCATCGTTAAATAAATTGGATAAAGACGTTCGTGATCTCTCAAGAACAACTTGAACCACTTCACAGTGACTAGCAATTAACTAAATTAAAAGATTGTTCGTGCACTTACCGAAACGTTTGAAACGCTTCAGTTCGCTCTCTATGTGCTTTTCACCATTAATTTACTCCAAGTGTTGGATTTCCCATTTCTTTTTTTGGTAAGTTGAAACGTAGTAAGAAACCAAATTAAATTCGCTTCTATGTAAATAGGAAGCACAACTCAGAAATAATTGGATGGAGAATTCTTGTAAACTTATTTTTCTTGGCAGCTTTGAGATTATTATATTTTTATAGTGTTGGTTGTTTACACAGCAAACTGAACAGCATTAATAATAATTGCTACTGTTTTAAAATAATTAACAATAAAACTGTTTGAGCTTCTTTGTGACAGCGCATTTAATCTGAGTATCAGCCGATGGCAGATTGAACTCATTATACGGATTTGTGAACTGTGACAATATCAGGGCCAATAAATTTACGGGTGTTTGTACTGATAAAATAAACAGGTAGGTGTCGGGCTCGCCCACTGACCGCCGAACGATAAATTGTTCTCATTATTATCGTCTATTGCCCAACAAATCTCTTATTCCCTTAGTTTAGCGAGAAATAACGAGTAGACAATAAAGAAAACAACTCATGGGATCATCGGGTGATTTCATTTTATTTGATAGCGCCTTTTCTTAGAATTTTCAATCTTGATTTCATAATAATAAAACTCACTTTTGTTTATCAAACGATAACTTAGTACCTAACATTTTAAATTCAAAAAACATCCCTTTCTAAATTCATATAGGTATAAGCAGTGTTAGGGATACGCAGCAATCAATGCGGTCCTCTCTTAATACATATAAATCTGGTCGGACAAGAAAATCCTTGTTAACATGTGAATACGGGGAATTTAAAAGATTTCCATACGATGTTCGGCGAACAAAAACGTGTAAAGCTGAGCGTGGCATGACGCGACGATTTAACGCAGATCCTCGCAAAGTAGACGGTGCCGTACGGCGGCTGAGCCGGCCTGCGACCCCCATCACCGGATTAACTGCCTGTAACAGTATGTCAGCCGGTCAACCGGCCAAGATTTACGCATCTGTTTTCATTCTACAATGAAAAGATTTGTAGCTTCACTCCGCATTAATTCACAAAACAAAACCAATTTAATCAAGGATTAACCGTTAGGCTGTTACCAGAACATATCAATTTCAGAACGTTTGCTGAAAATGGAAACGAAAACTACGTTAGTATTCTAACGTCAGAAAACCCCTTCGATATTGACGCGGATGTCGGACGCACGTCAGAGTGTGCTCATATTGGATCTAGCCGGTTCCATATCCACAGCCACGGCACTACGAGTGTAAGCCTTTAATCTCTGCATTGCGTCACACCGAGCGGAATGAGAGTTATCGGTTTCCCTACTGATAAACACAAACGAATGAGCCCGGGTCCGCAATCCAGCTCAATAATACCCAGGCTCCGTATAAAAATTGATTGTAACAGCCCATCGCGTGTATAAATAAATATTTTCGGCCGTCATTACGGTATCGATATTTATCGTTGCGGTAACAGAATTCATAGGTTTAATAGTTGTCGATTAACAATGGATCAATATGACACGGAGGCGACCGGTAATGCCTGCAAGTGATCGGGGCGTTAACAAAGTCGCGAAAACCGGGAGGTGTGCCATTATAAATATCGACGTAAACGAGGGTGGTTACCCGGCATTAACCTTGCCAGCCTGACAAATAATTGTAGGTGCCTACACGGATAGGATTACTGAAAAAACAGCGTGCTCACCTAACGCCCTCCTGACTAACGATGTATAAAATTTCCATTGTCATCAATCTCTGACACAACGCTGAGGATTCGCAAACTCTTCACTAATTGCAATTTGAACAAAAACTAAAAAGCGAAGTCATCGCGAGCTGCAATTTTTAACGCTACGTTTTCTACCAGTTGTAAATTCAAAAGTCACAAAATAATGGTATCAGCAAAAAACTGAAACAGTTTGGAGTTAAAAAACGTTGTTTACTTCTTTAAAGCTCTTTTTCCTACAAACTTAGTTCCTCACAGCTCATAATGACGAAACATTTAAGTAGGTACCGAGTAAAACATAAGATATTATATAATTGTTATTCTGGTATATAAATTCTTTTATGAAATTGATACCAATTTTAATTTTATTTTTTTTCATCATCATCATCATCATCATCTCAGCCATAGGACGTCCACTGCTGAACATAGGCTTTAGATCTCCACATATACCGGTTGGAAGCGACCTGCATCCAGCGTCGTCCGGCGACCTTTACGCGCGCTTATGTTCACATAAATTACTTATGACGTAATGCAATACAATTTTATGTTAGGCAATTTTAAAATATCAAAATTATAAGGTTGTCACACACAAATATAAAAAGAAACGAAAATGGAGGTAATTCGGCCGCATAACGGGCACAGCGTGTACCTACAGATGGGCGGTCTCGACGGTGTATCTCCAATGAATGACCATTACCATGCAACTGACGTGTGGAATGTCCCTAAACGCCAATGCCATGAACACGTACAAATTTTGTAATAACTCGTTTTTTAGCAGTTTATTCTTGTATTTCGTTTCGTCCCGTAAATCGGAATGAAAACCCTTATTAACTCCTGTGTCCGTCTGTCCGCCAATCATCATCAATTTTCTCCAAGCCTACTTGACCGATTAAATTGAAAAGACATGGCCAAAAATTGCATTCTATCACAATTCCATGTACACGTACATAGTAAATACCATTATAAAGTAAAAATATAAAAATAAATTACTGCGTAGGTTTCAGCCTCTCTGAACTTGTCAGTTTTTAACCAACTTCAAAAAAAAAGTAGGTTCTCAGTTCAACCTGTATGTATGTTTGTTCGCGATTATCTCGCGTTTGGCTCAATCGATTTTGATGCGGTTTTCAGAAAAGTGTTCATTACATTCTTTCGAAAGTTTCAGTATATAACACTGATGGATATCCCGTGACTTTGCCCGCGTGGATCCGTCTTTGCTTACTTGGATTGTAGATTTTCAGCGACCATCGCATGTTTGTCCGCTATTATCTCGCGTTTGGCTGAACCGATTTTGATGCGGTTTCCAGGAAAGTGTTCATTACATTCTTGACAAGGTTTCTATATATAAAACTAATGGATATCCTGTGACGTTGCCCGCGACGATCCGTTTTTGCTTAATTCAATTGTAGATTTTCAGTGACCATTGCATGTTTGCCCGCGATTATCTCGCGATTGGCTGAACAGATTTTGATGCGGTTTTCAGAAAAGTATTTGTTACATTTTGAGGAAGGTTTTAGTATATAACAATAATGGATATCTCGTGAAGTGGCCCGCATAGTTCCGTTGTTGTTGCTTACTAGGATTGTAGATTATCAAAGACGCCGATTAGTGTGAAGATTTTTGTTGAATATCTAAACTAAATTACATTTTTTAAAGACGGAACTGACTTCAAAACGAAACAAAAAAAAAAAGTGTAAAATAACTTTACTTTCGGAAGTCGGTGGCCATGATCAATGAAATAAAAAACCAAGCCACCGACTTCCGAAAGAAAAGTTATTTGTATTTAAGTTCAAAAATTATTGAGTAATGCAAGATGAATTCTAAATACCGTTTGTCAAGTTCCGCCCTAATGGATCTTAGAGAAAGATAAATATAATTAAGGATGTTCCAAACCACGTGAAGTACTTGTACAAAACGTGTGAAATGGTCGACAAATGCGTAATATTAGAAACATTTCATTGGTATTTGTTACGTTTTATAAAATACTCGTATCGTAATGATATATTTTAATTCGTTTTATCCAATTCACCCAAAAAAGCTTTACAACGTAACGAGTTTACTGGTTTGCTAGTGTGGTTTTTTTTACGTCAAATGTCAATTTAATTTTAATATCAATGCAGACGCTCTGCGATTGCAGATTCAACGTCTATTGTGTTTGTGTTTTGCGGCTATTTTCTGATATTGTTGACCCCCTACGGACTGATACCTTACCTTCTACCGTACGATTACCTTGCTAATAATACTGGATTCTGATTTGCTTTGCGTTTTGGATTTGTTTTTTGGATTACTATGAGGGGCATCAACTGCGGAATAGCCATACAAACGCTGCAGAGGCATCTCATACAAAACTTTCGCGTTGGTTAATCAATGCTCAAACCCAGGTATGAAGTTGGAATAGTAAAATATATAAAAAGTTTTTTTTATGTTTTTCATGGTATGCGATTTTAAATAGTGCATTTTTTTCAGTTGTCTCTAGATCATTTGTCGACCATGCTTCTTATTATTGAATAATGAAACTGGTGATAACATGAGAGACTCAGAAAAATAAGACAACATAATGTCAGTATGGTGTGTCCATTGCTCGCTGTCCTAATATCACAAAATACCATTAATGTGGTAAGCATTTTGTTTTTTATTCATTATTTTAAATATCTAGTTAAGTATTAATCTATAAAAATGATTTTTCACAGTATGTTTGTGTGATTATAATATATATCGTTATGTATTTTCCATTTTTTTATATATACTTCTTTAAAGTAGGCATGTTGTAACATAATACTTCTCATTGTACAAAAACATAAAACTTGAAAACAAGCTTTTATATGTGTTTATTCTAACTGGGGTTTATTTTCAGCCCTCAAGAAACAACTTTGTTTGCCATTTGTGTTGGATGCGAGCAAATAGACAAGCAGTGCATTAGCTTTGGACAAGATGCAGGAATTGGTTTCAGACATCATGCAGGAATTGGCTTTAGACAACGAGCATAATTGGCTTCCGACAACAATGCGGCAGCCTCTAACGTTCAAGTAGTTAGCCCACTAGAGCCACCACCATTACCGCCTGTTCAAAGTGATCCACTTCGAAGGGAAAGTAATACCACATTATTACCCAATTACAAGCGAGCTTCAATCTCATCTGTTCACTGTATATTTTTTGAGCAGATGGCCGATGGAGTCGAAAAGTGCTAGAGTGGAGACCACGGATTAGCAAGAGCATCGTAGGACGTCCACCAACAAGATTGACAGACGACCTTATAAAGGTCGCCGGAAGACGCTGGATGCAGGTCGCTTCCAACCGGTATATGTGGAGATCTAAAGGGGAGGCCTATGTTCAGCAGTGGACGTCCTATGGCTGAGATGATGACTGTATATTTTAACAATGCAGAAACAGAATTTTACATTTGGTCCCGATGTTCCTTAAAAAATAATATTATAGTGTGTGAAACACATTTGTATAGCGCTCAGGGGCATTTATTACCTCAAATGAATGGGACACATTCTGCATTTAGTCCGGTTCATATAGAAGACATAGTTAATATTATGAAGTCAATAGCTTTTTTTTGTTTAATTTCGAAAATGTCTCCGAAATGCCAAACATTTTTGCCATCATTGGACTGGTCTTACAGTACCTCCGTTTTTAGTTCTGTATAATTTTTTACCTCTTGCAAATGATAGGCAACCTAAACGTGCTTTAGCTTTTTATTTAATGAAACTAAGAAGAACCAATAACCAAGCTCCACCAGCAGGATTTTTGGATAACATAATTATTGTTAACAATTCAATAATATGAGGAAAATGTATAAAAAGGCAAATCTTTGTCCCGGAATCACAATTATGAAATAATGTACTCGTTTAACACTAACTCATCATTTAACGCAAGAGTTATCTAGTACAGGTATATTATAATGTAACAAAATAATTTTATTCATTCTCTGTAAAAATAAATAATTATTTATACCTACTCTTTTGTTTAATTTGTATTTTCCTTGTTAACTGGTCTATAACCTTTTCCGGTCAATAAGTCTTAAAAGTATATTTTTAGGCAACCCATAAAAATACACTTTAAAGAAAAACATTAAATTATATTATAGGTACTTGGTTATTATTGTCAGATTTTAATGTATAATTCAGTAAAGCGCCTTTCTGTTATAGCAAATCCTATTCTATGCACTTATTGCCAGCAATCTGACTAAAGGTTTAGTGAAACTGTTTTTGTCTAGTATGTTGTAATGACAAGTTCTGTATGTGTTTTATTTACTGCAATTTAATGTACGAATAGTCACGAATATAAAACACCAAAAATCATTGGTGTACATTGAATTCAATAACTATGCAAACGCCCATACAAAACTTGGCCATGTCCTTTGGTGAACAGATCAATTTCTGTGGCCCAAAATTATTGGCAAATATTTTGTAAAATCTAATTAGTTTCCGAGATAATCTAGAAAATAGACGAAAAATTACCATTATCTGCAAAACTATTGACTCTACAATCCGGTAAAATCCTCTGCTTATAAATTACTGGAAAATAATAGAAAAATCCATGATCTTGAAATAATAATTATGGTAATTGCGGGATACTCAAATAAGTAACCCTTCATTGTGTATGGTCCGACAAGCAGTTGGCCAGTTTTTCTATTCCCACGTTTATTATTTCCTGTCATTTTACAAGGAGACTGATCTTCAAGGTTATGACAAGGTTTCCTAGGTCAGTCCACGGGTGGACTACTCATTACAAAACAATTTTCCTCCAACTCAACGTGCTTTTCAATAAAGTACGAACATTTACAATCATTACAGGGTAATAGCCAGGAATTCTGAATACTTATCGAATGGCGATTAATGGGTGACTTGCCGTCCGATCCTCGACCATGCCCGGGTCGACGACGCGTCGTGTTACAGGCGTACCGCAAAGACCTGTCAGCAACCTGATGGCTGGCCCGTAGAGGGCCAACAGCCTGACGGGGTCAGTAAAAAATAGATGTATCTTACTAGCCAATACTTACTGGCTTGTGAAGGTATGATAGGCAGTCGCTACATGTAAAATATTGAGCTGCATCGCTTTAAACTAGAATCTATTACGAACATACTTTGTTTCAAAAAAATGTAATATACTCGTATATCTATACATACATACATATAATAAATCTGTAGAAGGGTCAATTCTGTACATTGAAAATATTGAAAAAATAAATAGCGGGGGGTGTTGCTGGATCGATACCAAACCCAAATATGTGATTAAAAAAATTTTTGTCTGTCTGTCTGTCTGTCTGTATATGCAGGCATCACGTGAAAACCAACGGTTCGATTTCGATGAAACTTGGTATAATTATACCTTATTATCCTGGGCATAAAATAGGATACTTTTTATCCTGGAAAAATACGTAGAAAATAAAAATCTATAACAAACCCTATTATGGAACCACTGGCGACACCTATTATCAAGCAAGTAGAACATTACGCCACGCCTGCCTCCATTGATTTCTAAAAAGGTTCCACCACTCACCACTAGATGGCGTTGTGCCTATGACGCGCATTTCTGAATCGCGGTGTTAAGATTCTCCGAGAGTTAATGACTACCACGACTTTATTATTTTTCCGTGTGACATAACTAGCAGTGCACTTGCGGGCTACGTCCTAATTGGAATAGCTACACAAGACTCGGCTACTAAGTTTTATTATAAAGTTAAACAGTAATTCAATTCTGTTATTTTTGGTTTAGAGGACCAAAAACCCGTGCTTTTCAGCGCGACCTTTTTGATTACTGTTCCGATCAGTTATTTGTAAATACAAGGTCGGAATTACTATGAAAAAAATACTTACTACAGAACGCGAGCAACAGCAGTAGCTCAATAGATCTCCTTAATTATTATAGGCTTAGCCGTATTTGGGTCCAATAGATATTTATAAGATGTCATTGTCAGAGTTACTCAAAATGGAGAAATAAACCATCCACGCGAAGACCGACATCTGCGCGGACGGAGTCGCGGGCGGAAGCTAGTATAAAATATAATGTCTGGGTGTTTGTGTATTTGAGTTCTGTTTGTAAATGCAACCGAAACACTGGAGAAATTCCTATATTTTAAAAAAACCTTTTCCTTGTTCTTTTTTTTAAAAGTAATTCACAAGGTAATTTTTGTGAGGAATACCTTCTACTGATGGCAGTATAAGTACCTCCAAGCCGTACTTTATCATTAATTTATCATCAATTTTATATTTAAACGAAAATTAATGTTATTGAAATCAATTTACGAAGGAAATCGTGGCGTCAAGGTGACATAGATAATACTTCTCTTTAATTATTCAGCTACCTTTACTTTATAGTAGAATAGAACTTTGCTTTAAATTCGTTTTAATAAAATTATAAAGAGAAATGTTGGTCAATGGTACCTAAACGAAGTCACTTTACAACATAAGTGAAAATACCTACCCTACTTTGCCTTTATTAAAAAGTTTATGATCTACAAAGCTGTAAACGTACCTCATTAATACGTAGTTAATTAATGACTCTTCATGTAATCTAATAATGCTCTTTAGCTCTTTAATTATGAAAGTGTAATCCTTTTTCATAGCGGGATTCTATAAAAGTTTTCATAAAAAACAATAAAAGAATCGTATTACATAAGAACCGACTGTTACGATGAATAATTATTCTTTTCCATGCTTAAATTTTCTTCACACCTGATCCTGCAAACAAGGTCTCATCATGTAACACGAAGTCACGTAAATTAGGTAGGATGTATACTAATCCTGAGATAAAACGCTTAAGCTTCTGCCATAACGTCTCGTGTGTAAACAGCTTTATTTGCTGTAAACATTTGCGTTCTCGTTTGCTTTTAAATAATAAAGGAATTCTTGGGCCTTGATATTAATGCCGGCTAAAAGCCTAGGAGAAAAACTTGACGTCAAAAGCCATCCTGAAATATAATTGAATACAAGGAGTATTTTAATCTGTTACAACATAATGGAAAATTAAGTGACTAGGTTTCCTTGAGTGGAAATGGCATTTTATCACTAGGAAAACTTAAGAAAAAAAACATACCTAGGTACTATATTTACCTACAATAGGCATTTTAAAAACGACCCGTATTATACAAATTCGAAAATCCACGTCTCTCGACTTTTCTTTCCGCGCAACTTCAACTGACATTTATATGCCGTGAGCCTACTGCAGTACCCCGAAGTGACGACTTTATCACGTCTGATGTATACCTTCTGACAGAAAGAGTAATGGAACAAAATTGATGAACCGTAATACATATCAATAGAGATATTGGCAATAAATAAGCAGATAAAATATGGCCGTTTAAGGTCGAAAGCAATTTGTAAGCTCGCCTATCTTGAGTATCGGGAAGATCGCTCGGAATTACCTACAACAGGTTTTTGCGTCATGATTTGTGGTGCCCCCGGGCCATGTTTGATCCAACACGTGCTTCCCATTGCCTGCCCAAAACAAGTTGTATTTAGGCAAAATTATTCCTTAAGGAAAGAAGAAACGTGAACGCAAAACATTTGGCACGTTAGGATTGTTTACTCAAAGCTGTTGTACAATTTTTTAATTCAATTTCGTCATTTTTTTGCTCACGTGTTCATGTGAAACTTGTTGGTCTTCACGTTAACAAAAGTTTTTAAGGGAATGTTTTTTCCTCTGTAATTAAAGCGAACAAAAAGGGTCATGTAACGTAATTAAGTCATTGTGCATGAATGAGTAAATTTTTTTATTTGCTTTTGTTCTGTTAGGGTTAAGTTACCCCTCGATTCCATTCTAGGGATTTGTGGGTTGGTGGTGCATATTATATCTATACAAATAGGTCATAACCTAAAGGTGGTTGTACACAATATAGACTCTCGCCGAGACACTCCAACACGCAGATAAATGTCTGGCTACCTATACGAGAACTTCTGGTTGCAACCGTGACAACAGGACTCACTAGTTGAATTTACAACATTTCTAGTAATAAATACTAAGTCCTTGTTATCTCTACTACTTACTTAGTATTTATTACTAGACATGTTGTAAAGTCAACTAGTGAGTCTTGCTGTCACGGTTGCAACCAGAAGTTGTCGTATACATTTCTCTGCGTGAAAGCAAGACGAGTGCGAGAGTGTATTTCTTCTGTCTTGCTTCTTCGGTGATCATCACTTGTTCTATCTCTGACGTCTTGAGAGAGACTGAAGGTTCATTTAGGGCAGTTACAAATTTTGTATTTCTATTCGCTTTTTGCTATACACGCAACTTAAACGAACAGTGTGATGAAGTGCATATATGCGCGAGCGATTTTTGAAACACAACGTAAAACGATATGAACTTTAACATACAAAATAAAACGCATCTAAAGTAGCCTATGATAAAAGCAAACGCTCCCATACATCGCCATTTAGTGGAATTTACTTCAGGCCGCGCCACACAACGCGACACACGACGAGACTCAAAACTCTCGCATGACAGTGTACAGCCGCCTTAATAATGTTTATGTCGTGATGTTACTGAGAGTGAAGATTCACTGCTCGATTTGTACAACTCTCTATTGTTTATCACATCCCCAAGACTTACATCACACTGAAACAGGGAGGTAAAAATACGACCACACGTTATCACTTTCGCAATAAAGTTTGTTCCAAGAAAGTTTCGTAATAAATGTTTAATTTCATTTAGGTAACAACATTACGAGGCATTCGTAATGTGCGGAGACGCCGACATTGAACAACTTTTGTTTCAAATTACTTAAAGTACAAACCTATACATGCCTACTTTACACGTTTCTATAAAGCTTTTTACTTATTTGATTTCTAAGTAATATATTATTTATCATTTTTTATATAAACGTATTGTAAAGGTTGATACTATTCTGAGAAGACAAGCTTTTTGTGTTTCGGATGAAATACGCTATTTCGATCAGTTATTAACAAAGTTTATTGTCTGTTTGAAAGCTGTGCGTTATAGGTAGGCTTTATTTATAAATAGGCACATAAATGTTGAAACTTTACACAAATTCCCTACGAATGAATTTACAAAAACCCCACTAAACGTATCTCCCCGAGAAACATTAAATTACAAAGGATTCTAAATATCGACCGACATTTAGAATAATTAATAGTAAATACCCTAATTTCAGCTCAGGTAACGTAAGGCTGAAGAAAATAATTTCGTTCAACTGAAGTGGTATTTACCTCAGAGGAAATAGGCCTATGTAAATACTTAGCAACTTCATTAGGAAAACAAATTAACGTACGGTACATTTGATGTGCTTAATTGCTGCTACCTTCCCAACTACTAAACCTACAGTATTCTATTTACACAAATACATTGTTATTCGTATAGTTAGGGCTTACTATTAGATGAATCTCATACGACACCGCTTCTCCGCGCGTAAAGACGGAGACGGCGAAAAATATGTATTGACAGAGCGCCGCGCGAGGAGGTTGTGACACATGACTGTACGTGTGGTATTTAATTTAATTGATTTTTGAAAAACAACGTCCGCCAATATTCGTACCTAATGGGCCTACCACACGCACAAGCTTTACCTGCGCAAGCTTCTCGCATGAAAAAACAATACACGGTCGGCAACCACAGATACATGTAGATATACCTAGATAACGCAAGTAGCACGGGGTAAGTAATATATGATATAACTACAAAATCTCTAATATTTACAAGAGATAACAACTGAATATATAATTTTATTTGATATAACAATCTTTTAATATAATAAACGATTGACATAATTTTATAATGACTAATTTCTATAATCATAACAATCAATGAATATAAAATCGTTTTGTATACCACTCAAAAGACATAAAACTTATTTGGTCTAATTTTTTTTTCTTCCTGGTATGTAATCTAACTCTGATGTACCTAGTAATAGTACCACCTACCATGAATGCTCGACGGAGCCCCGCTTCGCGGGGCTCCTATTTCTGAGTGCAAGGTTTAAAGTAACCTAACACGAAGGAGATGGCGGGGTCTTTCAGACCCCGCCATCCCCTTCGAACCTAACCTGTCCGTGTCGGGGTGCCCCAAGTCCCGAGCTCGCTTCGCTCGCTCTTGCATCCTAGGTCAAATAACTGATTACTACCTGTCATGCTGGCTCGACGGAGCCCCGCTTCGCGGGGCTCCTATTTCTGCGTGCAAGGTTTAAAGTAACCTAACACGAAGGGGATGGCGGGGTCTTTCAGACCCCGCCATCCCCTTCGAACCTAACCTGTCCATGTCGGGGTGCCCCAAGTCCCGAGCTCGCTTCGCTCGCTCTTGCATCCTAGGTCAAATAACTGATTACTACCTGTCATGCTGGCTCGACGGAGCCCCGCTTCGCGGGGCTCCTATTTCTGCGTGCAAGGTTTAAAGTAACCTAACACGAAGGGGATGGCGGGGTCTTTCAGTCCCCGCCATCCCCTTCGAACCTAACCTGTCCATGTCGGGGTGCCCCAAGTCCCGAGCTCGCTTCGCTCGCTCTTGCATCCTAGGTCAAATAACTGATTACTACCTGTCATGCTGGCTCGACGGAGCCCCGCTTCGCGGGGCTCCTATTTCTGCGTGCAAGGTTTAAAGTAACCTAACACGAAGGGGATGGCGGGGTCTTTCAGACCCCGCCATCCCCTTCGAACCTAACCTGTCCATGTCGGGGTGCCCCAAGTCCCGAGCTCGCTTCGCTCGCTCTTGCATCCTAGGTCAAATAACTGATTACTACCTGTCATGCTGGCTCGACGGAGCCCCGCTTCGCGGGGCTCCTATTTCTGCGTGCAAGGTTTAAAGTAACCTAACACGAAGGGGATGGCGGGGTCTTTCAGACCCCGCCATCCCCTTCGAACCTAACCTGTCCGTGTCGGGGTGCCCCAAGTCCCGAGCTCGCTTCGCTTGCTCTTGGATACTAAATATTTCTAATAACAATAGCATTCGTGAAGGCAAACAATCAAAGTCCAAAGGATAAGCCAAAGTCATCAAAGAAAATGGTTTAAACGTTAAATTATATGTTTCAAACGTTATCATAATGATTTTCGCTTAAATAAACGTTATATCAAATAAAATTATATGAAATGAGTTTTAGAGTAACACAAACATTATGTGTAAAGAAATTATACCAATCGTTGGGTATTTCTCACGTTGATTATATCATGTGAACGTTATTGAAATGAAAATATATCAAATAACTTTATATGAAATGAGACGCACCCAGTAGCACGGTCTGCATGGAAACCAAGCGTGCCACTTTTTGACTGCCTGTTATGACGTCACAAAAACTACATAAATTTAGGCATGGGAAAACCAAATCGATTGAAATACTCCCCTGCTTACGGTGCCCCCCTCGTTCCACAGCACAATTAACCATTTTAATATTAAAACTGACGTCTAACTAACGATGACCGATTTAGACGAGCGCGAAAATGGCCACTTACGATTTTTGGTCGTAAGCTAGCACGGATTTTTGGCACGCGAAGTAGTTGCTCTTGCGTTATCTAGGTAAATCTATAACTGTGTCCAATCACACACACAGGCAAGTACGCGCAGGCCGGGCTTGTGCAGGCAAAACTGTGGTGAAGCTTGTGCGTGTGGTAGGCCCATTAATGCTGCGCTGCGTCACGTCAGCATGCCAGACTAATTTCCACCCTAATGCTTGTAATATTGCTTGCTGGTAATATTGTCAAACAGAAAGGCGAAGCGAACACGAAGCGAACGCGAAGCGAAGTGTTTTTTTTGTAATGTATGGAATTGTTTGAAGCCTGTCACATAGACTATCGGACCGCTTTCGCTTTTTTATATGACAGGTTCGGATCGCATTCGCTTCGCCTGTCTGTTTGTTTGAAAATAGCTTAAACGTACTGCGAATGTTCTTATCTCATGGTACGCTGTTACTGCGACAACCGCGCGACAAAAATGCAATGTCGACGCGCGATTTTAATCGCTTGTGTCTGTAAGAGGCTTTATGGTGAGTATGCGTGATAGGCATCAATAGATTTTATTTAAGGCAATGTGAAATGAGATCCGCTTCATCGCCCAACCACGCAGGCGAGCCATCGTGTGAGTACTGCCTTATACGTGTTACCGCTATCCTTCCTAATCCACGCTTGAATCGGCATCTATTGTAACAAGATAAAGAAAGGGTTGTCGTAAACTTGAAACACACATTTTTACTCCAAGGATGTGGTTAAATCACCTCGTAACAGAATTTAGCGTTTTTTGGCACAATTTTCGTTACTGAAACTCAAACACTACGATAAAAAAAAAGTTTTGAAGAAGTAAAGAAGCTTTTTTGACTTGATATATTTTTTAAACGATGCCTATTTACATGTACTCAAAAAACATTCATTAACTAACATTAAAATACAAAACTCACTACAACTATAACTGGATGTAAGTTATAGTTGTAGTGAGTTTTGTAGCCTTTTTAAATAATACATATTCCAAACGATTACAGCGCATCAGTATTATCTGTGGAAACGCTTAGAGCATCGGAAATAGACGCCTTGACCTAGTTTGTCGCGAGCAGGACCCTCAGGCGACCCACGAGGGTTTGCTGTGCCACCACGAGAGGCAACAGACCCCACAGAGGATGCGTAAAGTGGAGGAAATTGAGCCGGAAGACAGACCCTCGTACGCGCCCGATAGTGCCCTCTGAAGAATTTAATACACGTATTCTTACACACGTATTCAATCACTTGTAAATTTAAAGGCAGTCTTTGAAATTGCGTTTTTTAGCGGGGAAGTTGGCGAAGGAATTTATAACAATGGTAACACAGAGGTGTATGCACACAGGTGCAGAGACGGATAGCCTGAACGAAAACAATATCAACGATGACTTGCACATACGTTTCTCAAAGAATGAAATATTTTTTTTTATTTTTTTTCCTGACACACGGATAAAATTACTCGTATACACTACAAAACATACGTAAATACGTCGAGAGCAATTTTTGCACGTTATGCAAAACCTTAACCGTTGCCGTTCGAATAATTTGTGATAGGAAAATGGAATTGTATGCAGAATAATAAAATCCTCCGACCCTCCGAATCGAGCCCATAATAAATTTTACCGTTGTGGTTTCTACCTACATGTTGTTTTGATCGCAACTGCCAAAAAAATTACGCTTACCCTCATACATATCGCCACACAATAACATAGGTACCTAGCCTCAGTGGATTCAAGGCATTTTGAAATTTAAAGCAAAACAAAACAGTAAATTATTAACTGATTTACACACAGGACGTAATACGACCGAATTATAAATATATCTAGCTTCTATATATTCCTTACCTTTTAGATTTTCACAACAAAGAAACTTCACAGTTTCAGTCGTGTTCATCATTTACTTTTCTTTACGCCGGAGACATGTCTCCACTCGAATGTATCATCAATTTTCATGAAATATCACAGAAGAATACTTTTTCAGCTGCCGTAATTTGAACTAAAAGATAAGAAAGTTTTGAAATAAGTGTTTGCTCATTTCGTAGAACAAAGCTTATTGAACAAGCAATTGATCATTTTAAGGCAATCTCTAATATTGATCTATTGTTTTATCTATTTTAGACATAATATTTGTGGAGTAATAAGCATCTCAAACTATAACTAACTTTCCCAATAAATATTGCTTAGTCTAGATCTAAAATACAATTTAAACTGATCTAATTAGTTATTTAGAAATGACCGCATTATTGTTTTAGGATATTTCAGAAAACGTATTAAAGAAGCTTTTTTTATTTTAATGTGAGTTATTTAATGGGGCTTATATCTTCTGAAAAAAAATCCGTACAGTTTCGAAAATTAAAAACTCCGTAATTTTAACGTAGGTAACATAAAATTGCAGCTTATAGCTGTTATAATGCTTTGAGCTGACTATTTTCCGCGCTAGAACATATGAGCTAATTAGTAAGGCAATATAACATGTTTCGCTCATATGAACTAATTAAGCGTTATGGTAGGTAGAGTGCTAAATTCAGTGAATGATATTAAATTTTATAAAAAAAAAATCTATGTACTGTTTTACTTTTTTGACACGACTGACTTCCATATTTATGTTTAATTTGGAAGTCGGTTTTAGTTTTTTGAATAAAGTAATATATTTCACCTTTTTTCACTTGTAATTAAAAACACAGTGTCTTCTCATATTAAAAAATAAATTATAAATAAAAGAAAATAGGCAAAATTGTCCAAACTGCCAATTAAGCCAATCGATAGATCTCAAGACGAATATTTCAAGACAGCTATTGGGCGTTTCCCATTCTCCTTTTATCGTAATAATTTTATTAAATTGATTGATGTCTTTATCATTATCCAAATAGATGACGGCGGAATACATAACCTACTCCTATTTCAGTCGGGTAAAAAGCAAGAGTTGCAGGGTGCTCCGTATATAGGCGCTGTAAGCCGGAGCTCCAGGCACGAACTGTGGCGGTGCTCATCAATATTGCGCGCACGTTCGAAAACTTTCTGCCACAATTACCTGAGAGCTCAAGTGTCGGAAAATATATTGGTTTTGTTCTCTCAGTCCCAACTATCTGGAGAATCGATCTCTACGAATCTATTAACCTGTAGCTGCGTAAATGTTCCAATTTGCACAATTTATTTGGGTATTATTGTGTTAATGTCACATTGTGGCTTGAATAGTTTCAATGACGCACTGCCAAATGTTGTTTATGTGTCTAAAAGTTAATATTCTCTCAAAAGTAATTTTGCGACTGAAAACTAAAGCAATTTCTAAAATATTTCTATAACATCAAACATTAAGTGAAAACTACAATAATAATATACCCTTCATTTGTGAACAAAATATAACGTAGCTACGCTTTTCATTATCGAGTTACTGACGCAGATCAAGTAAGGTGCGACCGCGCAAGTTTCTAATATTACTCAGTTCAAACAAATTGAGCTCTACAAATTAGTCTACCGATTTAATTAGGAAACTCATGAAGCGATTCGAACGGCGGCTGTGAGTAATTATTTTTTGATATAATATGTCACGGAGGGTCCACATCCGGTGGGGTTAATTAATAACTGGCGAGTGGGTCCGGACGTGTGTGCCTGCCAGCCGAAGAAAAAATATCATTACGCTGAGCGTTGGTTAGTTAGCAGAAAAGAACCACCGGTGTATAGCCCGAAATAATAAGCCGCAAGCCGCCGCCCCGGTGATTTATTGTTTTGGCTTTGCGAAACCTCACTCGGAAGCCTGATAAAAAATGATCTCACTTATTAACACCACTGGCGAAACCCGACTTTATTACCCTTTGCCGATTCCTGTGACACGCCAAACATTTTATATTCAACTTTTCGTATAATCAACCAATCAACTTTTCCGCAGCGCTTTCACATTCGCATGTTTCTTGTTTTTTTTTCATCCGTTTGTAAACAAGTTTTCAACACGATATACGGCGTGATTTAGCTTTTATTATTTTATTAAAAGCCTTCCGCGAACGTACAACACTAATTTATTCTCAAAAGAACTTCAAAGACATAATTAGGTACCTTCTCTCTTTGAGACTTCAGGAAATTAAAATCTCTATTGTAGACGTAATTATATCTACCTATCATCTTTGCACAAACATATCAAATAAAAGACAAAAGAAAGCCTACTAATTTAGTATTCAGAAAGGAATCATGACATACGAACTAAGAAGACTTTGTGGTTATTACTGTAAGCAAAATTCTTTACGGTATTAGAATGGGCCTACCTCGGGAAAGTTTTCAAATATTAGCACCATTATTTTACCAGATGACAGAGGTTGGGCACATATTAGCAAAGTTCGAGGGCGGGCGTTTCGTGTCACTCGATTCATTTTTTAAGGATATTATAATTTATTTCATAGAAAAACATTTGAACAGAGTTTTCCGAATTAAAATTTAGATACGTATAAAAAAATATTCATAGTAAAGTATTCACAAAAATTAAATATAATGCAACTACTTGTGAATGATGATGTAATTTTATACGAGTATTTTTCACTTAAATCAACCTATGTAGGGTATTATGTAAGTTTTAAATGGTTTAATTTATCCTGAACTTTACCGTTCACTCCGGTAGCGCCGCCATGCCAGACGCTTTGTATAAGTAATGAAAGCGCACAGGGATATTTGAGCTGATATGAGACAGTGGGGTATAAAAGCTTCAATAACTTTATGGTGTAGAAAGAACTTTATGCTACTACAGTGACTTTTACATAAGTCGCTGTTCCTTTTTGCCTAACCTTATCCGATTATAAGGCTTTGTAATTTCCCTATTTATATATTTTCAAATATGTAAAAATAAAATGTGAAGTGTAAATCCGAATTAAAGTGTAAAGTTGCAAATCGTTGCTTCCATTTTCTCTCTTAGAAAATCTGCAAATTCAAGATGTATCGCTTGTTCTCGAATATATTTTTCCGTTTAACATTGCAATCTTGGACGATAAACCAAAATCGTTTTGTTTTGTTGCATTCTGCACAATAGTTCAACTTTTACGAACACAGGCATTTCATTATCATAAGATTTCTGTATTCCCGGTAAGTACTTCAAGGATGCTTATCCTTGAAGTACTTACCGGGAAGGAACTAATTTTTTGCTTTAAATTAACGTTCAAGTTCCAGTTTACTTTATGTACGTCAAAAAAACAGGAAAAGTCGTGATACAACTTCTGTTATGTAGGTACGTTAAAAACTAATTTCCGATACATCCATGCCTCGCAACAAGTCAAATTAACTTCATATTAGGGTAGTTCTTCGAAATTCGATTCTTTGACTGATTCATATGGTCAAATTTTAATTTCACTTTCAGCTCAGTAACACATGTTCATATGAAAATAGATATTCCAAATAACATATATTTGTATGAGGGACTCGTTTTTACAAAGTAGTTTTTATGATATCGACGTTTAAAAATGTAGTGTCCAGATGAATCAGAATTTAATACAGATGAATCAGTAACAGAAATAAAAATGGAAAACTTTAAATAAAAATGGGCTCTTTATTAAGAAAATAATGAAAATATCATAACAACAATAATATTTTTTATAAAAACAATTATCAGTGATAATATCAAGGAAAAAATCTGGTCGATTCAACAATAAAATTCTTGTTTTTCAGAATAATATTTATACAGAAATAAATACTTACAGAAAAGCGAGAATTTTGTTTTTTGGTACCAGATAGTCATTTTGATGCTACATTATAATATTCTCTCAGTTTACTTTGGTTTTTTCTCCCTTTCTTTTCAAATATAATTATTTTAATTTCCACGCAGCATACTTATCTTGATCTTTTCTTATTTTCCAATTTACATCCTAGAAGGATAAAAAATTCGTACGTTCTAAGAGTCTCTTTTTCTCCTTCTTTTCTATTGTTGATAGAGGCATTGTTGTGAACTGCAATATCAAAATAAAAACAAACAGATAGAGTTTGACTTCTGAATAAATACCGAAGAATAATGTCAAAATTGTCTAACACACACTCTACTGTCTTGGAAAAGTAAAATAACGTAACAAAAGTGTTCCTTTCTTGCTTAAGAATGGGAAAACTAATTTATTTTCAGATTCATATGGACTTTTGAACATATCAATCAGGCACAGATGAATCATGATTTTGCCTAAAATCATGCTTAACTCATAATTCATACAGACTTCAGTATTGTCATTTTTTTACACGAATCTATAACCTAAAAGCATCACACGAAACTCAGATTAAAGTCTTAAAACAGCAAAATAAAATTAATAAATTAGGCATTGTAATCAGCAAGGTACCTAAACCAAGCACAGATGAATCAGATATTTACCTTTGTTTCACCGGGTTCTAAGCCAACCAGCCTCACGTCCGCTTTCTAGCATGTCCGTTGTACGACAGGCTTCCCCCCTGGATTCCCATGCGGGATCCCAGACTCTCATTATCATTCCTCGACCAAGTACGGTCAAGCAAAGCTTACTCCATATTAATCAGTATTTTACGCCGGACACTTCTTATTTACTTAATTATAAACACACTAACGTAGTTACAACTATTACATATTTTTTTTGTGAGAGGTCAATTCATTACCTTTCGATATAACTTTAATTTATATTGATGAATCAAAGGGAAAATGCGACATCGACCATTTTGTTCCGGAAAATGGGAAACGGACGCCCCATATGAATCAGGAGAACAGACTTCAAAATTTTTTATTTTGTATCTAGATAGCTACTACTAAAAAAATATAATTTGTCCTAGATAGATCTAATGCTAAAGTATACAGAAAAAAATATTACATGCCGTTTTGTTAGTTGGTTACGGAAATATACCCACAGACATCGAAAATTCTGTCTCTGAAGAACTACCCATTACCTCTTCTGTGTATTACATCCAACAACTCCAAAAATAAATACATGCAGTTCACAGTTTAATTCTTGTTGCGAAACAAACATGAGTTAACATTCAAACGGGGACGTATTCTGTCAAATCATCACGTTGCATCTCACAGCAATTTGTATGAGCGACCGCCAAAAACTCTCATTCCATGAACGGAGAAATTAATTTACATTTCCACGTTTACATAAATAAAAGAGGCAGTATTGCCGTTTGTATGGGCTCCGACGGCTTGCCGGGAATCGCTCCCCTCATATACCCCGCCGTTGGAAATGCTAATGTGCAAATATGAGCCCGGCAAAAACTGCTCCGCTGTTCACTTTCGTCTAGGTGCTAATAATTTCAATTTAAACAGCTCGCTGAGGTAAATTTTGTGGCAGTTAGGCTCGTGCGTTCAACTCAACGATCAATGGGGTTGGTTTTGTTTATTTATATAATTAGTGTTGTAATGTTTCTTCTACATAATAGTAGTAATTTGGTCATATTGCTCATTGAACGTTAGGTATAAAATCAAGTTTAAGCACTAAAAAGCTTTTCATTGATGCTATATTTGACATAAAAAACTACGGTGTATCTTTATTTGGTATAGCTTTTTTTTTGTTTTTAGCATGGAAAAATCGTCAAATGAGTCCTCCCACCTAGGGCAGGGCAGGAGGGACTGTCAGACTTGTACTGACTAAAATCCACGGTGTTCTTCAATAGCCCTTTTCTTTCCGGGGTCACGGTAATTTGTTAGTCCCGCGACCCCTTATTTGGTATAGCTTGGTAAAATAGTAGCAATAAACTAATTAATAACCGTAAATAAAATGTGTAATTAATAATTTACTAAATTGCTACCGCATGTAACGAGAAAATGATTTTTATTATTTCTCTAAACATTTCGCAGAACAGAGTTAATTTATTCTTAAGTCAAATTTTAACAAAACTTTCTGGTAACTGAAAACCTTATATTTAAAATCTTAAACAAATTGAGAGGCTCCGCTTGTTTTCTCGTTAGTTAATGACTATAATTTAAACTTAATAATAAAGACGGACAAGCGGGTTTTGTTTGTGCTTGAAAGGTAAAATTTCGTGCACCTAAATGAATGCTAATTAAGAAATGTGAGCTCAAGAAATGAACGCAAGTTGAAAAGCGTGACAATCTTTAAGCTCAGACATTATAATTACGAAAAATTACAAAAGTCTCTAAAGAAAGGGAGTTTTAATTTTATGAAACAAAGGAGATTACACAAAACACGTACAACTGTCCATAGCTTAGTAAAGGCGCAATATGAATCTCATTAATTAGATGGATTGAAGAAAAAAGTTGACGGAAATTAATTATGAGAGTGCTACTTATCTCTTGAGCCATAAAGTTCGATGACAAAAAGTATTACGTATCCGAAAGACGTACATTGAGATATGAAACGTGCTTGTGTGGGATTGCTCTATTATATTATTAGATAACATGATTATTTTCATCCTGGCGGTTTCCGGTCGATGAATAGGGATCGCTTTGCTAAAAGAGCGAGGACACGACCTATATATGTATGTGAATAGTAGGTACCTTTTTCTTCGAGTACCTACTTGCTCGAGCTACCAGGTGACTTTGTGTTGTTCAAGAGGCTTAGTTCACACTCTTTCTATCTCCAACTTTCAGGTGTTCCAGATTGGTAGCTACCAATTTAAGTTTACTGGTGCTTTCTTATGGCAAAGACCTATCGTAAGAAACTCATAACTGTTTCTTTATTTTATTTCTATTTTTAAAAAACAAAGGTGTATTTATAAAAGTCACAAACGGATTACTAGCACGTTAAAATCAATCCTGTGCCTTTTTCGTCGTGGTAAAATCACCAGAAGAGTTCTTGAGCCTAAAATCAAATAGTAAAACAAATGTTTTGAAAATAAATAATAACAATTTTGTTGCACCGAAGTATAGGTACAACAGCTCAATGAATATTAGTATATCTTTCGCTAATTCCCCAACAATAAATTACATACACGGCCAAAATCCCAACAAATACCTTAACCCTGTCCAATCATAACTTTGAATACATCAGAATAAAGAGATCATATGAAAACTTCAGTGGGCTACATTAACAAATCTAAAGAGCAGAGATCCATATGCCTTGTATAATCTACGGAACATTACAAGTCCCGGCTGCGATTCCCTTTCCGCCTCGCTGAGATATTGTAATGAAATCCCGCCATCTGCTTTCACTCGCCGACGTAATATGATGTGCGACCTGTGTCTGCTATCCGTATACCTCCATTAAAGTAATATTTATTGTATGAATTACGTTGTTTTTCTAATCGTAATTATGATAAGCTATGTTTAATTGGGTTGGAATCTTCCTTTTTCTCTTTGTCTTCCAGTGGCGGCTGGTTTAAATCAACAGGATTTTTTGTGACGACAAGAATAAACACGTTCATAAATTCCATCAACCAACAGTCACTTGAAAATTACGTTTAGAAAAAATACTTCTTGCAAATTAATTTTCAACAAACAGAGAATGGGCATCAATGTATGGGACTTTGCCCCGAACTTTCCAATAGCCATAAGCTATAAATATACCGATGAAAAGAGCATTTTATATAGAGAACCTTTACTACTAATACTGATCTTCGTAAATTCGTAATCTATTCGATTTTATGGTTACTAGGGATTTTAAGTAACTGTGTGGGAAAACGAATAAACATTGACTAAAACCGCATTTCAGATATTTTTTTTTTAGAAAATAAACGATGGATTAATAGTATTTAATTCTAAGTTCTCACACTTATAGCTCCTCTCCGACTCTGTTCCTAGAGAAGTCGTCGAGATCTACACCACCTGCAACTGGGGCAATTTTGCCTATTCTCCTTTATTATCTTGTTGGTGTTATTTCTAAGAATGTTTAATTTAATGAAGTGTTAGAAAAGCATGACGTCACAATTCGCTTTTCTTTCTTCACAATTCACCCTTAACGTGGTCACATACTTTACCAAATAGGCTGTATTTATTAGAAAGGTCTGACCATATTCTGCCAGTCAAATAAGTTATGAATTTACATACGTAGAAAATTATAATTATGTCCAGTTGTTTTTTGATGGGTTGTCATTTTTGATTTTAAGTAATGTAAGGTAAAGCTCCTTTGGATTATTATCTTAAAACCTTTTTAACATGTACATGATTTTACTTTGAATACACAATTATGTTACAGTATACAAAAATGGACTTGTTTTTTAGAAATTCCAGCATTTACATTATACAGCATTACATTATGTTATTATTGAAATACTCGTATATGGCCAGTCAAAATTAACACAAAATTCGCTAAAAAGCAAAGCATGATTTATCTCTGATTTTTTAGTTGTTGTTTCGACCCATTAGGGCTTTGTATTGTATACCCAAGTTTACAACTTTCAAAAAGATGTGGAAAAATTTTACTCACCGAAACTGCAAAATTATTGGACTTTATTTCTGACCCTGCTGTACAGTAAGTATATCTCCTAATCCATACATCAAAGGTCGCTCCCATGTCCTTAGTTTAACTGAGGATTTTTGAATTCATCTCCTAAAGGCTTTGATCATCCTAAAGGACATAAATAGAGCATGAAAGTTCGTATTTTTTCCTATTTGTAGAAAACCCAATCTGAGATAAGTTATTACGGTAAAAATAAAGCGATCGAATACAATAACCAATTACTATAAAAATAAAAATTAAATGAGAATTAAATTCACTTGGAATAAAAAACATAACCCTCCTTCTAGCGCAATCGGGTAAAAATAGTCACATTTTTAGCAAAATATAATTTAAAAGTAAATTTACCTCTAAATGAAGACATAAGGGCAGTTTTATAAGCCCCGAAGCACATTGCAAAATTTAAATTATTTCTTTATTCGTAGAAAAAGAAGTAATTTAAATTTTGCACTGTGCTCCGAGGCATATAATAGAAGTGCAACTAAAGCTTTTGAACCGTTCTCTGGAAATATAATGTATTTATGTACTTAAATTCTGTTGTTTTGCTCGAGGCAAATAAATTTTGATAAGCCGATTTGGTTATATTATATTGTTTTGCATGTCATAGGTACATAGTTCACTTGTGATTTTTCCTTTTTTTTGTTGTATAAAACGCAAAAAAATTCCCACATTATTTTTCACAAATACTGAATTAAATTATTTTCGCAATATCTGAATACTGTCGAATATACGGAACATTAGACAGTAGTTACTGACATTAGATTCAATTTACCTACTACCAAAAACAAAGGTTGAACTCACAATAAAATCGCCCATTCTAACTGAAAACAACACAAAGTTTTCCCATCATCCATTACCTGCCGATAAAATCAAGTAAATCGTATGTAGATCAGAATTAGGTGTTAATTCACGTACCAATCCGTTTAAACGTATCTCATGTGTGTCAAATAGGTAATTAACGTTAGTGCTGGTGCCGACGAGGCGGCATGTACCGGTGCCAAGGTACACAGTCACCGCATGTGATCGCAATAATCGCTCATATCGTATGCCACAAACTGATAATGTTGCGTGGCATGCGTGCAAGCAATGCTCTAATATTCGATTTGTATTCACGGTCGTGTTGTTTATGGGCCATTGAGATGCGGGCACCCATTGACTGGGCAATTTACATTGAATCGCTACTTTTGTGTACACGGGACGCTGGAACGCGATGATGGTCTAATTATTATGTTTCTACCTACCTACCTGTATGGTTAGAGCGACAAACAATTTGGGGAAGGTTTGTGACAGCGCAAGTTTAACCTGCGGTCCCAGCTTTTAATTTATAACTGCAATTTTTGGACGTTTTTTAAAACTTCACCCGGTTTGCTCGAAAAGGTAATTTTACTATTTTTTTTTATTTTAAAGAACAGTGTTACTGTACACATGCTAGTACTCGTTTATCGATAGACTAGGCCTGTATCTACCCACTGAAAACATATACACAAGTAAAATCATATTTCCTAAGTAAAAACAATTCAATTCACAAAATAATATGTCCCTTGAAAAGCTTTTGAAAAATTAGTTCCTCCAAGGTTTTAGATTCATTTGTAGCAACCATACGAAATTGGGTAGTTGATATTCTTATTAAATAATTTAGAGGCTGAAAATTTCTTATTTTTAAACCTATTAATTTGGTAGCAAACATCTTTCAATACGCTGTCGCTCACTGTAGACTTTGTTTCCCTGTAAAAAATATTGGTGCCGCTACAAACTATTTATCTGCATAATAATGAAATAATTTAATTTTAATTTTTATAATTATAATGAATGTGTATAACTAATATGGATCTTTTAAAAATCTGAATTAAATTATTTTGTTATAATAAGCGCCCTCGTATATATTATCTTAATAGCACTTGACAGGGAGACAAAAAGTCTCCGTGACAAGAAGAAATCAGTAAATCGCTGGCCTTTTTTTTTATCGTGGTAAAATCATCAAATGAGTCCTCCCACCCCGGGCAGGGCGGGAGGGACTGTCAGACTTGTACTGACTAAAATCCACGGTGTCCTTCAATAGCCCTTTATGTTCCGGGGTCACGGTAATGAGATAAGTAACGCGACCCCGGCAGGCTTTGGCCCTCTAGAGAGGGGGCCCCGTCATTATGCTGACGCTCTTTAAGGCGCGCGTGGAACACAACGCGCCGTCGACCCGGGCATGGTCCATGGTCGGGCTGCGAGTTGCCCTTTACTCGCCGCCCGCATGCCCGCGCCTACGGTGGCCGGAGATCGTCTTACGACGTCCGTCGCCGTGGGCGTCCACCACCGCGGGTGGGGCGGAGGGAGGACATTCTCCTCTCCCTCACGCGGCCCGCCTCCTCCTTCGCACACGTCGGTGCTCTGCCCAAGCGGGGCAGTCTTGCACCGTATGCTCTACTGTGTCCTCCGGGCGATCTTCGCAGTGGTGACACCCAGGCGTTTCCTCCTTTTTCCTTAGACACAGGTACCTCCCGAAACTTCCGTGTCCGGTGAGGACCTGCGTCATGCGGTAGGTCAGGACGCCGTGACTCCTATCCAGCCACTCCTCAAAGAGGGGTCTTACCGCCGCGATTGCGGCGTGCCCGGCCGTCGGTTGCGACAGTCGTCCCCTCCATACTGCCCTGAGATCGCGCCTGAGCTCTTCCCGCCGCGCCTCGACTTCTCGAGGCAGCGGGGATACACCCCGGCGCTGCGCCTCCACGCGCCACTCATAGACGCGCTGGAGGGCAGTCGCCTCCAGATCCCAGGGCAGAATCGATGGCCTTAGTGACATCACATTTTGCTTTTGCTTTTAACATGCAAAGTTTACAATGAAATCTCGTTTTGACGGTTCATAAAAATAATGTCAATTGATCAATGGTATCCACTACTCTTTTACGCCTTTGCTTGAATACAGCCATATTTGTCTTTACAAATAAAATAGACAAAGAAGAGTGTGTGTATTAGCTTTAATTAAACGAGTTAGCGTTCTCCTCATAAGCGAATTGCCTCATTAAAAGTTCGAGGCATCTGATCAGTACACTATACAGCAGATTCCCCTAACATTCTGTTACAACATGCACCTGTTATAAAGGAATGAAGTTATTATCATTTGTATTATGAAACTTCTCTGATAAATGAGTGTTGTTGCAGTTTTGGACAGTGCAAAATGGGGAAATGTATTTTAGATTTCACTCGCGCTATCTGACGTACGGTCGTGAAATAATGTCTCTTGTAGCTCGTTCACGAGTAATTATTGTTGATATTATTTTCGTATACCAACCCTTTTTTGTGTTCATAACAGAAATAAACCTTTTTTTAAGACCCGCAAGTGTTAGGTAGGTACGACGTTTGCCCTTTTCCGCATTTTCCTGATATTATAAATGGAAAAGTGATTTTATTTTTTTCTTAAAAAAAAGATGAAATTTTTGGTACACTAATAGATATCACTCTGGACACAGTTAAAGTTTCTTTAAGTGGGAGAAATGGGGGGTGCTATGACAGGAAACCTCCACGTGCGCCCGTGGACTGGAGTTCCCTCTCGGATACGTCCGGGGGGAAGACCAGTTTTTCGGGCCGGTGCGCCCTGGGATGCGGGCAAAAACTCTCCTTAGGCACTGTGTGCCTAAGGGGTTTCTTTGCCCGTATGCAAATAGCCTGTCGGGTGGACGCTCCAACGCGTGTCCCTCTGAACAGCAGAGGGCACAGCGGTGGAGCGGGCTTGCGGACGGTGAGTAATGGGTATGCTCGCCGTCCGACCAAGGACCAAGCCCGGGTCGGTGGCGCGTCGTGTTTCACGCGTCACCGACGGGGCCCCTTATGGGGCCAAATGCCTGCCGGGGTCGCGGATTTTTCTTAATCCAGGATACCGTGGCCCCGGAACGTAAAGGGCATCCGACGGAACACGGGTGGATTTTAGTCAGTAAGAGTCTGACAGTCCCTCCCGCCCCACCCAGGGCGGGAGGACTCATTTGATGATTTTGCCACCCTAAAAAAAAAAAAAAAAAAAAAAAGTGGGAGAAATGGGGACGGGTTGTTTTGTCGTTAGGTTTGCATCAAACTTTTCGAAGTGTTGATTAGTAAAAATAAATGGAGTCTGTCCAGTCAGAATTTATTGACGAAATCTATATTAATGCAAAGGAAGCCACGGATAAGCGTTATTTGAAAATAACTCGTTTAAAGCAAAAGGTTGTTTTGTTTGTAGATAAATCACAAAATCCAGACAATGAACATCCTAAAATCCTAATTGTAAGTCCCTACTTTGGGATTATTGTAAAACACGACACGTATATTTAAATCCGTTGAATATTTAAACGTTCCTCCGGTATTCTTCACCGCACCGCCATTAATGAGTAATTTGAGTTCCGTAAGAAGCTCAGACCTCTTTGTTAACGAACACATACACACAAATGTAGTACCTAGGAGTTTCTATAATGATGTGGCTAAATAACAACCCTGTTTCATTCTGGGTTTAGAATTAATTTTCATTAATCGGGAAAATTCCATGCGGTTAAAACGATGTAGGTAATGTAATTTATACGTAATTAATCGAATATATGCGGACACCAAATAATGGCTCGCCATCCGATCAAGACGATGGCGACGACGACGGCGCGGGGTGTTCAAGAGAGTCAAAGAGCTGTCAGCAATCTGACAGGATCCCATAGAGAGCCAAACCCTGCCGAAGTCGTGGGACTGTTAAAACAGGTAACCGTTACCCTGGAACGTAAAGGGCTATGAAAGGAACACCGTGGATTTCAGCCATTACAAGTCTGACAGTTTTTTGCGGTCTACCCAAGACCGAAGGATTCATTTGGTGATTTTACCAGAAATGAATTTAATAAAATTAAACACTTTTTTTATTTTAATTAATACTGATTACTTACTTCTATACTCAACATGAACTCTGAATTCGATGTCATGTATCAGTGAACTTAAATGCAACATATCAATGTGAAATCAGACTTTTTAAAACGTTCCCAGCTTTCACGGAAAAGCCTTTAATACATTTTTCGTATCGGTTAATAACAGTAACTTGCAGAATTGTAACTGGCAGTTAACTTGAAACATGGTACACTTTTAAAAATAAATGTATCTAGGTTCACGCCAAAAGTAGTGTACTCGCATTGCCACATGCTCGAATATTGTATATAATACGAGTACATACATAATAATATATCAAGTATTTACCAAGCATTCGCTTATTCATTTTATACAATATAATTACTGTATATATAAAATATAATATAATAACCCGGACAGTTGCGAGAGGGTTCTGTAGGATGAATAATTAATTTAAGAAGTGTTTTTTTTCTTCATCTCGTATCTGAAAACAATGCATATGAAAAGGATTGAAGAAGGAAATTGTTGAATAACTGTTATTTTTTATATTTGATAGATTATTATCATATTATGCTTTATTTAAAAACATATATCATACAGCCAAAATTAAATATGCGTATTTAGTCACAAAAAAAATATATGTAAATACGTACCTAGTAAGTACTTAGATACAGATAGAAACATGAATGATAATAAATAAGAAAATTTCCGTTTTTCATTCGGACCTATGTAACCCCAAAAAGGAATATCAAGTTTAATTTATTGTATAGGTAGTTAAATTATAATTATATTTCGAAGAACCGAGCAAATTATATCGTCGAAAGAAAAACCGCACTTTATAAAATAAAAGATGGCTTCAGCTTAATAACCTGAAAGTAATTTAACAGAATATGTTGCTTAAAATATGCCTATGAAATTAATATTCTGACACAACGTCGATACTGCTTGAAATTATTTAGGGTAGATTTCGACGATGTTCATAGGAACCCGATTTCGTAAACGATAACCGAGCTTTTGCTCTTGAGTTTGTTTCCGATTTTGATTTCACTGAGCCCAGTTAAATTTCTATATTAACAAAAACCGAGATTGCTACTGTCATCATTTTGTCATCGTGGTGTGTTTTCTATTTCTTTTTTTTTTTCACTATGTTTTGATGAAATCTAGGACGACGATAAATTTAGTGTTCGTCGTCCAAGAGACTCAATCCAAATGTTGCTGGTGAAATCAGTTTGACGTAAATCGAGATTTGAAAACTGGTTTATGCTGAACTCGGGTCGTGAAAGTGGGTTTTATAACAAAATCGGTGAATTCTATGCATACTTAGGCATTAACAGGGAGGTTTATACATACACTCCATATTATATTCCATCTAGATCATATAAACATATTCTGAATTAATAATCTGATAGTGGTTCTGAATTGGCAATAAACTTTAAGGTTATAGTCTCTCAGACTTTAGTGCTGTGAGTATCTGAACCCGCATACAGATACACATAATATAATAGTGCCAATTACTTACTTAAGAAATGATTGTCTAGCTAAAACGTAATAATGATTTAATTACGCGTTGTTGAACTCTAGTCAATATTGCGAAAATTAATATGGAGCAAACAGTTGTGCGAAGATCTGCAAAGATTGTCTTGATAATATTGCTCACCTGTCATATTTTTTTTCTTGCGATATCTGTAATTTGTATGGTGTGTGTTATGTAAATTTTAATTATTTTATTTGCCTAACTTTTTTACAACTATGTGGTGATCAGCATCCAGTCTAACCAGCCAGATACAGCTGTGTACCAGTAACCTACTGCCTGTTAGGAGTACTACTATCGAAGCACGAAACCCGTAGATTCGGCCAACGTTTCGATAGTTTCATATTATTTATAACTTTACGGACATAAGATTAGTTAGTGATACGAACTAAAAATTGGTGACAACATAATTGCACAGTTCTCACGATTCCCGATACGTTATCAGAACTTTTAAATTCAGGACTAATGGGGAGTAGGGTTCGCTTAAATGTTTCGACCCGGGCCCGTATTTTCGTTGATGAACTAAGAGAGTAGACCCAGATAAAACGGGTTAACAGACTTTTGACCACAAATTAACTGTAGCGACTGTCAAATAGCAGCCAGAACCAACGCTTTAACGAGCTTTCTGAAGTAGGAAAGAAACTCATTCAGGCCACCAACCCACGGACCAACCTAGGTAAGCGCGGCTTAACTTTGTAAATGGATGATTTAAGCACGAGCTCCTTGGTATATAAACAAAAGATATAAAGAAAAAAAAAAACAAAAATCATTTCAGCATTAACACTGAAACGGCGACAAAATAAGTAGCTCAGTGAACCTTTTCAAACTTTGTAATGGCACTCGAAATCCATTACGTCCTTAAACCCTAACGAACCTGTTTAACAAATTTCAGAAGTGATAACACATATTCCAAATTAAATGAGCCTAGTGGTTGTTCAACTCATAATTCAATCTCTATGGACTCTGCAAACAAGTGTATGGGGACGATAAAACAGAGTGTTTGATGTTGTTGCGTGTAGGTCGTGTAGGTACAGGCCAGCACGGTCACACGGGTCAAGTTGCAAAGTCGCTTAAGTTTATGTTTACTACTCTCGTGTAAACTTTACATACCACCGATCATTAATTTACCTAAAGCTTTGAAAATTTGAGGAACATTCCATTGTATTTGTAGAAAGAGATGTCAACAGTCGTTCTCGCCGTGCGCGATATTAATTTTCATAATTATACATTGTTGTAAATATTTACAAGTAAATAATTAATTCGATGAGCAATGTCAATGTTTGAGCTTTTTGACTTTTGCTCGTCTTTATCAGATGTATGTGGTATGAAAGCTCATTAATTTTGAATGTGTTATAAAAGATTGCTGCACCGCTATTGAATCTATGTAAACTTATTATAATAGTACATTATAGTACAAGTGTGTAATGTTGGTGATTACCGCTGAGGCGACATTGAGACCCGAGCCGTCAGGTGAGGGTCTTAAGAGAGCCGAGGACGGTAATAATCAATACACACGTGTATCATACGACGTTTTTCAACACACTTGCGAGGAAAAAACAAACATGTATTGCATAAATCGTTTAATTATTAAAACAATTGGTGAATGTACAATTTTCAAAACGATATTGGATTGTTTTTGATGGCAATTTCACAGTTTGTGTTACATTGGTACTTGCCACTTCTTTAGTACCTTCATTTACTTCTTGTGTAAATGTCGGCGACAAAGGTAAATCATACAAATTACTGGAAGGAGAGGGCACCAAATAACTCACGCTAGTAGATGTACATGGTTGTGGTTCGGGGCAAAACTTTTTTGCCTTTGGCTCCAAATTAATGGCTTGCGTTATTTTGTCACTGATTTTTGCTTTGTTATGAATTGAGTCTTCTATGTACGATTCAGCGACTGCGTCAGATCAGCCCCCGAATCAGCCAACATTGTAGCCGACGTTCTTCTGAAACTGTGTCCAGTGTATAAATCGGCCTCAGGCAAACCTAAATGCTTCGCTATTTCTCTTGGCATATTACCAAATTTGTTAATACCGATTGTTTGTGCAGTACATTTTCCTTTCTGAAAGTTTTGGAAAAAGCGGTCATTCTTTGTTTTTGTTGAACGGAGATCTTGGTATTTTTTCACTATTTCACGAAACGTTCCTTGGATTGTAAAAGATCGTGGAATCTTGGTTTTAGTCTGGGTAATTTTGACAAGAAGCATATCTCCGTGGATTTCTACATCTTTTGTTGTAATATTGTACAGCTCTTGTCGTCTACAAGCACCAGTAACACCGAATATTAAGGCAACCTGCAAAGAAATCAATTAATTAGTTCTAAGAAGTTATGCTAAAGTTACACACTTGTTTGTAGATTCGTTTCGATTAAAAATATGAAACGTATCTTTGTTGCTAGATACTGACTATCCGGAGCCTCATTCAAAAACTTTTCAACGTCGGCTGGTGACAAAACTTTAGATTTCCGACCAATATATCCATCCGATGATCAACAGGGTTAATACCGGAAGCGATCACCGACTGGTCAGAGGCACTCTGAATATAAATGTTAAAGTCGAAAGAGTGCGCTTAATGAAGTCGACTATCAGACCAACGCTACCCCAGGTCGAGACTGGTTGCGAAAGCTTCCAGTTGGAACTACGAAACCGATTCGCCATGTTAGAAACCACAGAGGACATAAACGACGTCACCGAAAACCTGCTGCGTGTCGTCCGCGAGGTGGGCTATAAACATTTTCGACCAATGAGAAATGGACGTAAGTCGGCACTTACCAGCGAGACTCTGGAATTGATGAGGAAACGACGAGAACTCACAAATGCCACACCAACTGAGAGTCAGGTACTTAACAGGGAGGTCAAAAAGCAGATCAGACGCGATACTCGGAGTGCAAATACCCGAATTATAGAACAAGCTATAGCTCGGAATAAAGGCTCGAAGGTATTTGCCAAGCCCAATACCTCCCGCTGTCACCTGACAAAGCTCAGAACGTCACAGGGCACCACCGTCACCTCAAAGCCAGAGATTCTCGCTGAAGTCGAAAAGTTCTACGGAGACTTATACGCTCAAAAAACTTGCCCACCCCAGTCCCACCGCGCGGATGATCGACGGGCCAAACTGACACGCCATCTCACAGACGAGCTTCCCGACATTGACATGGGTGAGGTTGGAATGGCTCTCGGGCAGCTTCACCACAACAAGGCTCCGGGGGGTGACGGAATAACCATAGAGCTGCTCAAAGCAGGAGGAAAACCTATCTTGATAGAGCTTGTAAAGCTCTTTAATACCGTCATCCACACTGGCATAACACCGGAGGCATGGCATAGGAGTGTGGTAGTATTATTTTTCAAAAAGGGCGATAAAACGCTCCTTAAGAACTACCGCCCCATCTCACTCCTGAGCCATATCTATAAGCTGTTCTCGAGGGTTATTTTAAATCGTCTCGCCCAAAAGTTCGATGACTTTCAGCCACCGGAGCAGGCCGGGTTTCGAAAAGGCTACAGCACCGTGGACCACATACACACCCTTAGGCAAGTGATTCAAAAGACCGAGGAGTATAACCAGCCTCTGTGTCTAGCGTATGTGGACTACGAGAAGGCCTTCGATACTGTCGAGACCTGGGCTGTTCTGGAGTCTATGCAGAGATGCCTCATCGACTGTCGCTACGTTGAGGTGATGAGATGTCTGTATAAGGCCGCAACAATGACCGTCCAAGAACAGGAACAGAGCACAAAACCAATCCAACTGCGTCGAGGGGTAAGACAGGGAGACGTCATCTCTCCGAAACTGTTTACAAACGCGTTGGAGGACGTTTTCAAGACGCTTGATTGGAAAGGACGGGGTGTAAATATCAACGGTCAGTACATCTCACACCTCCGATTTGCGGATGACATTGTCATCATAGCAGAGTCTCTGCAGGAGCTGGAAGAAATGCTGAATAGCCTGAGCGATTCTTCAAGGCGTGTGGGTCTCGGAATGAATCTGGACAAAACCAAACTCATGTTTAATGGTCATGTCACCCCGAGACCTGTAATCGTGAATGGTGATCCCCTCGAGGTTGTGCAAGAGTACATTTATCTAGGCCAAACTGTACAACTGGGCCGGCACAACTTTGAGAAGGAGGCAGCTAGAAGAATACGCTTGGGCTGGGCGGCATTCGGGAAGCTGCGTCATATTTTTTGAATCATCGATCCCACAATCCCTTAAAACCAGGGTTTACAACCAGTGTGTCCTACCCGTAATGACTTACGGAGCCGAAACGTGGACACTTACCACCGGCCTGGTCCACAAATTTAAGGTTGCTCAGCGTGCAATGGAGAGAGCAATGCTCGGGGTTTCTCTGGTGGATAGAATTCGTAACGAAGTCATTCGCCAGAGAACCAAAGTAACCGACATTGCGCTTAGAATCAGCATGCTGAAGTGGAAGTGGGCCGGCCACGTCTGTAGGCGGACAGACGGCAGATGGAGCAAACATGTGCTAGAGTGGAGACCGCGAATGGGCAAACGCAGTGTAGGACGCCCTGCTGCAAGATGGGTCGATGATTTAAGGAAGGTGGCTGGCAGTGGATGGATGCGGGCTGCCCAGGACCGGGATGGTTGGCGCTCTTTGGTCCCGAGGCTTACGTTCAGCAGTGGACGGCAATAGGCTGACAATATATATCCATCCGAGCGTCTCTTCAAAAATGCCATCAGGTTACAGTACGTTTTGATATCAACACCATGTTTGAGCTTAACCATGCTTCTTAACATGGAATAGATGCACCACAGGGAGCTAGGTTTGTATGTATTGGCGAGTTCAGAGAAATACGCCAAAAACACATTTTCAGAAAATGACTGGGTTTTTTTGTTGCTCTTCCATTGCAGGAAACTATCGTAAGCAGCTAAATACTTTTCTCTAGATTTTGTAGGTATTAGGCTTTCGTTTGCATTTTGTGCTGCATTTAGTATTTCTGGCGGGGTTAAATCAATCAATTGTTCATCTTCTGTACTAAAACCTGACATTTTTACAATTATTTACCACACAGCAACAAATGCGATACAAACAAAATATGAAAAGTATGGGAAAATTGGGAAATGGCGCGCAATTTTTTTTTTTTTGCACGCGCCAAATGTAAGGTGATTGATTACAGCCATACAGACTACTCCAAAATGATAATTTTTGTGATAAAATGCAAATATTTTATAAGAAATTATTGTGAATTATAAATAATTTGATAATAATAAATGTTTTTTCGTCTTAATTAGGGACACATTTATTTATTTCAAAAATGTAAATAGATTTTCGGTGGCATAAAACCTCTTTGTTGTTAAAAAAAAAAAGCTGTATTACCCGGTTAAATTGAAAATGCTCTGTTTACTCGCATATAATTTGCAGTTATGTACTAACTTAACTTTGTAGGGATCATTCTATTATGCACTAGTGTGTAATATTATTATGCACGTGTATGTTATAGTTCGGTTTATGGCCCTAAGAACGATATAATAAGGCTCACTTTACGAGCAAGTGTGTTGAAAATAATATTACGTTAAATTCGGTCACTTTATAAAACATTCTGTACAATACTGGACTATTCAGGCAATGTAGTACTTTACCCATTAATAAACCTACATATTTTTTATTAAAAAAAAACTTTCAAATATATATTTATATAGGTATTCTGTCTAGTTAATGCGTACAAAGGCTAAGTATTATAAAATGAAGGAACTAAAGAATTTATATAAAAAAATATGATACAAATGTGATTCGTTAAGCCATAATTATTTTAATTATATGATTAAGCGACTAAAGATTACTACGACTAAAGACTTTTTTCATACTTTGCCTGTGCGTACGGCATTTATACAGAATGCATAGGTATTTTATATAAAATAACAAATTACATAAATATAAATACAGTGAACATCTCATAATAAAATAATAATATAATGTTCTCATTTTCTCCTGAAAATTTTCAGCTATATGTTAGACAACAAACATTGTAAAAACGTTTAACAAAATGTCAAGCATTTTATGGAAGCTTTACAGTTCATGCAATGTATCAGAGCGAATATCGAACAAACTGGGTTCCCAGTGGGGGCATCGAAGAACGTATTTGCATCAATAGACGCAATGCTACATAAAAGACGCCTGCGTCACGTTTACGGAATCGTGTCTCACAAACATTCTCAAACAGTTATACAGCACTTGCTCGTAATCTCAGACAGTTAATGCGAATAATAACAAGAAAAATAATCAAGTCAGAAACAAACGCAATAAACTTTCACGTTTAAATAACTTTATAATTCAGTTAAGTCTTCGTTTGTTATTTATCGTTCAAGAAAAGCTAATCGTACGCCTTCTTTCTTCAACAACGAATATAGAAAGAAAGATCTCATAATTAGATATAATAAGGAAGACTTCATCCAAAATGTTAATTATTCAATATTATTATAAGTGAATTTAATTTTTAATTGCGCCTGACGGACAAAATTAATCAAACAAGTTCCAAAACTTCCAACAAGGGTTTGATTAATCTTATCAATTTCTTTGAAAAATCTGTTGAAATAAAGACGTCTGGCTGATATTATTATATGTCTTGATATCCTCTGAGATTTTCATAATTATAATATATTCAAATTTGGCTCTTATTACAAATATTTTTCCCTTCTGTGAGACGAAAGTACTTTTTTATCATTAATAGAAATCTTGTGATTTATGAAGCAGAGCTATAAACAGCAATCTGTGTTATATTATCACAAATAGGCGAGGAGTACTCAAGTGTGCACTGAGCTCCAGGTGGCTCGAAATACTCACATAGGTTATAAGACAAAGGCACGTGATGAAGCCGTCTGTGCATCACGCAGACGTGATTCCAATTATAGTTTGCACTTTGCTCAAAACTCGAAGTTTCCTTTAAGATTATTCATAGTACACATAACGGCCTGTACAATCCCAGTAACGAAGTGACCTGAAGTACCCGGTGAGATGCCGTCGAGAGGCCATTAAGGCACCCTCCGCTGCGCCAATCTTCTTGAGTATCACATCCAATTCTTCCAACAGACACTGTCAAAATCTGCCTTTATTTTAAACAAGATATAAAAACGATTCATAATTATTTGATAAATTGAAGGCACTCGGCACGTCAGCACATACCCTAACAAACTTTGTTTGGAACAGACGTGATTGATGAATATGATTTTTTTTATGAGTCGTTAAATCCCATGTGGACCTCGCGCCCGCGCCGCTCCAAAATCAACTTTGCTTAATATTGATAGGTTATACTGGATGTCAATAATTATTTAGGTTTATTCATGTATGGCACTATCTTGGGTTTAACGCTTTACTCTGACGTGTCATAAACAAATTCACCGTAATAAAAATGGTAGCGTGTCAACAAGTATCTCACAGACTACACTTTTAAAGCACTTTGCTAAATAAAACACTGACGCTAAGGATCCCTACGCAGATATAGTTGAGCTGAACATTTTCGTTTGTTGTTATTGAAATAAACGTGCAATATAAAGCTAAGAACAAAAAGCTGCGTGTGCTATATTGTTACATAATCAAATTTGTTACTGGATTAGGTGGAGAATGTGCAGATGGCGCCTAGCAAGTAAGTAAAGAGCGAAGTGATAGGGTCCCGATATACGTGTCCCGGTTACTGACGATCGCTTTCACATTTTTGATATTCAGATGGAGCAACCACTGGGAACAAAACCCGAGTTAACTTCGCGATATTGAAAGCTTATGGATTTTCAATGTTGGCGGCGAATATGATTCGGTAATGAACGGCAGAATGTATAGTATACGTGCTGTCGATAATATTCAGTTTCATTTTAACAATAAAAAAAGTTAAAATGAGTTAAAAGATTGAAAAGACAGAGCAGTTCAATCATTTCGAAATATCATTCGTATGAAAAAAATTAATCATACGGGACGTTTGGCGCAGTGGCTGAGTGGAATGCTGCGCTGTGTCTCGCGGGTTCGATCCCCGCTCGGAACAAATCTGCAAGTAGTTGTTCCGGGTCTGGGTGTTCATGTATGTGAGTTTCTATGTTTGTAAACGCAACCACGATACAGGAGAAATTCCTAGTGTGGGGCAACGTTTTTTAAAAAGAAAGAAATAATCATTACAACCTGTAGTGCTAGGAAGTGTGAAGCTTATGGCTACGTCGTAGTGACCTCACCCCTGAAAAGATCTAACCGTTTTGGTAGATAGCCAATTTTAATTGAATGAAAAAATGATCGTCTATGCATTTTTTCGTTTTGGATGATGGGCTAATGGAAATTGGCAGTGGTCTCGGCTGCCACCCGTGCCAACTTTTGCGGAGCCAGCTATCGCTACGCTCCAGTTCGGAACGGACGAGATATATCGTTTCGATTGAATAATGGTCTCATGGCAATTGCCTTCCAGTGTCCCTGCAATCGAATTGATTATAGAAATTTGATGACTTCGCCTTTTTTCAGGGTCCCAGGTTGAAAAAACGTAACCTTACCCAGCGTTCAGCTGAAACGGGATTCCTGAATTGGAACAATGCCATTTTGTTATAACACAAACATAAACATGGCATGCGGTATTTGAATGATCGAAATTTCACATTTGAATGATTTCATTCATCTTTCAAATGGGAAGTCGATCGCATGTGCCCCAAATGGACGTATTGGCATGCAAAGCCTTGTGCAGTTTCTATTGAATTGTAAATTTTAGTTCTGAGACTCGAGCACTGCTTCACGGTAAAAGTAGGTATTGGTATTATAAAAAAATCGTTTTAGAAGCTATATTGCGCTTGGGCTCACATAAGGTATCGTAATAAATTAGTATTTTGCATAAAAGATTACATTTCCAAAAATTATGGCTCTATATATTATGTAGATACAACGCCGAGATTAATGAATTATTTTTACTCAATGGTTGTTTTAAAAGTATCTGGACTGTTTTTTTACTAAGACCCTGTGGTATGCTTGTACAAAATATTGTTACATTTACATTGTATTAATATTTGCGGCCGACATCATATATTTATCGAGGCGTGATTGGATGAGAGCCCTCGCGAGCACTCCACTGCCGCGGCATGTGATTTAATGAGTGCGAATATTTCATGTATCGTTAGGGCCGGCGTCGAAATCAATCACGATATTAACGACGTGTGAAATAAATTGAACGAGCGAATAACTTGGTTTTTCCCTTCATTTCTCTGATTAAAATCGCAGAACTTTTGAAAAATTCGAAAGTCGCGCGACTGCTCACACTCTAGTCTATTACTTCAATCGAAAATATAAACCTTAGAACTTCTGAAATGTTTGAATAGACAACTGACTGATCCTAAATATACTTTATACTGTCGATTCTCGTAAGTATTTAGTGCTGATCTTAGTATTTACGAACCTATTCATAATTTATTCAAAACACAATTTTCCATCGTCTCAGATTTAATCAATATCAGTCCAGAGTTACAATCTACTTTTATTTCAATGTTCAGTGCGCACATATTGTTATCTTAATATTAATTCGCAGGTCACTGAACTTGCCTAAAAAACTTCTATTGTTGAATGTTTGAAGAAATAACTTTTTCGGTATTCTAATATCTGTCGTTGGGTACTTTTATTATGTTGAATGTTAATGTAAACTCAGATAAGTATCTTGGAAATCATCGTCATTAAACTTATAATAAGCAAAATGTGTTCATTGTCAATTTTATCTTTCTTTTCTTTCGTTCGTTCATCCTGTATTAGCATCTACATTGTGTAGAAGCAGAAAACTTTCTTTTTATCATCAAAGCTTCGAGAATATTAAAGAAATAGCTCGTCTCTAATTTGTTCGTTGTAAAACTGCTTTACAATAGGTAAAAGAAATTGTATAACACTTTTTATACCTTTCTTATCTACGGTTGCTGCATTCTATTTTCCCTCGATGAATTTATGTGACCACTTGTCATCAGGTAGTGCCCCTTTTGCCATTCTTCTACATAATAAAACGCATTTTTTCCTTCCACATTACTTCAATTTATCGAGAAAATCTTTTAGCTTTCTGATCAGAAAAGACTATTGGTTAATGCTTTCTTAGAAAAGGTTTTTTTGTGGCTGCCTGTTTCTCTGGAGAATTGAATGTACTCAGGTAAGAGTGATTGATGTCTTTATCTTGACATTTGCAAAGTGAGCGAGACATTTCAAATCACGGCCATTTTACGGCACGCACCTTACTATAAACAACCCTGCACTGTTTTTTAAGTGTACTATACAAAGACTTCTTTTTTTAGACTTGCCTTTGAAAGAACATTCATTCCCTTTTATTATTATTTTTTCAGCTTCGTTCTTTTATTATTTTGATTCAATTTTCATTTGAATCTCTACACGAAAAATAACACACATGCGAAGATATTTACTTACAATCAAAATCAAATTTGTAACCGTAAACGACAGCTGACTAGCGAGTTAGCTGGAACTTTGGAAGAAAATCTCGCTTTTGATAAAGATATATACTTACAGAGGTAGCGCAAGAGTCATGTCTCGTCCATTCTTCTCCGAAATTACTACCAGTTGTCAAACGCATTCGCAAGCTCTATGTCATAAGACGTGTGTTCACGATACCTATTATTTTATCACGTACCAATGTCATATTTTCTGTACACATTCCTTCTATGTGTATTTTATTACTTCATCACTTTGTCACGGATTCTCTTTTATGGCCAAAGTATTTTTGAGGCGCGGCTTTTGGTCGTAAATGTGAAGGATTACTGATGATAGCCAACTTATAGTCCTATTAATCACATGTCCCTGACGATCTTATACAATTAATTTATTTTGTCTGACACATTTTCGGCTATTGAAATAGTTCGAGACACTTTCTTGCGATTATTCCTACCAACAAAGTCTAGATCAATTGTGGGGTGCCTAAATACTCTGGAATGCGCATGAATGAGATATATTGTTTTTTTTTAATTATTAATTATATTAAAGAGAACAAAACTTTGACTCTTTTTATTAGTTTTAACAAACATCGAAGTGCTTTCAAAATCGTATTCAAACTTAAAACAATTAGTAGTTTAATTTTAGTTTCAAAATTGCTTTCTCACAGCTGTATCTCACAAATTCAAATAGAACAATTCTCACGTGCAATATTAACTTACTTTTGTTATCTTCAAAGCTTTCACGTGAATATTTTTCGTTGGAAACAAAAGGCTCTATTCAAAAGTCTATCGTGTTTTCGCCCACAACAGATTCGTGGATCTGTCAGCAGCGCCTAACCGCAGACTACAACGGATCGGGCGGCGTCCGAGCTCCCAACCCGCTCCCATTTCATACACGTCGCTTTTTATTCAAATATCGTTATGCTACACATTTTTCGTGCTTTTTCTAAAAGAACAAAACAAATATTTTTTGAAACAAAAACTATAAATAAAAGTTCTAGTCCGGTGACGCTGTAAAGGCCATGAGTGCCCAGCAATTCTCCGCTCGAAAAATAAAAGTTTCGTGTATTTTAACGCGAAACAATAGAATGCATAAATCGAACATCTTCTCACATGACAGACCAGTGCACACGTTTTTTACTTTAAATAATGGATAGGAAACCATTGTTGTTGACGATTTTTATTAAATATTCTAAAATATATTTCATAAACGACTTTAGTAACGACATTTTCTTATAAGAGTCATTTTTGTATGAAGAAAAACGATCCAATAAAAAGCATATTACCTCATCGCATTGTAAAAGAAAATTTGAAAAGTAGGGGTGTCTACACAAACGGATGGTATTACAATTCGGTGCCATTTGCTCTGGCGTCGCTTCTTGTGTTCAGATACGTGCTTGTGTGGAAACTTTTTAGGAGACTATAAAGAAAATTCTTTCCCTTGAATTTACGATTTCCCTATCGCGCTTAAGCGGCGAATCATGGCGCATGGATGAAATATTATCGCTCGCTGGTTCTCGCACGTGTACTCTGCCGCTCTGTCGCTTGATGTATAAAGTGTTGCCAGATTTTCTTCTACATTTACACTTTTCCAATTTTTTTCTTTAAAATTTTCTTTTTCATTAACGTATTTTAAAGGAGGTGATTCCTGAGATGGCGAATTATAGAGAAGTATAAAAGTAGACATGCATTCCAATGAATAAATAAAATATCTTCAAAAATATTGTCAGTACTGACAAATTGATGTTCATTTACTCTGTAACTTCTGGTTTATTTATTTTTGTGAAAAAAGAAGTACCTACCTACTTATGTGCCACCGGGGTGGTAGACCAACAAGTAAGAAAATATGGCTAACGCTTCACGCCGATTTTGCTTACTAAGAAATAAAATATAATTAGGTGTCCACACAGAACGAGCAGCCTCGCGAGGCATTTGCTTCGCGCGGCAAATGCCTCGCGAAGCTGCTTGCTCTGTTTGGACGCGCAATTGTTTCTCGACCGAGGTACGAAACAATATACCTACTTACTATACTACCGACAGCGTCACACCACTAAAACCTGCTAGATGAACTTCTTCTGAAACGTAATATCTCAGGGAGATAGATGATATTATGGATAAGCAAAGAAAGACTTTGACGAATACATCTTAAAATACAGTAGATACTAAAAAAAATATAGTTAACTAGAATATTCTAGGTAACTCCTACACGTCTTTAGAACGGTAGGATTAGTTAAAAACTCCAGGGGTAAAATACTTTGAAATATCTCTTTACTATATTTTTAGGAACTTACCTCAAGCAATCTCGTCTTATCTTACTACTATTATTATAAATGCGAAAGTTTGTTAGGATGGATGGATGTTTGTTCCTCTTCCACGCAAAAAGGGTTTTTTTTTTATTTTTAGCGTGGCAACATCATCAAATGAGTCCTCCCACCCAGGGCAGGGCGGGAGGGACTGTCAAACTTGTACTGACTAAAATTCAGTCCTTCATTAGCCCTTTACGTTCCAGGGTCACATTAATGGAATAAGCCCCGCGACCCCAGCAGGCTTCGGCCCTCTAGAAGGGGCCCCGTCATCTTGCTGACGCTCTTTGAGGCGCGCGTGGAACACAACGCACCGTCGCTTGACCTGGGCATGGCACAAAAAGGGCTTACTTATAACGGACTATGATGTTTGGCAAACAGATGGTTGTTACCCTGGATTTGTCTCGCTATTAATAATGTAGCTAGTGGATTAAAGAATAATAGAAGATTTTCAAAGTAAAGTCACGATTACCTAGACTAGACCATACCTAGTTTCATCCATGCAGCGGTGTATGCCAGTGGTGATGAAATAAATTACACAAAGTAATGCGCTTGGCTTGGACACCACTTTTTATACTTATGTTAACCTATGATCAAAAAATGAAAATTATAACTTTAAACATATATGAAAACTGGGCAGTTCTGATAATATTACATACATACGGGTCGAATTGATAACCTCCTTTTTTTTGAAGTCGGTAAAAATGCAAAGAAAAAACACAAATAATAAATAATTGTAACCTATAAAGTATTATTAAGTTCAGCTTACCAATCAGGATGATTAATTAATAGTTATTGAACTTAGAACTATTCTTGTATAGGAAACTTGACTAGTTCCTAACTAAATTATTGCTCCATTCCCTTCACAGACAGATAACTGACCGATACCTATTAATAGGTGTTATTGTGATGTCTATTAATATCACAACTCTAACAGATATGGGCAGAAAGTTCATAATTTAATTTTAGAAATATTTATGTGGTAGTACTTAGCTACTAGGAGCAGTGGTGGCCCAGTGGTATTGGCCTCGACTTACGAGTTGTAGGTCGTGGGTTCGAACCCAGTCAGGCGCATTACTTTGTGTAATTTATTTCAACACCACTGCTCTCAAAACGGTGAAGGAAAACATCGTGAGGAAACCGGCATGTCCTAGAACCAAAAATTCGAAGACATGTGACATCTACCAATCCGCACTGGGCCCGCGTGGTAGATTACGGCCCACTCCCTCTCACAGAGAGGAGGCCTGTGTCCCAGCAGTGGGAACATTTAAAGGCTGATGATGATGATGACTTAGCTACTTTGATGGGAGTACTCGTAGTTGTCACTGGGTAGATACGATCAGTAGATGATACTGAGGCCGATGGTGTTTTTTTTTTACACAAATAAAAAAAAAATTGACGTAAGGTCTTTGACCGCAGCGAGTTGCAGTCAGAGCAGTCCGCCTCTAATTAGAGCCTTAATTAATGAAGCTGCGATTATGGAAAGGCGAAAGAGCAGATTTTTAACCGCCTTAAAAATAGGAGTAACTCTATCTGGTTCTTAACTCTACAAATTAGTCTCTACTTCACAGTATAGGTCTTATAGTATGCAATAGTATAAGACCTATATTATACTATACAGGGTGGAATTTTGTAAAAGGAAATCTGAAGTTCTAAATTCATAAATTACCATTTTTTGTAAATAATTAAATTAATTTAAGATTTCCTGGTTTTCCTTTCATTTAATTTAATTTATCATGTTTGTTAGAGAGATTTCATCCTTATAATTGACCCTAACGATCGATGCAATAAAAAAACAGGGTATAATTTTCTCAGATTTTAGCCGGTTCGATTCCCGGGTGTGGAAGAAGAGAATTTTCGAAAATCTTTGAATGCAGTTTGCTTTCTATTCAAAAATAAAGGAATGTTTCCTTTGAGTAAAATTTTCTATCTGCAGTATTAAGAGTACTTTCCCTCCAGGTGGAGTAGTAAAATTCTCGCTGTTTATTTTTTTTTCAAATGCAACCGTCTTCTAAAACATTCAACTTTTATTTTTAAATTCGAAGTCGTTGGCAAAAGTCAATGAAATGAAAAACAAATCCACCGACTTCCGAAAGAATTGTTACGTTTTACTACTATAGAGTGTAGGTACATACTATTGCATACTACCTGCCTACTTAGAGAAAGAGATAAAAATACTTTAAAACGTTACTTTTAATTTTGCGGAAAAAAGAGACGATATATAAACAGACATGTCAGCGAAACTAATTACCCTTCAGAGTTCCTTGTTTGTATAGGAAACCGTAATAAAAATGAACAAAACCAAAAAAACACAAAGTATTTAATTGCCCGTTGTAAATTAGAAAGTATTAAAACACCTCAATGGTTTTAATCAACAATAACAAAATCCGATATTACCCTTTAAATAATTACAACATCGTTACTTAGCCGTCAAATTATTCATCAATATCCGACGCCTCATTTTCAACAAAGGGCGAGGGAGAGAACACGAAAATTCATCAAAACTTTATTGAGGCTGAAACAATACATCAAGGCGCTAAAACATCGTAATAGCCCAAAGATTGATTGTTCACGGTTGCAAGCATTATCGGGTGGTATTATAGAGCCACTGCGGCGGACTTGGCCGACTCCCGCCTCCGCCTAGCGCGGCTATTTACCTAAGCAAACAATAGCCTCTGTTCTACCGGCCGTCATATCAATACTAATCTAATTACTGAATCTGTAAAGTATACAGCCTGGGGATTATGGAGCTTCGATGTTTTGTTCGTTTTGCTTGTTATTTGTAGCTATACAAATTTTAGATATTAATTATCAAGCCTAACAATGCTATTCGCAATCTGATGTCTATTGTGTAAATATGTTTGGGTTCGAAAGGCCTAACATTGGATTTCACACGTTTTAACTAACTTGTATGTATGTACATTGTTAACTATTTGTCTATCGTTAATTTTGTATGAATAAATTGATTAATCTCAGCCTAAGTCCCACAAAACAAGGCTACGGTTTTTACGACAACTGAACATTATCACAACGCGCAACTTACAAAGTTTCTATTTGTTGCAGTGTGTGTCAGAGCATTATCTATCTTAATACTGGCAATGTTTACAAAATAACCCCCACTTAAGACACGGCAGCAGTGTGTAGAAAGACTTGAAACTAAAGATAGCATCGCTGAATAAATATTGACAGCCTGCAATTCCCTACAAACAGGAAAACAACATTATACTTAGGTACCTATATACTTATATACAGTCTATGTTAGCTCAACCGTTTGTATCTACTGATGTGTTAATTGATGTGACCACAATTAATAGTTAGTGTACATTCCAATGGTCTGAAGTGGAAGATGTGTGTTATGCAGAATTAAGTGTTCAGCATATAATTATAATTTCTCATAGGTAGGCGAAAACTACAGAATTTACAATCTCCTTTCGCCTCATCTACGTATTTCAGCATAATTATTATGAGAAGAATTAAATTACTGGGCTCAGCATATGAGAAAACAATCTTCAAGTAAGTATTACCCACGATTATATAAAAAAAAAAACAATTGAAGTGATTCGTAACTCTAATAAAACAGTAGGTACAAAAATACTTGTCGATATCAAATGAATTCGATTAAAGAAAAAGAAGACAAAACTTTGTTGTTAAAAATGATCAAGTTTCTTTCCAACTTTCCTTTTCTTTAAATATTGATTATCCAACTTGGAATGATTCGCATTTTTTCAAACCTAAATGTACAAGTTTCAGTTCGTGATCACAAAATAAAAAGTTTTCAGACCACTCTCGTTGATTCTTTGCGCGATAAATCTCTATTCTTGTACGATTAATTCTGCACTTTATCATTGTGCTCGCATCTAACTAGAAGGTTCTGTATTATGAACGTTTAACTTTAAACTTTTATGTGCCATCAATATTTTATACTACATATCAAGCAATGCTCGTTTTGACTCCATATTTTGAAATGAATATTCGAGAGAGAGATAAATTCGTTCTGTGTTAAAAGGAATCTGAAAATAAATGTTTGTACACAGAACCAAAGTGTTTAAACGCTACACTTGAAATTAGAGACTGGAAATCAAAGCAATCAAGCGTTTTGTTTCCCCATCGAAGCGGGTATGGTGAAATCGGGCGGGGGTCGGGCCCGGCCGGCTCCGTCAGTACGCGCGGCACGTCGCCGAACCCTATCGTAGGCTTCATACTGGCCGGCGACATCTGCACATTTTCGACGTTATCGACTAGAGGACACATTTTTATAGGAACAAATTTAATCTAAGCAGAAGGAGGGATCAGTCTCGAGAGTGCCCTGCTCGCACGTGTCCCCACGACGTGAGCACGGGCTAACGATTTTTCAGAACGTTATTATGTGTCCGATAAAAGACTTTATCTAGAAACTGCCTTTGGCGTCAGTCCCTTTTTTGTTTGCATATCATATTTATTTAACGCACTACGTGTACCTGTTTGGTCCGCTCACGTAGGCGGGTTTATGTAAATATTGCTCAAACATTGGCCCTGTGATCATCGTGCCAATAAAAGCACTTACAACGAGTTTGTTACTTACACGTAGCATGTTTACAGGCAAATTATTTGAGATTAAATTATATCAAATGTGTATTAAACGTAATTTTTTAACGTTCAAAAAGTAAAATTTTGTTCTCGAGTTGATACTCTTCTCTTTTCACTCTGTTCATTACATCGTGACGCTGTCTGTACAATTTGAAATTAAATATAGGTAGGTCCATATGTTACTTGATCAGCAAGATTAATTCTGCACTTTATCATTGTGCTCGCATCTAACTAGAAGGTTCTGCATTATGAACATTTAAACTTTTATGTGCCATCAATATTTTATACTATCAAGCAATGCTCGTTTTGACTCCATATTTTGAAAGGTACATACGTTACTTGCTGATAATGCAGCATTCATGATATTAGTAAGAAATGAAGTTTAGATACTCAAAAATATTAAAACAGGACCGGATCTAGGGGGGGCCTGACCCAGACGACAGTTTCCGGGGCCACCAAAATCATACATATATCAATTATAAATTAATAAATAAATATAATCAATACCGCCCCGAAACGTGGAAAAAATTTCGAGCACCCGACGTTTAACCACTGTCTCGGTTACAAATTAAATTCAAGAAAAATTAATTGTCTGATCAAGTAAAGTTTTCAATCCTGCCCTACTTGTAAACAAACACATTGACACTACCTAATTTGATTTAATTTAGTTTTTTATATAATTTACAATAAAAATCTGGAAAGCTCACGCCCCTCCCCCTCCCTCCCTTTCCAGCCGCTACAAAAAATTTGCCCCTGTTCGGAAAAATCGTAGATCGAGGCTGAATTGGAACATCTAAACTGACAATTGAATGAACCGGTTGAAAGATGAAAACAACTCGCAAAGTTAAGTAGTAGCCCACGCGATCTACTTAACTAACAAGTTTAAACTAACACAATAGGTTAAACAATGTAACCGCGGCTAGAGGTCATTAAGTTTTTGTAACTCTTCCCCTGGGGCTCAACAAGGATGTAGGGTCGTGCGAAGAAAATTTTCTTAGAAAAACAATAAATTTTGTGTGAGCAACGCTCGAGTGAGTTTCGGTGTCGGCTGAGCGAGAGCACGCTCGCCATAATATATTGAATTTGAAACGAACAAACTTTTACGTTCTTCCCGCCGCGTGTAAAAAGATTTTCTCAAAATGTTTACAATGCAATAATTTTTATTCGACATCAAAGAACAGCGCCGTTTAAAACCAAAAACGGCGCAAACAACAGATTACGGAGCTGGAAATTATCTTTTTACGCTACAACAGAAGCTCACAATTACTTAAGTGTGCTAATTACGTATTCAGGGTACCACACTGGCTCACATTACGAACGTCTTTGTTTCTTAAACTACAACAAAAATAACACAGAAAGACAGCTGCCCGTCTATCTGTAGATATGTTAAGTACTTTATGTCTCTGTTATATTAACTTAAAATATGCGTCTTACTTAAGCGAATACATAGAGCTAAAATTCTATTAATAATTCTTTCATTTTCGGGAACAGGAAAATCTCATTAACACCCAAATCCTTTTTCTTTGGGCTCATTCCTCATCAAAATATCGATAAGAATAATTGTAAGGAATCGTTATCTTTCTAAAAGTTATTGATCGGTGGCAACACTTTGTATCACGCCGTTTTACCGGCGGTTAAACCACAAAAAATATTTGTGAAAAGGTGTGAGCTCTTCTGGCTTAATCCCCGACGATTTGCAAAGACGGAAAAAGGGGTTTGTGAGCTTAGACGCCACGGATCCCCATACAACCCGCCTTCTGCCCACGCTTATCACCCCTTGCTCTATTTATTTTCCCCGAATAAGTAGTATAATACCGGAAATATCCATATCGACTGGTTATTAACGCAATATGTCAGTAGAGATTCGTCTGTAGATAATATACGTTTCAATATGTAGCTTTTTGAGAAAGGTGTGATTAAATTTGCCGCAGTAGACCTAGCAAGTATTCAAGTCATCAAAGGAAAATAAAAACAACGTTCAGCTAAAACACTTTAAAAGCGAGACTTGTAGTAAGCCCCAAAAAAATATTTTGCGATTATTACAGATTTCATACCGGGTAGGTACTTCAGATATTGCTATCGTGGGTATTTTAAAAGAACTTAATATATTTAATTTTGGTCAAAAATAGGCACAATTAAAATATGAGTGAAATCCTAAGTTCCCATCTTTTAGTTTTCGTTGTGAAAAACTGTAGACTCATTTTTGTTATTGCCTTTATGAAGGGTCTGAACACGGCTAAATTAATTTATAAATTGTCTCTAAATTGACTGAACTTTAGCCGAAAATATGTACGAGTATGATCAGATTTTTTACAACTCTTGTTAAAACTGTACCTACAGAATTCTCATCTTCTCTCCACGAAAGTAGTAAAATAATTTTATTATATTATAAGTTAGGTGGCCGTAGTCATGCCCGCTGCGAAGGCACCCACAGTTTTAATTTATTTCGCTTGGTCCTGTAATCATAATTAAGTAGGTACAAAGTTGAAACAAGTTAAACCTTTTAAAATATACTCATACGTAAATGTGCAGAAGAAGATACCATGTTACAACTGGGTTTGTAATTTTGATATGGTATCTGCAACTTAATGAATTACTAATTAAACTCTTTTTATCTGTAATGGTTTTAAAAAGGCCTAGCCTAAAGCAGTCAAGTAAGTATTTTGTTAACGTGTGTTTATTTGTAAAGAATCACGGTTTTTGGCAAAGCTTAATTTACACTACAAATTATTATTAGAGGGCCAAAGGCTGCCAGTGTCGCGGGACTATCGGGTAACCGTGGCCCAGAAACGAAAAGGGCTATTGAAGGACACCGTGTATTTTAGTCAGTACAAGTCTGACAGTCTCTCCCATCCTGCCGTGGGTTCCTATACCCAGGACTCATTTCATGATTTTACCACGTAATAAAAAACAATTACTGACCGATTTACCTATCCGTGTCTTTAAGATGGAGGTAATGTCCAATCAGAAGCAGCTGTCAAAAACAAAGGAATTGAATATTAATATCGGGCGAGAAACAAGATTTGAGTGCATTCAAAACTTTTAAAAGGTGGTGTTTTCCGAAAGTGGAACTTTGACCTTCAATTATCCGCTACCTACTAGAAACTTCTCAAAGATCCAGTACAACAAGAAATATCAAGTCAAAATCAATATTGACAAGTGGCTGTCGGTTTCTGTATTATGTTACATGGTTCTGAACACAGGTCTCCCCCATAGATTTCCAATAGGTTGGAAGCTCATCATCAGATGGTCTACCGAGTAGATGGACATCCCACGCTGCACTCGGCTGGTGCATAGTCTCTATTCGAAAACCTTACGGTCCATCGGCCATCAACTGTTCGTGCTATGTGGCTTGCTCACTGCAATTTCAACTTGCTAATTCGCTGGGCTGTGTCGGTAACTTTGGTTCGTCTACGAATCTCCTCATTTCTGATTTGATCACCCAGAGAGACTCCGAATAGCCGTCTCCATAGCTCATTTGAATCTTGAGCTTAATAATGAGGCTCCATGTAAATTACCAGTATTCAACTGGATCTACGTAGTTAGGAAAAGACTAGGCAGGTGATGGTCAGCATATAGTATCATCAAATGAGTCCTCTTGGAGGAGCGGAAGGAACTGTCAGACTCTTACCGGCTACTCTAATCGACCCTATTAATTCAGTAGCCCTTTGTATTCCAGGGACACGGTTGCCTTTACAGACGGTCCAGTTCCAGGTGCAGTTGAATTGAATGATATCATAGCTATCTATGCATTTTTTTGAATGCCATACAAGGCTTTATTTTGTTTTTAATTTGAATTCCATTTAATCTAATTTACTCTATACTGTCTGCATCACCACACTTGACTTAGACTTTTTGGAACGAAGTTCCTTATCGTGCATTGCGAAAGGTGGCTAGACTATTATTGGTGTATACAGTAACTTCGTTCCATCCGGGTGTCCCTTGACACCTCTTAAGTTTTTTTTTCGATAATATTGGACCAAAGTGGGCTCTGTTGTTTTTGGTTGTCTAGCTCGTCAAGAAATTAAACAAATGTTTATCAGCCAACTTAGTTTTACTTTTTTTTTAATTTACTGTAATTAGGTTTATCAACGACTGAGTAAAAATATACCTAGCACGTATATGACATCTCTCGCCCTATTTCTCACTTCATTCACCACAACATCACACAAACCTAATGTAAACACCAATACTAAACCTTATTTAATTGTAGGTACGTATCATGGATCGCATTAGATCGAGACAGTATTGACATATTAACATACTACAATTAATTATTCATGCTTATTGGATTCATCCGGCCTGAAACATTCTGATAATATTAACGTGAACGTTGTTAATCTGAATTGCGAGTGTTAATTAAAGATCCTCCATGTTTATCTATGTACCAGTCTATTATAATTAATAGATGATGATAATCATCGTAAAAGTCACGGAATCCTTAGAAACCCTTCAGTGAAGCATGTTGTATAATTGTATATGTAATCCCGGTTTCGAGATCGCACTCATTAATTATTAAGACGGCATGTAACCTCATTGATGTTACGTACGTAAATTATCATGTAATCGCATAAATTACCTATGTATTTACAAGAATTTTCATACTCATTTAAATAGACACGCGCCGCTGATTTCTAAACAAAAATACAAGTAATTTAAAAAACTTGATAGGAAATAACAAAGCGCCGCCTTGCTAACTTTTTAGAGAAAATTAGATTTACCTATTTAATAAAGTGGGAATCATTTTTACCGACTTCAAAAAAAAGGAGGTTATCAATTCGACCCGTATGTATGTAATATTATCAGAACTGCCCAGTTTTCATATATGTTAGTCTATATCAGCGTCTGAACAAATGTGCCAAATTTCATAAGTGTATGTATGTATGTATGTAATATTCTCAGAACTGCCCAGTTTTCATATATGTTAGTCTATATCAGCGTCTGAACAAATGTGCCAAATTTCATAAGTGTATGTATGTATGTATGTATGTATGTATGTATGTTTTTATGTTTGTGCACGCATATCTCCGGAACTATAAGTTCGATTTAAGTAATTCTTTTTTTGTTGTACTAGGTATTGTTCAACTTAGGGTACACTGCAAGTTTCATCAAAATCGGTTCAGTAGTTTTAGAGATATGGATTTTTTTATGTTGTGACGGATTACAAGATTAGTGCATATGTAAGAAAAATTTTGTATTTTACAAGAATTTGGGTTGAATATGTAATAAATAAACTAATAAAAAGGGTAAAATAAAAACTTTTTAAAAAAAAGTACCGACTTCAAAACAAATACAAAAAAGTTTAAAATAACTTTTCTTTCGGAAGTCGGTGGCTTTGTTTTGTTGTGTCATTGACTATTGCCACCGACTTCCGAAAGAAAAGTTATTTTAAACTTTTTTGTATTTGTTTTGAAGTCGGTACTTTTTTTTAAAAAGTTTTTTTATACCTTAACATCAATCTCTGAAATATCAAAGTGAACTTAAAAACTCATCATAATTAACATTCATTTAAATTTGAAATTATTCATAGCAGAAAGCGAAGTTGCCGTGGTGGTATTTAACGCCGCACCTGCCCGAGGCGTCTTAGCGTGGTCGAAATTAATGCGACGCAAAGTCGGCAAAAGTCAATTACACTTTATTAAAACCGTCTCCATTTATATCAATTTGACGCAAACTGTTACAAATACTGGTAATGTTCCGTCCTTTCATCCGAGAGCGAGGCGGGGCTACGCAAGCGCCGGGACCGTAGAACAGTGGTAGACAAAGCGGCGCGGGTAGCGTAGCGCGGGCAGTACGCAGCCAGAGCGCCGCGAGACCGCCGCGCGTCCACGCCGCCGCCGCACGCCGCCGCACGCTGCCGCTCGCTCGCCGGCACCCGTCACACGAACCCCACTCAATTCACCTGCCGATGAATATTTAATGGAGCCGATTCCGATGGCGAATGAATGAGGGAACCTCGTTACCCCACTGACATTCACCGCAACACTTTTGTTGACATATTTGCGATTCTTCAAAAAGTTGTTTCTATTAACATGTCATTGGGGTAAACTAATCAACATGATGAGTGGTCGCAGATTGGAGTCGTGTTCGGCAGTGACAGCGGTGCTTCTACTGCTCATAATTAGCGGTTCAGTAACATCGTCTGACGGTGAGTAGGAACTTGCTCGTTAACTAATTAACAACATAACTAATAACTTAGCTCCGCAAAATTTTAGTTGGTAGTTGTTTTAGTTAAAATAATTATAAGGGATAGCTGGAGAGCGTTACTGAAAAACTTTGTGCTTAATAGAATTATATAAACTGAGTTACGTGGCTATTAGGCAATTTAATCAGTTTAAGTGTTTTTGATATTGTTTTCGCTTTTTTTTTTTTTTTGGTTGCGAACGCTTAAAATACTTGCTGTTATTTCCTTTGTAGAAAGTTTTAGACAACAATATACCCGTATTTAAAGTTTCCCCTGGCTCTCGGTCAAGTCCTGTGACAAGTCATTGCAATAAAAACAGGTGGCTTCGGCCGTTTATGGAACTTAACTTCTCAGGTTACACTTTATTATTTTCTCACGATTTTTGAGTACACCATCAAGTACAATACAGTAATTTCATACTTAAGTTAAGACTCACAGTAGATGAAGTAAAAATCTAAGAAAAATCTGTCATAGTAAAAACCAACAAAAGTTTTATTGAACTAGAGTAGTTGCTTTACATATTTGTATATGTTAGTAAATAGTTCTAGTATATAATTACTCTGTATAGGTACACATGTCTACATAAATGTAAATATAGAATTGTGGTATACGACTGCACGAAATATCAAAGTTTCAAAGCACAAATTGCTTCAAGGAACCAACAAGTAACTTCTGAATGTTTCTATCATTAGGACATATTTCTTCCTCTCCGTACCTCCTGCTTGCCGGCAAACTTCAAAGCACTAGTCTTCTCATTAGCAAGCGCTGTGTGATGTTTCATGCGTGTCTGATTTCAGAAGCGAATACTGCCTGACTAGATAAAGTAAACAGGTTACTTTAGTATTGGGACTAGATTTTTTTTATTTTATTTACCGATAGGTGTGCGTTTCACCACTATCTCGCCAGATAATAATAATATTCCACAACTATCACACGACGCCATCTAGACCCAAGCTAAGCAAAGCTTGTGTTATAGGTACTAGACGACTGACAAACATAATACATATTTCTAAATACATAAATATTATAGATAAATTACAACCAGACACAGAACAAATGATCGTGCTCATTACACAAACATTTGCAAATCCTGGGTGGGAATCGAACCCACGACCTCCGGCATAGCAGTCAGGGTCACTAACCACTAGACCATCAGGCCTGTCAAAAGATGTAGCTAGATGGTAAGCTATGATGTGGTTGACGATGTGATATGAGTGGCACCTGCAATGATCTGAGTTCTTCTTTATTTAGTGGGCTTTAACCCTTTATTATTGAACTAGTTCAATGCAAATATTGAACTAGCCGTGGTGGCCCAGTGACATCAGCCCCGAGTTACGAGTTGCAGGTCATGGGTTGGAACCCAGCCAAGCGAATTACTTTTTGTAATTTATTTCATCAACACTGCTCTCAAAACGGTGAAGGAAAACATCGTGCATCGTGGGGAAACCGGCTAGAACAAAAAATTCGAAGACACGTGACATCTACCAGCCTGTATTGGGGCCGCGTGGTGGATAATGGCCCACTCCCTATCATAGAGAGGAGGCATGTGTCCCACCCACCGTTGGGATCATTTATAGGCTGATAATGATGATGATGATGATGCCTGTCACTTATCTCAGTAAACTCTATTTTTTGCTAAAACAAACTTTCATTTCACATGGAGTTATTCTTTATAGAGTCTCGCTATAAACTTTGATGTCCAAATAAAATCTTCAATTTTGTTTCTCTTTATTTGGGCTGGAGAGAGATAATATAATATATTGAAGGCACTGTTATTATTAAATACATATAGACAATGTAACATGTAAACAAAACATCAGCTTTATTGGAAGGTTTCAAACGGAGCACACTGAGAACAGATAATATTAGCTACATGAAAATAAATTAAATAACATAAGAAATAATAAGAAAAAAGAAAGCAATCTCTGCATGCAATATCTTTGTAGTAGGTACAGCCATAAAATAAACTGATTGTCTTCAATATTTTTTGACGCCAATCCAATTTCTTGGGTCTTAACATAGCTAGGCATTTTAGTATTTTTGTGATGGTTTTTTTTATATATATATTAAAAAAGGTTTTACTGGTAAAGGTATGTTTTAAATCTTTTCAAATCTTTTATTTAAATATTTATTACAGGCCAAATACAAAACAGAAAGTTAATGATTATGATTGAAATTCTTCTGACGTACTTGAAAGGCGATCGATCTTTTTTTTGTATTTGCCGTAACCCACATGAGTTAAACTGAAGATCCCAAGGTTTAATACAACTGCCTAAAAAAAAAAACTCTAACATTGAAAAAATCAAGGCCATAAACAACGGGGAATAGAGTAGCCAGTAGAAAATCCGTCTACAACCCTCTCTTTTTAGGAGAGGAAGGGATCATAAGAGTCAAAATGACTAAAATCCACCGTGTTCCATCAATAGCCCTTCACGTTCGAGGGTCACGGTTACGGGTTTGGACAGTTCCGCGACCCAGGCAAGCGTTTGGCCCTCTATGGAGGTCTCGTCAAATGACCACCCTCTAAAATACGATTATTAATTCCAGTCAGTAAAATGACATTTCCAGTGTTCAGGTTTGTTTCATTTGTTTGTATCAGTGACAGTTGCACTTGTCATTTTACTGACTCGAATTAATAATCAAACTATAAGTGAACTTTTAATTTGTGACAACAAAGTTGACATTGGTTCATTTTGTAGATCTAGTAGTCGAACTTGTGACTGTTGAACTTGAGAATTTTCCTTTAGCGTTTACTCAGTAGCAACCCCGTAGTTTGAATTTGTGCCCGTTTGACGGCAATGTAGCTCGCCCCCTATTAAACATAATACTAAACATGACTGGCGAATTATGAGCGTGTACTAGTATTAGGCACAACTATTACCTTGCCATGATATCTATAAATTAATACGTGACGGAAAAACGTTGGTCCTTTTTTACGAAAATTACAAGGACGGAGGAGTATTTTGATCCGCCCATTGTAACCCTAGAATAAGCAAATTTATAAAACAGTTGTGTAACAATTTCGGTGTACAATAAAGTTTATTGTAAATTTTATTCTATTTTTTATTCCGACGAACTACACAAATAAATGATTTTAAATTTTAAATACCCTTTTTACTATCAAAAATCTATCTTGATTACTAATTAAATATTTACAAATATAAAAAAATATATATTACAAACTACAAACTTACAAAAAAAAAATAATTAAACATGATCACTTTTTTTTAGCGTGGTAAAATCATCAAATGAGTCCTCCCACCCAGGACAGGGCGGGAGGGACACCGGAAACATCATCACTAGACGAACACATAGTTACATTAGTTACAAATTAGTAAGCGCAATTGTGTTGTAATTGAGGGTGCAAAACCATAGAGGGTTTTTGAATAGAAAATTAATAGACAACCACGCATCTGTGTTGAATGGAAAAGTAAAGTACTTACTTGAGAACGATGGCTGCGTCCTTGATGTGGAAGACATTGTTTATGGTGTACCGCGGCTACATAACGTCATAACGTCAATGGCGCTTTAGAAACTTTCCACCTTGGAATACATAATGCGAACTACATATACTTCTGTTTTATTTCAAGTTATTCATTAAAATGCGTGTCGCGGGTTCGATTCTCCACGACGCAAATATTTGTATGATATACAAGTAGTTGTACCGGGTCTGGGCGTTTGTGTCTGAGTTTATAATGTTTGTAAACGCACCCGCAATACAAGATAAATTCCTAGTGTGGGGCAACGTTTTAAAAACGTTTATTGAATAGGTACTATTTTCTGTGACAAATAAACCAAATTTTTCTTTTTATTTTACATAAAAGTGTTTTCTCTGATTCGTCATATCATTTTCTACTATCTACATACTTAGTTATCCCAAAAAATAAAAGCATCAAGGCAAAGTATTAAGTCCGCCTTTATATGGGTCTATTTTCTTTTATTTCTGAATAAAGGTTTAATAAATAAACGCATTCTGACACCTTCGACACAAGTGTAATTACTTTTCCAAATTTTTACAATATTAAACTTTATATAGACTTAATCTCTTTTAACGGGTTGATTTATACTTTTGGAAAACCACCCCACGTAAACACTATAACTGAAACCAATTAAAACATGAACAAAAGCCAAGATTTATGATTTTATATTATTAATACCATAAAGTCATGCGAAGGCAAACAATTGACATATTTTTCCGCCATGCCTGCTCCACATTGACTGGCCTGTTGGTCTAGTGGTTAGTGACCCTGACTGCTATGCCGGAGGTCGTGGGTTCGATTCCCACCCAGGACAAATGTTTGTGTGATGAGCACGATCATTTGTTCCGTGTCTGGGTGTAATTTATCTATAATATGTATGTATTTAGAAATATATAAGTATGTTTATCAGTTGTCTAGTACCCATAACACAAGCTCGGCTTAGCTTGGGACTAGATGGCGTTGTGTGATAGTTGTGGAATATTATTATTATTATTATTATTATTATAACCCCCATTATTCAGCGGATTAGCTTTTTACTGGATCAGTCGTAGAATATTCAAAAGGGAATTATTGGATTTCGTCGAATCTATACAAGCGTTCCACTAAAATCGTTCTAATCTTTCATTGTTATTTGTCCATTTCTGTATTTGTAAACCTCACTCAATATAAAATGAATCAATCTATCAAATTTCGAAATCAATTGCAATAACACAATAAGTAATTCAATACTGATTGTTCATCGAATCAAAACAGCGAGGGCGAACGGAAAACAAACAAGATTATGTATCTGTAAATTGTACAGTGTCCGCTGTTGGAAACAACGGTGTTTCAATTACTGACCTCTCTAACAGTTATCAAGCTTGCAATTATCGACGGAGCCCCGCGCGTGTTTGATTACTACTATTAATATAGAAATCAGCTATCTATATGGAGAAGAACGACTGCAAGCTGACCTACTTATCGAAACGGTTGCATCTAAGACGTGAGTTATGAATGTGGAAAAAACTTGGCCGTCGCATTTCATTTATAATGAAGAAGATGAAAATCAAACAAAGTTTTGAAACTTGCAGTTTGCTAGTTTGAGCAGGTGCGTAATTCATTGCACGCTAGCTTCGTCACTGTGTACCCAAGTGAGCCTGTGCTGGCTCTAAAGTAATAAATGGGGAATGTGTATAGGAGGCAAGTTGTAGCAGTCAATTGCGTGAAACAAATGATTGCGGTGATGGTAGGCGCCGGACCACCGATCTATCACCAGTGTGAGCACCACAATTACCCATTTACCTCAGCAAGGCATTCGCGGGATACTGCTAAAAGAATGAAGCTGCTGAGAATTCGGGCGCATGAGGTTCTTAACAAAGTATTAGTTGTTCAGGAATTAATTTGCCTCTTCAATCTAATGACATTCAAAGCGATATAATTTGCCTATTAAAGGGATTGATAAAATATAGCTGGTAGGCAAACGTTTTGTTCAAGTGCTTACCTAATATTTCAGAACGGACAGATGGACAGATATTCAAAAATCTGCTAATTCTTTGAACTACTACCTAAGAATTCATGACTTTTCATTCAGGCATTAATTCAGTGTTGAAAAAATAAAAATTGCTATTCTTTTTATCGCATTTGACTATGTATTTTAAATTACGTACGGTCCTAAAAACAAAACAATCAATCTCTTCTGTAATTTGCGTGATTTGCTACGTTTAAAATGATTAGCCTTTGTACCAAATATTTGCAAGCAAATTGTGCGAAGCCTACTTCATTTCCTCGAAATGTTGCAGCCTTAATAATATCGTTGCCAGAAATGAAAATTGAAGCATTTCGTCGAAATGAATATTACTGAAATCATAATATTTACTCACTTGTTATAATATATTATTATATTCACTAGTATCGGGGTCTAGTATATTTTCAAAATAATTATACTTAAAGTAAAATACTGGTTTATTATATTTGTGGTATTTTTATTTATTTACAATGTAGATAATTATTAATTTAAAAAAAAACCCTATATGTACACACTACCTTTAAAAACTAAAAATAAAACTAAAATATTTACAAAAATAACTAAATTAAAACTAAAATTAAAAATTTACATGGCGTCAAAAAATTCATCCACAGTAAAATACTTATATATTAATTAAAACCAAATAATTACAACAAATAAGGGCATAAAATAAAAATAAACAACCAAATAAAATCAAACACAACAAATACATTAGGCGTCAAAGTTAAAATTATAATCAAAACAGAGCTTATTTTAAAGATAAAGAACATTTTCTTTAACCTTTTTAACTCTTTATTTAATAGCAGAACTAAACGTAGGTCGTCTTAAAATTAAATAACACAATTTTGAAGAGGATAATCTCGTTACTTTCGTAGTGGCAAGTCGTCTTACTGCTGAGGTCTGGGGCCACGGGACCATCCTAAAAGGACAACGAGGTCCAGGAACACAAAGGTGACAGGCAAACAGGGTGGAATTTTATTCAGTAACAGTCTGACAGTCCCTTTCGTTCCATCCAGGACGGGAAAAAGAAACATGGTCTGACATAGGTATGTTTTTTACCATCTGGATATTTAGTAGCAGCTGGAGGTATGATGTTTGGTAATTATCAGTCCACCATGATGTTTATATCATCATAATTTTCGGTCGGTGCAGCATGTCCTTGTTTCAAGTTCTCTATTATTCGTATTTTATGATATGATATTGATATGATAATAAGTGATGAGATCTTTGCCAACTATGTAGATACACCTCAGGCTGCCCCTTCGGAGAAATACCTACAGGCAGTGATGTTATATAATCTGAATATACCCAGTCAAAGGGAGAGATCGATATTTCGGCATCGGCAAATGGAATACGCTATGGTTATTTACCGTTCTGCTGACCGCAATTCACTCTGCGAATTACTATCAGTCTCAAGTTGGATGAACTTCCACCGAGCTGAACTTACCCACCTTGTATATGATTATTTGCGAGTTGCCGGCGCCATACTTCAATTTGTTACTCAACTCGGAACGCCTTTGCTGAGAACTTGCTCCCAGCCAGAATGCCGGCTCATTGCGACGCCAATTGCCACATAAACAAGCCTCGCCAACCCAACGCTATGCGGTCGCGATACCAAAACTTCGTTGTTTACTGTTCTCACTACATATCATAAAACATCTATTTCGGGGCAAACTTAAACACTCATCTTTCCCGAGTTAACAAGCTCCACAAAACTTTGTTGTTCATAAAATAATAATTATTAGCAAGAAATTCACACATGTATGTGGAAAAGCTGACGACTTCTGCAAAGTATTGAAATATACGGCGATGTCGATTCATTACAAAGTTCACTTGCTCTTAAATGTTTGATCGCGTTGTTTGTGAAATATGGGATTTATTTAATGAGCTTTGTTTATTGAAAACAAAAACCAATACTGTACGATATTTACCTTATAAACTTTCAGTACTGATTAAATACGCATTTGTCTAGAAAATATTTACGTACTCGTATAAAAATAATAAAATGATTGAGGTTTATGATCCCCAAGCAATTCAAAACGGGAATTAATTTAATGGACCCTTGAGTGTTATTGTTGGCCAATTAATACATTGATTATACTTTTCCCTGTCGGTGTTCGTTTCTTTTTAATTGAGATTAATTAACACAATTAATTTAAGGAGCTCGTTTTTGTACGTGAATGAATTCAAAGAATTGATTGAAAGAACTGATCATGAATTTTGTTCGTAACCTCGTAGAGTCTATGAAAACTCGTAGCACTAGCATAATGTCGCTACACAATTTTATTATCCTAAATACGAGCACGCGTAGGCCTCTTATACCAGTGCTATTGGGACTCATTTTAAAGGACTGTTTATAACTGCTCTTTATCCAACTCAGGCTTTACTGGCTAGTGTATTTAAAAGAGATTATTAAAACATGGCTCTCGTAAAATTATTATTATTAAAATATTCTTCGTTTGAGGTGTTCGGTGTGAATCATAATTGGATGCATATACATTTTGCAAACCCCTCAGATAAACATTGGTGTGATGTAATATAAAAACGATAAAATTGTTAATGCCAATATTTTTACCGGGAGCTCGGGTAGACCTCGGGAGACCTCCACTCGGCAGAACATAATAACCTCAAATAAGATTAGATGAGATGCTAGTTCATTGTTTATGTGGAACAACGTAATTCACGATTTTTCCGGTTTTAGCGCCTCGGCCGTATACCTGCAAAAACGTATTTTTTTGCTATGAAACAACCATAAATCTTAAGACTTTTTCATAAAAATTCGTAATACATGTCACAGCAGACTCGTATATTGCACGTTGCTCGACAATGTTCAAGAAAATTTGTCTTCAGGTGAAAACATGAAAAATTTCAAGAGAATATGTGAATCAGTGTTTGATATATGAAATTTGAATGGCTGGATGTTCTGGTGCACGGCGCGGAAGATTCGCGGAGTTATAGTTCTGCCAACTTCTATGCAAGTTAACTGTGATTAGATAAAGACATATTTCAAAAACCTTAGACAATCAAACACTGGCATTTCCCAAAAACTTTGAAAAGGATTAATTTTAAGAAATTACATATTCTATGCAGTGGTGGCCCAGTAGTATCGGCCCCGACTTACGAGTTGTAGATCGTGGGTTCGAACCCAGCCAGGCGCATTACTTTGTGTAATTTATTTCATCACCACTGGTCTCAAAAGGTGAAGGAAAACATCGTGAGGAAACCGTCATGTCCTAGAACCAAAAATTCGAAGACATGACTGTGACATTCACCAATCCTCATTGGGCCTGCGTGGTGAATTATGGCCCACTCCATCTCACAGAGACGGCCTGTGACCCAGCAGTGGGAACATTAATAGGCTGATGATGATGATGATGACATATTCTTAAAGTTAATGAGAACTTTGGTCAAATTCTAAAAAAAATATAAATATATAATTATACGAGAGAAGGCTATGGAGTGAAAAGAAAAGAAAAACATGTCCTCTTCTTGAAATTGTATCCTGATAAGAAACATAAGAAGATCGAAATGCTGTTACCCAAAACCAAATCTTAATGACGAATATTTCCCTAAAGAAAACTGCGCAGTTCCTTGGCATCACCAAATTGCATCACGCTTCCCGCCCGGCATGACCGTGTGTCCTGCATAACACGACCTCGGTCCCTCTATCTAATGAAGCCAATTTTCCGCGCGCGCTTCACCTTGCTTTCCTTTTGAATTTTCTCGCGTATTTTCCTTGTCATCCATCTCCTTCCGCGCTTCCGCACAAGCAGATTACTTTTGATTTCGAATTCCAACACCATTGATCTAATAAACAACAAATGTCCATCTAATCATAGCGAAAAATGAGAAAAAATTTAAACACGTAATCTTTTTTTGTGAATCCGATTGTGAAATTAACATCCGCTTCGAAAAAATTCGAGTATCCGTAAATATGATCATAATGGTCTAATAACAATAATTGTTCGTGTAATTGAAGTTCACATTTCAAATGGTTATTATATAAAGCGATGAAGTCCAGTATCGTTTGACCGGGAATTAGTGTTTTTCTTTCTCACACTGACTCGGTAAAAACTAAACGGTAACACGTGAGAACCTACCCACAGTGTACGTGGAGCTATGTAAGCATCGTGAAATATTAGCAAGCACGTAAAAACATGACGGAGTCATAAGACGGCAGACGGGGAGGCTCCAAGGCGCGGGCGCGGCAGCAAACACGTCTGTTTCGTTAGACGCCGCTCCTCCAAGAGTTTCCAACTAATTTTTATTAACTTCCGAACGAACTCCGTCGAATGCGTTATTTTTAAAAGAAATCTTAGAAGTAGGTATATAAAGCCGCGTCGTTCCAGACGATCTTTTCGTCTCAGGGAATATTCCGAAGCAAATTTTCTCTTACTTAAAGTTTATGCTAGTTGCCTCCGGGTCTACGTAACCGGCATTACGAGAATACGAACGAAATTCAGAATACTAGCTGTTATTCAGCGGCCATTGAAAATTACCCACCCGTTCACCTAACTGCAGTGACAGAACACGGCTTTGTAACAACAAATATTAGAATTGCTGGCTTCCGAGACTGGAAATACTACAATTTACATTATACAATGAAAACGTACGAAGGGAATATAAAGTTGTAAGAATGTTTTCTATATTGTAATAACTTCTCTTGTAGATTTAATTTAGGTATTTGAAACAGTGCGAATGTTCAGGCAACAGGTATGTTCACAGCAACAATAAATTTTAAATTTAATTAGTCTGACATAGAGTTTAGAAAAATAAATAATGTAAACGTATTCTTTTTCTTTTGTTGAATATTTGTGCATATTTACAAAAAACGCATTAAAATTCGATAGTCGGGGCTCGTGACATCAGAAGCAAGTAAAAACTGTAATTGCTTGTGAAATAGAGGCAATTTTTTAAGTGTGTATCTTCGTCAATTTTGATTTAACTAGAAATAACAAAAGAAAAATCTAACTGTCAAATAGGGTACCTACCCCTATTTAAATACAAATATATTGTAGGTGAAGTAAAATGTAAGAGGGTTCATTGGTTTCATAATGAATAAATAATCCAGCGTAACTCAGTGGGAATGAAGAAAGTGTTAGCCAGCTGCTAGCTCGATCATACCTACCTGCTATATCATGGTTCTTCGATAAGTGTTTATTTCTAAATAAAGAAAACAATCAAATGTAATTAACGTTTAATATTTAAGTTATTTACTTCGTTTTATTTGATATGAAGAAAGCGATCAAAACATATTTTTAAACGACCACTTACATAAGAATTCAGTTTCTTTATTTATAGACATGAAACGTAATACGCACAAATAATTGACAAGATTACGTAAATTCAGTTTAAATTGGGAAAAATCGTTTTTTTTTTAAATTTAATTACGTAACATCACGCCTGTAAATAGTAGACTGAGAGCTACAGAGGCCTTATCATGAGTTTTCACTTATTGTGACGGTAAGTAAACTGGAACTTTGACATTTAATTTCAAGGAAAAAATTAGTTCCTTCTTTGTACACCAGAGCCGCTGTTCCATTTTTCCATACAAGAAATACTGGAAAGACGCTGTAAAGTAAACTAGTGAAAACTCGTGATAAGGGCTCAGGGCTCTGCACCCTCACACCATGACCTGGTGGCCGTAAAGCTAGATTAATTTCAGTGTGAGAGCAAGGTGGCACAACTTGTATAGTTCTGTCTTATTCCCACACTGGAATTACTGTCACTTTAAGACGTTATGTTTAGCCACCTGGGGGAGTATTACAACGTCTTAAAACCAGGCTTATTCCAGTGAGTGAACGAGATGGCGCTAGACGACTTGTATAGTTCTGTCACTTTCACTCGCCGGAAACAAACCTGGTTTTAAGACGTAACACCCCCCTGGAAGGTCTCAGCCCTGCACTTAGGCAACCATGCATTTTCAAAGTGTCAAAAAAATTTTAAACTTGAGATTTTACTGCGATGTAGTTCGACCATAAAGTTAAGAAACAAATTGACATTAGAACATTTAGTAGCAAAATGATAGTATTTGTATTTTATTAAAACTGATAGTGGCATTATTTTGCATGTCTGTGACCAGTTATTTTGTCTTTAAATAAACCACAAATACCATAACTTTGAATTGAGAAGTACTTTTGTAATTCTAAATAAATAAAAAGGAAACAAAACAAAACATATTCATGCTGGTTATTTTTTCAATATATGTAGTTAATCATTTGGTCCAAACAAAACAAAATAGGTACCTATTTTTTTATCATTACGCTTTGTCCTGTAAAAAACTAGATACCAACTTTAACGAATGAGATTGCCAAAGAAAATGTCTTTTGGTTTTCTTTTGATTTACGAGTACCACACAAACCTAACTAATACCTAATAATTATTACCAAAAGTATAACAGTTTAAACGTTGCTTGTTAAAAAGGAAGACTATTAAAACAGCTATAAACGTTCTAAAAGGAACATGAATAACCTGTTAGTTGGCAAGTAGGTAGTGGTTATAATTGTATAATAGCTTCCTACATATAGCCAACATGTTTCGGCGACCCGGCACGAGGCGACACCGGTGCCTATAGTCCAATATTTCGTATGTGCGGTACGTTTGGCCATATTTCTCGACGTCTATGCCGATGCCGGCACCGGTAGCATTTCACGCGACGTTCCCCGGTTTTTCGATGTGCGGTTTCCGCGCGACAATACCATTTTATTTACGGCTCAACTGCACCGCTCTATGGAGTTCAGTCACGAAGCGATGTAAGTAAGTGAATCTGGTGCTCGCACCGTCACCGCTCACGCCGTTTCGCGTAATTCACCCTGGTCAGGCGTGCTTGTGTTCCAATCTGGCGATATGAGCCGGAAACCATTGCCCGCCACTCGATCTACACCACACACGCTTTAAAATTTTACCTGCTGTTACTATTCGTTGTTGCTGTAAACCAATTCGACATATTTTCCCATTTTTGTTGGATATTCTTTTGGAATCAAGGTTTTCCTACTCTAAATAGTTAGTTACTGGAACAGTTTTATTAAACCAACCAAGTATCTGCGTGAGGACCCTAAATTAATTACGGGCTGCTCGTGTTTTTCACTCACTCCGTTTCATTCACAGTACAGAACAGAATTAACTAACATTTCCTGCAATTCTTGTTTGCATTGTCTGACTGAATTAAACATCATTAAGTATTAGCTGCGTGCTACATCCGTGGGAACAAAACCATGAGCTTTAGCTTATTAATCTGAAATAAGAAGATAAATAATTTGGTTCGGGTTATTTTTCAGGCCTTTCACGAACGCAATACGCCAAAATTAACATTGTAAGTAACAAGCGATGTTCAACTATCTGGAAGCTGTAACGATGCTATTAATTTTAATTGTTTCATAAATAAAAATCGCCGTCACAGAGAATCCGATTCATTTATGGATGACCGCATAAATCATCGTATTTCCGCACCCGTTATGAAATGGACCGAAGAAGTATCCGCTATCCGTTTTATTTGAACGTATCTCGTTTATTTACTCGCAATCACTCAATTAATGATAGCTGTGTATACTGTTCCTATTAGTAGCTCTGAATTTAATTCTAGTGAGTACCTACTTAGTTAAGTATTTACTGCGCTCGTGTGTATTAAGTATATATACCTATATCACTTCGAAGGTTATGCAGTGCGTTATAAATAGTCTGAACTTTAAACAAATCTACATTAATAGTCATTTAAAAATAAAGCTAACTATATTGTAGAAGTCATGAAGACTCATTGCAGTAACAAAACAGTTCTCACGGATAGTTCCAGTACTTATTTATCATTATTAAGCTATTGCATAACTTTTATAGCAGGCTCTGAGAGCGGCGCGGCGCAAAAAAATTAACGAAAAAACCTAAAGAAAAAGCCTGACACCGTCGTCTAACGTCTTTTCAGTTCGGGAGACTTCGGCAATTATAAAGGTACAGACAGACGTGCTCATTACTAGCACGAAAGCATGCTTTTATTGAGGGAGAGGGAGAGGGAGAGGGGGAGGGAGAGGGAGATATAATAAATAAATAATTATAATTGCATAAGTTGATAAAAAATTCTATGCAATAGCTTAACCGCGGCTGTCCCCGAATGCCACACGTATTTTTATTTATAAAACTGTCGTAGGTAATAAAATTATACATTAGTTTAACGTTAAAGATAAACGACAATTAAGTAAGAATCCCAAATAAAAACACAAACCAACAAGGTTTAATGTAAACAACGTAAAAGGTACTGGCCATTAACAGTTTTTGTTACGGTCCAAAAAAAAACATTGTGGATTGACAGGCAAACTGGCGGGATAATAATTTTCTTCCGAAAACTTTATGTTTATTTATGAAAAAAAGCACAATTTGTCCTCAAAAATCATTCATTATAGATTAATTTTATAAATATTTATGCAACATGTAGTACGCAGTGTCATAGCGTCCAACATGTTTTTCAAACATTTATGAACTCAATATAAGTTTATTGCCAGCTTCCAAGCGCGGAGGAAAACATCGCTGGAAAATCTGCAGGTTTGTAAAACTACTACTGATGTTAGGAGGATATGTAGAGTTCGCTGGATTCATTAGCATGTAAAGTTGTAGTTTTGTACAGTACAAAATACGTAATAAATATAATTTGTAAACACGTTTCCTGAAGAAAGCGAAATGGACGATTTTGACCGCATTTTATTAAATTCTACTTTTTACTTTATGTAATGTTTATTTACATATTGTAATTACACTAAACACAATACAAAATAAAGAATCTCAAATAAAAAATGGAGTCAATAAAAGTATTGGACAGATTGCTACCGACTATTACTTAGGACGAGTTGTTTGATCAATATTTAGACAAACCGTTTGTTAAAATCCTATACACTTTATAAAATAATGGTTAAATAAGGAAGGTTTTGGATTTTTACAATTAAAAAAATAAAACCTGTCTTTTCGAGCCTACAAAACGTTCCTACCCTCCTTTCAGTTTTGTTTGTTAAAGAAAACTTTAAAGATAAACTAATTTTACAAAAAAAATAAAAAAATAATTAATCATTTAAGACCGCGGCTACGCTTGCCCTCAAAAATAAATTAGCCATAACTATCTCTATGGTCCTATCAAAATTCATCAAAATTAGTGTTGAGTTTTAGGCGTGAAAGCCTAACAAACAAACTCACTTTCGCATTTAGCTATATTAAAAACAAAAAATAGTATTACTATCTTAATATATGTATATCGAGGTCTTACTATATAATAGTAGGTATTTATGCATGGTAGGCGCAATATTTATGCATATGTAGAATGTCGGCAGGCGACACGAGGTGGCACTGCCGAGCACGCCACGCGTCGTCACGCCGCCGCGTCGCCGCCGCCACGCTCGCCTGTCGCACGCCTTGATTTATAACGGCAATATAACGCCAACCTGTCCTCCAGATATTTTTATAACCTTCATACTAACTTTGTATTCTTTCGCGACATTTACGCTTTGATTTCGGCTTGCTGATGTAAAACAATGGTTCATATTATTTTGTTGTTTATGTTGGTTTGGTCGAAGTTTTTTTTTTGTTTTTTGAGAGATTCAAAATATATATGTGTGAACCTCTTTGCATGCAAACTTTTTCTTGCATGTTGTTTGACGGCATTGACCTCTCCATGACTTTAGGCCCTTCCAATCTAGGACCAATGTGGACCACTGGTTGCCAGTTTCCAGTCCAGTCCAGTCCAACTTATCCCACCATCTTCTACGCTACGGCTGAATCAATCAATATGCCTAGCTTGAACTATGTTGAGGTAGTCTTCCAGTCGAACCAGATGCTGCTGAATATCAGTATTTTACATGGAGCGACTGCCTTTCTTACCCAATTACTATCTAAATAACAATATAGCCGGAACCAAAGACTTGACGTGTTTTCTGAGGCATAGAGAAAACTGGCTATGACAGATGGTCACCCATCCTCAGACCAACCTTGGCAAGTAACTTTATGATTATACGAGTATTACTATACAGTTCTGTTCAAGTATTAGTGCATTTATCGACCGAATACCCAGAGGTACATATTTTGTAATAGTACTTAAAGTATTTACTTACTTCAGTATAACGTTACACAAACTCGACAAACTAAGTTCTCGACCGCATTTGTCTGTACTTTGAGCTAATCTTGAATTATATTAAGTAGATTTTAATACTGTTTCCACTATCACTTTGAATGTTCCAAGCTTTATTAATGATGTTGTAATGGAGAATCACAAATTCAATAGGCATTGCGTTTGAGTGCTACTTTGGGCATATCTATAAGATATGTTAATATAACAAGATAAAATATTTTAGTATCTTAGCCGTGTGTGATGCGCTTAAGTCATATATAATATGCTACATGAATTCGTCATTTGAGCTGTAAAATGTATTATAATCTGTATAAGTTCAAAATATAACTATTCACTACTAACACAAGGTATACATAAATTAAAGCTTGTAATGTATGTATAACTACGAGAGCAAGTACGGAACAAGTCGCATTAGGTGCACTTAACAACGATGTAACCAAGTGCTACAAACTCAGCCCGTGAAGCGATTACGCTTAAGCATCTGTACTAATTGGCATCACATGTGTTAATGCTAACAATTAAACTTTAATGTAACAATACGCGCGCGTACGAAGAGGATCTAACTACGACCCAATTTTGAGAACAATGAAAAATGTAGGCATTCCCAATACCTGTCTAATCATTTGTCAGCCACAATAACTTAGAGAGATTAATGGTAAAACCAAAATTAAATTCGACTCACGCAATAAATGATCCACGATCTTCCAATGAACTCAAATACGCGACTTTGCGTCTTATTCCAGATAGTGTCTTGATCTATCTGCAAACTTCAAATTAGTTAACCAACCGAAATTTGCATTACTTGTTTGTTCATTCAGTTTACACAATAGAACCCGGCGAACTGAAATTAGGCGCGACTGATAATAATAAACAGGCAGAGGAATCGAATCTCCGGTTAAATTGGCTTTATCAAGCTCTTATTGCGAAGGGCTGGCGTCGTCGCCTCCAACACCTGACCGCTAATTGTGTTACATGTTTATAGGTACACGACTCCGGCGGCGCTCTCAATATCCCGACAGGCCTCATTCGAGCAGCCCGACAACGTACGCACCCATTTACAAGCGCCCGGATCTACGCCAATGTAATTGTAGAATAGATCGGTTCCTCACATAATGCGTATCGTATAGCCGACATGTTCAAGTGAATCTTGTTGCATTTTGCATAAAATCGATACTCATGAATACCCACAGCCACAGCGAAGCCGCCGTGAGACTCGGCAACTCGAATTCGCTACAATTGGTTTTATTTTTAGATGGGCACCAATTCCCGTGTCAAAAATGGATAATTCAATTTTTAAATCACATCATATTTTTCCCTGCGTATATTCCAACGGATAATTAATTTTTATTCAATCTGATTTTAATATTTCAAAATCAACACGAACCGAGGTAGGGATATAGAGCATGTATTTTTAAAGAAGGGCCATTCACGAAAAACCCCCGGCTATCTTTATTTATTTTACAATTTCAGTTCACATACACATTGTTTTTAAGGGACTTGTTGTGAAGATATAAACGGTTAAACAAGTCGATCGCATAAAGGAAATCTCGCCGATGATGCTCTGTGGATCGGTGGTCACCAACAGTCGGTATGGATAGTTAGAGAAGCCCAAAGTCTACCGGTTTTTCCATAGACATCGAATACAAAAATAGTTTGTGGAGGCCAGATAGACAGTCGCATTATGTAAAAGAAAAAAGATATTTAGCTCCAAGCCGATCCCACTTTGGGAAAAGGCTAGGCAGATTACAAATAAATAAAACGTTTTTTAAAAAAACTATGTTACTCCATGCTAAAGTCATAAATCCTTTAAAGGTAGCAGTTCAAATAAATAGCTTCTTCGATAACGGTGTAGTAACGATTAACTAATAAAAACAAACATACAAAAAAGATAAATCGCGGAATGAGTCTTTGACGCGTATTTCAATTAGTGGAAAGTCAATTTAGGGTGAAAGAGGTAAGTAAAGCGAGCGGCAGCGATGGCGGGGACCGGGCATTGGCGGGCGGCGGGTGGGCACGGAATCTAATTTGCCGGGAACCCAACACGGACTTTTGTCACAATGTACTGTGCCAATTAGGTAAATACGCGAGCAGTGGACGAGGCGGCCCGAGCGAGCCCGAGCGAGAGGGAGGCGCGACCCGTCACGTGCATCCGTAAACACTTACGGGCTGATGAGCCCGCCCGTAATCATATTTCAAGTGGCCGGGTAATCTCATTGTCTCATCAACACCGACTACATTATTAACACGTTACACTGTATTAGCGCTTATTAAAGTAATTAAACCCTTTACAGTAGGACTTAACCGTCTTTGAGGTCGCTTTAAGTTATGGAGGTTGCCTATTACGAACGATTTGTAATCACGTGACGATATAACTTGGAACCAAAGCGATGTCGTAATATCGTCAGGTTGAATGAATGGATCAGAGTGGGGTCTCGTGATAAAGGCCTAAGTTACGTGTCGAACTTAGGCAGGCTCAGTGATTTGTGTGATATATTTCATTAGGTAGCTACCACTTATCTCAAAACGATCGATGAGGAAAAATCAACAAAACTTAGAATACATTGATGTCCACCAATCTGCACCAGGCCTTCCTATTTCCACGGAGAAGAGGTCCTTGTCCCAAAAGTGGGAACGTTATAAATGAGCTGATTATAATTAATGATTGATATCTAGGTTCAACTTGTCCTTATTTTTACTTGAATACTTAAATAGGTTTACATAACGTGAATTATACAATGGACCTAAATTACATAGTGGGAAATAAGAAGACAGACGACGCTTTAATAGGTAGTCTATTTCAATCATAAGGTCAAATTATTGTCCGCCCATTTTTCTTCCAAATTTGTGGGCGTGATGAAATGGTCGTGCCTACCAGTTATTGACTCACAATAAAATAATAATGGTAATTGTGAAAAAATATTATGTTTGAAAGGTTATTTTATTTCTGTTCTCGTATGTTTTCGAACAAGTAGGTTTTTATTGTAACAAGTATCTAAAAATAGAGGTACCATTTTGTTCACGCTAATTTTGTACAGAAAAAAGTATACATCAGTATTTCATGCTTTTTGTTGTTCGCGTCATGAATTCATAATTCAGCGTAAAAGAGATTCTACAGTACCATTCTCTACGGTCACATATCGTAGAACACAACAGTGCAGCAAGCGCTTTTACGCTTGCCCCGCTTTGTAACACAGTTTTCGCCAATGTCACGTTGGAGAATTGACCGCCTAACATTGTATACTATTATGTCCGTGCCCATGTTGAACAAAATACGTAGCACAATCATTTTTCGTTTAAAAAAGGCTTGATCCCAGCTAAGAGCACATTTCACGGGCCATCTATCTTGCGGGATATTAGAAACAACATTTTCCGATTGTTTATACGTGCTCGGTAAGCTCTTCTTTCATTAGAGACGACGACGTCGCTTGCACAGCGGCCCGTACCGCTGTACCGCTAAGATTGATGGCGCTGGATGGATTTGTTCTATTCGCGTTCTCACTCATCAATCATTCGCGGATATTTTTCCGTGTCTCAGGTTGTTTAGCCTAAATAGATTGTTGCAGCATTGAAGCATCGCTCATATCGATCGCGTCAGTATTGACGTCTACATACGTAAGTCTTCTCACTGCCAAGTAGCCGACATTATTCAACTTTATCGACATGTTTCATTCATGTTTAGAAGGCGATTTTGTAAATGGTACAACATAATCCTAAAGCTGTGATTTAGTTTATCAGTTATGAAATCATCTTGAAAACCATTCTACGCGTAGGTATAATAATTTGGAAGTGTTTACTTTCCTTTACCTAATACTTGATTCCAATTATAAGTTTGGGGTTTGAAATTAAAGTTTGTGTTGACAATAAATTAGGAGCTTGGCTAATGTAATCACGGTGGGCGTAATTCAAAAGCAATGGTTGGTCATATAATAAGGGTGTAGCCACAGGCCGCAATGCGACCACCTCCAACCGCCATTTGGTACACACTTCGCAGATAACCAAATGGGCTACTTGTGGTTTACAAGCCGGCGCGTACACGCCACCCAGTCCGCCATAGCTATCGTGTAAATAACGCTTCAGAGTACAAGTTCTAGGAACTGATATTGGCTGTTTAGTTAACAAGATCCACATACATCGCATGGGGATAACGAGCTAGATACATTGTTAATTTAAATAAATATTTTTTCGGGGCTAAATTTGTGCTGAATTGGCCGCAAAGGCGTAAGGTCAACTGGTTTTTTATAAAATAGTATTTTATAAAGAAACTAGATTTAGCTCAAACCCAACCTTAATATCCTTGCTAAGAATTTTTCCATTGAGGAGTCAATGGGCCAAATATTCTCAACATAACTCAGTTTGTGAAAGTGTGTGCTTTGATGGATGGCTCTAGTCCTCACATGTAGTTACTTTAGCCTATTGTATGTATTCACGAACGACCCTACATTATTATATGCCGTGATTGATTAATTTATGTTTACAAGTTTGAATGTGACTACCTGTGAAGGTGGTAAGCACTTAGAGACTTACTACAAAAAAGTTAGGTAAGTACTCATCTGTTAAACACTTGTCTACAAAAAGTGAAACATCAAAACGACCCTTATGTCAACGTCAAATGTCGTTTTGTGGTTGACACTTTTTTAAACGAGTGTTTATCTAATGTTTAACAGCTTTTTGTAGCAAGACGGTAAAAGTTTATCGATGAATACTAGATTATACTTCCTACTTATGTTATTTACATGTCTTTATTTCTTTTTCGTTCACCCTCTGATGTCAGAATTAATTAAGCCATCACTGGGAACCTTAGAAGTCTCTGACATGGCTTTAGACTTTATAATTTAAATAGAGGTATTCTGACGATGTTTTCCCTTATAGATGTCCAGGATAAACTTAGAAAGTAATACACAGTGAAAATTACACATTATTACATTAGGTACTTCGCAGGCTTTGAACTCAGAACTATAATATATATATTAATCTCTAAGCCAATTACTTACGACTATTGTTATTATTTTATTTACGTGTAAGCATTTTTTAACCTACTAAATGAGTAAATGATACTGTGACGTCTGATAGGGGAGAATGGAAGAAGAAAACGTGTTGCGCCGACACCAAATAGAATGGGATAAGGGCAGGAAGAAGAAGAAGAAGCATTTTTTAACCTGAACTGTCCCACTGTTGGACAAAAGTTCCACGTAACGGCTCTTCCCTTTGTGCAACTTTCTCTGACCAATCTCTCACATAAACGCTTCAAAGTCGTCACGCCAGCGTTTTCTAGTTTTAAAAAAGTAACAACAATATCATCAAATGACATAATGCTCCCATAAAAATTCACTCCCTTAAAAAAAATACCAGGTAAGTTATATATTCATGAAAAAGCACCCTCACAATCCATTTGACTCTCGATTACCATCCAATTTCCAAACAAGTGACCCAAAAAGTAGGTGCACAACCAAAACACAAACAAACACCAACGTTTATCTGTTGTATTTGTTTCAGAATCATTGTTCCCTCGTTTCGTGGAGCCGGTCACGAACGTGACGGTGACGGTGGGGAGGGACGCGTTGCTCGCCTGTGTCGTTGAGGACTTACGAGGGTACAAGGTAAGCTAGTCATGCCCTCGTGAAATTCTTTTCCACATCATTCATAAGCAGAGTTCAGAATAGGCTGTGTTTATTTGAATGGACTTCACGGATAGGACTGCAACATATGGATAACTGACCCTTTGCGTGAATGGTTGATTATTTTTTTAATCAGATGTATACAGGTGAATTTTCCATCTGGGTGTGGATAGCTATACCTACTCGAAACTATGCGGAATATCGAAAAATACTGAAATGAGGCCGATTTTAACGAAAACGTAAAACTTCATCATTCGATTTTAAAAAATCAATCAACTGGACAGAAACCGTTGATTTTGGAAAAAAAATCACACGCTGTTTGATTACACCATTCAATAGTGTCGCTAATAAGGATCAAATTCTAGGAAGTAATGATATACGGCGGTTTCGTTTATAGCGCTCCACCACGCTCAGTTGAAAAATTCACCCAGTATATACCTAAGTAGATTTTTTTATATTTTATTTAGTTTGCTCAAATATTGAAACAAAATACAAAAGAATTATAACATTCTATCGATTCGTGTTCTAAAAAATCTCAATAGGTATATGGCGGTCAGATAATAATTACTGTAACTCACCACATACATGAAATAATTCTACTGTTTGATAACCTTGTGAAACAAAATATGAATTTAAAATATTCGTTGAGTTGTTTCTCAGGAATATGTAACATTCAATTAAATTCGTTGAAATTGTAATTACTCGAAATGAAAATATAAGGACTAAATATTTATATAAATATTTTGCTGCGAAACGAAATTCTATGAAATTCTCTCTGCGAAACAAGAGGGAAACGCCCGGTAATCCCTCACTAATAGCTTTATTCTGTTTGCAACGGCACTGTTGGCGTGTCGGCTGAGCGATTGGCCGCTGTGCTGGGTGTCGCGGGTACAATAATTCACGCACGGTAAAAATATTTGTATTGCCTACAGGCAGTTGTTCAGGGTCTTGCCATTTGTGTATGTGAGTTGAGAAGCTTAATTTTAATATTCAAAGTAGGTATTGGAAAAATAAAATAAAAAAAAACAAACTCCAAAATCGAGTAATTTTAAATCGAGTATTTAAAAAGAATATATTTATATATTTATTTGATATAGGACACACACAGAAATAATAAAAAAAAAAATTAAAAATACAATAAGTATTTTGCTGAGCATGTCCACACCAAAAAAAAACAATTATTTTATTTACGCAAATAATCAACTATTGGGCAACTTAATTTACGTGTCGTTTTTCCTTTTTCGGTGTTAAACAGTCAACAAGGGTTGCCCTGACAACGGCCCCGCTGTACTCAGTGGCGGTTCCTTCATACAAGCCCAAAAGCCCGGCATGCCTTATTAAAAATGCTCGACAGAGAATCATAATCAAACCCGAACTATTTAAAAGTTCGCGCGCTTAATTCTTATCAAAATAACACAAACTATGCACGTCACACACTTTACATCGCAATTGTTCGCGCGCAGTTTCGTATTTGCAACATCTATATATAGCTATCTCGCTTACACGCACCGGCTTTTACCGGGCTTTCAAATACTATCTCTGTCCCTTTCGCACCTAAAGCGTTGTGCCGTATAACGAGTTAGAACCTTGTGCGTCTACAAATCGATCAGTATGGAAAATATAAGCCAGGCATGCGTGTGAAGTTGGACGCGTATGCGTGACCTTGTGTCGCCTTGCCAACAATATTCTGCGTAAGTAGCTCACTTCAGTTTTATTTGCTTGAGTGGGGAAAGCTTTGTTGTTAAAGTTTTTTGTGTGTTTTGTTAGATTTTCTCAGTGATACAATTGTTTTGGTGACTTACCTGCAACAATGGAGGTAATTGTACCTTGTGAGGATTTAAAATGCGTTCAAGTTTTGATTGGCGAAGATAAGGTAAAATCTTTAAACTTTGCTCAGAAAAAACAGTTAATTTCTTCACTATAACCGACGCCGACGCCTAATCTGTGTATTTCTCTGACTAGTAGGTAAATAGCATAAACGAAAATTTCATATGTGTATAAATCATGCAATAGAATTCAAGAGGTTAGTTTATTTTTTTCAGCCCTTCAGGCTTTGTGTAATTTTTTTAGTACCTAATAGTACAAAACGAGCTGCTTTTTACGATACTCATTGCAGCAAAAAATTCGTTGGACATACATGTCGCGAGTCGTAAACACGGTTTTTGAACAAAAAAGTAAACTTATTGAGTTGTTTTCTGATCTGTGCGACAACCCACAGAACTGGGACGAGGATACGATTTTAGCTATTGAAAAACAGTTGTTGGTAGAATTAAAACGATCACCAACATTTTACTCTGATGTAATTAAATCATTTCTTAAGAAAGATAGACGATTCCAATTAGAATATAAATAATTTATTTAAATTCCTTATTACATTCTATCTAGCTATTTTTTAACTTTCGTTTTGTAACTTTCTGTTTTGTTTTTTTTTGTCTGTAACCTGTTAGTCCTGTTACAAAACAAGCAACTACTTACCATAACTTTGTTCCCTCAAGCAACAAATGGCTTTTTTCAAAGCCACCAAAGGTATGCAATTGCTGATATGTTTATTATATTCAATCTAGCACTAGCATGCCTTCAGTGTGCTTTGGTTACCTCTTTCAGCGCACGACAAGCAAGAGTGAAATTGAAGAAAGAGGAGGAAAGAAGAAGATGGATGAATTCACTTTTAATTTATTGTACCTAACCAGTAATTTATGAGAAAATTGCGATGATACATACGTAGGTACCTACATACTCAGTCGAAAACTGAACTTTCTTTTTTTGAAATCGGTTTAAATTTTATTGGGCTTGCCTTATATTGAAACCCTAGGCCCGCCACTGGCTGTACTCAGCAACCACCGCGTAATGTCGCATTACATCTAACCTGACGCGCTCTTTAAAAGATACAAAGCTTTACATCCCATTTTAGGCAGACTGTACATTTTTACATAAATGTTTCGTACCTATTCGGTTGCCGAGTATTATATGCTCCATCGCCCGCTTACTCTTGCGGCGGGTCTTGTGAAACTCGGTCAGGAACCAACTTTGAATGCCATGGTTAGAATAGACCAACACATGTTGATTAGTTCTAGCTTCTGAGACAAACAGGATGTCTTGAAGTTAAATTCTACTCTTTACAGAACAAAGGATAAAATTAAGTTTAGTTAAAATTTAGTGGTAGTCAATCAAAAATAACTATCCAGCATGTATATCCTACACAATATATACACATACTATAACTAAACACAAAACCCATAGCTTCGGCCAACGCTGTGTTCGTTTCTTATTATTTATCACGTAGGAACATAAGATTGGTTAGTGTCACGAACTAAAAATTTTGCTGTCCCAACTCCCGATATGTTGTCCGAACTTATGAATTCAGAGAACTCATAGGGGGTAGGGCACTCCAAAATTTCGGCCCTTTCCCGTATCTTCATTGACAGACAAAAAGAGTATATAGACTCTCAGAACCGTTGTCATCATCTTACGCATAAACTCAATGCAGCAGTGATCTAAGCTTAAGCTCAAGCTATAAGCTATATTTCAGAGGGAATCTACAAAAACTCTGAAAAGCTCTGAAGCGAACTTTAAACAATTTTTCTCAGAGCACATCTTGCGTCCTTCGACAGTAGAGTCATGAAACTGGCTTCGTATTATGATATAGATTAATTAAGTAAGCCTAAGACATTTAAACATATTAACGTGTTCACAGCATGTAAACTGATACGTCATACCACAAACCATCTGTCATGTCGTGGTGGCTGTGGTTTAAACCCTCGATTACTGACTACTCAAGGGATGACACGCAGCACGGTACAGTTGTACTTTCTTGATAAGATCTATACCATATCGAGGTCAGACAACTTGTATGACCTAGATATGGTGGTTAGTGGTGAAGTAGATACAGCTTCAATAGATGTCGCTCACGTACGATGTGACGTCAGCAAAGTTGAATATACAAAGTCATGCTCATGCCCCGCCCGGTCCCTTTACACGAGGTTATCTACAAGGTGGAAAAATTCGCTGTTTACTTAACTAAAACTTAAAATAAACCCTGAAGCCTGACTTTTCAAGTTTTTGTGACATAAAATAAACTGAAACTTTGACGTTAATTTGATGGAAAATTAGTTATTTGTTCCTACTAGAGGCGCTTTATCAATTTCCCACACAATAAACGCAGTAAAAATACATGAAGTACGCTGTAAATAAATAATACAGAAATACTGTGATAAAGCCTCTTTTGTGGTCTTTCTTTACTTAACAGGCCTCACCGCAGATTATAATAGTTTCCTATTCTATTTATAATAACCTTGCCGCATGTTTATATTGGCAAGCAATTAAGAAAGTAAACAGCGGTAACCTAGCGCCATCGCCGATGACGTCAGGTTCCATGATGAACGAGCGCCGTGTAATTCTATGAACGGATACGTTGCGCCAGAACTTCATACAACTCCATTCGTGCGGTGCACGGGGTAAAGTTTTAACAAGCCAACTTAATATCACTTTGCTCAGAATGCACGATTCGCCAGTTATTAATCATGCAGGACGGCTAGTTAGCAACATTGGAGTGCACTGTACTGCAGATATATTTTGAGGTAAGACTGATTAGGCCCCGTTTGGGTTATGACCACAACGAGACATTAAATAATTCGTCTAACAAATGCACAAAGCCGGAATGTTTATAAATTATTTGTAGAAAGCAGGACGTGTAGGTTACCGCTTCTTGCTTAATTTTAATAAATGACGGTATTAAACGAATATGAAAATTTCTTCTTAGAAAACCAAACCTTCGTTCATTGCTTTACAACGCAGAAATGAGTGACAACGACGGGACCCCGAAGGACACCCTAAAAGACGGGCTGATTGAAAGAAAAAAATATCGACAAGTAATCTAAAACTATTTTTTAGTCAAACTTCGTTCGCGTGTGGAATTGTGGATCTGATCGCGTGTGGATCTGAGCTGGAATAAAAATATGTACTTGTAACTTTGTAGAAGATCACTATCGTGAATCCTCAATGTATGTGTCACTCTCATAAAGATGTAAGTTGCGTATACATATAAACTTTATGCACATCCGTAAATTCTTGGAAATACTTTAAAGGAAATTCTTACTTCTCTGGTTTTCCGCCCTTTTACATTTGCTGCTCGTTCAGGCGGGAATGTCCTTCTAATGCAACCATATGCCGGGAGCGCAACGCTACGAAGAAATTCATTTTTACTCCGTGATGGCTCGTGTTTGTACAGTATTTTTTATATCGAAAATCTTTACTGTTAAGTCCAAGACTGCGATGAAAAGTTATTAAAAATGCAGGAATAAAATAAGATAGCAACATACACAAAAGGAAAATAAGACTGTCATCTCTCTAAGTCAGAAGCTCGGACGACCCTAAGTTAATGAGGTTATTTCCGTTATACCGCATGAAAGTACTCTCCATCAATATTTTAACATAAATACTATTTTTGTAATGATCTTTAAATTGTTCCCACAGGTAGCGTGGGTTCGTGTAGACACGCAGACAATCCTGAGCATCCACCACAACATAATAACTCAGAACGCGCGCATCAGTCTATCGTACAATGACCATCGGTCGTGGTATCTGCACATCAAGAACGTGCAGGAGGTGGACCGCGGCTGGTACATGTGCCAGGTCAACACCGACCCCATGCGCTCCAGGAAGGGATACCTACAGGTTGTGGGTAAGTGTACTACCTCCATCAGTCTGTCGTACAACGACCACCGCTCGTGGTACCCGAAATGGACCGCGGCTGGTACTTGTGCCAGGTCAGACGACCACTACCCAGGACTCTGCACGAGGCAACAATTTTTATCCATGTGAAGTTACCAGTATCTTATGTGTTACTGCTAATAATGGATGTGGAAATAAACTTAAGATTAACTAGATAAACTTAAGTTCATTTTCAAACCTATCTATAGCCGTGACATATACAAAGCTGCAGTGTAAATATCCCGGAACACAGAACTGCATTTTTTACAGACTCACTTACCTAATTGCATATCCACTCTACAGGTTACCCTGTCCGGTTTTATTGACTACAAACTACATAGTGAAGCAAACGTGGCATACCGGCATGGAATTTTTATTCACGTAAAAGCTTTACATACTATCAAACCTTAGCTAAGAGCAAGTTGATATTTTGACATTAAAATACCCGAACTAAATACCTTCGTAAACCGTCCCTAGTCCAGGTGTAATAAGGTTACAAATTTATATAGCATTGCTGTGGTTGCGGTTTCGACCCGGTCATAGAGCAGGTAGCCGGATTGTGACCTTCCCTTAAATAAAAAAATCAGTCTTCCATATCAATTATTATTATTAAGAAACATTTTTTGTGATTGAAAGTGAAGGCAACCCTTTTTTACATACACGAGTGTGATCATATAATTAGAATAAAAGAAAATATGATTGGTACTGATCATTACTATGATTGTGGTCTCTATAGGAATGACCTCTTAGCAAGAGTTATTCAGCCTGATGAGCACTCTCTGTCGACGTATAAAAATTGAAGATCTGGAACACCTGATGTGGAACTACAAGAGCCCAGCTAAACTATAAGAACAATGCGTTCCTATTTTAAACCACAATAAATAGTATTTACAAGGTAGTCATTTGAAGAATCTTAAAAAAAAGTATTAATATTAAGCCTGGTCTTGGTAGGCTGGATGGGCCATCAGACCCCTTTGCCTTACCAGAAGAAATATTTTAAAGAGAAGCGAGTGACAGTTATCTTCATCTGATTATTTTCAGTGAATTATCAACCTTCCTGTTTGCAATCTTCTCTTTGGTTTTAATGATCCTCTTTTTGTCACCAGTACCACCAGTAATCATTGATAACATGACATCAACGGACATGGTGGTCCGCGAAGGTACTAATGTGACGATGGTCTGCCGCGCCACTGGTTACCCCGAACCTTACGTCATGTGGAGGCGAGAAGATGGTCAAGAGTTTAACTGTAATGGTGAATCAGGTAAGATTTTTTTTGCCCTATCACAACAGAGCATTTGACTGAAAAAAATCTAATCAGGCCGTCAGATTGTCAAAAAATATTTAACACGTATTTTTACTTTTGTTCATCATTATCTTCATCAGCCGGAAGACGTCCACTGCTGAACATAGGCCTACCCTTTAAACCGCCACGCCGAACGACAATTTGCATCCATCGATTGGCCGCGACTCTCACGATGTCGTTGTTACGTAAACCAAAATTTTCGAAGATTAAATTGGTAAAAGACTTTTAAAATTAGCAAAACGTCACAACCAAGTAGAGTTTTTACTTGCTTCTGACGTCACGAGCCCCCACTCTCGAATTTTGAGGCGTTATATATTAGTAAGTATACATTGGTTTAACGAAAAAAAAAAATGTGTTCATTATTTTTCTAAACTCTAGCTGACAGACAAATTAAATTTGCAATCTATTGATGCTTTTAAATTACGTATTAAAACCCAAAGGTTTTGCCTGTGGCTTCGACTGCATATGAGAAGTAAATTATCCCATGGAATGTAGCGACAAAATAAAAAATATCCTTTGTGTAAATCTAGGTTACAAAATATCCTCCACATATCCATGTGTATTTCATAAAAATCCGCTGTTTTTTGCGTGAAATTTGTTAAATATTCATACATTCATCCTCACAAACGTACGCATTATAATCGTTTAGAACATACGAAAAGAATGGCTGCCTAAGTATAAAAAATACCAAGTTTCCAATCAAGGTTTTTAAGCAATCTCCTAAAACACCTTATCAGTTATAAATCACAATCTAAAGTCGCCGAAATTTTACATCCAGACGCTTCGTTTTTGTAAGGTTAAAAGTCTATTATGTTCTCTTAAATGGAAACAGAAAGAACAGCCAACACAGTTAACAAAAGATTTGGGTACTCTTATAAATATCCGGTCAAAACATTAGTTCCGGACGCTCATTATGTTGACGCCCTCTCGGCGAAACAAAGCAGATGAAAGAAAGAAATCTCTGAAGCGAGAAATGGAGTGGAATGGACCCACTGGGATACCACTCGCGTATATCGTTCAAACAAACGATGTACGTCGAAAACGAATTCTCTTCAAATTATTTTACGCGATAAATGAAATAATTTTGTCCGGAATTCTTCTCTACGCGTAAATATGTACTAATAGAGCTCATATAATTAACATTCGGAAAATTAATTTGGCGGAACTAAATATTGAAAACCTAGTTCAGTTTTGACAATAGACTACTATGCAAATAATACTTATTACGGTATCCTAACTTGTCCTTTCTAATATTATAAAGCGATTGTATGTATGGATATATTATGTTTGGTACTCAATCACGACAAAACTGCAAAACGAATCCGGATGAAATTCGGCACAGAGATAGGTTAGTCTAGAATGAGACGTAATTATTATGATACTTTCATGACAACATTACGATCCCGTGGGATAATTTTGACATTTGTATGTGCGGGTGACAACAGCTTGTATATTAATTTATTTTACAATTGCTCAATTTTTATTGGAAAAAGACGTAATACCTTTAATAAATAGGTCAATATCATAACGAATATTTTCCATGAGAAACCTTACTTTATAGCGAAGGTTCACGAAAGGGTCCAAAATATCACGGATTGTTCCACACAATACTATTAAATTGTACCCGCAACCAGGGCATAACAGAAATATTTTCACAATTGAATTAACAATGGACTATCGAACGCGAATAATTACGAAGGCCCGCCATAATTCACTTATATCCAACAATGCCATATTTTATGGCTTGCCGTTTTTACACCATTTTTACCTAAATTAAATGTAGGTATACTACGGAAAATTGTATTCTGTGTTTTGTAATTATTCATTGAAAACGCAAAATCTGACTCATTATTGTCAAAATTAATTTATTTATCTCAATGGACTTCATTACTCGCCAAGTAAATTGACAACTTAGGTACTACTTTCATACATTTACTGACTCTTGCCTACTTCTTCTCACAGAGAGGTGGCCTGTGTCCCAGCAGTGAGAACATTATATGCTGATAACGATGATTACCTAGTTCAGATACTGGGATTATCTAGTTTATATTTCCGTGATTTTATCCTAATTGTAGCGACGTTTTCGAAGACACTATTAGTATTAAACTTTGCAATGTGGCAAGGTTACTTTAATAGCCAACAATTCTGGTTTTACTGGGGATTAAACATATGTATGACCCTCGACTAGATGAATTTAGTAAGTAAGGATCATTAGCAGATAGCGTTCTGTAGTCACGAAAAAAAGAGAGGAGAGAAAAAGTGAGTTGACAGGTACCTACCTACCTATGTAAGGCTTTAGTCCGACAGTAAGGGTGAGGCCAAACGAGCGGAATTTTGTGTATCTTGAGTCGCAGAATTTCGGTCGCTTGCATGCTTCATAATCTGGTACAGTGCAGACCACTCATTTTGCGTCGCGAAAGATTTTTCTATGAAAGCGACCGAAATTATGCGACTCAAATTTAAAAAACTTACGCTCGTCTGACTTCAGCCTAAAGTGAGTTATGAGTCGCGTAATTTCGGTCGGTTTCATACAAAAAGTCTTTCGCGACGGAAAATGTATTAAAACACGAAATTACGCGACTCGGAACTCAAAAATGTACTCTTTACTTCAGCCTTATACATAGTGAATTTTTGAACTGGGCTTTGAGTATTTTTCACTACTCCTCATAGTTTCGGCTTAAACAATTCACGCCCAGTTGGAAAATTTACCCTGTATACCCACCTAGCCTGTATACTGTGTTCTAAAATATGGTTACAATTTAAGGGCGTATTACTTAATATTTTAAACTTTAAACTTATGTTATTTGTTTGCAGTGAACGTAGTAGATGGTGAAAACTTAACCATATCCAAAGTGTCTCGACTTCACATGGGCGCCTACTTGTGCATCGCTTCGAACGGAGTCCCGCCATCGATCAGCAAGCGAGTCGTGCTCATGGTGCAATGTAAGTTACGTCATTAGATAACTTGAACGAAGTTACGAGTAATTTCACTTCGCATATTATGCTACGTGCACGATGACAGTGCTTCTTAGTAACCGTATTATTTCGAGACTTATAAAATTTGCCAATACTTGCAGCACGAGGTCGTGAATTCAATCTCGGGCAAACAATGTATCTTTTTCAATGCATTTAAACTTTCTTAGTTTATCTTAGACATCACTGACATCGGTTAAGGAAAACACAATGAGAACCTGGACTTTATTTAATCAATAAAAGTCCAAAGCCATGTCAGAGGCGTGTGGAGTCCCCGCAGAGGCGGCTTAATTAACTTTGACATCAGAGGGTGACCACATCCTCACAAGAAAAAGAAAGAAGAATGATTGTCCACCTTACTATCTACCGTAGATTGTACCATTACGTGAAATATTCCATATGTATGGTACAAGTAAAGTTGGTTACTTATCTTAACGGTAACATGCATTGCAATATGTAGACCCAATCCGGTATTCTTTGGTTGACTGTAAAACCCTGGGAGAAACGAACAGCGGCTTTCATTAACACATCAACGTGGAAATATACAGAACCCACCTGTACTTAAAATTTATGTACAGAGAATTTTCTCTACTTACCTTTCCCTCGCTGTTTCCCCACTTTACACAAAACTTTTATTATGTCGGGTTTGAATAAAGCAATAAAATACACAAGAAAGTCTACTTTAAAGACTTCCGAAGCTTTTGTGCAATGTTTGTGTGCAATATTATACGAAATTGTATCAAAAATGCAACATAAATATCGCGGTACAAACCCCAATTTTATAAAATTAAAGTCACGTTTCAAAATTTCAAAAACAAACACAAAATTTATACAATTACTCGGTTAGCTCGCTAATTAATTCTAAATTATGCTACTAAAACCGTTTAAACTTTCTAAAAAGACTTATGAAAAATATTAACTTTGAGGACTAACAAAATTAATATCCTTAGCAGCTGCTTATTTAATTTAAATAATTCCAAGTGAGATTTGTCCAGTAAGAAATACATTAATTCAGTCCGGTGTCGGCCCGTACGCCGCACAGTATGGGGCTGTCTTCAATGCTATAAAACAACTTTGGCGAACTTTATTCTTCACAGTTCACGATCTATGAAGTGCTATAAACAACACTTACCAACTGTATTATAAACTATTTTTAGAAGGTATTTGTTGAGATTCTGAGGCGGTTTAATCAGAGACGTGGATTGTACGCAGTATTTATCTACACGCGTTTTTTGGCAAATTGTTAAGTTTTAAGTTTTTCTTTCTATGATATTGTGTGCACTTGTGGCGCGTGCCAATAAACGTTTTTATTATTTTTTTTTCTTTCTAATAGTAGATTAATCTTGCTTATTACTCTCTTACTTATCGGCGTCCATAATAAGCTTGACTCTAAAACCACCCTAAAAATGACTTCGCACTAGAAGTAACAGTTAGCTGCTCCTACAGCCAAAACTTTACTAGCAACCCGCCAATACAAGTACATCATTGGTTGTCATTTGTGACATATATTTGGCAACGGGTGTTTCCACAATATGCCCGTAGTTGCTGCCCTGTGTAGTAATTGACGGCATCGTACCTATTCCCAAATAATTGCGTTCGTATGTTCAATTGTTCAGTCATTCATTTGTTGCCGGTTCATCACATCTGATTTATGTTACCATTTGCTTTATCGTTGTTGTATATTTATGTAATAGAGTTCGTAGAATTATCGTTATCTTTTTTTGGTAATTATTGTCATAGTTTTACTTTTAAGAAAGCGTGCTTTACCGTCGACCACTTCATCGCTTTCCATGAGGCAAAATAGTGGTCAAAAGCAAGCGTATCGCTAATTAAAATTATAACTATCTTAGATAAATTATTTTCATATGATAAATACTGTAGTGACACCAACACGTGCTTGCGGGTTGACTTTACGACAACGACTGAGCGGCAGAATATTTATACTACCCCCACCGCTTGCTCCTTGTGACGGATGTATCTGAGACAAGGATCATAAGGGTCCCCACAAACATCAGTTTTTTTTTCGAACGGAATTCGAAATGATGAATGAAATACGATGAAATGTGAACAACACACACAAAACATGCACACACACTTGTAAGAATTCACTGTGTTCGTGTAGAAAACGGATCAGGATTCGGGATCAGGAAAACTGATGTATGTGGGGACCCTAATAGTTAGTGTACTTACCCTGATATTAATAAATGATAACATAACAAAATCTTAATAACTTCAAAATCAATCATTAAACTTTATTGTTAACATCCTGACATAATTGAGGAGCGTTATCACAAAGCAATACATCAATCAAAATCTCAAAATTGTTTTTTTTGTCGTTTCGTACTAAATCTCTATAGGGCTACACGATGGTCTTTACGAATTTTCTGTAAATGATACATAAATCATTCTAAAAGTACAGCGAAGTGCATTAGTTTTTTGAAAGTGATACATCTATATCGATCGAATTTTTTCAAAACGATACATCAAACGCTGTTATTGTTGTTGACTTGTAAGCTGTCCCACTTTTTCCCCATTCGAGGCCATAGTTTTATGCCTCCTGTCAGAACCCTTCCAAACACTCTATCAGGAGGTTCCTGATAGAGTGTTTGGAAGGGTTGAAAAGGATTACCGCCGACGTGAAGTTATTGTATCGCCAAATGAATACTATTCCATTGTAAATAAACATAGTCACGTCGAAGAATGGGGTAAAGATTGGTTTAGTTATATATGACATGAAAGCTAAGGCCAATGATAATAATATGATAAAGGCAAAACTTCCATTTAAAATAAGCCAAACCCGAATACTACATTATACTGTTGTTGGATCCTGCGCTTTAAAAAATATTGAAATTAGTATTCAGGAAGTTTATTCTGTTGCGCCAGTGATAGGTAGTTGATGTTAAGAAGAAAAACGTCAGATCTTTTTTACAATTCGACTGTGCTCAATTGCCTAAAACCAACATGGTTTCTTCAAAAAAGAGAGCAGATGTTGAAAAATTACTGAAGTTCTGTGACATATTCGTTCTCCAGGGTTCAGCTCTCGAAGATGACAATGTGCGACGAAATTATGATGATGAAGAACCCGTAATATAATCCATTAAAATTATAAGGTGAAGTCCCCGTATCCATGCAGCAAATTCCAACTAAATGTACGGGGTTTTTATCAAAATGTGACATCAACAGTTGATGTATCAAACTTGAAAAAACTCGATGTTTTTGATGTCATTTTGTTGGCATGTTTATGTGTTCCTTTTTTCATTGTATAAGTAAAAAGTATCTCATTAAACTAATTAATAAATTAATAAGCAATTTCATTTAATAAACTTCATAGAAACCCTTGTAATCAAATAAATGTGATTCCTGAAAAAAAGATCATATTATGATGTATCGTTTTGAAAAAACGCTCCTCAATTGAGACAAGGCTAGGCCTATTTGATGGTAATATTATTAACAGTCAAACTCTTTTTTCACAATTATATTTACTTATCCAATTATTCCAAATTGTATAAAAGATTCCAATTGATTTGGTATTAAATTCATAAAATTTTTCTTGATTTAACTCAACGTTTGAAAATTCGGACCGTATTAAATAACAATTTGTTTCAGTTTAAGGTAGAGAACCCAAAAGTATTAAATGTCGTCGTAAAAAAGCGTTAGTACTAATAATATCAATTCATTTTTTAATGCAGATTAACTTTATGCTGCAAATTACTGCTTTCAAGAATCGCACACCTTTCTTGACGTATTACAAAACATACTTCAAATAATCGCATGCATTTTCAATTGATGCACTCTTTTATATCAGCAGTTTATGTTTGCATATATTAGTACCACAAAATAAATTACCTGCCCTAACCAGAATATTTTTTGAACTATTAGTACTAGCATTACAATGCTTAAAATATTTAGAAATGTAGCAAACATTTTTGGTTCAAATATTTAATTTGCAATACAGTGAACTAACTATTGTTGCCGCAAAATAAAACGAATAAACACAAATGTACATTTTGCGAGCGGGTCCATTACACGTTGTTTATATTAGTAATCTGAGGCAACCAGTTCCAATTATACATGGATATTATATATAATTGTGTGTACATACTACCGATAACATTCGAATATCATCATTTAGTTGGCAGAATAATTCTACACATTTATCTCGGCCCGTTAACATAGCCTCAAAATTCTTCGTAAGTACCTTACATGAGCATTCCGAAGCAGTCGTTTTCTTACTCGGAATCAGCGTCGAGAAATATTATTTTTCTTGGGGGTGGGTGTCGTTAACGAGTATTTACGAGGACACGAGCGTCTCTACCTGACGGCGGTGCCTTCCGCCGGATCGGCCGTAATTGCGCCCAATTAGAGCATTATGCTGACGTGAATACGGTACGGACGCGATAATGGCGAATGGCGATACTATCTGTCCTCCCGCGTCGCCCTGCCACCTCGCCACCGAACCCAATGAAACGCTTTTCTTTCCCCTAATTCACATTCCGTATCTCAGCGCGTTCGCCGTCCTCTCCATTTCTTGTGAGACGTGAGACGCTCACGTAACTTTCACTCGATTAACCAACAAGACTTCCTTATGAATTCACTGTCAGTTTTCATTACATTTAGGTAGTACCGGAGACAAATCTTTATGACAATGTTATTCTTTGTGCGCGCCGCTGCCTGCTTTTATTCATTCATAACTCTTCGCAGATAATATAATTCATGCAACAAGGACGTAACTATATACAGGTACGATGTGTGTAGGCGTGTAAGCCACCATTTCTCAGTTGAGGTATTTGATAATGTATTATGTACAGGTTAGGTTACTTTACTTATGTAGCAAGTATAAAGACAAAGTTTTTGTGAAAAGGAACATTTTTTAATTCTTAACTGTACGTGCGTTAACTACGTACCTGTGCGTACGTGGTACGTAGTTATTTCGCTATTGTTAGAATTTTAACAAAAAATGTCTTAGCAATACTTTTATTGAAAAAGGCTATATTTATATCTAAAACAACGGCATATAAATTGATCCGTGAAAAGATATATTTTCATGCCCAGACATTACCAATTGAAAATTCTATCTAAATCTATCACTGTAAAGGAACTCATGGGGAATAATAAAGAATACATAAATAGCTTCTTGTGCTACGAGTTGCCGCTACGGCGTAGCACGTGGCGTAGCGCCTATACCATGGGTTACTAACGAAATACGTACGAGTTTATTCTAAACATACCCACCATAACATCCATACCTTCCATTATGACTTCGTAGTCAGTTGACTTATCAACTTGACTTAACTAAAAACAAAAAAAAACACTGCACTGTACACTATTTATAAACTATCAATAGATTTAGCTTAACTCGATCTTAGCTGCATAACTCGATCTTTAAGGTTAAGTAGCACTAGCGTTGGTCGATCTTTCGATGGATGATGATCCATTGCATACAGGATTTCATCCGTGCTTTGAAATGGACGATAAACGGTAAAAGGCTGTTATCTGGAAATCTTCGGTATTATTAAGTGGTAGGTTATACAGGAAATCAACTACAATAGGCCAACACTGTCAAAGGGAAAACCCAGAAATCTGACAGCTTTTGCAAAGAAAAGAATGAAAGAAAATACATTTATTCGGCACAATTCACGTGTACGCATAATGATATATTAAAAAAATACAAGTAGAGTGAGAAAGAAAACATAAACCTAAATAACATAAGGAGAAAAACAAATAATCCAAAATTTATTGTGTGTCTCACAAAATTAATTGGCTGTTCAAAATACATCCAGTTTATTAAAATGCCGATCTAATGTGTACTGTGCCGCAAAAAACTGTCAAAAACCTGATCACAACAGGATGAGGCGGCAATAAGTGAGATCCTTGTTTTTTTTTTCAGACCCTAGTCACATATTACCTATACTTATAAGGTTTCATGTTTCCATTTTCATCATAAAAATGTCGTAAACATTTTCAACATAACTTCAAGATGCAAATTAAATATTACCAAGAACCCGAGCACAGCGCTCCATGTTAGCATTTAGAGCACCGATCCCTTTTGTCATTTACTTAATAATTTATACACAAAATCTTTCTTAAGGAACGCTTTAAATATTCTAAAAATTGCTCCAAAATCCATTGAGTCCTAACATTTTCAATCGGACTTGTATTATTAAGTAGGTTTCGATAAACGGTATTGGATCGGAAAGTTTGGTCTGTGAGTCGGTATTAGGTAATTTCAGGTTTGTACAAACGATAATGTCAAAGGTTAAAAAAATAAAACACGTTATTCCTATTGGTAAAACATTTTTTGCTGTAAAAAATCACAAAATTCTTCCTGGGTTAAGTAGAAAAAGCCACCAGTTAGTTGCCCTTTGCGTTTCAGGTCCGAGATAAACTTTCAAGCCAAGTCAGACGTTCAAGCCGCTAAATAATCGTTGGCAGCCGGGACAAACGTACAAGATGGCCACCTCTCTACAGACGGAAGACGGAACTAGGGAATCGCGCGTTACCTTAAAGATCGAGTGTGGCTTTTATTATAACCAAAAACATTTTATCAAATCTGATTAATATCCGTACATAAATCTGTTTACCTTTATCCCATTCTCTTATAAACGCTTGGATACGAACTAGACGTTGGACACACGGGTGCCGAAGTGACTGTAGACAAAATAAATGAACAAAGTTGTATAGTGCATGCCACACGAGAACCGGCGACGCGACTTGCAGAGCGACGGTACTCACGCGAAGGAAACAAATGACGAGCGCGCGTGTCGCTTGTCGTATTTGACAAACATTTTCTAAGGGCCATAGCACACACCGCATTGAGGCGACTTTAGCAGTACGATAGCCGCGCGACAGACACTGCTAACGCGCGGCTGAATTTCTAATGATAAGGAATGTGTTTCGGCCGCGCTACTGTCGCACTGCTAACGTCTCAGCGATTTTGCTACTATATCGATGCGACTTCGCAATTTCACGACTTTCTGCGCTCGAACATGGTGTTTAAATCGCGCGTTTTAGCGACTGCTCCGATATATTTTCGACTGGATTTGGACACTGACTCTTAATCCGCAGACGCCAAATAGATGCGATTGGCATCGGAATGTATGCGGAATTAGCGTTCAGTCACTTCTAGGCCTTTTCAAATGTGTGGTGAGGAACGGCGACGATTGCCAATCGCCGATTCTAATAGTAGCTAGTCTGCTGTGGCCCTAATGTAAAACCTTACGTATACCTGTACCTGTAGATTGCGGGACATTGCATTGCGGGAATTGCATAATTTATTATCAGCAGTATATTTCCTCAGTAGCAGCCACGGAGTCTGAGTTCAGGTCTGTTTTATGGCAATAGGCATGCCCCTTCTTACATGGTACTGGAACATAACTGGTTTACTATTAAGTACAACTCTGAAGAAAGAGGTCGCCCGAAGAATCCAACTCGGATGGGCAGCGTTTGGGAAGCTACGTGATATCTTCTCATCGAATCCCACAGTGTCTCAAGACAAGGGTGTTTAACCAGTGTGTGTTGCCAGTGATGACATATGGCTCTGAAACGTGGTCTCTAACTGCTGGCCTTTTAGAGAGACTAAGAGTCACTCAACGAGCGATGGAAAGAGCTATGCTCGGAGTTTCTTTGCGGGATAAAATCCGGAACATGGATATCCGGCGAAGAACCAAAGCCACCGACATAGCTCATAAAGTTTGCAAGTTGAAGTGGCAATGGGCAGGCCACATCGCTCGTAGAACTGACAACCGATGGGGAAGAAAAGTTCTCGAGTGGCGACCACGGACCGGAAGACGCAGCGTAGGTAGGCCTCCCACTAGGTGGACCGACGACATCGTGAGGGTCGCGGGCAACCGATGGATGCAAGTGGCGAATTGTCGTTCGGCGTGGCGGTCTAAGGGGGAGGCCTATGTTCAGCAGTGGACGTTTTCCGGCTGATGATGATGATGACAACTCTGAAAAGCTAGGCTTTTGCCTAGCTTTTCAGAGTTAAGTTAAGTTAGAGTTAAGTTAGTTAATAGCTAGAGGAATTTTAGAAGAATAGAATAATAATATTCCCAGTATAATATAAGTGTCAATAATTAATGTCGCATGGAAGTCAATCTATTTATTATTAAACAGTGTTTGAATTTAAAATGTGGTTTCCTTCTAGCTTGATCCTTAACCAATAGGGAGAAAATATTTTATGAAACAGTTTTAGTAAGAGTTAAGTTAAGTTAGAATAAGATACAAGCTTTTGCTTGTATCTTATTACCCAGTTTACGTACTCTAGATGCGGTGAAATCGACCGAATCCGATTTGGACATCGTACTTTGTACAAAATAATGAGCTGAAATATCCAAGTCTGGTATCTATAACCAATCTAAGATTATGTATTATAGTAAATGATTATTGTGTTTTGTACTCAAATACTTTTGAACTGCAATAACCTCGAGTTAAACCATGACTTTACAATACAGTTCCTCCAATGCTGTCCATCCCAAATCAACTGGAAGCTGCATACATCGGGCAGGACGTGACCCTGGAGTGCCACACGGAGGCGTACCCCTCCTCCATTAACTACTGGACCACCGACCGCGGGGACATGATCATATCAGGTAAGTGCCACGGCCTCTCTACTCTTCTTTCTTTAATCTTCCAATGCCAACTTACGCCTAAGAACTGGTATACATTAGGCGCTCTTCATTACGTTCAGCGCGCGATGTCAACATACACACGGCGCGTTTAGCACGTCGCGGGCGTTTAAATCACGTTTTGACAGGAACCCGCGTGTAAACCTCATTTTACCTCTTGGTTCTTGAAACGCGCGTTGGCAATGCGCGTGTTTAGAAGTGCTCAACGTGTACCTGCCTTAAATAACTGAGCCAATTTTGATGAATAAAGGTGCAGGTGTAGGTGGTAGGACCCTGAAGATAGTTAAATAGTACTTTTTTATGCCAAATGCATAATTTTAATAAACACGTAGGTCAGATTGTGTGCATTAATTAACAGATACAGAGACGTTCCATTTTGTAAGCCTACGTTCAACGTTTATATAATTATTATAATGTCTCTGTATTCCATTTTATCGATTTAATCAATTAGGAACATAAAAAAAGAGATTCTTGACTACGTCGACGCCGTGTCAATGACCTATACCCACAAAGGTCAACAAAAAGATGACTAACCAAAAAAATTGCGACAGATAACACACGACATGAAAACGAAAATGCTTTCATTCTATTGGTTGTGAGTACAATAAAGTCTGGCGTTGAAAAATGGCCGAGATGTATGGTTGAAAACTAGCCGTGGCGGCCCCCGGTTAATTAACTCCCTGGCGCCCTTGAAACCTGAATACGTTTTCCTAGCTGACTGTCAGGGTAACGAAATTAGAAGCTAAGTTACGATGATACAAGAATATGACCGGTTATGGAATAAAACCGTTGGTGTTTATTACATAAGTACATTATAATGATTTTATTAGACGCTCCGTGTGAAATTCTGGGTTTTAGCTGCGTCTGGTTAGACTTGTAACTACAACATAGTTCTGAAAAGGCTAGGCTGATGAAATAGAACGCTTCTTAGCATTAAAAATTCAACTTTAGTAAATTGCTAGACGTAATATAAACATTTTTTAAAGGAACTGTATTTACAGTTATCTCCTATAATGTGTAACATGTGATCTCCCTTTGACTTTAAGACAATTGACTACTAGACGACTTGCTTTGGTAACCCATCCAAAGATAGATCTGGCAAGAGTTGCTACCATCTGACGGATGACTCTACCACCGCATGAGAAAAGTTTTTACCCAAATACTCGTACTTATGAGAAATATCAGATGTTAGAATAAATATTCCTTCTAAAACGTAAAGCTTTATACTCTTTACATTCCAAAACTCAAATAACAAAACTTGTTACGCCACTGAAAAACTTTCCAGCCGCTAAAACAGCATACTTTACAAACATAAAATAAATTATTCTAACACCGAAACAAGATTAAAATATGAATTTACGAAGACGTAATTGGTTCACTCCGTAATTGATAAGTTAGCCTGACGGCTTTACGGAATGAACAAATTAATCGAATTACTAATGACTTCGTTTATCTGCAGGAAATAAATACGTCACTTCACTGAGCGACGACAGTTACAGCCGGAAAATGAAATTGACTATACGGAGAGTGTCGTCAAGAGATTTTTCATCGTACCGCTGCGTCGCGAAGAACTCCCTCGGAGAGACGGATGGGCTTATTCGGCTTGACGGTATACCAGATTATTCCTACTCACACTATGTTTCCAAGACACATGCTCGTATATCGAATTTTGAATGTTATTATTATTAGGTACAATAATTGACAAAAAAAAAACAAGAAATTGATTGTTTAGGTTTCAATGAATTTATGTTTTTATATGGAGCTAATCAAGAAAATTTTCGCAGAAATACCGGCCCCTTCAACTACAAGTACTACCGACAACAACGTCCCCACACATCCTCAAAGGAAAAAAGGTAATTTCATTTTATTTCTCATTTTCCTCCGTATTCTATTTATAGCCATTTCCATTCGTAAAGTTATCTGGAAATTCTAAAGTTACATCAAAAATATTCCATGACAACAACAGTGCAGTATGGAGGGGACGACTGTCGCTACCGACGGCCGGGCACGCCGCAATCGCGGCGGTAAGACCCCTCTTTGAGGAGTGGCTGGATAGGAGTCACGGCGTCCTGACCTTCCGCATGACGCAGGTCCTCACCGGACACGGATGTTTCGGGAGGTACCTGTGTCTAAGGAAAAAGGAGGAAACGCCTGGGTGTCACCACTGCGAAGATCGCCCGGAGGACACAGTAGAGCATACGGTGCAAGACTGCCCCGCTTGGGCAGAGCACCGACGTGTCCTCACGGCGGCGATAGGCGGAGACCTCTCGCGCCCAGCATTGGTTGCGGCCATGCTGCGGGGCGAGACGGAGTGGGAAGCGGTCGCCTCCTTCTGCGAAGCAGTAATGCTCGCGAAGGAGGAGGCGCGCCACGAGAGAGAGAGGACAGAGTCCTCCCTCCGCCCCACCCGCGGTGGTTGGCGCCCACGGCGTCGGACGTCGCAAGACGATCTCCGGCCACCGTAGGCGCGGGCATGCGGGCGGCGAGTAAAGGGCAACTCGCCGCCCGACCATGGACCATGCCCGGGTCGACGGCGCGTTGTGTTCCACGCGCGCCTCAAAGAGCGTCAGCACGATGACGGGGCCCCGCCCAAGAGGGCCAAAGCCTGCCGGGGTCGCGGGACTTATCTCATTACCGTGACCCCGGAACACAAAGGGCTATTGAAGGACACCGTGGATTTTAGTCAGTACAAGTCTGACAGTCCCTCCCGCCCTGCCCGGGGTGGGAGGACTCATTTGATGATTTTACCACGAAAAAAAAAAAAAAAAAAAAAATGACAACAACAGTGGTTACTGTGGTAGTGGTCGAACGGAAACTGAAATTATCAGTTTTGGCACCTGAAAACCGATAAGGGTCGTCAATAGCGAAAACTTGAGTGCAAGCCACGGCGTGCCGCGGTTATACATTCATCGCAGACTCACGATACCTCACGGAAGGGTCGAAATTTGTATTTATCGGGTTTTGCTCCACAGCCCAATGCTTCCGTACAATTGGATCGTTAGTAATATTATTGTGGGAAAAGCGATTTTGTTTGCGCTTTGACTTCCAATATACCTTCTTATTGTTATAGATTTGGGTTTTCTTTTATACTCTTTACGGCGTCGTATGTTTCGTTCACACTTGAAAGCCTACTTTCATGGCCCCTTAGCAGCATGTAAGAAAATTTTACGACGCAATCATTTTCCGCATCGTTTTTTGCTCATGGGACATTTCTATCACATGTACCTTGTTTCTGTCAGGTAAACACAAAAACCGGTGGCGGGACAGCTCCGCGGAGAACAGAGTCATAGGAGACTACGAAGTGGAAGAGTGGAAAGATGTCGGTGAGTGTAATACCTACCTACTTACATTATTTAGTAGTTTAAAAGCCTTTTAGTGTTCGAGCGGTACCGGTTTTTCCGATAAAGTTGCCTACGAGCTATAATTAACACGATAGAAAGATGCAAATTGGTAAAATATTTCACTATGGAGAGCTCGTTTAGTATGCTGACTGGAAATAACTTCGATATGCAATTAACAGCATAAAAAATGCAAATTACAACGACTATTTACTTTTGCAGTGTTGTAAATAAAATGGGATTTAATGGTATATTACCTTTGTTTTCGTCGTTTAGATTATGAGTCGACCCAGTCTTCGCGGTCTACCATCAGCAGAGGCGTTTTATTCATCATCATGGGAGGTTTGATCATATCGAGCTGACATACGGTTACCAACGATGTCCATATCATATCATAGTGCCAATAAGACATTTGTGCTAAAAGAGATACGATAAATAGCAGTGATAACTATTAGGGTAGGTGCTGTGTCAGTCGAAACTTTGTCAAATAGTTTCATCTCAATTACGTCACAAATAAATATTGTTTAAAATCACATCGAAAATATCAGTTTGTTCAGCATTATGATAATTTATTTTCACTGTAAGTATATTTTTATGGAGATGTAGTGTCTATCTGATAGAAATTGTAAATATTTTTCGATATAATTGAAAGACTGATAGGATTGTACGGTAAATGTGCCATTATGTAATCAAGTAATCTCTAACAATACTGTGTTTAGTTTTTAAGGATCTTGTTAAAATAACTTTTGCTTATCGTCTAGGTTAACAAATTTTATGATACGAACTCCACAACTTCCTATCCTATTCCTAAATAATTTGGTATATTTATTATTTAATTCAACCGAAAAACATAATTTATAAAATGACCCAGGGCTGACTGTTCATGTGAATTTAGATGTTTGCAAAGTTACTCACGATACGGGAAAAATTCCTAGTTTGGCGTTTTTTTAACAATATATAATATCGTATTAATTTCACTGTGTGTTCTTTTAAACGGATTAAATACTTAGTTTCACATAATAGTACTTACTAACATACATTTTCTCACAGCACTAAGCAACGAGTAATTTTACGTCGCCCGTGTCGTGCTCGTGACACGTATTTTGCGCATTTAGATACAATCGGCCCATTAACACTCGTTACAATTACTCACGCGCTAGTTAAACGACCATCAGTTAAGTTGGAATTAAGTTATGACCACAAAAAGTGTGTTAAAAATCCTGTTCTACCGAAAAGTGTATAAAAACACCCCCAGGACAATACCAAAAATGTATATTGAAAAGCGGCTTTTTTTCAGGTTTACGGTTTTTTAATTACCACTATTTCCCCGAACTCTAACGAAGTGTAAAATATTGGCAACACCCTCATCTGTGTTACTATGACTGATCTAATCGTCAATTATTATTATTTAAGACAGTAGTGATGTCTGTCTGCACTGATGTGGGAACCCAGTATTGCCATGCGTATTTTAATCAAAATATTTTAATGGAAAAAATACGTAAATTACGTATTTTTTTCCTGGTCTCACAGGGTTTTTAAACACACTGTAAGAATATTTCCCTAGTTTCGAAAAGAAAAGGTTAGTTTCATACTGGTCTTCTGTTGTGTTCTACAAACTAAACTTGCCATATTGTAGCCACAACAAAGAAAATCAATTCTTTGCTTTGTATTTTATTTTGTCTCTCATTTTTCTCTTACCTTACAAAGTTGTAAGCGGTATAAGCTCAAGTATCTCACTGAGTTTTTTAAATTAAATATATTCACTTTGTGTTAGTATTGTATAATTTATATAACATTTTAATCACTTCACTTCTGAATTGTTATAATGTATGATAGAGCTTAAGTATTAACTATGTATTGTAATTACGTTATTGATTGCCCTGGCTTGCATTTCAAAAATATTCTACAACAATGTATGTAACTACTATCCATTTACCGGTGGTACTATAATATAAAGTTAATTTAGAACTATTTCACAAGAGACTGTATATAATCGAAAGTGATATTTTTATGTTCCTGAGTCATCGCAGATTTACATAACTATTCCATATTTCAAAGTCAGTTTAGTGAATTTCGCTATTGCCGACATCTTGAACAAGATATTCAATTCTCAAAGTTTATGTTTCCTACATTTTCAGAACTAAGAAAATGAGTTCTTGTAAGAAGCTTATATAAATACATAAATACTAATTTGTTTCTCGAATAAAGACTATATACATTTAATAAAAATGTCATAAGTTTTCTGCAATATCAAGTAATTGTTATATTTACGTTATTTGTTCAATATTACGTAAACCAAATACGTTTTGTAAATAAACTCATCACTTCTGCAATAAAGACAATATGGCGTGCTTTGTAATATAAATAAATAGCTATGTAATATGTTGACGTACTTACTTCAAAGCTTGCGTTATACAGGGTGATTTGTTATTCTATGCGGTCCTTGAAATGGGTGATACTAGACCTTATTTGCAACAATTTTAACCCCGACAACATGGGGTCTAAACTGACTGGTTTTGGAGATATCGAACTTTAAAGGTTTTTCAAAAAAATTCTATCTCTACATCATTAAGTGCTTATTATTAGAAAGTAACGATGGTCACCACTTAGAATTTATACTTTTCTGATAGAATATGAACGACTGAATCTAGTGAATACAAGTTTGTTATAAAACTAGTCATATCTTGGGAAATAAAGTGTCATAAAGTTTCCGATTTGAAGTTTTCTGAAAACTTCCCTTGTCTTTCAAAGCATATTTAAAAAAATAAATGTATGACACTTGGTTTACAAATTACAGAAAAAACTTTCTTGTCTCATTACCTTTCTAAAATGGTGCCACAGTATCTACTTTTAGTTAGTGTCTGACCCGAAAATTAGGGTTGTTACTGACAAGGTAGTAAATCAACGAAAATCGGTTGCAATGTTTTTTAGACCCAACATTTTTTTTCTGTGACTTTTATCCAAACTGCTATCTGATATTAGCTTTTTGAGTCAATGCGCTTAATCCTGGCCGTAATCACATAATCATATCAGGCAAAGTCGGTTTTTATTTGGAGTATTTTACCTATGGACCAGATAGCCAAACCATCAATTCTCTTCCTTTTAAAACTACTTGAAACATAAGTACAATGACGGAATGTTTGTAAACTCTGGTTTCATAAAAAAAAAAACTAAACTGGCGTGCATAAAAGTTAGGTCACCCTACTGGTAGGACAGGTAAAAATACTCCAGATAAAGCGCGATTTTGCCTGATGTCATCGACCAGCATTTAGCGCATTGACTCAAAAAGCTAATATCAGATAGCAGTTTGGACAAAAACCACAGAAAAAAAAATGTTGGGTCGAAAAAACTTTACAACCAATTTTCGTTTATTTACTACCTTGTCAGTAACAACCCTAATTTTCTGGTCAGACACTAACTAAAAGTGGGTACTGTGGCACCATTTTGGAAAGGTAATGAGACAAGAAAGTTTTTCCTGTAATTTGTAAACCAAGTGTCATACATTTATTTTTTTAAATATGCTTTGAAAGACAAGGGAAGTTTTCAGAAAACTTCAAATCAGAAACTTTATGACACTTTATTTCCCAAGATATGATTAGTTTTATAACAAACTTGTATTCACTAGATTCAGTCGTTCATATTCTATCAGAAAAGTATAAATTCTAAGTGGTGACCATCGTTACTTTCTAATAATAAGCACTTAATGATGTAGAGATAGAATTTTTTTGAAAAACCTTTAAAGTTCGATATCTCCAAAACCAGTCAGTTTAGACCCCATGTTGTCGGGGTTAAAATTGTTGCAAATAAAGTCTAGTATCACCCATTCCAAGGACCGCATCGAATAACAAATCACCCTGTATAAATATTAAGAGACATCCTTCTATAGAACATTGGTTATTGTTTATACCATTTCCAAGATTGTTATAGAAAATGATAGACAAAATAACATTTTATTTACACAAGTAGATTTGGATTGTATAGTAATATCTAAATAGCTATGTAATATAAGATCTACATATCTTGGAAATGGTCTATTGATGCGTTGAAAACTTTGTATAGTGACCGTTGCAGTTAGCTGTTTATGTAAAGTTATATTATAATAAATGAAATTTCTTAAATCCTTCGAGTATAATTTGTCAGTGAAATTACTCCAGAATGAGAGGGACTTTCTGAAATGTAGCTGAAAGATAACAAATGAACTGTGTACTTAATGAATTATTATACACAACTGGGTTAAAGCTGTAAATGAGAGTTATTTTATGCACTTTGCATATATTTTATTTTAACCTGCGCTGTTCATGAGTGTACTTTTAGCACTTTTATAACTACGCCGTAAAAAAAAATCTGTTTCAAGTTTGATAATACTCAGCATATGAACTCATTTAATATTTCGTAAATTAAAATCACGTCACCACACATACGTAAACAGCGCAAAGTTATCACCGCGACACTGCGAAACGTTAACGTAGACGAGCAACAAAGCTCTATTGTTTACAGAATTATTACAGTTCTCCCACTCGGGCTTACTTTGCATAAAATAATGGACGCGGAAGCGGTGCCTAGGTACTTAGGTACCTGGGTAACTGGGTACCTGGGTACCTGGGCACCCCGCGGCCGGTACAGACACTTTAATGCACTTACTGCCAAGAGTCACGGTAACTGACGAGCGCGAATATAGCTTTACCGCTTTTAAAATTCGTGGAAGCACCGTCTATTCAAAACTCGGTCGGCTGACGTACGGATGGACTCACTCGTTTGTGGAAGCACACGTCTCGGCTTTTTACACGTCTTTTCACTGGTGTTTAAATGCAGCCGACGAACTACCGTGTCAGTCATCCGTCATTAACTCTCGTTTGATAAAACATACATTGTAGTTTGAAAGACATTTTGGGGCTCTATTTATGTTCACTGTTTACAAAAAAAGCGGTATGCACATAAACGAGTTGTGTGTCTTTATGATTTCAGAACTGACATGATGTTTTCATCAAAATATGCGCGTTTATATTGTGAGTTTAATAAGAAGCTTATGTTCAAAGCATTTCAATGATATGAACAATTCAAAGGCGCGCGGTTACGACCGCCCTATGATGGTATATCGATTTTATGCAAAATGCAACAAAGTTCCTCGCTACGAACACTCTGTGCTATATTAGCCATAAACCGCGCTTATTTTGCCAACACTGCGCGCTTTATTATTATAAAATAAGCCATCAATTTATGGTACCTACTTATCGGACCATCGTTGTAAATTGGTGTTGGGAAACTGCGGAAGCCGGTCGACCTATCTACATTATAATTATTGTTTTTAAAAGGCTTTTCGACTTAATTTAATAACAACTAACTAGCATACATAGAAACCTGATGTTTATGAGAGTAACATCCATATGATACACCAATTATACCTTTATGTTAAATTGTATCTATCTATTGTTTAATGCTAAAATGTATCAATTTTATAAGCCCGAGATAACACCGTTTAATTGGAATTTGATAACAGTTAATGGCACTTTAAAACATTAAGCGAGATCGTGATCAGCGTGGAAGTAAAGTGCTAAACAATTAAACATGCACCACTAGTACAGTGTATACTTTACACCAATTAGTCGATCGAAGTAAGTAGACGCGAAACGATAAATAAACACGATACACGAAATATTCCAAATTAAAATCAACTGTTGATACTTAATTAAACTTGGAGTTTATTCGGAAAAGTCAACGAATATTGACAAGCCAAACGAAGAAGAAGCGAATAAGTTCCTAATAATTTATACGAGTACTACTTTGAGCGATCAATTTGTATTTTCACTTTTGATACCAATCAAGATACGATCACTGTCTTCAACCCAGTAGACATGAAATAAATAAAAAAAAACACGTCACACGGCGGTTCAATCAAGCAACAAACATTTCGTTTTTATTGACGATATCCTCGTATAAAGAAAAGTATAAAAATAATAAGGAGACGTGGGGGAAAATAAAATATAATAATAGCGCGCCGTCAAAGTCATTGTCCAACGGCTTGAAAGGATTTAGGGTGTGTTTTTAAGATTACCTACTATACATAAGCATGCGACAGTGAAAAGGGTATGCGGTCAATTTTGTACGATTTGAATTTCATGTTGCCTTCAGCTTTCCAATCATAAAGTACGGTATCGATGACAGTCACAATTTTGTTTACAAGGATTTATCTGCTCGCTTCTGTCGCAGAGCAATATTGGTCTGTTTATTGTATCGCGGTCGACGATATTTGACGCCGCTCTGATATCTGTTACGCCGTGTAATGTCAATAAAAATGTTTATTTCCGTGATGATCTTGGAGGAAAAAATACGAACTGTGTAACAGTTTCTTATCACGCTGTATGAATTGTAAAAGTCAAGCGAGGAAAAACGGATATTGGCACCTTTTGATGTTCTACGCTTTTTGATTGTTCATTTGACTATGAAATACGAACAGATACTCACTTTAAAAAAAAACCGGCCAAGTGCGAGTTGGACTCGCCCATGAAGGGTTCCGTAGTAGCAAGCATAGATAAGGGATATAATTATAATGAGATAAGTAAGTAATATACACATACAATAAAAATAACTTTGTTTTTCATGGTGTTTGTATGAATGGCAAAGTTATATTTGCCGTTTTTGAAAATGTACTATATATATCTCAAAAACTGCTAACTGTATCTCATCCGAACCAATTTTGGTTGGAAGTTTTTGTTGAGGTCTACATTATATACTTTTTTTAGTTTAATCATTCTCTTATTTTAGAAGTTACAGGGGGGGGGACACATTTTACCACTTTGGAAGTGTCTCTCGTGCAAACTGTTCAGTTCAGAAAAAAAGTAGGATGTGGGTGTATCTATGGATAGGTCTTTAAAATTAACTCAAATTAACTCAAATTTTTTTTTCACCAAACCCGTATGGGTTCAATTCCAAGTATGGGGGACACCCCCAAAATTTGTTTTGTTTTTAATTTTGTGTGAAATTCCTAATGCGGTTCACATAATACATCTACTTACCAAGTTTCAACAGGATAGCTCTTATACTTTCGACAAAAAGTGGCTGTGACATACGGACGGACAGACAGACAGACATGACGAATCTATAAGGGTTCCGTTTTTGCCATTTGGCTACGGAACCCTAAAAACTAACTTTACCTTATAACTTACAGCATAATTACAATCCTTCGAAAACCAAAATTGGTCCTTGTTTCATATCATTGCTATCTGTTTGCGTCTCCAAACTGTTTAACCAATTTTCGCCTCAAGATCGACTCGTTTAGGCCGACAATGACCTATATGATCAGGGTCAGGCAAATACTTTCATAGGGAACCTTCATTTCTGGAACAAGCTCTGTAATACTATACCTCGGTAATGCCAACGTAACAAGTCAGACCAACATTACACAATTTGGAGCTCACATTTCTCAACTCAAGGTTCCAGACGACAAGATGATGAGCGCCGACATTTTGATTAATCAAATTATTTGCCGTCGTATATAATATGGCAAATTAATAAGATATTTGACTGACTCGACAATGTATTGCCATTTATCAACTATTAATTAACTTTTAACATCAAGCATTGTTAATCCTCATAATCCGACTAATGTGGGTGTATTAGCCACAAAATCGGATGTAATTAATCGCAAACGTGTCTGTATTGCTCGTTATATTGTTAGACTACTCAACTCATACTCTCACAATATTCATGCATCATTTATGAAGTAGGTATGCATAACCGTTGCAACTTTGCAGGCGTAACTCATTTATTTTTACCTTTCTCCAACATAGCTCTACCTCATTAAAACGAGCTGTTAAATAACGCTTCTCAAGTTTTTCAATTGTACGTAGGTACATTACAAAATGCAAGGTAAAAAAATATCTTCTTTTATCTGATACAATTTATGAAGCAACGCATTACGTTTCCCTGGATTTCTATCAGGAAAAAATAGTTTTCGTGCCCATCACATTAACGATGAAAGCAACTACAGCATTTTTAAAACCTCCCAGTCCACCATTAAAATAATAACTTCCTCTCTGTTGTGCTTTTCTGTAACGACACAAACATAAATATTATAACATAGCATTTTATTTATTTTACACCATACAGTGCAAACAATATGAACCTAACTAAATTAAGCATGCAGTGTTAAAATACAATTACTATAGTGTACATCAAAGAGAAAAACCTTTGCATTTTCAACGTAATTGTGTTAACTTGCATTATAAACACAGAAAATATCAGCCGCAGAAAACTTTTAAATAGATATGCGTTATGGTCGCATTGAGTAAACCAAGTTGAACGTAAAGTTAAACAACAATTAATCAGTTGGAAAATTGAACGACGTTACATCACATCATGAAGATAAACCACTGAAACATGAGCCCAAGTTTGCGTAAACCGAGTTCCACAAAGCGAGCAAGTCAACATTATCGTTAATAAGATGGTAGACGAGAGTTAGCTCGACTTTCTAGTGAAACTCGCCGGCCGCCGCGGTTGGCTCGCCAATATGGCGTGAGCTCTGCATTTATTTTTATTTTTTAGGGTTCCGTAGCTAAATGGCAAATACGGAACACTTTTTAGTCATGTTCGGACTCTGACTGTGGCCATTCAGATGACACAGAACCATTTTTTCACTGTTAAAGTTTCAACGTTTCGACTATAGAAATAATATTTTAGTGAAATAGCCACTAGAGCTTATAAGACTAGAGTGAAATCACGAAAGAAATATTGAAGATTGGCAATCGACATTTTATAAAATCGAGGCATGAAAAAAATTAGATAATCGAGTGAGATATTGCTGAATCTAATTATAAGAAAGTAAACATATTTTTTTTAATTCGATGCATTCAGCTATATCTAGGTTCCTAGTCTACAAAATTTTACTTTTCACAGTTTTATCTACGATCATAATTTGTGAACTTGCATGGTCGGACACGTTTTTGACTGTTTTATACTAAAAGCTTACAGTAAGGTACGGTAAGGAGAAACTCCATAACGAAGAAACATCGTACTCAGAAGAAGACGCTCACAAATGTGTAGATACTTTTACATACTTTTATAGACCCGGATGCTAATATTCAAGATTTTTATTTTTCATTTTATTTCCGTGAGGAAACCGAAAAATATATCCTATAAGGTTTGTACCTTCCTGATGGAATATACAATATTGTCCCATCTGCACTTGAACCTTGACAATGATGCGATAAAACTGCATCAAATGAAAATATATGATGCATTTGGATGTATCCGGACCAAGATTTTAAAAGAAGTAGGTAAGTTATTGTTCAATAAAACAGGTCAATCTATCCACAATGTAGCCAGACACGCTAAGACTATAACTAACTATTATGAGCCATCTTTTTCGACCTAATAACTCGTCGTTACATAAAGCCTGAACTCGATGTTAAGTCCACAATAAATGACTTCTAAAATCACCAAAGTGTAGAGATTTGGAAAAGACCTTCTCTGACTCAGCGGTGGGTGACTAAAAGTTGAAGAAGAGGAAGAAATCTGGAATACCTGAAATTGAATCGGCGATCTTGGGCTCGATTCCCACATTTGAAACGTGTATTACATAGATTTAATTATAATATAATATAATTTCAGGTAGTTGATTTCTGTATAGATAGCAAAATAACATTAAAGGCCTGCAGATCGATGGCCAATAATTACATAGAAATGTCTGTGATTTGGAAAACGTGTTAAGCAGTTGGTCGATATCGTGATAGTCATTACGAGGAGTTAGCTCGAATATCTGACAACCTGGCTTCCAAAGAAATATCATTTTACCCAGTTACTGGCTTTTGAAGCTTAGATAGACAGTAGCTACATGTAATGTACCATGCAATCTGGGTAAAACGAACATCAGTGGGGTTTAAAACGGCCACTTAGGAATATTCCAAATGATTCACTTTGTCAATGATTAATAGCCAATGACATTGCTGGCAATGCACGAAGTGAATCATTAGGAAGTGACTGTTTTAGACCCTCTGACTGTTTACCAAAAGAGAAAACGATCGACGTCGTGGCATGTGGTAGACGTGAGACGAACCACTCCATGAAAGATAGGGCTTTAGGTAGCCGCGAGAAGTGGAAAGAGAGAGACGTTTGCCCAGCAGTGGAACCTATAGACTGATATGATAATCAAGTGTATTTTGTTTACCTGAAACACCCATCATCTGCCTAGCTTTTTCCAAACTATGTATATTGGGATCGGCTTTCAGTCAAACCAGATGCAGATGGATATCATTATTTTACATGGAGCGACTGCCTATCGGACCTCCACAACCCAGTAACTGGGTAATATACCCCATGGGGCCATGGTCAGACTGGTTGTCAGACTTTCGAGTTTCTGACTGTGATTTACGACTGTCAAAGATCTACAAATGACAACCTAAAACATTGTAACCGAATAATCAGGTCAAAGTGGTTTCAAAATTTTCGCCACTTACTTCTTCTTCTTCAACCTTTAGTCACCCAATGCTGAGTGTAGGTCTCTTCCAAATCTTTCCACTGCTGGCGGTTTTGTGTTATGGCTATCCAGTTTCTTCCGGCCACTTTAACAAGATCGTCTGTCCACCTAGTCGGTTGTCTCCCTACATTCCTCTTACCCGTTCGTGGTTGGAGACCAACACTTTCCTTCCCCCATTCGTCATGTACGCTGGCTGTGAGTTTGACAGTTAACTCTTCTTGGTACAGTTCTTTTTGTACTGTCAAAAAAGTGTTGTCACAGCGAGGTTGTAGTGTCTCAACCAATCGTCTCCTTTCTAGATGTAAATTCAGTGTAATTCGAGCTCTTACGATTCTGTGGTCACTTCCTGCGCTCACTTGGTTTAAAACGTCTACATCTCGGAAAAACTTTACTTCCTACCTATTTGGTTTTTTCAAAACAGATTTTGTTTAATAAACTTCTAAAGCATTACGTTTTCAACCAATGTAAACATTCAGAAAATAAGCAATCAAAGTTGTATTGATAGCGTAAATTTTAACTTTAGTAGCACAAATCTAGGAAACGTGACACTTTTTTTTTTTTTGGGTGGCAAAATCATCAAATGAGTCCTCCCGCCCTGGGTGGGGCGGAAGGGACTGTCAGACTCTTACTGACTTAAATCCACCCGTGTTCCTTCGGATGCCCTTTACGTTCCAGGGCCACGGTATCCTGGAGTAAGAAAAATCCGCGACCCCAGCAGGCATTAGGCCCCATAAGGGGGGCCCCTTATGGGGCCAAATGCCTGCTGGCGTCGGTAACGCGTGAAACACGACGCGCCACCGACCCGGGCTTGGTCCATGGCTCCGCCGCTGTGCGTGCACTATTCGCATACGGGCAAAGAGACCCCTTAGGCACAGTGCCTAAGGAAGAGTTTTTGCCCGCATCCCAGGGTGCACCGTCCCGAAAAACTAGTCTTCCCCCCGGACGTATCCGAGTGGGAACTCCAGTCCACGGACGCACGTGGAGTTCCTGTCTTAGCACCCCAGCAAACGTGACACTTTGGAAGATTTTGTCTCATAGAATAGAATACAGGTTTGATATATTTTTTTTTATTCAACGACAGGTTCGTGTTTGACCACTATCTCGCATGATGGTAAGCGAGGATGTGGTCGATGGTGAAGCACGCTTGTCTAAAAGTAACCTGTTCACTCTTGACTTGAAGACCCCAAGATATAGCTCTTATTTCAGAAATAAATTACGTGACGGATGTTAGGCATTTTTTTAGCGTGGTAAAATCATCAAATGAGTCCTCCCACACAGGGCAGAGCGGGAGGGACTGTCAGACTCGTACTGATTAAAATCCCCAGTGTCCTTCAATAGCCCTTTACGTTCCGGGGTCACGGTAATTCGTGAGTCCCGCGACCGCCGAAGTTAGGCATGGCAGGACTCATACAAAAATCTTCTAACCCCATTGTTTATACAAAAATATGCTGCTAGCTTGCATGGTTTTATATTTTTTTGTGTCAAAAATAAAAGGAAAGGTCTAGCTATTTCCGAAACAGGAACATTTTTGATAGTATTTTGTTTATTCCTAGCTTTATCGCAGGATCACAATACTCCACCACTAATTGGGTCGAAGAGATTGGATGGCTGTCGCTACGGATAAAGAACTGATATATTTCCTTCGACTATTTACTTGAGGCTATTTTTAGTTGATAGGCACTTACGTACTCTATTTGGAAAGATAGTTTATGATCTGATATGTTTTGCAGCTGCCTTATGTAAATGGATATGTACAAATATATTTTGGCGGTTGATCTAAATGGGAAGAAACACCGCTGTTTTATTTTATCGATAAAGTAACAATTTAAACAAAACGCATCAATGCATTTTAAACATCAAAAGATTCTTGTGAAACTCTACAAGCTTATTTTTCTTCTCCTTCTTTTCGCTGCAGAAGAAATCTGCTATTCCCTTCATTTCGCTGGTCTAGATGAGGGAGAACCAAAGAAGCGATGGATGGTGGAAAGGATAATGTGACTAGAAATGAGATGACTACTAAAATATACTCGTAGCCTTGTCTTCTTGATAACATGAACACAAAAATAAATGAATGGTGATTTTTAAGCCTTCTCAGAGTTAGTCCCGTCTTAAAAAGGCACTGGAATGTAAAGGGCAATTGGAGCAACATATTCTACTTCTCACAGAGCCGTACCGGTCTCACACTCACTTAATTATTTTCCAAAGTAACAAAAAAAAAACGTTGTAAAAAGCAAGTATTCTAAAGTGTTTCATTTTACTTAAAAGGTATCTACTGAATCCCTGTTATTTACATGAATAAACAAAGAATGCTTTAGGGTCCGTCTAGTTCAAAAACGTGTTTTTAAAAGGCGTCCGTGCTATTTATCACTTAAGACAAGAAGTGAGGGAAGGGGCAGGCTGGGTGGCTACATAGCATGTTAGGGGCGTTTTTAAAAGGTTTATCTCTACATAAAGACGTCTGTCTTAAGTTAATCCGTAAGTCTTAGAACTAGTATTTCGCCCTGTTCATGACTTTAAAGGGATGCGTCTTACATATACATAGATGCAAAACTGATCTTAAACATCTTAAACCATGTTAATACAAAGTATCCTTTGGAATAGAGACATTGGTAAGGTCGTTTCTAAACTTTTTAACTCTTGACATGTCCATGCAATTTATTACGGTACAAAATTTTATAGCAATTATTGTTTTCTTTAATCACTTTTTAGTCATACCTACTTAGCTTTAAACGTTGCCCTAGCTAGACTTTCTAGCTGTGAAAGGGCGTCAGCTATAATTCCTCACGTAAGTAATCGTAACAAAAAAAACGCAATTAAATATTTTTTCTACCAACCCGGACCAACCAAGATAGTCGTTCTTTCCAGTCAGTTGTAAGACGTCATCACAACCTTAAGTACCTTCGCAAAGAAAAAACTAAGTGGATTCTTAACAAAAACGTTATTAATCATATCTAACACAATTTAGTAAACGAGGGTGACGGTAATTGCTCGCAAATGACAGAATCTGTGCAAAGGTAGTACTGGCGAGGTCATTATTACTTGTTAGGGCGAACATAAAGGGAATCGTTCCCGTCTTTACGGAAAAATTATGCATTCACCTAATATTCTACGACGCCGCAGATTGCAGCAATTACAGAGACCCACTAAAAGGCTTAAGTATATACGAGTACCTAATATAAATTAGTATTTGCCTGTTCGCACGATTTTTCGTAAGGAAAAGTATACAGGAGAATTCTGTAGGAAAAAACACATGGCATCAGAATTTATTAGATTGAATGTGATACTAAAATAAGCAAAACATTTGTTTAAAACAACTTACACCAGTAACTTAACTTTTGTATATCGGGCAAGCATTTTCAATTTTATGAAAAGAACACAGAAAGGACGCTGACGAGAAGAAGAGAGTTGACGAGTAGACGCTGATAAAATGTATACAAAACAGCTTTTATTTATTTTAATTACATACCGTGACTTTTTAGTCGTCTTACAGAAGTGGTCCACTCAATGTATCCGACATAAAATAACTCTAGGCGCGATAATATATATTTTTTTTATTAATAATATTTTTTATTTATCATAATTACATTACAAATATGAAACATCCTGTTAAAATGTTTACGTATCAAACTGTAGAGTATACCTACCCAGCACACAAATCGAAGAGATCATTTCATCTCCATTTTCTTTGAGACAAGAGTGTTTCTAACTACGCCTTGTGTATTAATAATGAATAATATTTTTATATTTAAATTATTAAAATCTCATGAATACCTATTTTTAGGGTTCCGTAGCCAAATGGCAAAAACGGAACCCTTATAGATTCGTCATGTCTGTCTGTCTGTCCGTCCGTATGTCACAGCCACTTTTTGTCGAAATTATAAGAGCTATCCTGTTGAAACTTGGTAGGTAGATGTATTATGTGATTGGGATTTCCACACAAAAATAAAAACAAAACAAATTATGGGGGTGCCCCCCATGCTTAGAATTGAAATTCAAATTTTTTTTTTCAGCAAACCCATATGTGTGAGAGAGAGTGAGAGAGAGAGTATCTATGGATAGGTCTTTAAAAATGATATTGAGGTTACTAATATCATTTTTTTATAAACTGAACAGTTTGCACGAGAGACACTTCCAAAGTGGTAAAATGTGTGTGTGTCCCCCCCCCCCCTGTAACTTCTAAAATAAGAGAATGATAAAACTAAAAAAAAATTTAGACCTCAACAAAAACTTCCAACGAAAATTGGTTTGGATGAGATACAGTTAGCAGTTTTTGAGATATAGTACATTTTCAAAAACCGCAAATATAACTTTGCCATTCATACAAACTATGAAAAACAAAGTTATTATTATTGTTTGTGTATATTATTTACTAATCTCAATATAATTATATCCCTAATCTATGCTTGCTACTACGGAACCCTTCATGGGCGAGTCCAACTCGCACTTAGCCGGTTTTTTTTATTATGAACGTTTACTAGTCATTGGATACATGAACTGGGCTGCCGTTGTAAGACGACTAAAATGTCACGGTGTATTTATTATTACCCGGACCCGGGTACGTCCTTAAACTACGTCCAGCCACCGAAGGACGGGCAGCAGCGTCCTTTGTAAACTTTCGGTGACCTTACTGCGATCCCCAAGCCGCCTGCCAAGCGTGGGGATTATGGCAACCCCCCCCCCCCCCCATTATGATTGACAACAATAGCACACGGCCCCCAGTCCCCGGCAGCTCCGCTATTCCTGGTCTGGGTAGCGGATCGGGTAACGGCGGAGCAGGGGGTGCTAAGAATCCCCGGCAGATGCCCCGCTACCACCCCCAACGGACTCTGGCCCTGGCAACACACAACATCCGCACACTGAGGACCGATGAGAAGATTATCGAGCTGGAGGAAGAATTGAGCAAAATGCGCTGGGATATCTTGGGATTATCTGAAGTCCGAAGAGAGGGTCAGGATACGATAGTTCTAGATTCCGGCAACATGCTTTTCTACCGGGAAGGAGACCGTAAATCCCAGGGTGGTGTTGGATTTCTCGTCCGCAGGTCCCTCATCAACAACGTTGTGAAAGTCGACAGTGTGTCGAGTAGGGTAGCATACCTTATACTCAGAATAACCAACCGGTATTCGTTGAAGGTCATACAGGTATATGCACCGACCTCGACACATTCCGATGATGAAGTAGAGGCATTGTATGAGGAGATATCCGAGGCCATACATACCTCCGAAACATACTTCACCGTTGTTATGGGGGACTTCAACGCGAAGGTGGGCGCACGGAATGGCGATGAGTTGAGAGTGGGGCCATTTGGGTACGGGCAGCGAAACCATAGGGGCCAGCGACTGGTCGACTTCATGGAAAAGGAAGAACTTCATTTAATGAACTCCTACTTCCAGAAGCGGCCATCCAGGAGGTGGACGTGGATGAGCCCCGATGGTACTACCAGAAATGAGATCGACTTCATCATGACGACCAAGAAGCGAATATTCAGTGATGTCTCTGTGATCGCCAAGGTGAAAACCGGTAGCGATCACCGAATCGTCAGAGGCACATTGAATATCAATGTGAAGCTTGAAAGGTCTCGTCTGGTGAAGTCCACGCTCCGACCTGGTCCTGCCCACATCCAGAACCCCGAAGACTTTCAACTCGAACTGCACAATCGCTTCCAGTGCCTAACCGAATGCGAAACTGTGGACGAGATTAACAATGGGTTGGTGGAAACTGTCCAAGCTGTGGGGTCCAAGTTCTTTAAGACCCCGCGCCGCAATAAGCCTCAAAAGCTCTCGAATGGAACCATCAAGTTGATGCAAGACCGGGCCGAGATGAGGCTGCAATCTTCAGCTGACATGTCGGAATATGGCAAACTCAATAGACGTATCTCTAAATCAATGCGACGTGACCTGCGTGCCTATAGTGCGGCACGGATCAAAGAGGCAATCGAGCGGAACCAGGGCTCAAAAGTCTTCGCAAAGAATTCGTCTATTGGGCAAAGCCAAATGACAAAGCTAAAGATTAACGACGGCAGCATCATTTCGACGAAGCCGGAGATCCTGAGAGAGCTTGAGAGGTTTTACGGACAGTTATACACATCAACACGACAACCCAGTGTCGGTACAGTTCGAGACGCAAGAGCTAAACTGACTCGACACTACACTGAGGATATCCCGGACATCAGCCTGTACGAGATTAGAATGGCTCTTAAACAGCTAAAGAATAACAAGGCGCCGGGTGAAGACGGAATCACAACAGAACTTCTGAGAGCGGGTAGAAAACCGGTACTTCTGGTCCTCCAGAAGTTATTTAATTCCGTCATACTCGAAGGTACTACGCCAGAAGCATGGCACAGGAGTGTGGTTGTTCTTTTCTTCAAAAAGGGTGACAACACCTTGTTGAAGAACTACAGGCCAATCTCACTTCTGAGCCATGTATACAAGCTGTTCTCAAGAGTCATTACGAACCGTCTCGAACGCAGGTTTGATGACTTCCAGCCTCCCGAACAAGCCGGTTTCCGAAAAGGTTTTAGTACTATAGACCACATACACACGCTCCGCCAGATTATACAGAAGACAGAGGAGTATAATCGGCCATTATGTTTAGCGTTTGTGGACTATGAAAAGGCCTTCGATTCAATCGAAACCTGGGCAGTATTGCAGTCCCTCCAACGATGTCATATCGACTATAGGTATATCGAAGTGTTGAAGTGTTTGTATAGAAACGCCACCATGTCCATCCGACTTCAGGAAGAGAGCACGAAACCAATCCAATTGCAGAAAGGCGTGAGACAGGGAGACGTTATTTCTCCGAAACTGTTCACGAACGCGTTGGAGGACGTTTTCAAGCTCTTGGAATGGAACGGATTCGGCATCAACATCAATGGCGAATACATCACTCACCTTCGTTTTGCCGATGATATAGTCATCATGGCAGAATCGTTGGAGCACCTCAATGCTATGCTCAGCGACCTCAGTATCGTTTCCCAACGGGTCGGCCTTAAAATGAACATGGACAAGACGAAAGTCATGTCGAATGTCCATGTGGCACCCGTACCGGTTGTTGTTGGGAATGATACTCTCGAAGTTGTAGACCATTACACTTACCTTGGACAGATTGTTCAGTTAGGTAGGTCCAACTTCGAGAAAGAGGTCGCCCGAAGAATCCAACTCGGATGGGCAGCGTTTGGGAAGCTACGTGATATCTTCTCATCGAGAATCCCACAGTGTCTCAAGACAAGGGTGTTTAACCAGTGTGTGTTGCCAGTGATGACATATGGCTCTGAAACGTGGTCTCTGACTGCTGGCCTTTTAGAGAGACTAAGAGTCACTCAACGAGCGATGGAAAGAGCTATGCTCGGAGTTTCTTTGCGGGATAAAATCCGGAACATGGATATTCGGCGAAGAACCAAAGTCACCGACATAGCTCATAAAATTTGCAAGTTGAAGTGGCAATGGGCAGGCCACATCGCTCGTAGAACTGACAACCGATGGGGAAGAAAAGTTCTCGAGTGGCGACCACGGACCGGAAGACGCAGCGTAGGTAGGCCTCCCACTAGGTGGACCGACGACATCGTGAGGGTCGCGGGCAACCGATGGATGCAAGTGGCGAATTGTCGTTCGGCGTGGCGGTCTAAGGGGGAGGCCTATGTTCAGCAGTGGACGTTTTCCGGCTGATGATGATGATGATGATGATGATGTATTTATTTACGATTCTAGATTTTAATGAATACTTAATTTAATACCTAACAAATCAGCACATAGAAATCTTTGTTTTGTGGCTATCTACATATAAGCAGAGTTATACTAAATCTTATATTATGAGATTTACTGAGTAAAAGCTATGTTATGTGACGACCCACACTTCGACAGCAGATTTTTGAGTTCCAACCATGATTTCATATAAAATAAACAATGTTCATATATGTATAAAACTTGATGCGACCGCAACTAAATACTGCTACCCCCTGCACGCGTAGCATGGCGATTCTATCTCTATTCTACGAAGAAAAGACAAAGTTATTTCATCGTTATTTCTAAACAAATCGACTGTTTTTTTGCACAAAAATGACACCATTCGTACACTATTAAAGAATAGAACGTTTATTTTCTATATTTTTTACATTACCATGCTTAAAACGCTAAAATTATTTCTACGTTCTGTCATTTTGTCTATTCTTCCGTCGACAAAACCCCTTTCTACGGCGCCATGCTACGCCTGCTGGTATAAACCACACTAGATAACACTTCCGAAACATTGCTTTAGCTTACAATAACATTTTGGAGTGGACTTATCACAATAGAGCCAGATAACGTTACACATTGTTTCACACACCATAAATGCTTCGCAGCTGCTATAAGTTACCAGTTTTGCTCAAATGAATAATACCTCGAGACCATGACATATAGAGACAGTTCGTTTTAGGATTTCTTGTGTTATACCTATGTAGTTATTTCAAATTATTTTAAGCCTCCTGCAGACACACGCGATTAATCGCGCGGGGCGACATGTCGCGGTCCATTCGCAGTATTTTTCGAGTGGAAATTAGCTTGGCTCGTTGTCGCAGCGCGATTAATCGCGTGTGTCTGCAGGAGGCTTTACTGACCAACAAAAAAAAAGATTTTTAATTACAAGACAATTTTATTCAATTTATTTTTATGCATAAATAATTTATGCAGTTAATAAATGACCTCAATAGACCATTGTCTCTATGCAGATCTTTCATGGATTTTCAACTTTTTTGTTGTTGTTTTATTCGGTTTTCGGTTAGGTTGTCTTGCTAGCATCTAATATACTACTGTCTCTTCTATAGATTTCTTATATGTGAAGCTTAACAAAGTCAACGATACTTATCCGAACTAAAATAGATTTACTTTACAAAGAAAAGCACAGAGGCTCTAGCGCGACTTTTGACGTTTTTGTGACGTAAAGGAAAAAAAAATGTTATTCGTTGGTAAACTACAGGCGCTTTGTCACTTTCCATACAATAAACGCCTTAAATATTTCAATTACGCCGTAAGTAAAATACGGAAAACTATGATAAGGCCTCAGTATTGCACAAACAAATCCATTGAGTGAGCTCACTAGTGATGTTGCGAATGTCTGATTTTACACATTCGCGAATGCGAATGCGGATGCGAATATTCAATTTCAATATTCGCGAATGCTAATATTGACTAAATTTAAATAAAACTCGCTTAAAATGATAGATAGGTTTAACATTTCGTGTCAGACATATTTAAACCGAACATTGCCAAGTCGATATAGTTGAATGAATGAAGTTAGTCACAAAATTTATTCAACAGATTTAGACTGTAGTTAGATTCCTTTATTTATACATTTTACTGGAACAGGCATGGACAAAGATGAAGAATTATTTTTTTTTTAAATTGGTTTTTTTTTTGTTTTCTGAAAAAAGAAACTGATGTAACGTTGCACCTGTTAGTCCTGAAGGACAGAGTGTACCTAATTGTACTACACCCACATTCCGCCAGTAATATTTGATAATTGATAATGGGCGAGTCGATTGCTATCGGTTGAGCAAATATTCAGCACCGTTACTGTTACTAAAAAAATACTGAAGGAAACCCAATAAGACTGCTCGACCTGGACAGATAGACCAACAATTAAGGCAATCAAAATAAATATATCATGTATTTTTGACTTTGTTTTATTAAACCTAAATAATTCTCAGAAAAAAATAAAAGAAGAGAAATGAAAATAAATCAAACATTACTTCTACTTCTTTTAATTTTAAAAATTTGTCTATTACTGAAAAATAATTTGTTAACTTATTCGAAATGATAAAATTTTCTATGGGAATAATTTATTTATTTAGTGCAATAAGATTTATTTGATTTAGATAATTATGGTTGGTTATATCTATTAATTTGAATAGACATTTCAAGTTCTTTTTTCTCAAATATCCATTAATAATGTGGTATATTTTAAATGACTTTATATTACACTTGATGATTTTATCACTATAAAAAAGGTATATTCACAGTTATTCTTTGTATATTTTAATCGGACTACCAAACCATTTCAATTTAGTTAGCTACTTCAAGACTATTCCATTACATATAGTTTCCACATTGAAAATATATTACTAAATAAAAAAATAGTTTTTCAAAAATATTCGCAAACATTGGCATCGATTCTTGCGAATGCGAATATCAAAAATCATGCGAATATTTGCGAATGCGAATGCAAATATTCACTACATCTCTAGTACTCACGATTGACTGCCTACGTAATGTATGCCATATACCTATGTGTTAAAATAATATTTGCATTTGCGACACCAAACAATTTAAACACACATTCTTCAATACAATGATTAATTACACGAATTTATACGCCACATTTAGTCATCCATAATACGTATTTGCAAGTCTGGCAGTCTAATTATACTTCTCTTTGACTATACGTAAATAAATATCCATTTAAATCTTAAATTGACGTAGTATGAAATTCTAGAATAGCTCTTTCATACTACGTCAATTTAAGATTTAAATGGATAATAAGTATGTAATAACTTATGTAATAAAAATATTTAATTATTCCGCCGCCAGTTAGATTTATCAAAAACAAGTTTTTATTATTGTAAACTAAAATTTACCAAATTACGATGCTTTTAAAATTTACATGCCGTGGTGTCATTTTTAGTGCGTCCTGACGTCACTCTCGAGTTATTGTGCGTTTTATCTTATTTTGTGAATATTCATTGATTTAACAAAAGCAAAAATATGCGTCCATTACTCGTATTTTTCAAAACTCGCAACTGACGGACTAATTTGATTTGCAATTTGTTGATGCTGGAAATTATTCTATTGTAAAACTTTTAGTTGTAAATATATATTTCGAAATCTAATACAACATTAATTGCCTGTAAAATAGTTAGCGCAAACGTCACTATAAGACGTTTAGGCGCCATCCCCACAAGCGAGAGAATCGCGGCGATATTATCGTCGTGGCACGATTTCCATATACTCTCTATGAACGCGTCTCCACACGGCGATGTTATCGCGGCGATGCGACTAGTGGCAATTTGCGCGCGAAACGTTGGCGTATCGCCGCGGTATCGTCGCTACTGGTGGCGCGCCCGCCGCGCGCTCGTGGCGCTCTCGCGGCGGGCACGTGGCGGGCGCGCTCAGTAGCAAAACAAAACAAAACTATAGCGCAACGCCTCGTCGCGGGCCACGCGGCGATTACGTTGCGAGTCGTGACGATACGCTGGCAGAATAATCGCTTGTACATGGAGATTCTCCGACGATAGAAGCAAAGCAAAGTCGTAAGAACGCCTCGGTTTGGAATTCGGACGGAGTCGGTTTCGGTTTGGAGTCCGTACTCGCTGCGATTCTCTCGCTCGTGGAGATGGCGCCTTAGTATTGAATAAATAATTCCAAACCGAGGCGTTCTTCCGACTTTTCACGTTTTTGTGACGTAAAGTTAACAGAGACTTTGACTTTTATTTGATGGAAAAATACAATACTATTAATTGCGTTTTTTTCATACAATTTACATTATAATACTTCAAGGCCTCTGTGAGGACGATTGTAGCAGCAGCAGCTTGATTGGAAAGAGCTTCTGATGTACTGAATCATAATAATGGTCTCAGGTTCATATCCTGCTCGCAAACTCGTTTTTTATGCTTAAAGTGAATGCATATTTTATGTTTTTACTGTCAGTATAATTTAATAACGCAAATACTATAAAAAAGTATACGGCATATTATTCTAACATTTTGCCAGAAGAAAAATAAAATCACACTTTCTCCAAATCGCTACCTAGGTCGGATATATTGTTAACAGTGTCATAAAACTGGAGACAATATTTTTTCCCGTTGCTCATATCATATAAAACGGTGTTTTAATAAAACCGGATCACAGCTCTCCCGCGGAATATTGTCGCAGATATTTCAATATTGGTGGGATTAGCAGCCTATTTAAACATCACTTTCAATGCTCTGCAGCGTCATATTGAAATACAATATCTTTCAAAGCGACCGTCATAATATTTACTGAACCTTTTTAATTCTGTAGTGAACTGAACACCTTGGGTTTATTGCGTCATCTTTTCTCGTATTTTTAGATACACTGTTAACTTGCACCGATTATTTTATAAATTCTGGTAATTTACACCGATTTACTTTAAAAATTCTGATAACTTGCACCGATTATTTTAGAAATTTTGGTTACTTGCACCGATTTATTTTAGAAATTCTGGCAACATGCACCGATTATTTAATAAGTTATAATGACTTGCACCGATTTATTTAGAAATTTTGGTAACTAGCACCGATTTTTTTTGGAAACCCAGTTAACTCGCACAGAGGAATTCTGGGAACTTGCACCGATTTATGCAAGTGTTTTAATAAAAATATGTTAGAATAATTCTATAACTGTTACTGTTACCACACTGTGACGTGAAAGGCCTCTTCTCATGACTTAACTTTCAGATACAGGCTCAATGTGGACCACAGGTTGTTGGTTTTGACTCGTCCCGCATTTTTCTAAGAAATCTCCCGTAGCATGACTGATTCCCTCCGCTCCGCCTAGGGTGGGAGGATTCATTCGATGAAAGGCTGGTTCGATAAGTACTTTAGCAAATATTATTATGAACTAGTTGACCCGGCAAACGTTGTTTTGCCATATAAATAATTTAAAAAAAAATTAGGTGTGGACTACCCCTAACATTTAGGGGGATAAAAAATAGATGTTGGCCGATTCTCATAGATACCGGATAAGCTCAAAAAATTTCATCAAAATCGGTCAAGCCGTTTCGGAGGAGTATGGCAACGAAAACTGTGACACGAGAATTTTATATATTAGATAATAAATCAAATATAATATCATATTTTGTTTATATTATATTTATTAAAATGTAATATAATTTTTTGCACAATATTTATAGATCTATAATGGTATAAACCTTTATGAACTACCGATATACGTTTTAATAAGTATAACTGTAAAGAATAAAGGTCTCCTACCGGAACAAGCACAAATCCCCCCTTATGGAAGAGCGCAGCATTTTCCCCGCCCCATTGAGATCTTTTTTTTAATTCGACGCTTCCACTGAGAGTTATGAACCTCCGAGGTCCCCTTATACAAAAGGTTCTCCCCTTTCGCGACTTCATAACAAAAAAAATATAAAAATCGGGGGAAAATACGTGGAAATAATAGCTTCCTTTATTGCAAGTTAGTTTTAGAAACTAGGCACTCGCTATTGTTGTTGTAAATACATACGTACATGAACTCACGCCTTATTTACATGGGGTTAACAGGAACCATAGAATGTCATGTACTTAGATCCCTTTTTTAGGTTGAAAAATCACCAAGAGGACTTGGCTGACTAAAACACACCTTTTCCTTCAGTTGTCCTTTGCATTCAGGGTGCCCTTTTGAGAGAGAGAGAGAGAAAGAGAGTTGTTATCGCTTAACACCAGGCGAGATAGTGGTGAAACGCGAACTAACAAAAAAAAAACTCCTTCTTCCCATATGCTACGATCCTTTTTTTGTAAAATCACTAAATGATTTTTCCCCCTTTTCGGAGCAGGAGGTACTTTTAAATTCTAACTGGCTAAAAATACACTATGTTCCTCCGGTTTTAAAACAGTCCCCGAGTCATCTTTCTTCTCTATTTGCCTCGTCTACGTTCATAAATCATAAACGCACGCTGATTGCGTACTACATATCTGACCCTAATCTATAGAACCATTGATGCCAATATTAGATAAAAAAGAGAAAAAACTGTAAATAGTCCATTCACTTTTGTCTCGCATTTTCATTGAGCTATAATGTAAAACTCCTGGTACGTTGTGTACCCAAACAAAGGGCCATGTACTGTTAACGTCGCGGCATCATTTTACTATGAAGCATTGTAATCCTGCCGATGACGGCTATGCATAAATTGGCGCGTCCGCCTCGAACCAGCTCGGGTCATTTATCAAGTCCGTAGCTGTTTCATAAACCGTCTATCGCATTGTTATCACGTCACACGACATTTATAGTTACTGTCCTGTCCCAGCGAGCTCTGATTAAATAATCAATGATTAAAGGGAACACAGGGATTTCTTATTCATAATATATTCGAAGATACCCATGTTCCTTCACTCAACATAACTTTAGACACTTTACACTATTTAAACAACAGATAAGCGTGTCAACTATGAAGTAAGACAGTTGTATTTTGCTATCTCTGTAAACTAGGGTAGTTTGAGATTTGGCTAATTCCCTAACACCCAAGTTTCAAACGAAACTTGATAGATTGCTATATTTTCTAGACGTTTACTAAGATTTGTGTATCTAATCTCAATGTTCCATTATTTGCTCTTAGTAATTGATGTAAGCGAGTTGTATTCAAGTTTCTATTTTGAATAATGTTTACAATTTATAGAAACTGGTTTTCAAACACTACAGTGCTAAATATATTGACAAAGCGAGACCGATAAACGCTTCAGTTGAGCTGAAATAAACAATGAAATGCATAATGAAGTAGAAAGAGCCATAAACACAAAGGCTTATTTCGATAAATAGCTGAATTACTTTTATAAGTCTAAAAATGTTACACTAAAAATCAATTAAGTCTGGAAGCCTACTAAATAAAAACGAATCTGACCTAGTTAATGATGAAAATAAATTTTATAATACCTTGAATCAACACGGAACAAAGTAAATGCATTTTAGTGAAACAATTCATTATTTTTACCTTATAATACGGCACAACAGTCGTACCATACGGTATCTAAGTTGATATTTATATTTACGGCAAAAGCAGCGGTGTTCCAGAATGAATAAACAAGTAAGAAGGTCCGAGCGCACCCCGCTCTAACTCCATTAATCAACTCGGGCCCATTTCATAAAGTGATATTTTCATTGTTGTGCGCCCCCCAAAAGTTCGTATTTACTCATTTCGTGTTGATAACGTGAGATGAGCCCGTCAGCCGAGGCTTTACCATGCAACTCCAATAAACACAACCGCAAATTTTATGACATTTTCAAAGGACATACATATTCATGCCGCGAAATATGTTCATTAACTTTACATCGATTTTATTAAAATTGTTAAAATTTTATTGGCGTACAAATATTCGAACTTTATTTTGATTAAACTTTATAACATGCTCCAATATTGTACATTACTAACAAATCAATTATTGTATTAGTTGCCCTACCTTAGTTTTATCTCTATTGTTGTATTTTTTCTATTATTTTTCTGTTGCATTTATGTACTTTATAAAATGAAATAATTATGCCTTTTGTCTCTTTTCGAGATATCCTTTTTTTTTTTTTTTTTTTTTTTTTTTTTTTTAGGGTGGCAAAATCATCAAATGAGTCCTCCCGCCCTGGGTGGGGCGGAAGGGACTGTCAGACTCTTACTGACTAAAATCCACCCGTGTTCCTTCGGATGCCCTTTACGTTCCGGGGCCACGGTATCCTGGATTAAGAAAAAATCCGCGACCCCGGCAGGCATTTGGCCCCATAAGGGGCCCCGTCGGTGACGCGTGAAACACGACACGCCACCGACCCGGGCTTGGTCCTTGGTCGGACGGCGAGCTTACCCATTACTCACCGTCCGCAAGCCCGCTCCGCTGCTGTGCCCTCTGCTAATCAGAGGGACACGCATTGGAGCTTCCACCCGACAGGCTATTTGCATACGGGCAAAGAAACCCCCTTAGGCACACAGTGCCTAAGGAAGAGTTTTTGCCCGCATCCCAGGGCGCACCGGCCCGAAAAACTGGTCTTCCCCCCGGATGTATCCGAGAGGGAACTCCAGTCCACGGACACACGTGGAGGTTACCTGTCTTAGCACCCCCCTGTCTTAGCACCCCTTTCGAGGTATCCTGGTGTATTCTTAAGGTAAGATCTATAAAATGAACCTAGGCTTCGCTCAAGCTTAGCTTAGCCTCGCTTTATTCGAAAATCATGCTTATTGAGATAAGTATAATGTGCATATTTCCGCAAGCGACTGAGATTAAAGGCTTTACAGACATTTACTTTATATAAATAAGTTTCATTTTCGGATAAAGCATCCCTATTTTTAGCAAGGCTAAAATCACTCTATGGCTTTTCCTTTACATTTGCATTGTCTTTATATCATTTGTTCCATGTGTTACCACTGACGCGTGAGAATTGTAAGGAAACAAGTAATCGATAATTGAGATTATCCATAATGACAACATGCCACAATCGGTGTAGACAATGCACTCCTTTTCCTCCTGGCCACGACCCACACGATGCGTCAGCGAATGAGTAGAAAGAAAATGAGTCATCGTGATGACACACACACACCGGAATTCTGGAAATAATAGATCAGAAAATGGATTGCGGAGACAAACTCTTCGATTTCAGCATAATCGACATTTTTTCTCTAATCACAATAGTACAAGCTTCGACTAAAAGTAACGTACGGTTTTTATTTACTTTACTCACGTATAGTTTTACTTTACTCAAGTGAATTTTGCATTATTATGTCGCTTGGAGTAAGTCGCATCGCCGGTGGTCATGGCCCAGCCCCTGCAGTCTCGACATTAGACAGCGACAAAAATCGGTCGCTAAGTCGTATCGTTATCAAATTCCTTTAATAGATTTTCAACTTTATTTCCAAAGCATAAGGTTGACAATCTATTAAAAAAATTTGACATCGATTAGACTTAACGATCGATTTTTGTCGTTATATTTGTCGAGACTGCAGGGCCAAATCACCCATGAACACTCGGTTTTTTCTCAACCGACCCCTCTTGAAATCCTGTAACGAATGCTTCTTCTTTCAGGAAACTAACACCTTTAAATGAAGTTTCTATTTGTAGGTATTTCTTCTATTTTCGTGTGCACATACGAATATTTTTAAAGGATTATTTTACAGAGTCTGAAAAATGCAGCAGGTGAAAGCCAACAATCGAATTTAAAGTTTCGATAAAATAGTTAGTGCTCCCAAAATATTTATCGTGAAATGTCTATCATTTCCTCAGTAACAAAATTTAAAATACGATATCCATAATCGAGTTTTGAGGTACGAGTAGGTACAGTCATAATTTTAATATCCATAACAGAATTTCATTGCCTACACGAGACAGACGTAACAGATACGCCGAACAAAGATCTTTTGTAATTATAATGTTCCAAGTTCCAACAAAAGTGTTTCGTTACAAGAATAATAACATCGTAACATCAAAACGTGTAATTCAAACAAGTTCATTATTATATTTGGCATTCACGTCAATATCTACTCGCTAAATGAAAGCTTTCTGACAGCAACATGAGCCTTTGCAAGCCAAATTAGACCTTGGTTAATCGGATAACGATTAAATATAGCTGAAAACATCGCAAACGCGCATTTGAGTAACCAAGGAAGGAAATAATTGGAGCTTAATTCTTAGTATTTGGCAATATACGCCTTACAGCTGCTTTAAAAACCTTCCATTCGATTGAGCACCTTGTGTTATAAAACATAGAGTTGAAAATTTTAAACCGATACTCAATACAGGTATAAAATTCGTATTGCTAATCGTAGTCTTACCCGGTTCGCTTCGCCCACACTCTGCCCGGGCAAATATTCTGTTCTGTAACATTTCTACTGAGGATATTCGACCTCAATACAGCAACGTGATAGCGTGTTCGAATAATAATTCTTAAAGTACGTATGTCAGAAACAAACAGTTTTTCATGATCGTAGTAAGTTTTACATATATAGATAGATAGATAGAATAGGTACTCTTTATTATGCACACCATACAAATTAAAGGTAATTACATTACAAATATAACTTAACATAGGGTGACACAATGGGCGGTCTTATCACTAAAAGCGATCTTTTCAAGACAAATCGTAGTAAATAGACTAAAAGGAAAATAAAAGAATTTCCTTCAATGTATCTATTTCCCATGTACAGTCACGACCAACACGACACAGTAGGTACAATACGTTTTCACGAAAATAGTATTTTTGAATAGTTATTACTTAAAAATAAAAACCGTTTTTTAGGAAATAACCGCTTTTGAAGGTTGCCATACATATTATACATAGTATGTCGAAGTCTGTGTCTGGTTAAGGTGACAACATACTCGTGGAACAAAAGAAGCATAAATCTAACATAGAGATACATTTGAATATCGTGTCCCTTTACTTTAATTGTATGAAAATGGATGTTTCTTGCATGTCACGATACATCACGTAATTATTTTTCCGCCTTAAATGTGAATATTTACAAAAATATGAACAAGCAAAAATCTAAAAGTTACAATATAACATCAAAAACTTTAAGAAATACCGCATATACCTAAATAATAAGCAAAAAATTCTTTCGTATAAAAATCCGTCTGTAATAATTCTATACGAATGTAACGGGAAAGCGATGAATCTAATGTATCCCTTTACATTATAGAAACGGTGTGTCTGACAATAAGTAGGAACCAGTTTATGTTGTGAATACATCAATATGGGTGATGTCGGAAGCCTCCAATGCTTTATTTATGCTTCACAAGTGACGGCGACGAGAATGTGGTGCGTGATTGATGTAACAGCCAGAACAAGGATACATCAAATCTTTTTTTGTATAGCGAAATTGCGTATTCCTTTTTCCTTTCGATCACCCAAAGGGTAAGCGATAGGTAAGTTTCGGTATTTCTTTTAAAACAGTGTTTAAACAAAACTTGCTTTTAAAAAAATGTATAATTAAAATCGTTTATTTGAAATTAATACCTAGTCGGAAAGTTTCTGAGGATGTATGGATGGATGAGTGTTTATTACGTCTTTCACGTAAAAAGACCAAAGTTATAGATATTGTCCAAAACAGTAGCAAGCTGAAGTGGCAATGGGCTGGTCGAAGATTCTCGAATGGAGATCGCGCGTAGGTAAACGTAGGGTGGGACGCCCCCGGCAAGACCTGAAGAAAGCAGCTGGCAGTGGCTGGATGAAAAAAGTGGGAGATCATGCGCTGTGGCACTCGCTGGGAGAGGCTTATGTCCAGCAGTAGACTGTAATAGTCAGAAATGATGACGTCAAAATTACTGAACGGATTTCTTGGACGGATATAAGTATAATTACATCGTGGATTAACACAAATACCAAAAAAACTTTTTCAAAAAAAAAATGTAACCGACTTCCCACAAAAAAGTTCAAACTAACCCACAATACATTTTTTTTTAAGTTTTTATTTTATGCTTTTTAGTTTCAATATCCCGGTGGTGTGAACCCGTGCGACAGTTTCCCAACGCTATGCATGCTAGTTTTGTTTTAAAAACTTATATGACAACAAACAGATTTAGTTCTAGAAAACAATGCGAACATAAAAATTTCTTCCGTAACCATTTCATTTGCAGCCCAAGGCACAGGAAGCGAAATGCACCATTCCATTTTCTCGACGTAACTACGTTGCACGCTTCGAACAATGAAATGCTTTTAAAACACGAAACAACCTGATTCAAATATATAAAAGTAATTTATAGCGCCAAAAAAAAATAACATACATTAACAAAACATATTTTCTGCTGTCGATAACCTTTTTATTTTAAAGGTTATAATTATTTTTTCTTTTTATTTGTATACAACTTTATGAGAAAAGAGCATGTTTTTGAACGGACAACGGTAACGTAACAAGCTATAACTTTGTAATTTTTCATGATACAGTTTTGAAATACATTGATTCTTTACACAAAATTACAAGACAGGTGTATCGGGATTCGCATTTACAAAAATTATTTTGTCTTAGGTAAACTCCAAAACTGCTTAGCCACTTTTTTTGTATTATTACCAGAGCCAATCGTTCACTACACTACCAATAGGACAATGGGATATCTATAAAATGGCTAATCAAAAAAAAAATCGGTAGTAATTACTAATTAATACTTTTTTTTTTTTTTTTTTTAGGGTGGCAAAATCATCAAATGAGTCCTCCCGCCCTGCGTGGGGCGGGAGGGACTGTCAGACTCTTACTGACTAAAATCCACCCGTGTTCCGTCGGATGCCCTTTACGTTCCGGGGCCACGGTATCCTGGATTAAGAAAAATCCGCGACCCCGGCAGGCATTTGGCCCCATAAGGGGCCCCGTCGGTGACGCGTGAAACACGACGCGCCACCGACCCGGGCTTGGTCCTTGGTCGGACGGCGAGCATACCCATTACTCACCGTCCGCAAGCCCGCTCCGCCGCTGTGCCCTCTGCTGTTCAGAGGGACACGCGTTGGAGCATCCACCCGACAGGGTATTTGCATACGGGCAAAGAAACCCCTTAGGCACGCAGTGCCTAAGGAGAGTTTTTGCCCGCATCCCAGGGTGCACCGGCCCGAAAAACTGGTCTTCCCCCCGGACGTATCCGAGAGGGAACTCCAGTCCACGGGCGCACGTGGAGGTTTCCTCTATGGTATTCATTTGTTAGAGCAGTGGTAGCCCAGTGGTATCGGCCTCAACTTACGAGTTGTAGGTCGTGGGTTCGACCTTCGTCAGGTGCATTACTTTGTGTAATTTATTTCAACACCACTGCTCTCAAAACGGTGAAGGAAAATATCGCGAGGAAACCGGCATGTCCTAGAACCAAAAATTCGAAGACATGTGACATCCACCAACCCGCACTGGGCCCGCGTGGTAAATTACAGCCCACTCTCTTTCACAGAGAGGAGGCCTGTGTCCCAGCAGTGGGAACATTATAGGCTGATGATGATGATTACTTTGTTCCAAAAAAATACTTTTCCTTGAATCATCAATTAGCTTATTAAGTAAAAACGTACAAAAAGATCTAAAGTAGGCGTACTCAAAAGAAAGCCCTATGGTAATTTTTTTAAGTTTTCGTGCCACAAAGATAAAATGGAACCGTTATAGAATTAGTGATTCTAGTATTAAAATATAGCCTTTGTCACTCAGAAATAATGTAGCTTTCTAAAGGAAAATAAAAAAAAAACTTTACCTCTATAGTATTACAGTTTTTCTTTACCCTAGCTTACTTTATGGTCACGGGACTGTCTTATCAGGTAACCTGGAATCTGAAATGTAAAGGGCTATTGTAGATCACCGTGGATTTTACTCAGTACAAGTCTGACAGTCCCTCACGTCGCGCCATGGGCGGGAGGACTAAATTGATGACATTATCACGATAAAAGCTTACTTCATGTTTCACTTAGGAGGAATCAGGCACATGATACCATTATCTAGATACCTGCCACAGACAATATATCCTACCTTAAGGGGAATGCTCCAACCAGCCCGCGAAATTCAAAATTTCTTAGGTTTTTTGCAATTTGCAAGCCAGTGCTAGGTTGTATGTTGATTAAGATATTGATCGCGCTTGTAAGACGTATGTAGTTACAGAATTATAATCATCAAAATCATCAATACAACGCTCCAAGTTCATAAAGCTTCAGGAACAAAAAAATAACATAAAAAGTCATTCCTGAAGCTTTATGAACTTAGAGCGTTGTATTGATGATTTTGTTGATTATAATTCTGTAACTACATACGTCTTACAAGCGCGATCAATATTTTAATCAACATACAACCTAGCACTGGCCTGCAAATTGCAAAAAACCCAAGAAATTTTGAATTTCGCGGGCTGGTTGGAGCATTCCCCTTAACAAGTAGAGCGTAGTACAAATAAAATGTGTGAAACAAAAACATCACCTCACACATAAGTGCTTTCGCGTGTCGTATACGTGAAGCAAATAAATCCGTTAGATGTGCTTTCAAATCAAACAAACACTATTACCTAAACAGGGAATAGACAAACTAGGTATATGAAGGAAATATTTGCATGACACAAACATGCAAGTGTAAAAAAATCCTATATAGAAGAACAGTACCCTTAGCACGAGTTTTCACTCTTTTACTTTACAGTGTCTTTTCAGTATTTACAGCGTTTTTTGTATGAAAAAATGGAACAGCGCCTCTGGTGTGCGAAGAAGGAACTAATTTTTTCCTTGAAATTTGTCAATGTGAAATTGTCAAAGTTCCAGTTTACTTTACGTCTCAAATACTGAAAACTCGTGCTAAGGGTACAGTAAAAATATCATACATTTTGGTCACTTTTTGGGGAAGGTTATGGTATTATTTTATGCGGTTACCCCACTTTGTCTCATCAGGTAACCGTGATCTCGAAACGTAAAGAGCTATTGAAGGATCACCGTGTATTTCAGTCGGTACGAGTCTGGCAGACCCTCCAGTCACGCCCTGGGCGGGAGGACACATTTGATGATTTAACCACATTAAAAAAGAAACCACTCTGTGAATTTCTTCTGTGTCATAAGTGGGTTTACAAACTTTTGAACACACATACACAAACAGCCAGACCTAGAACAACTACTTGGACACAATACAGAATATTTGTTCCGTGCGGGCATCGAACCCGCGATACTGCCCTGAATAGCAGTTCGGTCACAGCGTCAACCGTATTGTCAAATGTATTGTGATAATGGTTAAATAGGGCTAAAATGAGAACAGTGGCGGCCCAGTGGTATCGGCCTCGACTTACGAGTTGTAGGTTGTGGGTTCGAACCCCGTCAGGCGCATTACTTTGTGTAATTTATTTCAACACCACTGCTCCCAAAACGGTGAAGGAAAACATCGTGAGGAAACCGGCATGTCCTAGATCCAAAAATTCGAAGATATGTGACATCTACCAATCCGCACTGGGCCCGCGTAGTAGATTACGGCCCACCCCCTCTCTCAGAGAGGAGGCCAGTGTCCCAGCAGTGGGAACAGTATAGGCTGATGATGAGGATGAGGGCTAAAATTTAAAATATTAGTTTGCTTAAGAACTTTCAAAATAAAGTAGATCTACAAATCGGCTACATTAACAAGTGCGATGTGTATGAATGTCTTCTAAACCAAACTGCTACAAATAGAATATGTAAAACAAACAATTTAAGATGAAGATAACTATCTTCTTGTTTGTTTAACCTCGAATAAATCCCTCGTATTAAAATAATATTTTTCTTTTCTACTACATATCAGATTAAATAGTGTGAACAAGATACCTAATAGAAATAAGTGAAGATATAACATGAATTACTCGAAATTCTACAGAAAATAAACGAACGCATTGGGTGATATTCAAGGCTAAGCCGCGCTTGCCTAGGGCGGCCCGTGGATGGGTGACCATCTATTATATCAAGTTTCTTTCTTACATCTCCCGACAATTATTTCTACATCTTTGACAGACGAACAGTTAATCAGTGGCCACAAAGGCTAACAACATTCAACATTTCACAGCTTAAACTGAATAGTAAAAGCACAAAAGCTGAAAATAACCAATATCCCTTGTGGCATTTATCAACAATCTGTTTCCCAATAGCACCAAAATGTAAGACCTACCTGTCTCGGTTTGGTCGAAACAGAAAAGACGATTTGATAAATATCTACAAACTTTGTTGTGCCGTATTCGCAACGGGGCTTTTAGAAATGTACGAACACAATTTGAGCGCTCGCTTTTCTCGCCCGCAGCTTCGCCAGATGCATATATTTTATCTACCTCGATAGCTTGTATAGGTACTATAACGATGTAAAACTTCTAGGTACTATGCTGTATGGGCAATTTATGTAAGCTTTCTCTACAATGTAGCGGTAGCGAGAGGTAAGGAAAATCGATAAGGAAAACCTGTGGAATCAGTTATGTTATTAGAAAAATCTTGTTGTTGAAAGTAGGTACTTACAAACAACGAAAACTGAAATCTTCGTGGTCTCAATTAATTTTAAAGAAACGCGCACGGCATACGACATAATATGAAACCTCGCACACTTTATACGCACTGTACGCTTTCCGCAATTCGGAAAAGCTATTGAATTGAAGGAAAGATGCTGACAAGTCTGATGACGTCATATCATGATGTGCGTACGGTGCATGCGCCGCGTACGGTGCTGATAAATGTACGACCACCTTTATAATTATCTTCATCAAATCTTGTCAGCCGCTTAATAAACCTCTTGTGCAACAACATATTAAGGAGCTGATAACGAGTAGTTTAAATATACATCATAATTACGAGTAGCTTACGCTGCGCTGGCGTCTTCATTCGCGCAAATTTGATTTTTTGCTTATCCCAGGGGAGCCCTAATTTTTATCCGGTAGAAATTAGGGTTTCCCCTCGAGAGATTGCCTACTTTTTACCATCTTGGTTTCTTGTCCGTATAAATGTTTTTCTTTTGTTCATCAAATTCCTGCCCTTATCCTATTTTACTTAGGGTCGGTGCAACACGTTTTCTTCTTCCATTTTCCCCTGTCAGACGTCAAAGCAGCATTTTACTCTTATTACATTCATATTGTCCCACACACAATCCATCCATCTTTTCTATGACCATCCTCTTCTTCTCCATCCACCAGCATTTATACCCATCTCTCTCTTAGCCACATGAGTGTCACCCCTCCTCATCACAATATGTCCATACCAGAAAAACGATTCTTTTTAATTTTTTCTGTAACAGACGCCACTTTCAAAATTGGCATACATACTCATTCCGTACTTTATGCATTCTTGTAAATGTTTTCCTTTCGTTACACAACAATAATATTAACTTAAAAAAAATACTTTTATTTATATGCACAAATCAGTACTAACTTTACTTTATCAATGAATGGGAAATAATACCTAAAATAAGATTAGCCTCTGACCTTTTGCCGATCAAGTGACAAGTTAAATCGTACTTATTCCGCCCCCAGTTGTTTTCGTTAATTATAAAATACGTGGGCAGTAACAAATTAACATCTAATTTTACCTGCATATCACTTTAAAAATAAAATAACCTATAGGAATTAAAGAGTGAAATAAATATCTTAGAATATTAAAACTTTTTCCGTTTTACTACAAAAAAAATTAAACATCGGTTGAACACTTGTCTAAAAAGACTGTCAACTGCAAAACGGCATTTGACGTTGATATAGAGATTCTTGTAACTTTTTGTAGTGAGAAGTTTATCTTTAAACCCAACAAAAAATATTCCTTGTTGGAAATATCCGGGCAACAACAATATGATATTATTATAATTCATAGATGCGAAAATAATTAAGTCGGTTGCGGCGCAAACTCCGACATCCCGATTCCCGACAGTAAATTAAATTTCCCCTGGCGACCACTTGACCCTCGTTGAGTGCCCATTGTGCACTAACTGGTTATCGATGCAACGCATAAAATATATTATTGATTGGGTCCTATTGTAACTGATCTTATAACCCGAACTCGCAAATAGGCTTACAGAATAGTGCTATAGAATTTCGCGTAAATTGAAATATGTAACTTTTACATTAATTTCTGCCGCACACACGTTTTAAAAATCTAAAATCATGAACAAGTGGTTTGTATCAAAGAATGCTCTTTTGTGGAACTCCATTTAAAAATGTTCATTAATAACATTAAAAACAAGAAACATAAACTTTACTGAAACGGGTGACAACGCGTTATCGTTAAATTAATAGCAGTCATCGAAGTAACTTCCTTCCAGAGTGTTTGTATAGTGGATGCATAAGGGGCTAGTAAAAAGGGTAGAACGCGGGTCAAGTTTACTCTCCCTAAATCTCAATACAAGACAGCGATGGTTTACCAAAAAAGTTTTCCCATGATAATTTATTCTATCGGTTATGGCCGGGGATATAAATTCGTCCCGTATTTTAGCGTCGTCCATATTCGCTAGTCACTGCTCGTTCTATTCCGCAAACCCTTTCGAGTGCTCGGGGCTAATTGGATCTTTTGAATTTTTTCGAAAATAATTTTTCGTCTATCATTTTGCCGTGTAATTTGCGCTTGTTTGCTATGCAAACATGCCTTTGAAGTTTACTAGAGATCCGAGATGTTTAGGTACAACCAGAAATCTGGAAAAATGATTTTAATTTGTTTTTAGACGTATACTCAATACTCGTACTTAAATAGTCGGAGCTTAAGTGATTCAGATCAGATTTGGGTGTTCACCAGTTTCCGCCGCGAATTTAACCGCTATGATATATTACCATTGTATTACACACGTACCTAATTGTTCCGTTCCCTATCTCGCTATTAACGTCCACTGACACGAGTCTACCGAGCCCTAACAGCTGGTTTGACTAATGTGCACGTACATAAGTACAGACAGGTACATGCATCAGCGATTAATGTGTACAAACTGCATAAATAATACACTTTACACTATGCCATCGCTATAACGTATTAACATTTGCTGTCCTAATAAGTTATTCAGTGTGTTACTAACGCAGAAACTAGGTATTTGAAATTATCAATTTCGTAGAAGTTAGATACATTATGACTATCAGCAGCGAATCTCTAATACAAAACGATTCCTATCGAGTTCCCTTCCGAAATATGACAATTTGGCAAATACTAATCTTTTGAATTATCATTAAAACAAATTAATTACCTATTCAAGTTACTTTACAGTTATAACATTATTGCTTATGAAAATAACAAAGAAATAAATAAACGCCTACCATTTTTATCCGAGCAATTTCAACTCGCGCAAAACAGCAAGGAAGCCGCAACGCGAACCAGGAATTCAGTCTATCTAATTCATTGCATTTCTTTTAGCGACCGTGAGCTCATAACTCGGCTAGTTTAAGTAAGTTATAACCCGCGATTTTACGGCTTACGATAAGGACAGAGATATGTAATGCGTACGCCAGAATGAGATGGAATGATACTGGACTTCGTAATTCGTTTAGATAGTATTATTTGGATGACAGATTCACATTAGTTTTTTTCGCGCTTATTTATAATTTTGTATGTTATTGTTTTCATCTGTACATTTACATTTGATTTGGTATTATTGTTGAAATTGATAAGTTTTGCGTAGTGAGTGCAGTAATAACAAGGTTCGTTCAGTTCAATTGTATTCTTTGGTAAATGTTCACCGTAAAACGGTGTTATGTTAGTTTCGAAGTTTAAACTAGATGGCGTTGTGCAATTACGTCACGATCCTGAATCGCGGTGTTAAGATCTGTAGGCGATTAGTATAAGGTTTTGTGAACATGAATTTTAAAATAGTGTTAAAAAAAATAGCGTTCAATGTGCCGTTAACCGGCCACAAAAAAAGAGGTGACCCATATTTCGTACACCAGGTCCGGTGTACAATGTTGTTTTTTTATGTTTGATTGTTCCTTGTTCGCGATATAACTTCGTCGTTAATGAACCGATTTTGATGATCTTTTTTTTTGTTGGAACTTGGAAAGAGATATTCCAAATGTGGTCCCATGATAAGAAAATCAGAGTTTGATGATGCAAGACCAGAGAAATCGAGTGGATCTTTTCAAAAAATTTAGGGGCGACTAGTGTGTTTGTAAGTTTTTTCATTAAGTAAGTATTTCAAAGCACCACAATTTAATATAGGTCTGGAGTATAATATCTGATGATGGAGCCGAGAGACAGCTGATGGAACTCCTCAACGATTCACAGCAGCTACCTTGTGTTTGAACTTGATTAATTTGTATTGATAAGAACTTTTCACCTAGACGGGTTGCAACTGTCATTAGGGGTCTGATGGCGAAGACGCCTGCCATTTGGTCCCATAAAAAATCATAGTTTGGTTCAGTAGTTTTTATTTTATGAGCATTTTTAGCTTATTGTGTACATGGGCGATGTTATAACCGGTGCTACGGATAATAAAATTCTAGTTCATATGTAAGAAAGATATGTAGGTATTTGACAAGAATTTGGGTTGAATATTTAAACTAAAAAGGCTAATATTAGGCCAAAGCTGTAGTTACTGGAATTCACGTTTTGGTCCGGCTTCACTTTCAAGAATATTTACCCTACGCCACTGATGACTATTCTATGTTCATTTTTATGTATTACCAATAAGTACATGAATTAAATATTTCCAAGTAGCAATTTTGTCAAAATCAGATACATTAGAACTAACAAAGCAAAAAAGCAATTCAATCGTTCTAAACAAGCATCAGTACATAGGTCCTTCAACTGTTTTTATGTGTCCGACCTTTTCATCTTTTCATTTTTTCAGCATTCATTGAAATACCTTTTTTTACGCTGGATTTGAAATAATATCGAAATGTACAGTTCAGTAAACCTTGAACCCGTGGCCTAGGTGGCGAATTCATCCTTCTGAAGACTGAATAATTTACGATTGTCCCCGGTAATAACACGAACCTACTTTATAAAGGAAATGCGCCACTTTATTATGATAATTGGTCGACCTCGAATCCGAATCCCAATCGAGTCCCGTTTGAAAACGTGATCAAGATTCGAAGACATGGAGTGGCCCGCTAATGATCTCATAAATAACCACGAGCCTTCACAACTGCTTCCCTTCACTTTTCTTTTGACGAAGTGTCAACAAAGGTTATGAATAAAAGGACTCAAAGTATTTGTTATGTACACGTGTCCTTGTCTGGCATAAGGATGAGGAGACCCGAAAAAATGGTGTAAAGATATCCTTCGGTAAAGTTAGCCGTGTCACCGCATCACTTTGGCAAATAATGTTTACATGTAGGTGACGCGAGGCAAATCTGAAACTCACCTCGGGCGGGCGGGGCGCCGACTTCCTATAATCCATTTGGGCGAACAACTGGAGTCATGTCAGAGTGATTGATGTAGGTACCTACAAGGTGATCCGCGCGGTGACTTTATCTACGCCTCTTTGACAAGCGGTCCCGAAAACTTGAGCCGCTAATGTGTACACAATGAAGGTGAACGAACATAATGTACTGATTTTCCATATATGTATGCAAGGATTAGACACCTATCTATAGTTCTGTACCTACTAAGTTATCTATTGTTCATAGAGCTTGCGTGTTTTCTTGTTTAAAACGAAACTTTTTTTTAAACCTGCTTGTTTTTTATCAAAACAATAAAACCGATCAATACGGACGTTTAGCGACGCTCGAATTAACGAACCATTAAGAACGCCGTGAATGTCAATGACAGACGAGGAAACATGGATGTTTACAGTCGGTTACCACAATTCTCACAAGCCGACAGCAGCGAATCTCTAATACAAAACGATTCCTATCGAGTTCCCTTCCGAAATATGACAATTTGGCAAATACTAATCTTTTGAATTATCATTAAAACAAATTAATTACCTATTCAAGTTACTTTACAGTTATAACATTATTGCTTATGAAAATAACAAAGAAATAAATAAACGCCTACCATTTTTATCCGAGCAATTTCAACTCGCGCAAAACAGCAAGGAAGCCGCAACGCGAACCAGGAATTCAGTCTATCTAATTCATTGCATTTCTTTTAGCGACCGTGAGCTCATAACTCGGCTAGTTTAAGTAAGTTATAACCCGCGATTTTACGGCTTACGATAAGGACAGAGATATGTAATGCGTACGCCAGAATGAGATGGAATGATACTGGACTTCGTAATTCGTTTAGATAGTATTATTTGGATGACAGATTCACATTAGTTTTTTTCGCGCTTATTTATAATTTTGTATGTTATTGTTTTCATCTGTACATTTACATTTGATTTGGTATTATTGTTGAAATTGATAAGTTTTGCGTAGTGAGTGCAGTAATAACAAGGTTCGTTCAGTTCAATTGTATTCTTTGGTAAATGTTCACCGTAAAACGGTGTTATGTTAGTTTCGAAGTTTAAACTAGATGGCGTTGTGCAATTACGTCACGATCCTGAATCGCGGTGTTAAGATCTGTAGGCGATTAGTATAAGGTTTTGTGAACATGAATTTTAAAATAGTGTTAAAAAAAATAGCGTTCAATGTGCCGTTAACCGGCCACAAAAAAAGAGGTGACCCATATTTCGTACACCAGGTCCGGTGTACAATGTTGTTTTTTTATGTTTGATTGTTCCTTGTTCGCGATATAACTTCGTCGTTAATGAACCGATTTTGATGATCTTTTTTTTTGTTGGAACTTGGAAAGAGATATTCCAAATGTGGTCCCATGATAAGAAAATCAGAGTTTGATGATGCAAGACCAGAGAAATCGAGTGGATCTTTTCAAAAAATTTAGGGGCGACTAGTGTGTTTGTAAGTTTTTTCATTAAGTAAGTATTTCAAAGCACCACAATTTAATATAGGTCTGGAGTATAATATCTGATGATGGAGCCGAGAGACAGCTGATGGAACTCCTCAACGATTCACAGCAGCTACCTTGTGTTTGAACTTGATTAATTTGTATTGATAAGAACTTTTCACCTAGACGGGTTGCAACTGTCATTAGGGGTCTGATGGCGAAGACGCCTGCCATTTGGTCCCATAAAAAATCATAGTTTGGTTCAGTAGTTTTTATTTTATGAGCATTTTTAGCTTATTGTGTACATGGGCGATGTTATAACCGGTGCTACGGATAATAAAATTCTAGTTCATATGTAAGAAAGATATGTAGGTATTTGACAAGAATTTGGGTTGAATATTTAAACTAAAAAGGCTAATATTAGGCCAAAGCTGTAGTTACTGGAATTCACGTTTTGGTCCGGCTTCACTTTCAAGAATATTTACCCTACGCCACTGCAAGCCGAACCAAATAGATACCTATCTGTTTTGAAGTTTATTGGTAGATTTAGTGCGATTTTCAGTAAATACCTTATACCTGCGAAATATTATATCGGTGTTTACTCGGAATCACTTAATTGAGCGAAAGACAGACAGACGCGTGACTTTTTATGGCTTTTCATAGGAAATGTCTTAATAAAAAAAAAAGATTATTGGAATTTTCTGTTTCTATGGAAACTTTAACAGTATTTTTAGGAAATGTTTTCTACTTGCTTTTTAGACTTATGTATCCTGCTGATGGATATGAAGTTTCATAAAAATCGGGTCAGAAATTTTAAAAACTAAGATTTTTTCGATTTATATTTTAAATCTAAAAGTTGATGTCCTAAACTATATGATCCTGGATTCGATTCCCAAGCCAAATGATATTTTAGCAGCCTAAAGGCTGTATTTCTGACTGTTTGATGACATTTGGCATATAATGATCTCCCATAAAACATATCTAACTGGCAAACTGTAAGGTTAGATTAAAATATAAATTATCTAATTTATATTTCATCAAAATGTTATCACCACTATTTAAGAATATTTGGTGGTCCTATCGCTAAAAGCGATATAGGGTACCTAACTACGTATACGTACGCCTCTAACTAATCTCTCGGGGAAAACACGCGTGTCATGTCTGTAACTTTGTTTGAATCAATAGTCGGTATGTTTCCTTCGTAACTAGGTTAGTGTATCGATATTACAACACCGTTATAAACAACTATATTCATTTGTTTGTTTGGGTTTCACATAAATTGGGCTTATCAGACTGATATGAACCTTCACTATCGGTTCGGGCAGTGTCCTGATTATCATAGGGTTTGTAACGTTCCGGGAACTCTCCCAAGGGTCACTTGCTGGCGGTAAACTTTTACGAAAAACAAGGCTCGAAAAGCCATAAATTATTCTTTTTATTTCATACTTTGTAAAGCTTAAAAAGGAAGCTTCGCACAAATTCTGTCAATATTCAATATGAAATTAATTACCTGCTGTAATTACTGTTTTCTGAAGTTAATTAAACAGATCATATTGGTGCCTTGTCATTTTTATGAATAATAATAATAATAACATTCAAGATACAAACACTCCTTACTACAATTAAACACCAAAGCCGACCTTAGAAAATACCACACATAAACTCTTTTACGACCGCGCCATTCTTACTGATAGGACAATCCATTACAATAGACCAGATTTAATCTTACAGGACAAAATAAATAAAATCACTTACCTGATAGACATTGCAGTCCCTAATACACACAACATACAGAAAACAATCACAGAAAAAATTTGTAAGTACACAGAGCTCAAAGAAGAAGTCACAAGAATTTGGCGACAAGAAAAGGTTTATGTAGTTCCAATTGTTCTTTCCACAACAGGCATAATCCCTAATCATCTCCTCCATAGTTTAAAATTATTAGACCTAAAAGAAACCCTTTACATAACACTCCAAAAAGCAGCTATATTAAACACATGCAGAATTGTTAGGAAATTCATGCAGATAGAAGAAAATGAAATAGGACCTCACGAAGACACATAGAATACACACCACACGCTGCATTTGCTTTGGTTTCAACCCGTAAATGTAGTTAAAATCCAGTCTAAGGACTGAGCAGTGAAAACACTATCCGAAAATAATAATAATATTCCACAACTATCACACAACGCCATCTAGTCCCAAGCTAAGCAGAGCTTGTGTTATGGGTACTAAACAACTGATAAACATACTTATATATTTCTAAATACATACATACATATTATAGATAAATTACACCCAGACACAGAACAAATGATCGTGCTCATCACACAAACATTTTCCTGGGTGGGAATCGAACCCACGACCTCTGGCATAGCCAACTTATTCCTAACGGCTTCGTTCGCGTGTAGTTAGGTAATTGTCCCAAGGGATCATACTAAACGGGGGTTATAAACTATTTATATTGCAATATTGATCCAAATTCTTACAGCGATTATATCCGTCGTTCCCCACAAAATTTCGTTTTTATAATAGAAGTTAAAAGTAAAATAACATACGAATGCCAAACTCGTAATCAAATTCTAAGCCGGCTCAGCTAATATTGTGATGGAGACGTTATGAAGAAGAATACAATTAACTGACCTACACTTTCTCCACATATTATAACATGTAGCAATGACGCCTGACCTTCGCCACTCAAGTAGGTATAAAACAAAAATATATTCTGCGTCGAAGCAAACGAAATCCGGGACTTACCTCCTTATATATATTTGGAATCCGGAAAAATATCTATAATATTTTCCTCATTCACATTAAAATGATCAAAAGTGCGGGTCAATGTAATACCGAGTTTCCTGAGTTAACGGCTCATTGGAGCGGCGAGAGGATGTCTCGCCCTCTGCACCGGTGCCTAAATCTCCAATCTAAGTGTTATTTACTTTTATATTTCTCCCTCGGAGGCTTACTGATTTTATGCTTCGCTTTATGGCGCATCCGGTACAGGTCATAAAAATAGTCTCCCGACTGATTGCCATCGCTCGATTCGAACAGTCAGAATAAATAACCATTAAAACCTTGTGATTTATGATAGAAATAGAGCATTCATTTGGCACTGCGTCCTCTGAATTGTTCGCCGGACTAAATTTTATTACCTGACTTAGCCGGCTGTTATAACAAGAGACGTAACAAGGTGAAACGACCGCTTAGAGAGCCTTAACGTCTGCTGCCACTTTTACAAGGACTCTGGTCGCTTTTTTTTCATAGATAGTAGCATAGAGAATCGACCTACTTTAAAAAAGGAATTAAAATAAATTGCCTAACTTAATGCACTTATTCTACTTTTAAAAAGCCTAAATAGAAACACTTCTGTTTCTGCGGCATCGTAATGGCATTTTAATTAAACACCAACAAGAACGAACACTTGGCGAAATAATTTGTCTAGATTTTTAGTCTAGGCACACTACTTGGGGTCACAGTCTAATTTATTCATTCAGGAAAGTGCAGTACCGTAACATTACATGGCTGACGCAAGTAAACACCACTAATTAACCCAGTTACACGCTGCACTATACGTATTTAGATTCGTTTTACAGTATTTAATTATCCTAGAGAACTATTATTCCACGCTAACTATTGTAGTGAGACTTATAATGTTAGTACGGTCAGGACTGCAAGTATACTCTTGTGTTTAAGGGTAACTTTATTTTGCACAATGAAGGAAACCAATAAGCAAAATCTGTAGCATATAATAAAAAATACATAAAAGGACGCTACAAAAAAGCACATTTCGCAAATGAATTCATTTGGCGTATATAATATATGAATACACATTTATGTAGATGCATAACTAGTAATCGCTGCTCCTAGGTATATGGTCCTTTTAAGCCCTAACGACGATTCTTGGGAAGGGCAAAGTTACATGAGGTTTCCATGAAGAATTTCTCAGCAGTCCAGAGTCTGAATCTATATCTATGCTCAGCTGATGTCGATAACCTCAGTGGCTCACCCCTATAACATGTAACTTAACCAATAGGATAGTTTACTGCATAAATAATTTAAAAAAATTCTTTAGTCCTTCAGTTAGGGTAGGTATTCAAAAATAAAGCACACGATTTTTTTCTTTTTTTAAATCAATCTATATTGACAAAGATAAAACGCTTCGAAATTCGGGAGTGGGCGCTTGTGACGTCATAACGGTTTTTTTTTTGAATTTCGGTTACAACTTTACATCCCCTAGAGGGCGCCATATTGGAATTGGTGACACGTCACCTACCCTATAACCAGCGGACAACTGGGACGCTTCTAACGACACCTTATTTGTCATCTAGTGATAAGTAGTTTAGGAGTTATGAGGTATCAGACAAACATACATACATACAAACATACATACCGGTCAAAATCATAACCCTCCTTTTGACTTTGTCGTAGTCGGGTAAATAGCCTATTTACGGTAGGTGAATCTTTTATAACTAATGGGGCTTTTATGGGGCCAAACGCCTTTCGGACCCAACATTTCAAGTCCAGGTATAACGTTATGTAGTGAATCTAATTTTCGCCCATTGGAAATTCTAACATGGTCCGCATACCGCTGCGTGTTTGCATCACAATGTTGGTACTACGTCAATGTTAATACCGGTAGCGCATACAAAATTATTAATTGTATTATTACGTAATTAAAGCCCCACGTTAGCCTCCGATTTAGATCAGCCAAGTAATTACACATAGTTAATTATATGTTAAAGTTGCGGTCAATTGGTAAATAATTTGTACAATGTGTATTATTATACTAGCATTTCCCAGCGGTTTTACCTGGTCGCTCGACTCTTATTGTTCGTACTGAGATGTTATAATTATAGCCTATTCTGTATAGCCTTCCTTAATAAATAGGTTTATTCCACTTTGTTCACCCAGCTTAACAAAGTGGAATAAACCAAGTGAACAAAGTGGATAAATAGACTAACCAACACAAAATAATATTTTAAATTCGAACCAGCATCCTTAGATTCATCATCATCATCATATCAGCCGTAAGACGTCCACTGCTGAACATAGGCCTCCCCTTTAGACTTCCAATAGGACCGGTTGTAAACGGCCTGCATCCAGCGTGATCCTGTCTTCATAAGATCGTCTGCCCACTTTGTGGGTGGACGTCCTACGCTGCGCCTGCCGGTGCGTGGTCTCCATTTGAGAACCTTACGGCTAAGATTAGCGCGTTCAATAAAAATAACAAACAAACGAACACGTCAGCAATAACAATGATTATAAGTTATATTTTACTACACTAAGGGACGATATTGAGTGTCATTCATTATTGCGATTTCATATCGATGTTTACAGCTGATATCTAGGGTGTTATACTGTCCAATAAAAAAAACTGAGCTAGGATTATCGTCGGTTTCGCATGACCGCCCTCTATTTCTCCTCCACCACATTATAAATTTAGAAGAAGCCTTCGAAGTCGCATCTTTCTTTTTTTACCAAAATTAATCAAAATCGGTTCAGTGATTTAAATTTCAGTTTCGCATTATAACATTAGTTAGGATTCATTACGGTACTCATTAGTAAAACATCTAATCTGAATAGGACCTACCGCAGTATATACCTCGGCCCACTTTAAAACCAGGTTTCTGGTAAAGCCCGTTTTGCTTAAAATGCTCCGCTAGGTAGTACACGAGTGGCTAGTATATTCACGAATAGCCGAATGTATGAATACGAAGACCATCCTAACTTATTAATATTATATATATACGACAGTGAATTTATAATGTTTATTACGCTTTCACGACTAAATCACTGAACAATTTTAATGAAGATTTTCTATGGGAAGAAAAATTGGAACCACGAGCAAGATTTGAACCTACGACCTCCGGATTCAGTATATCCGACGCTCTTACCAACCGAACCACCGAGGTTCTTGCCTGTAAGCGTCGAATCCGGAGGCCGGTTAAAATTTTTCTTTCTATAAAAAATCTTGTGGTACAATATTTAAAAATATACATGACATTTGGTAGGGACTACTAGATAAATGGCCTAGCGATGGTTTTATCGATTAATTATTTTTACAAAAAACTTGAGCGAGCAAAGCCGCTAACTAAATATTAATAATGGACTGGTTATTAAAATATCCAGTAGACACCATCATTATGTCACCCACAAGAAGAATAGGCGTAGCCAATTCCTTGCACGTCACACCAATCCTTCATATAATATTGCAAATCTGTTTATCCTTAACATTATCATAAATCCGAAAATGTTTATGTTGAATACATTTCCCTTTGTTTCTCGATCACGTCCAATTGATCAATAATGTTGTCACAACTCGGAAGCCACAAATCCGTGCGACTGAAAACACAAATAAAAGCTACCATTTGTGTACAAATAGCAATGTCAGTGATGCTTAAAACATTCATAGGCTTACTTTGTAAACCAGAAGCCCTAGAACACATTACTGTTTTTGCAACTTAAAGTAAACGAGAACTTAGACAAGTTTTTTTATTTAATAGGTACCTATTTAATTGAAAGGCGCCTCTAGAGTACAATCGAGGAACTAATTTTTTCATGAGATTAACGTCAAGTTCCCGTTTACGTCACACAATCTTATAAAGTCATGATACCTACTCTGGTTGGTTTTTAGTCAGTACGAGTTTGACAACAATAATCCCTTCGGAGAGGACACGTTGGATGATGCCTATTCTATTCCGAACCAAGAAAAGCTTACTTCGTAACGGATATAATACCTTATTTACTCGCCGAAGGATTTCTGACCATTTTCAATTTGAAGTTCTATTTAAATATCCTCTGGTTTTATTTTTCTTTTAAAATCTGTAAAAATAAAGGAAAAGGGAAATCAATTTTTTTATATTTTTTTCGATCGATGAGTGTAAAACAGGAATCGATAAATAATATAAAAATATTCAACGATTTAAAATAACTCAGGCAGGTATAGCTTATTTTTGGTTGTCGCAGATTTAAATATTATAGTAAATTATGCTAAAAATAATAAACGGACATAACTAATTGTCTATATCATTTAATACACCATCATACTTTAATTTGACTTCCGCAAAAACTAATGTTAAAACTTACAAAAATAATAAAATGTAAACATCCCATTCACTTTGTAAAGCTGTTTATCTATTTGTAAGCCCTCGCATCCGTTTGTGACCTAATTTAGCTTGTTTTCTGTACATATCCGTCTGGAAAAAATAAATAGCTTTATATTTATCCTAATACACGGCTTTTCGGGCACGCCGCAATCGCGGCGGTAAGACCCCTCTTTGAGGAGTGGCTGGAAAGGCGTCACGGCGTCCTGACCTACCGCATGACGCAGGTCCTCACCGGACACGGAAGTTTCGGGAGGTACCTGTGTCGGATAGGGAGGGAAGAAACGCCTGGGTGTCACCACTGCGAAGATCGCCCGGAGGACACGGTGGAGCATACTGTGCAGGACTGCTCCGCTTGGGCAGAGCATCGCCGTGTCCTCACGGCAGCGATAGGCGGAGACCACCCGCGCCCGGCATTGGTCGAGGCCATGCTGCGGGTCGAGACGGAGTGGGAAGCGGTCGCCTCCTTCTGCGAAGCAGTTATGCTCGCGAAGGAGGAGGCGGGCCGCGAGAGAGAGAGGACGGCGTCCTCCCTCCGCCCCAGCCGCAGTTAGACGCCCACGGCGTCGGACGTCGCGGGACGATCTCCGGCCACCGTAGGCGCGGGCATGCGGACGGCGAGTAATGGGCAACTCGCCGCCCAACCATGGACCATTCCCGGATCGACGGCGCGTTGTGTTCCACGCGCGTTTTAAAGAGCGTCAGCAAGATGACGGGGCCCCCCTCTAGAGGGCCAAAGCCTGCCGGGGTCGCGGGACTTATACCTACCATTACCGTGACCCTGGAACGTAAAGGGCTAATGAAGGACACCGTGGATTTTAGTCAGTAAAGTCTGACAGTCCCTCCCGCCCTGCCCTGGGTGGGAGGACTCATTTGATGATTTTACCAAGCTAAAAAAAAGTATCTATTTGTGTTGGTCGCATAATACAAACGCGAGACACCAGCAGCCCAGCACCCCAAATCTGTTTCATGTAATTTTTTGCGTTTCTTTTACTTTAAGGCAAAAGGTTCCTTTTTGATCGGGAAAATTAGACAGATTGGGATAGGTTTATGTGCTGGCGTACCAGGGTATTTGTTTTTCTGTCAAATTCTGTCGATCTCCTAACAAAAATCAAATCAGTACACGTGAAAGTCAAACCACAACCCAAGCTATGAACGTCACTGTACATTGCGATTATTAAATAAACAAATTAATAAATTACTGACTGTCAGACCAGTTCACAACTTGCAACGACTGGCCATGCAAAGTTAAATTAGCTTAATTAATTTCAACATGCAATGAAACGCGAATTTATACAATTCTCTTACATCTCGTATTTTTTGCAGCCTTTAAAGATTTAAGAACATTTTGTTATAGAGAGTATAAGGGTCAATTCACAACGAGACGCGACGCTTACAACACGAACATTATTTGCAATACGACAAGATATACACATTTCACTAATGATGTGCCGCGCGCGCATTTTCTTGGCGACACAAACAAAATCCAACTTTATTTACTACACGAAAAAAAACACATTTTCAGTATCGTCACGTCACGTTACGTCGCGTCACGTCTTAGTGTGAACTGACCCTAAAAGGTTCAATAGAAAACAAAAAGGAGGTATGTACTGCCAAACCAGTTCTTTAGCTTTTTATTAGTCCGTAACAATATTCAAAGAAATTGTCGAGCAATTTTTCTTAACAAGTACCTCCTTTCACCTTATTATTGCTACCACTCCCTAAAATATGATTATTCTCTTTGAGGCTGCCTCCAAAGGACATTCTTGTAGATATGAATTTGAAATATTAAAATTATAACCTTCTTTTACAGTACGTTCATTTTGATCGGCATGAAATATTTCGTGCCAACTTTTTGTCTGCATTGTCATGTTAAATATTAAATCAGAATCTATATTCGCCTTTCTCAGTAACCTGTTTGTTTATTTAGTAAGACTAAGCGGGCAACTCAACAACTTTAATATTTAAATTCTTTTTGAGAAAGCTTGTATTTGATACTCCATTTCGTAAATCGTCATTACTTATTCAGTATCAGATAATTGACATAATATCTTTCAATTGTCCTTTTTTTGTTATTTTAGTAACCAATTTCATATTTAACTAATGCTTCAATTCCAAAGGTACTTTAAAAAACGTCAATTACCTTTAAAAAAAAAGGAAAAAAAAACATTAAATACGGTCTCACCAAAATCGTAGCTTTCGTAGCACCGCTACGACCATTGTGCTACGCGAGATTTAAAGAAAGATTTACATAATTTAAATTAGGCTAATTTAATAAGACTTCTAATATAAATTTACTCAGAAGTTTCGACTGCATAAAGAAAAAAATTGACACCCAAAAAGAAATTCAAATCAAAGAAATGTGTTAATAAACCATTTACTTTAGTTTCGTCTCTATGAAATAACCAGAAAACTAGTTATGGTAGTTGCGGACAGTTAACTTGTAGTGAATTTCAAATGCAGCAATTCTCCGCAAGAGGCGGAATAGGCAAATGGTTGAATGGACAGCAGTCAGTGGAGCATGAACGTGAATACCACGAGCCAATACCGCTTTCAGTCGAGCCGTCTCGTATCTCGTCACAACATGCGTGCAGATGATGCTATTGTGACAGTTGCCTGCCTGTTAATGCGAAGACAGTTGCTGAAACGTTGCCGCTAAGTAAAATACTACATTTTGCTGTGTTAAAAAAGTTGTTCGGTTGTGATCAACTGTTGTGAATCGTGTCCGCACGGAACAAATATTTGTAAGACCTACAAGTAGTTTTAGCGGGTCTGAGTGTTTGTGTATGTGAGTCTAAATGTTTGTAAACGCACCCATGATACAGGAGAACTGTAGCGTGGGCCAACCTTTTTAAAATAAAATAAGTATTCAGCTACACACGATTAGAGTGCAAGATGACATCAACCTAGCTGGGAAAGGGCTACACAAATGATGACAATATTATGTTTTAAAAATATAATATTACATCACGCCTGTCGTCCCCAAAAGTTAACGTAGAGGATGTACCTCAGTCAGTAGAATATTCACATTTCTTCAGTTCAATGTAGGTAGTTTATGTTTAAAGAAGTAGCCTATTGCTGTGAACCGGGACATATCCATGATTCCATTCCGGCTAACGCTAAAATGAAAAAAAAACACCAAAAGCTTTTGCCTGACCAGGAATCAGGCCCAGGAAAGTCGTACGTGCTCAGTAGTACTTGCGACCGCCAGACCAAAAACCTGCCAAAACCAAAAAAAGCGAAACTTGATTTGGACAGTAAAGTCCGTAGCATGTAGGGAAACGAAGGCTTCGTTTGTTTTTCACTATGTGTTCCGCTTAACAAGTAAGCTTTACATCTGCGGTAATAAACTGGGCACACACGTGGGCACGGCCCAGTGGTCGGGCAGGTTACGACATCGGTGCAAATTCAGCCATGCAGCGCTGCAGCGGTAGAAATCCCAAACAGACCAGTTTTATTTCAGACAAAAACAACTCCAAACCTACTGCAAAACTTCGTAAACCTGTACGTATCTTAATAGGTATGTCATTTAATCTGGATTTATGCTCGGCAAATGGCTATAGGCCCGACCCCTATTACATGGCGAAATGTGGGTGTACCTACACCTTTGCTTAACACTTTGGGATTACAGACGTGATTATATAAATTGTAGACAAAAATAAACTTATACTAAAAGGTAAAGATATAATAGTTGATTATTGAATTCATTTATCCATGATATTGGCATGGAAAACAATCATGATGTTTTTGGCGTGGTTGCCAAATCGTTTGTCTACAAACTTATGTGTTATGAGTTTATTTTACTATTTGATCCTGACATAGGTTTTAATTTGAGTGTTATAACAGTGTGACTTTACAGTTTTAAATCTAAGAGGTTTTGAAAAATAGTTTCGCTCATAAAAGTTTACAACTAGAAAGAGATTAAAACAAAAGTCAAGTTTTCAATTAATAAAAACAAGAAAAGTTTCGTAATAATGTACACAGCTCATACATAACAAGAAATTGCAGCTCAGTGTTTTCTCCGCTGTAGCTTTAACAATGTAGTGCCGAATCGCGAGGTAAGTGCGGGCTCAGCATAAACTTGCCTCCGTACGATTAATAACGGCGGGGCTATGTATGCACAAAACCGAGCAAGTTGGCTTGTTAAGCCTTTGTGCTGAGTACCATTCGCATCCGCTCAATTGTACGTACCCATCCATGTGCAACCGATAGCACAATATTTGATATGAACTAACAAATACATCAGCAGATTCACACGAACTCCTATGAGGGAGTTATTACTTAATAAAAAGGTTTAATATGCAGAACTTAGTGCTTCAAAACCATATCTTAACTAAATTGATCTTTCGAACTATCAGTTCGGAATGGGAAAGCTCTCTGGTCACCATTTGCATAACTTACACGTTTCATTTCCGTAATTACCATTCGATAGCTGCCATTAATCTTCTCACGAAATCCCATAGCGAACGTCAATCGTTTGACTCTAATCACGGGATTTACTTTAAACGTCCGCATTCGTACTGGCCTCTTAGCGAATCCTTTTGAGAAAAAGTTGTTAAAAAAACGGCACAAAAACAAAAGGAAATAGTCGGGGCGGTCCCCGGAGAGTCGTTGTTAGCCCTGGGACGGTACTTAAATCAAATGTTCACCATTCAAGGAAATTATAAGAACAGGGCACGGATTCTCCTTACCCTCCGAGAGAATCCCCTCGGATAAAAAGGCTTACGTAGAAACAGTGTTGTGAATAGTTTCATTGTTCTTTACAATATTTTTAGGAGGATACCTACGTCGAACTATATTTCAATCAGGAATCCTAGAATCAATCTTCAATGCTTTAAGATAGAAATAGTTGTTGTACTTTGTTACAATGAAACAAAACAACGTACAACATAATAGTGATAGGTAGAACGCGTATCGTGTCGTCTTGCAGGGGGAACATTGAGAGAAAACTTAATCAGAAGTATTAGTGAGAACGTTTTAATATTCTGAACGGAGTGCACGGTTAAGGATTTTCTTTTTTGTTGTTGTCTTCGAGAATATTACTTTACCTCGCAACAAACTTAAGGGGCCTAATCCGCTTTTCAACTCGAGCTTTTACTTGCCTTATGACAGCGAGCTTAAAGCTTCCAAAGACGTTGTGGAGAAAGTTTTTAATCTTTTCACATGTACCTACAAACGTACTCGTGACAAAACAACTTCACAGACGGGGATCTTGCGTATCAGACACAAACGGTGCGCTCCATACATAATTATCGTATGAAAGCGTATTCAGTATACGGATAAGAGGCGTTTAAAGAATGGAAAAATAATAAGTAAAGCTTATGTGTCTTCAACATGTGTCCATATGTCGAGATCCTCAGAAGCCGTCCCCTCTCGCCGGATATGAATAAAATTTTCTTAGATAAATTGAGAGTTCGCGAAAACGTGTCGATTTCTTTATTTATTCAATACTTTTCTCCTTTGAAACGTTTCTCCTTGGATTCGTCCGCGCTTATCTCATATTTATGAATTCTTTTGGGTTATTGATGTAAAACCACTTTCTTCTTTTAGCGACATCAATAGAAATGTTGCAACGGATACCCAGACACAAGCACACGTTAAGAAAACGAGTGAACCTTTTTTTAGATAGCAGTATAATTATCTAATCTTGGTTGTATTACAGTTTCGTAATCAAACAACATCCCAAAATGATAATTCGAACCAGCCCAAGTTGTGTTTGTACAGGTCAACTAAATTCAATAGAGGGATAGAAAATACCCCTAACGAAACCGTTTTATCATACGTAATAATAAAAAGATGTTATCATGTTTTCTTCTCGTTTTTCTTTTTTAAAAAAAAAACGTTGCCACACTCATGGAGGTTTCACCTCCATTTTATTATAATTCCAATTCTATGATTTATTACGAGTGCCCATTTTATTAAACAGACTAAAAAAGACTGAAGATTTTACAATTTCTATTGAGGTCCAACTTTCACTGCAATTTGTAATATCTATATCGACAGTCAGTTGATATGATTCCAAAATACAGTCATAACACTAAAATCTCACTAAAGCACTTTAACACTACACCGTTACCTATATACAGCCTAAATACGGAGCCCAAAAGCTCCATTTCACAAAGCTACCCGAAGCTTGAATAGGAATTAGTGCACATAATCTAAAAGATAGCGTGTGATCGAATTTCGGCGTCCGAAATGTCCGATGTTATATATTAGTCAGACCGATATCCGGGGATGCCGTGAAAAATGCTCCTGAAGCCTCGTCGACCGCCAATATCTCCGGGAAACAGCTTAAAAACGTTTCGGTAAGTTTGGCTTTTCAAACCTTCGTTTTTTACACCCAAAAGGATTTGCGTACGGGCACTCTTCGAACTCGTTCGAAGTATTTCTTTGCCAATATGTTGAGTAATGTGCCGCTACAGTAGACTAATATATCTACATTTAATTGGTGGCATTACGGAAACCAGCTATAAATTCTGCTAAGAAAACACGTGCTTTTTGTTGTATTCATTACTTTATGTCTGTTTATAGCAAGCTTTTTACTTATTTGCTTTGGTTTCATTGTATTTTTTTTCTATTTATTGTATTACAATTTTACATAGACACAAGAGTTACTATTCTAATAAAGAAAAGAAGATTTTAGTAAAATCTCACTTGACGTAAAAATATTCATAGGCATAAGAAGATTTCACCCCTAGTAAGGAGCAGAGAAGCAGTGATCTTCTTCTACGAGCAGAGAAGCAGTAATGGAAGCTAAGGAAGAGGCAGAACGTGTGAGGGAGAGGCAATGCTCCTCCTCCCGCCGCCTCCTAACGATTTACGTCTACCGTAGAACTAGACACGGGCTTGCGGAAGGCAAGCAGTAGGTAGCTCGCCGTCGCGTCGATGGCACATCGGCGGTCAGCAAAATGATAGAGCTCGTTAGGGCTAAATGCCCGCTGATGTGGTAATATCGTAAGAGGTTACCGTAGACCTGGAACTCAAAGGACAATTAAAAGAATTTATCGGTTATAGGAATTTACTAGGTTATTTTTAGTCAGTACGAGGCCGACAGTATCTTCCAGTTTGGGAGTCCTCCCACGCTTTCATTTGGTGGAAAACTGGTCATTTCAATAGTATAGTACAAGTAAACAAGATGTTTATATCATTCTGTCATTCTGAAAATAGATCACATTAATCTACGTTTATTTACGTGAATACTTCAAATGATCCATGTTTTCAATTCAAAGGCAGGTATAACAGTCATTATTCTGAGGGTATAACAATTAATTGTCCACTAATGATGTCAGCAAAATGTCAATGTCAATCAGAGTGATGTCACAAAAAAATAATGAAAGTCTAAAAATAAAGAGATACGATTTCTCTCCGATTATTTGATTTTATATATTTTCAATATCTTTTTATAGTTGTTTTGTCGTGAGTTTTCTTGTTGGCGAGACCACTCAACTAAGATATAACTGTTTCCACTTAGGTACCGTTAGTTCTACTCGCTTTTTTTATCGTGGTAAAATCACCAAATGGTTCCTCCCACCCATGGCATACTGATTGACAGACTTGTACTGGCTAAAATCCACGGTGATCCTTCAACAGCCCTTTACGTTCCATGTTTCGGTTTCCTGACGAGACAGTCCCACGAGCCTCGTTCCACTCCCTAATAACAACTAATAGATGTTCCTTCAAACAAGTTTTATGCTCTCTTTATTCATATTTTAACTGACGCGTTGGCCGAAAGAGCGACTACTGATCAAGAGTGCCTGGATTCGATTCCCAGATCGATCCATCACAAATCTCTGGAATTAACAACTGAACTACTGCCACTTAACCTGGGCAACAGTTATTTAATATTTAAAATAAACGTAGATAAGGTTATTGATTCAAATTCAAAACACATAGCCAAAGAAGCACAAATATTTATTTAAATACGTTTGAGACATCTTTTGAAGGCCTAATAGCCGTCGCCGCGGGCGTCCGGACGTCCGCCGAACACAAGGCGGATATAATGCTCCTAATTCGATTCCCGCTTAGGGAAACAAAGTAGCTAACATATTTTTTTTGTACAGTGGTGTTATTTCCACAATATTACAATACCAAAAACACCAGGTTTTAGAGAGCCAAACATTATATAATATAAAGCTGTAAATACAAAATGCTATCTCCGAAGTCTCTAGCGATATCATCTCGAAACTGCTTCACCACTGTATTTGCGTGAATGCATTCAACACACAAGCTACACAAGGAGACACACAAAATAGAAAAATATCTAAAATCTCATCTAGGATTTATCCAAGCACGTAGAACCAAAAAGTCGTTTTATTTTTTCTTCGGTGCTTTCTCCTCTAAAATTGGCTCCAGATCCATTCCTGTTGACAACTTTATCGAGCGGTTTTCGATAAATTGCGGCGAGGGAAAACTAAATAAATCCGAGAGGGACTTTAGATAAGGTAATGGCTTCAGTAATGTCTAGCGACTGCCGCCATAATGCAATCGGAAACCGAACCACAGTAACGGTAAGACATCGACGTTGAACTACACAAGCTTTTTCACCCTTTTTTTCCTTAAAAATACCGCCACCGCATCGTCTAGTTTCACAAAACAATTAAGACATTCAGATGCAAATATCTCTACCTAGCTACAAATAGATCCTGCTAATATTTTGCATTTAAAATGTCTTTGAAGGAAACTTTTTTCATTAAAATCTGGTCGGTTATGAAGGTTCCGTGATGCATAAAAGATCGTGACTATTCTTTTTTTTCTTATTTAACAGCTTAGGTACGTTTACATATTTTTTGTGAAATAATATGCAAACATGTTAATTGAATTGTTATATACAATACATACCTAATTATCATGTAGTCTGATTACAACAAAGTGAAAACCAAACCGGTCTTTGCTCAGAAGTGGGACAGCCCTGGTTGGAAAAAGTAGCACATGTTATGGGCGAAGTGATTAATCGGGCATTATTCATAATGCCCGGGCAATATGAATAATGCCCAATAAGAGCGGGCAGTGTGATTATAACCAATCAATTTATCATATTGCCCGGGCATTATGAATAATGACCCTATCTTGGGCAAAGTAATAAAGTAGGTGAACTCGATGGAGCCACGCTCCGCGGAGCTCCTACTTCTGGGTATTTAAAAAAAATAACCTCGAAGGAGGTGGCGGGGTTAGAAGGAGGTGACCCCACCACCTCCTTATAACCTAACCTATCCGAGTCGGGGTGCCCTAAAATTCCGAAAAGTTAATAGTTTCCTTAGTACATTTACATATTAGTTCGTTGACATGATAATGTTACGATCCAATTTAACACATTGCCCGGCTACAAGTTGGAAATTATTCATACTGCCCGGTCTAAGTGATAGGTAAATTCAAGCTATCTCAAATACTGACTTATTACATTGCCCGATCATCATTGTAGCCATATTCCTAATGCCCGGGCAATGTGATAAATAGGTGAGTTTAGATTGTAATTAATCACTTGGCTCGATATGGCTGGGCTTTATTCATACTGCCCGGGCATTATGAATACTGCCCGCATTAATCACTTGGCCCATAACACATACATGTGTGTGATAATGTTAAATCAAGAGGTCTTGACTTGGGGTATTTAAGTCAAGTTCGAAGAAATTACTTCTAGGCGTGCTTCACCTTCGACTACATCATCGCTTACAGACGAGATAGTAGTCAAAGGACAAATAAAAATATTTAAAAAAAAGTCACTTTTCGAACAGATACAACCAGAGTTTTTATTAAAACAACCACAAAACAAAGTCGAACAAAATGATCTTACATATTCTGTGGTACGTTTGCGGATTAAAAGGCTCTCGGTAGACAGAGCTATAGAAAAGTTTAAATAGTTTAAGCGCAGTCTCAAACGCATATCGAAGTCACAAGACAAACTCATTGTCTCCGCGCAAACATTGGCAATGCAACTTCTCAATGAACCCGAGTAAGATAAACTTTGCGATTCGGCTCATACTTGAAAGTTCACGGGAACACTTCAACTGTTGAAAATCACCTGTAACCGCGCACGTAGACACTAGAGCCCTCAAAAACAACGTGATGCCCGAAAACTTCTAACAAACACTCAACTCACCAACTTACTGGAGGACAACAACAATGGAGTTAGTTTAGGAAAAATACGTACGCTTAGAAATTAGTTGATGTTGGCGGTTTATTCACATAATAGCTTAAGCCTCGGCTTTTCCTGTGTACTAGATAAAATAGGTTGGTAGACAGTACAAAGTAGTAAAAAAACAAGTGAAAGCCTTGACGACTCTTACCAAGGCTATTGTGTAACCTATTACTGATTGGGTTGTGGAGGTCAGATAGGCAATCGCTTCATATCATACTCGTCAAATACTGTTATCCAACTACATCCATTCAGACTGGAACTGGAAGTCGAACCCAACATGGCACATCATACATACTTGCATAAACTCACGCCCATTTCCCATGGGAGTAGGCAGAAACCACAGAGCTAGCTAGCTACTACGATGCTTACATACATACTCCTTTCGCCTCGTCTACATTCATACATTGACAGGCCTGTTGGTCTAGTGATAGGCCTGTTGGTCTAGTTGACAGGCCTGTTGGTCTAGTGGTTAGTGACCCTGACTGCTATGCCGGAGGTCGTGGGTTCGATTCCCACCCAGGACAAATGTTTGTGTGATGAGCACGATCATTTGTTCTGTGTCTGGGTGTAAGTTATCTATAATATGTATGTATTTAGAAATATATAAGTATGTTTATCAGTTGTCTAGTACCCATAACACAAGCTCTGCTTAGCTTGGGACTAGATGGCGTTGTGTGATAGTTGTGGAATATAAAAAAAAAAAAAATACATCTGGCGATAGATGATATTAAAAATAACACACAAAGTTGTAATAAAACCTTCGATACTCGCCAAACCGCAAAAGAGCAATTACTATATACGTCTAAGTATTTTCTGACTCTGATTCTGCGAAACTTCCCTTCTACTCGTATGCCATAAAAAATCCATTGTACGTAGTGAACTGTTTGGATATACCATTAATTTAATGCCGATGAGACGGATCAATTGTTTCATACAATTTCAAAAGAACAACACAAAAACTACTCGTTTCTACGTATAAAAATAATAAGCAACATTAATATAAATAAATGAGTGGCTCACAACCGTTAAGGCAGACTAATTCAACGGCAATGCAGGCAGATTGCCTCGGATGAAGGTATGGAGTCCGCGGCAAGCCGGATTAAACTTGTTTTTAAGTTTATCGTGGCTTTAATATTGTTCGCGAGGACTTAAACGCAACGTATAAACCTCGGTCGGTAGAAGTTACGTAGTAAACGCATACAATAGTTAGCTTATTTTGTACAAAGTTTATAAGTACTTTCAATAGACGAGTACGTGACAAAAGCGTGTTTTTGTCAAGTGTTATTAATTATGTATTTTTTTTACTTTCAGGGTATACGGTCAAAATACATCTAGTAGTAATTCAAAAAGGCAGCATCGTATCTACCATCTATAGAATGATCCCAAAAAACACCCCAATTAACTAATTCAGATTTCTTTCAGGTAGCCATTTATTCATTTCATGATGGAATACCGGAATTCCCTTCGACGGGATTTAGAAAATTGCATTTAAATCTACTTTCCAGCCGGCTTACATTTCCGCGCATCAAGTCCTGGGAATGTACAAAAACATGAACCGTAATTTGCTAAGACGAATAACGTTTGATTTAATCCGGCACGTAGAGCGGCCCCGGGCCGGGCCCGTCGATTTACTTTTATTGCTATTTCGTTTTATTTCGCCGGGCCCGATGCTGTCTGATGTGGCCCTGTTTTCGGGATCGTTAACGGCAAATGTGCTAATCTTTTTTACAGAGCCGTGGCGTAACAATAAGCGACTTTGATGGCCGTGGCCAGCGGAGGCCGTTACTCTCACTAATGTGCAACGATTAAGGTTTTACATTTTAGATGGTAAGGGTCCATTTAAAAAATCTCGACAACCCATTGTCCGACCCGTCGTTGGAATAAATGAACTTGACGACCACATGTATTGTCCTTCATTCCTGTTCAAATCTGAAAAGATAAACACGTATTTTAATATTTATGTCGGGTACCTTAGAAATCCCAAACTTTTGTGCTCTCGCGTCGTGCGAAGTTCCCCTCCTGGCTTGCATTTCAGCGTGTATACAAAGCTCTGTTAAGTGTATATAACTTTGCGCCAAGAGAAGTCAATTACAACAACTTTAAAATACGACACCTCAAGACATTAAGAGACAAAGTTAAGCAAGCCAATAAACGCTTTAATCCCACCGCCTACTATTTAACACCAAGAAAACTTTGATAAGAGTTTCACCATTAAGTGTTTTTTTAATCCTGGGGCTAAGGATTTTATAGGTGAAGTTTTTCGTCAAGACGGGTTCAAGTGAAAGCTTAAGAAAACCTTACGCCCCTTATTTTATACTCTTTGTATTTAAATACAGATTGAGGAAAGCGAGCAGCTATAGAAGAAAAGTAGTGGAAAAAGTTGTCGTAATTTTCTTGTGACGAGAAACGCAACAAAAAATACGTGAAATATAGTAAGTCAGGTAGATAATAATAAAAGCTGTGACCCGACCACATTCGTATGCAGCTTCTCTCGTAAAAAGAATCACGAATCGCACACAGTACGTTTTCAATAAAGGTGTCGTTACAAGGATCCCCGCAAAAGCGACAAAGCGACTGTTTCATTTTGAAGGGGTATATATCTATGTTTTGAAGGTAAGAGCAATTCCACTGTTTTGTCAGATGGTATTGCCACTAAGTAGGCGGGATTGCGTTGTAAAGTGTTTATTTAGGGGATGTTTATTTGTCTCCTCAGTATGCAAAATTGACTATCTGCACTTTAACATGAAATGGGTGTTTTATTGGCTTTTGGGATGTTTCAATTCAAACGCAAAACACTAAAATAAACACTTCATCACACTCTCTGGAGTGGAAAGTGGAACCATTGTTGTTTGTGATTTAAGGGACGACTTTAATGTATCCCAGCTAGTTGTACATTTGATATTATATTATGTATATTCCGTGACCATAACACTTCCATTCCCTTATAATACTTAATACCTTTTAATTAAATAACATAAGGTTCAAAAAACATTACAAAAAAAATTATGATTGCGCCACTGCTATTTATCGCAAACCGCTATATACCCAGTCACTCCTTTAAATTAAATAACATAAGGTTCAAAAAACATTACTAATATGATTGCGCCACTGCTATTTATCGCAAACCGCTATATAACAGTCACTCCTTTAAATTAAATAACATAAGGTTAAAAAACATTACTAATATGATTGCGCCACTGCCATTTATCGCAAACCGCTATATAACAGTCACTAGTCAATCCTAAAATGAAACACATTCTGAATATACAACTTCAAACAATAATACAATATTAGCGAGCCAGTTGACACCGCATTCACATTCAAACTAACGTGAATAAACGAGGGAAGTGAGGTTCGATTGAATCACTTTCGCACAATAGGCCTCATCACTGTCTGCGTGACAGCATAGTGAGCCCGTTTCGAGTTTATGCGATAGGAATTTATATTAATTTCCTGTGTCAGTCCGCCGGGAAACCAGTTGGTTGCAGTCGATGCGGCGAGCGCAAACTGCGGTCGGCCGCCTGTCCTGACCTGTTCCAAACACTGCAATGGACATGCCCGTATAAACTCACTCGCTAATTTTACCTCAACCACAAAATTTCTATTCACACTTTGAACGAGACAGTGACTGAACGGAAATACTACACACGACGCTAATTGGGAAACAATTTTAAACCAAATCATACCGTGATCATGTAAATGAGTTCCGTATCCTATGTTCACATCTTGCGGTAAATGAGAAGGGAGCAAAATTTCCAAGAAAATCTTTATTTCGGGCTAATTCTGTTTTATAGGTATTTTACATTCTAATTTATTTTACTTTTACTGCATCCCTCCTAATTCTAATTTAAAATTTCATTCTCATAATAGTAAAATATGAGAGGATAATGATTGTAATCATTTTCATCCATGATTTGATAAGTTAAGGGATGAGGCGGCGCCGGTGGTGTGGCGCGGTCGTTTAATACGAAGACATAACTAACAAACAAGTTTTATCTCCGTGAAAGTTAGCGGCGCACCTTCATCCTTCACGTGCTGATCTCCTGCCAACAATAAAGTAACGTTAAGCGGCGGGATACCGGGATTACACTTATAATACTCAATAGCGCATGACTATATTTTAGAACATTGTAAATTCCTGAAACGTCCTGAACTTTGTGTTAAATATGGACGACACCGTTGGAAGCTAAACAACTTTTGCTTTTAATAAAATCCTTCACATTTATTTTCTTCACCTGTGTACTTCTAGTATCAAGTGTACAACGTATTTTATCTTTCGCGGAATATCTACCTAAAAATTATACAACATTTGGCAATGTTGTATGGTATTAGACCCGGTTTTCCCACTAGATATTCAAATATAACTTGATCACTATAAATACACCGACAATAACATACATGAAAAAAGAGAAAATCGACATGTACTCTATATTTTATGTATTTTAATAATATGTAGTAGTTATTTGTCGACTACATAAAATATAGTACCTACTAGTTATTTGTAGTCTAACTCAGAGCTTTTAAATGTCGTATCTTATTTACGTACGGTGTCCGAAATCTGTACCAAAGTTAAATCTAGCACGTGAAAGTGTAGTAATCCCTATTAGCCAGCACTTTATAGTGCTATAGGGGAGGTCCAGTGTTGTAGTAGAACCGTCGAGCTTTACGGCCAATGAAAATGGGGCCGCTCTCCACTGAGGTAATTATAGGATTACTTACATGTGTGCCATCCACCAGCCTTCCACACTAACTTACAATCTGTCGCTTAGCGCAGATACCGTTATCATTTTGAATGTAATAGCGCTAAGTGACATTCTGGCAATGGAGAGACGACTTTAGTTCAGTTCGGTTCTATGTAGTTATGAATATTCTTGTTATATTCCTTTTTGTTTTAATACCAGGCTTAAATTTCAGTATATCTATCTAGTGGTATCGTGGTATTTTATCTTCTTCCTCTTTCTTTTTTCGTGATAGGCTCGCTTTAGGTAACTACCTCGGATGTTGGCAAGCGATGATGTCATCGACGGTGAAAATCACTTGTCTAAAAGTAATCTAATTCAATCTTTACTTAAAAAAATCCAAAGTATCTACTACTAGTAGCTATCAAGAAATAAACACTACGGTATAAATTCCACTTTAGCTGTGCGCATAATGAATGTGTTTGCAAAACACTTTCTACTTATAGGAAGGATGTCCACCATGTACCGATACGGCGCATTGTCTTCAAGTCCGATGAAGAAAAAGGGTAAGCAGAAACAAATCGTTCAGTGCTGCACACTAACCGAAATGTAACCCATAAAATACTGATGGTTCGTCATTAATCTCTAAATATCATTATTAGAGAAGCAGCAGGCAAAAGCTAGTTGTAAATATTTTTATTTAAAAAAATCAAAATCTCCTAAAAGTTGAATGTTCGCGTGTGCAATGATTTGAGAGACATTTTATGATGTACCTAGTAAATGCGAGCGATTCAGCTTTACATGAACGATGGTCTTTGAAGTCCACTGACAATAATGATCGGCTTAGCTGACTAGTTTTTCTATTAGTCGGTAACAGGCAGTGGGCCGTCAATTATGTAGTCAGCACGTACATGTGTACTAAAAATTAATAGATTTAAAAAAATCTAAAAACCCACGTTTTTAAATGTCCTAAAAATAAGAAAATAACCCTACGGGGCTGAGAGAGGGGCCACTCAAAACATGGGGGCGTATATTATTTAAGAGATTTATGGGATATATTTACATGACGTGTAATAGATCGTGGGTGTACCTTGTAAAGATACGCCCCCACGTTTTGAGTGGCCCCTCTCTCAGCCCCGTAGGGTTATTTTCTTATTTTTAGGACATTTAAAAACGTGGGTTTTTAGATTTTTTTAAATCTATTAATTATTTTATTATTTTTATCTTTGTTCATCGGGTTTGAAGCTACCCTGAAAATTTCAGCCTGCTAGCTTATCGGGAAGTGCCTCAAAGCCTGTCCGCCATATTGGACGTCCGCCATATTGGATTTAAGTCACGTGACAATTTTTTTCGTACTCCTGACAGCAAACCCTTTCATTTGATATCCATATCTTAGAGGTGCATTTCAAATAGCCTGTCTGCCATCTTGGACGTCCGCCATATTGGATTTAAGTCACGTGACTATTTTTTTCGTATTCCTGACAGCAAACCCTTTCATTTGATATCCATATCTTAGGGGTACATTTCTAATAGCCTGTCTGCCATCTTGGACGTCCGCCATATTGGATTTAAGTCACGAGACTATATTTTTCGTATTCCTGACAGCAAACCCTTTCATTTGATACCCATATCATAGGGGTGGATTTCAAACAGCCAGTCTGCCATCTTGGGGAGGCCGCCATATTGGATTTGTTATGACGTTTCTTAGCTAGTCATGCATTGTCATCAGAACTCAGAGCGTGAGCAAAATTTCAGCCTGCTAGCTCATCGGGAAGTGCCTCAAAATTGAGTTGCAAAAGTCCAACCGGAACGACAAACAAACAAGAAAAGTGAGTGTATAAAAACGTGGGAAAATCAATAGGCATATTGACAGAATTAATTAATACATTGCAAAAAATGGGCCGTTCAGTTAGGGTTTAAAAAAAATAATAGACACAAAAATACATGTCCATTCTTGTGTTAAATCGATGTATATGATGATTAAAGATATAACGCATCGAAATTCAAGAACCCACTGCTGGGACACAGGCCTCCTCTCTGTGAGAGGGAGTGAGCCGTACCGTAGGTAAGTAATCGAATCTACCACGCGGGCCCAGTGCGGATTGGTAGAGATGTCACATGTCTTCGAATTTTTGGTTCTAGGACATGCCGGTTTCCTCACAATGTTTTCCTTCGCCGTTTGAGAGCAGTGGTGTTGAAATAAATTACACAAAGCAATGCTTCTCACGGGGTTCGAACCCACGACCTACAACACGTAAGTCGAGGCCGATACCACTGGGCCACCACTGCTCTCATTATTTGTATTACATTATGTATATAATAATATCACAGATTGCAATCGGAATCAAAAATGTTCGATATTTTTTATATTAATTTAACGTACCTAAATCCTGAATTTTCAGTTACAGCTGTTAACCTGACAGAGTATTCACCATTCAACCTGAATGTACCTGTAAATCTGGTTTATGTTTATGAACTGAATTTTCAGCGACACTCTTTTAATACCTATTTGTTGTTTTTATTACAGACTGTTATTGCTGAATCGTTTTCCCAAAATAAACAATTTACGAGTATGACTTTTAAAAATAATCATGTCAAAAATAAATGATTTCAGTATTTATACTGCACCCCATCATCAGGTCCTATTTACCATAAGACAATACATAGCATCTGTTCGAGAGTTTGTATGTTTATTTGGTTGGTTGGTAACGCGCGTTTTTGTGTTTACCTAACACAAAAAGAAATTTTCCATTGGGATAGTCCATTTATCAAGGATGGGTATAGGCTTTAAAACATCACGCTACGACCAAAAGGAAGCAAGGAGCAGCTAGTGAAATTATAAAACAGCTACACATAAAGTTCAAAATAAAACTTCCTCACTAAAATACTACAAGTTTACTATTGCCAACAAATAAACACTGCCAAAACCAACTCTATGTGCAACAATTAATCAAAATTAGTGACGTGTAGGTATTGGCCCCCGGCTATGTATTAATTAGGTCAAAACATAGTCAGCCAGTAACGAGAAGCGCCTGTCTTCGGCACGGCACATTGTAACGCAATATCACCGTTAATGAAACCTCCCTGAGGGTACCATGACACCTGAACGGGGAACAGTCTGGCTTATACTTACTTGTGTGAGAGGAAATATCTCAACTTAATATTATAAATGCGATAATGTGTTTGTTTGGTGCGCTTTCACTCCTAAATCGCTGAATCGATTTTGATGAATTTTGGCAGATATAGAGAGTACAGCTCAACCCGAATTGATTGATTAGCAGTTTACTTTTGAGTCAAATGTTCCCATGAAGAAGTTGTCAGTATTTTCAGTGGCTTAAATTTTAAGTTAGGAACTTAAAATTACATAGAAAATATTAATTTAAATTCACGTTTGAATCTTTAAAAATGGTATTACATTCCGTATTATTATAAATTTTTGTTTTAGTTAGTTTACTTTTGAGTCAAATGTTCCCATGAAGAAGTTGTCAGCATTTTCAGTGGCTTAAATTTTAAGTTAGGAACTTAAAATTACATAGAAAATATTAATTTAAATTCACGTTTGAATCTTTAAAAATGGTATTACATTCCGTATTATTATAAATTTTATAATTAGGTATAAAATTTATAATAATACGGACACTCCAAATCACACATTCTATGACTAGATCATACCCGCGACTTCATCGCGGCGCGGAATTTGATATTTTTTCTCCGGGTACCGGGTCGCACTGCCGGGATTTCATATTTTTTAATTTAGTCCTTGAAATCTCTCTCTATGCAATATTTTTTCATGAAAAGACAAGAAACATTCATCTATTAATCCTTTCGCGATGCGTGTAAGATACCAAGTCTTCCTACTTTAAAATCTTTTCTCGAAATACTCACACTGCTAAGTAATTGATTTCTTCAACTGTTTAGTTACTAGTACAAGAGAGGATAAAGAAACGAGCGTTAGGTGAATGAAGCCGTATAGGATCTGAAGTTAACTCGACTTAACTCTATAAACCTCGTGCATTAATCGCTTAGCTTACCTAGTGAGAAAGGGCCACTTCAGTAGTTTAAATATATTACTTTGGACTGTTAGATAATTTTATGATTTATTGAAATTTTTTGTCTGGAATATGTATATTTTTCACAAAACTTACTGTTTCCAAATTTTTGACTCTGACCTTGAATTAGGTACGTTTTCTAGCACACATGGGAACACACATTATGTGGTAAAATAGTTATTCGATGGGCATGTTATTCGATGACTTTTAGCAAATAAATAAAATTTCTACTGTTACTCAAGATATCTACGAAAATTCAGCTCTATCGGAGTTTTTGTATTTGATCACTATTGTTAGTGTCTAATTTGACCGGACAAATAAACTTGAACCAATAATGTTACACCTATTGTAGCATATTCTAAAGGTGGTTCTACGCTTACGAGCCGAGCACGAGCCGATCACAAATTCGTTTAGTGTGAAAAGACTTATTACTTGTTCACGTCGGAAAGAGCGGGCGCGGCGGCGGCGGCGGGGCGGCGCGGCGGATGCGGGCGCGGCAACGACCATATATAACTAGACTCCTAATCACAGGCGACCGATGTCTGTCAACACATTAGGTACAAAAATCTTATAACCGTCGTGACTCGACCACTCCTGTGAGTGCCCGTGTCGCACTGACCTTGAGTTAGCCAATCAGAACGCAGTATTAGCCAATCAGAACGCAGTACCCCGTCTCCCTCGCTTACGTCGTACCTCAGCGACTTGACAGAATAATTTTCGTTAGTCAGATCGTGCATGAGGCGTCTAGTTATAAATGGTCGTTGGGGCGCGGAGACGTGGCGAGCTCGTGTTCACATTGGCCACCAGGCGTTTGCGCGAGCGACAAGGTCATATTATTTGAACTTACCTGCCGTCGCAAGTGAATCGCGCGCTCCTCTCCGACGCTAGTTCGACGTGAACACACACAAACATCTCACGCGTTTGATACTGCCGCTAGCGGACCGCGCGCGTTAGTCGCTAGCTTGCCCGCTACCGTGCTTTTCGTACGTGAACACTTGGATATTACGCCATATGTTTGATATTTCGTGACCGCGCCCGCCACCGCGCCCGCGAGTCAAACTGTTTGAGCCAAGTTTGAGCACTTACAAACCTCGAACGAACGCGCTGCGAGCGTGCTTCGTGCCCGACTGTACTTCGCCCATAGTCGGTTTTTTGACGAACACAAAGAATTTGCACTGCGTTCGAGGCGTGATTGTTTTAGGCTCGTTGTACGTCCCTCGACTCCTTAGCATAGACCCACCTTAAGAACTAAATACTCGTTTAGGCGCTTTTGGTCCAATTCGCGATTGGTCCAATTCACTTGATTTACCTACTTATCGAAAATATCAGAGGCGCATCATGTAGAACTGAACTCAAATTGATTAGAAATTGCACTCGATTTCACTGACAGTGCACATAATCAACAAATCATCCTATAATTTTTCTCACTGGTGGGACACAAGCCTCCATCTCCTCATCTCTATAAGAGGGAGTTGGCTGTAATCTACCACGCGGGCCCAGTGCGAGTTAGTCGATGTCATAAAATATTATGTCTTCAAGTATTTGGTTCTAGGACATGCCTGTTTCCTCGTGATGTTTTCGTTCACTTTTTTGAGGGATGAAAAGATAGGTACCCGGCAGTGCAATATAAAAGAATACAAAATTTGTAAAAGTTGTAATTATATTTCTCTTCATTACTTATATCAAATTATTGAGTACCAAAGAAAGAAGCTAATTCATATATTACATAAAAAACAGCAAAGCAGTAAATATTAGTAGTATTATTAGTCGGCACATCTCTAATATAAATATTAGATAGGTCATCTAATATTTATTAGACATCACAAGAGATAAAAATAATCTCATTACTTTTGCTCGATTCCCAGGCTTAGGTTATTACTTGAGGGTGTAATAAGTGTCACACTTGACTCAAGATTTATTGTAAGTAGGCAATCATTCCATCTTTAAAATACCTTAGTTAATAAAAGAGCAAATAAATTCTCTTGTTTTAATAAAATGATTTGTAGAACTTTCATTGAGATTCTATTAGTCATTAAAATAAAATCATCATCAGCCTCTAAATGTTCCCACTACTGGGATACAGGCCTCCTCTCTGTGAGAGGGATTGGGCCATAATCCACCACGCGGGCCCAGTGCGGGTTGGTGGATGGCAACATGTCTTCGAATTTTTGGTTCTAGGACATGCCGTTTTCCGCACGATGTTTTCCTTCACCGTTTTGAGAGCAGTGGTGATAAAATAAATTACACAAAGAAATGCGCCTGGCTGGGTTCGAACCCACGACCTACAACTCGTAAGTCGGGGCCGACACCATTGGGCCACCACTGCTCTTCAAAAAAAATACGAAATTATTAATATAAAGTGCAATTTTGTTTGTTTGTTACGAATTCACGCCAGATCACTGAACCTAGAGAGAACCAATCAACCTGTACCCTTAGCACGAGTTTTCACTCTTTTACTTTACAGCGTCTTTCAGTATTTACAGCGTTTCTTGTATGAAAAAATGGAACAGCGCCTCTGGTGTGCGAAGAAGGAACTAATTTTTTTCCTTGAAAATTGTCAATTTGAAATTGTCAAAGTTCCAGTTTACTTTACGTCTCAAATACTGAAAACTCGTGCTAAGGGTACGAGTTTTCAGTATTTGAGACGACGTAACGTGTAACGTCTCTGGTGTACAAAATTGACGGCACGATTTTGATGGCACGATTAGCGCAGTGGGTGAGAGATTTGACTGCTGCGCTGCGTGTCGCAGGTTCGCTTCCTGCACGGAACAAATATTATGGATGATCTACGAGTGGTTTTTCCGGGTCTGGGCGTTTGTTTATGACATATTCTGTGGTTTATATAATTTTGTATGTTTATAAACGCACCCACGATACCACAGAAATTCCCAGGGTGAAGCAAAGTTAAAAAAATTGGACATAGGGTAGGTACCTTTCATCCCGAAACTAATCTTCCCGAAGAAAATAACAAGAAAATAATATTCTTATTATAACAGATTCTGATGGCGTCACGTGCCTTTGGAATCATGATAGAATTAAAATCAGATAATATTAAAAGCAGAGTAAACTGATACCCAAATTCCAAAGGTGCGCAAGGAAAGCCATGAGCAAAAGTTAGTATGCGCTATACTTAATGCGGGTAATGTTGCAGATGTTACCCGATATACGAAATATATAACATAGAAACTACTTATAGTAACAGAAGTAACACCTTTCCACGGCCCTTGATGCAATTTCAACGGCTCATTTCACACCCATCTAATCGAAAGACTTTTTGGTACATCTATTTGTACGTTTGCCCCTTTCGACAGTCGTGAATACGAAAATATTCAGGTAGAAAACGTTATAAGGGGTTTTTTTAAGAGGAGCTTATATTACAGTAATAGAACACGTTTCCATAGATAAGTTTTTTTGGCAAAATTGCCAAATGTATCCTGGTATTGCACCGGGTGAAGCGAAAGGAACTTGATTTGCTCAATAAATAATCTGTTTTTTTTCAGTTATACCATGCGTTCCTGGACCGCGTTTTATTCTGAAATAGTCCAGAAACCTTGGCCAGCATCAGTAAATCGTATGCGCATTCGGGAAAACAAGTATCGCGTATCAGAATCGCGTGATAAATAAAAACTTTCAAAATAAAAGTCTTTAATAAATGATAAATTATAGCTTCAGTATTTTTTGTTATGAAAAAAATAAGGGTTTAATCATTTTCGTAATGGTTTTTTTTTTAATATCCGCACTATCTAAAAATTAACCTGTTTAAACTTTAAAAGTTAGTACGTTTTTACGAAACCATTTGCCCATAGAAATTGCTAATTTCTTCGGAACGTCCAAACTTATAATGTTACACTAAAAATCTTTGTACAAAGGAGCTTTTCAATAAATAACCTATTTAGATTAGATATGAAAGAGTTTTCTTTAAATTGCGCCGTACAAACTCTCGACCAGGATTTTTGTTATACAAAAACTTTTTTAGAATATTAACGTAGACATGCGACCTCATCTATCAAAGTGCTTTCATAAAGCATTGGTTTTGAATAAGGAATAAAAAAAGAAAATAAATTATTTCGTTCAAAACCTACTTTGATACACCCGGTGATCCAGCTTCTTTTGAATGTCAAACCTAAACATATTTTATGATTGTGAATTTAAATGACCACATTACATCAAAAAAGGTCTAAAGACCTCTTTAGAAGGTAATCTTCTAAGGTTCTCTGGCCAAAGGCCTTATCAGAAGTATTATATTTACATCGTACTTGAAGTGTTGACTGCGTTTATTGTATGAAAAATGACAAAGCGCCTATAGTGTACAAACGAGGAACTTTTTTTCCTTCAAATAAATATCAAGTTCCAGTTTACTTTATGCCACAAAAACTGGTAAAGTCATGATAGGGTTTTCTGGTCTGGTCTTATCTCTCGTCTAATACAACTGCAATACTTTTCCATTCTACCACAAAATAGGTAGCAAAGAGATGTGTCTGCTTAGTTTCTCTTTAAAAGTTTAACAAGAAACGTTAAGAAAAAGGTAATAAAACGTTACCTAGATAAGGCTTCTTACTTTTTCATTAATATGAAAATAGCCTCTTAAACAGCTTTCAAATACTTAGGCCATAGACATAAGCAGACTTTGTTAATAGCACTTAGGTTTCCATGAAAGGTATTGTACTACTTAATAAAACCGCAGAAAATTGGTAGAAACTACAAAGGTACAAATATCTCTTCCTTGCCAGAAAAAAAAACCTTAAATATTTATGTTACAGCACATGAGCCCATTCATACCTCCAAAGCCACAATTTTGCTATAAGATACCTAAACCATCAATACCTACTAATAGACACATACATTTAAAAACACAGACACAAACAAAAAAGACCCCACCGTGTCCTCGGACAATGCAACTCGCGTCAATCTACAATCGAGCTCGTATTTTGTTTCCTTTACGCAAGTCCCGTCTTATAGGGTCGCCTCACCGTGTTTTGTGGCATACTTTCGACAAAAAGTGTGTCGATAGCAATGGCTATTATGTACAGGTAGCCTGAAGTTCAATATTATAAATTCAATTACTAACAAATTACTGGTTTAATTAAATCAACAACTCATTTCAATCAGAGCAATTTATTAATGACAATATTGATAATGGAATTCGTATTTAACAATAACGTATTTCGAAATGTACAAAGTTCTAGGCATTATCCGAAAACGATGCAGTTTTCATAGGAACTCCACAAGAAATGTTTTATTCTTAAATAGTTTTAATTTTATATAAACGGATTTAGGTAGATAAAGTAAATACAGCGTAAGGTAGCAGAAACATTATTGTTTTATTGTCTGAACAAAATAAATCCGCTTTATCGCTAATGAAAATGGACAGTGGTGCCGATAACGAGAATTACTTCACATCGAATATTTTCCACTCTTATACGTCAAAGCTTATTTATTCCATTTTAGTAGGTATTCAATATATGCTTATAATGCTACGTTTTGCATTAAGCGTGAGTTGCCATGACTGCGAAAGCATAGAAAACAAATGAAAGAAATTGCATGCCAGAATCTTCTACCTCAACCATACGACTCATGCGAAGGAAAAAAGTGACGCGCGGCACTTGCATCGCCAGAGGTCGTGTACCGGGAATAACATAAGAAGACCCTTGTAAGCAGTCAATTTTCTTCTGCCGATTTTAGTGCAAGATTAAAAAACGCAACAATAAAACTTGAAGCCAAGCAAATGTGATTCTTATCGTGTTCGTAACTTCTACTTTTCCAATCGTGATCCCCGAACGTTCCCCTTTTGCCACAACGGTACTGCCGATGGGACGATAGATGGTTGTCACCCCTTTTCTTAATTTTTGCAACATTACTGTTTTCATCATTCATTGAATTCCGCAGAGAGCCGGTCTCTATGGTACATTATTACGTGCGGTCGGTGCAGTGGTTGAGCTATTGGCTACTGCTCTGCGTGTCGTGGGTTCGATGCCCGCATGGAACAAATATTTTTATGGCCTATATGTAGTTGTACCGAGTCTGTTTGTGTATGTGAGTTTATATGTTAGTAAACGCATTAACGCACCCAGGATACAGGAGAAATTCCAAGGAAGATAAATAGACAAAATAATAATAATAAACAAATGTGCACTTTCCTGATGTCGTGTATGAGGCAATGGAGGACAGTCCTTCGCTATCCAGGATGTCGGCATATTCAGAGAACTAGCGAACCGATAAGGATAGAGCGAGGTATTTTCCAGGGTGATAGTTTGAGTCCACTTTGGTTCTGCTTGGCCCTGAATCCTCTTGGCACACTGTTGGAGGATTCAGGTCTTGGCTATCGGTTGAGGAGAGACGGTCAGGTTATATCTCATCTCCTTTACATGGATGACCTTAAACTCTTTGCCCCCAACAATTTGCAACTGATGAAGCTACTGAAGGTAACTGAAACCTTTAGTAGCGCCATCAGGATGGAATTTGGTGTGGACAAATGTGCGGTCATGCATGTAAAGCGAGGGGAGATTGTGGAATCCGTGAGCACCCAACTCTCGGATTCCATAAACCTTAGATCCCTCTCAGCAACCGAAACCTATAAGTATTTGGGTATGTCGGAAGCGTTGGGCATCAATGTTACTGGCATGAAACAATCGTTGAAGGAGCGTTTCTTTGGCCGCCTGAAAAAAGTATTTAATAGCCTTCTATCAGGTGGTAATAAGGTGCGCGCCTTCAACGGCTGGGTCATGCCGGTCTTGATGTACTCTTTTGGCATACTCAAATGGACTCAAACAGAACTTGATGCCCTGGATAGGAGGGTCCGTACATTGCTAACTGCATATCGAATGCATCACCCACGGTCTTCGGTTATGAGATTGTATATCCCGCGAAAATGTGGAGGTCGAGGTTTTCTAAACGCTAAGACTCTACACAATCGCGAGATATACAATCTCAGGGAATATTTCCTAAAAGCCGACGTGGAAATGCATCGAGATGTAGTGGCAGTGGACAAAGGCCTCACCCCGCTCTCCTTGGCTAAAGAAAACTGGCGCAAACCTGCGGTGCTTGACACTAATGGTCGCATGGAGGTATGGCAGAGCAAGGAGCTTCACGGACGCTTTTTCCGGGCTCTACATGGGCCCGATGTAGATTTGTCAGCGTCCGTGGCCTGGCTACGATCCGGGAACCTCTTTGGTGAAACCGAGGGTTTTGTCTGTGCAATTATGGATGAAGTTATGATGACGAAAAACTACCGGAGATTTATTGTGAAGGATGGCACGGTTGACATATGTCGGGCATGCCACCGTCCTGGCGAATCAATCCGTCACATTATTTCTGGGTGTTCTCGTCTGGCTAACGGAGAATACTTGCATAGACATAACCTTGTAGCCAGGATAATCCATCAGCAACTTGCTCTGAAATACAGCCTTGTGGAATCGGAAGTGCCGTACTACAGGTATGTGCCCGACCCAGTTCTTGAAAGTGGCAATATCACACTGTACTGGGATCAATCCATCATCACTGACAGGACTATTGTAGCCAATAGACCTGATATAGTGGTGGTGGATCGATCAGAGCGGCGCGCAAAGATTGTTGACATAACCGTCCCGCATGACGAGAACCTCGTGAAAGCTGAAAAAGATAAGCAAATCAAGTATCTTGATTTGGCTCGCGAGGTTGTCGATATGTGGGACGTGGATTCAGCTATCATTGTGCCGATAGTCGTGTCGGCTCATGGCTTAATTGCTAAGAGCCTCGACCAACACCTTAGGAGGCTCTCGTTAGGCGGCTGGATCAAGGGCTTAATTCAGAAAGCAGTTCTTCTGGATACGGCGCGCATTGTTAGGAGGTTCCTTTCTTTGGAGCCCTGACCGCCGGTAGCTTGGACCCTGTTCCCGATACCGGTGGGCCACTATTATTTATATTTTTAAATGTTTTTTGTATTTTTTTTTGTGTTTGTGAAAATATTTAAAAATATAATGTAATAAGGCAAAAAAATGAATAAAGGACAATAATAATAATAAAGTAGTGGCCCACCGGTATCGGGAACACCCGATACCGGTGGGCCACTATTATTTATATTTTTAAATGTTTTTGTTTTCTGATTTGTAAAAATATTTAAAAATGTTAATGATAAGTAAGGAAAGCTGAATAAAAAAAATAAACAAAAACTCTTTATTATGCACACCATATAAATTCTTCTCTGTCTTATCGGTAAAAGCGATCTTTTCAAGACAAGGTAAAGTTTATATAAAAAACAAAAATAGAAATTTTAACCAATCGAACCGCAAGTAGGTACTTCTAATACAAAATCTATCATATTACTGGCAGTTCTATGATCACAAAACCGCACTAGAGTCCATGCAACCAACCACAGGCCCACAACAACGTGACTCATCATGTAAACCTGTTAGCAATTAATAAACAATATCCACGTTGTTGAATAAACTGTCATCGGTGTCGTAAATCAGTTTCAGTTAGCATGTGCCGGCGAGTGTGGCCTGCCCGATAAGCTCTAGGTAGACTGACGAGACGAATTGCTACCGGTTCATCGTATAGCCACCAATATTCCTGGACCCCTCTCCCAAACCCCCACTTTGAAGCCTTTTCAATAAACGCCCTTGAGTAAGCCAGGTTCATTGAGTTTCAGAGGTCTTATTGCACTGGACACTTTCTCGGGTCTCTCACATATGTTTAGATGTCCAGGTATGTGACGTCATTTAAATGTTTACGTACTATCTGCGTCATACAATTGGGTAGCGGTTCAATAATTTTCTACTGAAGAAAATGATGCTTGAAAATACAATATTAATTTCTGTTATCAATTTGGTCCTATTGGAAATGTATGGGGCAGGCCTTTTCTTTTTTTTTTACTGGGTAAAATCATCTAATGAGTCCTCCCGCTACCCAAGGCGGGACGGGAGGGACTGTCAGATTCATACTGACTAAAAACTACGCTGAAATAGGCCTTTACGTTCCGGAGTCACAGTTATCACAGCCCCGCGATCCCGGCCTGGACCTATCGTTTCCTGGAGTCTTGATAACCAAGAACTTCAAATTATTTTAACGTTTACACAGCATTTTATAGTTTTTAATTTAGAATTAAAATATAAAGTAACAGTCGCACTTAATTCCAGTCGTTCTACAATGTATGTAAATTGATACCGCCGCTTACTTTTAGAATGTAAATGTAATTATATTCGAAATCAGGCTGAGGTATTAACCTCATTACTAGTAGTAGTCGAGTCCTCTCGCTCTTCGACGCGAAATTTTAGATGCTGTAATTAAAAAATTAAAAAAATCCGCTCCTGGCAACACTGCATTCAATCGTCATTCGTTTTCTTCGCGCTCACAAGACGCAACGGAGAAAGTTTTGTGTTCTTAAAAATTAGTTTAGCTTAAGTATTAAACACAAACCAAGGATGCCAAAACATAATAGAAATAGTGAAGAAGATAAGGAAAATAAGAAAAGGAATAAATTGGCTCGAAAGATTGAAAGATACAAAGCCAAGATGGAACAAATAACTGTAAGTTTTTTTGTTGTTTTCTCATTGATAGAGTACAATGACTGAAAGTTATGATAGTGTGTGTTACACTCGATGAGAAATTCAAATTCACGTTGCTTTAAGGGCTTACAACCCCTCATTTACTTGAGATTTAAATTATCAAAGTCTAGCATGTACTTGTCCGGTTGGACGGAAAAAGATTATGGCGGTATTACGTTCTGTCTCCTTTTTGTTGAAAGGTTATGCTTTGGGTCAATTCAACATTTAGTATTTCCAAAAAACAATGTACCTATGTCCTGTTGGACAGAAAATTAAGACAATATGTGTTACATTTTGTCTCCTTTTCGGTGAAAAGGTTATCCTTTGGATCAAATTAACATTCAGTACTTCCAACAAACTATGTACCTACCTATGTCCTGTTGGATAGAAAATTAAGGCTTAATGCGTTGTATTTTGCCTCCTTTTCGTTGAAAAGGTTATGCTTCGGATCAATTTAACAATAGAAGAATTATGATTGGGTAATTTGTGTTACATTTACCTAAATACCTCTCGTTGAGAGGGTTACACTCAAGTTTAAGTACATATGTATTCTGCGTGCTACATGTTGTTAGCGATCTAAGGAGAAACCGGGGCACTCCCTCTACTTTAACAAGAAAAGATCCAATAGCATCAAACATAAGTGGCCTCTACACAAAGTGATGAACTAAGATGAAAATATACTATTACTTGAGTTATGGACTGGAAGGATATATTGCCATAATGTAAATATTATTACAGTAATAGTCAGGATCTGATTACTAAAACAATCAAATGTATAGTCCATTGTAGACTATAAACATATACCTACTTACTCTGAACGGTTGGGTTGTCAGATGGGTGCCTAAATGCAAGGAGTTAATATGGTCAGTCATGAAAACAATTCCAATACTTTTGCTCTAGAACAGCAACCAGAAGAAGAGCCATCGGGCAATAATATTTTTTTGCTCTATGTACGCTAACCGGTTCTAAGAGGGATTATGTGATGTGAATGTTATTGAAAGAATGCTAATGGAGGGGCTAGTAAAGGAGCCGACTTACATAAGCCTGCACTTGTACCAAATAATGCTATATTACTAGATGCATGCAATATAATAATATGAAATGCTCGGAGACAGTTTCCGTTGAATATTCAACCTACACTAGCAATATATTTAATTATTTAATAATAGAAGAGACTAATCTTACCAATCTTAGATAAGGCATTTCAACTTACTAAGAGGCAACAAGTGAACTGAAATCTTGTCCTTATTCAAAATTAAAAGAAACAGTGTAGACTTCCACCACCATAAAGGGAGCAACCAATAGACTTCATCCAAATATTATTATTGGAAATACAAATAAGTCAATTCCATGAAACTATCAACAGTTCAAATAGCCCTGCCCACCTCCAAAAAACAGAAGTCAACAACAAAAACACAACAGAAATACCTCAGTGAATACAGTCATCTCCCAGCCGACCCCAGGACAAGTACCAGTAACAGTTAGTGGTAATGTTTGTTGCTCGCTTTGTATATTTCTATTCATACTGGGAATCTATAACCAAAGATTCTAATAAATAAGACTGGGTACTATACTCTACTCCTCTTTTTCAGTCAACTTGTTCAAGATAAGATCCCAATATAATAACTCTTTCATTAAAACTGAGAGACTTGTCTTATTCAAGAAATAAATAAACTTTCATAGCTAAGTTCTGTTAAACAGCTGACCAATTTTACCCATGATTTTCTTTTTAATCACAGAATTTATAATAAATCTTTAAATGTTAAATAATTTCATTATAATCAACCATTTCAGACTAGAATATACAAGGATTGTATCTCTATGTAAATTAGATCATAAAGGTGCTATACTATTAGTAGCAATTAAAGAATATGGTTAGAAATGTTTGCGGCTCACATCTAACAATAAGCTATACAGGTCTTTCACTTAACCCTTTGTATTTAATCAGCCTGTCTTTGTAGTTAATCAGTCTGTTTAATCAGTCTCAAAGATCAAGGTATAAAATTAAGTTAATAACCTAGATGACTAATCTGTCCCAGAGTAACATAGTTATGAAAATGCCTTTTTTGTACAAGTATACTAAAAAAAAAAAAAAAAAAAAAAAAAAATGAAATCTATTGATTATTTATTTTTGATGATAAACAAAGAAAACAATTCAGATGCCTCCTCAGGTTGTGAATGGTCAGGACTGGTGATCAATTCTAAATGCATGACTAAGCCCTGCTATATTTTGTTTTATGAACACCTACTCAATATTAAGTTTGTCCTCAATTAGCAATATTATTAGAAAATTTGGTATCATTTTGCATTAGGTAGCCATCTACGAGTACCTATCTCATAATACAGTTTAGTTCACATAAACACTTTATAAAGAAAACATTTTTCAACCCTAGAGTAGAGATAAAGAGGAAACAAAGTCAGAATTACTTTGGAGGAATAAAGAACATTATTAATAGTTGTAGAGATATTATACAATGTGTCTAATGTGACACGCGGGAGCGTGTCAAGCCAAGTTCTGGAGCGCAGCTCACCTTGTTCTTAATTTTAGAAGCATTTTCAGATGCATACTTAGTGGTTGAGATACACATTACAAGGGGCAAAGTACTAGGGACAGTCTGTCAGTCTGGGAATAACAACATGTAAACTATTTAAGATTTCTTAGATGCATACTTTACTTTGTAGAACTTCGTGATCAAAATAAAAAACTGTGTTATTTTGCGTAGTAGGTCTGACAACATTACTGCAATAGCTCATATAAACTGTGTGGGAAGAGTACCTACAATACTCTTCCATAAATTGCACTGATTTTTGCTTAATAAAGAGGCTGACTTTGAGTCTCGTAATTTCAATGCAGATAAAGAATGGTCTAATGGTCTAAGTTTTCAATTTAAGAATAAAAGATAATTTTGGCCATCCAGATCCTGATCCAGAGAGTCTCATAATTCCAATGTAGATAAAGAATGGAGACTAAGTTGTCAATTCTATAATAAATAGTTTTGGCCATCCAGAGAGACCTTTTTGCATATAGGTTAAGATCATAAGTGTCCAAAGTACATTTATTGGGATAGGGGTCCCTAGATGGAATAATCTGTTTTTCTAAGGTTTTTCCCCTTTCTTAGTTTACTGCTTAAATCTCTCCATAAGATTAGAATAGATAGGGCTAAAGAAATGGTAGTCTTTTTTTTTTTGAATTCTTTACTAATCTCTGAGTTAATAACAATTAGACCTTCTGATTATATTTTAATGTCTTCTTTTAGAATTAGTTACCCTCTATACCTAAGCCGGGGGGCTGGTATATTATCAAGCAAGCAATCAAGAGGAGAATAATATATGTATGTATATATATTCTTTAATGTCTATCATTTTACAAAAATAACTTACATAAAAACTAAATTTTGTGCACAAGGGTGAGTTATTGATTTTGATAGGTAGATTATCGCAGAATTCGCTGGAACAATACAATGGAATACTGTGACAATAGTGGTCTAATATGGAAGACTATAAAATAGATTTATTAATGTATTTTATTTCTTATAACTTTACTTCATCCGCGATCAGGGCGCTTGCAACAGTGCCGAAATATCGGAAACAATAAACAATTGATTTATCAACTTTTCAAGTATGTGACTTATTGACTTGATTTATTAAAGTCTTCCAGAAATTATCAGTTAATTGTCGCAAATCGACACTCATATAGAGTCATGTAGGTTCAGAGACGATAGAATCAAACATTTAATTTAAAGGATTTTTCAAGCTATGTCTAACTAACGCAAAATAAAAATAGTTTCTGGGATCCCAGCAGTGTTACTACATTTAAAAGTTTTTCTACTCTCTTAATAGCTTCAGTTAAGAAAACTTTACAAAGAAGTTTGTTAGGTTGATTGCATCAGCCACAACACTTATGTGTCCAAATTTTGTGGTGTAAGAGTATCAATTATTAAATAGATTAGTAACAAAGGTGCGATTAAATTAATGGATTACAGATATTCTATAAAACTCAGGTCTGTGTAAGACTAGAATGTTCATCAGACTGGTGTTACCTTCCTTAAGTAATAAGCCCAGATATGTCTACGCATAAACTGTCATATAATAAAACAAGAACGTTCAACTACTAGCAGCAGGGCCTTATACAGTCAATTAATACATTTTTGTTTTTTGTACATTCTACCAGACATGCATATTCTTAAAATGCGCATAGACTAGGCTCAACTGTGGACTCTATACTGCAGGCAGTGAGGGGTCTTCGAGGTCGTTTACCTTGGTAAATCATTATAATAGACCAATAGATGTTCTTTAAAATAAAATTTGCTGGGACATTAAATTTCATCAAGTTTTAATACCCGTAGTTAATTAACCTTAATTTCAGTGTTATATTAATACATAATAATAATTATTTAATACATTTAAGAGGAATATTTAAAGTTAAAGACTGTGATTGTCTTTTGATTTTGATATATTTATTTGATTTTCATAGATTATGCAGATGAAGTGTGACTCCAGATGTTTAGTCTTAAACATTTGGAATTAGAAAGATGGGATTTTTTCATTTAAGTCAAGGTTAGCTATGATTGCCTGGTTATGTACACAAGCAGACGTATATCAAGATAATTATATTCCCATTTGAAAAAAGAAATTTTGGGTATTGAAACAAATTGGTTTTAACATAAATATATTATTTTATGTTCTCTGAACATCTACTAGTAATGAGGTTAATACCTCAGCCTGATTTCGAATATAATATAAGGATTAAACGAACTTACCTAGTGAAGTTCTATCCTTATTATATGAAGAAATCAGGCTGAGGTATGAGATTCCCACCCTCCCAAGATTAACTTTCAATTAATCTTCCCTTACGGCGGTACTTGGTACCACTGCTCTAAACTGAATGACGATTGAATGCAGTGTTGCCAGGAGCGGATTTTTTTAATTTTTTAATTACAGCATCTAAAATTTCGCGTCGAAGAGCGAGAGGACTCGACTACTACTAGTAATGAGGTTAATACCTCAGCCTGATTTCTTCATATAATAAGGATAGAACTTCACTAGGTAAGTTCGTTTAATCCTTATATAATAAACTATGTGTGTATGTGTCAACTTAAATGAGCGCTGTATAAAAAGTTTTTATGAAGCTTGTTCTGAACTCGACACGAAATATTCTGAAACACGCTGTTAGCGCAAAGTCGGGAATATAATCTCGCACCAGCCGAATGAAATGCATACGAGATATCTACGATTACGAGCGTAGAGCGTATCTGATGTGGAAATCAGCCGCTCGTGTACACATGACATCTTGCAACCACAAGATTTTACTTACTTTTTTTTTAATGTTTTATAAAACTTGCTACACAGTTGAGCTTAATTTTAGAGGAGTTTGGTTCTACTTAAAACACTTGATGGACTCTTCACGATGCCATCGATTTAGCAATGAGTCTATCAATCTACTATGCGATTAAACTATGAATAAGATGACCTACGCCCCATATTGTGACCTCATGCACGCTTTTGTAATACGTACATGCTCTTATAATATAGGTAAGCAATATAGTCCAGTCAATGGGGACAATTAAGAGGCTTTGCCTTGCATTAGGTGGTGTAGTTTTTTTTTATTTGTATTGCTTGAGCATAATGAGTTTTCGACTTCGAGGAGTGTCTGCGTTAGCCGCCATTTTGGATTGAAGGGGCCCAAATGTGTTGTTTTTCGTGTAATGCATCAACCGTTGAATTTATGACAAAAATGTCTTGCAATCCAAGACGGCGGCTAACGCAGACACTCCTCGAGGTCGAAAACTCACACTTTTCATGAGGAGCATATACTTAAGCAATACAAATAAAAAAAAATCTACACCACCTCTTGCAGGGCAAAACTCCCTGTTGACTGGACTAATAATCAACTAGTTAATAAGGATATTAAATACGTATTTATTTAGGTACACAATTTTTTTTTATTGTCGTGAATCAATCCAATAGGCCAATGTAATTCTATTTTATCGGTTAATTACATTTTATTGACGTTATATTACGTTTGATGGCCCGGTTGGCGCAGTGACTGAGCGATCGGACTGCGAGGCGCTGGGTGTCGCGGGTTCGATTCCCGCACGGTGCAAATATTTGTATGATCTACAAAAGTTTTTCTGGGTCTGGGCGTTTGTGTATGTGAATTTATATGTTTGAAAACGCACCCACGACTCAGGAGAAATTCGTACTGTGGGGCAGCGATCTTTTACTTCTTTTCCTACAGTGGGGCAACGTTATTTAAAAAAAAACAGCTTTAGTATTCTACGCTTTTCCCAACTTATCATGCACAGTTTGTACGTACGGGTACCTAACTATTGCGCATATTTACACTGGACCGTTTTATTCGGACCAGAGATTTTTTATTGGAAAAACGCTTTTGACTATAAAAGTCATTATCTACTCGTTCATCAATCAGTCAGTATGTAACTATTACTCGGATGTTTTCACTGTATTTTACACGGCTATTTCGTACAGCGTATTGTGTTTTGATTTAGGACATTTCATTCACTTTGTCGGTAATTTGGCCTGACAAACTTATTTTTAGTCTCATTTTTTAGGCTTCCGTAACCATTAAAATAAAACGTGACTCTACTAAGACTCCGCTATCCGTCTATCTGTTCATTTGGCTGTCGGTCTGTTATAAGGCTGTATTTCATGATCTGTGACAGTTAGACAGTTGTTTTCACAGATGATGGTAGGTACTTATGTAGAATCGGGATATTGTGGGCAGTGGGTTTTCCTCTTCAGATAAACTTCTTTTTACTTTAGAACTTGGTTTTTATTTGAATACGTACAAAAAATGGATAACTACTTTAAAAATCGTCTTTCACGTCCACCGTTCACTCTCTCTCCAAAAAAAAGCTCCCGTCATCCTTCCGTTCTTTTATTCATTCCTTTCATTCTTCCCTTTCACTCATTCGTCTACGTTCCATTCCACACTCGTAAAGTATCTTGCACCAATCCCACATTCGGCCGTCCTGCACTCATATCTGCCCCCAGATATGTATCCACATACACAAGAGCCTTCCACACATCTCTCAATCACATATCGTCGTTCATCACATGTTCACACCTTTTACATTATATCAAAACATCTTAGTCCTAAATCTTAAATCTATTCATCTTTAACAACAGTAAAACAAACAATAACTTCTCCAATACAACAAAAAAAAGACTTGTACACAATACAGTTCGGAATAAATTACATCAATAGTATAGTATCCGTGAGACCCTGGGCAGTGTTATTGACACAGTCCTCACACACACTCAAACAATCAACCTTCATAACAAAAAACATCATTCACAGTTGTTACCAGGTCATTTCTGCTGAGCAAGAAGTCTTTTTCGGCCCTTCAGTATTATCATAAAGCTTCTCAACCTCATATCTATCATTTCTCTTGATCTTAGTGATCTTGTAGGGTCCTAAGAACTTAGCTTTAATTTTCAGTCCTGGATCAAACTGAGTTCTTTTGATGGCAACCACATCATTCAGTTTATATGTTGAACACGGTTTCCTCTTTTCATTATATGATTTTGTATTTTCATCTTGCACTTTTTGAATTTGCTGCTTGGCCTTCAACCTCAACGTTTCTCTATTTTCATTATAAGTGTTAATTGTCTCTTCCTGCAGGAGATTCATTATTTCAATGTCTTCTTTACATCTCATCTTCGTTCCGGTTAGTAATTGAAATGGGGAAGTATCTATGGATCTCTGATATGTGCTGTTTAAACTTCTCTGGACACGACTAACATGCTTATACCACAGCGATTGATCTTCTATGCATAACTTCGTTATTATAGGAATCAAAACACGATGAATTCGCTCTACCTGACCATTCCCCCGAGGTACTCCCGTAGTAATCTTCACATGTTGTATATCTTCTTCTTTACAATACTGTTCAAAGTCTCCACTTGTAAAAGCTGTGCCTCTGTCAGTTATGAACCTGGTTGGATTACCAAAAGTCTGCTGATGAATTCGTAATTTATTTAGTACTTCAGCACTTGATGTTGACTTCGTTGGAAACAGCCACGTGAATTTTGTGAATGCGTCGATTACTGTGAGTATATAATTATACTGTTTTCTCGTCTCTGTAAAAGGTCCTATATGATCCAAATGCACAGTGTGCAGGGGGATTCCTTCTTTATCTATGGGGTATAAATATCCCTCTTGCTTTCCATCTTTCCTGGTCGCTAACAAACAAGGTATACAACTCAGAACCACTTCTTCTATTCTTTTATCCATGTTTCTGATGTAGTAGTCTTTTCCTATAGCTTCTTTCATCTTTCTCAGAGCAAAGTGACCATTCTGATGTATTTTCTTTATTATTTCTTTCTCCATAATCCTTGGAACCACTAAACGTTTTTCTTCACCTTTGTACAGAATGCCATTGTCTATCCAGAAGTCGTGGTATTGTCCGTCCTTCAATATCAGCTGTCTGATGGCATTGAGCTCTTCATCTGTTTCTTGACCTCGTCTTATATCTTCATGTAGGCTCACTGTCGCCACATATGGATTCCTGCTGAGAGCATCTGCATGTTGCAACTTACTGCCAGCTCTGTGCTCGATTTCATAATCATACTCGTCCAACAAGAATACCCATCTAGCCACCTTGGGTGTCAAGTCTTTCTTCTTCAATGTCTGCTCAAACGCTTTACAGTCAGTAACGATTTTGAAGTGAATTCCATATAAGTAATGTCTAAACTTCTTTACCGCTTCCACAACTGCAAGAGCTTCAAGTTCATAGCTCAGTTCAGGCACCGACTCTTCACTTATTTTGAGATGAAAAAAACCATTTTTTAAATCCAAAATACTAAAAATCTTTGAGTCTTTTAATTTGTCAATCAAGTCATCAATGATCGGCAGCGGAAATTCATCTTTCAAGATTTTTTTATTTAACAACCGGTAGTCAACACAAATTCGAGTTGACCCATCTTTCTTTTTTACTAGAACTAAAGGACTAGAATACTCGGAAAAACTCACCCGTACTATTCCTTTCTGCAGCCATTCATCTACTTGTTCTTCCACCAACCTTTGTTCCATAAGTGACAATCTGCGAGGTCGTTGAGCAATTGGAATATCGTCCTTTACTGTTATCTTCATCTTAATTGGAGCTTCTTTCGTCTGAACAGGCCTATATCCATGAACAAGTTGCATAACTTTCGCCTTTAATTCACTGTCAGTAATATTACCTGTAAAATCAATCTGATTATCACAACAATTCACCCTCGTCAACCATTCATCATCTTGTGTCAACAACACTACAGCGCCCTCACGAACAACCATCACTACGTTATTAAGGAACTCTTGTCCTATAATTATCTTATACGACATTGACGCCTTAGGTACAATATGAAACACAATGTTTTGATACAATTTTCCATCAATGTTTAAGTTTACATTAATTTTTCCACAAGACCTTACACTAGACAGACCGAGCCCCGACATTATGGTATTATCGTCACAACACGGCACCTCTAGCTCCTGCCACAAGTCCTCAGATATTAAATTTACGTCACTGCCCGTATCAAATAACGCATTTATAGATTTTTCACTGATTTTTACTGGTTTTATGGCTTTGTTTTGCCGGTTAATAGGTTTAATGTTTACACTTTGCATGACATTGACGTCTTCCTCATACGTTATTTTTGACATTTCAACATGTCCACCTGAAGCGCTACTATTGGCCACCGACGTCGTTCCGAACATAGCCGAATATTGTTTCTTCGTATCCGACTCGTGCTGTTTTACCGACGAGCGCTCTTGCTGATTGGACGATCCGGACGCCTTCTGCGGCTGCTTCATTTCATTCACTGACCGACGTGACGTTCCGTCGTTCAAGGTGCAATTGGGACTAATATGGCCGAACTGATTGCATCGAAAACACTTCAACCCATTACGGCATGCACTAGCTCGATGACTTTTCTCTCCACAGTTATAGCACCCTTGACCCGAAACACTTCCTGATGCCGCCGCCTCTTTGTTTGATGCCGCCCCGGCTTGCCTTGCAGGTCGCTCCGCGTGCTGTTTAGCAGCTTTCTTCTTAATTGTTTCGTACATAGCCAACTTTTCCTTCAACGTTGGGTACGTCGTCGCGCCGTACAATACCGCCTTGTTGGTTTCAAGATCTGTTATTCCATCTACTATGTATTGGATGGATACATAGTCTGGAAACTTAGCTCGCTTACCCATCTCCTTCATTATCAACATATATTGATAGAATGACTCATCCCTGCGTTTCTTGCGCGATGCCATGAGTTCATGCATTTCTTTAACATTCGCTGCATCAGGGAATTCTTTCAACACAGCTGCCTTTAGCTCCTCGTATGACTTGTGCACCTTCTCCGTTTTTAACCACAACTCCGCCGTGCCCGTCAAGGACCTGCGGGCTATGATTAGACGCTGCAAAGGAGTCCATTTAAATATTTCTGCATTGTCATCTAGGTCTTGAGCCCATTTCGTGGACGTATACGTTTGATCTTCACCACTAAATTTCGTGATGTCGTCCATGCCGAAAAATCCTCCGTCTTTGCTGTCCGCCATCTTTTCGTCCGCCGTTAGTTTGAAAAAATATTTAATTTACGTCCTTCGCCTTACAATACAATGCCGCCTCGCCGTTTGGTTTCCGCCTTTAATAAAATTTCGCCTTCGTCGTAATTTCCGTCTTCTTAATCTTCGCCTGTTTTTTCAGAGAGCCCCGGCCACGCGGTCGTCTTTTGTTTCGCCCACTATCCCACTATCCCACTATCCCGGACGAGCCCCCAAAATGTAGAATCGGGATATTGTGGGCAGTGGGTTTTCCTCTTCAGATAAACTTCTTTTTACTTTAGAACTTGGTTTTTATTTGAATACGTACAAAAAATGGATAACTACTTTAAAAATCGTCTTTCACGTCCACCGTTCACTCTCTCTCCAAAAAAAAGCTCCCGTCATCCTTCCGTTCTTTTATTCATTCCTTTCATTCTTCCCTTTCACTCATTCGTCTACGTTCCATTCCACACTCGTAAAGTATCTTGCACCAATCCCACACTTATATGCCGCAATAACAACAAATGCTAAAAAACAGAATAAAATAAATATTTGCAACAAACGGTTTTTTTGCGTATTTATAGTTAATGGTACGGAACCGTTCGTGCGCAAATCAGACTCGCACTTTTTTCCAATTATATAGCTGCTTTTGACTTTAGCTAGGTACTCGTATAATCGACAGCTGGCTGGTAGTAATTAGTGTTCCCAGGTGTCCCGATTTGCGCGGGACGTCCCGATTTTCAGGGGTCTGGGGACGCGTCCCGATTTGGACCTGATCGGGACGCTAAATGTCCCGATTAATCAAAAAATGAAAAAAAAAAATCCTATATTTTGCGCTACGTATTTTTTTTTTAACACGGAACGCCATCTATTGGGTTGGGATATGTCGCAGGGAGATGAGGATATCAGTGATTTCACGAAATCCCGGGAGATGTGGAATATTCCTGTTTATTACAACTTCTTACTAAAAGTATCTAGTGATATGACAAAATACTAATATAAAGTCAAAGAAATATGTCATTTCACTAAACTAAATGTAATGAAATAAAGAATACTGTTGATGATATTTCTGTCTACAGTGTTTAAAGGAATCTAACCAAACCGTACCTCGGGGTGCCAATGAAATCCATCATTTCACGTTCAAATGCACAAGTTCAGCTGGTATTTAAGTAAGAGTGTACGAAACGGGGTACGGAGATAATAAAAATGTCGTTAAAGCGACTGGGGCACCCCGACTCGGACAGGTTAGGTTAGAACGGCGGAGTCTGGAAGACCCCGCCATCCCCTAAAGTACGATTTTATTTTATAATTTCTATTAGTCTAGCAAGAATGATTACTTGTTATGTTAGATTAAATAGACTTAAAACCCCCTTTTTTAAGCTATTGCATAGCTTTTTATCGCGGACTCTGAGCGCGGCGACCGAATCAAGAAATTTTGTAACGAAAACACCTAACGAAAAAAACCTAACAAAAATACCTAACACCCCGCATCGTCTAACGTCGTTTCAGTTCGGGAGACTTCGGCAATCATAAAAATATCCGTCATAAAGACAATTTACTTTTTCTTGCTGATTCTAAACGGCCAGCTACCAAAGGAGGTTTTCACAATGAAACTTACTTATAAAATTCTCCTACAACAAAGCAGAGTGGCGCATTGGAAGCGTACTGGGCCCATAACCTGTTGAAAATTTTGACACAGTTTGGAAGTGAGACCTGGGATTCCTGTATAGAAAAGACCCACTGATATCTTCATTATAATTTATTTTTATTTATTACAGTAGTACACCACAAACATTCTCGTTAAATATTCGCGGTAGGCGACAATTTTTTCTTGTTTTGTTTCTTTAAATTGCTATGCAATAGCTTTACCGCAGCACTCCCCAAGTGCCACAAGTATTTTTTTTTTTCGTTTACTGTCCCGATTTGCAACCCTAAATCCCGATTTTTTTGACCTCATGTACCGATTTACAACAAATCGGACCTGGCAACACTAGTAGTAATATAAATCATAAGTCAAGAAAACTTTTAAAAAAATGGTAAGACGCCTTTTTAACATGAATCTAGATAAACTACGAGTAAATTAAATGAAAAATAGAGCGTGAAAAAAAATGTTATCGACGGCGCGTTGTGTTCCACGCACGCCTCAAAAAGCTGTCAGCACAATGACGGGCCCCTTAGAGGGCCAAAGCCTGCTGGGGTCGCGGGACGAACGAGCTACCGTGACCCCGGAACGTAAAGGGCTATTGAAAGACACCGTGGATTTTAGTCAGTACGAGGCTGACAGTATGAGTGAGAGGACTCATTTGATGATTTTATCACGTAAAAAAAAGAAGAGGTAATAAATCATTTATAAAATGTAATTTCTTTTCATTTTTCAAAACCGCCCGACCAATTCAGCACGCATCTTGGCACTCTCTGCTTTGCACTTGCATCAATCGATAGAAACAGCTGCTCACTGAATCAAACCTTTAGCACAGATTAGTTAGACTACTCTTCGCAGGTATTTTTGTCAACAAAAACAGCTCTTTTTTAAGCCTGAAAACTAGACAGAAACGTGCACAAAAATTTGAAAAGGATTAACGGCTCGCTCGTACAGATTTGCATAGCACTAACTAAACTGTTTTATCTATAAAACTGGGACAATCAAATCACGATCCTCGCCTAGTTCAATACACATATATTACATACAAACAAAACTACGTGTTTACAATAAAATACTAGCTTGTATGGGCACAATGAAAACATCGAATCGTCGAGCCTCGCCTCTTGTCACGCGTGTAGATACAAATGGTCTGATTTATCTGCGATGCATGTCCGGTACTGTTGTTTTATAGCTCCATCATTGTGCTCCAGAGTCCACTGCAGTCATCCGATGACGACACGCGTGTTGCACAAAATATTCGCAAATAAAAACATCCGACGGGGAAATTGTTTAAAAAATGAAGCGGTCGCGTGAATGAGAATGACACATTATATTTTTCAGAGTTCTGTAGGTAAATAGCAAAATACGGAATTCTTATAGATTCGTCTTGCCTGTCTGACTACATGCCCGTTTTTTTATCACGGTCATTTTATTCAGATATAATACAACAAATTGGATTTTTTTAAAGTTACCACGCATACCACTTTGTATTTGCTCAAAAGCATGACCAGTGACCACTGCACGTATTACTGTAATTACACAGTCAAATGTAATTAATAGAACTCTTCCTTGTCTTCGTCGTACCTAACGATAGTTCTTTTCCATAGATCAATAGTTATTTGTGCAACAAAAGAGCAAAGTCGTTTTTTGCTGCGAGTGCTGATTTTGAATCCAGAGCAAGCGAAGGATTCAACGATTGAATTCTGAATTCTAAAGTTGAATCCTGAGTGTGGCGAGGGATTCGAAGGCACGAGATGCAAAAAACTTTGCTCTCGTGTAACAAACATAACTTTTCACTTCAGCAGCGAGAACACTTTAGGAGATAAAATAATAAACAGGAATAGATTGAAATAACTATTAACTTATTCAACTCTTTACGCCAGCCACGAAATTTTATTCCCGCTCTTTTATTTAAATTAAGGCGTGTTCGGAAATTATGGCACCCATGATATTTTATTATTCAAAATATTTACGTAACATTATTGAAACTAGAAATAAATATTTACAGGTTAAATATCAGTTTTATTTGCAGTAAATACTTATTTTCGTTCAAATACTACGTATACATATAAGTTAAAAATTCAATAAATTACACTTTTTTTTTTTTTTTTATCGTGGTAAAATCATCAAATGAGTCCTCCCACCCCGGGCAGGGCGGGAGGGACTGTCAGACTTGTACTGACTAAAATCCACGGTGTCCTTCGATAGCCCTTTATGTTCCGGGGTCACGGTAATGAGATAAGTCCCGCGACCCCGGCAGGCTTTGGCCCTCTAGAGTCCCCCGTCATCTTGCTGACGCTCTTTGAGGCGCGCGTGGAACACAACGCGCCGTCGACCCGGGCATGGTCCATGGTCGGGCAGCGAGTTGCCCTTTACTCGCCGCCCGCATGCCCGCGCCTACGGTGGCCGGAGATTGTCTTGCGACGTCCGTCGCCGTGGGCGTCCACCACTGCGGTTGGGGCGGAGGGAGGACACTGTCCTCTCTCTCACGCGGCCCGCCTCCTCCTTCGCGAGCATTACTGCTTCGCAGAAGGAGGCGAATAAATTACACTAAGACATAATTATCTTTTTGCAAAATTTCTTTAGTTAGTACAAACCGAGCGTGTTTGTCTTTGAGATCGAATTCAAAATCGGAATTTCGAAAGGGCTGGTCTTTGTCCCTCTCTTTTTCTAATAGCGCGAAAGAGATGGAGTGTAAATTTTATGTTTCGAATTGTATGATTAATACAAGGCTGAATAAGATATTCGCGGCTTTCTGAAAACAAAAATTAAAAAGTTACTTTGTCTCACTCAGTGAGCAAAATCGCATTTTGCTCACTGATTTCAGGCAGCAAAACCTACATGTTTGAGCTACTGAAGTGAAAAATAAATCTTAATCTACAATAGTTCAAACTTAGTTTCAATACAAGATTCAACCTACGAAACAATGTTTGAATCAAAGGTTTGAATTTAGAGCATAAATATGTTTCCGACAGATATCTATGGCACATCGGTTTCGGTTGCATTTACGGCGTCCCGAAGACATTACAAAAGCCATTCCCTTATCTAATGTTCGCTTTGGATTTATTTAACTTTTCCACGCCTTCACATCTTGAAAATCGTTCGATAAAGATGTCAACAAGAAAGGTCACCAATTCCGCGGGGATGCTTCGCAAATTCGTGTTTTTTATTGTCAAGCTCTTTGTTAACCGAGAACATAGATTTTTTGTTATTGTGTTTTATAATTACCTATTATGATAATAATTACGTGATTCAAGATTTCATCTCATACGAAGTTTCACTCTGTGTAAAATAGATTAGATTGGAAGCCGACCCTTACAAAGTTGGGATAAGGATAGATAGACAGTTGATATTGCTTAGACTCACATTGAAAGAAGAACTGAAACAAGGACGAAAAATTAAACACCCAAAATAAACGAAATCATCGCTAGAGCCAAAGCTAGAGCCACTCAGATTCCGGAGTAATAATAATATGGATAACGGCGATACTCAACGGTTTAAGGAAAGTAATTCCACTTTACCCTTTAACAGCTTTGATAAAAACGACTAATCTTAGGAGTCCGGTTGATTAACTTAAGAAAAAAATGGACGATTGAGCAGTTCAAGAAAGAATAAAAATTTGTTGGGCTATAAATTAACCGGGCCCCGAGGGCGAGCCTCGCAATCTGCATTAGCCGAGACGCACTTCTCTCCGGCGATTAAATGAAATTTCACGGCCGGTTGCCTACGGAAACTCACTGGACAAAGGTCTGGGATATTTAAATTGAATGCTTTTAATCCGGCCAACTCCCCCACTTTTTTCTTAAGGCGGCTCGGGACGTCAGCTCGTTTTTGTTCGAAGGCTGGTCTGCCTGACAACCGCCATATTATATTTCTTTGTAATGTTTCAGCCATGTGTAGGTGTGGCATAATTATTATTTAAATTGATACTGTTATCAACACCTAAGAGTATTGTGGACTAATTCTTTTCTGTGCTACCAAAGTCTGTCCATCCATTCCATCCATTTTATTGTTTTGTCTTATACAAAATTACAAAACTTAATCACATGAATACTGGCTGTTTTATTAAATCAGAAAAGAAGCAAAAGTTAGGAAGGACAAATTCAAACCAATTTAAATAATACAATAACCGTACACCATAACTAAATAACCATAAGCTAAACACTACAAATACATTGTGATTCATATTGTTATTTTTTCAAACTTATTTTAGCCACTCTTACCCTTAAGGATTTCGCTTTAGAACGCGGCGTGTTCGAAATCAAAGTTAAAAAAAATACATGTGGCACTCGGAGACTGCCGCGGTGAAGCTATTGCATAACATTTTTTTTTTGTTTTACAAGAATAAAATCGCCTGCCGCGTATATTTAACGAGAATATAATTTATTTATAATGTTTGTGGTGCACTACTGTAATAAAGAACTTCTTTGTTGTAGGAGAATTTTATAAGTAGGAGTAGATACTACTATTAAGTATTCTGTGAAGTAGGTTTCATTTTGAAAACTCCTTTTGTAGCTGGCCGTTTAAAATCAGTAACAAAAAGTAAATTGTTTTTATGACGGATATTTTCTCAAATATTTTTATGATTGCCGAAGTCTCCCGAACTGAAACGATGTTAGACGATGCGTGGTGTCAGGTTTTTTCCTTAGGTTTTTGGAATTTTTTTGATTCGGTCGCCGCGCCGCGCCGCGGTCAGAGCCCGCGATAAATATTACATAAACTAGGTATTTCGCCACATAAAACGACAGATTTTAGTTTTTGTTTTTAAGAAAGCATTTGTATAAAATGGGTACACATAGGTAAATTATAGTAAGTAAGTATAGTAAGTAGTGGTAAGTATAGTAGGTACCTACATGTAAGTACAAAAAAAAAGATTTCATTTAGATAATATGTATTTCGTTGTCTTTTCCTCCAAAGCATTAGATCGTCATTAACTCTGCTCAATTCATGTCACTAGCTATAAAGATGTGGATTGGATATGTTCTCAAAACAAGGACGGTAGGATAGTAAGGTACAGAGTATGTTGCCAATTTATCACGTTGCTTTTATTTCGTACTTCAATGTTTAATTTAAATAAAAATAACCACATTTTATTTTAAGAGAATGAATTTTTTTAGCTCCTTTTAATGTAATGAAAAGTCTGTCCATTGTTTCCACAATGGACAGCCTTTTCAGTCCATTCGACTTCAATTCATTACATTAACAGGTCACAGAATCACACAGCGGTCAAACTCTCACCGATATTTACAGTTGGTTTTTTTTTTAATTTACTTAGTTTTCTGCGTTCATTTTGAAAATTAATCAACCTATTTTTTTTAAGTGGACTAACAGAACATGGTTCAAAAGTTTCAACCTGATTAAATTCATGATTATTTCTTTACCGCTATCGATTTATCGAAAGATTCGTCTCGGTCTACGTATCACAAACGAAAGCACCGGTAGAGGTAGTCCCTTCCACACTAATCGAGCAATTTCTCCCATGTTATTAAAGGAAAATGGGAATGTTCGCAGGCCGTTGCGTTCTCAGAACAGAGTTTCTTATAGACGGTATTGAATTTTTAAACAAATTTTTCGACCCGCCGCCCAAGCCCAGCTACTCACTTTATGTTATAGGATTAGAACGTTATTACACCATTAAACCTTTATGAATAATTCTCTTTAAGTACATAGTTTTATACTTAATTGCATTTGCTTAATTTTTATGGTTTTAAGTCCGGAACAAGCTACTTTTACATTTAGAAATTAATGATGTCAATGACGATGATTACCAGATATATTTTATACTAGCAACCCGTTCTGGTACGTACGTGCAATTTGAAAATAAAATATCGCTGATGGTAAGGGAAAGTATTTTGAAAATCGGTCTAGTATTTTTGGAATTTATCCATAGCATATTAGACTGTAACACAATTGTCTATCTCTAATCAATTTATCATCATTCCAAAGTTATCTTACTTGCAAAAAAAAGGTTGTACGGTTTAATTGGATTAAAAAGAACCGCAAAGACAAAAGCTTAAAAGCATTAAAGACGTTTAAAAAAATAGTACCTACACAACAAAAGATATTTCCCGAGGGTGACGTTAATGTTCCGGTGCCGGCGTGGGCCATTGGACCGAATCTCTAGAAATTAAGGCAGGGAAAAAAGTCAATAAATCCTAGAAGCAAGCTGAAACAGATAACAAATGTCTCCGTAAAAGACACGACACCGCTATCATGACAGAAAAATCACGGGGCCTCGTCTGCCCCATATGAAGTTGAGGTTGAGATTCAGAGTCCTTGCTATGCTGTTGTTATCTTTGCTTTAAGAGGTCTGGGCAGAAGAAGATGTCTATGGATTCAGACATCACGTTACACGTAGATTCCGCGCCATAATATCACTCATGACCTTTTGACGCGGTGCTAGTGTCTATGTCATTAGTACATGAAATAGGTGCGTCCCCACAGAGCGAGCAGCCTCGCGAGGCATTTTTCGCGCGAGGAAACTAACAAGCGAGGCTGCTTGCTCTGTGTGGACTCGTCTATTGTTTTTCGTCCGAGGCACGAAACAATATACGCGAGCAAAACAAAAGCCGACACTGGATGGCTCGGGCGCTCGGTCACTCGGCCGCGGCAGCGCGCTCGCTTGCCTCGGCCGAGACACGTCCACACCAACCGAGCTGCTTCGCGCATCAAATTCCTCGCAAGGCTGCGCGCTCTGTGTGGACGCACCTAATGAAAAATGTAGTGTCTTGATGCAATTTGATGTAATGACAAAAAAATTTAGTGCCTCGATTTTTTCGTAGTTCATCGGTGGTGGCGCGAACTGTACCATGTCGAGCCAAGACGTACTCTGCCTTAAGCATAATCCAATTCGTTCTCCAGTGAGCTCGGTTTGACGGTTCGACCGCACCTTCACAGATGCAATAGCGTCCGACACCTAGCTAAATAGCTTTTGAGCTATCGGGACAAGCTTAATGTTGATTGACATAACTGTCAGAAATGACTTCAATATTGCCCGCTAGTCGGCGCCAGCTCAACAGCTAACCTAAACTTAAGTTGTCATTTTGTCAATATAGTTTAAGATCGCTCTGAATACAAATAGGTATGAGTTTTGATTTTGACAAACCAAAGCGTAAGTGCTTCGATGGGTTAACGCAGGAACCAGAGGCCCCTAGCATGAATTCTACGTATTTGGCCGTACAGCATATTTGAAGTATTTTACGACGTAAATTGAAGACAAAATGAAAAAGCGCCTCTAATGTACCAACGAGGAACTAATTAACGTCACAGAAACGTGTAAACTCGTGATAAGAAGACTTTTTTATGTTTATTTTGTTTACTTATAATTTTAAAAATAACCTCGTATAATAATTATTATCAGTATTTATTTACGTACTTACTCTACTTTGAAAAAAAATTGAACAACATTCGAAGCAGATAAATATTTTGATCTAAATGGCTGTTTTCGAATCATTTCCCGCGGAAGTCCTAGACAGATATATCTCTTGGAGGTGGTAGCCGCCCCAGCTAGATAAATGCTGCAGTAAATATCCTTTTTATGGTTTTAACTGACGTTATTTCTACTACTTTAGCCACTATTTGCAACAAATTAGACTAAGCATAACAATAAAACCCGCCAAATGCATGTTGACTAGATAGATTTATCAGAGTTCCTTTGTTTTCAAGTAACAAGAAAGGCTGTTACAGCTCGTTTATATTAGTGGTAGTTTCTGAGCCTAACCTTAATCTTAAGAAGGTTCTTTAATTATAATTTTAAGGGGGAAAGTTGCAGCACATAGTCTGTCCGCATCATGCCGAACGCACGGCGCAATCTACTTCTGGAAGTTGGTCAACTAATCCAAGTTTTCCTTTACTGGCTAATGAGACGAGTTTGATTCGAATTCCCGCCGCGCTGGGAATAGCCACCCTCTTTGAATAGCTCCTAGCGCGACTACAAGCAAATAAGAATCAAGATTTCTGTAATAAGAAATACTACCCATGTTATATTCGTCTACTATGTATTTGGTTTCTTTTGGATTATCAACTTGAAATTTTCTTTTTTCGGATTGGCTAGATTTTGAATAAAAGTTTTTGGAAATAAAAAGTTGACAAAAGATCAATCGTTTAACGAAATCATTTAGAGGTTTCGAAGGCAAGGTTCTTCTCTCTTTTTTTATAAATAGGCCTGCGTTTTTTTTTAATAATACGAACTTGTTAACTTCATACATTGTACATTTAGAAAAATATAGGTAGCTGTAAATACAGAACGTCGCTTCTTAATCTACTTATTTTACTAGATTAATTTAATTCAAAATAGATTAGATAAAAAAGGTAAATAAAAAATTATACCATTTTTATGTTAACAAGAACTGACTCATAAGAAATACAACCATAAAATTACCCATTAGGTAACATTAAAAACATGTTTTTCAAAACACAAAGCAGAACTAAATAAAAATACATAAAGATTTACTTAGATGAAACAGAGATTCTCGCCAGGCTTATTGGACTGCTCGTAGATAAACAAAGCGTCTGGCCCCCGTAATGGAAATTACATACCCCCGAGGTCGGAAATCAAATTGACAGAAGAGGTTAAACAAACGATGCGGTCAGGAGCCGAGACCGTAGTCCGTCGAATATTAATCGCTTAGTAAATGCGCTTTTATTTGTTTTCTGCCTTGGCTGCTTTGTGCTGGCAGTGTGAATAAGTGACGATCTCAATTGAACCGAGAACGACTTAATTACGAATACTTTCTACATTTGTTTTCACTGCCTGTTGGTTTCGTGGTCTCAAGCAAGATTGCTGGAGTCCTAAATTCAATTTCCGAGCAAAAAGTGCTATTTCCACCAAAATTAGTTACTGGTTATTATTATTAATTAATTATTCGTTATTTCCACCAAAAATGTATCCGTAGCAACCCGGAGTTTGGAAGATGGTGGTAAGATAAATCCCTATAGAAAGAAAGGAAAATACATGAAACCGTTAATCCTGCGCTTGGTCTAACTCTGTTCGTACCAGAGCGGCGCCGGCGCGGCGCGGCGGCGTCTCATTCGAGTTCACTTTATGAGGAGAACAGACACTACACCTGTCCCTGCGCAGACACTTGAGCACTATAATATTACAAGTGCTATCAGCGACCTACGAGTACGTAAAGGTGTAAAAGAATTCTATGGGAACGTGTAACGAAAGTAATGTTGTTTTCCCAACTGAGGTCTCCCCGCGTGTCTAACTGCAGACAGAGAGAGTTACAAGGAAATCAAAATTATACAAAAATATACAGTCAATCTGACTCCCAGGAAAAGTATGTGTTTCAACGTAATAAAAAAGACGAAACAAAAACCCTACAGTTCCTTTTACTTAATACATTGTAAAGTTTAACAAGTCTTCTTTGATACAAGCCAACAAAACCTAAGCAGACGCGCAAATAAAAAGTTAATAAACCTTTTTTTTTAATTGTCCGTGTCGTCGTCGGCATCTATTAAAACTATACTTGAAATAGTATCACCCATCGAAGAATACACGCTCTCAGTGCCACTGGACGTCTCAGGTATCGGAATAAAAGCTTGCTCAATAACATTCTCATGTAGAAACGTTTTGCAATATGGAACCAGCTGAAATAGTTTAAATTTATCAAGTAAAGGCCCTTTTCCTGTCACGCGTGTTTTAGCCCGCACGCGGGTCTCGCCTGCATGCGGACTGCCCGCATCCTATCATTTGATACATGTTTTTCCTAACATGCGGGTAGCACGCGCGCGAAACGCGGATTGTCTGCGGGCGCGCAGCCCGCGTGCGCGCTATCCGGATGCGGGCGGTGATCTTCTGCCTTCAGTGTTGTTTTTACTGTGAAGCGGGTTGCACGCAAGCTCATAGTCCGCATATAATCGCAAACAAAAATGAAAATTGATACAGAACGAGTTATTTTTGAAGTGCACCTTCACCCTTTGTTGTGGGACAAGCGAAATCACAGGGATATTCGGAAGCAGTTCTTAAATTTGCAATGGTTATCTCGGAGATTTTGAAAATTTACGTTAAACATTCCAGTGAGTGATCTAGTTTCAAGATATGGATCTACTGTGAATTGTTTTTTTTTATATTTTTTAATTTTTGAAAATGATATAAGCGATAATTATTTTTTTAACGTTCATGTTTGTGCACGAGTTTACCCACTGGCGACACGCACAACACTGCAGCAGCAAACGAAATCTTTGTTCTGCGTTTGGCCCGGAGCATGCTATCACCCGCATGCGGACGAGACCCGCGTGCGGACTAAAATACGCGTGACAGGAAAAGGGCCCTTAGAATTCGGAATATCCTTATAAAACTAAAGCGCTGCACAAAAGGCTGCATTTTTTTATGATTTGATATGTCGTTGCTCTTGATTCTCGACTACGTGGACAGATGCGACGGAGACCAAGTCCGCGATGGAGTGACACAGAAGAAACCTGTTTCCTTAAAGATAGCAATCCAGTCCGAAAATCTCGTTGTAAGCCTTTCCTAAGCATTGTCTGGATTATTCGTGTTCTCGTTTTATGGATCTCATTTGAAATTAAGTCCATTTAGTATCAGACTAATTCTTCGAATATACAACAAAATGCTACATAGCTTCAGAAGTCAGTTCGGCAAGTCCTGGTTTCCACCACCACCAAGATTTTTTAACAGTGTGGTCTCGTCTCCATATGGTCGTATCCGTTTGAAGGGAAACTGAGCTTTAGTCGCGTTGCAGATAGGTAGAAATATAAAAATCACAGGGAATCCCTTTGTTTGACCAAAGAGTATGTAGGTACAATTGCTTATAAAAACACACCTTTAGATGATGTTCACGTGCGGCAGAATTAATTCTCTTGATTTCATGTCTCAAATGACTATCTTCTTCATAAATGTGGTCAACTCTCCATACATCGTCAGACATGATTAAAGGTAAAACATAGGGTAGTCCTGCAACATCAATACAATGCTGATTGGATAGGCAACATATTGACCGTTTTTGCTATTTATTTAATGAATCAGTAGCGGTTTAAGGCTTGGGTGGAATAGGCCACCGCCTATGGCCTCGCAATGCGAAGGGTCTCGCGCCTCAAAGCCGATATAAATTAAAAGAAAATTACTTAAACCCTTGATCGGGACGATCGGGACGATCGGGACGAAGCATTTCAGCCGTCGCAGTGCTATTAATATTTTATGCGAAATTAATTTTGACAAAGTGATATAACAATAAATAAATATTTAGTAAGTATAGCAACATTTGGTGATATTCAATTGCTTTTAGGGGGAAATGAAACATCTAGAATATATAGCTGGGCACTTGCCATTGTTAGAAAACCAATTAAAGTAGATATCACACGCATATTGAGTCGCACTCCACGTAAGTGTTGTAAGTCCAGGTAGTAGTATAATAGTTTAGTTGAATAGTACTCGTAGTTACGTAATTATTGTGGATACTTACCTGAGTAATTTCGAGCAATGTTAGAAAATACCAAGTTTTATTGTAATTGGGCCATTAATCTTTGAATTAAAATCTAATATATAAAATTCTCGTGTCACAGTTTTCGTTGCCATACTCCTCCGAAACGGCTTGACCGATTTTGATGAAATTTTTTGTGATTATCCGGTATCTAGGAGAATCGGCCAACATCTATTTTTCATCCCCCTAAATGTTACGGGTAGTCCACCCCTAATTTTTTTTTTTTTTAAGATAAAATTTTTAATTTCTATTTATTATGGCAAAACAACGTTTGCCGGGTCAGCTAGTAGTCTATAAAATTTAAGACATGGAGCAAATCAAGTACCGTGTTGTTATAAAGTTCCTTATGCAGAAAAATCAGTTCAAAGTTTCAAACCACACATTAAGAGATGTCATTCTTTTAAGGAGTATCTTTTGTGGGTAAAGCTATGGTTTCTATGTGGATTTTTTCGGAGCAAGGCGGAAACAAACTTGCACAACATACGACGACACGGGTTTACAAATTGCAATTGAAATTCAGCGTGGTAATGCTACAAGTATTCTGGGGTCTTTTACGCCAGGAACGTTCCGGGGTGATTTTGATAAATAGTGCCGATTTTAATTTATTTTTGTTTACCAGTTTCAATGTAGTTTTCAGGAAATTAAAAAAAAATAACAAAGGGCCCCGCGAAATGTAGGCCTGTACTTTGCCCAGATAAAATTTAGATGTCACCCGCTACCGACTAATCATTATAGATCTCCCGCTTGGAAAGGAACAGCTCTTTTCACTAAAAACTAAAATTTTCGTCTCACCTTTTATAGTTCCCAAAGAACCATCACTTATGACACCCACGCTAATTTTAGTTTCTGGTGCATTTTCCATACTTCGCGACATCCAAATACCATGCAAAGTTTTAGCCATTTCTGCCGCCTTGAACATGCATCCATAAGGATTATTCGATGAAACTAAAACCATCTTGAAGAAAAAATCAGAAAAGTTTTTAAAAGGAATATAATACCTTTCTTTGTATTACAACCCGCTTTGTACTTGGGATTTTTCGGGCAAAATTGGCTAAATGTCATCATCATCATTAGCAGTCCGCACAACATAATAAAACTTCCATAACCTGGCACATCAGTGTATCTACTGTCAACTAGAACACTGGCCTGATGTCTGGAGCCCCCTCTGGCTAATGCAATGGAATACGGGGTGCACCTGACGTTGGGCATTAAATGCAAGACAGGCAGGTACTGGCGATAACACATTCAATTTCTATTGAGATTTATAAAGCCATTTCTGATTTATGGGAGAGACAGTGATTATGATAATTACCTTCTTAATGAATTCTTTCTTCATCCAGGACGCATTGAACTGATTGTGTCCCATGTTAAGTTTTTCCAACATTTCAGAGGATACAGCATCCCAATCACATCCACTTTTCGTGTCTACTATATCGTCAATTATGTATGGTATTGCAATCTCCGTATGAAACACGATATCGTTTGCAGCCCAAACATACACCTTATTGATTTCCGAACATTTCACCTTAAATCGATTTAATTAATTTACCTGTTGGTAATAAATGTACAGTCCCTATAATTAAAATAATGATATTCAGGTGCATCTGGTTAGACTGGAAGCTGACCCCAACATAATTTAAATACGTGACATCACATCACGTGTGTAGGTAATCCCCAAAGGGGTTACGCAGAGATGTAGTACATAAATAGCACACCAACATTTCGCTAGGTATGTTTAAGTCCCATGAAATAGGGGTTGAGTGTAGTGCCATCAGCTAGCAATTTGTATTTTCTTTTTTTTTTTTGAAGTTGGCGTGTTTCCTCCATACGAATAAATGTAGTAAATTCGATTCAGAATTTGAAGGATATGAAAAAAGTCTTACTACTACTATTTTGCAATCATCATCATCAGCATCCGCAGCCTGAAGTAACCCACTACTGGATATAACAGGCCTCTCTCTTTCCCTTTACCAATTTAAATGTTCATATGCCAGGCACACACAAGTATTTCCCCTGATAGCAAAAATGTCTATTGTGTCTATTAAAATTTGCAATGTAAAGAACAAGACGAAAATAACCACCTTCAAGTAGTCACTCAATGTCACTTTTACAATAGATCTCAAAGGTGTAGAGAAAAACATCCTCTCAGGAGGTAGTTTCTTAGCGATTATCATCAAAATATCAATGGCAAGCATTCCATCAGCAACAATTATAGGTTTCCGACGTTTCTTCACCGGTTCTTTCTTGGATTTTTTCACGGAAACTTCAATTAACTCCTTAGCCGACGGACTTTTTGCAAAATTAGAAGCAATTTTTATAATCAAGTACAGATTATCGAACAGTTCATTGGAATCCATGTTGTTAAAATCAAATGAATTTGGATTAGCAAAGCCGGTCATAAAGCAAAATACGTCCGCGTCGGTTAAACTGAAAAAGTTATACCTAAGTAAAATAAAAAGTTTACCACCTAGCATCGTATTACTGGGTAAAGTTTTAAAGAATAGATATTATTATACATTGTACCTTCGATCAATACAGTTGATCGAACTTATTTATTCTTGGTAGAATTACTCTGATAACTTCTACAGAAAAAGGGTTTATGAGTACGCCAGCAGGTCAACCTACCCGAAACTGTCAGATTTTACCAATCGAACATTAACCTTCCACTAATTGTGATAAGGTTGAAAATCTATTGAAGAAATTTGGCAGATTGTGGTAGCTTGATGTGCTGGCGTTTGTGCTCATAAACCCTTTTCTCTATAAGTTATCAGAGTAATTCTACCAAGTATAAATAAGTTAATACAAAAATGAACAGAGTAAATTACTGTACTGCTTGTTAAAAACAGATTTTACTAATTTTCAAGAAAAAAATTACTATCCTACTTACTTACATTCTTGGCTTACATTATTTTATCATGTAGGTACCTATCCACTTAGAAAACTATTTTTTTCTGTTGAACAAACGTACGTACCGTGGTATATCCGACGTAAATCTGATTGTGTTTAAGCATGGAAAAGCACAAGTAGTATACTCTTGTGCTAACGACCGCGCTTGATCTAATTCATTCTCAAAAACTAATAAGATCAAGTCAATAAATTGTGTTTTTCCAAAAACAGTTCCAGATAAAATCTTAGTCATAGTTAACTGTGATGCCGGTAACATCGGATTTATCATCATAACTCTGACAGGAGGAATATATTTAGTGACCTGAAAATTCATTTTTCTAGTGCGTATTTTTTTTAATCAATATTTTGTCATAGCTTTACAAGAGAAAAACTATTTAATGGGTAGTCAAAACAAGATTGACAAAATGACAAGACTGTATTGCATGACTGACACATAAGAAAAAAAAAACGTTTTGAAAAACAAGGTAAAAACAAAGAGGTTCTAAAAATCTCCGCACCCTCTATAGTATTTGACAAAAAATCCCATTACCATAATACCGTCAAACGGGGTGAATAGGGACGCAGGCGTGAATGGGGACAAAACTTTAACAGGGATTTTAATACTGAATAAATATGATAGGTTACCAACAACTACCTACGTAATTTTATTTATTAAGTAATACTACATCATTTTGAGACCTTGTTTGCAACATACCATCATAATTTATCGTAAAAATCTCTTTCAAAGTTTTGTCCCGTTTCACCCCTGCGTTCCTATTCAACCCGTTTGACCCGGTACATACCTTAACTCAAACTTGATTTTCAATAACGCACAATCAAGACCTTTGGACGGAATGGACCTGTACCTTTACCTGTACCGACTGCTGGTCAAAGGCCAGCAGTGGGTACAGGCTCGTAAAAATAACATCATTATACCATTTTGTCATGGGAGTAGGTACAAAACTGTAGAGAATGCCACGCTAAGATCCTTAGGTAGGGTACTTACATACGCGCCTTGTCCAGTCCTTGATGGTATCCCACTGCTCTGTACCGAAAATAGGGATCAAACCAGGATCACGATTAGTCAAACCAGGGCGCAGTTAAAGCAGCTTGCACTGAACACATAAAAAGCTAGTTCGAAACCCCTAGATATCAGTGACGGATTAACCCTTGATCAAATTATACAATTGCTTAGGGCATCACGTCTGGGGGGCACCAGAAGAAGCACAAAAAAAAATTTCCTAAAGACGGATTTTTTGTGCTTCTTTTGGTGCCCCCCATGGGCATTGCGTCTCACTCTCACGTCATCGTCACCAAAAACTTACTGAAACTGCTTAAATTTTCTAGCTCGCTTCGCTCGCTAGTGTATAGGTTTGATTACCTTGTATTGCTTATAGAAGAAAGGCGCAAAAAAAATCGAGCTCGATTCGCTCGCTCTTGCATTTCCCTAGGCTCTGTTTTATTTTTATTTTTTTTATTTACCCGTTTTACCAACTTAACGAAGTACTTCCATAGATAATACCTTCTTTATCACCAATGAATACGTTTAGAAAAAATAAAGGCAGACACTACCATGGATAGGTGGGAGACGCTCACGGCAACGGACCCATTTGATATATTTAATCTCGAAAAAAAAACTCGTGGATAGGGGCACCAAAGGCTTCAATTGCTTAGGGCATCAAGTAGTATTAATCCGTCACTGGTAGATATGAATCTTGAATGAACAATACCAAAAACTGGCGACAGAAAAAAAACGTTTAAGTATCCAATAGTGATTAGGTATATTATGTACTTCATAACGAGCGGAATATCTAAAAACTTTCTTAGTAAAAAGTACAAATAAGTAAGCCGCACAACCGACGACACGTACGAATATTCAAATAGCGACACCTATGAGGTGATACAGGCATCACGACGTCTCCTTATAAACAAGAAAATGTTTGGCTATCAACTTTCTGTTTGAACAAATGTAATTAAGTTAATTTTATGTCTATCCAGCGGGCAAAGTAGACCACTAGTCGATGGTTTCGTAATTAAAGGCAATGGTTGAAAAGCCTAGAGTCTGTCTTTCAAAGTACACAAAAAAATAATCACATTTTTGACATTGACAATAAATTATCAATTTTGACTTTGACAAGACAATACTTTGATAATGACGTGACGTAACTCTGACGCGTTTACTTTTTGTTGTATTTTGCTGTTGCTCGAAATGTGGGAAGTGATTAATTGTGTCTAAAATCTAAATTATGGCTTCTTCTAGGGACAAAGATGTTGAGGTTTCACCCGCAACCTCAACATCTTCAATGAAATCTTCCTTTTTTGAAAGATCTCCGTCCGTTTCATCATCAAGAGAGGATAAATGGCCGGAACTTCTGTTATCCAGGCCATTACAGTCTTATTACTACAGTTCGAAAAGTAAGTCCTTAGAATATTAATCTCTATGTACTTAAATACTATTCTTAACGGTGAAGTAGTTCTAAGGTGATAAATACTTACAAAACAATATAAATTCATTGTAAAGTAAATGGGTATGCCTCAGGACTCTTGGAATTTATAGCGGACCTCAAAAACACCGCTTACTCAGCTGTTGACGTAGCCGCCTACCTATCCTAATAGTTTTCATACATTATATTTTTTTTTGTTGTACATAGACAAACGATCAACTCAAAAATGACTAGTTTAGTAATGTTGTTGCACTTGTTGCGGACCATATTGCGTGACCACTACATTGATAACTTCACTGGCGGTTTATGTCTGCATACACAATAATAAAGATAATGATATTTTCCTCTTAAAAGTTGTGAACTTGGACAGAATTTTTATTTGCAGCATAGTATCATAATTATGATTCCTGTAGATTTAATATTCTAGAGATTTAACAAAAAATCTTCAACCTGTTGCCAGTAACGGCTGAAGGCCATATCTAACACAATATCAATACAATTATCTTACGCTGACCTTCAAATAATTTCATGCACTATCCAGTGCATGAAATTATTTGAAGGTCAGCTAACTATCCAGTAACTATCCACTGCGGTAACTAACCAGTTATATATGTATAGCTTGAAAAGTCCTTTTAAATGGAGTAAATAATAATAATGACAATATTCCACAACTATCACACAATGCCATCTAGTCCCAAGCTAAGCAGTGCTTGTGTTATGGGTACTAGACAACTGATAAACATACTTATATATTTCTAAATACATACATATTATAGATAAATTACACCGAGACACAGAACAAATGATCGTGCTCATCACACAAACATTTGGCCTGGGTGGGAATCGAACCCACGACCTCCGGCATAGCAGTCAGGGTCACTAACCACTAGACCAACAGGCCTGTCAAATGGATACCAACCTGTTGCTATTTTTTAAATCTGTTGTGCCTACTTGCTGACAGTTTTTTTTATGCAATAAATTAAGTTGATTAGCAGAGTTAAAAAAACCATTTAAACATTAATGCAAACTAGATAAACCATACCCAAATGGACGTAGTTACTCAGAAAGGACTCAACTGATTGTTGCACTCAACAAAAACATAAGTTGATTCCACTCCCTGAAACAATCAGGACATCCTTGTTGACAATGTGGATTAAGTCATTTTTGGGTAACTTCATCCAAAAAACATTTAATGCAAATTTTGGTCTACTTAGACACACTTTCCTTACCCTTATTTATGCACACCTTCTTCTTTTGTAGATTTTTCTGAGTAAACTTGAGAAATAACCCAGCTAAAAAAATCATAAAGTCAAATACACATAATTATGTATAGCATTGCAATGCACAATACAATTAGTTCAAAAATGCAAATTAACATCCGTTAGAGAACAATAGGCAGCTTTGAATGTTCTGTCTCTAGTCTTATATCAACACAAGACAAATATACACGTCACTCATGTTACTTTCAAAATTGTTATAAATAATGATAAAATAGTTTACACTACACATAATTAACTTCTAGCATTTTAACATTAATTTGTTACATTCACCAAAACTTCTTTTAAATTCAGATTTACGGATAATTTATGTTCCTATAACTATCCATCCATCATTGAATATTTATTTTTATTTCTATTGACAAAATAAAAATTTATCTCTAGTGTATGCTTGGCCTTAATTTTTATATTTTATGTAATCACCCTGTATGTATAGAAGTGGTTCCTCGTGGTTTCACCCCTACACTACTCGGCTCTTATTGGTCGTAGCCTAATTTTATATAGCCTTCCCCGATAAATAGACAATCCAACTCAAAAAGACTTTTTAAAATCGAACTACTAGTTGCTGAGATTATCATGTCCAACCAAACAAACAAACTCTTCAACTTTATAATAAAGAAGATATTTGATGGATTTATCCAATCATAATTTTAAAGTTTTTACTAAATACCAATTAAACAGTTAGTCTCCTTGAAGTTTTCAGTAAAGTAAATTCTTAGTTTTAAATAATTTGCCTGAATCTATTCAATCTATTATTGACCCTTTTTAATAAGTCAGGAATATCTGCTTAAATTAATAATATGTATTAACTCCGCGGCGCAAAGTTCTCCTTAAAAAAAAATGCCTGCATTAATTTTTATTTTTTATTAACTAATCCACTTTTACAAATTCCTAAATTTCACCTAAACGAAGGCCTGAATACTACCTCATAGATACCATCCAGTTAATCATTAGGTAAATGTTACATACATTCAATCATCACATCTGCGTTTTCCGCAATTTTCCGGCAAACGGCGATAACTGTCGGCTCTAAGTTGAATCCGAATCTCACAAACTTCCTCGGTTTTCAAATAGATGGCAGCATGGGTGCCGAGTATTGATTTTCCTACTGTTGTAGGTAGTACGGAGCGCTTGCCGGGAAATCAATATTTTGGACGTAGGTACTGGGGAAACCATTTCTCTCTACGTAGTTCAGGAAAATTGTTCGTGTTTTACGTTATTATTAAGAAAAGTGACTAATTTACCTTGGAATAAGGATCTGCGCTACTCGATATTGCGGTTCAAACAAGTGATTTGACGGAAACGTACTAACTTGACCTTCAAAGTGACGCATCGGGTGAAATGATCATACAGGGGTGATAAAAATTTACGCGACACTGTTGATTGTTTCGCTTGATAGTTTATTTGCTGCTTTATTATGCGTTCGCTTGCTGCTGTACATGGGGTGGATCCCTTGCCGGAATTAGGCATTCCATCGGCCATTCAACATCAGGGTGACGGCAACCCGGACGGTGATATGGCCGGCGCACAGGATACTATCTACCTGTGCAATTTCCGCGTTTCCGTGGATGGCGAGTGGCTGTGCCTGAAAGAACTGCACGATATGGAAATGCAGGATTCGTTCCATCGTCCACCTGCTCAAGGCACCATCACTTCGCCTGACGATCCGATGAATACTTTAATGGGTAAATTGATACACCGGACAAATACTGTAAGTGTGAATAGTAATGAGAATGACAATAAAAACAATTTATTGTCATCTGTTGTAGCACGGGACCCTGTTGTGATCGAACGCAGCAATCTTGTGAACATCTCTAAACTGATTGTAAAGGAGCTGATCGAACAATCGCTCCGGTATGGTAGGATGCTTGACAGTGATCACTTGCCATTGCATCACTTCTTCATTGTTCTCGAACATGTCATGCGTCATGGACTCAAGCCGAAGAAGGTAACTATATTAACTAATAAGTACTTATTTGTGGTCTAATGATGATTATTTTTCCGACCCAAATATCGACCAATAGAATTGCACCATTCGACGTCACGTGGTACAACCTACATGGTATTATACTGATAATTTTTTGAAAATTTTCTCTGGTAGTCACGTCAAACTGACAGGTTGAATTCAATTGTGAAAATTGGAGATGGGTCGGAAAAATAATCCCCTGAATACCACACGAGCTTCAAAATTATCTGGCATTTCCCTCAAGGTTCCCTGCAAACAAATAAAGTCGTCAAGTTTTTCAGGAAAAATCACTCGCGCTTCGCGCTCGTGATTTTTTAACCTGAAAAACTTGACTCCTTCATTTGTTTGCAACGAACCTATCGGAAAATACCCGATAATTTTGAAGCTCTTGTGGTATTATAAGTGAATATTATTGTAGTCGTCAAGTTTTTCAGGAAAAATCACTCGCGCTTCGCGCTCGTGATTTTTTAACCTGAAAAACTTGACTCCTTCATTTGTTTGCAACGAACCTATCGGAAAATACCCGATAATTTTGAAGCTCTTGTGGTATTATAAGTGAATATTATTGTAGTCGTTTTGAAATTATTTATTTAAAGATGTCATTAGTAGCTCACTCATTAAGAACAACATGAAGAAACCAGCAAACATATTATGAAAACCTATTATTTATATGACAAGCATTTTCAGGGATTGCTTGGACCTAAAAAAGAGTTGTGGGACATCTTGCAAATGGTGGAGAAATATTCGCCCGAAGCCGCTGATATCACGGCTAGCGTTAGAGATCTCCCCACTGTCAAGTAAGTCACATAAACTCTAAAACTTATAATAAGCTAAATGGTGGAAAAAAATTCGTTAGCTAGATATTTAGTTTCTCGTATAATGCAGCGCTGCGCGCTGTGACAATTAAATGTCGCAGCACATGCTGAGGTGTAGGAGCCTTTTGGCCTCACACAGGACTAAATTGTACCTTTTGTTTTTTTTTTTTGTTTTATGTAATTTTATTTTGTTTTTATTCATGTAATTTTGTTTGTTCTGTCCTGTGTGTTCCAAATAAAACTCTTTTCTTTCTTTCTTTCAAATTTTTAATAGCGTGTTATATGTCGCCTGATGGAAATCGCAGACAGCAATGGTTCCGCCCTTTGAATGTTTAAAACTGTATTATCAATTAAATGACGTTAATTATTTATTAGGCAGACATGACACATGCCATTAGGGAAAAAATTCCCAACAGTGGATGAATTGAAAATTATGATTGAGATGATGATGAAAATTTGTTTTTTGTTAAAAGCAGAAAATTCTTCTTCATTTCATGTTTAATTAATTATATTTTTTTATTTATTTAGTTAAAAATCGTATAGTACATACATTTTTTTATGTTTTTTTTTTTTAGAACCGCTATGGGTCGTGCTCGAGCCTGGCTGAGACTGGCCTTAATGCAGAAGAGACTTGCAGATTATCTTCGTATTCTCTTAGAACACCGAGAAGAAATGTTGGAGGAATATTTTGAACCTCACGCTCTAATGCTGAATGAAGAAGCCGTCATTATAACTGGACTCCTGGTCGGCTTGAATGTCGTGGATTGTAATTTGTGTGTGAAGGTAATTTATTTTTCAGCGTAGTACTCGGTAATGACCAGTTTTATGAATGTGGATGAATGCAGAAATTACAGAACGCATTCTGTAATTTCTTCCTCCATGGGAATAAAGCATCATGTTTCGGTTTAGGTAATTTATTTGCCAATAAAACCTACATGTTGAATTTTTGATAAACCAGCTCTTAGGGAACCTTCTAATTTATTGAATCTGCATCAGTGACTCAACCAATAATAATTGTTTAGGTAGTTCCCCGATTTTGAATGAAGTCATTGAACTTTAGAACTTCTCATTCTATTAAATCCTAATTTTGAATTCTGTTTGCTACATTATTAGGACAGTGATGAAATCGTCTTAATCCACTTTAATTAGTTGTATTCAAGATGAAAGGGTCGTCGAAGCACAAACAGTTACTACATATTCAGTACATTATTTCAAAGCCGTTTCATTGGGGTCTAAGTTTCCCTCGATGTCCAACGCCCTGAGCGTCTCCCGCAACGGCTGGGGCGGTGGAGGGGTGTCCTCTCGCATGCACGCATTGCGCCTCCTCATACGGTAGCATTACTGCTTCAGATATCCCCTCGCTTCAAAACATAACCTGAACGAACCTGCGACCTTTCGTGTCTAGGCCCTAGGGTCAGACACGAAAGGTCGCAGGGTCGTTCCAAATACCTTAACATAGAAAAATTTAATGGATATTTTTAAAGCTGTTCCTTACTTTTAGACCTTAAAATGATGTACTGACCACGTGTTGAACCGTATCTACTCTAATGATCAAATGCTCAAATAAAAAACTTGACATTTAGACCGGGTCTCCACCGAAGCTAAACGGAGAGGGGATGTGTTTGAATAACCAATCAGAGCGGAGATGTGGATTTCTGATTGGATTCAAACACATCTTCTCTCCGCTTAGTTTCGGTGGAGTCCCGGCCTTAGTAGGCTTCTAATTTCAAACTGTATTCCAATGCACACAGGAGGAAGATCTGGACAGTCAACAAGGCGTAATAGATTTCTCGCTTTACTTGCGAGGCAGTAACTCGTCCAATGACCTAGCCGGCAATGGTAATGGCGAATCAGAACCGAAACAGCGCCATATCAACACAATGCTGGACCAGAAGAATTACATCGAGGAGCTCAACAGACATCTCAAGTGAGTTTCGATTCTTAACTTATATTTATAAATGCGAAAGTGAATTTGTTTGTTTGGCGTGAAAGCGTATGCCGTACACATAAATCACTGAATGGATTTTGATGAATTGTAGCAGAGAGATACCGTTTTGGGTGGAGCAGAAGTGACTGTCAGACTCGTCCTGATTAAAACTCAACCAATTCCTTCACTGCATGCTTTCTAGGGCCTCAGTAACTATCGCGTGACTGTCTATGTAGGATACTGCGGTTCGAAAAGCAATATTTTTGCGTTTAAAACCGCAGTACCCTAAAAAATTAACTGGTTCAAGAGAATGCTTGGATAATACGTTCAAAAAGATTGCCTACATAAAAAATAAGTTAAAATAACTAAAACCCGACTACGAAAAAATCGCGCACTAAAAAGTATAAAACAAGAACCTGCGGTTGTTTCACACAATCTTTATTGGCTAGGTGGCATACGACCACGGCTATTAATTAAAAATTTCTGTAACACGGATTGTTCTTGTTTTATACTTTTTAGTGCGCGATTTTTTCGTAGTCGGGTTTTAGTTATTTTAACTTATTTTTTATTTACACTATTTTGGGGTTATTTGATATAATAAGCAAAGCAGCGAGTGAATTTAAAATGTACTCATTAAGCCTTTTCATTTGATACCCATGTTGACACTGTTAGAAACAGGCAAAGTAGCTAGTAAAAGCTATATAATGTATATAAATTTCAAATGTGCTCATCAAGCCCTTTAATTTGATACCCATGTCGATATTGTGCGAAAATATTTTTTTTTTCGGTTACGACTTTTCATCCCCTAGAGGGCGCCATATTGGATTTGGTGACACGTCACCTACCCTATAACCAGCGGACAACTGAGACGCTTCTAACGACACCTCATTTGTCAAGTAGTGATAAGTAGTTCAGAAGTTATGAGGGAACAGATGAACATATATACATACATACCGGTCAAAATCATAACCCTCCTTTTTGCTTCGCCGTAGTCGGGTAAAAACTAGAATTTAATAACAGATTTATATCAAATGGAAAAAAAACCTTGTATACCCACCTGGAGAGCAGTGGTATCGGCCCCGACTTACGAGTGGTAGGTCGTGGGTCCGAACCCAGCCAGGCGCATTACTTTGTTTAATTTATTTCATCACCACTGCTCTCAAAACAGTGAAGGAAAACATCGTGAGGAAACCGGCATGTCCTAGAACCATCAAATTCGAAGACATGGGCCCGCGTGGTGGATTATGGCCCACTCCCTCTCACAGAGAGAAAGCCTGTGTCCCAACAGTGGGAACATTGAAGGCTGATGATGATGATGATGATACCTACCCTAATTTTAATATTTTGTTTCCCTGCCACCGACTCACGGAGTCAATGTGTTATTTTAGTACTGCATAACTTATTGTGTAGGTATCTCATAGTTTAAGTGAACAGTTTGTGTTCTTTTATGAGAATAAACACTTTAAACCGAAAACCAGTCGAAAAAACTGGGTGGTTATTTGTCAGTTAGAGTCTAACGGTGACTTCCGCTTCACTCAGGGCTAAAGGATTCATTTAATGAGTAAAAAAATAGTCGCAGTTACTTGTTTCAAATTCCCGCCACACATAAATGGACCCAGAAAACTGTTAAAGACTACTATTTTTGCACAAAATTAGAATGGCGATAAATGGGGGAGGCGAGCGATGTCGCGTTCGAAAGCTACTCTATTATGATTGTCTATTGTTCTCAAGCTCTCACGGTAATCTAGCTAAGCCGTTAAATGTCTTCTTTTAATGAATACTTTTCTAATTTGTGTTTCTCACAATAGTAAGTAAGTAGGTACCTACTCACTTGTGTCGAATTAGTAAAATAGTTCATTAGTAACGTTATTTATGTTTCGCAAGATTTAATTTTGACTTCGCTGTACGTATTAGGAATAATTATGATAATGACTGTGCTATGTAAATGAGTACTTTATTACATTTTATAGCTGTTTTTGATGTGCACGACTGTTTACAAGTTCACTTTCTTTTTAGAGATTTTAATGTGATCTGCCTAACTCAAATCGTTTCGAATCTGACACGTTTATAATTCTAGTCAACTTTCCTCCTACTGAATGTCAAACGTATCCGCACGTCTGCGCGGCGCACCGCCATAACTCTTCTTGCTTCAACCCCTCCGCAAGACCTTGCGGACCACCAATGCCGTGTGTAAAGCGCCTTACAGTTGTAAACAAATCGTGTTGTTGAAGGTTAAACTCACAAATAATAAGGTCATGAACGAGGATTTTAACCCAGTTCATAGACCCATGACGATTTGACTCGCAATAGACTAAGAGATTATCATAACTACCATTGCCTGTCAGCCTTTTATTCAATGCTGAATGAATTTTGTAGTGACGGCCATACTTTTATCTCCTAACAAAGCCTAATCCGAGATTACATAGGTACGTAAATAAAATGCGATAGTTTGGATGGATGTTTGTTTGTTACTTAAAAACGCAAGAACGGCTTAACGCATTTGGATGTTTTGTACACAGATAGTTTATAACCTGGATTTTAATAAACGTAGGCACGCAAACTCATAATTGAGGGCGCAACTGCTTCGATTCTTCTTTGCCAATGTATTGCCACCATGCATTATTTTCCGAATAAGACCTGGGGTCCCTTTTTTTAGCGTGATAAAATCATCAAAAGAGTTCTCCCAAGCAGGGCAGGGCGGGAAGGACTGTCAGACTTGTACTGACTAAAATCCACGGTGTCCTTCAATAGCCCTTTACGTTTCGGGGTCATAGCAATTCGTAAAGTAAACGGGAACTTTGACGTTAATTTTATGGAAAAAATTGTTCCTCGGTCGTACACGTTTAAAAAGGCATCTCTACGTCTTCTTGTTTTCCATAATAATATATAAACGCTGTTAATACTTCAAGCACTGTGCTAAGACCTGTGTTATCATGCTAATTTCATTTGTTTTAGTGCAACAGTAGCGAACCTCCAAGCAAAGGTAGAAAGTTTGACTACAACCAACGCTCTCATGAAGGAAGACTTGGCCATCTCCAAAAATACGATGATTCAGTTAGTTGAGGAAAATAATCAACTAAAACATGCGCTTGGTAAGTACGTCATTCCACAATTAACATAACATTTACATTTAACTGAACGATTGCGATTTACTTCAGGGTTTTGTTACATGACAAATGCTTGAACTTACTAATAATGTCCTCTCAATACTGTGCGGTTCTCTTTTTAAAAAAAGTAACGTGGAGCCACACTAGAAATTTCTCTTGTCTTGTGGGTGCGTTTACAAACATAAAAACACACAAAAACACCCAGACCCGGAACAATTATTATTTGTACGTCATACAAATATTTGTTCCGTGCGGGAATCAAACCCGCTGCACAGCAATCCAATCGCTCAGCCACTTCATCAACCGTGCCATCTATCTTCAAAAGACCATCTCAGAATGATCCTCGTGTGATTTGATCAATAAAATGTCTGGACTTTAAAAGATACTAAACCTCTGATTTTGTTTCTTAGAGTAATCAGGAGCGAATTTACTTACAACGAACCTACAAAAATATCATAAAGCATTTGCCCATGTCGGAAAATAGAAACATAAAAAAAATACCGGGACAGACTTTTTTTAATTGTTCCAAAAAAGTCCACATTATTATAATCGCTGCCATTAACCTCTATAATATAACAGTAGTCGCCGGAAAGGGAAACCAGTCATGGTCATCGGTATTTACTATCGAAAACACAACGCGAATAACAATAATAGAAAATCCTACAGATAAGACACCTTGCTTACAGTGATGACTCAGTCTCTATTGTATAGCTTAGTAGGCATTCGTACTTTGGCGGGACCTGACGTCCGCGTTAATTATTTTACCGACATTTATTATTTAACCACGGTTTTCAACCGTTATGCGCTATAAGTCAACGGTAATGGGCAATTCTACGGCAAAAAGTCAAACAAAAAATTTTTGGGCCCAATCCTGTGAGTTATTTGTGTTCTAGTGTAATTATATCACGCTGAAGTGTTTATTTGTTTTGTTTTAACACGTGTGCATTTTTGCGCAGGGCAAGATATTACGAAAGACACGAGGATGAAAGTGACGGAACTACAATCTGATGAAGAGGTAAGACCAACAATTTGTTTACTTTTTCCTTTGCATTTTCGTTTAACTTTTAGTTTACGTCAAATTGAAAACCCAAATTCAATGCCTTTAGATAAATTAAACTGTTTTTGTATTGTACACATTGTATTTTTTTTAAGTTTTCCTCAATGATAATACAGGTATTTTTGTTAAATTTTGTTGTGTTTCATACGATTTGATATTCCATCATTCAGTTGTCCGTATCCGTATCATACTAATTATTTTGTAAACCTTAATCTCAATAGTCACCAATTTTCTAAGCATATCATCCTTTACGAAGTCCATCCATCGTGTCTTGATTGTTCCCTGCTCTTTAAACCATCCACATCCATACTAAAATCTTTCCCCACGATATTTTCCTCATTTCTGATTCCTACACTTCACAAGATTCATCCATATTTACTTCCATTTCTTTCGTATTTTTTCAATGAGTCTTCAAGTAATGCTATCTACTGATTAAAAATATTCTCATACCCTTGTTTTCATTATATCAGAGATTAAATGTCCAACGATGACATTATAAGGTGTACTCATGACTTCACTTGTTGCGAAACTGCAACGATAACTTTCAATACGTACAAGATATCGATATCGTCTTGTTATCCTCATAAGATAGATCTGATAAATAAATGACACATTTCTTTCGACACCAAAAATAGTAGGTCCCTCTAACGACTTAGCAATTTGACCAAATGGAAATAGATATAACAACGCGCGCGATTTTATAAATAGCACCCATATATTAACACTCCAGGAGCGCAGCGGCTGAACAAATGTGTCATTTTAATTTCAGGAGAAACGTAGCGTCAAAAGCATTGCCTCTGATAAATCCAAAAATGACAGCGAGGCGAGCAAAAATTTGGAGGAAGAAAGAAAGAAGTATTTGGAACTTCAGAGGGAGTTAGATTTACAGGTAAACTAGTATTACCGGTCGTAAACAATGTTCATAAATGTCTAGTCCCACTGAAATCAAGGTCGTTGTATAATGGCCCGTGGCCAGTCACAATAACTGATGATCCATTAACCAATGATATAACTGTCGAATGGACAGTGAAGTCTATACCTTATAGCATCCAGATTTTTTTATCTGTACAGTGCGCGCCAAACCTCATAACAATTTTAGCATAATGCTTGTTTTTTCTATTCTTCAGATTTCACTCAAAGCAGAAATGGAGGTGGCTATGAAATTGCTAGAGAAAGATATACACGATAAACAAGACACAATTATATCGCTGAGAAGGCAACTCGACGATATAAAACTAATTAACCTAGAGATGTACAAAAAATTACAGGTGAGTTATTTACTCGTTGTTCATGCATGATTTTTATAGTCTTTTAGGATTTTGTACCCTTAACTCTGTCACTAGTGTTTGACCAATCACGCGCTTGCGTCAGTCGTTGCTGAAGTTTCTTCATCTGTACTTCATGGTCTGTTGATGATTAACAAGTAGATAACTGTGACACTAACTCTTACTTTCAACTTGTATCTAAATTACTCCGGTTTTAGTACATCTTGCACAGTGTTTCATACCAGTTTAACGTTACCTTTAGTCGCGTAACAAAGATGATTGTCCGCGTGGGTGCCATCTAACACTGCATGGTTACCGCCCATGCATTCTCATTATCCCATTAATTTGATTAACGAATAATATGCCTCTTTGTCTTCATCCTTTGTATTGCATTTTTTGTATCATTACTCATTTTGCTTGTAACTTATTAAAAATGTATATATTCGTATTTTGTTTTTCTTCAGTTGATTCTTTGTCATGTTTCGTTAGTAATAACTCACTAACATGCTAACAATATATATAACCTATACTAATACCATGCTGTATTCACAATGCCGCGATTGTCGTACGGAAGGAATGCGAGATGGAACTGACGCAGAAGGGCGAAATGGTGTCGAGGCTCCAGGGGAAAGCCGAACAAATTGGCAAAATACTTCACAACCTTGAGAAATATAACCACTTCTTAGGATCCGATAATGACTTGGTCAAAGCTCTCAGGTCTCCTACAACTAATGAAAATAATTTAGGGGAGAAGTTAGAAAAATTGAAAGCACAAAGTAACGCGCAAAAGGGTACAAAGTCTAAGGATGAAGGCCCGCCTCATAAAAAACTGAATCTCCAGGAAATACCACCGTTTCGAAAAAGTAATATGCGAGACAAAACAGTCAATCAAATCCCAGAGTAGTCTTCAATTTGACTCACAATAATTGTTCTCTCAGTTGTTGCATTACCACACATTCAGGTGGTATTTCCTAGAAAATTATTAATGTATTTATTACCTACTAACACATTCTAATATTATGGTGATATTGATGATGTTGAGGATAATATAATGGTTACAAGTTATACGCCTTTAAAATAGTGTTTAAATATTCATAAAACCACTGTATTAACCTCAGAATAAATTATTCATGTATTAGTATGAATCTCTAACAAAACATCTGTCCTGTACTTATCTGCTTTAACTAACAGAAATAATCTTAATTAATCTCAAATGAGTTGTCATTTTATTCAGCTAAACTGTATTGGCCTTGTTTTAGGAATGTGAAAGTTCCTTGAAACATAAAACAGAGCTAATAGCCAAATTGGAAGCAAAGACTGAATCAATGGGCAGCACCATACATCAACTCGATGAGAAGTAGGTTTTCCTAATTTTTACTATAACATCGCATCAGGCGGGTTACGGCCTGCGCTCATCCGTCAGGATCGAAAGAGTGCCTGGATAATGTATTACGCTGTTGAATGTAAACTAAGCGCTTGACATATCAGTACTCAACGCACTTAGGTGTGAGCAATGCACAGCTTGCGTGTGTCAACTAGCGGCAACTCTTTCCATTCGCTCGATATTGGCAAACCCTCACAATGAACTTAGTGAATGCAAAAAATCAGTATTTTGATAAATTATTAAAATGATCATTATGATCATAATAATTGTTAAACGTAATGCTACTGTTGCTTTTGCTTACTTGCTGTGATTCAATTAAATATCCAATTGTACTATTTTGTTAATTAAAACTTTTATTAGGTTTTTTTGTTCGATTTAATTATTTTAAGGTGTTAATAAATGATTTCCCACAAAATAAAACCGTATTTATTAGGTAATATTAAGAATATAAATATTAATGTGTTAAATATTTGTTAATTACTTTGATTAAAACAATTTAATTTTACTTTTTGATAATTATGTAATATAACTAATAAAAGTACCTGTATTAGTAGAATAGAGAGCGTGAGGATTTGGTAGTGCTAATGAAGAGATTGGTATTTTGTATACTTTTCCAATTATTGTCAAAGTTACATTGTATAGCGATATTTGATTATTACTTTCAAAGGGTATTTGATCTCATTTCATTTGGGTAGCTACATGTGCTTGAAAACTTGAATTTTACCATTGTATACAAATATTGTGCTCGTTGATATCTAGCAGCAAATGTAATAAAAAGAAACATTTTAGATATTTTATTTTTAATAGTTTTGTAATTACGAGGCGGTAGTTGTGTAAAAGCCTTATTTATAATAAAGCATATTCAGTCGCATTTTGTATTTTATTGAACTTGAAATCCAATAGACTTGCTTGTTTTAATTTTATGTTTGTTGTGTAGGTTTGCCATTATCAATCTCACTCCCTATGTTTGCATGCTTTGTGTGACTAAACAATACCTTAATTGTAATAAATATTAACATACTAAGCCTTCGTATGTTCCTGGAATTAAACACAATACAATAATTGTGACAATTGTCCGTATCATTATTGTTTATCATCGACTTAATCGGTGGAATCTTATCGTAAAGTTATTTTTTCTTTGCATAGCATTTGAGTTTACAAATAAATTGAAGTTGCTTACTTTCAAAGTAAAGCCTACAGTCAATTAATCAGGCTAAAAAGTTTACAAACTTCTTAATTTTTCCCTTTTTTGCGACGATTTAAAAGTCAAATAATTATGTTAGTCAAGTGATGAGCTCACATTATTAATCCTTTAAGAGCTCGTGTAGATACCGATGAGTAATGACCTAAATATACACCTAGAGAGATAAAAAAGTAAATTATGCTAAAGAAGATCTAATAAACACTTCACAGAAGCTTTAGATGTAGTTTCACCAGTAATATGGAGTTCACACAGTACAAACAGTACAGTTACTAACAAAAGTCTCTGATTATATTCGAATTTTAATCTGTGGCACTAGAAACGATTTCAATAAATTAATAGACCAATACTATTCATTTGTAATACAGTAAAATAAAGTTTGGTTGATAAATCTCTTTTCGTTCAACTTTTGTTACTGACTGTACGAACAAATGAACCTGTGATAAAGATATGTACACACTGAATAGGTTGCAAGAAGATAAGTTAGCTAGGAAGAGTTTAGAAGACAGTGCTCGGTCGCTGGGGCAGAAAGCAGCGGCTGCTGAGACAAGGGCCGTCGCAGCTGAGGGAGACCTTAGAATAGAACGGGAGTGGAGGGTCTCTTTACAAGTAAGTAACTGTATATTTTTTACGGAACCACTCTCGAATTAATCAATATTAAATCGACGAATAAATGCCCGGTCACAGGACATAGAAACTAATAATTAACTGGACACAAAGCCTAAGCAAAAGGTATTTTTCGACGTTTATGAGCATTTATCGGGCGTTTATTCAATGCGTCCAAAATGTCCAGGGCATAAACCCTAACTACCACAGATGCGAGAGGAAAGTAACACATCAAATAAATACGACTAATTACGCACAAAAACAGACACAAACAGTTGTGAGATGACTAACCTATACTATAGGTACCTACAAAATCTTAATTGTACATGAAAACCAGAACCGCAAATATTGTACAGACCTAATAAAATTCAGTAGGCTCCACTGCATGACGTTATATTATTTGGCGTCACTAACTTATTGCTTGTCTTCATTTTTGTGGTATTTCGCGAGTGCAAGTCAGTCATTGTAATTTAAACCTTATCTCGTGCGCTCGTTATTTGCAACGACTTATCAATTAATACGTGCTTGACGAGTTTTCCCTGTACTTTTAAGGCTCGTTAAACACGGTATGATGCAATTCGACTGATTTCGTAGACCTACCCACAGACGACCGCACGTCAAGAAACCATTTTATATGAGCAGCGTCCTTATGTCGTAGTAGGAAGGATGATTTTCGTAGTTCACATAGGGGAACAGTGTATAAGACGGGGACGCGAGGTATAATGGGGACATACACTCTTTAGGCATACTTAACACAACACTAACGTAGCGCAAGCGAAATCAGGACGTCATTTGCAAGCGGCCATTAACAAATGGCGTCCTGTTAGCGCTTGCGCTACGTTAGTATTGTGTGAAGTTTGCCTGTGTGTGAATTCCCATCATACCTCGCGTCCCCGTCATATGCATTGTTCCCATACGCCTTCTAATTAATTGGCGACGAAAATCAGACGAATTGCGCCACATCGCGTCACGTGTAAGAAGCCTTAGTTTACTAATAAATTACTGTATTATAGGAATCCATGATGCGGGATCGCGATAAGATATCAATGCTGACTCAAGAAGTGGAATCTCTGAAATCAATAGGCCAGGTAATAAAACATATAGAAATACATAATATAGTATCATCTAACTAATATTATAAATGCGAAAGTTTGTGTTTAGATGGTTCAGATGGTTGGATGTTTGTTATCCTTTCATACTAAAGATCTCTGTTCAGCCATTTGCCGTCCATTGCTGGACGTATGCCTCCCCCAAAGAACGCCAATCATTACCAGTCGTGGGCAGTCCGCATCAAAAACTTGAACGGATTTGGTACACCATACAGATAGTTCACAACCTTGAGTAGCACATAGGATACTTTTACCGAAGGTACGATATTTGCGTAGGATAATTATTCAGTAATACGCGGGCGAAGCCACTAGCACAGCTAGTATTCAATAATTGAGTCATGGCACCGATCATCAGATATGATGTCAATGTTGTTATTATTGTGTAATGAATGTTTTAATGTTGATGTCAAGTGCAAAAAGCCTCGTTTACACGAAGGGTTTCTCTACCTCGAGTAGGTATTCAAGAATGAAATGTGAAATTTAAATAGGCAATATTTTATTTCTTTTATCGATACCTATCATGACTAAAATTTTGCTGACAAAAGAGAATTGACCTCAATGTAAAGGCATCTATCTGCCTCAAAGTTCAAGAGCTTTATGATATTGAAAAGAGTTTACAAAGAGAAATTCATAGAGCTTTGCAAGGAGCTACTATCGCGGCTATTTGGAGTAATTGACCTAAATTGACTAATTGGGCACTAGAGTTTTTGAGTGACCAACAGTAATAAGATTGAACAGTATAATTGAATAAAGCTTTTCAATCAAAATATTTGCAACGATTGCGAATTGAAAAAAATCAAAATTCACTTAGCGCTACTTAAATGCTGTAAATCTGCCCATTCTCCTTTAACTTCACCTTGCAGAACCCCATTAAACTATAAAAAAAAGCTTTCAACCTTGTCTATTCCATAGAACTGTTGGTGAAATTACCTGTTATATCTTTACTATGTATCTTGTTAGAATATTTTTTAAATGATAATTGTTTTTTTAAAGGGGACAAGTGTTAAATAAGCGATCATGACGTCACAATATGGTGTCAAGAAACCTTCCATCCTAATTGAAAGTAAACGCATAGTATTTAATTGTTAATTAAATCTGTTAATTACAATATTCCAGAAATACCTCGCTCTACAAGAAGAGCAACATGTCTTAAAAACACAGTACGTGGAAGCGCAGAAAACTCTAGAAGAAGTAGGGGCAACACTGAGTGAAAACAAGCTCCAGCTGGCGGAGCTTCTAGAGAGGGAAGCGGCGCAAGCGCAGACGGTCGAGGACACGCCCACGTGGACGCACGATAAGGACGCCACGGCCTGTACTGCGTGCGCCAAAGAATTCTCTATCGCTAGGAGAAAAGTAAGTTAATATAATAAATACAGATTGTACGTCTACCGATAACTTGTATGTCTACTTCTTGAATATAACCGATCCGACCAAAACGTCACTCAGTCGGTAAAATTTAACAGGCATTATGACGTCACAAGCCGCCACTCCCGAATATCGAAGCGTTTTATCTTTCTCAATAGTCATTGATCAAAAAAAAAAATACGTATTCATTACTTTTCAATACTCTAACTGACGAACTAAACAGATTTTCAATTTATTAATGCAGTAAACTATAACAGTATTAGAGAACTGAAACCAATCAATGTCTGCCTTTCCATTTTCCCAACTATTTTGGGATCGACTTCCAGTCTTACCGTATGCAACTAGACACCGGCACACCTCAGTAGGGTAGGTACATGGCTCTGTCCAGTTCAGTCTAAAATGATGAACTTAGACTGAACCTACAAAAAAGTTAAACAAAAAATACGGAAATGCCGAAGCTTAAAATAATTGACTCAAAATTACAAAATTAAATTAATCCTGCTATTTTACTTACATGACTTATTTTATTTATTATCTTTTACAGCACCACTGTCGTCGGTGTGGCCATATATTCTGCGCGGCCTGTAGCGACAAGACAGTCGCGTTAGCTGGCAACACCAAGCCTGTACGAGTATGCGACGCCTGTTACGCTGAAGTGAGACTAACGTAGCCAATATAAATGTAGAATAGCTTTGAATTATTCAAATTGACCAAAATAACTACAATGATTTAACATTGAAGTTACCAGCTTCGGTATGTGAAACATTGAATTTCTTACCGACTTTTTAAACCTGGCAACAAATGTTTGATGTTTGTTGGAATTATGTGTTTATACGCTCATGTGGCACCCTGGAGAAACAATTGTAATTTGAGCATTCCGAGGCTAATACAAGAAAAGATCTTTAAGGGCGCGGTCAAAACGGATTTGTATATCGTGGACTGGACTCCGCCCACCGGATTTTTGGCAGAGATTGTACTGAAATATCTGTCATCCGATCAGAATGTCAGCCCGGAATTCGGTCCAGTCATTTTGTAGCTCAATATTTTTGCGTGCGACACTTTTAAGTCATACAAATTAAATTTAAACGGTCAATTTAAAAGTAATTATCCTTAAAAGTGCTCCTAGTTATAAAATGTATTTAACGTTTGTTACAATTTGAATTTACCTACCAACGAAAGTTAGCTAACCGTAAATATTTTTAATAATTGTTTAATGACCACAAGTTTTTTAAGACTGATGCGAAACAGTACATGAATTGTTATAGTTAAATCAGATTGCTAATTATTTAAATTTTACAAGATGTTAACCTGCATTTTAAAAACGTTCAGAAATAATACGCTGAAGCACACACCTAATACTAATGTGGTACAAAAAAAACAGCAATCTTAATCATAACCAAGTAATGATGTTAGTAGTAAAACGCAGCACAGCGAGAGTAAGTCCACTGTGGGAAAGAGACAGCTATAGAAGTCGTCTAGCGCCATCTCGTTCCCACACTGGATTTACTCTCGGTTTAATACGTCATGGTAGGCCACCTCCCAAAGAACTGAATGGGGACTGTACCACCAACACGTGGGGAAAAAAATGGACAGGACGTCTAGCTCACCGAAGTAAAATAAGAATAATACAGCTTATAAGTAGAAGTTATGTTTTACCTATTCCTCCGCTATTCTTTTGTGATTAATTTCGTTGCGGAATCCCAGACAGTCACGTCTCAGCTAAGCGCGGCGCTTTTCTGGTGGTCGCCACTGTTGATTCTGGCTTTCAGAAGTTTCTAGGTGTGGGTACCTCGTATTCAAAGTTTACAGCCGTTTATTTTTTTTATTTTGTTAAATGTTGATGTCGATTCCATTCAGCATTGTCTTGAAAATACTGTTCAGTTATTTGGATTTCTGTGTGTAGGCGTATAAATTATTATAATTATTTTCATCTCAAATAATAATATAAAGTCATCTTTACCAAGTAAGAGAGACTTACAATTAAACATATTATTAATTGTGTTGTTACGCAGTTAAACAAAATAAATCTATAGCTATGAATATCAGAACAAAGAGAACAAAATATATTATTAAATATTATTTAGCAATCAATGATGATATTATTTTGCTTTAACAAAATTGCTTTAAATTGTTTTCTCTGCCTATCTACCGCTATTTTATTTTGTTATCAAAATATTGTCGCAGCTATGTTTCCAAAAGTTACATGAAAGATAGGTTTCATTTTTTAAACATTATGCTTTAGAAGATTGTCACATAAAAAACTTGTTCACTTTTGGCTTTATGCGATTACGTTATTTGAAAAAAAAAATAAAGTTGTGGAATAAAGTTTGGCAGGGCACGTGAAAATGAAAAAATCACCTTTTTGTGTTCCCTGGTATATCACAAATCTTGAGTTTCTTTTTTAAATTCAAGTACAAAAATAAAATGATTTCTTAATTTGTTATAGTAAATATATTAAACAATCAACAATAATGCAATGCGTATGTAAAATTTCCAAAATTTATTATTGACTTTTTTGATATTTTTACGATTATTAATGTGTAATTCAAATAGTTTTATTGAATTAAAAATAATAACGCACGCCGTTTATTTTCAAATATGCAAGCTCAATTAGAAAGAGAGGCCTAGAAAAAAAAATGAGATGTTAATAAAGAATAGGTTTTATTTCTTTATAACTTATAATTATTTTATGTGAAGGCCATTTTCATACTTTTATTTTATGACTGCCTATAAAGCTGCGTAGTTAAAAAAAATCATCGTATTTGGTAGTTACCTAGCTGCACGAAAAAAAATTATGAATAAAAGGACATACCCATTCTTGACTGAAGAATTGTCGAAACTTACAGATACAAATCATGCTTTTGTGTTTTTATAACATTGCCAAATTATAAATGTATTTCTTAATACACATAATACAATGGGAGTGTCCTTTACAGCTTAACAAATGAATTTCAAAGATGAATTTATATATTATTTGCCAAAATTTATTGTTGTCCGTAGATTTATTGTCAGCGTGGTGCTTAAGTTATTATATTCTTATATTAATGTTATTAAAAAATATATAATTAAATATTGTAAATACATAATACTGTTTGTTTAGTAATTATGGATACGTAATCTGGACATAAAAAATAACCGAATTTAATATGAATATTGTTTTTTATTTCGTACAAATTATAAGTACAGCATTCCTCTATAAATGTAAAAAAACACTTAATTTATTCCGACAACACTACATTACAAAACATCACATTTTGCTGAAATAATCAACTGAATGCATGATTAATACTCTAAAATAATTATTGAATCAGGCGTTTCTTTGCGTTAATCCATGACACTATCCCCACCCTCTTGCCCTCATGCATGTGTGCATATGCATGAGAGGGTGGGTCCTTTCCTGCTTGTGCATGTGCATATGCGTGAGGCGGGAGGGTAGAACCGCATCCACAAAACGATATAATATTTAATCAAAGTGTAATTGTTACTGTTTGATTTTCAATCTGGAATTGGAAGTAGATTGAAGCCGCGAGGAGTTTCACTCATTTTTTTTCAGATTGGATACAAGATAAGCCAATAACCTGTTTGGTATTTCTTTTTAAGATTCCGTATATCCAAATAAAACAATGGTAAACTTGTAGGGTCACTTGTATGTCTGTTTGACTGTCTGTCACAGCCAGTTTTCTCAGAATCTACTGAATCGATTCAGTTGAATATTAATTTACACAGAGAGATTTCTAGTCCATTTCGTCGTTACTAGCGGATGCATCATGTGCCTACTCTTTCCAGTTATTTAATTTAAAACATAACACGAAATAAGATGACACCTACATGAATAAAATAATGGTACAGACGCCAGCACATCCACCTCAATCTGTCAAATTTCTTTAATAGATATTCAACCTTATCACAGTAGGGGAAGGTTTCGTTTGGTAAAATTGGACAGATTGGGTAAATCGATGAATAAAGAAGCTTGTTCTAAGGTTTAGCATCTGCAAACTGCACCACATCGTCTGCCATGAGGTAATCCATGATTTGCGCCATAGCCTCCGGGTTTTCTTCGGGTACCTGTAATCAAAGTATTTTGTTATAGTTGTTGCCCGTTTCAACCCTGCTGCCTCGGCTCCTATTAGTCGTAGCGTGATATTTTATAGCCTATCCGTTCTATTGATACTCGTAAGTTTCTCCTGTTAAGCTGTTGTTAAGTCTTCCTCGATAAATGGACTATCCAAAAATAATTTCTAAGAAGAACCAGTAGTGCGTTCAATTAAACAAACTCTTCAGCTTTATGGTATCAGTATAGATTTAATTAAGTACATATTAACATGTATAATAATTTCACTCACCCAGTGACCAGCTCCAAAGACCCACCAAAAGCTTAATCTCTTAAATTCTTTGTAATATCCGTTTTTACTTCCACGTATTTTATGTCTACTGGCCTTGGCAAAGTCGGCAGCCCCGTGCCATCGTAACTTGTGGACCCAGTTGGAAGCACCTAAAGATAAGAATAAGAATTTAATATTCTATTTATAAACCCACCTTCGATGAGTCAGAAACTCTCTAGAATGGAAACGAATTAGAAAAATAAATGAGAATGCTCATGAATGTATGGAGTCTCGTACCATGCTGGATCAAAATAAAGCTTTGTTTATAAATTTCTTTTTTTTTAGACTACATTGGTGATGGTCATATTTACTCCTACATATAAAAGTTTTTTAAGAAAAACCCGGGTTCCGGAGTTATCTTATAAAATCAAAAATAATCTTAACCGTATAGTTCGGTACCGGGTCCGAAACGGCCGCGACAAGTAAACCTACGCTGGCTCAGTAGTGGGTCCGAAATGGGCAGACGTTGTAGTCATACGACATCCTCATTAGAAAATAAAAAAATATAATATTCTCTGCGTTAAATCCTATGAGTGCGCATTAATTAAGAATGTTAAATAAAAATCTGATTTGTTCACGCCATTAAAACTTCTACATTTACAACGCATTTTCTTAATTTACCATTACAAAATCCAAAAGTGTAAATACGATTTACGCCATTTTGATGGCAGTGCTGGGTTGGGCTAAAAATCATAAAAAAATGTGGTTTCCGGATATCCAAGGTATCACTATAGAAGGGATGAATAACTCGTCTTTTAGTATTGTAACGAATTCATACGTAATTCAACATAAATTAGCAGTGGTAATGAAGAATTTGATATCTGAACTCGAAGTTTCGCGCCACTTGTGTTTGTTTACATTTTTATATTTCACTTGGATCACACACACACGCTTATACTCAATAACAATTACGATAAATATCATGCCAAATTTTATAAATTACGTAAAAAAGCCCAGATCTTAGCTTAATTCTCTAATACAGGACCAAAAACACGAATTTTTCATTACCACTACTCAATTTGTATTCGTAATCAACAACCATGTTATTTTTTTTAATCGTAATGATGTGTGAAAGCGAGTATTCTAATCGATTCCATAATTGAATTTTTTGTCAACTCGAGTGAAATAAATAAGGAATTTAAGAAATCGATTCATAAAAATTAAAATAAATTCGTTTTAAGCTTAGAATACAATTATTATACATTGTATTCTTTTTTAAAGCTATAAAATAATTTTACGTGCATTGTAATTACCAAAAAACAAAAATAGACAAAGGAACAATGTCAGTAATAAATGTTTGAATGCGCGCCAATTTATTAATTCCAAAATTTGAATTAGGAATGCGCTCGCTGATGTACTCGCTATTCAAAATAATAACATTTTAATTTATTAGCTATTTTTTAATGTACAGACGCCAGGCAGATCAACCTACCCCAATCTGTCAAATTTTACCAATCGAACATTGACCTTCCAATATTGTGATAAGTTTGAAAATCTATTAAAGTTTGTCAGATTGAGGTAGGTTGATGCCAGCACATCAACCTACCTCAATCTGTCAAATTTCTTCAATAGATTTTCAACCTTATCACAATAGTGAAAGGTTAATGTTCGATTGGTAAATTTTGTCAGATTTGGGTAAGTTGACCTGTGCTGGCATGCATACAGATCAATACTGACGATTCGTCAGTATCGACACCAGTATAATAATATTTTTGTTTAGGTATTTGTTATGGATACTTTAGATGTGATGCTGTCGCGACTTAACTTCAGTAAAACACACTATTATAGTTTAAAATCTTTTGATGATTCTCTTCCTGGGTGGAGCCGAAGGAGAAGTCAGAGACTATTACTAACTAAAAATACCCTGTTCCTTTACATGCCTTTTGCGTTCCAGGACCGCAGTACCCTTTCAATGGTTTCAATACAATTCCGTGAGCCCGGCACGCGTTTGGCACTAGTCCTTGATCGGACGGTGAATTACCCAATACTCGTCGTTCGCAAGCCCGCAACTACAATCGCAAAAATTAAGTCTGCGTCTTTAGATTTTTGTAAAATCAATTTGCTTGTCAGGAATCGAGGTTGTAAATTAAAATAAGAACACACTATACACTATTCGATAGGGTCGTTGTTAAGGATCAAATTCGGTGAAGTATTAATCAATAATTTAGTCATCGTACGCAGATCAAAATTCGCGCCAATTTACCTAAAGTTCGAATTTCAAAAATTTCGTTATTTATTTGTACCGCGAGGTGATTATAAAAATTTGAAATGAGAACACGATGTAGTGAGCTATGGCCATTAATTAACTAAAGTTTGAATTTTAAAAAACCTTTTGTCATACGTTTGTCGCATGTAATTACTTCACATAACATTGATGGTTTGATTGCTGGAAATTAATATGTCAATTGGGGTAACACTTTTATTTTCTTGAATTACATCTAACTTAAAAACAATACAATAATACATTAATTAAACCTAAATATTTACAAAATAATGTATGTAATATATGTCAATTTAATTTTTATGCTGTAATTTTATTTTTTATCAAAATCAGCCACGAGACTTCTTTCAGTATTTTTCGCTATTCTTCATAGATTCTAATTTAGCCATTCACGCCCAGTTGGAAATTCAATTTGTTTATTACTGCAAGGAATCATTTGGAAGTACTCCCATCTCTTACTCCAGCATTTGATCCGTACCCGGTGTTTGTCTTTCCACGTTTTTTAGATTCGTTTTTTATAGTGAAATAATCAGATAAATTGAAATTAATTACCGAAGACACAGTATAGGTAAAATTATATGGTTGAATTTAAATTTAGAAGACACACACACACGTTTGGCCTCCAATACCGATATTTATTTCCATCGAAATCATGAATTAAAAATTAAATAATTTATTGTGTAATAAAAAAATCATCAAACGAAATAATCTTCAGGTTCAGTTTCATAGATGTATTGCATGGACTAAGCTAACTATAGTCAAATAAGCAGATAAATCGGTCCATGCTCTATGTCTTGTTTTACTTTTTTTTCCATGTTCGATTATATTGCGAGTATCGATTAGGCTGAATGAACCTTTTTAATCGTTATAATGAACATTGGGATTACGGCAGCACTAAGAAGTGTCATGTTGCAACATAGTTTTTGGTAATTTTTATCAAGACTGTTTCGTTATTATTATGAAATTATGTATGAACACTGGCAAATGTAATAATGCATGTAGTAAGTTACTTTATTTATTTCACTGTATAACCGTTTTTTATCACGTGGGAAGCTTGTTTATGTACATATTTTCAGCACATCTAAATTATCTAGTTTTTGGAATGATGTAGCATTTTGTATGTTACACACATTTTACAGTAGAATCACGCGGTTTTAGTGACCTCAACACGTTCTTAGAGATATTGTTCACAAACTTATCGTATGAAATAGCTGTAGCAATATAATTTTGATTGAAAATCGGATGCTGAAAATGTACAAAAAATCTTGAGTGTCGTCTTAAATTTCGAATCACCCGGTCGACTCAGCTGATGTGTCATGTGTCAAAATGTTGTCGTGCAGAGTGGTTAAAGCTATAGATTGGAAATCGGTCTTTGATTTTTTTCATTGACTTTTGTGCCATCGACTTCCGAAAGAAAAGTTATTTTTTAACACTTTTTATTATGTTATTCAAGTCGGCTATTTTTTTTATTTTACTTTTTGGTGGTACAGATGTGACATTATGTCGTGTGATTGCATGAATTTAAATAATGCGTGGACATTGTGATAGCTGCAATCGCGGTTGACTTGCTGTCATTTTTTGAAGAGTTGCCCCAATTTTTCTAGGATCTCATCATCAAATCTCGTTCTGATGATTATGGGACCAACTGGGAAGTATTTCCCCTTCAAATTTTCCCTTTCAAAAAAAAAATAATTTTCCAAATGGGCGTTAGAAACACATTCAAAAAACGACGTATTGATAACGTCCTCCTTTTTTCAGTCGATTAAAAGTGAAGAACAGTCATGATGATGATGGCTAATTCTTAATTTATTTTCTCTTATAAATTATGTTTAAGTTCGTCTGTATGCAGCTTAATAATTTATTCGGGTTTTTATAATTAAGTTGTTGTTTTGTTTTTCACAATATGTTACAACACGATGCCACCATATGGTATGGTGGCACCAAAAATAGTATTTTCAAGGCCACATAGAATATGATATACTAAAATGAACATAAATCTCGATTACAAGATACAGAGTTGACCTACATTTGGGTGTCTAAACAGTTAAAATGAATAAACAAGTCGTATAAAGAAGCTTAAATTAAAAAGGTGCTTGACTCTAAATAAAAGATTTCCATTTGTCTATGCTAATGTCTAATGCAACAACACAAGCCAGCTTTTTAGGGTTCCGTAGCCAAATGGCAAAAACGGAACCCTTATAGATTCGTCATGTCTGTCTGTCTGTCTGTCTGTCTGTCCGTGTATGTCACAGCCACTTTTTGTCGAAAGTATAAGAGCTATCCTGTTGAAACTTGGTAGAAAGATGTATTATGTGAACCGCATTAGGATTTTCACACAAAAATCAAAACAAAACAAATTTTGGGGGTGCCCCCCATACTTAGAATTGAAACTCAAAAAAAAAAATTTCACCAAACCCATACGTGTGGGGTATCTATGAATAGGGCTTTAAAAATGATATTGAGGTTACTAACATCATTTTTTTCTAAACTGAACAGTTTGCGCGAGAGACACTTCCAAAGTGGTAAAAAGTGTGTCCCCCCCTCCCGTAACTTCTAAAATAAGAGAATGATAAAACTAAAAAAAAAATATAATGTAGACCTCAACCAAAACTACCAACGAAAATTGGTTTGGATGAGATACAGTTAGCAGTTTATGAGATATAGTACATTTTCCAAAACCGCAAATATAACTTTGCCATTCATACAAACACTATGAAAAACAAAGTTATTTTTATTGTTTGTTATATTACTTACTAATCTCAATATAATTATATCCCTAATCGATGCTTGCTACTACGGAACCCTTCATGGGCGAGTCCAACTCGCATTTGGCCGGTTTTTTCGATTTGACCAAGTTTTGTTTGGGTTTTACCGCGTCAAAAGCCAACGAGTGGTGTTTTTTCCGATGCGTGCGAATGACTTTCTGCAAATTCTGCGCATGAAATCTATACCAATATTATAAATAGGTTTTGTTTGTATGTAGGTAGGGGGTAATCTCTGGAAGTAATGAACCGATTTTAAAAATTGTTTCACTGGTCGAAAGCCACATTATTCGTGAGTGCTATAGGCTATAAATTATAAAGATATCGTGTATATTTTACCGCCCAACGAAGTGGGCACGGGTCAACTAGTCCGAAATAAATTCGATTTCCTTGAAGGAAGAATCACCAGCTCATCATTATCTAATGTAATAATTTATTCATTACGGAAGAAAAGGAGCACGACCAACTAAAATAAAAAGAAAAAAAATAGCAAAAAGTCAGTTGTTGTCAGTGTTGCGAGACAACCTACTTTTTTGATTAGGAAATAAGTGTAGACTCACCGCCCAAAGGAGTGACGACGTCCAAGTTCCCATTATAAATTGCTATTTTCAGTTTCGTCTTGTCCAAGAGGGCTTCTACTGTAATGAAACATAATAAATAATTTTAAAACGTTTAATAATTAAACGTGGCCGGTTAATTTTTGCGAATCGGACTCTGGCATAAAGGATTCTGTACTGTACCATTCTTTTCATATCATTTTCTTTTAAAACAGCAGGGACCGTTATTATTGGGGTGTCTTTGGTTGCTTTTCGGGTAACACTAAAACATGAAATCGTTTCTAATTACTTTAAAGTACTCACAAAAAGAAACAGATGGTACAAGGAAGCTTTGTTTCAAGCTGTCGTAAGCACTTGCTGATAAATAGGTCCATTTTATCGTTTTATTCACTCCAGCCAAAGTAGGCTTTACATATCGATTCATCTTGATATTCAATTCCTCAAGCGCAGGGTAAGGACTGGCGGCGTACACGTTATTAAAATTTAACTCTCCGTTATTGTTGAGAGTTTTAAACAAAATGTCGTCTAAAAGGTCCGCTTCCAGATATTCTTCTGTTTCTATTGATCGAGCGAGCTTCTTCGCTAACTTTGAAGAGTACAGATATAAGTTTCGATCTATCGCCCCCTAAAAAAATAATTATACAGGTTAAACAACATTTTATTTAATAGAGAGTGATGAGTATGAATGTTGATGGATGGAGAGGAAGAAGAAGGCCAAAGAAAAGATGCATGGATTGTCTAAGGAATAATATGAAAGAAAAAGCAGTATAATATATGATTGACATCTGATAGGGGAGAATGGAAGAAAAAGACGTGTTGCGCTTACCCCAAATAAAATGAGATAAGGGTAAGAAGATGATGATGAGCGTATCGTATATATATGTATAGGTACTAAATAAAGCGTATATGTATAGGTACAGATAAAAATAAAGTTCATACCGTGAGATACAAAAATTCCGGCTGCATCAAAACGCTTTCTTTAGGATCCACCCAACCACCACCAATTCCAATTCCTTTGAAATTAATTTTCAAACTCTTTTTTTCAATTGCCTGAAAACAATTTAAAATTAAGTAAATACCTACCTATAGCTATAAACAGAGTTGACTAAAAAATGCACGACTTCGGGCCAGCTTTTCTCACGAATTGGCAATCTGCCTCCAGATTCTGTACAGTAACGAAAACACACTGATCCGATGATAAAGGCGCCTTAGTTACTCTCTTCATTATTATATTTATGGTGACCCCTATTTTATCAAAGCTACAATACTTCTTAGCCCGAAACGTCATTTCTATACATACCGTGTGTAAGTAAAATGCCAGTCTTGGGCAAAGTTTGCCTCCATAACTTTGACTGAATAAATACGTGGGTGTGTTACGGAAATGTTTGTGTCTTCTGAAAAACACCTTGATTGTCCTTGCTAGATCCATAGCTGTGAACAATAAACATTAAAATGGTTAGTTTAAAAATTACATATGTAATAAGTAGCTTGACGGCACGGTTAGCGCATGTCGCTGAGCGATCGACTGCTGCGCAACGTGTCGCGTGTTCGATTCCCGCACGGAACAAATATTTATTTGATCTTCAAGTAGTTGTTCCGGGTCTGGGTGTTTGTGTATGTGAGTTTATGTTTGTAAACGCACTTACGATACAGGAAGAAATTCCTATTGTGGTTGTGGGGCAACGTTAAAAAAAAACCTAACGGCACAAATATTTGTATGATCTACAAATAGTTGTTAGGGTAAATATTTGTAAACCCACCCAAGATACCAGGATTCATTAATGGCGTGGAGCAACTTTAAAAAAAATAAGACAAAAGTATGTTATGTAGATCGTTTTTTAAAACCATACCCATTTCTCGATCCGTCTTCACTAATAGTGAACTGTTTGTGACGTAACTGAAGCCAGTACCAACCGGATGGTCTATGAACAACACGTTTCTTTCTTTTACCTGAAATTGAAACAAACCGTGTAATATTTAATGGAGGACTTTTTGGAATCCCTCTCTCTTCCTTTTTTTCCTTCAATTCCTGTCGACGTGAGATCCATATAGTTGGGACCGAGTATGATCTGGTATGATCCCGATATAATAACCTGACACCGTTTCATAGTTAAGAATTTCAAGTTTGAGAACTTATCAAATCCTTTGTACTTGTACTGTATTAATTTTTCTCAAATGTAGCCCGCGAAATCAAAAATTTCTTAGTAATTATTTGTAACTCAGTCTATCTATTAGGAAAGGCAGAAATCAAGGAAATGAGTCATATAAGTTATTTTTTTTATTGCCACATATCCATGCTAATGGCATGTTTTTGCAAAATCGCCCTCCTGCATCAAAAAAAATGCATAACGTTTTCGTTGATTCTCCAGACATACAGAACAAAAACAGTTTCTTTTTTTTTTTGTTCATTATACTACATATTCCGAGACGACAAATCATTTATCACAATTAACAAGGAGTTTATTAATACCAACTAATGACTGCTCAATTTAGGTCATCACATAGTTTTCTGGAACTTGATCGCGATGTAAACAAATCTAATTTCATCATCCGAGACTTTACTTAGAGGTAATTAGATACTTCAAGAATCGAGTTTCAGCAACTTGTTGAATGACTTCCGTATTGACTAGGAGGATACAAGGACCTTACAAATGATTATCTATTCTTCTCTTTTATCTTATTTCGAAATAGGGAGGAGGTTCCCAATTCGTTGGAACCTTTTTTATATACTGGTACCTTAGCCTTTTTTGTATACAGGTGTAAGGGACAACCCTCCACAAAGTTTCAGGGCTTGCTCAGTAGACGAAACTGAACAATCTTCCACATTTTTTTTTTTAAATAAAAAAAAGTCTGCCATAGAAAATTATAAACTTGATTGGACAGCTTGTATGGAGAGACTGATTTTTTTTTCATGTCCTGAAAAAAAAATGTGGAAGATTGTTCGGTTTCGTCTACTGAGCAAGCCCTGAAAGTTTGTGGAGGGCTGTCTCTTACACCCAGTATAGATGTTCTCCCATTACTTAAAAACACCTGGTCAGATCGATTTGAAAGCTTCTTTTGTTTGAAACTGTATATTGCCCAGGAAGAGTGAAATAATAATATTATAGGTATTAGTTTAAAAAACTAAACACGCTTTTTCTAATAGCCAATCCGCCACATTGGGACGGCCGCCATGTTGGATTTAAGTCACGTGATATTTTTTTCGTATCCCATTCAGCAAACCCTTTAATACCCTTAACATGGGGGTGGATTTCAAATAGCCAATCCACCATCTTGGATGTCCGCCATGTAGGATTTAAGTCACGTGACTATTTTTTTCGTATTCCTGACAGCAAACCCTTTCATTTGATACCCATATCATGGGGGTGCATTTCAAATAGCCTCTCCGCCATCTTGGTCGTCCGCCATATTGGATTTAAGTCACGTGACTATTTTTTTCGTATTTCTGACAGCAAACCCTTTCATTTGATACCCATAGCATGGGGGTGGATTTCAAACAGCCAGTCCGCCATCTTGGGGAGGTCGCCATATTGGATTTGTAATGACGTTTCTTAGCTAGTCATGTATTGTCATCAGAACTCTGAGCGTGTGCAAAAATTTATCCTAATCGAAGACCGGGAAGTGGTTCAAATTAAGATTCCAAGATCTTCGTACATATCTAGTTACAAGTGAAGTTAATGTAGGTACGTAAGTACTATGGGGGAGTGGGGGGGTCTTTGCTTTGCTTTGCTTATTTCAATGACATGGGGGGTAGGGGAGTCTAGATGATGATTACGTCATCGGTAGTTATTTACTTTTTTACACGAATGGCAACCCTCACATTGTCTTTGCTTGAAAACGAAACGTATTTTCGGGGATTCCCGCGAAAAATGTTTACGTAAGCAAAGGGGGAAAGGGTAAGAGCTTTGGAGCTTTGCTTACTTTTGCTGACAAGGGGGACGGGGGGTAAATAATTGTAATAAATCTGCTTACGTAATACTTGAACGGCCCCAAAAGTAACCGTATAGTAGTTGATTACTTTGTTTTCTATTACATGGTTTTTTTACCACCGAATTAGAGAGCAAGCTTCTTTTGCTGTGTTTGTTTTAAAAGTAAATTATTATTTATTTCAAAAAAAAAAATTGTCTCAAAAAATCATCAGTTTCCAGACGTGCCCAATTTAGCTTGATAAATATTTTTGACTAACCGGACGATGACACAAAAATGCTAAGCGTTGTTTCAGGATGTTTGTCAGTGATAACAGAACCAGCGTGCCTATCTAATCCTCTGACTAGCTTATCCATACGAGTACTTTAGTCATTACGTTTAAATATTTTTGGCTCAATTTTTTACAAAGCCCTATCATTCTTTTACACGGGCTTACTTTTTCGAAGGACTGTTTCAGCAGGAAATCGTGTTCCTAGACTTCAAAGAGGCAACCAGAGGAAACAGGGTGGATTAAGAGTCTTTGTTATTGGTAGAGTAAGATTCTGAAAGTTTCTTCTGCTCCTCCCCGGACAGGAGGACTAGTTTGATGATACTGATACTCAAAAAAGAGGCTCCAGGATTGATAATGTGTTAACAAAAATATATAATCAGCAGTGGTGTAGTTAGGCGGGGGCGAAGCCCTAGCCCCGGCCTCGCATTTCGCGGCCAGAGAAAAGTCAGTAAACTGAACTTCTACTAAGAAAAGCTTTTTAAACTTTAAAAAATGACCCACATTTAAACTTGTATTGTCCGCGGGTAACTGAAAGAACCTGAGAGACCTCGCAAAGCTGATGTAGTCGACAATCACATTTAGGTCTGGCGCTTCCGCTGCTTGCGCGATAGGACCCCTTGTTGCAAGATGACTTGGTTACGTTTTTCTAACTGGGAACTGAAAAACTTAAATAGACTTCGCTGATATCGCTGACAATCACATTTTTTTAACATAATATAATTTATACCCATATACTTTAGTGATCACCTTTTTTTAACCGTTTTTATTTAGGTGTGATATTTTGCTTCCGGCAAGAAAAGGGCCTCTCAGATGCGTCTTGCTCTTCTAGATTCCGTCTGGCTACACCACTGATAATCACGAGTTGTGCAGAAATAAATGATCCACAAACCCAAGTATGATTGCGGGGCTGCATATCCATGTTAAACGGTCCCATTTCAGCAAAGTTTCCTATTCCACTTGCTGCAAATCCTGGTCCACCTTGTATCCATATTATAACTGGTTTGAGATGTGCATTTAATTGTGTACCATTTGCAAAGAAAAACCAATAAAACATATGTGCGCCTGGACGAACTTGTACATAACCGTGTATATTAAACCACTGTTTGTTACTCTTTACAGCTTTCATATACGGGTTTTCTGAAACAAAAACATACTTAAGTAGATACATTTAGACATAGGCATGTTTCACATTATCCATAATCGCTCCATGAAAATGGTTATTTTTGCGCGTATTAAACGACCTCCGGATTCAGCACTTTTATTTTTAGGAATAAATCCGTTACATCCATATAATATAAAAATCAATGCCACTTTTCGTTGTAATGTTATAACTCAAGAACGGGCTCACCTATCCAAACTAAGTGTTTAAGCTTTGTACGGACTATTTTGGAGATTATTTATGTGAAGTTTGCACAAAATCGGTCGAGCGGTTCTCGCTAGTAGATATATGAAAGATTGTAACGAAAATTATAATATAGGCAACTAGGTAAGTAATTATATGATTAGAATGGCGTTCTTCTGATAGCAATATCTTCGTGAAAACCTGTAATATTGTTGTAATTAAAATCAATTGACATTATGTAGTTTTGAGAATCCTTATTAAAATAATTTATCAGAAACCTAATATTTTTCAGATTTATAAGATAGAGAACTTAAATTGAAGATAACCGTTTAATTTGTGTCTACTTTTCTTGTTTATCTGTGTGATTGGATTGATTTATTTTTATATACCTGCTAGATACACAGTTCACGTTGACTGTGCAGTACTTACATGTTGATGGATTTCCGGATGGTTTATAGCTCGGTGAATAAAATACTTATAATTAATATGGCACACAAATGTCGGCGTTTGAAGAACATGTCGTCATTGGCACATCAGTAAGTCACTACTAGGTCAAAATAAGATGTGTCTCCGCTAAGATAATCACATAAAACTACCAATGTTCTTCAAGCACTATCGAGTCTTGAATATAGGTAGCTACTAAAACTATTCTATTTTGCGAAACTACGATTTAATTGCATACCTTCATACACCATGTCTGCCATAACACAAAACATTGTAGTCATCCAGATTGCAAACAAATTCATTTTTTTTTTCTCAATTTTATAATTCCACCCACTTTGATAATTCACATGTACGCTTTAGTGTCACTTGGAACCGATTAACATCGTTTTAAACGCACGCCATGATGATATCATTGTACCTATATTCCTCTTAATGAATTAATGAGACAAATCAACAAAAAAAATAGCTAGATATATACAGGAGTTGTAGTACACTATATCTGTAGTTTTAGAGTATGTCACGCGCTTCTCATTACAGAATTACGTAGAAGAACAGCCGGCAGCCAATGGTAGTTATGTACTACGATATATTCTGCACTGTTTATAGAGTTATTAAAATTTGCAAATTCCGTTTATCAAATTAGAAACGGGAATCCTTGTCAATTAGGTATTATCATGCGGCGTGCATCTAAATTGTGTGTACACACAATCCACATAATATGAGTGTGCAAAGTATGGATATCAACGAATTCAACGCTCTGATCGCTTTGCTGTCTATTCCTTAACTCTTTTTCTCAGATTGGAAATAAAATGATAGAGGTCTAAGATAGAGGTATTCTGGTATTTTCTATCAGTGAGTAGGTACCGGCAAGCGCAGCGTAGGTCGTCCACCCACTAGGTGGGCAGACGATCTTATGAAGGCCACAGGATCACGCTGGATGCATGCCGCTCACAACCGTTCCTATTGGAAGTCTAAAGGGGAGGCCTATGTTCAGCAGTGGACGTCTTACGGCTGATATGATGATGATGATGAGTAGGTACTTACTTACTGGTCAAATTAAGGAGTTCCTTAGCACAGAGAAAAAAATTTCGATGACCCAACGTAGAAGATATCTAATAAAGCCTAGCTAGGTAAAAAAAGCCGAACATTATAATACCAGTACCTAAGTGCCCCGTGGTTTGTGCAACAGCACGGATTGATTGTGGCATGTTCAAAAGTGTTACCGCGGCCCTGGAACGCAAAGAGCTATTGAATAAACCGAATGGCTTTTATTCAGTACAGGTCTCATATACACATCCGCTCCAAAAAAAGGCTGGTTCAGGTGGTTCTTAAAAATAACAAACAAAGCTATAATAAATTATTTATTAAATAACAAATCCACGAATGATCCAATAATACTTGTAGATTTATTTGTTTGTTGGGACTTCTTCGGGCGTCTGTTGCCATTTGGATGATTTTCGGGGAAGCGGAATGGGGAATTCCCCATTTCATCATTCTGTGGCGGGTCTTGTACAGGTATGGAAGGGAAGCCTACTATATGTCCAAGAAAACCACCAATGAGACCAGGCCGGTAGTCTGCCTGAGGACGGTCTACGGTATCCTCCTTCACTGGCTTAATATGGCCTGCAAAAAAAAAAATGTAAATCTTTCTACTTCTTGATGGATGGATGGATGGATCGATGTTTGTTACTCTATCACGCAAAAACTATTCAACGGATTTAGATGAAAGGTACACAGATAGTTTATAACCTGGATTAACAGAAAGGATAGTTTTTATCCCGATTTCATCTTCCCGTGGGATAAGTTTCGAGCTGTAGCGGGCAATGCCGATCGTAAATAATAAAGCACTTCACGATATCAATCTTTATAGATCAGAATTTTATATCAGTAGGTAGGTACCTACCCATACTCGAATATTTTTCAAAAGTAAGAATAAAGTTCTCATATTTTGCGTATTACCTGGATATTGAAATGATGGTGGCCTATAACCGTTAGAGCCATAGATGCCCTCGAAAGGATATGGAGGTCGTGTAGGCCTCTGAGGACGTTGCGGCTTGGATGGTGGTCTGTTTTGCCCAGGGTTATATGAAGGAACGTAGTTATTGCCGAAAAAATGGCGATCATAATTGTTATCTATTTTCCTCCTTGGTCCATTTGATGTTACTGAAAAGGTAGAAACCACTTTTATCACAAAGGTATAAGATATGTAAATGTGCCTTATGTAGCTAAGTATGCTGGATTTTATAACTATTCCCACTACTGGAACAATAAGTGAGAAGGAAGACTGGTTCGTAACATACCGCGTGGATCCACACCCACAACCCTATCATCATCAGCCTATAATGGTCGCGTTTGTGAGAGGGAATGGGCCATAATCCCACACGGCTTAGGCGCAAAAAGCCTAATTCTCAAAATGGCAAATGATCAAAATGGATTTTTTCTACATTTGGGAGTGTAATTCTTATAAATCTATGAATTCTCACATAACACGAATTTCACACAACTTAGTTGAATAAAGAGAAAAAATCTTAGATTTATAAGAATTACGTAGGAAAAATTAAATCTGATCATTAATTTGCCATTTTGCGAATTAGGCTTTTAGAGAATTGGCCATTCTGAGAATTAGGCGTTTGGAGAATTTGCCATTTTGAGAACTTGTCTTTTTAGGACTAAGTAGGTTAGGTACCACACGGGCCCAGTGCCGATTAGTAGATGTCACATGTCTTCGAACTTTTGGTTCTAGCAGGACATGCCGGTTTCTACACGTGAGAGCAGTGGTGATGAAAAAATTACACAAAGAAATACGACTGGCTGGGTTCGAACCAACGACCTACAACTCGTAAATCGGGGCCACAACTGGGCCAACTGTTCTAGATCAACCCCAAATAATAATATTTACAAAAATATGGTAAGTACTCACAGGAGCTTAGATCCGTTTCATCATAATCTTCTATTTCACCGCAGTCGTCTTGGTCATCTTCTTGCGGCTGTTCTTGCAAATCATTAACTGGATCCTGATACTGGGGTCTATAAGGCCTGCCGGGTCCAAGTAGGCCGTATATCAGTCCTAAGGTTCGAGGCCTGGTATGGTCCCAGCTGGCTTGACGGCGATGTGGGGCAATCTTGTTCGTGGGACACAACGCTGGACTAACCGTCACTGCCTCTAACTCAACCACGATTGAGTATACCTAAGTAAAAAAAAAAAAGATTACACTTGACCAGGCTAAATATTAGAATTATATTAACTTTAGAATTATAACATACCGATATAAAAATAAATAAACATTGTGCCAATGCGGTCATATTTTAGTTTTTTTTTTTTTTAACTGCTCAGAAGTTTTAGTATTTTTTGCAAATCCAATACTTTTCGCTTATGTGTCCGGCTGGTATCTGAGTGTAACACTGACCGTATTGTTACTACTCTACAACTTGGGAGCTCCCACGCTTATGTGAAATAACTTCCAAATAAAGGTAGCTATTTCTTAGGCAATGACCGCGCGCCATGTGAATCCTTAGTAAGGTAAATAATCATCTGGGAAGATGGTTATCAAGTAAACTCGATCCTCAAATCTTACTTTAACATTTAATTTAGGGTAATATAAAGTACTATTTATTTTTTTATTCATATAATGTGTATCAAAGCCGTAGTTTTCACTAATGAATTATGACAGCGACGAAAATTAATAACTAAACGAATTGCGACGAAATCTTGATATTTATAAGGACGGAAAGACCACAGCCACATAAGTAGGTACTACCTAGGCACCTAGGTCGTTGTCGCGTTTACTAGCTTGCCTTGGCTCGTTTGTCAAGCACCAGTGAGTCCAAAGCAAAAGTCCTAAGGATATAATATGTAACTTAAATACCCGTACGAATAAACTTACAGTTGGTATACAATTTTGCAGAACAGAATAGTTTTAGAATCATGCATAAATAGTATCCCATCCGTAAGAATTATAGAGCGCAATCCTATTGCCATCAACCAGCCACCAATCCAGATTCCGTGACTGCTACTGAGAAATTCCTAATAGAAAAACCCTACAACAACGCACTACCCGAACAAGGAATCGAACACGGGACCTCATGCTTAGCTTAGCGGTAGCACTTGCGACGCGACATGTTTTTTTTTTAGCGTGATCACAAATCACCAAATGAGTCGTCCCACCCAGAGCAGAGCGGCACTGTCTTATCAGGAAACCGTGACCATGGAACGTAAAGGGCTATTGAAAGACACTGAGGATTTTAGTCAGTAGGATATGACCCTCCTGTTCCGCCCTGGGTGCGAGAACTCATTTGATGACCTTCTGACTGCCAACGAAAGGTAAGTCCATTCACCTACCACAATAAAAAAATGCACAAAGCTCCAAAATGTCATACATTTTCATAATAACAAGATGACGCGCACCGTTCGGTTGAACTTCTTAAATCCTCTTTTCGTAATGATTTTGTAATACTAAAGCCTTTTTAAGCATAACGTGATTCCCAAGACCCACATCAGCATCGTACACGTTACTCATTTCGTAAACACGTGGGCTGATATTAAAACATTTTTAATTTAATGAGGCGGGTATTTCCAAAATTCCAGAATTGACTTTTACGCTACATGTCAGAATAGATCGCCCATTGCATGGTAATAGGGAGACGCATTTGCCATCAGTGGAATAATGATACAGGCCAAAAGTAAACGTCCATCCACTTGTCCGTTTGCCGTTGCAGGCTCAACTGGGCAGTGCCGAATCTAGGGTGGGGCAGACGGGACACGTGCCCCGGGTGCCTCGCCTGTTTATGGGTTTTCCAAAATCATAAACATCCTATTTGGTGCAAAAATCATAACATGCGCTTTTGCTAGTGTCAAAAGCGGCATTAATCGTTCACTGGTTCACCAGTCAAATGCAGCTAAAACCTATTTATCAGGTCAAATAAAAACAAACACTTTGTTGTTTTAAAATTAATTAATTCGAGGCTGGAGAGGGAGCGCTTCTATCAAGTTTTGCCCTGGTTCGAAAAAATCATAAATCCGGGGCTGCTACAGGGGCTAAAAGAATTCAAACATGCCATATACTTGAATGAAAATACGGATATTTTCTTCAGAGTCTTGGCCAGCGCCAGCGCTGGCAGAGTTCAAACTCATTGAATCAACCCCGAATGACCCCGATATTTGTGATTTTGAAGCCCGGGGTGCCCAACACAATGAAAAATGTCAAAGTTCTCATTCTACATGAGTACGACATGGTACGAAAACGTTGTAAATCAAAGGTAGGCAGGTATTAGGCAGCGCAATGCCAGGTGATGGACGATGGTGACCTCTCAAACTCTAAAGGTGAACGCAGACTTAGCCGCACCACAGTCTCCGCAGTCCCCGCATTACGAATTCTTTGAATGAAGTTCTATGAAACCTGGCATACTCACCTGCATCGCAGTAGCCACAGAAGCGGTAAGAAAACGATGACTGCGGTGCGGCTAGGTCTGCGTTCACCAGGGGCGTAGCTACCACCGTATCTGCCGTATCAATTATACGGGGCCCCCGGGCCACGGGGGCTACGTGCGCAACCAAAATAGAATAAAAACATCCCATTTTTTATTTCACAAATTTATGATAAATGTTTAAAAAAAAGCAATTTCTTAATTTTTTTCTCCCGCGTAAAACGTCCGATGAAGTTGGCAACCTTTGTCCAATTTAAATTTTTTTGTTTATATTTCGACTATTTTCGACATAGATATTGAGCGTTGATATTGAGCAATGCAATTTTTGTTTTAAGTATATCTTTTTCCTTCGGAAAGAACAATACCCAAAAACGTCCCCACCCTTGTAGCATCTTAAAACCTATGTTAGTCGAAGGGCCATAACCATCTTATCATTTTATTGTACTACGGCGAAACTGAAATGTGCATCCGAAAAAAGTTATATCGACATGAAAGAACCAGAATCAGTCCCAATATTATGTTTCCGATCACGATGGTTTTCTTCTTTAATTATTACCGTGGAATGTTTTGTTCGTTCGTGGCTAATTAAGGAGCTCGTGGCTAAATAATTACAGCCGCACAGGCCGATCATTCGGGTTAAGCCGCGCTTGCCGAGGTCGGTCTGTGGATGGGTAACAATCTGTCATAGCGAGTTTCCTCCGTGCCTCGGTAATTACGTAAAGTTACCGTTGATCCCTGCCATCATTTGTAGATCTTTGACAGTCTTTACAGTCAGAAGCTCTAAAATCTGACCACCAGTCTTACCATGGGGTATCGTATTACCCAGTTGCTAGGTTGTGGAGGTTCGATACGCAGTCGGTCGCTCTATGTAAAATACTGATATCCAGCTGCATCTGGTTCAACTGGAAGCCGACCCCAATATAGTTGGGAAAAGGCTAGGAAGGTGATGGATAATTTCGTTCGGAGTTTTAAACAACTCTTTGGAACTAAATAGTTACTTCCGCACGGGAACAACTCACAGGGCAGAAAAAAGTTCAATGAAGAATACTGTTGAATATCGTTATTGTGAAGTAAACATTGACGGGTTAATAGGAGTTTTCAAATAAAAACATCTTTTTAATTACAAATAAAACCGTTTTCTTTTTATCACAACAAATACATTATTCGGTGTTTTCACGGTCTAAGTATTACAATATTGCCCCAGGCCTACTTTATCTGTTCTGTGGGCTGGCCTAACGAAATTATCTAAGGCGCGGGCCACATAGAAAAGACGTAAGACGCAGACGGGGCGGAGACATATGTCTCTTCGGCGTCTCTTTCATACAAAATGTATAGAAGCGTCGCGACGTAAAACACACAGAAGAGACGGGGTGCGTCCACGTCTTACGTCTCTTCTATGTGGCCCGCGCCTTAATGCCTTCCAACCCCAGAATACCAAACTATACTGATGGCATGCAAGCAGGCACCAACTGTCGAAAACCGGTTCCTCAGGAAAGTGACGGGAGCCCCGTATTATGTCCGTAACGATAGTCTCCATTTAGATTTTAAAATCTTCACAATTCTTCAGTTCATGAACCGCCTTTCCCCTTTCCAAGCATTTCTTTGAATCTGCTGATAAGCACCCAAATCCCCTCATCGCATCAGCCGATACGATCCATCACGTATTAGTACAATTCGCCGCCCCAGGCATACCCTCATCACTCCGGGCACGCCGCAATCGCGGCGGTAAGGCCCCTATTTGAGGAGTAGGTGGAGAGGCGCCACGGGCGGCATCCTCACCTTCCGCTTGACGCAGGTCCTCACCGGACACGGAAGTTTCGGCTGGTTCCTGTGTTTGATAGGGAGGGAAGAAACGAAAAAAGAAAAAACTAGGTGTCACCACTGCGAGGATCGCCCTGAGGACACGGTGGAGCATACGGTGCAGGACTGCTCCACTTGGGCAGAGCACGCATGTTGTCAGTATCGTGTGGTACTATGGAGTTGGAAAGCATTTAGAGAATTTCGTTGGACCAGCCAGTGCCTGGGACAATATTGTAATAGACACTGAAAACACCGAATAATGTAATAAAAAAAAATATATTGGAAAACTCCTAAAAAACCGTCAAAACTTCACAATAACGATATTCAATAGAATTCTTCATTGAACTTTTTTCTGCCCTGTGAGTTGTTCCCGTGCGGAAGTCACTAGTTCCACAGAGTTGTTTGAAAACTCCGAACGAAATCATGCACCACCTTCCTAGCTTTTTCCCAAACATATTGGGGCCGGCTTCCAGTCGAACCAGATGCAGCTGGATATCAGCATTTTACATGAGCGACTGCCTATCGGACCTCCGCAACCCAGTAACTGGGTAATACGATACCCCATGGTAAGACTGGTGGTCAGACTTTAGAGCTTCTGACTAACAGTAACGACTGTCAAAGATCTACAAATGATGGCTGGGACCAACGACTTTACGTGCTTTCCGAGGCTCGGAGGAAACTCGCTATGAGAGATGGTCATCCATCCACAGACCAACCTCGGCAAGCGCGGCTGGCTTTTAGCCTGGCTTTTAGCCTGGTAGTCTGGCAATTAGCCACGAACGAACAAAATCATCCAACAGTAATAATTAAGAAGAAAACGATCGTGATCGGGAACATAATATTGTGATGATTCCGGTTCCTTCATGTCAATATAACTTTTTTCGGATGCACGTTTCAGTTTTGCCGTAGTACAATAAAATGATAAGATGACTATGGCCCTTCGATTAACATAGGTTTTAAGGTGCTACAAGGGTGGGGACGGTGTCCATACAATTTTGGACCTTGTTCTTTGTTTGGGGGCCCCCAAACAAATTTTTATACGGGGCCCCGTCAAAGCACGCTACGCTTCTAGCGTTCACCTTACCACACACTCCATTCTCCAACAATAACCCCAAACTAGTCCAAATGTAGTACCTACTTAATTTATGTCACTATCTTATTCCCAATTCTCGTTTATTTATTTACATGGCTCCATAAAGGAATTAAAATAGTTAATAAAATATTACGACTAGAGTTCTTCTTTGAAAATAATCGTAGGCTGTATGGTCTTTGACTGTTTTAGTCACAAACTCACCAATGAAAAAGTCACGTTTGACGTTTCGCTCTTAACATATTTTCATCATTGACCTGAAAATAATGGCAAAAAAACAGGGAAAAATATACTTAGGCTATGAAGATGAAGCAATTATTGACAAAAATCAAACCCTAGTGAATTATACCGTAAACAAAATAGGCGGACTACCGGTAAGTTTATTCATGAAATCCATAAAAATAACAAATATAATTATCGACCACATGCTTTGTTCAAGAATAATTTTTGTTTTTAACAGGACTGGCCACCAATAGAAAATCTACAGATTTCTACTAAATGCCCTCTCTGTGGATTGCACAGGCTGCTCATTGTACAATGCTATGCGCCACAAGAAAATTCCATTTACCATCGCACTTTATACGTTTTCGCTTGTATAAATCCCAATTGTTGGATTCAGTCTGAAAGGTAAATATATTTTAAAGCATGATATATTTTCAAAAAAAAATATCCAATCACTGTATATTAAAAATATAAATTAAAAAAATGGCTATGCAACTTACTAACAATACATAAAAATATAACTTTACCTCATGTTACTAAGCCCATTATCTATCTTCTATATAAAAATCAATTGCTGTTCGTTAGTCTCGCTAAAACTCGAGAACGGCTGGACCGATTTGGCTAATTTTGGTCTTGAATTATTTCTGAAAGTCCAGGGAAGGTTTAAAAGGTGAGGCGGTACGAAGTTTGCCCGGTCAGCTAGTCTAAAATATATTGATAAATTCTTTTCTTCCACATCACTTGATTGGTAATGTCACCACACAATAAACTGGCAGTATTTTGTATGGTAGAGCTTCGCCAAGTCTAATTATAATACAAACATTGCTCCATCAAAAGGCACCTATGTTAAAATAATCTGCTAAGGAAACAATAAATTATTTTTTAGTTGGTTGTGTGTTCGAAGTCAGTTCCAAGAGAATACAGCTAAAGAATCGAGGGCAATTGTTGCTGTTCCTAGTGCTGACACCACACTATCTTGGTGCCAGGGAGCTGATGAGTGGGATGAAAACGATAATGACACCGCCAATGGGAATTTTATGAATGTTGATAATGCCCCTAGCCCCAACAATGCGGTGCAAAGGTAGGTGAGGTGGTCATTTGGATTATGATGCTTTTTTAATGAATCATAGAACATTAAAAGCAAGTGTGTTATTGTGTAAATTCTCGCAAAAACTCCATTTAGTCAACTATTGCATGCCACACCCACATTTAAAAAAAAGAGACTCATTTTTATATTATTCTGCAAATACTTTGTTTTAAATTCTGCCGACAGACTTCTAAAATATGTTGCAACTCTTGGCAGAAACTCGGATGAAGATGAGGAGAGCAACTCATTTGAATTGGAAAATGTGGAACAAGCTTTTGGAAATCTCCAAGTGTTTGATGCTCACAATGCAAATATGTCACCAATTCAAGGTATTTCTTATTTTTGTAAATTAAACTTGGAATAAATGTACTAAACTTATACCTAAAAGCTAGGAAATACAAAATCCAAGTTAGGAAATACAACACATCCAAGTCTTTTCAAAGATTAGTAGTTGATAGTGTTGATACTTGCAGTGACCCAAAGGTTGGTTTTTACGTGGTCCGTAGGCTGAAAATAGAGCAGTGGTGGCCCAGTGGTATCGGCCCCGACTTACGAATTGTAGGTTGTGGGTTCGAATCCAGCCAGACGCATTACTTTGTGTAATTTATTTCATCACCACTGCTCTCAAAACGGTGAAGGAAAACATCGTGAGGAAACCGGCATATCCTAGAACCAAAAATTCGAAGACATGTGACATCCACCAACCCGCACTGGGCCCGCGTGGTGGATTATGGCCCACTCCCTCTTTCAGAGAGGAGGCCTGTGTCCCAGTAGTGGGAACATTTATAGGCTGATGATGATGTAGGCTGAAAATTGCTGTGATTTATTGAGTATAAATTTATAATTGATTGATTTCTTTTTAGCACCAAAAGAGCTATAAAGCATTTACAATTAATTTTAAATGTTACAGGAGCTATGGGTGCAGTTGGGGCGCCTGTCGCAGCAGCAGAACTAGAAGGGGGAGATGAACCAGGCATGGTTACTGTGGACACGCCCACGGCACCCACCAATGATGTTGAGGCATTGCTGCACCAAGTAAGAATCTCAATTTGTGTAGACTTGTTGATGAGTCATCATATCAGCCGTAAGACGTCCACTGCTGAACATAGGCCTCCCCTTTAGACTTCCAATAGGACCGGTTGTAAGCGGCCTGCATCCAGCGTGATCCTGTGGCCTTCATAAGATCGTCTGCCCACCTAGTGGGTGGACGTCCTACGCTGCGCTTGCCGGTGCGTGGTCTCCATTCGAGAACCTTACGGCCCCATCGGCCATCAGTTCTGCGTGCTATGTGGCCTGCCCACTGCCATTTCAACTTGCTAATTCGTTGGACTATGTCGGTGACTTTGGTTCGTCTACGAATCTCCTCATTTCTGAGTCGATCGCGCAGAGAGACTCCAAGCATAGCCCTCTCCATAGCTCGTTGGACTATACTGAGCTTACTAATGAGGCCTACAGTAAAGGACCACGTTTCGGCACCATACGTCATCACTGGTAACACACATTGGTCGAAAACTTTCGACTTGAGGCACTGAGGTATTTTGGACGAGAAAACGTTACGCAGTTTCCCGAACGCTGCCCAGCCGAGTTGGATTCGGCGGTTGACCTCCTTCTTGAAGTTGGACCTACCTAGTGCGACGGTTTGTCCCAGGTAGACATACGAATCAACAACTTCTAGAACCGAGTTCCCAACCGACAATGGGGTGGGCACAACATGGCCATTGCACATTACCTTTGTCTTGTCCATGTTCATTTTAAGACCCACCTGTTGGGAAACTCGATTGAGGTCGCCGAGCATCGTGCTGAGATCTTCCATAGATTTTGCCATGACAACAATATCGTCGGCAAATCGAAGGTGGGTGATGTACTCGCCATTAATATTGATGCCGAGTCCTTTCCATTCCAGGAGCTTGAAGGCGTTTTCCAAAGTGGCAGTAAACAGTTTCGGAGATATCACATCTCCCTGTCTTACGCCTCTTTTCAAAGGAATCGCCTTCGAACTCTGCTCCTGTACTCGGACCGACATAGTGGCATTATTGTACAAGCACCTAAGCACTTCGATGTACCGATAGTCAATCCGGCATCGTTGGAGAGATTCAAGCACTGCCCATGTCTCCACCGAATCAAAGGCTTTCTCATAGTCCACAAACGCTAAACATAAGGACAAGTTATACTCTTCGGTCTTCTGTATAACTTGCCGCAGCGTGTGTATGTGGTCTATGGTACTGTAGCCTTTTCGGAAACCGGCTTGTTCGGGAGGCTGGAAGTCATCAAACCTGCGGTCGAGACGGTTCGTGATGACCCTCGAAAACAACTTATAAACATGGCTCAAGAGCGAGATGGGTCTGTAATTCTTCAATAAGGTGTTGTCACCCTTCTTGAAGAATAGAACCACCACGCTCTTGTTCCATGCTTCTGGCGTTGTACCCTCGAGCAAGACGGAGTTGAAGAGCTTCTGAAGGACTTTAAGTACCGGTGTTCCACCCGCTTTCAGAAGCTCTGAAGTGATTCCATCTTCACCCGGCGCCTTATTGTTTTTAAGCTGATTAAGGGCCATCCTAATCTCGTACAGGCTGATGTCCGGGATGTCTTCGGTATAGTGTCGGGTCAGCTTGGCTCTTGGGTCTTTGGCCGCGCTGCTAACAGGTTTTGTGACCGAAGCGTATAGCTGTCCATAGAACCTTTCGACCTCCTCCAATACCTCAGCTTTGGTCGACGCTGTACTACCATCTTCTCGTTTCAGCTTTGTCAGCTGGCTTTGCCCAATAGACACATCTCTTGCAAACACTTTGGAGCCCTTGTTACGCTCAATCGTCTCTTTAATGTGGTTAGCATTAAAGAGGCGTACATCGTGCCGCAAGGATTTAGAAATTTGTCTATTGAGCTGCCTATATGACTCGGCGTCACCGGAAGTCTGCAGTCTTAAAGAGCGTCGTTCAGCCATGAGGTTTAGAGTATGGTCGGAGAGTTTTTGAGGTCTATTTGCACGACGGGGTCTAAAGTACTTAGAGCCCACCGTTTGGACAGTTTCTACGAACCTATTATTGATCTCGTCCACCGACGCAGAATTTTCAAGGCAGTCGAAGCGGTTAGACAACTCGAGTTGAAAGCCTTCGGGGTTTTGGATAGAGGCGCGAGTAGGTCGGAGCGTGGACTTTATCAGATTGGACCTTTCAAGTTTTACGTTAATATTCAACGTGCCTCTGACCATTCGGTGATCGCTTCCGGTTTTTATCCTGTGAATCACTGAGACATCATTGAATATTCGTTTCTTGTTGGTCATGATAAAGTCTATCTCATTTCTCGTGGAACCATCGGGACTTATCCAGGTCCATTTCCTGTGAGGCGGCTTCTGAAAGAAAGAGTTCATCATAAAGAGTCCCTCTTTCTCCAGGAAATCAGCCAGTCTCTGTCCCCGGGGGTTCCGTTGCCCATATCCAAATTGCCCCACCTTCAGCTCATCATCGCTTCTGCTGCCCAGTTTTGCGTTGAAGTCCCCCATTACAACAGTGAAGTGGGTTTCGGACGTATGTATGGCTCTACTGACGTCCTCATACATAGTCTCCACTTCATCATCTGGGTGTGACGAGGTCGGTGCGTACACCTGAATGACCTTCAGCGAGTATCTCTTGGATACTCTGAGTATTAGGTATACGACCCTGCTCGAAACACTTTCGATGGTAATTATGTTGTTAACGAGGGACTTGTGGACGAGAAAGCCGACACCACCTTGAGACAGATGGTCGCCCTCCCGGTAGTAGAGTAGGTTACCTGATTTTAGGGTTATCGTGTCCTCGCCCTCTCTACGGACTTCAGCTAACCCCACTATATCCCAGTGTAACCTACTCAGTTCCTCTTCCAGCTCAACAATTTTCTCGTCTACCCTCAAAGTGCGTATATTGTGTGTTACCAGGGCCAGTTTTCGTTTGGGGTGGTAGCCGGGCGTCTGCCGGTGATTCTTCGCACCCCCTGCTCCGCCGTTACCGTGGCCGCTACCGTAACCAGGAATAGCGGAGCTGCCGGGAACTGGGGGCCTGGTCTTTTTGGTGTCAGTCATTTAAGGGGGGGGTTTGCCCATAATCGCCACGCTGGGCAGGCGTGGTGGCGATCGCAGAGACGTAGCGCTTCGCGACGAGGATGCTGCTGCCCATCCTCGCCCTGTGCCATTTTAGCTACGTCAGTTAGAATGGTTATACCGCCATTACTCGGTTGTGGTACCTCAGTCGGCTCTTACAACACCTGGTACGAAGGGGGATACTATTCTACTCTGCCGGTATCCCACGGCTTGATGTTGATGAGTAATGACTACAAAACTACTGCTAATCTACCTTTAATCAATATACATTTATTACTCATCATTATCATATCTGCCAATTGCTATCCACTACTGTATGTAAGCCTCCCCCAAAGAACACCAAACTTCCTGGTCCTAGCCTGGCTGTGTCCATCCATTGCCAGCCACCTTCTTCAAATCATCGCTCCATCATACCTCAAAGCATCCTACACTACATTTGCCCGTACACAGTCTCCACTCTTATCTCTAAATCAGTGATAAATGCTTTACAGCCTAATTCAAACATAATCTGCACTAAAATAATAAGATTTTAGGTTTTTTTTTTTTTTTTTTTTTGCTATTGCGGGCCCAATGTAACCTTGACGACACTCCGACCCTTTTGGATCTATTGTGTCTAGCCCTTAGCCTTTTCAATCTGCCTCTTCGGCAAAAATATACCTCAGAAGTGATATAATTCCTCCTGTTGGCAGATTCCTGTAGTCCTCTGGGTCAGGGTAAGCTTGGCCCAGAAGTCCCATGCGCTTTCCAGCCAGAGAGTCGCATTCACATAAAAGATGCTTCATGGTCTCCTTTTTGACATCTGTCATTGGGCAAAAACGGCAGTACGGGCTGTCTTCTAACCGCATTTTATACAGCAGGTCATTTGTCTGGTAATGCCCTGTGAATGCTGCCAAGATCAGCCTTAACTGTTTCCTACCATGTGAGATTATTTGTCCATTCCACCTGGTGTCCTTTGTGTCAATGAATCTCCTCGAGTGGCCCATTCCCGTCGTCCTAGACCACTCCGATTGGTGGGCCTCCCTGGCCATCGCCCTCATGGCCATATTCACGGTACTATTTGATAGTCCCACGAATGGCTCCGGGCCGATGAGATCACTTTCTGATCCTTTTCTGGCTAGTTCATCAGCTTTCTCATTTCCCAGGATGCCCACGTGGCCTGGAACCCAGACTAATCTGACTTTGTTTTGCCTCCCCAAAGTATTTAGGGTTTTGGCACAGTTCACGATTAGTCTGGAGTCCATTCGGTAGGAGTCCAGGGCCTTGAGGGCCGCTTGACTGTCACTTAGTATGTAAATAGTCTTACCTTTAGTATTCCTGTCTAGGTTTACCTGGGCACAGGCACATATAGCGTAGACCTCCGCTTGGAAGACCGTAGCATAGTGTCCCATGCTTTGACTGATTTGACAGTCCTCTGCATAAATGCCTGCTCCTGTTCCGGACTTCATTTTTGAGCCGTCCGTATACCATGTGAGTTTCGGGTTGTCTGTGAATTGCAGGCCCTCCCTCCAGTCGTCCCTGCTGGGCACATGTATCTTGTACTTCTTCCGGAACATGTGCGTGGGTCGCATTTTGTCACATCCCATGGACATGACCTTTTCGAGAGTGGTTGGGATCTCCATTCTTGTGTGATCCGTCCTCGGCATGTTGAAGTTCCACATGTCATTTACTGATAGTCTGTGGAGAGCTTTTGCAGCTTCCGACTGTATCACAATATGCAGTGGGGGCATGTTAAGCATCATTTCCATCGCTGCCGTGGGCGTTGTTCCGAACGCTCCCGTTATGGCCATGCATGCCGTCCTTTGGACTTTCAACAGTGTCTGTTTGCATGTGACCAGTCTTGTTCTCGGCCACCATACTAAGCTGCCATATGTGAGAATAGGTCTCACAATCATAGTATAGAGCCAATGTAGAACCCTTGGCTTTAAGCCCCAAGTTTTTCCAAATGTTGAGCGACACATGCCAAAGACCCTAAGTGCCTTCGTCGTTGTGTTCTCCAGGTGTGTACTCCACGTCAGTGTATTGTCTAGTGTTATCCCTAGATACTTTACCGTTGTGGACCATTCGATACGAGTGTCATACAGATGAAGATTCATCAGCCTTGCGAGCTTCCTTTTTCTAGTGAAGGCTATCGCCGTGGTCTTGCTCGGATTGATAGAGAGGTGGTTAAGATTACACCAGTGCTCTACCGTTCCCAGCGCCTTCTGCATTAACCCTGTCACTGTTTCTGGGAACTTACCATTAACTAGTATGACAATATCATCTGCATATCCCACTGTGTAGAGTGGCCCTGTGTTCAGTTTGTTCAGAAGCGAATCAACCACCAAGCTCCACAGAAGAGGGGATAAAACCCCACCCTGCGGACATCCTCTAGTGGTCGTCGCTCGGAGACTGTCACCTAGTAGATTAGAGTGTATAATCCTACCTTTGAGCATGCAGTTTATCCACTTACGTATGGTGGGTTCTATACCATGCTCCTGCGCCGCCGTGTTGATGGCCTCGAAGGTTGTGCGGTCGAATGCCCCTTCTATATCCAGGAACGTCCCCACACAAATTTCCTTGTTCTGTAGTGCTTCCTCAGCTTTGGATACCACGAAGTGCAGGGCTGTCTCCGTGGACTTTCCTGGCTGGTACGCACATTGCAACCTGTGTAGGGGTGTCTTCTTCAGAGGTCCCTCCCTTATATATTCATCTAGCATCTTTTCCAGGGTTTTCAAGAGGAAAGATGTTAGGCTGATAGGTCGGTATGACTTCGCCTCCTCATAGTTCGCCTTACCTGGTTTAGGGATGTAGATGACTTTGACCTGTCTCCAGATCCTCGGTATATGTCCGAAAGCTATGCATGCCTTGTACAGCCTGCACAGGTGTGGGTTTAGTATTGTTATACCCTTTTGTAGTAAAATGGGGTAAATCTCATCCGGGCCTGGTGACTTAAATGGTTGGAATTTACCCACCGCCCATTTTAGCTTGTGTTCATTTACTACCTTTTTTGCTATTTCCCAATCAGCTTTGGTCGTGCGTGACCTTTGTTCTTCTAAGCTGATGGCCTCTACTGTGTCATATTCTACCACCTTGGAGCCCGGGAAGTGAGTTTTGAACATGATTTCAAGGGTCTCCTTCCCAGTCTCGGTATGCTTACCATTTTCCCCCTTTACGGTTGATAGTGGATTCGCCCTTGTCATTGACATTGCCTTCGAGAGTCTCATACCTTCTGGTATCGTGCTGATCTTCTCGCAGTGATCTCTCCAAGCCTTTCTTTTAGCCTTGCGGACAGCCTTGTTGTATTGGGTCAGACTGCAGGCGTAGAGACCGAAGTTACCTGTAGCCTTGGCGGCATTGTAGGCACGTCTGGCTTCCCGCCGCAGTCCGTCCAATTCATTCGTCCACCACGGCTCCTTTTTGCCCTTTGTTGTTTTGATAGGGCAGTTGTCGACCCACGCCTGTTGTATGGCATGGCTAACCCTGTCCGCTTCAAATTCTATGTCTATAATTGAATTGAGCTTACCTTTTGAGTTACCCAAATTGTTTTTGAGGTCATTCACATACGAGCACCAGTCAGTATTTCTTGGGTTCCTCCGCTGTACAGTCTCGAGTATTTGTCTTGTCCTGTACCTAAAGCATATATAGTTGTGGTCTGATAATGAGATTTCACTTGATACATGCCATTCATTGATCTTTTTGCTGACCCTGTTGGATGCAAACGTGAGATCAATGACTTCTGCCCGTTTTGCATTAACAAAAGTGGGCCTGTTGCCTTTATTAAGGATTTGCATGGATGAGCTTACCAGAAATTGCAGAAGCTTCTCTCCCCTTTTGTTGACATCCGAGCTGCCCCAGATAACGTGGTGTGCGTTTGCATCACACCCCACGATTAGATCCAGGTTCGCTTGGTTGCCCATCTCCACGAGGTCCCTTATTTGTTGTGTCGTCGGTTCCTCGGCCTCGTACGGAAGATAAGCAGATGAAACAAGAACGTTGCCTCTGCCATCTCCCTTACTTATTTGGATCTTGACAGTTGTTAGATCCCTGGAACAGAAATCATGTAAGGGCAATGCATGTATACCATTTCTGACATAGATGCATGTTCTCACATCATTAGTGGAGCATAGATAGAATATTACACCATCAGTCCCACCTAGGCCCTTAATGTCTCCTTTATATATATAAGGTTCCTGAATTAAGGCTATATCGAATTTTTTCCCTTTCAGCTGTCGTGCCAGAATGGCCGTAGCTGCCTTACTGTGATGTAGGTTTATTTGTACACACCTGATTTCCTCCATCTTTGCGCTTATGATGGGGGCTTGACGCAACCATTACTGGTCGCTGTCCAATAAGACTTCCTCCTGGGTGGCACCCGGGGGGGATGCCAGGTCCAGCGCATCGAGTTCTCCCAGCAGTTCTTCCGTTCTGGTTGAGTGACTGGGAGACCTCGGCGCGGCCATGTGCTCCTCCGGTGCATCTCCGTCGCCCGCCTTCGTGCCAGGTGTTGGCGGCATGGACGTCGTACATGGCCCGTCCTCGGCCGGTGCCACGGCTGCCCGCACCTCCTTCTCCGCCTGAGCCCTGGCTCGCTCCTCCAAGCGTTTCTCGATGTCTTCGAGAAGCTTGAAGGTGCTTTTGTCAAGGCCCGCGGACAAGCAGTAGCCCTGGCTGCTGATGGCATCAGCCGACGCCCGGTCTATGTAGACGATCCGTCTCACATGGGTGTCCTCGACGAGCGTCTGCACCACCTTCCACTCGCTCGTCCTGATACCCGGGTTTAGACGCTGCAGCATCCGGAGAACCCGCGTTGTGTCGGTGCAGCCTATGTTCCTAGTCCTCCAGGCCATTTTTATTGGTTTTGGGAGGCTCTTAGCGCACACGACCTTCAACTTGACGTCCCGAACAGTCTTACCTGTCAGTCCGCCAAGCCATTTTGCAGCCTCATCCCCCACACATGTTACGTGCAGCGCTCCTGCTGCCAGGCTGCCTACGTGGACCACAGGCAAAGGATCTGGTGTCTCCTCCAGCAGCTCCCACACCAGTGCTTGCAGTTCCCCAAGCAGGTTTGTGCTAAGTACCACCTCAGGGTGGTCCTCAGCCACTATTGCCATCTTGATCCCAGAGGCAGCGTCCCTGTATGACGGCCCGGGCGTTTCCTCGTGCTTTGTGCGTTTGGAGTCGCCCTTGGTGTCAGTGGTTTCGTCGCTTACCTCTCGGATCCGTTTAGCTCGGCTTGCAGAACCAGAAGCAGATCCTTGCTGCGGCTGTCGCTGCAGACGTTTCCGTCTGGCCGCTCCGCTGAGCCTCTTTTTCGGAGATGGTCCTACTCCCCGTTGCGGTGCACTTTCGCGCCCCGCCTGCTGCTTGCCATGCGTACCACCTTCCCTGCTTGACAAGCCCACCCGATCCGAGTTCCCCTGGTCTTCTGTCAGGTCGCCAGTACGGCTCCCTTCCATCAGCCCATTACCCCCCACTCGTGATTCTCTTTGTCTCCTCCCATGGGGTTCAACTTTGTGTCGCCCCCCAAGGGAGTCGACCTTTTGTCTCCCCCCGAGGGGGTCGACCTTTGGCCCGCCCGAAACGGTCTGGCCCGAGTTGATTTTTTTCTTTAAATTATCCATTAAGATATTTATTTAAATTTCGTCTCCGCAGCTCCCCACCCGTCACAGAGCCCTCATATGGGGATGCCTAGAGTAGGCACCAGGGCTACTGCGGAGATATAGCTCTCCCGGTTGAGTTGCCAGCGAGGCGGACGGCGCCGTTAGTCCCTCACCAAAGTGTGGTTCTGTTGCGCCGCCGACTGCGGTCCCCATCCACCAAGATTTTAGGTTACACACTAAGACAAGCACAATGTCCACCTGAATTTTAATGACTGATTGTTTCCATTATTTCAGACTGCGGAACTGCCTTCTGACTTGAGAAGTCGACTGATGTGTGGGCCCTTACAATTTGTGCCAAAGTTTATTTACGTTGAAGAAGAATGGAAAAAATCATTGGCTAATGACGATAAAGCCAATGAATTGCTCAATAAGTACAAGATTGAAAATGGTTAGTATGTAAATATAGAAATTACATTAAAAATAGTTTTATTTCACATAAACCGCAAGTTAAAAACCATCATCTGGACAGGTCATATAAAAAAAAAAAATTCAAGACCGTTTGACAAATAACAATATTATTATTTATTTTCATTATTTCAGAAATAGAAGTGTGTGGAGGTGGTGGTGGTGGCGGAGGATCTGATGAAGAGCCTTATGAAGAAGCGGCTCCGCTGCATGGCGACCGACTGTTTCACGCCTTCCTGACGCGACTGCGCAATCATCCCGGACAAATACTCAGGTAAAAAAAAGAAAATAATTAGCATGAAATACTCTGTCAGCAACCCAATTGTTACATACATCGACCGTATATTACGACACCATTCCACAATGTTGCATGTTCTAGTATACTAGATGTTTCGAAAGGTTCAGGTATGTCTTCCCGACATTCTCGAACCCCACAGATATTTCCAAAACATTCTACTATGTTCCACAATGCTATTCAACAAAGACACGCGCGCAACGTTGAAAACGAAGCCAGCCCCCAGTAAATTTTCAACGTTACGCAGAGCATAAAGTTGCAAATAACAAAAAAAACTGCAGTTTCGACTTCGCCGCGTCTTTGTTCGAGGCTTAAATAGGCAGGCTTAGTGAATTGTTATATTATTATTATATTATTATTAAGATCTTGATCATAAAGTCTTATTATGTTTATAATTTGCAGGTATTCAAGGGAAGAGCCTCCAGTCCTAGGAGCACCCTTGCCAAGTACTGCAAGTACTCCAGAATCCCCAGGTGTCCCAACAATCTGCACTCGCTGCGGCGCCAGACTCACTTGTGAATTACAACTGGTCCCAGAATTTGCTGAAACACTTCGTATCTTACCCACTAATGCATCTCTTGCTCATCTACACTTCCTATCTGTACTGATATTTACCTGCTCGCAAAGTTGTTGGCAATCCTCTGATACCTTCGTAAAGGAATTCGTCGTTTTTCAACCCGAAGTTGTCTAAATTTTATTAAAAATTGTTTTGTTAAAATTATAAATTTTATATTTCCGCAATATAATTAACTATTAATTCGCTTTTTATGAGATTGTTGTAAGAAAAGTTTTGAACATGGTAGAGAAAAGGCTGGCCAAAGATGATGACGGATTTTGCAATTTTAAAATGTCACAGTTTGCTAGTAAGTTTAACTTATTATTTCTAAAATCTAACCGTCGTACCACAATAACTTTTAAACGTCTGTTGAACACTTGTCTAAAAAAATGTCACAACTACAAATGTCACACTTTTTAGATAAGTGTTCAACAGATGTTTAAGTTTTTGTAGTAAGGCTATTAGAGTTTAACTTGTATATTAATACTGTACTGTGATGGTGATCTTTCCATTAGTTTGTAATGTCAATAATTCCAACATTTATAGATGTTTATGAAAGTCAATACCTAATTGTTATTTGTAATTGAATAGCGTGTAAGGAAGCTTAATTTATATTTGCGTACTTTGTATCTTATCAAGGGATTTCAAACTTTTCTGTAGTAAAATATCTTTAAAATTTGTTTTAAAAGATTTTTATCATGTCTATAGTAGTATATAGTTAGTTATCTTTTTACCACACACCTTACTTCACGAAGTTGAATGAATTAAAATTGAATATACTTATAGATGCCTATCATAGGTAGGTAAGATTCCGTAGAATCTTGTAAATGCTTGTTAACCTAAATGCATTGCGAATTTCATGATTTTGACTATTTAACATTAACATAGATACATATATTTAGACATGAAAGTAAAATGTATTTGATTGTAAATCATAAGCCTGACCAAATAGACGAGTTCCACGTGAGATGCGGGATGTTGATTATTTAAATTATTACGATGGTCACGCAACTATTTGCGCTTGTTGGAATGTCTCCCTATACTTGGCACTACACTGGTAACTTTCAGTTCGCATCTGGGGTGGGATTTGCCTCTGTGACCAGACTTTATAATCAAATCACGGATAATTGTATCCCTAAGTGTCCATAATAACTGCCACATAGAAATAAGATAATTTCAAGAAGATTGTATAGTATAAGAAAGTACGCGCCTTGACTAGTGTTTAGGATAAATGCTTAAAATGGTTTATTGTAGTAATTCAGCAATTTAGAGAGATTTTTGAAACATTTGACGTTTTAAAATACTGTTAGTGCCTATGAATGCACTCATTAACAACGTTATGCAAAAAGATATTAAAATCTTAGATAGATATACGTCAGAAGATCAATCCCAAATCCGTCATTAAAGATTCAACTTTATAACAAAAGTAAAGTTACTCGTTTGATTAAGAAAATTGTTCAGATTGGGGTAGGTAGAGCTCTACTAACACTAATGAGGTGTCATTAAAATCTGTGTTCCGATCCATTTTATCGTAAATAAAATAATGATTTATTACAACCTATCAAATAGTCAATCGGCGGAATTAGGAATACTAACTAAACAGTGTTTCGAGTCCGCACATTCAAATTGGCAAAATGGACAATAAACCAAGCCGATCAGACATAGATATGGGCGCCGCGCCGGCGCGGCGCCGCCGAGTACACCCCGCACGCCGCCGCCGCCGCCGACATTCACCGCGCGGCGTCAGTGGCGTAAAGACGTGTATTTGCTTTCGTGATTGACTCATCCAAAATGACTGACTTAATATTCCAACAATCATTGGTGAATAGTTTCGGGGATATAACATCCCCCTGTCTCACCCTCCTGCGCAGCAGGGTATGTTTAGACTGCTGGTTCTGTACTTGGACACTCATAGTCGCGGCGTCATAGAGACATTTCAGCACTTCGATGTACCGCCAGTCTACTTGACATCGCTGCAGTGATTGCAGAACAGCCCAGTTTTCAACGGAGTCAAAGGCCTTTTCATAATCCACAAATGCTAAGTACAGGGGCTGGTTATGCTCTTCGGACTTCTGTATAACCTGCCTCATGGTGTGGTACTAAATCCTCCGCGAAACCCGGACTGCTCCAAAGGCTGAAACTTGTCAAGTCTTCTTGTGAGACGATTTGTGATGACCCTCGAAAACAGTTTATAGACGTGGCTCAGGAGTGATAAGGGACGATTTTTTTAATGTGCAATGGGTTTTCTCTTGACCTCAGTCTAGGTCAGGAGTGACTAAGACAGGGTTGACAATGGAGTGAGCTTACCCAGAAGAAGCCTGTTCACTCTATCTTTAAAGAGATTAGGGTGAATGTATGCGTTCGGAAACACAGACGCAGGCAGAGAGTTCCACTCCTTCCCTGTCCGCTTTATAAAAGACGCTTGGAAACGCTTAGTGCGAATTGGTGGTATAGCAATAAGGTAGGAATGGTAATTTGCCGTGCGTGTGCAATGATAAAAGGGGCCTGTTGGGATGAGATCAAAAAATCAACAGATCTAAAAACTGCCCTATCCACTTACTACGCTTACGCATACGCATGGCTTAAGTATGGAATAATTCTTTGGGGAAATAGTGTTGATACCAACGAGTTGTTCAAAATGCAGAAAAAATGTATTAGGATTTTGGTCCATATTGAAAATGACGAAAGCTGTAGACCACATTTTAAAAAACTGGACATTCTAACTCTGACATCAATTTATATTTTAGAAACATGTAAATTTGTAAGACAGAATCCAAACTTTTTTATTAAAATCTCTGACCAGGCTCGCCGATATGCACCGCGTTCACGATTTGAAAACACGCTAATAGTACCCCAATCAAAGTTAAAACTACACAGTACTAGCCCTCACGTTACATCAATAAAAATATATAACAGAATTCCTAATGAAATAAGAATAGAGGAAAATGACAAAATATTTATAAAACGAGTCAGAAGCTTATTAATTAAAAATTGTTATTACTCATTAAATGAATTTTTTAATGATGACTACAAAATGGATTGACTTTTACTATCCACTTATTTATTGAATTTTGTTGTATTTTTAGTTGATTGACATTCTAAATTGAGTATTACTTATTTTAAATTGTAATTATTATTTTATTTTACTGACATGAATTTAACGTTATAGTATTCTTTGTGACTTTTTAATTTTGTTTCCGTATTTGCCTGTGACAATATTCTGTTATTTAAATTAATTTATTATTTTTGATTATTTTAATGCTACTGTTGACATTTTGTTGAATTGTTGTGCCCGACAGGGTCCATGTGAACTAACTTTAATTTTAAGAACTTTTAATACACATGTGAATGCAATAAAGAATTGAATTGAATTGAATAGATCGTGGAGTTCTTGGGTACACTCTCCGAAGTATAATCTGTAGAAGACCGACAGGCAGGCAACCTTGCGGCGATGAGTCAAGCTATAGAGCTTGGCTCTCACCAATTTTACGTCGCCAATGAGCCTCTTAGCTCTGCATTCCACTGAGTCAAGAGCGGCAAGTTGGTATTTAGCTGAGCCATCCCAAAGGTGGCTATAATACTCCATGCAGGATCGGACTTGTGCTTTGTAAAAAGTTAAAAGCTGTCCAGGCGTGAAGTACCGCTTTTTTTAGCGTGGTAAAATCATCAAATGAGTCCTCCCACCCAGGGCAGAGCGGGAGGGACTGTCAGACTTGTATTGACTAAAATCTACGGTTTCCTTCAATAGCCCTTTACGTTCCAGGGTCACGGTAATTTGATAAGTCCCGCGACGTGAAGTACCGCTTCACTCTATTTAGGATGTCCAGCTTTTATGCCGCAAGTCGGGCTTTGAACACAATGATGGCTCCAAAGTTGAGACTAGAATTCAACTCCATGCCTAGGAGCTCGAGTCGGTCATTCAGAGGTACAGATGCACCCTGAAAAGTAGGAATTTGGTCCAAACGACTCCATTTTGCGGTAAAAAGACAAGCCTGTTTTTTGGTTTCGTTAAAAGAGACCAAATTGTCATCATCCCACTGATAGACAAGGTTAAGGCATAATTTGTCCGCTCAACCATGGCCTCTCACAAGGAACAAACTTCATCCCCGATGGTGTTTGCGCTGGACACGTATCTCTCTGAAACTGTACTGTCATCTGCGTACCCAACAATACCAGATTGAAGTAGGTCATTGATGTGCAGCAGGAAAAGAGTTGCGATACGATAAGTATGATAGTTTTTCAATAGGGATTTGTCGCTCTTCTTGAAAAAGAGGATCACAACAGTCCTGTTCCATGCCTTGTGGAGTTCTCCCGGTGTCTAAAACAGAGTTTAATAGCTTTTGGAGCTCCCGAAGTACGGGCTTTCCACCTGATTTCAGAAGCTCCGAAGTGACTCCGTTTTCACCCGGGGCTTTTCCATGTTTAAGCTGCCTGACGGCCAACTCAACCTCGTCTAGGCTTATTTCCGGCAGTTCATCGGTGTAGTTGCGGGAGAGTGGCTCGGTTATCCTCTGAAGAGATGGCTTGTGGACCACGACTGTCAAACAACCGGCCATAAAAGTCTTCTATCTCAGCTAGGATCTCTAGCTTTGAGGTTATGGTTTGATCTAAGCTTCGTCAGATAAGAGTGTTTCAGCTGTTGGGCGAACACTTTAGCACCCCGATTTTCTTCTATTGCCTTTTCAATTTGGCTTGTATTGGTAGTTTCGAGGTCACGTCGTACCAACTTGCTTATTTTCTTATTGAGTTCTCGCTTCTCTGATGGTGTAACTTGAATTAGTATCTGTTTAGATTATCTGTGTCTATGTTGAAAAAATTTTTACGATGTTATTAATGTGTCCCTTTGGAAAAATCGTTTTTTTTATACCTGATGACCTGATCTGGATAAAGTATTTACTGTACTGTATGTATAGGACTGACATTTTCCTGTCGTCCCGGCTTAAAGAAGATAGGGAGTAGATTTTTAGTTTTAGTTGAAGGTAGTAAAAACCTACGCCGCCGGCGCCACGCCGCCGCCGATTGAAATTGGTCAGCGCGCCGCCGCCGAGAATTTTTAAGGCGGCGCCCATGTCTAATCAGACACTACCGACACAGAAACTTGTACACTGTTTAAATTTAATTCGTATTGAAGTGTTTCCGGATTCATACATAATAAGTACGTAAATGCCGTATTGAAAATATTTATATGAACTTAATCTAAAATATACTAAATAAAGAAGGAAGCAGTAAAGTTGTTTGTTTGCTTTTGAATAAGGCACAAAACGGATTACGATGACAAAGGATGTAGTGCGACCGTACTTATACGTGTCAGAAGAATTCTAATGCCCGCGAAGGCACTGGCTGGCTGCATACATTTTGAGATACCATGGGCGTTTTTCCATTAGCCGGCCCGGCGCTGGCAGTCCAGCACCGACACCGGAAAAAATGTATGAACCAAAAATATATGGCTCGCTTTTGCTACTTACGCCGGTGTATGAACACACGTGTTCATACATTTTTGCTTCACCGCACCGGCATTGCACCGGTGCACTATGGAACGCGCTAGTACATGACCTGATTAAAAATACATTTCCGAAGTGTCAAAAATTGACCATGTTTTTGGTTTTAATTTATTGTTAAGAAGTTGTTCTTATATAAACACGTCGTTTTTTATGTTTTTACTACATATAATATAGAGAAAATGACGTTAGATTTCGAACTTATGGAAATTTTGTAATTTTGTTTCTGGCGGTTCCGAATTTTCAGAGTAAGTTTTGGAGCATTTCTTCCAAGAAAAGTTATATTGTGTGATACTGATTTAAAAAGTATATGGCTTGCAGATTTGAGAACAGTTTTTAAAATTATATTTTGATGTAATATACTGCTGCTATAAATTTTATAAAAAACTTCATAAAAAATATCCTTTTGTACAACTTTGACGAGACTTTTGACACTTAGCTCAGTTTGCCTACCACGTAAATTTGCCTTTGAATTATGCGTACACTATCTGTCTATTATATATGTAGAAATCAGCTGCAAATATGTACAACCACAGAAGTTATGAGCTATCATGTGGCGAGGCGTCCAAAATGCATTATCGTGGGATCTTAAGAAATAAGGGTTTTTTTGCGGTTTTGTAATAGTTTTATCAACTTTGTCTGTCATTATGTGTAGATACTGATAATGTTTTGCACTTAAGTAGCAAATGAGAGTATGTACATTTATATTTTGTATACTACCCTCATTTATTGTATTCATCTATAAAGCTTACTCATAAAAATGTTCTATCATTTTCAATGATTATTTTTGGGCGATAAATAATATAATATCAATTATAATGAGTTCTTCTAACTATTGAAGACGTTAATTGTTACTTTTTCATATTTTAAACGGTAAAAGTGTTTCAGCACTGTCAACGTTTTAACGTAAGTAGAAACGTTCGAAGATAACATCGAAATAATGACTGTGATCATTATTCAAAGAAGTTATTGACGAATATTCTGCTGTTTTTTAAATTGGATAACTCTCGGCAGATGATCAAGAGTATCAAAAAAATCTACTACTCTTTGCTACATCATGCAAGAAAATGTTTAAGAAAAGAGAGAAGGGCAACAAATGATGATGTGTTATGTTACTGTACACATCTAATCCACACAAATACATATATTATTATCAATAGTTTATGAAAAAATATCAAAGAACTTGACGAAGTTACTTTGCTCCTCTTCAAAGTTAATCAACTCAAGATCCTGAGTCCAGATTGGTTCGAAGAAACCAATATTTGTGTACCCAAATATTGCTAAACCGTATATTTTACAATAACATACATTACGTAGTATTATTAATTTGTTTTTTTTTTTTATTTCTATTCGATAAATTAGCTTTTATGATGAAAACGTGTACTTACAACTTTTATTTACTTTCTTTTAGTAAAATGCCTAAAAAAAATTAATAAATGTGTTTTTAACAATGTAAAAGTTTAAATTAACGTTTTCTACATTGTAATTGAGAATAGAGAAATGATTTATCCGCGAAACTCAAATAATGTAAAGCTTTTGGACGAAATTAAAAATTCAAACGCGAGTAAAGTCGCGTGAAAAACATAGTTTTCGAGAAATTTATGAGTGTTTAAATTTCTTATATAATATTCTATGCTTGTGCAAAATTTCAACTTTATATCTTAAGAAACAAAAAAGTTATAGATTTTTAATCAGAAAATGACCATTTCGTCCCATAGTGCGGTGCCTGTGCCGGGCCGGCTAATGGAAAGACGCCCTATGAATCGTCTGCTTCTGATGGTCGCTGGAAGCAGTGGCGTAGCTAGGCCAGACGCCCTACTTGTTTGGGACCCTTTCAATCTAAAGCTAATGGCCGCATAGACACGTTTGATTTCGTTTTCCGAATTCAGAAACCTGACTGCAGTTTCATACAAAGTGTTGTACGTGGCATGGTTCGTATGTTTTCCAAATGGAAAAAAATCTAACGATGTTTTCGATCGAAACTCAGCCGCGTTAAAACAGAGTCAAAATTTCCGGCTACGAGTTCGATTAGGTCGCCGTCCGACCAAGGACAACGCCCGAGTTGACGGGACGTCGTCTTCCACGCGTTCCCCAAGAAAACTGAGGGGGTCTCCCTCCATAAGGGCCACCAACAGAACGCGGGCAGAAGCTAGTATTATATTAATAAGGCCATTTTATCAATATTGTACCAATATCATACTATGAATCATACTAAAAATCGTAAAACGGTCACACGATTCATATCACACAATAATTCATCAGACAAATCCACAAAATACATAGACATAGAGCACGGACTGAATCTTCCCTAGCCACTGACCTCTATAATTACCACTGGATTGGCTGTTCCCTTAGACTATGGAAAAAAGAACTTTTCCATACTTTTCCATAGTCTAAGGGGCTGTTCCAGTTGGACAGCTATTGAAAGTGTGCCTATTGAGGTGCCTATTTGAAGCGCTACTAGCGGGAGTTCACAGAACTAATTTTGACAAATATGACGTCTAATGGGGATGGCAACTCAAAGCTATTCGTAGATGTCGCTGCGATCGTTGTCCCATAAGTCCACAAAGTCAGATTACTGTATAGCTTGTACAAAAAAACAAACACGTATTTTGTTATAAAAATTGAGTTTATTCTAAAAAACAAATATGGGAAATTATTCGTCAATGCAAGTGCATAATTATACTAAAACCAGAATTAAGACGCCGCGGTGCATCTACAAGAGGAAAAAAAAGTGATTTAGTTGAGAGGCTAGAAATTTGATTCCACTACATTAAACACACATTTACTTGTAGTTGGGATTTAAAATTGTAATTTTTAAGTAGTTATTACATGTGCTAGCCTCTACAAAGAATATAGTACTGCTTCTGACATTCTATATTGATAAAAATGTCATCAAGATAGATTATAGAATCAGGCGTTACTTTGCGGAAATCCATGACATTAAATGTTATTAAAAATATAGGTACAGCTTGGCCAGAACGTCTTGAAACGGAACTAATATTTTTATTTGCTGACAACGTTTTAAAATATTTGATGTAAACAAAGACGCAGGTTTGTTAGATTTATTATTGTGCCATAAAACTAACGTAATAAGTGAAAATAAATAAAATAAAATCATTCAAAGTGCTGATAGCGAGAAGACAGTGGCGACTTCCGGTTTTCTACTGTTTTTTGCCAAGCTGTATATAGGTTTGATTGCATGGCATGTTTTTTCATTTTTCTTGCACGTATGCATATGCATGTGGGCGGGAGGGTGGGTCCTTTGCTTCATGTGCATATGCATGAGGGCGGGAGGGTGGGACTGCATCCTGCATGAATCCTGGATTTTTGTAGCGGAATTAAAACTAGATATTTTTCATAACATTTAAAAAATGTTATCAAGTTTTGTGTTTGTCTTCTTCATCTAATTTTACATCTATTTTATAGATTGATAGAGACACCACAACTATCACAAATCTCGGTCCCGGTGATAATTCTTCCACCAGACGAACCATTTCATGATATAAAGAGCGATGCAATACTTAACCTCCAATAGAAAAGTAGATATTATTTTGAAAGGTGTATTCGATTGTTTAGTTATGGTATAATCATAGAATTTCATTAATAAATTCAACTAACGGCCTGTCCCGGCTTCGCAAGGGTAGATATTTTTTTATTATAATAGCTTTTCTTTATTGATAATACATTTTTTGGTCTCACAGCAGTCATAGCAGCTACCTATTATTTCTTGATAGTGTGAATTGTCGGAAATTTGTATGTTCCATCATTATTACAGTCTTTTACACAACATCTAGTCATTTTACATCAATAAAACGCTTTTTTTTTCAGAAAATTCCTTTGATTTGACAGTTCTTTTGGGACACAAATGTCACTTTGACACTTGCCTTCCCCATTGCTGCGAGAGAGAAGGGCTGTACCAAACAATGTGAACGAAATATCGATTTCGAAGCAATGTATGGGTTACATAACAGGTTTTGTGATTAAGATCTGAAACGTAAATACGTTTCAGTTTCGTTAGTCTGTTTAAAAAAAAAAAAAAAAACATTGACTGAAGAAAATGAATATATCATAATGTCGTTATTGAGGTCAGATTTTAATCATTATTTTAATATTCTATTTACCTACATAAAGTTAAGCAATTACTAATGATTAGTAAGTGTTTTGTAAATTTTTTATATAATATAGTAAGTAATTATGATAAAACCACGGAACAGAAAAAACAGAATACATTTATTTATTGTTAACACTTATTAACAAGAGTTATCGATATTTGTTCCCTGATGTCGACATCACCAGTCTTAGTACAAAAACCCCCGTTACGACAGACAGCGCCAAAATCAGAGATGCCAGAACGTCCCAAAAGGGACGATTTTTGTCCGTTTAGACATCTTTACGTCCCTTCGATGTCCGTTCATATATTCAGTCCCTTTTCCGTCCCTTTTCGAATAGCCAACTTTAATAATTTACTTTTCTTAATATAAAAATGCGTTTGATTGAATGAATAAAGTTACATTCATTCAACTTTATCGACTTGGCCAAGTTAGGTTTAAATATTATGTCTGACACGAAATGTCAAACCTAGAGTCTGACACACGAAACATGAGCCTGAAAAAATAGCGGCAAATTCAAAAATCTACATCTGGTATCTCTGCATATAGTAAGAAAAATACATTTTTTTTACTTAATACATTGATTACTTAGTAATCCATGATGTAAATTCAAGTATCAAATGACGATTGAAGTATCAAATGACGATGAACGATGTAGATTTTTTGAATTTGCCGCTATTTTCCAGGCTCATGTTTCGTGTGTCAGACTTCTATCTATCATTTTGCCTGCGTTTTATTTGAAATTCAATATTCGCATTCGCATTCGCGAATATTGAAATTGAATATTTGCATCCGCATTCGCAATCGCGAATGTCAAAAATCAGACATTCGCAACATCACTAGTAGGCAGGTACGTATCGATCCATTTTTCTTCGTGATCTACTGAACATTTGCCCTAAAAATATGTATAACAGTACCTACTCACGCCCTATTAGGTATACTTTTTTCTCATTCAATCGTACATTATAGTTCTCCAGCCGTCCTTTTTGCCCAAAAATCGTCCCATTTCAGGTAGTGAAACGTCCGAAAGTCGACACAGGTACTGGCAACACTGGCCAAAATGACGAATATCAAACGGGCACAAAAGCACTTTGACAGCAGCCTGTCCAGTGGCACAGAGTACTACAGAGGGGTCTCTATGCGGTGTAGGTATGAAACGGCACGCACACACGCGCACACCGTTCACGGTGCCGTATGCCGGGCCGCCTGTCTCGCACGCGTTCCGTATCTTAATATTTTTGTTACGTTTACGTATGTGAAAGAGAAAATAACCAAAATAAAAAGTAGTATTATTAATTAGGTACTGTGTGAAATAACTTTATATATATTTTAGTTATAAAATATAAGGAAAAGCAAATACTGCATGGCTTTTGGTTGCTTAAACGACAATAGTGATAAGAGCCTCACGTTTCATAAACTACCGCGTCACGTCGAAAGAAAATAGCAGCTACGCATTCAAGGTTAGCGATCGTAATTGGTTGCGCGACTTTTTTACCATTTACAAAGACTCGCAACGCAGAACTTGTGACGTTGGGATGGAGATCTGAGATCGATTAATCGAAGAATCGATTGTTGGAGCCAAAATATCGATTTTTTTTAATCTATATATAGTACTGAATGGATTCAGTGAATCGATACTTCACCCTTGAAACGCGACATTCGATTTTAGTTTTTGCTCTAAACCATAAAAGTATTTACAATTAATTGAATGTACCCATATAATAAGAGTGCTGCCGGTTAAAGGGTTAATTACTCAAAAACTCGCGAGATGGCTGTATGTTTGGATTCCTTCGCCTCTCTTTAAAAAAAAGTAACGTTTGTTTGTAATCTTTGACTTTCTTTTTGTATTCTGTGACTGACATTTCTTGTTGCGTCATCATCATTCATTAAAATTCATTTGTTTATTGTTTTAGAATCTGTGTGTCGTAAAGCAAAATAAATACTGATTTTTATGTAGTGTTTGTTGCAGAATAATAACTAAGTAATTGTAAACCAATACATTTAATAAAGCCTATAAACAACAAAGCCTAACATTTCAAATATTTTTAAATAATATTCTTTTTTGTTTTTGTAAGATGAAATGTTTAAAAATATTTCAATAATAGGTTCTAATGTAAGGTGCCGTTGGTACTATGTATTAACATTCTGTGCTACCAATCGATAATGTATGTAGAATGTAGTAACGAAACCAAAAAGATATAGGCTGATGATAAAAAAAATCCCTGAAGAACATTTATGTTAATAGTGTAATTTAACAAATGCATAAAATACACCTACCTACCTTATTGTGCCTCCTAAACTCGTAAGTCGCAACCCTATTGAGATTCACGGATAGCAACAATGTAATCACATTGTAATGTTGTTAGCGTCAGATAAACAAAAATAAACTCTCGCGCGTAACCATTCAGTACATTTTTGCTTGCGCATGGGAAGTTTAGGCTATTATAAAAGTACATGGGCGATGCCGATGCTAGTAAAAATGTACTTTATTCTCTTGAGTATAGATTTTACATTTGTTTGATTGTTTTTGGGAAGTGACCCAACTGTTCTAAACTGTGCCAGTGGTAATAATTATAGAGGTCAGTGTCTCTATCTAGCCAAATATAAAAGTCAAAATGTAATAATGTAATAATTTCTCTTCGGTAATGTAAAGAAAACACGTGGTCATGAAAAAAAATCTATGAACAAGGTACGAAGAAATCTGTATAAATAATCAAGCAATAATAATAAGTAGTGTAGTCGAATCATAGTCGAATATGTACTATGGTCACAGAGAACAGACGAGAATGTACTGAATATAGCGGAAGCCTCATTTTTTATCTGTGCATCCGTCTTCCATAAATGAATTGGTGCGGCGAGGCGGCGGCTTAGAAAGACTATCAATTTTCGTGAGTCGAATAGTGAATCTAGTCTAAAAGTTCAAGTTTTTAGCATTTCTTCGCACGACACATATACAGTGCCACATTTATAACATGTCTAACGAAGCACCTGTCCCTCCTCCCGTATTGTGGGCCCAACGCAAAGAAGACGTCTTTCTCACGTTTAGCATCGAATCTAAAAACCCGACTATTAAAATAGAAAAGGACTCAGTTTACTTCAAAGGCGTCAGCGCGTCAGACAATAAAGCATACGAAGTAACTATACCATTATACGATGCAGTGATCCCGGAAACAAGCGCCTTCGTAAATAAAGGCAGGTGCATAGAAATGATTCTTCGCAAAGAAAAGAAAGACGCCTCCTACTGGCCATCATTAACAAAGGATAAGAAAAAACCTCATTACCTCAAGGTAGATTTCAATAAATGGAAAGATGAAGATGATGAAGACGAGAATGGTGGTGGAGGCAACTCATACGACATAGAAGAGATGCTCCGGTCTATGGGCGGCGGCGGCGGCGACAAGGCTGAGAAACCCTCGTTCGACGACTTAGAAACAGACTCGGATGATGAAAATTTACCTGATCTTGAATAACACCCCCAAGAGTGATAAAACTTATATTTTAACGCATGGAAAGTACACTATGTATTAAGGTTTTTACAGTTATAATAAAATCACTGATAAAATGAACATGTGCATTCATTTTAATCACTGATCTGTGCCTCTGTAACACACACCACTTTTTTTTATTTTGATGCAAATTAGCAAGTTTTAATCTGTAGCTAGAAAATATTTAATTTAAATATATTCAAAAAGAGTTAAGTAATGTTATGTTTTTCAATGATACCGATACAAACCCTGTATTGTTGGCCCCCATCTCGCAACCTTTCACATAGATAAATTCTTCCAAGCAAGTAAATTAACTATATAATAATAATATAATTCCACAACTATCACACAACACCATCTAGTCCCAAGCTACGCAGAGCTTGTGTTATGGGTACTAGACAACTGATTAACATACTTATATATTTCTAAATACATAAATATTATAGATAAATTACACCCAGACACAGAACAAATTGATGATCGTGCACATTACACAAACATTTTTGACCTGGGTGGGAATAGAACCCACAACCGCCGGCATAGCAGTCAGGGTCACTAACCACTAGACCAACAGGCCTGTCATTAAAAATATAGGAAATGGCAATGAATTACCAATATAAATGTTTCCAGCATTCTTGAAATATAGTTTAATATCCCAGGCATCATTCTTATCAATTCTTACACATTACTCATTTGGAAATGAATGTGTTGGAGAAATAGTATAAATTAAATACTTTTATAGTCAATCCAATTGTTCTTACTCAATAACAACTAACATAAAAAAATTGATGCATTCCACACAGTTTTCAATGTATCACACATAATTATGTTTACACAAACTCGTCATTTATGTCTTATGCCAATAGTAGAAACTGGCAACTTCCAAACACCACATGTCAGGTTACAGACCTTCCATAAAAAAACTAACAATATCTGATAAGACACTATTCCAAGCAAAATAATCACATTTATTTGTCTCCCAACTGTCTTGTTGGTTACATACCACCATGTACAGAGTAGAGGAGTACAACAGAGCTGAAGTAATCGCCTTGGCCGAAATCGGTCAGATCATATCATCACCATACAGCTTAGTACCAGGTACCAGTACCAACTTTCAGATTTTCTGTGAACAGAAAAATTCGACCGCGAGCAGGATCTGAACCTGCGACCTCCGGTTCATCCGACGCTCCTAGGAATTACTCGTGTATCGTGGGTGCGTTTACAAATTCACTCGAAACAACTAAGTGAATATCATTAGTTGTTTCGAGTGAGTTTGTAAACGCACCCACGATACACGAGTAATTCCTAGGACGCCGTGGCGCCTCACGATCATGGGTTCATTACCCGCACGAAAAAATATTTGTAGTGAATATCATACAAATATTTTTTCGTGCGGGTAATGAACCCATGACCGTGAGGCACCACGGCGTCCTCACCTTTCGGCTGACACAGGTCCTCACCGGATACGGATATTTCAGGAGGTTCCTGTGTCTGTTTGGAAAGGAAGAATCACCTGGTTGTCACCACTGCGAGGATAGGACACGGTGGAACACACGGTGCAGGTCTGCCCCGCTTGGGCAGAGCACCGCCGTTTCCTCATGGAGGCGATAGGGCGCCCTGAGAGAGAAGGAATGGGAAACAGCCACCTTCTGCGAAGCAGGAAGCAGTCATGCAAGCAAAGACGGAGGAGGGACGCGTGAGGGAGAGGACCAGCGTCCACCTCACGACCCGGCCGCCGCGGGAGACGCCTACGGCAACGGACGTCGCGAAGCGATTTCCAGCCACCCCGTATGGACAATGCCTGGGTCGACGGCGCGTCGTGTTCCACACGCGCTGCAAAGAGCTGTCAGGAATTTGAGCTACCGGGGTTTGCGGGACTGTCTCATCAGGTAACCGTGACCCTGGAACGTAAAGGGCTATTGAAGGATCATCAAGAAGTTAGTACGAGTCTGACAGTCCTTCCCCTTCTTCCCTGGGCGGGAGGGCTCATTTGATTGATTTTACCACGATAAAAAAAAACCATGTTGTCAAAGCTGCCTCTGACCTATCTGTCCTCTGCAATATACCTAGTTGGGTTATCTAATATTACCTCGTGTTAAACTTTAAAATCGGCCATTAGCATATCCTTGGCTTCTCTGCAATAACACTACTATTTTGAAATATGAATGTAGGGTAAAATACGCAATTCTTATTATACCGAATTATTGAATAACTTTTGTATCAATATCAAGTTTATTCATTCTTGTATTTGCAAGAAGGTAGAATTCATTCATACCAAATAGTTACCATTTATCTTTGGGACGTTTCCGACTGTTTTGTCGATAAATTGAGGTTGCGGTTTAGATAAAGGTTAACTCGACTTGCCCAGCAATGTATTGTTTATTGATAAAATATGACACTAGCGCTCGCCGCTCGCGCTGCACAATCGGACGATTTGAAAGTCGCCTCGTCGAAGAGAATATTTTAGAGCCCAGCGATGTGGCTTCTTAAATAATAGAGAATAGCATAGCTGCACTAAAAGTTGGGCAAGTGTGTACGCAGTATTAAAGCCGCTGTATATATTGGGCCAAGGCGGTGGGCTAGTTTATTAGGCCATAACAAGAAAAGTGAGTGTATAAAAACGTGGGAATAATGAATACCAAGTGTCGTTGTTTACGCAATGGTGTACTGATCATTCGGCAAATCGGCATTGATCTTTATCAATGGAAGTGGAATCACTTTCAGCCGCGACAATAAAATTTATTTATACAGTGCGTTTAATTATTACCTTAAAGTTCACCAAATTAGAGTAGGTAACTATAAAGAAATTGCGCAAAAGACGATTGTCTTTGCTGACAAATAACAACAAACTGAATGAGACGCCAACGTGTGAACACTGTTTGCGGAGCACGCCAAGATCCTTTGATTGGTGTACGAAAAACCGACGACATTCGGTTGGCCGGCCAATATTGCAACCAACATACCGCCAAGTAGGTCTTTACACGCTGGCCCAATATGCGGGCTTACTACCTTGGCCAAATGTGTACAGCGGCTTGAAGACCAACATGGGACTTGAAAACATAACTGGCGAAATGTGGATGTACCTACTGGATCAACTCGGGATGGATTAAATGGCGACAGGTTACCGGAACAACTTGTGACCCACGGATGTCCCTCAAGTGTACTTATACGTACACCTTGCCTAATGGGCCTACCACACGCACAAGCTTCACCACAGTTCTGCCTGCGCAAGCTTCTCGCATCAAAAAACAATATACGGTCGGCAACACTGAACACCCAACCACACACACATGCAAGTACACGCAGGACGGGCTTGCGCAGGCAAAAGGCAAAACTGTGGTGAAGCTTGAGCGTGTGGTAGGCCCATAATAACCCTTCACAGGCGTATTGTTATTATTTTTATATACAGACGCCAGCGCATCAAGCTACCACAATCTGTCAAATTTATCCAATAGACTTTCAACTTTATCAAGATTCAGAAGGTTTATTTTCGATTGCGAAAATGTTACATAGGTTGATATGCTAGCGTCAGTACTTAATGACTTCTGAGGTATTAAGTTAGGTAAGTAAATGATGTAAATAAAATTTGTACCAAGAAAAAGTTTTATTTAGGCACTCTTTTCACTGGGACTACCCATATCACTCACGGTACTACTCCTTAAACTTCTGTCACTCTTTTTACTCTCAACATCCTTTTTATCTTTCTGTTTAAACTTCTTGCCACTTTCAGAGACCTTTACTGTCACACTGAATAAATGGAATTCTTGTCCATGTCTTCGAACATTCAAAGTTATAGTCATGCAGTAAATAAGTCTATTAAGGCTCTCACATTTCAACATATATGCACCTCCTTGACCAGGGCAGAATGTCGGCGCACCAAAGCTCTGACAATCGAACATAAAGTATGAAGTTCCAGACTTTCCAAACGCCAAGTTTTTAATGGAACTTGTCAGTATTCCATATTGATTCTTTTCATTTTCAAAGAAAAACACCAATGCCTTACTTAAATTGAATCGATCCGGAAGAATGTTGTACACAAATCCGAAAATAACTTTTTCAAATATATAACAAAACATGAATGGAAACATTTCGTCGCATTTGCTTTCCAAATCAGTGACACTCAGTTCGTAATTAGGCTTGCCGTGTAGTTTTGCAGCACACTTTTTGTGGTATTCATTACCGCCAATGACTATACCATCTAAGAATCCAGGCGTCCAGGCGCTAATTTTACATGCTTTGACCATTCCGAGGGCAACCGCGCACGTTGCAAGGTACTGTACCCCTCGGACATTACCTTCAAACCTTACATCTAATGGATGTACAGTTCCCCATAGCGAATACAAATCCCCTGGAAATTCGATGTCCCAATTTTTCCACAATGTTTGAGGTGTTTTTCTTTCCAGACCTAAGTCATTCGTTTTGTTCATTCGCGACCAGGGTATCGTACTAATATTCAACCAGTACATCTTCTCATCTACTACAGGGCGTAGTTTTCTGAGTTTCAAATATGGTATATTTGGATTAATATCAGGTTTGAAGAGCGGACTTAGTCTATAATTATAAGCAAACTGCTTCGGTGCAGCTCTTACTGAAGTAAGTTCAAAAGTGTAGAATTCAGGACTATCTACTTCGGTTCCTGGCACCCTTTTTCTTAATCTCTTAATTAACCCTTCCATACAGCGGTATAACGTCCAGGTCGCCACTGGATTTGCTATCTTGGAAGGTTCCTTGGACGGTTTAGCAGGCTTGGTTGATTCACCAGTTTCTGCCGGGTAAGGGTCGAAAAGATGGTAATAACCTTCTGTCTGACATATTACTAAACTGCGGTCAGGAAACATTATAATGACGTAACGCAATCTTCCCAATACTGCTTTTAAGTATTGCTCCAATGTTTTCTCTTTGTTTTCATTAACAACCAAAATTTTTTTAATGTTGATGTTTATTACTTTTCCATCCATAACAAGGTTTCTTATTGCCCTTTTTTCGCAAACTTCTAAATTTGTAGCTTTTCCAAATATTTCCAGACCTTTTTCGATACAGATGTCGACCATGAGGTGGTCCCACGTTGTAATGCGATGCATCGCTGCCATTAACATGGCAATGAGACAGACGAAGTGACAGGACTTGATAACGCCCCCTTCCTTGCCTTGTAATGCGGTCGTTCCTTCTATTCTGTAACTGCCTTCGATTAGCTGGTAGCCTGTTAAAGTTTCACTCCTGGTTGGTTTCACATATAATAGTCGTTTTGTTGGATCTTTATCGAAATCTAGTACGGTCTGTTTAGATTTACTCGACTTACTTTTACCCGTTTCAAAGTCATGATCTTCTGGTAACTTGGTACGAACCTCTTTTAGAAGCTGCCTGACTACTATCCTACTTAAAATAAATTGTTGATCTTCAACTTTTCCACCCTTGTTGTAATTTATTCTGTAAAAATAATACATAATAAATATCAATTAGAGCATTGATTTGCCTGAGCTTTTAGAATAAGCTTGGAAAGTCAGAAAGAAATCGTAGAATATACTTTACAAGAAAATTAATAATCAGTTTTTTAGTCCTCCGACTCAAAACCAGCCGGGCAGTGGGTCGGCAGTGGTGCGTTCAAAGAAGCCGTCCACTACCGGCAGTCGACACTATTGACCGAGCCCACACCACGCACCGTGCTGTCCACTGGCCGTGAGACCAAGGCTTTACAACATTCATTGGTCTTTCTTAGTAGCGCCTTTAGATTAACCAAAAACAAATAAAAATGGGGTAATCAATGGAGCATAGCAAATACATTTTGTTTAAACATTGCCCCACTCTAGGAATTTCCCCCACATACACAAATTACCAGACTCGGAACAATTGTCGGTAGGCCATACTTTGAGACATCTATTTCATATTATTATACCTAATATACCATATAAAAAATACGGCACTATTAATAATAATAAACATTTACCTGCTCACAAGATCACGAAGTGATTGAAATCGTAGAAAGCAAGCTTTCCCGGAACTATTAGTGTCGTCCCTCAAACCCATGGCATCGCAAGTACTGCCGTCGAACAAATAATAAAGACCATTCTTCTTGAAAACTGCACAACTGTACGACGAAGTAGTTATCAATCCTCTATCATATTTATTGAAGAATTTCTTTGCCAATACATCTTCCATTTGCCAGCTAGCACCTTCTCCGACCACGTCGATATTAGCATGATATGCCTGAAAACATATCAAAATAACAGATAGGTATCTGTGCTGTGGGTATGCAGTGTATTTATTTCTTTAATTAATAACTAATAAATGCACTGACCTGATGCCCAAGCGCAATCTTGGGTATAATGTGTACAGGAGCAAGTTGAAATTTCTGCTGTTTATTATTATAAAGCTTGGTGGCGGTGTCTACTACAAAATCCACGATACTAGGTGTCCAAGTATGAATGCCGTATTTGTAAGACGTTACTATCGCCATTATAGCACCAAATGGTAGTGTATCGATGGAATTTGGGTCATTTGCCTTAGAAACACTTGTTGTTCCTCTTATAATTTGTGAAGAATCTGGTAAGTCCGAGAAGTTACTCGGTTTCTCAAGCTCATGTTCAGGAGTACCCTCTAACTCATCTTCCATTAGCGGATGAGTCATTTTGTTGCGGATTTTCCTGAGTTTGAATCGTCTCTGAGCATCTTCAGTGAGTAGGACGCGACGATCGACGTTGACCGCGGGCATCGCTTGGATTTCATCTTCTGCTTGCGGATACTCCGCAGGCGCCGGCGCCAGCTACAACAAGATAATGTAGGTATCACATAATATTGTAAATATTTTCTGCACACAATTAATTTTCGGTAAATGTTAGCCAAAACCAAGTAACAGCAAAAACCTACTCCGTGTTCAAAACCATAATGCCTTTACACATTAGGATGATTAAAGACAATACCATGGTACACACTTATTTTATTATTTATATATTTTACATGTGAGAGCCACGATCTCATCATATTGGGGTTGGCTTTCAGTCGAACCAGATGCAGCTGGATATTAGTATTTTACATGGAGCCACTGCCTATTGGACCTCCACAACCCAGTAACTGGGTAATTATTACGATACCCCATGGGAAGACGGGTTGTCAGACTTTCGAGCTTCTGACTGTGATGATGTGTGATGTGTGACTGTCAAAGATCTACCAATTACAGCCGGGTCCAACGGCTTTACGTGCTTTCCGATGCACGGAAGAAACTCGCTATGACAGATGGCTACCCATCCACAGACCAACTTCGGCAAGCGCGGCTTAACCCGGAAGATCGGTCTGAGTGGCTGTAATTATTTATCCACGAGCTTGTGAGAGCAATACTGATTATTAACAATTTGCTGCCTAGAATTTCTACCAATGGCAGTCTTACCTACATTCTGTAGGCGTTGTCTTATGTGAAAAACTCCTAATCAAATACGAAAAAACAACGATCGGCCCGATAGTTGTGTGGATCCTTACTACCGCTGATGGAAACTACAAAGTTAAAAAGAAAAGGTGGCTTACGGGCACTTCCGGCTCGCCCTGCGGGGAGGGCGGTGGCGGCGGCAGCGGCGGAGGCAGCTCCTCTGCCTTGCGACGCGCCTCTTCTTCCTCCGCCTTCTTCCGAAGTCTTTCTGCTATCATTTCCTCGTCTTCTTCCTCCTCTACTTTTTCTTCTTCCTGTAATATTGCAATTTAACATAGTCACCGAAATATTAGGCAGAGGCCTTAGATTATACATAGAATGTCCAGGTTCCTATTCAATTCTTTCGGCTTCAATTCTCAGTCAAAAACACGGTAGAAAGATTAAACCCGTGGTTCGATTTCTATGTAAAACAAGTGAACATCTCCAAGGAAAAAAATATTAAATATGTGCGTAGAACTCATTTACCTACACATTTAAAAAAAAGTCGCATCAGAGGCATCCCACAATATTACCTACACCCACATTTCAACAGCTAAAAAGTCCCATGTAATAGGCAAGCCGATTGCCATCAAGCTGGAACAAATCCAGAAACCGAAAAATTTCCTATGGAGAAATCCAATAACACATGCCCGACCTGGGATTCGAACCCAAAGACCTTATGCTAGGCAATCGCGATTGCGACTGCAAGACCACTGAGGCAGTCAGTCACCTATAATAAATTATAAGTACGAATGCTAATACGATGTTACTACATAGCGCGTTGGCTTTCACTATTTGCACTTCATGGTGAATGCTTCAGATAAAATCACAGTCATCAGGTGTAAAAGAAGGTAATGTTATTTTTGTTTATTTGACCTAGTTTTGCCTGGTGTTAAATCGTACCCTTATTGCAAAAACCGATTATCTGCATAAAAATTCGAGTGATAATGGGTTTTACCTGTAGCTTCGTCTTGACTTGAGGATTCGATATCTATATTTAACTAAAAATTTGTAAAAAATGCAGATAATCGGTTTTTGCATTATGGGTACGAAATACAAGCTGGTATCATCTAATAGACAAGTAGGTATTACAAAAATAATCAGGCAGAAAAATTGCTTACCTCAATTCCACCTTCTGGCGGCTGTAAATTAAAGAATATATTAAAGATTTATGAAGGTATAAAGCTACGTGCTTTCTGACAGGGCTACCTAATACGTAGAGCCCAGCCCTAGCTAAGTGACAAACGATAAACGCAAACGCTCAATAGGCTTTAATACACACACAACTTTATGCTACATCATAAAGTTTAAAATCTATTGAAGATTACACAGTGTATTCATACATTCCGGTTGTTAACGCTCAGTAGTCTTTAATAGATTTTCAACTTTATTCTTTGCAGCATAAAGTTGAAAATCTATTCGAAACCCCCGAGCGTTTTTATTTAATGTTTGTCACTTGGCTAGGGGGGCTGCCTAACACCCTTAAATTCACACTTGAAACGAAATGTACTGTGTCTGTATTAAAATTAAGGTCTATTTTATGAAGGCGATAATATCACCAAAGGAGTCCATATACTGGGCGGAGCGGCTACTGGCTAACCGAGTAGGTATATTATCTTTCCAAAGGTCGATGCAATTATTTTATCGCCAATACTTCTTGTAGCATTTTCTTTCTTTTATGCGGGTCTGGCCAGCACTTGCTGACTGTGCGCAAGTATGACTATTAAATCAGCCCTAGCTAAGTAGGGCACAATGACGCCCCCCCCCCTAGAGGGCCAAAGCCTGCTGGGGTCGCGGGACTGAAAAATACCGTGACCCCGGAACGTAAAGGGCTATTGAAGGACACCGTGGATTTTTGTCAGTACAAGTCTGGCAGTCCCTCCTGACCTGCCCTGAGATTTTGCCACGGTAAAAAAAAAGCTAAGTAAGTAGGGAGAAGTGAAATAAAAAAGTGGTTTACTATCGGGGGCGGTGGTGTGGGCGGCGGGGTCGGTTCAGGATCGGGGTCAGGCTCAATGGGCTCGTTGGTCTTGTCGCGCGGCTTCGGCCACGGCGGCACTATCTGAGTCACCGACACCGTGGGCGAGTCCAAGTTCACTGTAACACAACGAATCATGGAAAATTTAAAATGGCTTGTGGGCCCGAACTCTACCGTTCCAGTCCGACCCTGGGCAGAGGTGCACCTCATAAAACACCCACATTCCGCCAGTTATACGTATAATAAAGTTCTATATTAGCAGCATATTGCCGACCACATGCTGAAGATATGCCTCCCCCAAAGACCAACCCTCCTGGTTCTGGGCAGTCCACATCCATCCACTGCCAGCCAAAGGGGTTTGAAGATTTTACTATGGAGCGTGGCATACCTACTGCCGCCATTTTGATTTTTTTTCAAAATCGCGGCCAGCCATGAAAGCTTTATAAATCGATAGCTGACATCAATAACAACAAAAAACATTATGACACCAACCCTCGTAAAGTGTCCGGTTTCTGAGATAATAACCGTGAAAGTTGATCACGTGACATTCACAATTCTAAGCTAGTGTATGTGTTCGAATGTATCAAGATGTTAAAAATAATAACTTTTTGAACGTAATATGTATGTCGCATTATATCTGGATGTTATTTAAACATTATACGTCTGACATAATATACTTTTTGAACTTAATAACTTATTTTTAGTAAAGTACCTAAAGTGTTATTCTCCCTCGTAAAGTGTCCGGTTTTTGAGATACAAAGTGTTAAAGTTGACCACATTAATTCGGAATAACAAAGGCTTAATATTTTTTTATAAAATATTTTAGTAATTGATAATCCTGGTCTGGGAGAAAAAGAAAAACGTAGAATGTGCCAGCTGCTTCTCTTCCCGGGCAGACCGTAAAAGTCGGTCGAGGGATAGGGCAAAATGTAAGATCCATAGCCCCTCAGCTTAAAACTCTTTCAATGGGCAGCAGCGTTGGAAGACTAATAAGCTGAAATAAATGCGCTCGCCAACCCGCCTGCCAAGCGTGGCGAGTATGGCAATAACCATCCAATGGAAAATCCTTGGGTGAGGCCTTAGTCCAGTAGTGGACTTTCTACGGCTGTTATGATGATATGCCTCATGATGTTTCTGCTTACTGTGGCCATCACAGCAATATATCTGGATAGAAGCAAAATGTTCTTCAATTTGTATCGAGACGAGCGTGTCATATTTTGCATAGATATTTTGATGATACAACTGTAATTTAGTATACAAACTTCGTCATAGTCGTCCCACTTCTTGTGTATTGTTTCTACAACTCAATACAGCACAATTAGGCATTTTTTACTTTTTGTATTACCTCTGACTGCGAGACTCATTAAAAGGAATCAAAATATCTCCTTTTTTTACACGCGAAGTAAATACACTTCCGGTACAAGCCAATCCAAGTCTGTAGTGGTCATAATTGTTGATGATAGGGATACAATGTAACGGCTAAGTTATGGCTTCAGGACTTCAGGTACAAACAAGAAAATTCGATATTTAAAAATGAGGCAAAATCTAACCATCCCTACCAAAATTGCAAAAAGTAAAGGTGAAATGCCATGTTTATATTTATCAAATAAAAACATGACGCCTAAAATTGTTTGATAGGCAATAAAATGTTCTTAAAACGGAGTTTTAATTTTTCTATCCCTATTTGTGCCAGTATATTAGAAAGAGAGACAGGTTTATGCAACCAATAGAAGACAATTTTCGCGAGTTGACGACAGTTTATTACGTTATATGCTTAAAATTAGAAATTGTAGTAACCACAGAACCATCACACAATATAAATGTAACGAGTACTGTCAGTTGTATTTTAGACTGAATGTTTAAACCTGTCTCATGTATTACATTTACATTGTTTAACATTTATCGTATAACTATCGTATTGATAGTTAAATCATATTATGAAGATATTACATTCAAACAAGTGTAGACAGTCTAAAAATAAGTTATTATGTTCAAAAAGTAGATTATGTCAGACGTATAATGTTTAAATAACATCCAGATATAATGCAACATACATATTACGTTCAAAAAGTTATTATTTTTAACATCTTGATACATTCGAACACATACACTAGCTTAGAATTATGAATGTCACGTGATCAACTTTCACGGTTATTATCTCAGAAACCGGACACTTTACGAGGGTTGGTGTCATAATTTTTTTTGTTGTTATTGATGTCAGCTATTGATTTATAAAGGTTTCATAGCTGGCCGCGATTTTGAAAAAAAATCAAAATGGCGGCGGTAGGTATGCCACAAATCTTCAAACCCCTTTTCAAATCATCGACCGTCTGTCTGTAAATCATGGCTGGCCCGTTTCCAATTCGGCATGGTGATTCTACATTCAATGTCGATTACTTTGGTTCTCTGTCGGATGACTTCGTTCCAAATTCTATCCACCAAATAAATCCTATAATGTAATTAGGGGGCAAACCTATTGCGAACAACTGGCTACAAGTCCAAGCACTGTGACTGCTACTGAAGAATTCCTGATGAAAAAACTCAATATAACACATGGCCGTAGCCCGATCTGAGAATAAAACCCAGGACCTCTAGCTCACCAGTCACAGACCGCAGTTCGTAAACTATAGTCAGAAGGCCGAAAGTCTGATAACCACTCTTTCCAAGGGATAGGTACAAGGGCGTCGCCAAGGTGGGGCAGGGGGGGAGGTTGCCCCCCCTAGAGATTAAGTAGCTAGCCGCAAAGCTACTAAAGTGCGAGCAATTGACTTCCTTACCTATTAATAAATTCCTCATCGCATGACATAACGTAAATAAATTCACAAGGTTTAATGTAGAAAGTATTGAAATATTCAGATTAATTCAGCCCAATTCCCCCCCCCCCCCTTAGTCATAAGCTGGCAACACCCTTGGACCTTCCACAACCCAGTAATTGGGTAACACGATATACCTATTTTAACGTATTACCCAATTACTGGGTTGTGGAGGTCCGATAGGCAGTTGCGCTATGTAAAATACTGATATTCAGCTGCATCTGGAAGCTGACCCCCATAGTTGGGAAAACGTTAGGCAGATGGTTCTCTAAAAGTCGTTTTATAAGACACTTACCAACTTTCGGTTGCACAGGCTCGGGGGGAAGGTTCTTATATCTCATTGGTACCGGTGGAACATAATCCTCTTGTATACTCTCTACTAACGATATTATATCACCCATTTGTTCTTCATCAATTGGATCCTGTACCTAAAGAGACGGTATTTTTAACAGGCAATAAAAAAAACCCGCTAAATGCGAGTCGCTGTTTTTTTAGTATTTTTTAAGTTGTTGTTGTATTGTTTAAGTTGTGGGGCAACGTTTTTTTTAAAAAAAAAAAACGTTGCCCCACACTAGGAATTTCTCCTGTGTCATGGGTGCGTTTACAAACATATAAACTCACATACACAAACACCCAGACACGAAACAACTACTTGTAGATCATACAAATATTTTCTCCGTGCGGGAATCGAACCCGCGACACGCAGCGCAGCAGTCCAATCGCTCAGCCACTGCGCTAACCGTGCCGTCAAATTTCTTGTTATAGCGGCAATAGAAATATATCATCTGTGAGAATTTCAACTGTCTATCACAGTTCATGAGATGCAGCCTGGTGACAGACGGACAGACAGACGGACAGAGAAGACTTAGCAAAGGTTCCCGTTTTACTCATTGATATATAAAAACCCAAAATTTTATATAAGTATCTATGGTTTTACTCTTTAAAAAGTTTTTTTTTTTAAATGTAACCGACTTCTAAAAAAAACAACCACGAAAAAGGGTAAAATAAACTACCAAATAACTTTTCTTACGGAAATCGGTGGCTTTGCTTTTTTATTTCATTGATTTTTTTGCCACCGACTTCCGACAAAAGTTATTTGGTAGGTTATTTTACCCTTTTCCGTGGTTGTTTTTTTTAGAAGTCGGTTACATTTTTTAAAAATAAAAACTTTTTTAAAAAAAAAGTACCGACTTCAAAACAAATACAAAAAAGTTTAAAATAACTTTTCTTTCGGAAGTCGGTGGCAATAGTCAATGACACAACAAAACAAAGCCACCGACTTCCGAAAGAAAAGTTATTTTAAACTTTTTTGTATTTGTTTTGAAGTCGGTACTTTTTTAAAAAAAAGTTTTTATTTTACCCTTTTTAGTTTATTTATTACATATTCAACCCAAATTCTTGTAAATAAAATACAAAATTTTCTTACATATGCACTAATCTTGTAATCCGTCACAACATAAAAAAATCCATATCTCTAAAACTACTGAACCGATTTTGATGAAACTTGCAGTGTACCCTAAGTTGAACAATACCTAGTACAACAAAAAAAGAATTACTTAAATCGAACTTATAGTTCCGGAGATATGCGTGCACAAACATAAAAACATACATACATACATACACTTATGAAATTTGGCACATTTGTTCAGACGCTGATATAGACTAACATATATGAAAACTGGGCAGTTCTGATAATATTACATACATACGGGTCGAATTGATAACCTCCTTTTTTTGAAGTCGGTAAAAAACTTTTTTATTTTACCCTTTTTAGTTTAAATATTCAACCCAAATTCTTTTCAAATACATAATTTTCTTACATATGCACTAGAATTTTATTATCCTTAGCACCGGTTATAACATCGCCCATGTACACAATAAGCAAGAACACCAAAATAAATGTTTTTTTATGGGACCAAATGGCAGGTATAGGTACTGCATCGAACAATAACCCATATGGGTCATTAGTGTAAATGAATTAAGTCCAAATAGAAGATAGCTGCTATAAACCGTGGAGTAATGACAGTTACAAACCATCTAGGTGTAAAGTTCTCATCAATATAAACGAATTAAGTCCAAACACAAGGTAGCTACTGTAAACCGTAGAGGAATTCCCTGAACTGTCCTTTGTCTTCGTCATCAGACCCCTAATAACAGTTACAACGCATCTAGGTGTAAAGTTCTTATCAATACAAATTAATCAAGCTCAAACACAAGATAGCTGCTGTGAATCGTTGAGGAGTTCCCTTGACTGTGTCTCGGCTCCATCATCAGCTATACTCCAGACCTTTATTAAATTGTAGTGCTTTGAAACACTTAATGAAAAAAAAAATAATTTACTAAATCAGTCGACACCTACTCCTGACTGTCAAGGAGTTACCTTTCATCATCAGCTCAGCTACATGAGATGATGATTATTATACGCAAGTACTTAAATTACTTCATAATATTTGCGAAAAACGATGTGTGGGCCTACAAAATTTGAGGGTTGCCCTCGATTTCTCCAGGTTCCAATCATCATATATTGAAATGGTGACAATGGGACCACACGGGAAGCACCAGCTTTCAAATAAAAAAAGAATCATGAAAATCGGTTCACCCAGTCGCCAGTTATGAGGTAACAAACATAAAAAAATACAGTCGAATTGATAAGCTCCTCCTTTCTTGAAGTCGGTTAAAAAGAAGGAGGTTGGTTTTATAGACTCCTCTTTATGGAAAAACGGAACTCTTAGAATTACTGTATTGTCTGACTATCCATTTGTCACAGCCGATTTTTAACTTACTCCATGTCCTTTCTTGTCCAAAGTCTCTACAGGCAATACGTCTTGTAAGATCTGCTGTCCGTCACCCTGCGCCTTACTCATGGGTAGAACTTTTTTCTTTTTCTTGGACTTTGCCCCAGGGAGGTCACCATCGCTGAGCTTACATAATAGTTGTACCTGGAATTAAGACACTTATTTACTTCCTTTTTTTTGTTATTCCAAATGTGGGGCAATTAAAAAATGAAAAAGTAGTGAAAAGAGGTAAAATTTGTTTATGTGGAGGTGGTATTCTCCTGATATTATTTCAATGAGGACAATTTTGATCAATAAATTGACAGTGAAGAATGTTCTAATGATATGAATGTAAAAGGAGTAATGATGGTTTGGCGTCTGACAGGAGAGAATGGAAGAAGAAAACGTGTTGTGCCGACCCCAAGTAAAATGGGATACCTAAAGGCAGGAAGATGATGATGATGATAAAATTTTCATATCAAGTAATAAAACTTATTTAATTTTTACCTTTGGCTGTTTCTTTTTCAACTTTAACACTTTAAAACCATGCACGTAGAATTGTGTTGTGGCCGGTAAATATTCCCAATTTTTTCTAAACACATTAGCCATCGCTTCCGCATTCAAAAGCATCAGGCAGCAAGCCTTACCGGGCTGCATCGATCGAAGGCCGTCAGTAGTACGTGGATACGGATCAAACAAATAGAACATATCCTTCTGTCTCCAAACCGCAAGCATGTAATTATTAAACTCCAATATACCGCAGTTATACTCGTGACTAAAGAATTCTTTAAGACCTCGGTCGATATTATGCAAGCATTCTTTTGTTGTGAAAAGCTGTCCTTTCACTCTTTCTCTGTATATTATTATCTCACATGCATAAGGACCCAGCATAATTTCATTTGGTATATTATCAATGGTTATATCAATCATTACTTTTGGATACGTGCATTCAACATACAGTTTGTTGCCCAGTCGCAATATTTTGTCCAACGTCTTTGAGAACCAAGTGTTAGGTGGCGATATTTTGGCGTAAGTCATCGCAACAATCGCTATAGGCAACTGTTGTCTAAATTTAGCTTCCTCAAAACATCGATCACCTAAATGCATGTTAGCATTAACAATAGCACAGTGTTCATTTAAAATTCTGTATCCCATCATGGCTTTTTCGGCTTGAGTTAATTCTTTATCTGACTCAAAATCTTCATCACACTTCTCGCTAGCGATTTTCAAGACTTTGATGGGAGCCAAAACGAATTTTTGGTCTTGCAGAATGCTGCGTGCTAATAGTATATCGGCAACGGCATTAAGATCTTGAACGTTAATGAGAGCAGCTTGACCGTTAGCGAAATTGGAGTAAGCTCTTGAGTCTCTTCCGGCCGGGTCGAACAAGTAATAGCATACTCTATCTTTCCAAATTACTAGTTTGAGGACCCTGTTTTGAGAAAATGCAAAATCATTAATCTATCCTTCCGAAGTCATATTAAGAAACAGATACAGATCTCTTACCTTGATAGCAATATTCCCGCCCTATTCTCTTTGAAGAAAGCTTTCAGTCCTCTGCATAAGTTGTATACTGTAGGATCTAACGACATCGTGTACCCCACGATATCTGGTTCACTAAGCAAAACTTGCATCCTTTTCCCATTCAATACCAATATTTGTTTTTTCCCAAACTGTAATACTTCGCAAATACCCTGAACTGCTGAATGATCATGAACTTTATCTAAACATTGGATGTACCTGAAAAATGAAATGGTTTTGTTTTACCTAAATGACTTACATTATACCTGTTGAAACGTTAGAATTGGAAACTTATCAATAACTAACAACAAGTTAATGAACTTAGATTTAAGTAATCATACCATACGTCACCGGCGTCCACTAAGTTGTCGATTAACTTCATCGTCCATTGTTTAGGGTGGTAATGAAATGCTAAACAATAAGCCATCACGCTCATTGTCAGAGCTTGACGACCTCTGGATCTACCACCTATAAAATACATAGATACATTTAGGCTATCTGCAAACGATCCCTAGGCACAGGGCTCAAATCCTTCAGGGGCGCCGAAATGGCAAGACCTGCGGGTCTATAATCGCCACTTAATCAACGTGGCTAATAAGAATGTTGCTAAAGTTGAGCAATAGAACATAATATTCTATGTTACGAGTTTTGACTACGATAAAATTGATGTTGGCGATGTTGATAAAATGGCGACATTTATACCCGCAGGACCAGAATTGACCAGACCAGAAGTGGTATTCTCTTTTAACACAGCTTAAGCCTTAGATTAGATCATTTGCTCTTGATTTTGCTTTCTAGTCTTGATTAGAGATGACAGACAAAGTCGACGATGGAGCGAGCTTACCCAGAAGAAGCTTGTTCATTCTAACTTTTAAGAGATTTGTGTAAATTAAAAGTAAATATAAACATAACAGGCATACTCGTAACACTAGCAGAAACTTACCGAATTTATTGTTATACATGTTGAACGATCCCATCAGAATACCATAGTGTATATCAGGTCTTTTATCTTTGTTACACCGGACTACAGTAAGAGAGTGAGTGCGTATGGTCCCTCTTTTTAGACCCGGTGGTACTTTGACCTGAAATAATAATATTTTTACGTTCTTTTTAGGTAATGACCGAAGACAAGTTTAGACTAATGAGTGTAGTAGGTATTCACCGAGATGATGGACCGGCCCTTGCATAACCGAACGGAGAGGCTGCTCCAGAAGGCGAACCGGAGGGGGCACCCAACTGGAGGCGATAAAGCCTCTGAAGAGAAAATTGAAGTAAAAAAATCTGTTTTACTTTGAGTAACGCCTTTCCTTTCCGTGGATCGTGCCATATAAGGCTCTTCTTTCACAACGCGATGCAAATCTCCGATACCTTACGAGTTTGGTACCCATTGACGCGTGCCTGTGTACGAACCTCTATGGATTTTATCGCGATAAGTCGTAAGGTATCAGATGCTTGCGTCCGCGTCGCGTTGTGAACGAAGTTGCTTTACTTAGTTTGTTGTCAAACTGTCTTACACTGTATATAGTAGTTGGGGGATCACCTCTTATAGCATTGTTAGCTGAAACTGCGGAACCTCGCACGGAATATTTCGACCCTCAGGAAACGCTCGCGTGGTACTCGCCAGCGGTAACAGTCAATATTTTTAGGCACCCCGCAAAAAACATCATTACAATACTACAGAGATGGGTGGACGGACGTGGACGGTGACGGCTGCCTGACTATTACGTACGAATTACGACGTTTAAGCGCGACCGAAAAATTCGGATGCTCGCCAGATGCATTGCGCCTAATTACCAAAAATTTTGAAAATGTAATTATATGCACGCATAGAGTGCCGCCCGGCCAGTAATGCGGCAGGAGTAGCGGACGACGGGACGACCTGACAATTTTTCTTACAGCGTATCTAATACAGCGAGTGTCTTGCGACGAGCATCAGAATTTTTCTGATAGAATTTTCAAACAGTATGCGGTCGCGCTAAGACTAAAATTGGCAACTTCTGTAGTTGATTGATCACAGACATAATTTCCAGCCTGATATTAACTTACGTGTTCTTGTGTGAGCGGTGTTTCCTCGCGGCAGACTGAATCATCATCTTGTGCATCAGGATGATCCACTGATGGTTTTCCTGAACCAGGGGGTAGGATTGATCTAGAGCCATGAGATTTGTGGGAGGATTTTGTTCTGAAGCCAGCTGCTTGTCTAAAAAGAGTTGGTAACAAATATCCTATTATATAATATTTTTAATAAAGTAACTTGGAAGGAGTTAGAAAAATGCCATACTCTGTGCCACTCATGGGCACGCAAGGCCTCCCACTTTTGCCCAGAAGTGGGACAGAGGCCACTAAAAAAAGTTACTTATTCTAATTGTCTATCCCTACCTTCTATTAATATTTAGTTTAAGAACTCCGCTTCCCTGGCAAGACTTTTTAAAAGGGATAGCCCTAGATTCTAATAAAGATTTTGACTTAAACAGAATTTATACTTAATTTTATATTTTATACTTAATCTATATTTTATACGTAATTGCATGAGAGTTGCATGCAAGTTTGACTACATTGCGGTACTTGTTTGATCAACTCAATATTGTCCATTAATAGTCCGATATATAGTGTCTTGCAGCGTGTATATGAGCCTCTAGGTCAGAATGCAAGCTTTGTAGAGGAGGAAGAATAGTAAGAGTCAGGCTGGAAAGTAACAAATTTTCTTTCACTGGTAACTGTATTTATTTTATGAATCTTCGAATTGTTTGGGTGAACGAAAAATGGCTTTGTTGTCGTCCCGTAATAGTAAAAACAATCAATTACCTTCCTTTCCATTTGCCTTTCATTTTCAGTTTACCTTTCTTCCCCTTATGTGCAGGACATGTTCTGAAACACATTTAATAGTTTTATAGGTACGCATTTCTAATTTCCACTTGATTAAAGGACAAGATCAAAATCGGTTCAGTAGTTCCAGATATTACTTCCTACAAACTTGCAAACTATACTTCTTTATAATAATATAATCTATTAAGAGATTTTTGAGGAGTGGCTGGATAGGTGTCACGGCGTCCTGACCTTTCGCCTGACGCAGGTCCTCACCGGACACGGATGTTTCGGGAGGTACCTGTGTCTGATGAGAAAGGAGGTGACGTCTGGTTGTCACCACTGCGAGTATCGCCCGGAGGACACGGTGGAGCATACGGTGCAGGGCTGCCCCGCTTGGACAGAGCACTTGCCAATACCCAATTTCCGCAAGTGCTAATGGACAGACCTCATGCTAAGCAGTATAGCTTAGGCGGAGACCTCTCGCGCCCGGCATTGGTCGAGCCCATGCTGCGGGGCGAGACGGAGTGGGAAGCGGTAGCCTCCTTCTGAGAAGCAGTCATGCTCGCGAAGGAGGACGCGCGCCGCGTGTGGGAGAGGACAGCGTCCTCCCTCCAGCTCGGCCGCAGTGGTAGACGCCCACGGCGACGGACGGACGTCACCAGATGATCTCCGGCCACTGTAGGCGCGGGCGGCGAGTAATGGGCGACTAGGCGACTGGCTATCCGAACATGTACCATGCCCATGCATTGTGTTCCACGCGCGCCTCAAAGAATGTCAGCATTATGACAGGGCCCCTCTATAGAGGGTCAAAGCCTGCCGGGGTCACGGGACTAACGAATCACCGTGACCCCGGAACAAAAAGGGTTATTGAAGGACACCGTGGATTTTAGTCAGTACGAGACTGCCCTTGGTGGGAGGACTCACTTGATGACTTTACCACACAAAAAAAAACTAGAGATTTAGGTAGAGGTAAATAACCCTCCGGTTACAGATGGGTAGAAAAGACAGATCATAAATAAAAAAACTACATACTTATTCTTCCTTCCACGGCACATTTTTCTTCCGCAGATTCTGTAAATATTATTTGGATTAGGTATTGATTTCATTTTTGTTGTTTATTTTTTAATACGTTGCAACTTATAAGACAAACATACATACACTAATTTCTTTCTAAAGATATTTCCAAAATCATAAATATCAAAAGACTTACCCTCCCTTGTAGCAAGGCTTTGGTTTCTCGGGTCTGTAATCAATTTAATAAACGAACGTTACTTTAAATGTGAAGTTCGATAAGTACTTACGGCCCGTTCAAGACTTTGATCTAAGCGATGAGTGGTGCGGGCGGCGCGAACAAGACTAATAACTTTGTAAATACACGAATTCGCCACTAGCGGTGCCTCGTGCCATGCTTCAAACATTTCTATGTTGATCTTACCGATCACAGTGATAATTAAAGGCCGTGAACGGGCTGTTAGATGTATCAAACTATATCTTGTACGAATTTCGTTGAAGGCAAATGAGGATTTTTGATTAGGTAGTTAAGTTAGGTATCTGGTATTAAATATGCTTTATGTGTGGTCCTTAAGAACATTTATTCCGAAAAAAAATCAAAGTAAATAATACAAAACAAAAAAATACCTTTTCATTTCTGGTACAAAACCACGTACTCGAACAACTTCTGGTACAAAATCACTATCCTTATTAAGGTATATCCCACTGTGCGGCTTGAATAAACTGAAAAAATGGTTTCAAATCAAATAATTGATTTACGAGAAATACGGGTCTACAACTCATATAAGTAATGGAGCTTATAAAAATGGCCACCAATGCTCTTAAAATAAATAGAATTTCATTGCTTACTCATGTCCTGATTTTGGAGGAACAGGTGGTCTCATTACTGAAGGTCTGACGGCAGCTCTTTCGGCTCGAATAATCTCACCACTTGTTTTTGGACTAGGTACCTAGAAAGTAGCAAGGCTATAATTAACCATAGACAGATATACCAAAGAACTGAGTTATTGCTTCTCTGCTCTAGACGAATTATGGGAACTTGTAATCCCGGAGACTTTGTCTATAATAGATTTTCAACTGAATGCTCTAGAACACAAAGTTGAAAATCCACTAAAGACAAACCGTAGTAGTTGCTGTGCTGCCGGGGCTTAATAACATTAGAGGACAATGTTTCCTAACTCTTCCATGAATTTTTCTGAATTTCAAACTAGAGGTATATTCATAATTATGAGTCCTCCCTCTCATTACTGTCACGACTCGTACTGACTAAAATCCATGGCGATCCTTCAAACGCCCTTTATGTTCCAGGGTCACTGTTACCGATGAGACAGTTCAGCGACCCAAAATAGAGGTACCTTAAGCCAATATACGGAGCTTATGTGCAGTGCCGAAAATAGGGGTGTGCCAACGGTGCCCAGGCACAGGGCGCAGGCCCTGGAGGGGCGCAAAAATGGTCAGAGAAGGACCGCAATGGACCAGACCAGGGTGCAGTTAAAGAAGCTCGCACTGGGCGCATAAAAGGCTCGTTACGACACTGCTTATGTGAACGAGTGAACGCACCCGATAAATTATAATTGAAAGACCAACGCATATACATATCTGCCAATATTGGCCTCCGTCATTAGAAATCAGAATCTAAAAGAACAAACTTACATTCAAGATAGATCTACTCGAAGTTGAGTGCCTCACAACATTTGAGGGTTTAGGTAGAAGTATTTCACAAGGCCCCTCCACACCATATGAGACATGCTTTTTTTCCGGTTGCTCAATGTCACCAAACTTAAATTTGGGAAATTTACGCCTGGAATAAAATGGTATAGAATTAGGGTATTTGACTGAAAAATAGTAATTAGTCCATGAAAAATACTAATTAGTCCATCAGTTTATCAAAAAATATTTGACGTATTTTTTATTTTGTTACGTAAACCAAAATTAGCGAACATAGGTACGAAACTTTTAAAATTGCCGATTATCAAGCACGGTTGTTACTTGCGCCTGATGTCTTAGAGAGCATGACGTCAGAAGCAAGTTATGATGGACTAATTAGGGCCTATGCACATCACGTTTTTTAAACGCGCCGTCGACGCCTTTTTATAGAAACGCGCGTCGACTGCGTGCTTTTTGAGCAGTTTGTTGTCGTTTGTATCGCGTCAAACGCGCGGAACCGGCGCGTCTGTATCAATACAAACGCATATTATTATTTGAATTTATACATGTGTGCAAAGGTCTACGGGAAGGAAATGAAAAAGAAAATGAAAAAAAAAGGAAATGGCTTTATATCAGCAGCCCGGAGTCTGGAATCGTGTTCAATTCGGGCATAGTTTATTTGCCGTCCCCATCAAATGATTTAAAAAAACATTACATGTGTGTAGCGCTAATATTTTGGAGTTTTAACTGTAAGTAATGTACAAGGGGAATGGTCTTCTAGTGGTCGAAAATCGGGCTTATATAAAATAAAAGATTTTGAAAAAAAAATAGCTTTCTGTACTTTAACTTTGCCAAATAAAAGGTACAGACGCCAGAACATCAACCTACCACAAAATGTCAGATTTTTTAAAATAGATTTTCAACCTTATCACAATACTGGAAGGTTGATATTCGTTGGTAAAGTTTTACAAATTCGGGTAGGTTGACCTGCTGGCGTCCGTACATAGTCTTAGGTCCTTTACCTTAATTCTTTTTGACGATAGAATGGTTCCTGATCACAATGGGCGATGTATCGTAACCTGAAACATCATGAAGTTGGTTTAAAATAGGTAAATCTTTCCTATTATTGGGTAAAAGTTAAATTTAACTGCATCAAAGAGGTCATGACAGTTAATTATGGGACATGCGGTGCTATTTTTTAAGGATAGTGACGGCGCGGCTCCACCGTTAGAACTAAAGTTCGTCTATTAAAGATTTTCAACTTTAGGGTCATACACACCGAGACGCGACGCAGCGCGCACTTTTCAATAGAGCGACTCAAAATCTAACTTTATTAATTACTGAACGAACAAGTAAACATTTCCAGTATCATCAAGCCACGTCGCGTCGCGTCGCTTCTCGGTGTGCACGGGCGTTTACGCTCCGGTCGGTGGATCAACAATTTATTTACGTTGCTGCAGCCACGCTTTCCATAAGATTGGACAAGTTTGTGGTTTTTATTAGGATAATGTTACGGTGTATTAATAATTTTGAGTTAATAATTAACCTTGTATACATAGAAGGCTTCATGGGCACGCATGGTTCCTTCAAAAACAGTTGTTTCATGTGCTTCGTTTTAATTTTAGGTGGTCTGGGCTTGGGTTTCGCACAGCCTGAAATAAAGCGATATGAATTGCGAAAACAAAAGTACACCGGCCGTCAAAACAATCAAGCCGGTTTTCTCTGCCGCTGCTCTGTATCTTTAGTGCGAGTAAAGCGATCTCGGGAATCTTAGGCCAAAAGTTACCAAATAGGAGCCCCGCGATGTGGAGCTACGACTATGAGTGAGTCATGACTAGGAAACCACTAAAGTTACGGTCTAGTAATACAAGGTCGGACCGAACCTCGGGGTGCCCAAAAGTTGGGTCAGCTGTCTTAGGAAACGGCTAGCCATAATGTGATACGGCGATTAATACAATCCCTCGCTGCGGCAGGTACACCAACACCATGTTGAGTATTAGCCGTCTAAAAATACTGTGCCATTAGCCCACTATAATACTTACGTTTCATGTAGTCCTCAAATGTTAGAGCCTGAACAATTTCGCTCACATCTTTCGGATTGTTCATATCTGTTGGTTTTGGTTTTGGAGGAAGTTTGCAGATATTCTGCATTTCTATTGGACATCTGCATACTCTGGAACTATATAAATTATCGCGTTTGATTAAATTTCAAGGAAAACACACGGCAGAAATACATTGGATTCCAATAATTAAGTTGTACTTACGATTTCTTTTTACTCATTTTTATTTTACTTTTTAATTTTTTTTGCAAAATCTAAATAAAAATATGTATTTTGATAGATGTCTACATGACATCTTAGGAGACATTCCAATTTTTAAGAAATATAAATCAAGTCGGTCTGCTTGCGTTTTTTGCCCCATAGACATTATAATCCTATGGACTGGAAATACCTACACCAAAAACGTGTATGCCTACAAGTTCGCTGGTCCCATAAAATGGCGGCCAATGCTAGGGTTGTGCCAATCAAGAAACATTGTGTTAGTGTAACGAGTATCGATACCAGTATCCCTAGTACTTTTAGGATAACATAATAGTATTACGACTAGATACCACGATTGAATTATAATTCATGTAGTTACGTAAAAATAATGTTTTCACATTTGCGTTATCGCTTGTAATTAAATATTATATATTTATGTGTTAGCGTTAATTTGTTCCCACACATTGATGGGTCAACTGCAATGGTGCCTCCATTACGGTAGACGGTTCCTTTATTTATTTATTTAAACTTCATGTACATAAAGTGGTACAAGGGCGGACTTAATGCCACAAGGCATTCTCTACCAGTCAACCTTTGGGTTAAATAAGAGAATATTGTGGTAGGGTACAAAAAAAAAATCAAAGACATATATAAATTAATATAGATACTAATACATTTATTACTGATAAAATAAACTAAACAATATAATAGAATAAATGAAAAAAAATATATATATACATATAACTTAATAATAACTATTATGACTAGACTTGAAAAGAAAAAGAAGAGAGCTATTTATTGTGACTTAAATAGAGGTTACGTAATTTTTTTTTAAAGTGAAATCGCTTTCAGCTTTTTTAGTGCTATAGCGAAAGAATTAGACATAAAACCGGTGCGGTGTGAAGGAATTTGGAGAAGTAGTTTTTTGGAAGCTCGAAGGTTACAAGTATGAGAACTGCCCAACACTTTAAATTGAGTTTTTAAATAATCAGGAGCACGTGGATCGTTCATAATCTTGAAAAGCATGCAGAGAGATCTGAGGGATCTCCTGAGTCGGATAGGCAACCATTTAAGCTGAGAACGGAAATAAGAAATGTGATCATATTTATGAAGGCCAAAAACGAAGCGAATACAGCTATTGAGAAGATCCAATTTGTTAAGAAGTTCTTGGGATAGATCAGAATAACAAACATCAGTATAGTCAATAATGGGAAGCACAAGTGACTGGACAAGAATGAGTTTGGTGCTAGATGGGAGGAAATGCTTGAATCTATAGAGAGACCGCAGCGAGGACTTTATTACACTAGATTGTTCCTCTATTACAGTAAATGTACAAGAAACACCAGATTCTTGAGTGTTGCTTGTTTCACAGAATACAAATGACTCTGGAAGTTGTTTTTTAATGGATGTCTGAAAAAAAAAATTAAATACACATTACTATCTATAAAACTTCTTAGGCTAAAAAACCAGGCTGTTATTTAACAATAATTTTAATACACACTTACCGAAAATATTGTAGGTACAGAGTTCTTATGTAACCTAATAACATCAAGTGTTCTGTTAAAACATTTTTATTCAAAGTGAAGTGAACATATAAGCCAGTCTTTACTTCGTGGACTAATATTTTCCACATCGATAGAGTCCAACCACTTTTTCTTCAATCTTTCATTTTTGGGAAACCTGTAAATGATTAGTATATTTGTATCAATATATCATTTGGTAACAGTTTCAGTGTAACGAAGGACTAGTATCGGGAACTATGTATTACAGCAACGGTACAACACTATTATTATTGTAAACAAACGAACGAAAATAAGAAATGAAAAATATTGTCTGTAGGGCGGAAATAAACCCAAATATTAATACTCTGACCATGAAAATATGATCACATAGCGATTTCTTTACCGAAATTGTTCTAATTCATGTAGTTTTGCATGAAAACCTGTTACTAACCTGTGCAAAGTCAATTCAGGCTGATTTTTCTTTTTTCTGGCACGATAAGACACAATGGAACATCCAGGCATGTTGAATTACTGTTTGTTAATGGTGACACGCACTTTTATAAGAAAACACTCCGTAATTTACTCAAAAATCTAAATTCAACAAAAAGTAAACAACTATTTGACAGCAGAACTACCACGAAACTCGGCCCATAAAATGGCGAAATGGGCACGTTTCTGTAACTGTGGGAAATATCCCAACAAAATATTCCATTTTGAGCAACAACCGAAATATTGTTGTCTCTTTTGTCAAATATGATTACTGCATTAGAAAGAAAGAGACAAACCAATATTTCACTCTCTGTCTCATGTTTGACTCATATTTGTATAAGCAAAATGTATGTATAGAACATCGGGGCGTCTCCATATAACTTCATCTCAATGTTTTTGCCCGGTCGACCCCAAGGAATCGGTATCCGAAATAAGACTAGTACATAATCCTAATATAAAGTTGTCTTGGTTCTATTTCATAGACCAACGCCCGCCTGTTGTATTGCAATCCAAATCCATAATTGCTATTCTCTAATACCTACAGCCTTGTGCCAGCGTGGCCCCAGCTCTATAAAGAACATCCAGTTGAAACTAGACGAGGACGATGACTAGAATATACCACTGCTGATCCATTTCCTTTGACAGCTGCAACGTTCGATTGGAAATTTTCATGGTTTTCGATTGGTTTTCCTAGAAGCCAATTCACGCTTACCTACATGGTAGGATTTGGGTTGTAGGCGTTCATAAACATGACGCAGAAATGAAATTGAAATACCACTTTTATTATTGGGCCTTCCACACTTGGGCAGCGGAAGAGACAGTTGAGAAAAAACTATGCCATATTATTAAAGTGGCTAGGCAGATGATTTTGATCGAAGGTCTGAGTCAAAATGGCGGATATCACTAGATATCAAACTCAGATTATAGTGTATCTGTAGGCTATCAATACTTCCTGGCCGACAATATTCTTTTTTACTGGAAAATCAACTTGTCAGATGAAATTCATCAGAAGGTTTGTCAGTTGTAACTTTAACCTATGTACATCTAAAGGAACATACAAGGCAATCACTGTAAAATAAATAACAAGATATCGTGAAATAAAGTACTACTTTTCGGCATCCCAAAAAGGTACGCCTTACGTGTGTTGTGTGGAATAGTAATTAACACTATAAATCGACCTGAACAAGGTTTATTTATTCTATTGTGATTAAGTGTATTACAGATAACAATAAAAAAGGATGAAATGTAATAAGTATAATCTAGAATTTAAGTAGCAATCTTCACTCTACTGATTTATTTTTGTACCTGTTGTAAGTTACTTCCTCGACACAAGCAGCAAGTTTCAGAAAATATCAGAGATTTAATGTTATGGGCGCAAGTTTGTTTTTTTTGTTTGTTTTTACACGACTAGGTATCCAAAAAAGAGTTTTTTTTTTCTTTTCATTCAGAAGATGGCGAACGGCTTAAGCCGCCCGTGTAGGTGTTGTTTAGCAGCTGCCCTTTATAAACAAATGGAACATTACATGTTGTCACTTTGATCTTTAATAATATTTACGAAGTTTTTCGTATAGCTACTCGATGGCAGCAATCGCGGATAATAGACTTTTAGGCGAGGCAGAGTTTTAACGTGAAATCGCACTAATATTTTGAATTTTATCTTTCCAGAAAATGGGAATAGTTGGATTATTTTGGGCAATCGTTTGGTTATTAGTCCTGATATTTATAGCATTTTGGGTAGCTGGCATTGCTGCTGGTCCCTACATTATTCTCTTACCCTTCACAGTCTGTATAGAACCGTGTACTGTGAGTACTCCATATATTTTTTTCTTTACTAAAATGATGATAAGGAAAATTGGAAAAAGTATGTAATACCTAAAGCTCGTGCGGGCAATGAGATGCGACGACACGATGAAGTCGGGGTTCAATACTTCACGCAGACGAAATCGCGGGCAGAAGCTATAGTGTAGTACCTACCTACCTACCTACAGATATAAACATAAAAAAATGAATACTTCCTCGTTGGTCGAGTGTTCGCAACATAGAAGTTCACAAGCTATACCTACTGCTTTTTTTTATCCTGGTTAAATCATCAAATGAGTCCTCCCAGGGCAGGGCAGGAGGGACTGTCAGACTTGTACTGACTAAAATCCACGGTGTCCTTCATTAGCCCTTTACGTTCCAGGGTCACGGTAATGATATAAGTCCCGCGAGCCCGGCAGGCTTTGGCCCTCTAGAGGGGGGGCCCCGTCACGACGCCACTTCTGACGCTCTTTGAGGCGCGCGTGGAACACAACGCGCCGTCGACCCGGGCATGGTCCGGGCGGCGAGTTGCCCATTACTCGCCGCCCGCATGCCCGCGCCTACGGTGGCAGTGGGCGTCTATCACCATGCCATGTTCTCTTATAACATTGCAGCCTGCTTGAAACTTTTGTACGGAAACTAGGTCCATCTATCCCTTATGGTGAAAACTATTTAGCCGTTTTACCCGTTGGGTTACCACTTTATAACTGTGTTATGAATTAATCAAAAATATTAATATAAATAAAAATATTTATGTTGCTAAAACGTATTTATTTAATTTACACTAGTTTAATTCAGTAAATAGAAAAAGTAAAACAACGAATTCAATCAACATTGCAAAAACGTTGTGTCCTAGTAGAAAGGTGACTCAAAGGTCTAGTTACCAGGCCATAAAATTCCAAAAAAAAACGACTTAACATGTCATAGAAAATTGTTAATTTGATATTTTGATTTCGATATTTCAGATGATATTGAAAAACGTTTTGCCCTGGATTTCGACTTCTAGTTGAGCCGTTGACCCTGGATTTCCACTTCGAGTTGAGCTGATGCTCGTCCGTTTTGGCGTGAGGTGTTCACAGTCAAGTGCTATTGTTTTGTGAGATTGGACTCTGTGTGAGAAATTGACTATTTTGGTTTGAGATAGGACTCGGTAGTTATTGATAAGTGTGAGAAATTGACTCTTGTTTGAGATAGGACTCGTGTCAGTGTTGTGAGAAATTGACTCTTCTGTATTTCATAATTTTCTGGTCAACTTAACACATACAATGTCTTTCATGTCTTCTTGTGTGCCTGGCTACTACAGAAGACGGTTGGTATACATCATATAATATTATTACTTATGTTGTTGTTTATTTTACATGAATTAAGCTCAGTCAAAAGTAATTAATCATTAAAATTCCAGGTGTGCTGCACAAATTTCCAAACCCAAATATTGAAAGAGAAAGCTTCCAGAGATGGGTTCAAAGTGTTGGAGATACCATCAAAGAGTTTGATGAAATCTTCATTTATAACAACCGAAGACTATGCCGAAGACGCTTTGAAGCAGTCTTCTACTACCCAAAGAACAGATTAAGTAAATTTGATAAAGATAAAGTGAATTTTGACAAACATACCAATAAAATCAGACAATAATGTTCTCTCAACTTGTGAGAATACCTAATAATAGAAATTTTTTTTTGTATTTGGCCCAGGCCTGCACAATTAAGGATATTAATAGGATAGTAGCAAGCGAGATTTGCATTAATTTAATACCTACTACTTGTTATGTATTTACTTAGACAATTCATTGTAAACTTATTGTCGTCTAATTTCTAAAATAAAAATAAGTGTAGAAGTAATTTACAACGTTTTTTATTACAGACAACAAAATCGATTAATCGTCTCTTTCCTGTAAATAGTTTTTGACAAAACTTTGAGAGAGTTATGTCAAAATCTATTTATAGGAAAGAGTCGATATTTTACTAAGGGCTGATTTTTCAATAGTCAGATAACTTTTCAATTCAATTCAATTTTTGAGGTTATGGCTCCATCGGTGACGATGATTTTGCCAATGTCAAGGTATGATAAATTAAGATCGTAAACTGTTACACAACTATTGATCAGTATTTGTAGCGGTGGCATCCATGGGGCCCCATGCTAAACAAGGACAAAACATTTTTGGTTAGTAGAAGTAAAACAACACAAGATAAATGTTAGAACATTGAACAAATAGACCAAAATATATAAATATCGCCTATAACTGGATTTTATTAATGCTAATAAATTTATAAAGGATTTTAACTGCAGGGGTATGGGCTAAGGATAATAGAAAAGGAATGTTAATTGGGCGGGGAATATCAGAAGGAAGTAAGTCGTAAAGGGGGGTGGTTAAACGAGGACAGGAAAAAAACAAGTGTTCCAGAGTACCCTCCTCCAGACCGCATTCACACAAAGAAGAGTCCCTCACATGGATTTTGGCCAAAAAAACTGGTGTGCAAACAAACCCAAGTCGGAGTCTGATTATGACAGAGGTGGCTAATTTACTAGAAAATTTTAGTTTGCTGAACCAACATTTAGATGGAATGAATGGTTGGATAGAGCCATAAAATCTTCCCTTCAATATTCGAGTTTTTTGCCAAAGCTCATTCCAACTCTTCATCATATCGGGTTTAACAAGACAATGCAGATCTCGGGGATAACAAGACGATTGAGATTCGATCCCATTCTGAGTAGCTAACTTGGCAATTGAATCCGCATTCTCATTACCAACAATTCCAGAGTGGCTGGGGATCCAAGCCAATGTAATCTCTATGCCTAAGCAATGGCATCTATACAGGAGTTGTTTTATCTTTAGGATAAGGGGAGAATTGTTACGAGAGCGAAAAGGTGATTTTATTAAATCCTGTAAACAGCTAAGAGAATCCGAGAGAATAAGGCTTTTGTTGAGTCCATGTGATTCAATGTAGGAGACTGCTTCCAGAATAGCTATTGCTTCCCCTGTGAATATAGAACCAAAAGCAGAACTACGAAAATTAAGAATAATTTTGTATTTTGGGATCCACACAGCTGAACCGACGTTACTATTATCTGATAGCTTAGAAGCATCTGTAAATAGTGTCAGCCAATCATGCCAGTCCTCCGCCAGAATCCTATTGAATTTGACATTAGCATTAGGGTCAAGTTTGGATATACCAAAGTTAAAAATAATTTTTGGTTTGAAGATTAAGGAATCAAAATTTACTTCAAATAAGGGGTTTTTGCTTAACTGGACTAAGGGAATGTGCATATTATTTAATTTACTGAAACTGTTAACGAGCAGTGGAGGACTTTTATGAGACCAATAACGAGATGATGGGATTAACTGAAAAAGTGTACGAAGAAGAGGGAGGAGAGGATGACATTTATTCTGGATGACTTTATAAAAAAATCTGTCACAGAGGTATTGTCTACGTAAGTGGAGGGGGGGATCCAAACATTCTACCTGAAGGGCATTAATAGGTGAACATTTCATAGCACCAGTGATAATACGCAAGCACTTGGATTGAATCTTTTCCAGTTTGGCAAGGGCTATTTTATTGCATGGTTCCAGCAAAAAGGTTCCATAATCAAAGTGACTACGAACTATGGCGTTATAGAGGATTCTCTGGGAAGTTGGATGAGCTCCCCATCGGACTCCAGAAAGGGCACGTAAGACATTAACGCCTCTTTCACATTTCTTTAAGATGTAGTCCAGGTGATAGAGACCAGATAATTTTGAGTCCAGAATGAGGCCAAGAAATTTTACTTTGTCACCGAACAAAATAGGTTCATTATCAACATAGAGGCTAATAGGGGGAATATTACGCTTACGAGAAAAGACAACTGCATTACATTTGGAAACTGACAAACTTAAGCCGTGATCGGTCAACCACTGGTTTAAGTAGTAGAGAGCAGAATTTAAACGAGATGAGGCATCTGAAAGAGAAGCTGAACTAGAGTAGAGAACAATGTCGTCGGCATATTGTAAAATTTTGCAGAAACAACTCACTGAAGACTCCAAATCGTGTGTGTATACATTATAAAGGATGGGGCTTAAGACCGACCCTTGGGGTAGGCCCTTCCACACTAGACGGGATGGGGAGAGGTTGTTTTGATGACGAACAGAAATAGAACGGGACATAAGGAGATTACAAATGATGTTGACCATCCTCACAGGGATACTCAGCTGTAGCAGCTTTTGCCTGAGTATTGGAAGTTGGACATTATCATAGGCTGAAGCTATGTCTAGAAAAACACCAAGAACGCTTTCATTTTTGGAAAAGGCAATACGGACATCAGACGTGAAGACACTTAGGCTATCTAGAGTTCCCATACCCCTTCGAAAACCGAACTGAGAATTGGATAAGATGCCTTTGCTTTCTAAGATCCATTCAAGCCGGTTCTTGATGAGATTTTCCATAATTTTAGCCAAGACAGAAGAGAGGGCAATAGGACGATAGGAAGTAGAATCTTTTGGGTCTTTCCCAGGTTTCAAAATTGGGATGATTATTTGGGTTTTCCAGGATTCTGGAACTTGGCCCGTAACGAAAAAGGAATTGATTAGGTTTAGAAAGATTAATTTAGAGTTAGAAGAAGATTTGGAAATAAAGGAGTAGGGTATTCCATCAACACCCGGAGCAGAATCCCGAAGATGATCTAAGGCACAAATAAGTTCTGAATAAGAGAAAAGGTCATCAAATCTATCAGAGGAGGTGGGAGGAGGAGGAACTGTAGTGGGAAGGCAGTCAGAGTTAGGAACAAAGGGGGGGGCTAATTTGGATATAAAGTCATCCAACCAGGTTCTGTAGTCATTCGTAGCAACATCGGGAGACTGACTGTCACAAGCTCTACGGTAGATTTTAATTTTTTTCCACACAAGGGAAACTGGAGAACGTGGAGACAGTGACTCACAAAATTTGAGCCAGCCACCTCTTTTCTTTCTTGCCAATAACCTACAGGTAGTTGCAGAGATCTTTTTAAAATTTAAATATGCAGGCATATCTAGACTAGAAGAGAAGGAGTTTTCTGCTTCTTTACGTTTACGGACGCCCTCAGTGCATTCAGCATCCCACCAAGGTGGAGAAGGTATTAGGTGACGGGCAGAGTTTTTTAAAGGAATTGACGAATCAGCTGCTCTCAAAAGACACTCAACAAAATCACTGTAGAGGATTAGGGAGTTCGATGAATTTATTTGGGGAAAATTCTGAAGTTCTGCGTCCAAATGGGACGAGAACTTAGGCCAGTCAGCTTGGGGTAAGCGATATTTTTGTAGGGGTTGGATGGGAGTAGAACGAGGGTGAGTACTTGGAAAAGAAATTAGGATAGGAAAATGATCACTCCCATATGAATTAGGAAGAACAGACCAGGAAAGAGTTGATACTAAAGAAGGGGAAGAGAAAGTAAGGTCAGGAACACTTATATTTTGGTTAGGAGGAACTCGACGGGTAGCAGATCCATCATTAAGGATACAAAGGTTGCGATCATCTAAAAGTTCTAGCAAAAAGCTGGAAGAGGGGTCATTACAGTGAGAACCCCAAATGGTGTGACGGCAATTAAAATCACCTAACACAATCAAAGGACCAGGAACAGAAGAAAGGATAGAGTTAAATTCAGACAAAATATTAGCATTGGGATGTGGAATGTAGGCAGATACATAAGATATATTCATGGCTCTAATGGCCACTACATGTAGACCAAGATCGTGATGAGGAAGAGGAATCTGGGAAAAAGTGATAGATCTGCTAACCAATAGGGCGCAACCCGCCCGTCCGTCATCTCTATCATCCCGAAGACACGAATAACCAGGAACCCTAAAAAGAGAACCAGGCCTGAGCCATGTCTCCGACACAGCAAAGACAACGGGTTTATATCTATTTATGAGATAGATTAGATCATGTTTTTTTGTGCGAATTGATCTACAATTCCACTGAAGGATTTTTTCCATTTTGGCGAGTCCAGGATTCGAGGAGTTGTTGAACTAATACAACGACATTGTTCGGTATTGCGTCACTAAATTTAGACAAGATATTTATAAGGGAACAAGTCAGAAGCTCGATCAGATTGTCATTAGGAGTGGGAAGAGGAGTGGTTTCAACATAAGAGGAATTTAGAGCACAGCCATTAGGCTGAGAAGAATTAGGGGTATAGGTGAACGACCGATGGGCTTGGGTATCGTAGGACTTGCCCAATTCTGGTCTAGGTCTTGGGGAGCGATAAACCGTTTTGGTATAAGAGGTTTTAGCAGGGGATGCATATGGAGAAGAAGTAGGAGTGTTAAGAGGGGGCGAGAGGAGAAGGTCTACGGAAGGAAGAGCTTGTGATAGTTTAGATTGGGAGGGACCTGCTGTAACATTAGAGTATGGTAATTTACGGGGACGGGGAAACCTTACTGAAGCCTCACGGTAGCTTAAGTTTTCTTGAGACATTACCATTTTAATTGACCTCTGTCTTGAGTGTTCTGGGCACTTATTATCAATGGCCTTATGGCTTCCACTGTCACACAAAAGACATGAGACCTGTGAGTCGGGAACATTACAGCTATCTCCAGGATGAGGTTGAGCGCAACGGTAGCAACGGGCGGGGCTTAGATCTACACTGAGTGCCTATATGGCCAAATCGCAAGCAGTTGCGGCATTGGATTGTGGGGAGGTGATAAATAGAGACTGGAAGAGAGACATTATAACAGAAAACTTTCTCTGGGAGAATCTGGCCAGAGAAAGTTAGCACTACTGTAGAGGATGGGGACCAAGTTACCGAGTCCTCTTTTTTGTTTTTAAAATTAAGTCTCCTAGCCCTAATGACCTCTCCACAATTAGGAGGGGTTTCTATACCAGTCACTAGCTCCTCCAGTGTCCAGTCGGTAGGAATATCCCTAACAACTCCCATGCGACTTACATGGAAGCGTGGGATAACTGCAGAGAGTTTGTTTTCCATTAGAATGGGATTGTTAACAAAGTTGTTGGCATCACTGAACGTCATAAAGTCAATAGACATCCTGTTACGGCCCAAAGACCTGACACTGCCTTGGACAACACCTTTAAAACCTTTATTGAAAATAAATTGGGCAAACTTAAGAGAATTTAAGGTAAGGCCTTGCTTAGGGTCTGTTTCCACTCTAGAGACAAATACGGTGAAGGGTGCTCTGTCACTCTCGCTATAGAGTATTTTAGAGTCGTTCTCAAAACCTGGCTTAGTAAATACAGACTGAATTGAGTCAGACGGCGGCTTATTTCTTTTCGCGTCAACAAAAATTTCAGGAGCTCCGGGGCGCTTCCTAACGTCGAGTCTTGCGTAATCAGTGTTTTGGGAACACTCCACAACCTCCATATCTGGAGGTGTCCCTCCACCCCCATCAGGGGGTTCTTCGGCACTCATTTCCTTAGGAAATGAGTGCCGAAAAGCTTAGAATACTAACCTTATAACTATATATTCAAACCAGACAACACAACACTTATACAACACAATAGCCACAACACTAAAAACAGATTTTGTTATCAAAATAATATGAGAGGTTAAGAATCGCGTGCTTAATCTCACCAAGACAATAGCAAAATCCCAGATAACTTTTATCTGAGGAATAAAAATACCGGTTTGACATTATTTTCTATAGATAAGCTGTCAAACCGCCATTTTTATTCCTCAGATAAATGTTATCTGACTATTGAAAAATCAGCCCTTATCAGAATAAAATTAAAGCGGCCTGTAGCTACCTATATGTATACGTAGCTATAGTTATGGATTTAGTTTATCACCACCGCGGATAGATGGCGTTGCTTGTATGATGACGAAATCACGGTCGAGAGTACCGTCTATCTCATTATATATATTGTAGTCTTTGTCTATCACTGCGGCTCGGGCGGAGGGAGGACGCTGTCCACTCCCTCACGCGGCCCGCCTCCTTCTTCGCGAGCATGACTGCTTCGCAGAAGGAGGCGACCGCTTCCCACTCCGTCTCGCCCCGCAGCATGGCCTCGACCAATGCCGGGCGCGAGAGGTCTCCGCCTAAGCTATACTGCTTAGCATGAGGTCTGTCCATTAGCACTTGCGGAAATTGGGTATTGGCACTATTAGGTACTAGGTAGGTATACCTACCTAGCGTGAATGACATATACATCTAGTATAAATGACATTATCCGTCGTGCTCTTGTCACCGCCGGGGTGCCAGCCGTTTTAGAACCCAGTGGCTTGGCACGCGACGATGGGAAGAGACCAGATGGGATGACTATAATGCCTTGGAAGTTGGGTAGACCTTTGGTGTGGGATGCAACATGTGTCGACACCCTTGCGCCATCCCATCTTCCTGGTACTACATGCTGTGCTGGTGCGGCTGCTGCAAGTGCCGAAAACCTCAAACGGCGCAAATACAATGGCTTGACTTCTAGCTATGTGTTTGAGCCGTTTGGGGTTGAAACACTAGGGCCATGGGGTCCGAGTGCCCACCGAGTCTTCAAAGACATCGCCAAGCGTATAGTCGACGCCTCTCGTGACCAGAGGGCTGGCCTATTTCTCGGACAAAGAATCAGCATTGCCATTCAACGTGGCAATGCTGCCAGCGTTCTGGGCACTTGCCCCATTGACAGCGATGTGGATGAATTTTTTGACGCCATGTAAATTTTTAATTTTAGTTTTAATTTAGTTATTTATGTAAATATTTTAGTTTTATTCCTAGCGTGATAATTGTTTTATTTCACATCCTCATGAGGTACTGAACCGAAAGTACTGAAGAAACCGTTTTTTGTGGAAAACAGAATCCCCATTTATAACTTTTTTCTTACTTCGTTGATTTTTGTTTGTAACTGTTATTGTTAAAAGCTTTTTTGATTTCAGCCACTCACGAATCTATTGCTATGGCTGGTACAATTCCCACGTTACTGTGTTTTACACATGGTGCAGGGAAGAGGACCTTTTAGCCGTTCAACAGCTTAACTCATTTTTATTGGTGTTAAACTTTGAGCGGAATGGTCAACTGATACCTATAATACGCAAGTATGTATTTTATCTAATATCTCATGTCTTTGTCTGATAGTAGAAGATAAATGTAATGAGATTAATTGAGAATGCTTTACTTTGGGGCTTAAAATTGTCGGTTTTATATTGAAATATGGGACGCCATAACACCCAAGGGGGGCTCGGGTGCTAATGCCCGAGCCAGAGAGCTCTTCTTCTTCTTCTTCTTCCTGCCCTTATCCCATTCTACTTGGGGTCGGCGCAACACGTTTTCTTCTTCCATTCTCCCCTATCAGTCGTCACAGTATCATTTACTCCTTTTTCTTTCATATCATTCCTTAGACAATCCATCCATCTTTTCTTTGGCCTTCCTCTTCCTCTCCATCCATCAACATTCATACTCATCACTTTCTTAGTCACATGGGTGTCATCCCTCCTCATCACATGTCCATACCAAGATAGACGATTCCCTCCGATTAGCCAGAGAGCTCTATAACATCTAAATAATTCCGTGATATTTTGTGCAGCGGTAAAATGTACAGGACTTTGTGTTTATTTAAACAGAAATGGTTATGATTTAAATTTCTTTGATAATGACGAATTAAGACGTAAGAAATATTATTTTAATACATATTTTATAAATATTAAACGCAATAACGCATGCGTAGCGAAATTTCAAAGATTTTCTTTGGAAAGAAAAATTCGAACCACGGGCAGGATTCGAACCTGCGACCTTCGGATTCAGTACATCCAACAGTACCTACATCCGAATCATAAAAGAAAATCCTTGAATATTATTTTAATTCAAACAAGAATGTGTATAAGTTGCGTAGGTATCCTACGAGTTCCTAGTTCTTTTATATTATACAGATAAAGCTTAGTTATGAACTAGCTTGGAGAAAGCAGAAATAAAGAATTCCTAAATGTTTAAGACATAACGTGATATACTTGGAACACCCTGTGTGTTCCAAGTACCTATATCACATCATGTCCCCCTACCGAAGCCGCTCTTTTTAGACAGGAAGAGGCACAAAAAGCATTCATTTCATTATTTACGTTACACATCCATTAAAATAAGAATTAATTTGTTAATTTTTTTTACTCCTACAGAGTGCGGTAAGAATGAGCGAATCAAGCTCGCGAATTTTAGAATGGAGTCAGGAATGTGAAGGATTTGGCAAAAATTACTCTGCAGAGGGAGTTATTGTTATAATTTCGATTTGTACATAATAAGGATTAATCTCTTTTGTCACAGGTAAGAGTACTAAAAATCGGCCAAGTTCGAGAGTCGGAGGAAAGTAAAAAAGAATGAAGTTTTGAAAAAAAAATGACTTCTAAAAAAAACATAAAACTGAGTAAAACAATAAAAAATATATTTGCCGATTTTTTTTTATTAAAAACAAAAAAAGGGTTAATAAAAATATTGTCACTTTTTGTGTTTTTTTTTTGAAAACGATTTCTTTTTTTAAAAATGTTTTTTATTTTAATTTTTTTTAGTCGGTATAGGCATGATGACCAGTGGTCCACTTTGGCCCTGGATCGTGAAAACTGGAAGTCATGGGGAGAGGCCTTTGCCCAGCAGTGGGATGATGTGGGCTAGCAGTATTAGTATAGGCATGATATTATATTGTGTAAACAGTGCACAGTTATGGGAAAGCAGCAATTGCGGATGATTTTATGTCATTTATTGAAAAGTTCCCTTGATTTGTACAGAGTCCCATCGAATCATCAGATACTGACCTGATTATCATGGGATCATCTGTTAAGTGTGTACCTATACCTACCCTTTTTAAGAAATTTTGAAATCGGTCATGCGTCATTGAGAAATCGGGGAGCATGCAAAGATTCCGACTTCCGACGAATTGAGAACCTCCCCCTATTTGAAAGCGGTTAAAAAGTGGTTATAACTTCAGGACACTGTGTATTTCTATTTAAAAATATTCTGTTTATTCCAGGCCCGAACAGACAAGGCTACAACATGAGTTCACACTGGACAGGACGTGTCACAAATCAATTTTTGCAGATTAAGTGCGAACGCATACCGTAGGTAAGGAATTCCTTTCAGAAAAATTCTGATGCTCGCCGTATGTACACCGCATGCTCTCAGAATTTTTATCCGGCAACTAAGTATCACAAATTTACATACAAAACGGATCATCCGACAGAATTGTTCTTACAGTTTGCGGTTTCTAATAAAAATTGTATGCAGCGAGTGCCTACCGGCGAGCATTAGAAATTTTCTGATAGACTGTCAGTGGCGTAGCGTGCCTTGGCGGGGCCCCGTATAAAAATTTGTTTGGGGGGCCCCTTAGGTAGGGTAAAGATTTATTACTCAAGAAAAAAAATGCATTTCTCTGTATCATCTACGCCGAAATATAAACAAAAAATTGGACAAAGGTCATCAAAAAAATTCAAGATGCGACTGATCAGTCCAGAAGTCGGAATTAGGTAGAGTTATTTTAATACTTGCATCGAAATGTTGATATTAATATGGATCTTCCCGGGATTTCAAATAGACAATCTCGTGCTTAAAACAGTATTACATATATAAATAATAATAATAAAAACACCAGAGATAGATTATACAAATAAATTGTGTAAAAGTAAATAACTTTTTTATTTAAAAAATCATTAAGTTTTTGTTAAGTTTTGTTTACGCAGGTTGGGGGCCCCTGTGGCCCGGGGGCCCCGTATAATTGATACGGCAGATACGGCGGTAGCTACGCCCCTGTAGACTGTGTTTCTTACAATACGCGGTCGCGCTTAATGATCGTGATTTTTGTTTAAATAATATTATTTTATATAAATTCCTAACTAGGCAACTAGGTACCCTAGTATTTGTGTATTTGTTTGTTTCATATCTAATTTTAAATTATCTTTTTTTCATTTATTTTTTTTCGTTTATTCTTTGTACAATATTTTTTTAGTAATCCTATTCATTAATTCATATGATTGTTATAAATTGATAATTTATTTATTTGATGTATCTACCAATTTTTTTTTTTTACTTTTTCAGAATGCTTGTGTATGTTGGCTGTGTCAGAGTCTTATTTTTCCTATCTGTACCTACTAAGGCGAAGCGCCAGGGTTGCCCTAGATATTTTGGCAATTTATAGTTATAGGTACGATACGACATAATAACCTATCATCCATTTTATGGTTTTTATTGTTTCTCACGAAATGTAAATAAATACAAAGCTCATATCTTTAAGAATTACATGTGCCGGAACTCCACAGAACAACGAAATAACGTAGCTCGTAGGTACGAGTACATAAGCCAGTTTCCTTAAAGTTGAATTATGCGGGTTATCTTAGCGGTTATGTGCTTTAGGACAATATATTGTAGTATATATACAGAAGCTAAGCTAGACTAATAAATAAAATTGAATAAAAAAAGTTTTTATTTTTATCTCAAAGCTAGGCCTAGTGTCACATCCGGCACCGGTTCTTTACTTATAATATCATTGGGTTCAGGCTATATTTCATAGCTAAGGCGAATCGTTAGCAGTCTCACCTCCTTCTGCGAAGCGGTAATGGTACTGCTACGGTATCGCGACCCAGCTGCTACGGGAAACAACCTGGGCGTCGGATATTATGAGGCGATTTCCTGTTAGCGTAGGCGCAGGCTTTCTTCGAGTGGTTGGTTTTAAATGCAGTGGAATCTGCGTGTGTAATTGTTGTGATAGAAATAAAAACACTACGTAATTCTTCACAGTTTATGAGTTTATATTTTGCACTAGTTATGATATAACACTATGCAATAGTTGGGATTACCGTGGACAGACACACAATCATGTACGGACTCAATAATGGCGTAATAGAAAGGGCAGAGAGCTAAAGGAAAGACAGCTGTCAAAATATGAAGTTGTCAATCTATAAAAATTAATATTAGGGTTGCAATATACAAATTGTTCCCAATATTTTAACAGATATTTAACACTTCCCCTCATGCGTAACATGAAAACCACAATGCAGAGGTACAAGAAATAATTAACAATTTAATTAAAATAAACTCTACATTGTCTCTACCTCATGTCTAGCATGACTCTACATGACAACTGAATGATACATGGCTCTATCAAGAAACTGCCTCTACATTTTAGACATTTATGACTCTACATCTCTAACTCCTAAATTATTTACAAAACCTGAATGTTTAGAACTTGATAAAGGCTTTGTAAATAGGTCAGCCACCATTTTTTCAGTAGGTAAGTAATCTATAACAACATTCCTTTCCCTTACAATATCTTTTACATAATGGTAGCGTAAGTCAATATGTTTGGTCTTTCTGTGACAATATTCCTTTGTTTCAAGCAACTTAAGTGCACTTTGATTATCATTAAAAATTCTACAATTGAAATGTTTGTTAAAAATTTCATATAAGAAATTCCTAACAAAACATAATTCTTTGCATGAATCACTTAAGGCCAAATATTCGGCTTCTGTACTCGAAAGCGCAACACATCGCTGTTTACGTGACTCCCAACATACAGTGGAGGCACCAATCTTAACAATATAGCCACTATATGACCGCCTGTCCACAATATCATTGGCCCAATCTGCATCTGCAAATACTGATATATCAAAACTACCGGATTTAACAAACACTAGTCTCCGATTTATTGTACCACTCAAATACCTCAATATCCTTTTTGCAGCCAACCAATGATGTCGTGTAAAAGCTGTATTAAACTGACTTAAATGACTAAGTGCGTAAGTTATATCTGGTCTCGAAAACACAGACAAATACATTAAACACCCTATTAATTCTCTGTATGGAAAAGTATTATCTGATAAAGTGTCATTGCTTTTAGCTTTCTCCAATTTATTTACAGCCATAGGTGTCAAAACACTCTTACAATTAGTCATTCCAAAACGATTTAACAACTTTCTAATATAGTCAGATTGATCAAACATTAAAATGCCACGAGTTCTATCTCTATATATTCTGACTCCTAAGCAATTTTTTAAAGTACCAAGACTTTTACAGCTAAATTCAGATTTTAACAACATATATAATTTATCTTTTTCCATAGGGCTATTAGTGAAGATATAAAAGTCATCAACATACAATGCAATTACAGTCAATTGTTTATCATCTTTCTTCATATAAACACATGGTTCACATTTATTTTGGATATAACCATTGTTAGTCAACAAATTACATACATTATTATTCCACAGCCGACTCGCTTGTTTCAGTCCATACAAACTTTTATTTAGCAAACAAACTTTTGTCTTATCATTTGAAAAACCTAAAGGCTGTTCCATATAAATCTTTTCATCAAGATTACTATGTAAAAATGCAGTATTTATATCTATGTGCTCTATGTCCATATTCAACTCATTAGCAATACAAAACAAAATTCTCAGAGTAGTATGTCGTACAACTGGTGAAAAGGTATCCTTATAATCAATGCCAGGCTTTTGACTAAAACCTCTTGCCACTAGACGGGCCTTATATGTTGTACAATTACCTGAATCATCAAACTTTAATTTAAAAACCCATTTACAACCAACTATGTTGCAATTATGTGGTCTTTCTACTATCTGCCAAACATTGTTTTTCATAATGGAATTAAATTCCTCTTGCATAGCAGCCAGCCACTGATCTTTGTTAGGGCTTGCCATTGCCTCCTCATAGGACTGAGGCTCGTTATTAAGAGAAACATTAACCAGGAAAGATATATCTGATGAATCAGACAGATCATAATCTACATACCTTATAGGCTTCTTATTACGAGTAGAACGAACAGGTCGCTCGCAAACACTATCAGGAACCTGGTGGGGTAAATCTTCCCCTCGAACGACTGTTTCGTTTACCTGAGTAGCATCTTGCTCCTCACCATCTCCTTCATCGGTCTCCTCAGCACTTTGGAAGGAAGGCTCATCTAAAACTGGAGATAAATGAAGTTCATTATTTAAATTGTCATTAGTAGGAATATCATTATCTAAAATTTCCTTAGAATGAATATCACTATTAATACTTTCATTAGAATGAATATCATTATTTATACTTTCATTAGAATGAATATCATTATTTAAATTAATATTTTTGGAAATAATATTATCACAATTATTAACTTCATTTAAAGATTTGCTTTGCATGTCAATTCTAAAATTATTTCCAATAGACTGGTTGCTTTGCATACCAATATTGTTAAAATAAATAAAATCATTCTTACACAAACTTTGTGAATCATTATTGTTACTCATACTGTGGTTCATAAACTGGTTCTCAAAAAAAAATTACATTTCTAGAAACAATAATCTGCTTAGGTTTAGAGGGATCCAATAACCTATAGCCCTTTGTATTTTCGCAATAACCCACAAAAATACACATTTTTGATTTTGAATCAAGTTTATCTCGTTTACTCTCAGGAATTAGTGTCATAGCATGGCAACCAAAAACACGTAAATGGCTCAGGTCGACTTTGTGGCCTGTCCATATCTCTTCGGGAGTTTTATTGGGAACAGCTGCTGTAGGGCTTCTGTTTTTTTAAATATATAGCTGTAGAGACAGCCTCTCCCCAGTATTCTTTAGGAAGATTTGCTTCACAAAGCATACAGCGAGCTTTCTCAAGAAGTGTCCGGTTTAACCTTTCAGAGACACCATTTTGAGAAGGGCTATAAGGAGCAGTAGTCTGATGAACTATGCCCTCATTTTGTAAATACCTGGAGAAGTCAGCACTGCAATATTCTCCACCTCTATCAGTACGCAGACATTTAATAAAATAACCAGTTTGTTTCTCGACAGTTGCTTTAAAACATTTAAATTTAGACAAAACCTCAGATTTCCGTGTGATGAAGTAGCCATATGTTTTTCTAGAAAAATCATCTGTAAAAGTTAGCAGGTATCTAGAACCACCAATACTGCTAACAGGCATCGGACCACACACATCCGAATGGATAAGCTCCAACAACTGCTTGGCACGTTTTGCTTCACCCCTAGGAAACCTTTGCACTGCTTGCTTCCCCTCAACGCATGACACACACTTGTTAGTGGTCGCACCATGCTGAGATGGTTGAATATCAACACCAATAGCAATATTACGGAGAACACTCACCCCACGATGACTTAAATGTCCGAGTCGCCTATGCCACAAATCTGATGATACCATGGCAACTTCAGTGTCTAGCGAACTTTGTTGCGTTGACACATCTTCCACACCATTCATGGCCGAATGTGACCGCTCCTGTGAATCAGATTTAAATCTACCATGCACATTGTCCAAAATATAAATTCCTCCATGTCTAGTGGCAGAGACTATAAAAGATTCCCCTTTAAAAACATAACATTTATCATTACTAAAATTAACAGAAAAAGCCTTCTCACACAATTTACTAACACTTATTAAATTAGTTGAGAGACCAGGTACATATAAAACATCTGTTACAATTTGCATCTTGTTATTTTTCATGGGAATGCTTACCTCACCACAACCTAAACATGTCAAGGAAGTACCATCAGCAACACATACTGTCTTATTACATTTTTCTAATTTAGTGAACCACTTAATGTCCTTGCACATATGGGCAGTCGCCCCAGAGTCCACAATAAAGTCCGAGCTCTCAAAAACACCAAAACAATTTGCCACCAAAGCTGCTTCATCCTTTTTAGCAGAATTCTTCATGTCCTTCTTTAATTTAAAACATTTGGTCTTTACATGACCAGAGCGATGGCAATAATGACAAACGAGTACCTTCTTGCGTTGCTGCTTGGAGAAAAGAGCCATATCATCGCTTTTCTCATTGCGTTTCCTTCTATATTCCTCCTGCAGCAGTCTAGTTCTAACAAGCTCACTCGATATTGTACCTGCAACTGCAACGGCTTCAAGGCTCGAGACGATTATGTCATACTCTTGTGAAAGTCCACTCAAAATCAACTCTGCAACCTCAGCATCCTCAATAGTGCGTCCTATGTCTGATAATTGCTGCACGAGAGTCATGATATGTTCGATGTAAGTATCCATGCTGTTGAAATCATCATAGTTAGCACGGTGTAGTTTTCGTAAAAGTGTAACACGTCTACTGAAGCCCTTGTCTTCAAAAACGGAGCTCAAGTTATCCCATGCTTGTTTTGCTTTCTCCGCATTTCTAACATATTGTATGCATGTAGGTTTCAGGGCCAAGCTGATGCGGGCAAGTGCGCGCAAGTCCCTACCAGCATCTACAGGCTCTGCACCTTCTATACATGACCACAAGTCTTCCATTATTAGCGTCATTTTCATGTTAAATTTCCAAACATTATAATTACTTACTCCATCCAATTTGTCAAACGGAACATATACATTATAACTTCTCGTACTCTCAGTAGTCACAGTAGCATTAGGAATAGCATCTCTCACGGGAACACCGCCGTTCGCACCGGTCGCCATCACGCACGATGGTAACGTAGTTTAAGCAACAAACGTGGCAAACGTGAAAATCAATGTAAACACGCCACACACGGTCAGCACCGTCAGCCAAACGCAGCAGTGACACGCTCGTGTCGCGGTAAGTGCTCGTAGACGCATTCAGCTATCAACATCTAAAGATTCCATCAAACAATGCTTCTGGGCACATAACCTCTTCGAGTGGTTGGTTTTAAATGCAGTGGAATCTGCGTGTGTAATTGTTGTGATAGAAATAAAAACACTACGTAATTCTTCACAGTTTATGAGTTTATATTTTGCACTAGTTATGATATAACACTATGCAATAGTTGGGATTACCGTGGACAGACACACAATCATGTACGGACTCAATAATGGCGTAATAGAAAGGGCAGAGAGCTAAAGGAAAGACAGCTGTCAAAATATGAAGTTGTCAATCTATAAAAATTAATATTAGGGTTGCAATATACAAATTGTTCCCAATATTTTAACAGATATTTAACAGGCTTGCGGACGGCGAGTAATGGGTAGGTTACCGTCCAATCGAGGACCGGGCCCGAGTCGAGGATGCTTTGTGTTCCACTTGCGCCTCGAAGAACTGACAGGGCCGGACTCGGGACTATGAGGCTGAGGTCAAACACTCTGTGGTCGCGGCTTTCTGCGATTATACCGCGAAACTATATAAACGACTGACATGACTGACTGGTATACAGAAACTTGGTGATGGATGGTGGGAGAACTCCTGCTGAGGAACTCTTACATGTTAATCGACAAGGAACATATCCGCTTATAATATCTGATTGCAAATTGTTCACGTTGGTTAACCAGCAGATCTGGGCGTTTGTGTTTGTGAGTTTATATGCTTGTAAACGCAACCACGACACAGGAGAAATTCTTGTGTGGGGCAATGTTTTTTTTTTTTTAAAAAGAAAGAAAGAAAAGCAAGGCGCGCCCAATCATGACGAAGTTATTGCTATACTCAGTGGAATCCCATTGAGTAACGCTTTAACACAAAACAATCCTTTTCCCAGCGGGTTCAGTTAGACGTGTGACACGCTAGTAACTCTGGAAAAATGTCACAGTGTTACACATTGGGAAAAATAAAATCCCATTTATTTTTCAAACTTTGAAATTTTAGGGTTCACCACATTGGGAACCACAAGACGTTAGGAATATACCTTTAACAGCACGGTTAGCGCAGTGGCTAAACGATAACTGATGCGCTACTACGTGTCTCGGTTTCGATTCCTACGCGGAACTTTATAAAAAAAAACTCTCTTATTCCTGTCCTTTAAATTTTATAATTTGTACCATATTTTGCTTAATTAAATAAAAATCACAATTTGTAAGCATTATCTGCTGTTCCCACTGCAGGGACACAGGCCTCCTGTGTGTGAGACTGTGCTGTAATCCACATGTGCAGAGTGGTATAATAATGTGTATTTATCTATATAAAAAAAACCGGCCAAGTGCGAGTTGGACTCCCCCATGAAGGGTTCCGTAGTAACAAACATAGATTAGGGATATAATTATATTGAGATTAGTAAGTAATATACACAAACAATAAAAATAACTTTGTTTTTCATAGTGTTTGTATGAATGGCAAAGTTATATTTGCGGTTTTTGAAAATGTACTATATCTCAAAAACTGCTAAATGTATCTCATCCAAACCAATTTTCGTTGGAAGTTTTTGTTGAGGTCTACATTATGTATTTTTTTTAGTTTTATCATTCTCTTATTTTAGAAGTTACAGGGGAGGGACACACATTTTACCACTTTGGAAGTGTCTCTCGTGCAAACTGTTCAGTTTAGAAAAAAATGATATTAGTAACCTCAATATGATTTTGAAAGACCTATTCATAGATACCCCACACATATGGGTTTGGTGAAAAAAAAAATTGAGTTTCAATTCTAAGTACCTATGGGGGGCACCCCCAAAATTTGTTTTGTTTTTATTTTTGTGTTAAAATCCTAATGCGGTTCACATAATACATCTACCTACCAAGTTTCAATAGGATAGCTCTAAAGTGGCTGTGACATACGGACGGACGGACAGAGAGACAGACAGACACACATGACGAATCTATAAGGGTTCCGTTTTTGCCATTTCGCTACGGAACCCTAAAAAACATGTTAACAAAGAACTAATCATAATATCAAAGTTTTTTCGCCAAGATCAACATTGAACAGCTATCTTTCTACATCAACCTGGTTGTTACACAAGGAAAAAAACGCAAAAAGAGAATACAAAGTTAACTATACTTGGAATGAGTGTAAATAAAAATATGTTTCACATACCACCACAAAAAATATACATACATTGTAAAATGTCTTCAAAATTAACTAAACATTGAATTATGTAGAGTTTCTATATCTTCTTTTCGTTGTTCTTTTCTCTTCTTGTCTTTTTTATATGCCTCATAGGCTTCATCATCCGTAGGTAGTTCATGTCTGCAGAATGGGCAAGAATTTGTCTAAAAGAAGAAAAAAGCTGATTATTTTAAACAGTTTTTTACAGTAATTTCATTTACTTGAGAGTATGTAAAGTATTATGAATAGATTTTATTGTTATGTAGAATTCTCAAGGATCATGAAAATATCATAAAAATAATTAGGTACCTTTTCCAGCCATGTCAATATGCACTTAGCATGAAACTGGTGATGACATGGCATTTCCTTTGCTTTTTCCCCCACATTGAAGTTTTTCAGACAGATGGGGCAGCTTTTATCATCACTTTCTATTGTAATTTCTGGTAAATTTGAAACTACTTCTCTTGATGCAGGTGGGGGGAGCCTAGAAAAAACAAATTGGAAAATACAATAAATAATCTCATCATATGAATGAACACTGAAAAGACATTGGCTCTGAGGAGGATTTTCTTCTTCCATTCTCCTCTATTAGATGTTAAAGTATAATTTACTCTAGCACAATGTGAACTATTAAGGTGAAACCGCACTAGGCGGAACTGCACTGCAGCGGAACTGCGCGACACGACGCTTTTCTTTGCCACGCAGTTCGGTTGCAGTGTAGTTCCGTTGCCGCTTAGTGCGTGATGTCTCGTATAATTTCATATAAAGAATATTTTGACGCGTCGTGTCGCGCATTTCCGCTGCAGTGCAGTTCCGCCTAGTGCGGTTTCACCTTTATTATTAACTAGTGCCCCGTCTCAGCTTCGCACGGGTATGTTAAGAACCGCTTGTCCGATTTTGTGCAAACTTCACAGCAACAAACAGAATCTTCTAAATAGTTCTAACAAAGCCTAAACATTTGGTTTGGATAGGTGAGCACGTTCTTGAGTTATAACATTACAACGAAAAGTGGCATTGATTTTTATATATTAGATTTTGCTTTGTTTCAAGAAAGTGGTGGGCCTTTTTTTTCTTTTTAGAAAAGAAACAGAAGTACAATAACTAATACATGTTATACACCATCTTAATCACAAAACATAATACTTATTATACTACTAGCAATGTTATCCTTTTGTTACTAAAGCAATAGCCAATTAGCTTTTCTGGCTTTAACCAAAAATTGATCTTGTTGCCATTTTTCAAGAGAATCAGGTAAACAGAAACTAGCATCTACTTGATTGAAATAATTAGTAATTATACACTTACCTAGGCCACTCTCCGATTATATCTTCATTGTAAAACCCAAAGTCTATGAGGAATCTGGCCATATCTAACAAATGGTTTGCTTGTTGTCCATCTTGCAGTTCTGCCCAGCCCATTTCTTCAAAATATCCAGCCATGTTTTAAACTGAAACAGGAGGTTTATGCAATTGTATGTTATGTACAATTGTACATTACGACTTTATAATTGCAGACACTAATGAACATTTTCATCATTGTCATCTGCTAGCTAGCTTTCCCAAATATGTTATAGTAGAACATCTTAAGCCAAATTTAATGCTTAAAAGTTCATTTTCAAACAAATGGGAAAGCTGGGAAAATGAGTTTAATGTATTGTTGATATGAAGCCACTATTGCTCAAGCATGTATGGTCCTGTCACGTTTTATGGGTAGAGGAAAGATGAAGATAAATTATAGGAGAAATAGGACTAAAAGTAAAGAAATAGTAATACTAATAGGTACTAGAAAAGGAAAAATTACAAGAGAATCGCCTTAAAATGAATAGATGAACAAGGAAAATTGGAAAGGTTTTTCCAGAGGAAGAATTAAAATAAGGTGACCCTGTTTGACTTTTAGTTATTCAAATAAATACAGGCATAAAATAACAAGCAATGGAAATACCTGGAAATACGTAGAAAAATAAACTTACCTTTGCAGAATTTTATTAGGTTTATAATGTGTTAGATTATTTTGTTTCAATGAAATAAAATTAGGTAGTGACTACAGTTTTTAAGTATTTTTCTAATAATAATATGTAAAGTTTCCAAGTTAATTATTCACAGATAACTATATATTATTCATTATTTTAATCTTTTGAAATATTTTGAAATTACACTGACAGTAAAATGAAGTAAATCGATTAATGACAAGTCACGATGGTGACATTGACATTTTTGAACATAGACTCGGCCATAGACTGATAGACTTAGAGCATGAAAAAAGTATTATTTATGAAAGTGAAAAACATCAATTTACTTTTTATTGCTATCGTTAAAAAAGACAATGATTAGCTGTTAGGTTAGAAGAAAGGATAATGGTCTTTTTTATCATAGCGCCCGTACTCCGCATCGGGACCTTTCTGATTTTGTGGAAAGCTACACTTCAGACTCCCCATCGCGTAGTGAGTTGATCCACTGCTTTTTTAAAGACAGGAGCTTACGCGTGGAGGGTGAGGGAGCGTTTGCTAGAGGTCAGTTGCTCACCCAGTGCTTGCGGGAGTTCTACAGGGCAGCTGCGTGTTATTCCATGTTCACCATACCTCGCCAAAAGCACACAGCAACCAACCAAACAGTATGGGCGTTCATTGCAATACGCGCGTCCACAACTCAATGACGAACTGAAAAGGATGACTAATAAAAAGGTCACACAATGACAAGTCTGTACATAATGGGATATAACCGAGGGAGAGAACCAATACCCCGTGTTCGCCAGGCCGCGTCTCCTTGCGGGCGTAGCAACTGCTCACTTTCTTTCCATACTAATAAAAGAATGCTTACAACTTGAAAAGGTCTTCTTACACTTCACATACAGTGTCAGTGGATAAGTTAATTCTTGCATCGAGCCATCGACATAACATAAGGAGTTTGGAGCTAAAGTAAGCTTGAAAATTTTAGTGGATTTTACAGCTCCGTGAAAATGGACGCATGCCCTCAAAACGAAACCCCTTTGGTAGGTTAGACAGTCCAACCTGCTTAAACAGTCTCGTGACCCAAACAGCATTGTTTGGGTCACGAGACTGTCTAAGCAGGTTACCATGATATAAGTTTTTAGACTGATATGGTCACTAGAACTATTGTTAAGATTTAAAACGGGATATTTACCATGTTTATTATTTGTTTCGAGTTTCCGATATTTGGTTACAGGTTACCATGGTTCTGAAAAGTAAAGGGGAATTGAATAAACACGGTGGATTCATTCATTTGGATGGAGACAGTCCCTTGTGCTCCATCCAGTGTGGATGGATTCGCTCTGTGATTTTACCACTTAAAAAAAGACATGCCGTTTGCTTATTACATTGTGCTGGATGCTGAGAATGTAGAAGTCCATAGCAAACTGTAGGTATAGAGTAGGAATAGGAAAGGTACCTGCAAAAAAGTAGAAACTAACGATTTACTAGAACAAAACTACACTAACTCATATCTTGTTTTACAATTCACTGGTGAACCAGGCGAGGAATGAAATCATAATACAATAGCGATTTTTCCGTACCAGCTATCTTTCACTAGATATATAGGTACAAACAACATCTTGCGTAAACAACGGGTCATCGTGAACCAAAGCACATACTTAGTAAAAACCAACAACCTGATAAGGTACGTACAGCCGTGCAGCGTACGCGCGAAGTGTTATTACTCAATGTTTATTAGCTTCACAATCGTCAGTTCTCAAGTGGAAAGTGCCGAAGCTAGTCGTCTTCGTGCTTCTATATTTATTCGTGTTGTGCGCTGCTCTACGATAACCGGTAAGATGTTTTCAACACACCACGCTCCCAAAAACAACTCTTGTTGTTTATAACACTTAGTAGGTCATGCATGTTGTTTTTTTGAATCTCGGCAAAGAAAGTTTACCCGTGGATTTCTATTAAAAAAGATATTGTTGAAAGTAGTTGTCTATCATTATTAATTACAAACAAAATTATATTTGTTTATATTAACGTTCATTGAGTAGGGTGGTGTTCTATAAATAACAGTTTAAACATTTTTATTGGCCTACTTTGCTAGAAACAGTGCACCTCGCCTTTCAAAATACACGGTGCGGGCTTGATAGAAAAATTTACAAGTAATTTTCTACAATTAAGTACCTATTATTTCATTCAATACTCGCAGGATTAATGTGGAAAAGGTTCTGTGCTAGTTAATTGGAAAACTGCGTTAGATCCTAATGCCTGAGCATTTACCTATTGTATTACTCGATCAAAATGTAGATACTTCTGTAACTTCTTCTATTTAAAAAAATGGCATCAGAAACCTCGTTCTATTTGAATTCGTGACAAGGTTGACACTTAATGAATAATACAACAATAATAGTACGGAATCTAGTACAGTTTTACTACCACCTACGTCATTTTGATGACTTCATACAAAAAGTATTTGTTGATAGGCTTGTAACATCTACCTACCTACCCGTTCTTGGTCTTGAAATGATTAGTACCTAGTTTACACACCTACAACAGTTTTACAAGGTTGTTTATTTAATTTAGGTAGCTATCCACCATAGCAATACCCATTCCGTTATTTATTTGGAATGGTACCACCATCCACCTATCTATTAAATAAAAATAATTATGTATGGTTGGTGTAATTTGTTACCTATTTTAGATACCCACGGATTAGGTCGGTAACAGTAAACGGAGTACCATCTACCTATTTAAAAATTTGCATAATTATTTAGGTCACTGGCAAGACTGCCATCTTGATAGGCTTAATTAAAAATCACGTGTCTCTATGTTCGTACAAGCTGATCTCCGAAAACACCCAACCGATTATAATGGAATTTTATAAATGTTAACAGTTTTGGATAGGCAGGATAGGTAGTGCTATTTTTAGTCAATTGCACCACGAAGCTGGACCGTTTCGCTAGTTAATTATAAATATCATTAACAACGCTCAAAAAATGTATCGTTGTTACAATATTTACCTACTTTTGTTATCTAACATCTGCTGATAATACCTAAATAGATTAGGTATGTAACATATTCAAAACAAACGGTAAATGTTTAAAGTCATCAGTTCATCACATTGGTATTTCTCTTGAATGAATGAAATAGGTTACCAATTTACCATAACCATCTCGATATTGAGGAAATGACCGACGTAGAAATAAAATACCGATTTATGGTTTCTTTGACCCTGTCTATTACGTAGCGTGGGTTCTGTGTTAATAGGAAAGTTTTTGTGAATGTAACTTGATCCGGACCTAAATTTTCTTTTGGTTTCTCGTGGCCAATAAGTGTAGTAGGTAGACATAGTTGGAGGTATGGACTTAAACTTAAGTATATTAATTAATATACATAGTACATCACACACATGACATCTTCAATATTAATGTCAGACATTCGATTTGAGACCCTCTAGGAGTTGTCGCTGTTCCACATAAGAAAAGCATCGCTCTTCGCATACTATTTACATAGTTCACGCGGCAGTCTACTACACTTTTTTTTTTAGCGTGGTAAAATCATCAAATGAGTCCTCCCACCCCGGGCAGGGCGGGAGGGACTGTCAGACTTTTACTGACTAAAATCCACGGCGTGCCCTTTAAGTTCCGAGGTCACGGTAATGAGATAAGTCCCGCGACCCCGGCAGGCTTTGGCCCTCTAGAGAGGGGGCCCCGTCATTATGCTGACGCTCTCGACCACAACGCGCCGTCGCGTCGACCCGGGCATGGTCCATGGTCGGGCAGCGAGTTGCCCTTTACTCGCTGCTCGCATGCCCGCGCCTACGTCGGCCGGAGATCGTCTTGCGACGTCCGTCGCCGAGGGCGTCCACCACCGCGGGCAGTCTACTACACTTGCGAACAAAAGTATTAAAAATAAGTAACTTCTCCTTACTCCGATTCCGCGCGATCTTGAGTACGAAATAACTAATTTGGATAATAAACTTAGTTTTAAAGGTGTAGGCTGGTGGCAGTGGTGGCCCAGTGGTATCGGTTCCGACTTACGAGTTGTAGGTCGTGGGTTCGAAGTTCGAACCCCGCCATGCGCATTACTTTGTGTAATTTATTTCATCACCACTGCTCTCGAAACGGTGAAGATAAATCGTGAGGAAACCGGCATGTCCTAGAACCAAAAAATTGAAGACATGTGACATCTACCCAATCACCATCTGGCCCACTCCCTCTCATAGAAAAGAGGCCTGTGTCCCAGCAGTGGGAACATTATAGGCTGATGATGAATATGATGATGAAAGGTTAAATTGTTAACTTTGAATTGATACCAAAATTGTTCAAATCACGCCTTCATTTAAGGCGCTATCCGCGATTAATTCCAAGTACTTAAAGTGATTCCATAGTTCTGCTCGCTAGTGTAATTAGTTTGTAGTTAGAAATACAAGTCACGGTTTATCTTGTTGATAAGAAACTCGATTACTCGAATTGTCTCTCAGTTGCACAAAGGTTTAAATGGATCATTCTCAAGTCGACAGAAACGCAACTCGTCAGATTCGCAACTCGTCATCTCTCAGGATGGAGTCGCAACTTGTCAGAAACGTAACTCGACAGAAACGCACTTTGTCAGAAACGCAACTCGTCAGATTCGCAACTCGTCAGATATTTGGCGAGTTGCGAATCTGACCAGTTGCTTGTGTTTTAGAACTAGTCAAATAAAAAAAAACAATTTACGTATTAATAGGTATCATCGTCATCATCATCATCAGCCGAAAGACGTCCACTGCTGAACATAGGCGGGAGGCCTTAATGTTCAGCAGTGGAAGTCTTCCTTAGACCACTACGCCGAACGACAATTCGCCACTTGCATCCATCGGTTGCCCACGACCCTCACGATGTCGTCGGTCCACCTAGTGGAAGGCCTACCTACGCTGCGTCTTCCGGTCGTGAGGACACGGCGGCGGCGGTGCTCTGCCCGCATGCCCGCGCCTACGGTGGCTGGCGATCGTCTGCCGACGTCCGTCGCCGTGGGCGTCTACCACTGCGGCTGGGGTGGAGGGCGGACGCTGTCCACTCCTTCATGCGGCTCGCCTCCTCCTTCGCGAGTATGACTCCTTCGCAGAAGGAGGCGACCGCTTCCCACTCCGTCTCGCTCCGCAGCCTGGCCTCGACCAATGCCGGGCGCGAGAGGTCACCGCCTATCGCTGCCGTGAGGACACGGTGGTGCTCTGCCCAAGCGGGGCAGTCCTGCACCGTATGCTCCACCGTGGCCTCCGGCCTATCCTCGCAGTGGTGACACCCAGACGATTCTTCCTTCCTCATCAGACACAGGTACCTCCCGAAACATCTGTGTCCGGTGAGGACCTGCGTCACGCGGAAGGATAGGACGCCGTGACGCCTATCCAGGCACTCCTCAAAGAGGGGTCTTCCCGCCGCGATTGTGGCGTGCCCAAAGCCGCTTTTTACGTATAGAATTACCTACATTTAAAAATGTAGGTACTGTCTCGGATACCTTCCCACATTTTAATAGGTCACAATAGTCAAAACAATAAGTAGCAGTATTATAGTACATGATGGTAGTGGTATAGATCCCTCTCGAATCAACCAAATGAACCCCAAGACTGGGGCGGCCAAAAAATGTTTTTGGCAAAGAATTATTTTTTTTTCATCACACAACATTTATGTTAGGTTACTTCAAAAATTCCATCCGATTCTGATACGCACTTTTTTATGAGAGATGGGTTTGCTCTTGACCTTAGTCTAGGTCAGAAATGACTAAGGCAAGGTCGACGATGGAAAAATGCACTTCCGGAAAAAACAACTTAGTTAGTTGCTAAGGAAACTATCTACTGGATAAAAATCTGACGAGTTGCGAATCTGACGAGTTGCGTTTTTGACGAGATGCAAAATCTGACGAGTTGCGAATTTGACGAGATGCGAATCTGACGAGTTGCGAATTTGACGAGTTGCGTTTTCTGACGAGTTGCGAATCTGACGAGTTGCGTTTCTGTCGACTTGAGAATGATCCGTTTAAATCTACCTAAATAAACTAGTTATCTACCAAACGTTACTAGCCGCTCATAACATTTCCACTTACTTATACTGGGGTGGGATATTATGAAATTGGACAGTGCTCGTTCGTTGCACTAGGTCATCGACTGATTCATGATTAGCCATGACACAAAACAACGCCCGGTTACTGGAATTTCTATTCCATGGATATTTGTCTATTCCATTGTAGTTTTAGGGTCAATTCACACCGACACGATCCGTTGTGCGCACATTTTATTAGAGTAATGTCTGACAATATTCTACATTCATTACTATTCACAAAAAGTTATACTGCAATATGTGGTAGTCTGAGGTAGAGTAGAGAGGTAGAGGTATTAACGTTAGCATAAATAACTTCCCAAGTTAGCCTAGCTAAGTCGTTATTCTTTCTTATTGATATAACTCCGTTAAATATGAATTAAAAACTCATAATCATTATAACAGTGATAGGTATTGTTTCAGAACCTGATTTGTTGGTATTTTCCATACTTTAACTATAGTGTAGATAAACAATGTAGCTTTACTAAATAGTAATGACGCCAGCACATCAACCTACCTCAATCTGTCAAATTTCTTCAATAGATTTTTAATCTTATCACAATAATGGAAGGTTAATGTTCGATTGTTAAATTTTGACAGATTGGGGTAGGTTGACCTGTACATTTCGATGCAAGTCACAAGTATTTGTGATGTTTGTTATTCCTATTTCGTACATCTGAGATTATACCCAGACTTAAGTTAGAAATAAATAATCTATCTCTGCTGATATCTAGACCACACGTATAAAAACTAACATTTTTCAACATACGAAATTAATTGTACTATTTCACCTCATTGCCAATTTTTCTCGCGAGATGAATTCAGGCCACTGTCCCCACGGCTTCGATCCAGCTAGCACGTTTTAGTGCGCAATATTTTTTAATAACATTGCCCCACACTAGGAATTTCTCCTACAAACATATAAACTCATTTAAACAAACACCCAGACCCGGAACAACAACTAGCAGATCATACATTTGTTCCGTGTGGGGATTGAACCCGCGACACACTGCCGTCGATCGTTCCAACCGTGTCGTCACATAGTTATGCTAGCTGAAGAACCTAAATCATACTTATTTTTCCTTTAAAATTTAAAGGAAAATCAAGATAAAAAAAAAATACAGCAATCACTCATCCCTATTTATTATGAATTGATCGTAAACATTAACACACCAGCTGAGCTAATTTTAGTGATAGCGTAAGAACAGAATTTGTACAGATAATTTACCCATTCATCACATATTTTCAGAAATGAATACAGATAAAACTTGATTCACCATTGATCACGAGTATTTGATAAAATCGACATACCTAACCAGTTACCGACCTAATTAGTGACAAAAGAGTTAGAGGAAAACTTGATTGATAAAATAATGGGTCAGTCTATAATAATCAATACGGTGACAGTCTATAGGAAATCTAAAGTATCAAAATAATCAATAGCATTTCCCAGCAAAATTACTTACTACTACTTATACAATTAGTAAACAATTTTGCAAGAGCTGTATTTTATTTAACTAGTAACTACAATTCAGATCAGGGGGGGGGGGGTATTACAACGTCTTATAACCAGGCTTATTCCAGTGAGTGATCTAGATGGCGCTAGACGACTTGTATAGCTCTGTCACTTTCACTCGTCGGAAACAAGCCTGGTTTTAAGATGTTGTAATACCCCCCCATGTAAATATTTGTAGAGGCTATGTGCGAAGTCGGTGGACTTTCAAAACGATAGCAGCGCGCGATGCGGCAGAAATGAGAAATAACTCGGGACTCTCGAGAGCGACGTATTTCAAGTTCAATATGGACCACAACCTTATTAGGGCTTTATTTAAATTTTAATGACAAATAACCCGAAAATGTTTATCAAAATATCTAGTTGTCTAGAATTGAGAGATACATATTACTTATCTTAAAGTCCCGAAATAAAGTGGTCACTAGGAGGCACTGTGATTGCGCACACAGCCTATAGTCCATTGAAAAGTTACTTTATTTGTTAAAGGACGCAATTTTGTTTTTAGATGTCAAAGGGGGTTTGATGTTAAGTTAAATCCAAGTTTCTATGATAATGTTCGCGGAACGGGAGTTGCACTCTTGTCACGTTATCCTAGAAAAAGGGGTGCATGCAGAATGCAGATGGTAGCTATCGGGCAAACCACACCTTGTATATGACTTGACTGAGAATTGAGAACAGCTATAAAATTGCTTCTTCTTACAAATGTACCCTATGCCAATATTTACTGCTGCTGACTCTAATACTCAAATTTTGTCTTTTTCAGAAAATGGGTAACATCGTGCTTTCGATCATTTGGCTCATTATTCTGATATTTATATCATTTTGGATCGCTGGTATTGCTGCTGGCTTTTACATTATTATACTTCCCTTCACAGTGTGTATAGAAGCGTTATCGGTGAGTATTTCATATTTTTAACTTTTATCAATTTGAATATTATCGTTATAATTCGACAGCTACATTATATTTTAGTAAGTTTTGTAGCTATCAACGTTTCTATAGTAAAATTGTGTTAATCTATTTGATTTGAGGGACTTTTAGTGGAACCACAAGGAGTGACAACCAATACGGTTCCTGAGTGAGAAAAAGATGCTTTATTATTTATGGAATAAACCTCGGCAGAGTCAGATATAAAAATAATAGTCTCCATTTTTATCCGACTTAAAAAAAGTAGGTTCTCAGTTTGACCTGTATGTTATGTATGTTTGTCCACGATTATCTCGCGTTTGGCTGAACCGATTTTGAAGCAGTTTTCAGAAGTGTTCGTTAAATGCATTCTGGAGAAGGTTTTAGTATATAACACTAATGGATATCACGTGACATTGCCCGCATGGATCAGTTTTTGCTCACTTGGATTGTAGATTTTCAAAGACGTCGATTGTATGAAGATTTTTGTTGAATATCTAAACTAAAAAGGGTACAATAAAAACTTTTTGAAAAAAAAAAAGGAACAGACTTCAAAACCAAACACAAATAAATGTAAATCACAAATAATTTTTCTTTCGGAAGTCGGTGGCCATAGTCAATGAAATAAAAAACAAAGCCACCGACTTCAGAAAGAAAAGTTATTTAACATTTTTTTGTGTTTGGTTTTGTAGTCGGTTCCTTTTTTTTCAAAAAGTTTTTTTCGTTTCGAATTAGCCACTCCTATGCCTACCTATTCTTAGATGCTTTTTTAGGGTCCCGCAGTGCCGGTTTTAGCACTACCAGCGCCCTAGGCGAGATTTCTACGGCGCCCCCTAACTGTAATTCATTCCCATATGAAATAAGGAAATGGATATAAAGAAATTACCATTTATTAAAACTAGTTAAATTTTACTTACCTTCGAGGTCAAGGTTATCAGCAATTCCATTTTGATTTTCGATTGCCAAGTTTGTCAAAATTCAACCAGTTTTTGTTTAGAGATTGATAATGTTTTTCTCTATGGTCCAGGATTTTCGGTAACGTAAACTGCTATGCATGCAGTGCAGTGCTCCGAATTTGACACTGAGTTCCATTCGAATCGTGCCACCATAAAGATTTTTTCGCTTAAGTGCATTTACGGGAATTAAGTAGACCTGTGGCGCCCTTTTACATATATATCCAGCGCCCAGGGCCTCAAGTCTGCTAATTTTATTTAACTCACATGCTATTGATATTCAATTGAGATTCAATCACGACTCCATTACGGTTAGAACAAATTTGGTATTCTGCAAAAACTTGTATGTAATCTCAATAGAGTCGTAATGGAGTCGAACTGTAATTGTAATTGAATCTCAGTTTAACAGTAATTTTTTTAATAATTTTTCGTAGAGTGACTTGTTGGTGACTTGTAACATCCTAAGATTATCTATTGTTGCTCAATCGTACAATAATAGCGAAACTGACACAGAGTGTCCATTGACATAAATGTTAAACAAACGTCAAATAAGAGTAGAATACCGATAAAGTCCACAATCGATTTACAATTGTAACACGATTGAAGAGCAGACTAGCAAATATTCTGATAGCAGTTCAATGGAATGTCACTGGAAAACCATTGGTCTTAAATTAGTAGCAGAATACCAAATGTAGTTAAAACTGCTACTGAGATCCAATTGATATTCAATTGAGCCATTCTTAAATTAGCAGACTTGGGCCCCTGGGCGGTCGCCTAACCGCGCCTTACCCTAACGCCGTTACTGGGGTTCCGTACCCTAAGGGTAAAACGGGCGGGACCCTATTACTGAGATTCTGCTGTCCGTTTGTCTATCTGTCTGTCCGTCCGTCTGTTACCAGGCTGCTTTTCATGAACCGTGATGGTTGAAATTTTCACAGATGATATATTTCTGTTGCCCATATAACAAGTACTAAAAAACAGAATAGAGTAAATATTAAAGGGGGGGGGGGATTTTCTATACAAATAACGTGATTCTTTACCGTTTTTATAGATAATTGTACGAAACGCAGTTACTTAGCCGTTTTTTTCATAACTTTTTTTTATGTTACAGGGTCTCACGGATTTTTTGCTGTCCGTGATACAATTCCCGAGATATTGTGCTCAAGGAATGATGGAGGGAAGAGGACTCAATTAAATTATATTATAAGAAATACCTATTCTAACGGAAGTGCAGTTCAGTGCAGCTTAGCCTAATAATGTCGCTGATTTTGCTATCAGTGACAATACTCTCTCGCCGGATAATTTCGTCTGTAATCAATAAATCGATTTCGTCCAAAACTTACACAAATAATTAGATTTACATATTATTTTTACATGTTGCAAACTGTAGGTAATGCTCGTAACTAACTGTTACATTACGGGCAAATTCTTCCGGTGAAGATTTTAATTCTTTTTTAATAACGTAGTTAATGATGACTGAACCATAGACGTACAACCATAGAAGCAATATTATATACCAACCTAACTGAAACGGAAATAATTTCAACGCAACGAAATTTTTGTATTGTTTTTTTTGATCCAAGTTAAATATCTAATATACTTACACTATACATCCCTAATAAAACTTCAGGAATAAATGCTTTAAATGGTGAACACTGAATTATAATATGAGCACTCACGATGAAACACAAAAAATGCAAAGCACTAAACTACATCAATAAGTTAAAGAAGTGCCATCACATATAATTTTAATTAAATGACGTTGAATTTTCGTCGAAGTTGAGTCTTTTGTACCTTTTTTTGCGCGGTAAAATCATCAAATGAGTTCTCCCGGAGCGGAAGGGACTATCAGTCTCGTATTGAAAATCCACGGTTTTCCTTCAATAGCCTTTTACGTCCGGCGACCCCGGCAGACGAGTCTTTCGTACGTTAAGTGCTATTTTCGCCTGCTACATTACATGATAGAATAATCTTTTCCAATTTAGGACTATATAGCTTCGTAACGTCAATATTGCAGACTTCAGCTAAATTTCGTAACTAGGTTTCCAAGGAAAAAAGTGTGACCCAGAACAAAAAAAAATACCTATGGATTTCTAAGATGCAATAGTCTATGGCCGGAAACGCACAGGCCGGTGGCTTGCTTAGTGCCTAGAGCCTAGCGAGTCACCCTAGTATAACGAACGTACGAAAATGTTCGTGAACGGCCGCATTGCGCGCTTGACACCTAGCTAGTCGTCAAGCGCCGTTCACGAACATTTTCGATTGTTCGTGACTCGCTACTCGCTAGACTCTAGGCGCTAAGCAAGCCACCGGCCTGGGCGTTTCCGGCCTATGCTTTCGCATGAACAGGTATCCTGAGTATTGTAGTAATAAGAAGGTACATACGAGAGAACGTTGGAAAACTGTCAAAGGTATTAAAGAATTGACTGTACAATTTAACTCGAGATTAAAGTATATTTTAATATTAATATGTAGGTGTTGTATTATTGTTATTTTTTTAAGAAATATATTATTTCACATATCGCATTTTGTTTTATTACGTCAAAAGAATAAACAGAGTATGATTATATGCACCTATTTACACCTGATTTTGTGATACTAATTTGAAAATTATGAACAAAAAATATCTATGATACCTACAATATTTTTTCAGGAGGAAATCTGAATCCATAAGAGACGGAATGTTAAAAATTTTGAGAGATTTATTTTTTGGTCAACTTCGAGTAGTCTTTTTAAATACACACATCAAAAGTGTCTAGGGATCAACATATATTTTTGCAATAACTTTTCTCCTGATTGATATTAATTAAAATTTTCTTTAAGGATTCATCAAATAAAGTGTTTTCGTTTGTCACAGTAACGATAAACCAAGTCACCTTTGCATTAATAAAGAAATTTGCCATTTTCCTAATAAAGGGATTTTTGACATTTGAACCACTAACACAAAAGTTCGAAAAAAAGATTGAAATAACAGTTTTCTTTAAAATTTTATTGGGTAACTTAAACAATTAATAATCCGTGTTTCTACCGCGAACACTAACAACACAAGAACATCGGTTTGGCATACTCAAAATGAGTTCATCCAAATCACGCTGTGGAATGGCCGCCCATGTTCGTTGCAACAACAAAAAAGGTCTTCTTGCGACTGGATACCCTCCATATTCGGCAGAGCTCTTCTCTGTAGCATATCCCATGCATGCTCAATCGGATTCAAGTCTGGCGACTGAGCAGGCCAGGGCAGGACATTGATGTTAGCTGCGGCGAGAGTCTGTCTTACAACTCTTGCGGTGTGCGGTCGTGCATTATCATGCATTAACTGAAATAAGGGAACGATTTGCAGAGGAACGATGAGGTCTGATACAATCGTCTCAGCATAAATTTGAGCGTTGAGGTTGCCTCTGATCCAAATCAACTCAGTTCTTCCGCCGATCCAAATACCCGCCCATACCATGATGGTTCCACCACTATAAGGATGGACTTCCTGGCAGGATTTTAATCGCTGTTGGCGTCCAGGGGTTCTCCAGTGTCGTATACGTCTTGTATCCGGTCTCATACCGAAACGAGACTCATCAGAAAAGCACACGAAACGCCATTGTTCTTCTGCCCAATTTCTGTGTTCAAGAGCCCATTGATATCGAATCCTACGATTGTGCATTGCTATAGGTGGTACCCGTAGCGGTCTTCGGGAATGAAGGTTCACTTCATGCAAGCGGTTTCTGACTGTTTGGTCGCTAATTAAGTTCCCTGAAGAGTGATGAAGCCTCACGGCTAACATCATGGCGGTTATTGTTGGAGCTCTTCGAGTTAAGATTTGAATGTATCGGTGTTGTCTCCGTGTGGTGCAGCGATACCGTCCTCCATGGCGCTCAGCCACGGTACCAGTGCTTCGGTAACGTGTCCAAAGTCGACTGATAACACTCTGACTTGTATTCAGAGCTAAAGCCACAGTACGTTGCCGGGAACCAGCTTCTATCATTCCCACGGCTCTGAGCATTTCTTCCCTGCTTAAATGACGTCGCCGCTCCATAATAACGTTGGTTTTAATCAGTAGTAGGGAAACAGTAGCACTAATAATGTCTTCAATGCGTTGTATGTTTTTATAGGGAAAATATTGACAGCTGATTTTCATCTTTTACTCGAATTTGATTCACAGTTCCTGATTCAAATTATGAAATGCACCAAAAAGGATCCATATAAATTTATAAAATCATAAATTTATTACAAAGCCACATCTCAATCTCAAGAAATCCGCATAAAAATGCTTGATCCCTAGACACTTTTGATGTGTGTAATTGAAATAAGTATTTTTTTTTTATTAACGCCGTTCGACTCTGTTTCATGTAATGGTACGATTCTACCAAAATAGTGTGCGGCACATTCCGCTGCTTAAATACTTTTTTTTAAAGCATAAGTCGTATAATTTCTGCCTGAATTAGTAAGGTATTTGCTTTAAAAAAAGCGCACACTTCAGCAGTGCGCGCACTAGATGGTATCGCATTTAGCATCTGTGTTTACCGACCAGGCAGTGCGTAACTTTGGTTCGCGCACAGTGCAGCACATTTGTGCGCGAACATTTTCACTGAACAAGTCTTGGAATGTGCGCGCACAAATAAGTAGCCAACCTTTTCCATTCCTAGTAATATCCTGCTGATTCTTTCAGTTTTGTTTAATTTTTCTTATTTTTATTTAAATGACAAAAAAAGTAAGTAGGAAGCCGATTTTTCTTCTCTATTAGGAAGTAGATAGGTATAGAAATTAAATGCTTTAAATCTTATTTTCACATACTTTTATTGTAAACCTTCATACTTACTAAATACATTTTTTATTCCAGATTAAGCTGGAATACAGATTGTGCTCGAAATAACCGTGTAATTAAAACAGAATATAAAATAAATGAATAAACATTTACACTGCACTGCACTCATGCATATTCACCACCCGTTTTTTTTTTTGTATTAGGTATAGCATTATTGAAAAATTATCCTTTATCAAAGTTTAACACAATTGAAAGTATTATTTCATATACTTGCAGTGGAATGCCTTATTTAAGGGCGTCTGCTAAAACAAGCGGGTCAGGTCAAAGTAAAAATATGAAAACCGGTAAGATGCGCCTTTAAGCGTTGCTCGCCAGTGAACGAAGAAAACATGGAAGAGTAACTTCAAACAAAATCTTTTTGATAGACGACCCACGACGTTTGTTTTCTTTGAACAGCTAGTTTGTTCTCTATTAACATCACGAAGTTATGATTGGGTAGGTTGTCAACGCTCGTCTCTAATTGGCTTAGCAACGCATAGTAACAATGACATCATTGGCGCTAGAAATGAACACATGACATTAATTTGACGGCCTGCAAGAATTGTCAAAGTGGACTAGTTATATAAAAAGTAGCAATGAAAGATTTGAATATTTTTTATTATGTATTTTTATTTCTTTTGCATTTGATGTAGATACATAACAACAAAAAGTTCACGTTTATATTTACATAAAATGGCTCATACGACTATGTATATACAAAGAAAAAAAAAGAAAGAAAGAAAACATATTTATTTGGCACATACCACCTACTGTGAGCTACGGCCTCCTTAGAGATTAACTAGAAAGTCTCATTGTCTTTTTATTAAAAATGAATAACAGAAATGGCTAACATAGCTTGCTTTACCAAAATGTCAAAAATGTTGGATAATTGGAATAGCGTTTGTTTTGAGCTTCTGGTATCCTTTTTTCGTCATATAAAATCGTCATCTTGAAAATGGACTGAACAAATTATTGTTGTTTTGCAGGGGACCAGTCGTTTTCCTGTCTCTCCAAGCGAACTGATCTCGTCCATTATTCTTTGGATTTGGATCTTGTGGAAATCTGTCAAAGGAGCAGAGTGTTTTATAATGTAGCAAAAAGAAAATACAAACATATTTTACTTCAAACATTCAACATTAATTTACTTAGTCCATCGGGCATAACACCATCCCCATAGAAAAAAATTGATCCATGTTTATAATTAATATAAAAATAATGTAGTAGTATAAGGGCTACTTACAGGTGATAACTAATTCCAGCATTTTTATTATGTAGATGAGATCGATTTAAACACCATTTCACTGCGCAAGAAGGCATAATTTATAGTTTTAAACTGAATAAAAATACGATCAACGACATGTGCCGTCACAGCCGAACTAAACTCCTCCGAGGCACGATTGATAAGCCCCGCCTACCGGGGCACGATCTGCGTTGGGTCATTATCGGGCTCTAGGAATGCTTCTATGTTTTCTTCGTTCACTGTTGCTCGCGCTTTTTATCAAAACAGAAACACAAGCGGGCACGCGCGGATATTTTATTTGTATTTATTTATCAAACAGAATAAGATAAGGACTTATCTTGAGTCACATCACTTTACTTGACCAATAAATGTGACAGTAGGTATAAAATAATATTGAGAAGAGCATGCATGCATACACTTCCCATTTCAATAAAGTGCCATGACGTGACCCTTTTTTGACCAACACTTAAAACTGTCCAACAGTTATGAGACTTAACACAATTATGTAGCATTTTATTATACAGAGACTAAATCATATCATCAGCCATTTGGAGCAAACTCACCAACACAGAAAGGTAGGTATAATGAACGTCAAGAGAAAGTTTATTCTAGCTTCTGTATCTATGAGTGATCGATAGCCTCACGCTTTTGTCCTTTTAACATCAGAAATGATATCTTGGAGCGAGCTTCGAAATTCGTCGGCGTAAGCCTTGCATTTTTCAACGGTCATTCTGAAAAAAAAATATGAACCTTTATCTTGCTTTGAAGATGAGAAACGAACACAAAGTGTGTCAGACTTTCCCAAAAAAATGTTATATGTTTCTTACGGCAAAATAACTGCAGTGGAGGTTTCCTGATTGGGTATCACGTCTGTAGATTATATTTCGGAAAAGGTAAGCTTAACAAAACGTATCGATATCTTTCGTCAATATTTCATCACTAAGGAGTTGGAAAGGTTATTAAAAATATTTGACACAATCACCGTCTACTAAAACCCCTCAAAGGATCTAGGTCGACTTAACCAGTAACCCTGTACAGAGGGAGTTATCTATGGGTGGATTTTTTTTGTACATAATAGGTGCGTCCACGCAGAGCGAACAGCCTCGCGAGGCATTTGCCGCGCGAAGCAGCTCGGTTAGTGTGGACGTGTCTCGGCCGAGGAAAGCGCGCGCGCTGCCGCGTGCGATCGACCGAGCGCCCGAGCCATCCAGTGCCGGCTTTTGTTTTGCTCGCGTATATTGTTTCATGGCTCGGTCGAGAAACAATTGGCGCGTCCACACAGAGCAAGCAGCTTCCGAGGCATTTGCCGCGCGAAGCAAATGCCTCGCAAGGCTGCTCGCTCTGTGTGGCCGCCCCTATTGAATTGTTTCAACTACTTGCACCTTCCAGGATTTGAACGATTCGAACGATACAACTGTGCAGATGACTAAGTATTGGCCGGATATAATTTGAGTCATATTGGTTACGCAAAAGACGAAGAAGAATGCTTACCTGTATTGATGAAGAAGCTCAGTATCCAAATAGCGGATGTCAATATCAGCTTGCTCCAATAAAGCAGACATATTCTGACTAGGGTTGTTGGCTTCATGGTCCAGCATGCTAAACAAAAAAAGTAAATCAAAGTTTTTCTTTAACAGTTTTTTATAAGTTGTTTATAAAAAGAACTACCTACTATATAAAGACAAAATACTCGTCGAAACAAATTAAACGAGTCCAAACTCGATAGGGTTGGCCACCTTCCAGCTCCATCATCAAATCAGCCAAAAAACCATAAACTGTGTTGAATTTAACTTGCAAGATTTAATTACAAAGGGGCAAGTGAAACTAAATAAAAGCTTGTATAAAAAAAAACCACGGAACAACAGTTCTTTAAAAAACTTAGGGGAGGCCTTTGCCCAGCAGTGGGATGATGCAGGCTATCAGTATCTATATTATTACGGCCATGACTTAGTTTTCACGACCCAGGGCGGGACGGGAGGGACTGTCAGACTTGTACTGACTAAAATCCACGGTGTCCTTCAATAGCCTTAAGAGAGTCCCGCGACCCCGACAGGCATTGGCCGTCTAAGGTGGCCCCCGTCATATTGCTGACAGCTCTTTGAGGCGGACGTGGAACTCGACCTCGACCTGGACTCGCCCGCATGCCCACGAGCCAGGGCTTAAAATGGACCACTGGTTTTGTCCAGATCAGGGCTCAGGGGGTCAGGGGGTCAGGGCTCCACAAAGTGTTTATTTTGGTCCCAGCTCATTGAGCATTCAGTGTAGCGGCTTTAGGATCAATGTCAACAATTTGTGTTTTGGAGCGCAGAGCGATGTTGCGTACACGGTCTGTTAATTTGACATCTAGAATACTGCGCTCCATACGGTGACAGACTTTCAATTTGACATTTGAATTTTTGTTAAATAACGAGTCTTGGATCAATAGGGCAAAATGGAGAAAAATGCAAACAATCGTGTTAGCTTCAGTAACAAAGGAAGGCTTCTTTTCATAGGTTTTGAAATAAAGATGAATGTTCTTATATTTATATATACCTTTCTAATGATCTACATAATCGGAGAGTATGTAATTGCGCTTCTTCAGCACTTTTTTGTAGTTGATATTTCTGCGTGGTCGACTGCTCTGGCTGCCTCAACTCTTCGTAACATTTGTGGCTATAAAAATAAGTAGAAATAATACGAATAAGTAAAGAGAATACTTTTAAACAAATGTCGAGCTTGTTTGTTTGAACGCGCTAATCTCTGGAACTACCACTCGGCTTTGTAAAAATTCTTATTGCATCAATAAGAAAAGTTATAGGGGCGACCCATAAGGGTTGAAGAACGGGTGAAACCGCGGGAAAAAGTAGTAATTTACAATCGAAAATTTACTTACCACATAACTTGTACTTGGCTTAGTCCACTTTTTATTTCTTGTAAAAGCGCATACATCATGTATTTAAACTTCTTGTTGTTTTCGTTGCTTAAAGTTTTATTTGCATCGATCTTTGAGTCGCTTAAAGGTTTGTCTACGTCATTCTTTAGAGCGACTTCGCTTAAAGGTTTCGTAGCGTCGTTCTTTAGTTCCTTTAAGGGCCTCTTAGCACTGTCCTTTACTTTTAAGTCGGTGATGGATTTTGCAGCGTCGTTCTTTGGGTTCCTTAAGGGCCTCTTAGGACTGTCCTTTGCTTTTAAGTCGCTGATGGATTTTGCAGCGTCGTTCTTTGGGTCCGTTAAGGGTTTCTCAATATCGTATCTTAAGTCCCTTAAGGGCTTTACGAAGGTCTTTAGGACTCTGCGCTTCACAGCGGTTCTCTTTAAGTTGGTTGAAACCTTTTCAGTAGCCTTGTTTAGGTCGTTTAGTTCTCCATTATCAGTTAGGTTGCCAATCTCATTATAACGGGTTTCATAGTTATTTAATCTGTCTTCCATCGATTGACATACATTGAATTTTCTTATAAATTTTGGTTGAAAAGTTGGGACGTCATCGTCAGTTCCTCTTTCAGTAGTTTCATCATGTGAGTTGTTTTCAACAAATTGTTGTGAAGAAGTTGAATTTTGTTCCGTCACATGTTGCGGTACAGGCGACTTCATTTTAAGTATGGTATTAAATCCTTGTGTTTTTATTAATGGAAATTGGATATCAATTTTCCGAATAAATTTAACGGGTATCGGTGTCACCCCCTGAAATAAAATAGAGGAAAAAAATATAATTATTAACCCTAAGTATCCAATTACCGTTAACCTGGAGCGTAAAGGGCTATTGAAGGACACCGTGGATTTTAGTCAATACGAGTCTGACAGTCGCCCGCCCTGCCACGGGTGGGAGGACTCATTTGATGATTTTACCACGATATAAAAAAAAAGTATCCAATAATTTAAAACCGAAAAAAGTTTTAGTTGCTTTCCTATAAGAGGGCCTAAAAAATGGCAAACGATAAACGAAAACGCTTTTTTTAACCGACTTCAAAAAAAGGAGGAGGTTCTCAATTCGGTCGGTATTTTTTTATGTATGTACACCGATTACTCCGAGGTTTCTAGTCCGATTAGTGTGATTCTTTTTTGTTCGATGCAGTATACTTGCCATTTGGTCCCATAAAAATTTCATCCAATTTGGTTCAGTACTTTTTTATTTTGTGAGCATTTTTTTGATTAACGCTATGCGGATGATGTAATTATCTTTATTTTTTGTGTATTTGTTACGCGATTACTCCGCCAATTGTAGACCGATTTTCAATAGTACATTGTTAGCCAAGGCGTGAAAGTTACTTATTTACGTCCCGAGACGGGGTTTGGCGCCCGTAACATAGTGAGGGCGCTAATAGTTCGAGGGACTAAATAAGTAATTTACCCGAGGTAAACACTGTGCTTTTCATTACGAATACGAGGAAAGTAAAATTAACAACATAAATTTTAGCTAAAGAAAAAATGAGTGTAAATAGATCGGATTGTCACTTTGCCGCTTGTTTTTTTTTTAATTTTTGTGCTGTGGTCGTCCAGCTATACAGCCAGGATTTTTCATGTTCATTATTTAAAAAAACTTTTTTTTTAAAAAGTACCGACTTCAAAACAAATACAAAAAAGTTTAAAATAACTTTTCTTTCGGAAGTCGGTGGCAATAGTCAATGACACAACAAAACAAAGCCACCGACTTCCGAAAGAAAAGTTATTTTAAACTCTTTGTATTTGTTTTGAAGTCGGTACTTTTTCATTAAAAAAAAAGTTTTTATTTTACCCTTTTTAGTTTATTTATTACATATTCAACCCAAATTCTTGTAAAATACAAAATTTTCTTACATATGCACTAATCTTGTAATCCGTCACAACATAAAAAAACCATATCTCTAAAACTACTGAACCGATTTTGATGAAACTTGCAGTGTACCCTAAGTTGAACAATAACTAGTACAACAAAAAAAGAATTACTTAAATCGAACTTATAGTTCCGGAGATATGCGTGCACAAACATAAAAAATAGATTTAAAAAATCTAAAAACCCACGTTTTTAAATGTCCTAAAAAGAAGAAAATAACCCTACGGGGCTGAGAGAGGGGCCACTCAAAACGTGGGGGCGTATATTATATAAGGGATTATTTATAGGATATATTTACATGACGTGAGATCGTAGGTGTAACTTGCAAAGATACGCCCCCACGTTTTGAGTGGCCCCTCTCTCAGCCCCGTAGGGTTATTTTCTTCTTTTTAGGACATTTAAAAACGTGGGCTTTTAGATTTTTTAAATCTATTAATTATTTTATTATTTTTATCATTGTTCATCGGGTTTGAAGCTACCCTGAAAATTTCAGCCTGCTAGCTTATCGGGAAGTGCCTCAAAGACTGTCCGCCATCTTGGACGTCCGCCATATTGGATTAATAGCCTAGCCTAGCATAAGCCACATGACTATTTTTTTCGTATTCCTGACAGCAAATCCTTTCATTTGATACCCATATCACGGGGGTGGATTTCAAACAGCCAGTCTACCATCTTGGACGTCCGCCATATTGGATTTAAGTCACGTGACTATTTTTTTCGTACTCCTGATAGCAAACCTTTTCATTTGATATCCATATCACAGGGGTGCATTTCAAATAGCCTGTCTGCCATCTTGGACGTCCGCCATATTGGATTTAAGTCCCGTGACTATTTTTTTCGTATTCCTGACAGCAAACCCTTTCATTTGATACCCATATCATGGGGGTGGGTTTCAAACAGCCAGTCCGCCATCTTGGGGAGGCCGCCATATTGGATTTGTTATGACGTTTCTTAGCTAGTCATGTATTGTCATCAGAACTCAAAGCGTGTACAAAATTTCAGCCTGCTAGCTTATCGGAAAGTGCCTCAAAATTGAGTTGCAAAAGTCCAACCGGAACGACAAACAAACAAGAAAAGTGAGTGTATAAAAACGTGGGAAAAAACATAAATACATACATACACTTATGAAATTTGGCACATTTGTTCAGACGCTGATATAGACTAACATATATGAAAACTGGACAGTTCTGATAATATTACATACATACGGGTCGAATTGATAACTTCCTTTTTTTTGAAGTCGGTAAAAAACGGCAAAGATTTTGTCGAAATCTGTGATATTTTAGAGAAATAGTTGAAACTAAATTATTTTAAAGTCATTATTTATATTCTTATTACTTAACTTTATGTTATTTTAATTTTAAATCGCTCTGTAATTTCGTGGCTGTATAAAAAGTTTGAACATAGTTCAATAGAAATGTCAAAATAGAACTAGTTTTTTTTTTCTTATTTTTGGCAGCTGTCAGTTGAAAGCGATTTTCCCTAGGGCGGCAATGGATAACTTTCAAACGGCTAATCAGACATGTAATGACCTACTTTCAGAGTATGAGTAATGAAAAATTCTTTTTTTGTTCGAAAGAAGATACTTTTGTAGTGGTCCCATAGTCACCAAGTCTGATGATTGGATCCTGGAGAAATCGAGGGCAACCCTCAAATTTAAGGGCCCACACATCGTTTTTCGCAAATCTTATGAAGTAATTTAAGTACTTGCGTATGGTAATCATCATCTTATGTAGCTGAGCTGATGATGGAAGGTACAACTCCTTAACAGTAAGGAGTAGGCATCGATTGATTTCACATATCTCCGGCACTACAAGTCCGATTTAAGTAATTCTTTTTTTGCTGTACTAGGGATCGTTCAACTTAGGGAATACCTACTGTACAATGATCGGCATGGATCTTGAGCGTTGAACTTCACCTGCGCAGAAGTGAAATATTAGGTCCCTTTGGTGGATGAAGTGAGGAACGGGGGCGGGGAAAGTGTAGTAATTGGCCCGTAGCGTGCCGTAGCGCATCGCGTCATAGCCGCCACTCGGGATTCGTTCTTTTGTGCTTTTTAACTGTCGATAAGTTTACGATGCGCAAAACGATCCCCACTCTTACGCCGAGCGCTCAAGAACCGTGCCGGTATCTGTAAGTTTCATCAAAATCGCTTAAGTAGTTTTTGTGATCGGGAATTATATTAGCTTATTGTGTTACATGAGCGATGTTAATACCGGTGTGCTACGGATTACAAAATTCTAGTGCTCATGTAAGAAAATGATGTATTTAACAAGAATTTGGGTTGAATATAAACTAAAAAGAGTAAAATAAATAACTTTTTCAAAAAAGTCTCGAAAGTTTCGGAAGTCGGTGGCAAAAAAGACAACGAAATAAAAAAAGCAAAGCCGACTTCCGAAAGAAAAGTTATTTTGTAAGTTATTTTACCCTTTTTGTGGTTGTTTTTGAAGGCGGTTATTTTTTTTAAGCTATTGCATAGCTTTTATCGCGGGCTCTGAGCGCGGCGCGGCGCGGCGACCGAATTCCCAAAAACCTAACGAAAAGCCTAAGGAAAAAACCTAAGGAAAATACCTGACACCACGCATCGTCTAAGGATGCTCCCACATTTATCGACGCGGAATCGGCTTAAGCCGGTCAAGAAAACCTTTATGTCAACGTAATAAGGGTGTTACTAATGCCATTCGCATCGGCTCGGCTCGGACGACGCGATCCGTTGACATAAAGGTTTTCTTGACCGGCTTAAGCCGATTCCGCGTCGATAAATGTGGGAGCACCCTAACGTCGTTTCAGTTCGGGAGACTTCAGCAATCGTAAAGGTACGGACAGACGTGCTCATAAAGGTAGAGACAGACGTGCTCATAAAGGTACGGACAGACGTGCTCATAAAGGTACGGACAGACGTGCTCATTACTAGCACGAAAGCATGCTTTTATTGTGCAAGGGGCTATTTTAGTGAGGGAGAGAGAGTGAGAGAGAGGGAGAGGGAGGAGGAGGAGAACGTTTCTTGACGTTTTTGACGACGTGGCTGACCATAGCCTAATTAGTACAGTCATAAATATAATAAATAAATAATTATAATTGCATCACATCATATATCACATCATCAGCCTATAATGTTCCCACTGCTGGGACACAGGCCTCCTCTCTGTGAGAGGAAGTGTGCCATAATCCACCACGCGGCCCCAGTGCGGGTTGGTAGATGTCACATGTCTTCGAATTTTTGGTTCTAGGACATGCCGGTTTCCTCACGATGTTTTCCTTCACTGTTTTGAGAGCAGTGGTGATGAAATAAATTACACAAAGTAATGCGCCTGGCGGGGTTCGATCCCACGACCTACAACTCGTAAGTCGGGACCGATACGACTGGGCCACCACTGCTCACTATAATTGCATAAGTTGATAAAAAATGCTATGCAATAGCTTTACCGAGTGCCACTTACTTTTTTATTTATTTAGTTTTTTTTAATTGTAGTACACACTACAGAATAGTCGACATCGGCTTGTTTGACATAGTAAGTAATAGAATGGAATACCTAAGTACTAAAGAATAAAGTTGAAAATCAGGAGAAATCAAAAAAGAAAGTGTGGGGGTCTATTTTATTTTATAGTAAAACTGGATGGGTCCGCTCTTTCTTTAGGTTTTGGCCCTATCGGTAGCCCTTTTTGATTGTTCAGTTTTCGACTTCTATTTCGGCGAATAACTCTTAAACCTGACGCTTCAGGACATTATATCCACTTTTTTGTCATTTTTATCTTACATTTTCTGTTTGTACAAGTGTATTCCTAAATATCTAACTTTCGCTGTGCACCGCGATTCTGAAAATCAAAACGGCAGGCGACCCTTAGGGACCCTCCATACAAAAATCTATTCTGTGTAAACTTTGTTTGGTAGAATAGATATATAGGTCATGTTACGCGTCCAGCTGTTGTCCGTGAACAGTAGATTTCATTTCATGGTCTTTAATATTAATATCACAACGATCGTCCACCAACAATACTTACTTCGCACGTTTCATTTTCTTCAGGTTCGTCGCTACGTACTTCTTCGATACGACTGCAGCTAGGTGACACTTCTTGTTCATGCAATGAACTCACTGGAGGTTCGGGTTCATCATCGCTGTTATACAGCACATCTGCAAAGTTTTATAAATCTATGTTATCATATACAGTGAAGCTTGGTTAAGTGGGACCTGGATAAGTGAGAAACCTCCATAACTGGTACTCCTGCTGAGGTCCCAACACTTTGGCACTGAATTACCTCTGTTAGTGGGACGAAGCGAACCTCTATATCTGGGATTCGTTCTTTCGATTTTATCGTCATAGTTACCTCTATAACTGAGAAAGCGAGTAAATTTTATAAGCTCAACGGTCAGCTCAGAACTGGCACGGACAAGGGGAATCCGACTGTCTAATTAAAACAAAGCATTGCGATGGCCCTCGCGGGTGTTGACGCAATGTGATTTCTGCCCAGTGCTCTGAATGTCAACGTGAAGAAATTCAAGCAAGCGCGGGTAAACGGCGGGAGTAACTATGACTCTCTTATTTACCTCTGTAACTGAGACAACATCGTTTTTTTTATTTACTAACTTATTCTTATTTTACCCGCAAATTCCGCACTTAATTAATTTTCAGCCTCAATGACCTTCATTATTTCATTCTTCTTCATATGGATGTTTATTTGAAAAATGCCGATACGAAGGCTCAAATCATCAATAATCCACACCTACATATTTTTTAAAAACGTGCTTGAATATTTTATTACATTCATTACCTTTTTTTGATTCCCAATAAAGATTAAAAACTCACGTATAATTTTTACATAATACATTATCCTATTTGAAAATTTCACATCTATAACTGAGAAAACCTGTATTCTGACCTCTATTAAAGGAACCCTCTGTAAATGAGACAGATATTTATTTATACCTGGATATCTGAGACACTGCGTAAGTGGAATACCTCTTACTGGATACAAATTTGCAGGTCCCTTGAGGTCTCACTTAACCAGGTTTCACTGTATTATGCAACAGTTTAATTGACAGTTTTTGTCGGATATACACCGTGAATTTTTAGTCGTCTTACAACGGCAGCCCAGTTCATGTATCCAATGACTAGAACACGTTTTCAATAAAAAAAATTGGTATTTAAGAGATTTGAATAAAAAAAAATTAAAATTTTAATTCGTTATTATGACGCAAGGTGTTGTTAGAAACACCCTTGTCTAATAAAAATGGAGATGGAATGATCTGCCCGACTATTGCGCTGGGTAGGTATACTCTACAGCTTGATACGTAAACATTTTAACAGGGTGTTTCACATCTCTAATGTACCTTAATTAATTTAACATAAAAATATTATTAATGATTAAAAAAAAACTCGCCGATAGGTATTTTAGGTCGGATACATTAAGTGGACCATTTTTGTAAGACGACTAAAAAGTCACGGTGTATATACATAATATATACAGGGTGTCCAGTAATGAATGGATAACCTTGGAATGGGTCATAGAAGAACTAAAGGCGATTCAGAAAAAACTACAAAAAAAAATCAATACACTTGAGTAGAGAGTATTTCCTAAGATATGTCACTTTTAAGAATATTGATAATTTTTGGTACCCTACTTTACATTCTTGCACACCACGACCACAAATTGATGAATACCATCATTATTTTACTGTTAAAATAATCTACATTTACTGCGCTGGTAGGTGAGCAGTAAATAGTAACACTGTTAATACACGGCTTTTCAAAAAATTAACTCGAATTGTTGGTTTAATGAAAAAATGAGCAAAAAATTGCGTTATGTCAAAGTTTAAGCAACCATAGCATGAAAAAAGCAACACACGTGACCAATAATTATAAAATAATATGCACTTAATGCAGATTTTGAAATGGTATTACTTATCATTGGACCTAATGTAAGTAATGAATTATTGCTAATTGTGTTTGAAAGGAGAAAAAAATGCTGCTGAGAAAAGTTTGAAATATTCAGGTATTCCAGGTAAACCCAACACATTTTAAGAATTTCACCGAAGTAAAAAAAAGTCTCATCTTCTAGATGCTTCGAATGACACCTATTTCAAATCTGTTGGATACCTTCACCCACCTTCACCAAGGTCAGGTTAGCAAATTTCTCTCCTTTCAAACACAAATAGCAATTATTCATTATTTTCAATAGGTACAATGACGAAAAAAACGTATGGCAACACAGATGACCATTAATTTTAAAATAATATGCACTTAATGCAGATTTCAAAATGGTATTATTCATCATTGTACCTATTGAAAATAATGAATAATTGCTATTTGTGTTTGAAAGGAGAGAAATTTGCTAACCTAACCTGGTCCCTGGGTGAAGGCATCCAACAGATTTGAAATAGGTGTCATTCGAAGCGTTTAAAAGATGACTTTTTTTTCTTCGGTTAAATTCTGAAATGTGTGGGGTTTACCTGGAATACCTGAATATTTCAAACTTTTCTCAGCAGCAATTTTCTCTCCTTTCAAACTCAATTAGCAATAATTCATTATTTACATTAGGTACAGACGCCAGCAGGTCAACCTACCCGAAACTGTCAGATTTTACCAATCGAACATTAACCTTTCACTACTGTGTTAAGGTTGAAAATCTATTGAAGAAATTTGGCAGATTGTGATAGCTTGATGTGCTGGCGTCTGTACAATGATAAGTAATACCATTTTGAAATCTGCATTAAGTGCATATTATTTTGAAATTATTGGTCACCTGTATTGCCATACGTTTTTTTCATGCTATGGTTGCTTAAACTTTGTCACAATGAAAATTTTTCTCAATTTTTTCACTAAAGTACTAATTCGAGTTCATTTTTTAAAAAGCTGTTGGATACCTTCGCCCACCTTCACCAAGGTCAGGTTAGCAAATTTCTCTCCTTTCAAACACAAATAGCAATTATTCATTATTTTCAATAGGTACAATGACGAAAAAAACGTATGGCAACACAGATGACCATTAATTTTAAAATAATATGCACTTAATGCAGATTTCAAAATGGTATTATTCATCATTGTACCTATTGAAAATAATGAATAATTGCTATTTGTGTTTGAAAGGAGAGAAATTTGCTAACCTAACCTGGTCCCTGGGTGAAGGCATCCAACAGATTTGAAATAGGTGTCATTAGAAGCACAATGAAAATTTTTCTCAATTTTTTCACTAAAGTACTAATTCGAGTTCATTTTTTAAAAAGCTGTTTAGTAGCAGTGTTACTATTTACTGCTCACCTACCAGCGCAGTTAATGTAGATTATTTTAACAGTAAAATAATTATGGAATTCATCAATTTGTGGTCGTGGTGTGCAAGAATGTAGAGTACCAAAAATTATCAATATTCTTAAAATTGACAAATAACGGAAATACTCTGTATTGATTTTTTTTTTTGTATTTTTTTCTAAATTGCCTTTAGTTCGGGCACGCCGCAATCGCGGCGGTAAGACCCCTCTTTGAGGAGTGGCTGGATAGGAGTCACGGCGTCCTGACCTACCGCATGACGCAGGTCCTCACCGGACACGGAAGTTTCGGGAGGTACCTGTGTCTAAGGAGAAAGGAGGAAACGCCTGGGTGTCACCACTGCGAAGATCGCCCGGAGGACACAGTAGAGCATACGGTGCAAGACTGCGCAGCTTGGGCAGAGCACCGACTTGTCCTCACGGCGGCGATAGGCGGAGACCTCTCGCGCCCGGCATTGGTTGCGGTCATGCTGCGGGGCGAGACGGAGTGGGAAGCGGTCGCCTCCTTCTGCGAAGCAGTCATGCTCGCGAAGGAGGAGGCGGGCCGCGTGAGGGAGAGGACAATGTCCTCCCTCCGCCCCACCCGCAGTGGTGGACACCCACGGCGACGGACGTCGCAAGACGATCTCCGGCCACCGTAGGCGCGGGCATGCGGGCGGCGAGTAAAGGGCAACTCACTGCCCGACCATGGACCATGCCCGGGTCGACGGCGCGTTGTGTTCCACGCGCGCCTCAAAGAGCGTCAGCAAGATGAGGGGGCCCCCCTCTAGAGGGCCAAAGCCTGCCGGGGTCGCGGGACTTATCTCATTACCGTGACCCCGGAATATAAAGGGCTATTGAAGGACACCGTGGATTTTAGTCAGTACAAGTCTGACAGTCCCTCCCGCCCTGCCCGGGGTGGGAGGACTCATTTGATGATTTTACCACGATAAAAAAAAATTGCCTTTAGTTCTACTATGACCCATTCCAAGGTTATCCATTCATTACTGGACACCCTGTATACGTATAAAATATGATGGAATGTTTTAGTAACATTTTTGTCGTCTACAATATAACGACTGTAACTATTGTATGTATAACGACTGTATGTATTCTCCGCACGGAACAAACATTTTGTATGATCTAAAATTAGTTATTCCAGGTTTGGGTGTTTGTGCTACGTGAGTGTCTACGTTTGTAAACGCACCCACGTGGGGGGCAAAGTTGAAAAAAAGAATACTTAAATGCACTTACTTAAATATAGATACTAAACAGCTGAAAATATAAATGTTTACCTGCCATATCATTATCATAAGCTGACATATCATTGTCGTTGGTATTACTTTCCGAATTCGGATTTTTAATATCGTGTAACAGTTTATTTAATGATTCCATTGCTATCTGTATATCTTCACAACCAGTTGTCACCTCCTAGAAATACATAGCACATTTTAGTTATGTCTATTTTATACATTTTTCATATTACAAATTCTTTCCTGCATCAAATTATGACTCATGAAACTTTTGGGAGCTTGAGCACTGAGTATAATATTGCATAGGAACAAACGTCTAAATGACCTCCACTTTTTAATTTGATTAATGTGAAATTAAAACGATCTTAAACTAAAAAAAAAGTCTGAGAAGAAAGCTAACAATGAAAATTAATTTCGCTGATCTAATATTAGTTATGAAGTGACAATGTTTCAAACTTACCATTATCGCTTCCAGTAAATGCACGCCGTAGCTATACATTTGCATAAATTGGGATGGGTTCATGTTCTTATTTATTTTACCTGAAAATGAGTTATTATTCTCAAAGACATTGTCAATTTTATTATATTTTTATGTATTCATAGATGGAAATCTTGTTACCTTTAGCATCACTAACTTCGAAGAGAATATTTGATAATTTATTAGCTGCTGACGTAATACTTCGATTAGTATGGAATTTTATTGTAATACATTGTGCTGCTTCATGTAATGTCCAAGGAGGAGGCAGAACTTTATGTGTAAACTTAGGTTCTTGTTGTAGCACTTGACTCAAAACCTCTTCCATTATCTGGATGAACCTTGAAACCCATTCGTCGCATTTAGTTCGAAGGTACTGTTCCATTGTAATACTGTCAACTTCATACATGACTTTATTGGATTCATCATTAAATACCTGCTGTTGATGTATCGAGACATTTGGGATGCTGGCAATGCTATCAGCATCGACATTACTTTCAGTATTGGATATAATGCCGGAAGTTGAAGTTTCCTCAATAGTAACGTTTTCTTTTGTGGCGGAATTTGGTTCAGCGTAAATACTAGACTCCCCACTTTCAATACTCTCATCAAATTTTTTATTTTCAATTCGCCCTAATGTTTGATTACTATTCAATGTTCTTTCTGGAAGTGCGGTTATCTCATTCCCTATCGTATTGTTTTGTTGAGATTCTATTTCATTCGTATGCATATCTTGAACATTATTGGATGTGATTGTTTCATTGCATTGGGATGTGTTCCTTCTTCTACGCCATTTAAATTTCTTCTTGTCAATATCGGCAGAGTCTACTGCTGGCTGATGTGATATACTGCGTTTAAGGATTATTTCTCTCCTTCTATCGGAAGTACTTGGAGCTGAAGACACAGAACGGCTTGTAATTGTTTCGTTTGTATTTTGAGGAACATGATTAGAAGCTGCATTTGGAGGTTCGTTTTGTACCATGTTCACCATACTAGTACTTGCATTGATATCTTCCAGATCAGTTTGAATACCAGCATCTACTGTACGTTTTAATACTATTGGTTCATCTGGTTTCTTCTTATTGTCAATGTGAAGTAATGACCCATTCTGAACATCTTGTACAGGACTACCGTCTTTGTTTTGTGAGACATCATTTGGGACAATTATTTTAATTTTATTAATTACATCGTTTGTCATAAACGAGTTTTTAGGACCAGATGGTGCCAGTTGTTTATTTGAGTGTTCTATTAAAATGTTTTTAACTTCTTCTATACAAAATACACTTACAATTGAGGAGCATTTATTGATTATCTCATTATTGTTAGAAAGAACAATCTGAAACAAATATTTTTATTACATCCCATAAAATAAAAACGTGGGAATGACATAAAATGGCAGCTTAAATATAGTGTATGTATTTTTTACTTTGAAGTTTTGAAGTAACTCGTCATGCTATATAAAATGTCAGTCATGCTACGTATGCAGCTTTGCATTTCTATGTTTAGGGATGATTGAAAAATTAGTATTGGGCATGTTTTCAGCGTGCCTCAAACACCTACCCAAAACTTGAATGTAATAATTAGGTCATGATAAAATAATATAATAATAATAATAGAACTGGCAACACTGTACGTCAAACATATACTTGAAAATTGTATCATTCCTGTTTTAATAAAATATGCTTTAACCGTAAATAAATAATACAAATGAAGTTACAATAGTAAACTAACAACAAATATCATAAATCTAATACAAAACAAGTTAAAACATGTGTTTTAAAGAAAATAACTATTTGTGACAACAGCTGACACAAATGTCATGTCAAAAATGATCAAAATTATGGATGAAAAATATGAAATATGTTTAAGTTAATAAATGTTGACACGAGCCAGAGCAGCACGCGCACGCCCACCTTCCCCGGAGTCGCCGCTCAGTTCCGCCTCGCCGCCACCGGACATCAGATCTCCTACGTCCCCGGCAGCGGCAGTTGCGTCGAGCTCGAGCGGCGAATATTTCTCCCCGCCGACGTCGCCAACACCTGTACGTCGGCAGGGGAGACGCCGGCCACCGAGGAGCTTGGGATCTTGGGGCCAACCGGCCCCGAGCCGGGTCCCCGCTACCGGTGGTTGTGTGCAGCGCATGAGATGGACTCAGTCCATAACTGAGAATGTCATGCGCGCATACTACGGGTCTACAGAGGGGGGAACTAACCTCACTGCGTACCGTGTTAGGATGCTGTCTCTGTTCCAGGTACTTGAACCAACCCTTAATGTCTCGGCCCAACGACTTTCGGATCAGGTGCGGGTCATCCAACGTTATCACATGTTGGACGACACCGCACTTGATAGGCTGCGCTCAGAGGTACTGAGCAACCGTACCATCTTATCTCCTCCACCAGCTACGACGTCAGTATTTATTAACAAGGTTCCGTCGCAGCAAAATATTGCTCCTGTTGTGGAGGAGGATGACACGGTTGCCACGGTAAGTAGCCAGTGCAACGAACGATTGAGGAGCGCACTGGAGGATGCGCTTCGTAAGTACCGCTCAACTCCCATTACACTTGCACAAAAAAATAGGGCGCTGGTGAGTGCTTCGAACTCGCTGCTTAAGAATTTTTACGAGAGCAGCGAGGATCTTGTCGATACACATTCAATCCTGTTTTGCGGAGCTGTTGCGGCATGTCGATTGGCTAATGTCAAGTTCCCGGATAGTGACGGAGCTAATCGACCAAAACTAGCTGTACCAGCCTGGCAATGCAGGATTGAGCGTCGTATCGGGGATGTCAGGGTACTCATCGGCAAACTATATTGCTTCAGGGAGGGAAATACACGACCAAGGGCGTCGCCAAGGGGGGGCAGGGGGGGCAGCTGCCCCCCCCTAGAGATCAACCGCCTTACCACAAAAAGAAAAACACCCGTTGAACGCTTGACTAAAAAAAGTGTAACTGCAAAACGACCCTTATGGACCAAGGAGAAATGTCGTTTTGACGTTGTCAATTTTTTTAGACAAGTTATCAACGCGTGTTTAATTTTTATGTGGTAAGACGGCAAATGTTTTAATTTAATATTATTTTTGTTAAAATAAATAATTATTACTGTGTTTAAAAGTTTGATTTAGTTATTGTGCTGTCGAGGGCTTGTGAAGTTTTATACATTGATATTAGAACCGTTCTTATTACAATCGTCATCGAGACAAAGATTTCCAAAGTGTCGCTTCATTCCTGCTGGAGGCTGTACGCCGGTGTCGTGCCGTCCATGGCTCTCTACGGGGCCCCCGTGTGGGCCCTGAGCATGCGGACACGATCAGCAAAGCTGGTCGCATGCCAGAGGGCCATGGCTATCCGGATGATCCGAGGATACCGCACGATCGGCGGCGAATCGGCCAAAACCTCCTTGCCGGATTGCTGCCCTGAGATCTGGAGGTGACGGCCCCACCAGCGCGTCTATGAGTGGCGCGTGGAGGCACATCGCCTGGGCGAATCCGCGGGAAGAGCTCCGGCGCGATCTCAGGGCAGTATGGAGGAAGCGACTGTTGCAAACGAGGTCCGGGCACGCCGCAATAGCGGCGCCGCGCCGCGGCGGTTAGACCCCTCTTTCAGGAATGGCTGAATAGGCGTCACGGCGTCCTGACCGACCGCCTGACGCAGGTTCTCACCGGACACGGAAGTTGCGGGTGGTACCTGTATCGGATAACGAGGGAAGAAACGCCTGGGTGTCACCAATGGGAGGATCGCCCGGAGGACACGGTGGAGCATACGGTGCAGGACTGCCCCACTTGGGCAGAGCACCGCCGTGTCCTCACGAAGGCGATAGGCGGCGACATCTCGCGCCCGGCTTTGATCGAGGCCATGCTGCGGGAGAAAGGGAAGCGGTCACCTCTTTCTGCGAAGCACTCATGCGGCGAAGGAGGAGGCGGGACGCGTGAGGGAGAGGACAGCGTCCTCCCTTCACCCCAGCCGCAGTGGTAGACGCCCACGGTGACGGACGTCGCTAGACGATCTCCGGCCACCATAGGCATACGGGCATGCGGGCGGCGCACACTAAAGCCGCTTGCAAAATCGTTAAAATCATGCCGCCGGCCTAGCCCGCCGGTTTGTGCCGGCGGGCCGCTTTGGTGTGTAGACAGCATAAGACACCAAAGCCTGCCGGGGTTGCGGGACCTACGAATACCGATACCCCGGAACTATTGAAGAACACCGTGGATTTTAGTCAGTACGAGTCTGACAGTCCCGTCCCGCTCTGCCCTGGGTGGGAGGGCTCATTTGATGATTTTACCACGGTAAAAAAAAAATGTGTAACGCTTCACGCCCTCGGCGTTCATATTTTTTATCCTCCAAAATTTTGCCCCATTGCCCCCCCCTTAGTCATAAGCTGGCGACGCCCTTGTACACGACCACGTGTGATGCGCTTTGTGAGACGGGCATTCTCGGGGACTGGGATCGGTCCTCAAGATTACATGTCCTGTGTCACAGAGCGCATCGACTTCCTGAGGCAAAAAGTTTGTGCATGGGCAAGCCGTATTCGGCGGTATAAGCGACGGGTTGATCGGTACTCGCAGAACCGTATGTTCCGGAGCGATGAGAGGTGGGTTTATTGAGCTTGGGAGCGACCCGAACAAAACATGGCTGACCTGTGCCGTCCAGATGACAACGCCACGAGTTCATTCTGGCGCAGCATCTGGTCGGTGCCCGTCAGTCATGCTGAGGATGACTGGATGCGAGATGTCGAACGAGTGGGTGAAAATATTCCTGAAATGGAACCAATTTCCATCACGCCATCAGATGTGGCAAGAGCAGTCCGTCCGTTACCAAACTGGAAATCACCGGGACCGGGCGGACTGCATAACTTTGGCTCAAATGGTTGAGTAGTTCACACACTTGTCTGGCATCTCAATTCCAGTCCTCCTTGGAGTCTGGGTCGCTACCACAGTTTCTTACAACAGGGGTTACCCACCTTCTCCATAAGGCTGGTAGTACCGCGGAACCCAAAAATTATAGACCGATCACGTGTTTGTCGACGGTTTATAAACTTCTTACATCCATTTTGAGAGTGAAAATTAATGCACATATTGAAAGTAACTCAATAATGTCCGCCTCTCAAAATGGATGTAGGAATGGGTCCCGTGGTACTAAGGAGCTACTCCACATTGACATGGCCATTAGCCAACAGGTTCGTCGATCCCGCAAGGATCTGTCCACATGCTGGATAGATTATAAGAAGGCCTACGACTCGGTGCCACATACATGGCTCATGAGGGTACTGGAGTTGTACAAGACAGATGCAACCCTACGCACCTTCCTTGAGTCGTGTATGGGGCAATGGAGAACAGTCCTTCGCTATCCGGGATGTCGACAGATCCAGGCGATGATGAACCTGTATGGATCAAGCGGGGAATATTCCAAGGCGACAGTTTGAGTCCACTTTGGTTCTGCTTAGCCTTGCTGGAGGATTCAGGTCTGGGCTATCGGTTGAGGAGAGGTGGTCAGGTCATATCTCACCTCTTATACTCGTACATGGACGATCTGAAACTCTTTGCCCCCAACAAATTGCGACTGGTGGAGCTACTGAAGGTAACTGAAACTTTTAGTAGTGCCATCAGGATGGAATTTGGTGTGGACAAATGTGGAGTCATGCATGTAAAGCGAGGGGAGATTATGGAATCTGAAGGAATTCAACTTTCAGATTCCTTACACCTCAGATCCCTCTCCTCATCCGAAACCTATAAGTATTTGGGTATGTCGGAAGCACTTGGCATTGATGTACCGGATGTGAAACAATCGTTGAGGGACCGCTTCTTCGGCCGCCTCAAGAAGGTATTAAATAGCCTTCTTTCCGGCGGAAACAAGGTGCGCGCCTTCAACGGTTGGGTCATGCCGGTTTTAGTGTACTTTTTCGGCATACTCAAATGGACTCAGACTGAACTCGACGCCTTGGATAGACGAGTCCGCACACTGCTGACCGCAAACCGGATGCATCACCCACAATCATCAGTAATGAGACTGTACATCCCGAGGAAATGTGGAGGCTGAGGCTTTTTAAATGCTAAGACCCTCCACAACCGCGAGGTGTGCAGTCTTAGAGAATATTTCTTGAAAATGGACGTGGGTATGCACCGAGATGTGGTCGCGGTGGATAAGGGACTCACCCCGTTGTCCATGGGTAAAGAGGACTGGCGCAAACCTGTAGTACTCACTACGGAAGATCGCAAGAAGGTATGGCAAAGTAAGGAGCTTCACGGGCGCTTCTACCGGGCTCTTCATGAACCCGATGTAGATTTCCTAGCGTCCGTATCCTGGCTACGTTTCAGTGACCTCTTCGGGGAAACTGATGGTTTTGTCTGTGCAATTATAGACGAAGTAATGCTAACGAATAACTACCGGAGACATATTATGAAAGACGGGTCGGTTGACGTGTGTCGGGCATGCCACCGGCCGGGTGAGTCGATCAGACATATTATCTCTGGTTGTTCTCGTCTTGCTAACGGCGAATACTTGCACAGGCATAACCTAGTGGCCAGGATTATCCACCAGCAACTTGCTTTAAAATACAATCTTGTTGATTCTGAAGTACCGTATTACAAGTATGAGCCCGACCCAGTTCTCGAAAAAGACCATGTCACGTTGTACTGGGATCTGCCTATCATTACTGACAGGACTATTATTGCTAATAAGCCTGACATAGTAGTGATAGACAGATCAGCGCGCCGCATAATGATAATCGATGTTACCATCCCGCATGACGAAAACCTCGTTAAAGCCGAGAAAGATAAACAAATAAAATATCTTGACTTGGCGCGCGAGGTTGTCGACATGTGGAATGTGAGCTCGGCTATCATTGTGCCGATTGTTGTAACGGCCAATGGCCTGATAGCCAAGAGCCTCGTCGAACATCTGTCGAGGTTCTCGTTGGGTAGTTGGATCAAGGGCCTGATTCAGAAGGCAGTACTCCTCGATACGGCCCGCATTGTGAGGAGGTTCCTGTCTCTGGAGCCCTAACCACCGGTAGCTTGGACCTTGCTCCCACACCGGCGGATCACTATTTTTTATTTTTAAATGTTTTTTATTGTTTTTATTTAAGAAATATTTAAAAATGAATAAACGAAATAATAATAATAATATTCCACAACTATCACAAAACGCCATCTAGTCCCAAGCTAAGCAGAGCATGTGTTATGGGTACTAGACAACTGATAAACATACTTATATATTTTTTAATACATATTCATATTCATATTCGTTTATTTGCATTCTACAAGGTAAGTACAATAAGATGTTTACAAAAGCTTAGAGCTAAGAGCCATTGTAGACCCTGTCAGGGCACAGCAAAACAAAAGTATTCAGAATACAAACCTAAAGTTCTAAATCTACATTATCATATAATTATTATACATGCACATTTAATAAATTTTAGCACTTATAAATAACATTAACAAAATTAAATTATATTCTTAGGAAATAGGTAGGTAACTATGTATATTCTTAAAATATTATATGAACCTAAATATTACATAATGAGATCATAAATTTCCTAAAGTTACAAATTATTATAAATAAAGGGATTGTTCCTATGTTAAAAGTAAAAAGAGGATAAAATAACTGTCTGTATTACATTTCTGTGGATATTTAATAAGTTTCTTTTGATTTTATACATATTTAAATTTAAGAATGTAATTAAAATCTTTCAGTCAAGTATTCATTTACATTATAATAGGTTTTCTTCAATAGAAATAATTTTAATTGATTGACAAAGGTATTGTATTTATCTATATTTCTTATTTCTTCTGGTAACTTATTATATATTTTTATCGACATGACATAGGTACTTGAGGAGTGCATTTTTAGTCGGGATGTAGGTATATTTAATCTATTTTTATATCTTAAAGTAATTTCAGTTTGGATGTCTTCTCTTTTAGTGTAAAATTCCGGGTATTTACGAACGAATTTGCATATTTCAAAAATGTAAAGGCACGGTAGAGTTAAAATTTTTTGTTCCTGAAAGTGGGGCTTACAGCTATCTGTTTGTTCAATATTTACTAGAATTCTTACAAGTTTTTTTTGAAGGGTGAATAGTGTGTGAGAGTCTGTGCTATTACCCCATAATATGACACCGTATTTTAGCCATGCGTAGGCATATGCGTAATATGTTACCAATGCAGTATTAATATCTGTTGTTTTTTTGATTTCTCGAAAGGCGTATGTAAATTTTGATAGCTTTTGTTTTAATTTTTGTAAATGAGGCTTCCAATTTATGTGTGTGTCTATGTCTAGTCCTAACAGGGTGAATTTGTCAACGATTTCTATATTATTGTTTTTATAAGTAAAGTTTATATCTAAAGGTTTTTTTTGTGGAGGGTGGAATGTCATTATTTTTGTCTTAATAAAGTTAATGTCCAGGTTATGTTCCGTCATCCAATGAGTTGTAGCGTCCAGTATTGACTTCAATTTGTCATTAATATTGAGACTACTTTCGCATGAGGCAAGAATGGATATATCATCCGCAAACAAAACACAAGGTTCACTGATATGCTTCGGGAGGTCGTTAATGTAGACTAGGAATTGGAAGCAGCCTATTACACTGCCCTGTGGGATTGAAGCTTCTATTGGTATGTTTTCAGATCGGAACAATTCTACTTCTTTAGTTTTTTTATTAAAAAATTCTATTTCAACTAGTTGCTCTCTATGTTGCAGGTATGATGTGAACCAGTCATGACATTTACCTCGGATCCCTATGTCATACAGTTTATTTAATAAGATGTTGAATTGTACTTTATCATAGGCTTTCGTCATATCTAGTAGTAATCCAATTGCATATTTTTTGGAGTCAATTATATCGAGGGCTTTTTGTATGTATTTATAGATTGCGAGGGTGGTAGATCGATTTTTCCTGAAGCCGTTTTGACAGTCATTAAATATATTGTACTTTTCACAATACTCGTAGACACGGTTGCACATGGCCTTTTCGAATATTTTTGATGCAGTTGGTAAGAGAGCAATTGGGCGATAGTTATTTGGGTCAGTTTTTGAGTTTTTCTTATGTACTGGTTTCACAAGAGCTTTTTTTAAGAGGTTGGGAAATGCACCTTCCTCGAAAGATTGATTTACGAGTTTAAAGAATGGAAAAGTTAATTCATCTGCACATTTCCTTAGTAATGTGGGAGGAAATTCATCTACTCCATAACTCGACTTATTTTTTAAGTTTTTTATTAGTGCATTTATCTCGTAAGGATCTGCCGGCCTTAGAAATATAGAATTTTGTGTTGTAGATATTATAGATGTTCCTTTTGGTTTACTGATGCCTGATGGGCTCGAACTAATTTTCCCAATGGAAGCAAAGAAATTATTGAAGATGTTAGCCACCTCTTTGGGCTCTGATGTCATGTTATTATTGTTTGTTTGTAGAGTTATATTTTGTTTTTCCCGTTTTATTTTTTTGTTTGTCCGTTCGTTTATTATAGTCCACATAGTTTTTACTTTATTGCTTGATTTAATCATTGTTCGTTTAAAATGTTGTTTTTTTGCTGTCGCTACAGTTTTCTTTAATATTTTCTCATATTTCTTGTAATATTCTTTTAATATAGGGTTATTTGTTTTGGTGGTTAGTATTTTTAATAGTCTTTTATTCTTGCAAGAGTTTTTTATTCCTTTTGAGAGCCAGTATTTTTTATTTTTAGTTTTGAATTTATATTTTTGTGGTGGGATACATTGATCTAGGATACTTATTAGTAGTTCATTAAAAGCCTCATAATTTTCATTAATATTTTTATCCTCCGTTATTATTTCGTTCCAATTTATTTCTTTCAATTTTAATTTAAATTTTAACATGTTTGTATCAGTGAATCGCCTTTTTGTAGTAAACCAAGTTATTTTCTTTGTTTGTTTTGGTAATCTTAGATGTAAAATTGTACTATTATGATCGGAAAATCCCAACTCTTCTATCGCTGTGTACATGTCTTTAAATTTGAAGTTTGTGAATATGAGGTCTAAACATGTACTTGTAGTAGGCGTTATTCTTGTTGCAGTTTTTATGTGTTGTGTGAATCCAAATTCCTGCATAAGATTTAAAAATTGGTTCGATTTGAGGTTATTAGATAGAATGTTAATATTAAAATCACCTCCTATAATAATATTGAGTGTAGAATATTTAATGTTTACATATCTAAGAATGTTTTGTATTTGCTGGTAAAATGTTTCTTCTTCTCTTTTGTTCCAATACATGGTTATAATTAATAGATTTTCTTTAGGTAGTTCAGTAGCACATACCTCTAAAACATACTCCATAGACATGTCTGTAATGTCGTTTCTCTGGATGCAGTCTATATGATCCTGAAGTAGGATACAGACTCCTCCCCCTGTTCGAGTGCTCCGACAGTAAGATGCTGCGAATTTATATCCAGTTAATTGAATAATATCCAGCTTTTCTTTCGTAAGCCAGGTCTCCGAGATACCTATTGCTTTGTATGATGGGTTATTGGTAATGAAAACTTCAAAAATGTCCTGCTTATTGTACAGACTTTGAAGATTTTGAAACATTATTTTAAATGATGTATCGTTGTCTATATTATTTCCGAAATGTATAATTTTCAGTTTCATCTGTACTGAATGTGTGGCAGAATTCATCAGTATTGCTCATTGTTATAGCATCGTTTCCCTGGTAGCTCGATTTTCTTTGATTTTCCTTATTGCTGGTGGGGTTAGTGGGTTTTCCGTCTATGTATAGTGTATTATTTCTGATTACTGCATGGAAACCATTTTTCCTGGCCTTAAGTAGTTCTTCTCTCAGTTGTGCTTTCTCTCTTCGCGCAGTTACATCCAAAAACTCCGATATAAACAATCCAGTTCCCTGAAAGTATCGGCTGCTGTTCACAATATATTTACTCATTCTTTTGCTGAGTAACTCAATAACCAGCGGTCTGTTCTTCGAGCCTTTTTTTCCGACTCTATACATATCTTCAATATATCCTGATAAGTCCACGGATGCAATATCTCGGAATAATTCTATGAGTCTATTATAAAGGTCATTTTGGGGTTCTCTATAGTATTCAGTAAGGCCGTAAAGTACTATTTTCCTATGGTTTATTTCAGGAGTGTGTTGTGGTTGGGATGGTTGGATTCGTAATTCCCTTATTTCTTTCTTAAGTGCTTCATTTTCGATACGAAGGTTTTCTAGTTTGATATTTATAGTTTCTATTTCAACTTTTCTATCCTTATTTTGCAGAGTCAAATCGCTAGTTTTCCGCTCAAAATCTTGTCTTATTTCGGCTATAGCTTTTTTTATTTCAGTTTGTATTGTACTTTGCAGTTCTTCTATTATGGATTTATTATTTTCTTTCAAACGTAGTGCTATAATTTCACTTAGCCTTTGCATCGACACCTGGCTGTGTGTATCATCGAGAATGTCAATATTTTCTTGGGTTTTTAAGGTATCTCCTATAAAGCTAATATTGTCAGAGCAAGTCGTGGCATCCATTGGCGTGGTGAAGTTCGGGATATTTTCTGGGTCCCTCGCAGAGCGTACAGGTGTATCCGTGTTGTCTGTCTTTGGTACTTTACAGACACAAGTTTGGCATTTCCAAGACTTTCTGTGTTCCAAAGTCATTATTTTGATATAATGTTCTTTAGAGACACCGGCGCATTCCAAATCATACCTGCACTTGCACAGTGAGCAAGTCAGATTTTCTCTTATCGGTACTTTTTGTTGACATCCCGGGCAAAGTGGAGTAGGCGCCATCTCGTAAATAGTTTCGTTACTTTTAATTAGTTGCTGATAACGACCTCTAGTGTGGAGTAGCGATAAGTTTTCGATACATTGACTGTTATCTATATATTGTCAATAGATGGCGTTAGATGTACCCAATAAATCGATAGGATATTTCAATTTTCTAATTAAATAATGAATTTTCACAAACTTGGTGTTTATTATGTACCTTTGGGTTTTTCCTTTTTCTTTGATGAGGTATTACAGTGTTTTGGAAGTAATTCAATAAGTTTTGCACTGTATGTTTTAAATTTGGAGTTCGTTATTTTTCTTGGCACTTTTAAAGTTTTTTTCCTGTTTTACTGAATATTACACAAGGTCTTCAATAACACTCACTTTATGTCATGTAAGCATTCACTAAAACACTATAGTATTACTAGATTATCACTTTAACTATTATTTTTCTAATTTAAACACGGAGCTGTTTGTTTATGTGCGCACAGCAGCGCCCTCTCCATACATACATTATAGATAAATTACACCCAGACACAGAACAAATGATCGTGCTCATCACACAAACATTTGTCCTGGGTGGGAATCGAACCCACGACCTCCGGCATAGCAGTCAGGGTCACTAACCACTAGACCAACAGGCCTGTCATTATTGACATATATTGACAGTAGAAGCCGTCAAAATAACAAAGATCAAGGTTGTTGCCATGGATATATGTATGTTTACGCGAATGAGGACCTAATTGTAATTGAATGTCTGTAAGATGGAAGGTCATGACTTTAATTTGTCGATTGTACTTAAACTATACTGATCATTTTTCTTTATTTATGCTATTTGATTGTGTCATGTTCATCCAAAAACTATTTTTTTTGCAATTATCTATAATTTACCAAATAACTTCTTCTTAGGGCTGATTTTTCAATAGTCAGATAACTTTTATCTGAGGAATAAAAATGGCGGTTTGACAGCTTATCTATAGAAAATATGTCAAACCGCTATTTTTATTCCTCAGATAAAAGTTATCTGACTATTGAAAAATCATCCCTTAAACACATAAACAGCTTGTTATAATACATATTCATACTCACTAAATGATACTTCTTATCCAACAGTTCTTTGCAAGTTGCATTTATCGCTTCTGTTATACTGTCGTCTTCCACATAAGATGGCTTTTCCGCTGAAAATGATATTAACAAAGATGATTGCTAAGAGATTTGAAGCGCGCGTAGAACATGACGCCGGGCATGATCCATGATCGGACGGCAAGTAATGGGTTACTCGCCTACTGTCGCCAGAAATCGCTTCACGACGTCCGTTGCAAATGATAACGGGTGGGTCGTGAGATTGAGGCCGTCCTCTCCCTCACCCATCCTGCCTCCTCCTTCGCTAGCATAACTGCTTCGCAGAAGGTGGTGACTGCTTCCTGACCAATGCCGGGCGCGAGAGCCTATAACTTCCGTGAAGATACGAATCTCTGCCCGAATTGGCGGCTTATATTGCCGATAGCTGTCTCGAACGAGGCATGGTCCATAAATCAAAATCGACTGAGGACACGGCAGTACTCCTCCATCGTGTCTTGGCCCTATTGCAGTTGTTTGAGGCACCTAATTTAAGCTAATGCTGGTTAAGGCTAAAACTACGTAATACTCAAATGTACTGCGTAAATCTAACAATGCCATTGCGTTGCAACCCCCCCACCCCTTCCTTAAAATGTAAGTATGGTCTTAATTCAGTTACATTGCTATTATCTTACCCAAATAAGTATATCCAATTTCAATCTGGTGGGACAAAAATCGAAGAATGCGTTTTGCTTGAATATTTTCTGAATAACTAACAAAGTCTTTAAGCTCTTCCATAACGCGGTCTGGTATCATGAGATGACATTTTTCATCTGCAACAAAATTACAAATTTAACTACTCCATTAATGATACACAAGAGGGACGCCCCAGCTTCACAATGTTCTAATGATAAAAATGATGGATGCGACAAAAAAAAACTTTCATCATAGACTTAATAATCACAAATCACACGTAAAAAATAATTAGCAAAACCGAATACATATAGGAGCATGGCTGCACCCAGCAGCCATGCTCCTATATGAATTCGGTAAATGATTCTGAATTACCTGAATCTGTTAATGTAGTCAAAAATTTAAATTCCTGTATCAACACTTCTAGGTCAACCACAATATACCAAGCATCTGTATTGGAATCTGGTGGGGCTAGACATTTTAAAGGTCCCAAATCAATCTTAGAGGGAGCATCTAATTGATTCTCTTCACATCTGCTCTCCTGAAAAAAAGATTATGAATAAAAATTCATGCATTTTAAAACAAAAAAAAAAACATAATAAATTCATTTCTTTATTTTACATACCAATCCAATACCCAAATCATTTGAATGAATTCCTTCAACTTGTTTAACATTATAAGCAGAATTATTTGGTTTTCTTGGGTTGATGTTTGCGGTTAGCAAATCAGATCCTAAAAATTATTTAAAAATTAGTGATTATTAGTGATTTGCACATATACATAATAAAATTTAGTCATGAGAAATGTTATAAAATACGAGTACTACAACCATTGTTCTATTTTGTAAATATATCATATAGTAATCAATAAATAAACAAACTACAGTGGATTTCATTTATTACGACCATGGTTCCTAGAAATCCCATGCAGATATTGCAATGTGAATCATCAGACAAAACTACAAAGAGTTTTCTTCTCTTTTGTTTACATCCACACAGATGATCAACAATGTGGATCAATGTGGAGACATTTACGTTTTGTTATGTAGGTAGATATGCATGCACATTTCGGACTAATAAATTGTCCACGTGATATGCACGTATTTTGCGAGCGGGTATCGAAGTTATAATGGTCCACTCGCACAGTCATATTCTGAATAGCAATTGTATAAAAGGAAGTTTCTATAAATGCAAGATAAATGCGCCTGTAACGACTTCTTGATATAATTACTAAATTGGGATGGTCCCTTCATTGTCATTCTATTTGAAATCCACGGTACTTACATAAAATTCATTATAAGTTGTTTTATATAAATTAAGTTTCAACAAAACATAAATAATTACCTCTTGGGATACTTGAATTCTTATTCAATTTATTTTTCATAAATAACAATTTTTGTCTTAAATCCTTTTTATTCCTTAATCCACTATTTTTCTGTATAGTCTGCTTTACACCTTGGTCATGACTAAATTCTCTTGGCTGAAATGTCTGAGTCTGACTTGTGATTATTGAAGATTGATTTGTATTTTCAAAAGTATTAAAAACAAATCCTGTTGCAGGTTGTGTCACAGTCTGTGATAAGGCTACATTCTGGGGGCCTAGACTGTGGTTCACTACAGGAGCTATCGCAGGTGCAATGAAGACTTGCGTATTAGGAAGAGCCCATACTCTGGGATTATAAACCATAGGAGTAGCAGTTATAGTATTATTATATGAGTTAAAGTCACATGGAGCCTCTATTGAAGGAGGAATAACCTGCGTGCCCTGCATTAACCCCGACATATGGTTAAAAGGAGCATGACAAGTTGCTTTGACATTTGTTGTATTTGAGTAAGTTAAAACTGATGACTGCGCTTCTGAAATTCTATTAATAACAAATTGTTCACTGGACAGTGACAGAGGTTTTTCTGAATTAATAAATGCAGTACTAGGTGGTTTATCCTTGGGTTCTGGACATTTTATAGGTGCACCCTGTAATTTTTCAAGATCTTTGGTTGCATGTTTTGCTTTTTCAATCTAAAAAAAAAACAAAATAAGTTAATTAAGAACCTAGTGGCTTGGCACGCGAAGATGGGAAGAAACCAGATGGGATGACTATAATGCCATGGAAGTTGGGTAGACCTTTGGTGTGGGATGCAACATGTGTGGACACCCTTGCGCCATCCCATCTTCCTGGTACTACATGCTGTGCTGGTGCGGCTGCAGCAAGTGCCGAAAACCTCAAACGGCGCAAATACAATGGCTTGACTACTAGCTATGTATTTGAGCCATTTGGGGTTGAAACACTAGGACCATGGGGGCCGAGTGCCCACCAAGTTTTCAAAGACATCACAAAGTGTATAGTCGACGCCTCTCGTGACCAGAGGGCTGGCCTATTTCTTGGTCAAAGGATCAGCATTGCCATCCAATGTGGCATTGCTGCCAGCGTTCTGGGCACGATGACCTATAAATTTTTAATTTTAGTTTTAATTTAGTCATTTTTGTAAATATTTTACATTTAATTTTAGTTTTTAAATGTAGTATGTACTAGGTTCTTTTTATTATAATTAGGTAATTTAGTTGTTAATTAATAATTATGTAATAGTTGTATTTAAAACCAATGAGTAGGATATCAATTAGAGGACTCTATCCCAACAATCTCTTAACTTCTTAAGTGATTGGCTAAAATAGCCTAAATATCAATTGCTGTGCCCCTAGCACCCGACTAAGAATCGGTGAAATAATAGCGCCTCTCTTCACTTTTCGCTATGTACACACGGTGTTTGAAAAGCACTTTAAAGGTTAATATTCAATTGATTATGTCTTATAATTAATTAAGAAAGAGATATTAAAATAACTACCTAAACATTTTAAATATGGATCATATTATAATCTAAGCCATATTAACAGAGGCGTACCTAGGCCAGAAGGGGCCCCATATCAAAACTTGCTTGGGGCCCTTCTAGTCTAAGTGTATAGTTTTACAGAATAAAGACAATAGCATCCTGACTCATTTAAATAATGCTATTACTTACTGATGTCATTAAGAGAATTTTGAAGGGAGCTAGAAAATTGAGAATGCTGATCGACTGATCATAGCTCAGTTATGACAACTACATAATAGCCTTTTTGAAAATTGAGCTTTGAAAGGAATTCCATAATTTAAGCTTTATTGGTCACGATAAGTTTTCATTTAAGAGCTAAATTTTATGTTTTTATTTTTATTCCTGTCGTCGGGGGCCCTTGACACTTGGGGGCACCGTATAAATTGATAGGGCTGATACAGTGGTAGCTACGCCTCTGCATATTAGTCAAATGAATTAAATTTATAATAACATCCACCTTGTTTTTTTTAATTTTTAAGACTTAAATCTGCAGATGGTCAAATAGTCTTAACAACATTAACTTTGTTTACAGACATTAGCTAGATTGCTAGACCACCACAATAACTTCTTTAAGTCACAAAACATTTTTTAGTGAATTTATAAGATTTTCTATATCAATTACCACGAAGAGTACTGTGGCGTTCAGAGAAAAAATCGGATCATAAGACAGAAGCTGCATGACTAGAAAAAAAACAAACTTTCTCAACATCAAATAAAGTCAATATTACCTCAGCAGCACTTAAATTCCAAACAGCCTCGCCAGTTAAAGTGTTGAAATAGTACGTAAATCCTGGATGCGATTTTGAACTGCCCACTATCCAAGAATCGCCAACAGAAGTTACTTTGCGCCTGTTAACTTTACTTCTTTCTAAACTCATATTGTAGAACACCTTTAGATTGTTTATTTTGTAATTTTAACTCTCATAAAAGGCTTTTGACGAGTATCTAATCAAGATTCACCAAGTATGCTCCACAACAACACACACAGTGAATAAGTTTTATTTTTACCCAACCAAGAAACAAAAAACTTCATCCATCAGCCATTGTCCGATTTTTTTATCCTGCGGACAGTCGGACACACACACGGACAGGACCATGACATGACAGGACGGACAGGAGGAAGCACGCACGGAATGGCACGAAGAAAGATCAGTGTTGCCAGTATGATTTCCCCAAAAAGTACGGTTGGCTTTCTGAAAAGGTACGGTTTTTAAGTTCAAGGTACGGTTGGGTTGGGATACTTCTGCAAGAAATAAGAACTAGATCAGTTTTTTTTCTTCTACGAGTTGGCTGTCTGCGACCATAGGTTGGAAAAAAGCGATAGGGAATCGAATATTCAAAGAGATATGGTAAAGTAGAACATTATTACCGATTGCGAATATCGAACACATTCTTTTGTAAATCAATTATAGAATGAAGTAAAAACACTCGTTAATGATGCAATGAAAAAAACATTTTTTTGAAAATAATTTATCATAGGAATAATGTGATGAGGAAGTTCAGATATGAAGCGATATTATTCTCTATATTTAAAGGAACAAAAAGTATTGTTTTATTTTAGTGTTTTTAAACAAGTGTGTAAAATTCTGTTGTTTACATACCTGTTAGAAACTTGAAACGAAATTACAATAATTTTATTTAATTGAATTATAATACCGGTAAAAAGATTCATATGTAATTTAATATTTTTAGGTCTAAAAAGACTTTGTAAATCGAAGTTCGAATCAATTGCAACTCGAAGAAAAAAAAAACTAATGTAGTTCTTGCAGAAGTATTCCGACCCGTACGGTTTTGCTAAAATTTTGTAAAATGCTATAGTCTACTCATATTCTATAGCGAAAACAAGTTGTTTGTCATAAAAAAATATGAAAATAATGTTTTAGGAACTAAGAAAATTCCATTAAGTATGTTGTGTTCATAATTTTAGTGTCAAATGAAAAGTAACCCAAATAGCCAAGTCTTATTTGGTAGGAAGAAAAAAGTTTTTAAAAGCAAAATTCAGAAAGTTGAGAAAAACAGGAGAAGGCGATTTCTTTTTGTTTTTTTTTTACAATTGGTAGTGAAAAATAAATCACTAGTATAGAAAAGGTACGAAAAAGGTACGGTCAACACTAAGGTACGGTTGTGGTACGATTGTGTGATAAATAGTACGGAAAACCGTACTTTTTGGTACGGTCTGGCAACGCTGAGAAAGATGACAGTTCACAGCACAGACTACTTATAGCTATGACATAGAGGAAACCATAGATATATTATAATAATCTAGATCGCGTTCTTCATGTTTTTTGCCACACAAAAATGAATCTTATTTTTAAAACAGTTAGATTTCTTTTTTGTCTGGCAAAACTAACGAGAGAAATGAGAGGTTGAATCTGAAGGTCGCTATCTCTTTTCCACAATTGCCAGGAGATAAGCATTGGTAGAAATGGTAGAAAAATTTATAGTTTGGGGCTTACTTAATTTATTTATAATTTATGTTATTTTTATGCTAGAAGTAAAATAAGTTTGTGAGATTTTTTTTGTTTTTTTAGCGTGGTAAAATCATCAAATGAGTCCTCCCACCCCGGGCAGGGCGGGAGGGACTGTCAGACTTGTACTGACTAAAATCCACGGTGTCCTTCAATACCCTTTATATTCCGGGGTCACGGTAATGAGATAAGTCCCGCGACCCCAGCAAGCTTTGGCCCTCTAGAGACGCTCTTTGAGGCGCGCGTGGAACACAACGCGCCGTCGACCCGGGCATGGTCCATGGTCGGGCAGCGAGTTGCCCTTTACTCACCGCCCGCATGCCCGCGCCTACGGTGGCCGGAGATCGTCTTGCAACGTCCGTCGCCGTGGGCGTCCACCACCGCGGGTGGGGCGGAGGGAGGACATTGTCCTCTCCCTCACGCGGCCCGCCTCCTCCTTCGCGAGCATGACTGCTTCGCAGAAGGAGGCGACCGCTTCCCACTCCGTCTCGCCCCGCAGCATGGCTTCGACCAATGCCGGGCGCGAGAGGTCTCCGCCTATCGCCGCCGTGAGGACACGTCGGTGCTCTGCCCAAGCGGGGCAGTCTTGCACCGTATGCTCTACTGTGTCCTCCGGGCGATCTTCGCAGTGGTGACACCCAGGCGTTTCCCCCTTTCTCCTCAGACACAGGTACCTCCCGAAACTTCCGTGTCCGGTGAAGACCTGCGTCATGTGGTAGGTCAGGACTTAAGTGGTCACGTCCGGATGCTCAGGGCCCACACGGGGGCCCCGTAGAGGGCCATGGACCGCACGACACCGGCGTACAGCCTACGGCAGGAGGCGTTTGGCCCGCTGAGATTAGACAGGAGTCGCCTGAGGGCGGCTGCTGCCCGGTTCAGCTTTGGGGCCAAACTCAGGAAATGATCCCTGAAGTTCCACCGGCTGTCGAGGACGAGTCCCAGGTACTTCATCGTCCTCCCGACGTCGATGCGAACCCCCTCCGCCGTTATGTGGGACTCAGATCGTGAAGTTTGTGAGATTGCTTAAAAATGAATTTTACCATATTTTTATAATACATAGAAAATAGTAATCATTATTTTATGGTAAAGTTATATTTATTGTATGACTATGTGGTAGTAATTACGTAATTATTCTGACAACACTGAATTTGACGTATGAATTCTAAATGGCGGCTTTTTTGTAAACCTTATATAAAAATACGTTTTAACTGCAGGTATCTTCTATTTTTATTGTGAAAATAGTAAAATATGATGTACTAAGACATATACATAGAAGTGATTCATAATATTGGTTGTGGCATATCATTTCACATGTAAGGAACATTTAAGATTTTGTTACCTAACGTTGATTAGTGTGACAATACTTCAGAAGTTTTGAAGACAAATCTACTTATTCTTTCATGACTTTGCGATTAAAACTAAGGAAAATATATAAAATGTAATTTGAACCTACGAGTAATTATCACATTATTGCAATAGTTTATAGATTAATTTAATTTTTAAGTTGGACGTGACAAAAAATGTTGTGTGGAGACTCCATTTCAAGCCAAGCGAAACTCTATTATTTAGACTTCGCTGTCCGTCTGTTTGTCTGTCTATCACCAAGCTGTATTTATAAACTGTGATAGTTAGACAGTTGAAATTTTCACAGATGATTCATTTTTGTTGCCGCTATAACAAACTAAAACAATAGAAAAAAAAATCATTTTTAAGGGGGCTCTAATACCCGCGCCCGTCCGCATGGATCATGCCTAGGTCGAAAGCGCGGCGTGGTCCATACGCGCCTCAAACAGCTGTCAGCAATCTGACGGGGCCCCTTTTACAGGGCATTTGCCTGCCGAGTGTGCGGGACTGTCTTATCAGTTGACCCGGAATGTAAAGGGCTATTGAAGGAACACTGAGGATTTTAGTCAGTACAAGTCTGAGAGCCTCTTCACGTCCCGCCTGGGATGGGAGGACCCATTTGATGAATTTACCACGGTAAAAAAGAGGGCCCAGAGTTTTTTGCTTTTGTTTACTCGATAACGGCAACAAGTAGACGTTTCAAATACTTATTCACAAAGTATTGAGTTATATATTCTCTATAAAAATAAATAAGCAAATATTTAAGCTGGCTCAAATACAAAAAATCGTGTTTTTGCGGTCTGTGGGTACTAAACGGGGTACAATGAAAATACTTTAATAAATTCTCCATTTTAATCTATAATCACCTAATCAAACCTTCGGGATCCTGTGGGATGTTAGAATAGTGTTCTTGAGGTAAAAGTCAAATCCAAAAGTCATGAACTCATGATCCACGATTCTCGTGGACTTAGTGACGTTAAGGACAAGGTCAAATGTCCTTTGAGTTAATGTAAAATGACTTTGAAATGAAAAATCAAATGATTCCGAGGGCTTTATTTATATACCTCGAAGGTCAAGGTCGAGTGGAAATTATGTTCAAGGTCAAGTGACTTTAGATTTCAGGTTCATGATCTTGAGACTCACAGTCAAGGTACTGGAACTCCAGTTGACTTGACTTCAATTGCAATAGTATTATTTTTCTCTTCTTTTGTTTAAATCTCCAAAACAGTGTGCCCTGTCGCAAAAAATAACGAAAAAATTCAGCCAAGTTAAAGCGGAAAAAATCTTGTTCCAGAATCTTATGGTCACCTTACTAGAAAGAGACGGTTACATCCAAATTAGCTCTCTCAGCTGGCACGTTTTTCGGCATGAGTACTCAATCCAGACTGTTATAATACATCCATGTGTAGTATAGATAATTTTCTCTTTCTACGTTTTTAGCGTAGAAAGAGAAAAAGTATAGAACTCGTCTTAAATAAAGAAGGCCCTAGATACGTAGAAAAAGAAAAAGTATAGAACTCGTGATACTTCTTTCTCTTTTCCTCAAGAAAGAAAAACAAATCGACAAATCGCGTACGAAGAAAAGAGACAGAGCAAAGCTGTCTGTGTTTTTTCAAGGCCAAACACAATATTTCGTGGATTTTAGGAATACCAGATTCGGGCAATATAATAATAATAATAAAATATCCGACACATTATTTCTGGGTGTTCTCGTCTGGCTAATGGAGAATATTTGCATAGACACAACCTCGTCGCCAGGATTATCCACCAGCAACTTGCTTTGAAGTACAATCTTGTGGAATCGGAAGTGCCGTACTATAAGTATGCGCACGACCCAGTTCTCGAAAATGGCAATATCTCGTTGTATTGGGTTCGACTTATCATCACTGACAGGACTATTGTTGCCAATAAGCCTGACATTGTGATGATAGATCGATCGGAGCGTCGCGCAATGATTGTTGATATAACGGTTCCGCATGATGAGAACCTCGTGAAGGCAGAAAAGGATAAACAATTCAAGTATCTTGATCTGGCCCGCGAGGTTGTTGACATGTGGGACGTGAATACAGCAGTCATTGTGCCGATAGTCGTGTCTGCCAATGGCTTAATTGCCAAGAGCCTCGAACTACATCTGAGGAGGCTCTCGCTTGGCAGCTGGATCAGGCGCCTGATTCAGAAGGCAGTACTTCTGGACACGGCGCGTATTGTTAGGAGGTTCCTTTCTCAGGAGCCCTGACCACCGGTGGCCCGGACCCTGTTCCCGGTGCTGGTGAACTGATATTTTTATATATTTTTAAATGTTTTTTATTTCTAATTTGCAAAAATATTTAAAAATGTAATTTATAAGTAAAAAAAATGAATAAAGAAAATAAAATAATATTTGAATCCGTAATAAGAGATATTAAAATAAATTGGTAGGAGACTTCAGCTCTTTCTCTCTCTTTTTTGTTTTGTGTTTTTAATTGTCCGCGAAAATGAGTGAGATAATATTATGTCTTGGTGTTCTATCTCATGATGTGGCTACGCCTTAGATAAAGAAACCCTAGATTGTTGTTTGGCGTAGCCACATGAGATAGAGAATGTTGACGTCACAAATGGGAAGTGTTGTCATACTGCAAACTTTTTACCCGACTAGCGGGTAGGTACATTATTATCGCGCGTGATCGGTAATGGTCGATATGGGTAATAATTTGTTAAAAGGACAACCTGTTTATCAGACCAATTGCCTTTCGGTGAAGGAAAACATCATTGCATGTGCCTTTTTCCCTTAATCTGCCTAATTAAGTACGGAGAAGAATTTAATGGCGAATTAAAAAAAAACGAATTAAATTGAAATAATGCCCTTACATTATTTCAAATTGTTTCGACCTAATATGTCATTTCCAGACTAGATCTTTTTAAAATGGCCATTGTAAACTCTAATCAATACTCTTGTAGTCATCAGTAATGGGGAAGGCCGGTCAAAGCTAATTGTAGATGGCGCCACCATAGCTAAGTCCGACCAATGAGGTAGTACTATTTTGAAGTACCTATAAGATTTGAGCCAATGACGATGCTTGGAACAAGCTATACTAGCGCCATTAGTTCCCCAGTTGCCATCCCCATTCTAATGTTGATTTTCATATTGAGCGATATAGGGACTTTCCTATCGGGTCCGTCGATCGAGGAATTACCTATGAACTATGAATAGGGGAAACACCAATACATATTATCTCACTCATTTTCGCGGACAAATAAAAACACAAAAAAAACACATCGAGAAAGAGCTGAAGTCTCCTATCAATTTTCTTTTTATATCTCTTATTACGAATTCAAATTCCTGTATCCTGTATAACATGTAGAGAGTTTGTTAAAAAATAATTATCAATTTTCATATGTCGCAGAATCAACACAGAAGCACAATAATTCAGAATAACGCCATCTATTGTCATTGCCGAGGAATCAAAACAGAAGCACAATTTGGAATCTCTATGGATTATTGTTAATTTAGAATAACGCCATCTAGTATCGTTAGTGTGGAATCAAAACAGAAACTCAATTTAGAATCTTTATTGATTAGTGTTAATTTAGAATAACGCTATCTGTCTCTCATTGGAGGAACTATGAAGTTAGATTTGACAGATAACGTTTAGGAATGCCAAGTTATTAAACTTGGGGATGCTTAGCGTGGAGTAATGGCAACACCGAGCGAATAGTCGAGTCGAATATCGATTCGGAAGTTTAATCAGGTATTCGACGTTGACAAGTACTGACGTTGACAGATATGTTGGCAAACCTGTGTGGGGTAGCCACTTGGACGGACAGTTGAGTAAGGTGAACACTTTGAATCGGTCCGTCAAGCTGTGTAGACATCTTGGTCACGCCACGTCGTCCACGATAATCTTCCCGCGTTCCTAAGTTTTTAATCGAGACGTATCTCGGACATCCTTGATTATTTTGTATTCAGTGTGTGTTAGCAAGTAATTAAAAGTGTTAACGAAGATTTTGTGAGTGTTATTTCCGATATCGCGCCCCTTCTGATATCGATTCTTCGACATCAGAAGCGGGATGGACCACGACGACCCACGTGTTCGAAATAAAGACTATAGTGATGAAAAATGGATGCGTTTGTTGGGAAAACAGAATTTTCTGACACTGATTCAAGCCGTGAAAACACCTACTAAAGCCATGTGACGACGCTTTCGTTTACCGGATTTCAATCCTGAGAAACAAGATGTGGATGCACGTGCTTGGGTGACGACTGCAGAGACGTGCTTGATGGACCAATACCAACATGGCGCCCCGCTTATGGTCGCTATAAGCCGCGCCTTGAAGGGAGGAGCTTCTATCTGGCTATCTACCGTGTCGTTTCCTGGGATGACATGGACCGAATTTAAGAAGTTAGCTGATGGACACGAAGGGAAGACCTACAGCACCTACAGTATCATCGAGCCAAGTGACGCAGCAGCCGGCATCGAAGACCTTGGTGTGCTTCAAATGTGGCAAGCCAGGTCACATAGCCGTGCGCTATACGAGCAGTGGTGGCGGCTGTGGCAGCGGATCAGTCGACGGCACGGCGCGACGCGTCGCGTCGATGTCTGAGTTGTGCAACCACCATCAGGCAGGATACAACACAGGTGAATTGTTTCATTTTTACTTACGATTCTGGTGCTGAATGCTCGTTGGTTAAAGAAAGTTTTGCATCGAAATTTTATGGTAAACGTGTTTGTAATGTTGTTGCTATGACTGGTATAGGTCAGACACGAGTATTCAGTCCAGAACAGATTTTTTGTTGTGCAGTGATTAACGGGTGATCATCCTCTTGAAATTTTGTTTTAAAATTTTTGCCCGACAATTATTTGCAATGTGATGTCGTATTAGGTAGCGAGATTTTAAATCAGGGTTTTTCTGTAAACATGCCGACATGTTTGCATGGCAACTGAGCTGTTTAAGTTAACGAAAGTCCTTTGTGTAAATTCAGTGAGGCATAATAGTGACAACGCATTTCAATTGGATTTAACTGTTGTCGTAACGGATATAACGGGTCTGACAAGTCTAGGCTTTGCAAACGCTTAAAGAATTTTCTAAGTTTTTCTTTACCGTTTTGTCTACTGCGTGTGTGACTGCAGGCCAGCTCAGTGCAGCGGCAACTGTATAGGATGTCAGTAGACGAACGTAGAGTTGTGTGCGACCGTGTGAAGGTTGATTCGAACGACTGTGGTACATGGCCTAGGATAGTTGTTAGTGGCCTAGGGTAGATGTTAGTGGCCTAGGGTAGATGTTAGTGGCCTAGGGTACTTATTAGTAGCCTAGGGTAATTGTTAGTGGCCTAGGGTAATTGTTAGTGGCCTAGGGTTGTTAGTGGCCTAGGGTAATTGTTAGTGGCCTAGGGTAATTGTTAGTGGCCTAGGGTAGTTGTTAGTGGCCTAGGGTTGTTAGTGGCCTAGGGTAGTTGTTAGTGGCCTAGGGTAGTTATTAGTGGCCTAGCGTAATTGTTAGTGGCCTAGGGTAATTGTTAGTGGCCTAGGGTAATTGTTAGTGGCCTAGGGTTTTTAGTGGCCTAGGGTAATTGTTAGTGGCCTAGGGTAGTTGTTAGTGGCCTAGGGTTGTTAGTGGCCTAGGGTAGTTGTTAGTGGCCTAGGGTAGTTATTAGTGGCCTAGCGTAATTGTTAGTGGCCTAGGGTAATTGTTAGTGGCCTAGGGTAATTGTTAGTGGCCTAGGGTTTTTAGTGGCCTAGGGTAATTGTTAGTGGCCTAGGTTAGTAGTTAGTGGTCTAGGGTTTTTAGTGGCCTAGGGTAATTGTTAGTGGCCTAGGGTAGTGATTGTTGTATTTTCAATTACCTTTTCCCGATGTTTCATTTAATTGAAGGTTTTAATGATACAGTAGAGTTCTGGAATTTCCTTATTTTCGCCGACGAACTGAATCTAGAGTTTGGTCAGGAATGACCGAGTGAAACAGTATTCTGTCGTGGACTGTTTTGTGTTTCAGTGGGATATCCAGACACGTGGCCAGCTACAACAAGAGCTGCAAGCGGTTTCTTTTATGAAGAGAAAGCTACCTAGCGATGACCGAGATGCCCCTGAAAAGCGGTTCAAAGCGAATAGTGCTGTGAAGCCTCTGAAGTGTTTTACCTGCCGCGGCGCAGTGAGAGGAGCAGCGCGGACTCCGGGTCATCAAAGCCTATTAATGAAAAGTGGGCTGACCTGTGCCTCCTGAGCAGGTCGACTGGGACCCTATCCGGTGAGCAATTTTCATTTTGTTTATGACTCTGGTGCCTTGTGTTCTTTATGTTGACTATCGCTGGTTAAGCGTTAGTAGTGTAATCGCTGGTTAAGCGGATTACTTGGGCTTTCGCTGGTTAAGCGTTAGCTGTTGAATCGCTGGTTAAGCGAGTTATGTTGACTATCGCTGGTTAAGCGTTAGTAGTGTAATCGCTGGTTAAGCGGATTACTTGGGCTTTCGTTGGTTAAGCGTTAGCTGTTGACTAGCTGGTTAAGCGTGTTATGATGTGGTCTTTCGCTGGTTAAGCGTTGGCTGTTTTATCGCTGGTTAAGCGAGTTATGTTGACTATCGCTGGTTAAGCGTTAGTAGTGTAATCGCTGGTTAAGCGGATTACTTGGGCTTTCGCTGGTTAAGCGTTAGCTGTTGACTCGCTGGTTAAGCGTGTTATGATGTGGGCTTTCGCTGGTTAAGCGTTGGCTGTTTTATCGCTGGTTAAGCGAGTTATGTTGACTATCGCTGGTTAAGCGCTAGTAGTGTAATCGCTGGTTAAGTGTGTTAGTGTGGGCTTTCGCTGGTTAAGCGTTGGCTGTTGAATCGCTGGTAAAGCGAGTTATGTCGACTATCGCTGGTTAAGCGTTAGTAGTGTAATCGCTGGTTAAGCGGATTGCGTTGGCTGCGCTGGTTAAGCGAAAGTCAACGTAAATTCAACAGCTAACTGTTGAATCGCTGGTTAAGCGTGTCATAATGTGTGCTTTCGCTGGTTGGGCGTTGGCTGCTGAATCGCTGGTTAAGCGAGTTATGTCGACTATCGCTGGTTAAGCGTTAGTAGTGTAATCGCTAGTTAAGCGGATTGCGTTGGCTGAGCTGGTTAAGCGAAAACCAACGTAAATTCGGCAGCTAACTGTTGAATCGCTGGTGCGTGTTATGATGTGTGCTTTCGCTGGTTAAGCGTGAGTGGGTTAGTATTTTTGGTTAAGCGTTAGCTGTTAAATCGCTGGTTAAGCGTTAGCTGTTGAATCGCTGGGAAAGCGAGTTATGTCGACTATCGCTGGTTAAGCGTTAGTAGTGTAATCGCCTGTTAAGCGGATTGCGTTGGCTGAGCTGGTTAAGCGAAAACCAACGTAAATTCAACAGCTAACTGTTGAATCGCTGGTTAAGCGTGTCATAATGTGTGCTTTTGCTGGTTGGGCGTTGGCTGTTGAATCGCTGGTTAAGCGAGTTATGTCGACTATCGCTGGTTAAGCGTTAGTAGTGTAATCGCTGGTTAGGCGGATTGCGTTGGCTGAGCTGGTTAAGCGAAAACCAACGTAAATTCAGCAGCTAACTGTTGAATCGCTAGTGCGTGTTATGATGTGTGCTTTCGGTGGTTAAGCGTTAGTGGGTTAGTATTTTTGGTTAAGCGTTAGCTGTTAAATCGCTGGTTAAGCGTTAGCTGTTGAATCGCTGGGAAAGCGAGTTATGTCGACTATCGCTGGTTAATGATAGTGTGGAATCTTAGATCGGCTGGTCAGACCATACCAGTAGCCATTTCGTAGCCAGTCCGTATTTCCGAAAATTTTTGACATCCTGGTGTCCATGGATGCGCGGTGTGCGAATGGCACTGTCGGAGGTCGTGTATTGTGCGTTCATGTTGAACGGTGTGCAACAAACAGAGGTTAGTTGGTGGGGCTAGTGTTAGCCACAGGCCTCGAATTTGATTCCTACTGTTTTGATTATAAGCTTGCTGCATTGTGATGATACAATTGCAAAGGTACTTGATTCCTCTGGGATTTTCGGTCAGTCTAAATTGTGTTGTCTTTTGTGTTTGACTTTGAGTAGTTCATGTGATATCTTCTTTATGGAATTTATAATCTGTAACGTTATTGGAAAAATAAGGTAACATGTTGAACAAACCTACTTTAAGAATTGTTTTGATAAAGGCTCTAAATGATTATCTTGATGGTGTTGTGTTGAAGACCGGATGGAGGTCGTTTGATTTCATGCTTATGACCCGATGGAGGTTATAATGTGTGATGATGAAGACCGGATGGAGGTCAGAGTATGAGCACTGCAATATTTTGATGAGTTTCCTATTACTTGAATGAGTATGGGTGTTGTTCGACATGTCAGCTTTGAGAGTAAGAGTTTGTTGTGACTTTCATTAGACCCTGTAATTATTTTGATGAGAATACCTTTTTCCATTTGGGTCAGGAATGGCCGAACGGTTAGAATGGTTACTGTTCGAGAATTTTCTCTCATTCCAGATGTCACACACGAGGACGTGTGAATTGTCAGAATGGCCGTGTCGCAGAATCAACACAGAAGCACAATAATTCTGAATAACGCCATCTATTGTCATTGCCGAGGAATCAAAACAGAAGCACAATTTGGAATCTCTATGGATTATTGTTAATTTAGAATAACGCCATCTAGTATCGTTAGTGTGGAATCAAAACAGAAACTCAATTTAGAATCTTTATTGATTAGTGTTAATTTAGAATAACGCTATCTGTCTCTCATTGGAGGAACTATGAAGTTAGATTTGACAGATAACGTTTAGGAATGCCAAGTTATTAAACTTGGGGATGCTTAGCGTGGAGTAATGGCAACACCGAGCGAATAGTCGAGTCGAATATCGATTCGGAAGTTTAATCAGGTATTCGACGTTGACAAGTACTGACGTTGACAGATATGTTGGCAAACCTGTGTGGGGTAGCCACTTGGACGGACAGTTGAGTAAGGTGAACACTTTGAATCGGTCCGTCAAGCTGTGTAGACATCTTGGTCACGCCACGTCGTCCACGATAATCTTCCCGCGTTCCTAAGTTTTTAATCGAGACGTATCTCGGACATCCTTGATTATTTTGTATTCAGTGTGTGTTAGCAAGTAATTAAAAGTGTTAACGAAGATTTTGTGAGTGTTATTTCCGATATCGCGCCCCTTCTGATATCGATTCTTCGACACATATATTATCGTACAGACCGAATTGTCCGGGAAATATATTGCCCGAGTCTGGTATCCCTAAAATCCGCGAAATGTTGTGGCTGGCCTTGAAAAAACTGGCTACGCGCTGAGAGATGGCGATAGCTGTGCTCTGTCCCTTTTCTTCTTATGCGATTTATGGATTTGTTTTTCTTTCTTGAGGGAAAGAGAAGGAATTATCCCGAGTCTTAGATAAAGAAATACCTAGATGGTTGTTTGGCGTAGCCACATGAGATAGAGAATGTTGACGTCACAAATGGGGACTTATCCCTAAAATCCGCGAAATGTTGTGGCTGGCTTTGAAAAAACTGGCTACGCGCTGAGAGATGGCGATAGCTATGCTCTGTCCCTTTTCTTCTTATGCGATTTGTCGATTTGTTTTTCTTTCTTGAGGGAAAGAGAAGGAATTATCCCGCGTTCTATATTTTTCTCTTTCTACGATCCCGAGTTCTATACTTTTTCTCTTTCTACGGGCTACGCCAAACATGAATCTAGGGTTTCTTTATCTAAGTTTTGGAGTGTCAGTTGACCATTTAATTTTAAACTGACCTTCTTCTTAGTTGGAACATTTGGACAGAACCATTGAGGATTATATGTCTATGGACAGAACGCATTATACATAGGGCGAGGGCACAACATAGCGTTTCGGCGTCGCAACGTCAAATCTGTACCCCACACAACAAAATTGTATTGCCATGTATCATCGTTTTTGCGATATGATGGCACAACGCAGTGTTGTGGCTTCGCCCAACAGATAATAATAATAAGCCCTTTATTCCGAACCAAGGTTTACATTACAATAGTGCTAATCTACAGGGTGAAATCGAAATCATGGGCAATATTTTAATCTAAGACTCACGATGCTTAGGCTGTACGCCGGTGTCGTGCGGTCCATGGCCCTCTACGGGGCCCCAGTGTGGGCCCTGAGCATCCGGACGCGACCACTAAAGTTGGTCGCATGCCAGAGGGTCATGGCCATCCGAATGATCCGGGGATACCGCACGATCGCCGGCGAATCGGCCAACCTGCTTGCCGGATTACTGCCCTGGGATCTGGAGGCGACTGCCCTCCAGCGCGTCTATGAGTGGCGCGTGGAGGCGCAGCGCCGGGGAGAATTCCCGCTGCCCCGACAGAAGACCCGACCGGCGGGAAGAGGTCCGGCGCGATCTCAGGGCAGTATGGAGGGGACGATTGTCGCAACCGACGGCCGGGCACGCCGCAATCGCGGCGGTAAGACCCCTCTTTGAGGAGTGGCTGAATAGGAGTCACGGCGTCCTGACCTACCGCATGACGCAGGTCCTCACCGGACACAGAAGTTTCGGGAGGTACCTGTGTCTAAGGAGAAAGGAGGAAACGCCTGGGTGTCACCACTGCGAAGATCGCCCGGAGGACACAGTAGAGCATACGGTGCAAGACTGCCCAGCTTGGGCAGAACACCGACGTGTCCTCACGGCGGCGATAGGCGGAGACCTCTCGCGCCCGGCATTGGTTGCGGCCATGCTGCGGGGCGAGACGGAGTGGGAAGCGGTCGCCTCCTTCTGCGAAGCAGTCATGCTCGCGAAGGAGGAGGCGGGCCGCCTGAGGGAGAGGACAATGTCCTCCCTCCGCCCCACCCGCTGTGGTGGACACCCACGGCGACGGACGTCGCAAGACGATCTCCGGCCACCGTAGGCGCGGGCATGCGGGCGGCGAGTAAAGGGCAACTCGCTGCCCGACCATGGACCATGCCCGGGTCGACGGCGCGTTGTGTTCCACGCGCGCCTCAAAGAGCGTCAGCAAGATGACGGGGCCCCCCTCTAGAGGGCCGAAGCCTGCCGGGGTCGCGGGACTTATCTCATTACCGTGACCCCGGAATATAAAGGGCTATTGAAGGACACCGTGGATTTTAGTCAGTACAAGTCTGACAGTCCCTCCCGCCCTGCCCGGGGTGGGAGGACTCATTTGATGATTTTACAACGATAAAAAAAAGACTCACGATGCTGATTGCATTACGGCTAATAAATCGCAAATCAAAAATATTATTTATGCAATTATGGACACCTTTAAAAATGTAGTATGTCACATTGAAACATTGAAAAGGCTTATCTTATAGTCTCGCTAAAACTTGAGAACGGCTGGACCGATTTGGCTGATTTTGGTCTTGAATTATTTCTGGAAGTCCAGGGAAGGTTTAAAAGGTGAGGCGGTACGAAGTTTGCCCGGTCAGCTAGTCTTATATATAAAAATCAATTGCTGTTCGTTAGTCTCGCTAAAACTCGAGAACGGCTGGACCGATTTGGCTAATATTGGTCTTAAATTACTTCTGGAAGTCCAGGGAAGGTTTAAAAGGTGAGGCGGTACGAAGTTTGCCCGGTCAGCTAGTCTTATATATAAAAATCAATTGCTGTTCGTTAGTCTCGCTAAAACTCAAGAACGGCTGGACCGATATGGCTAATTTTGGTCTTGAATTACTTCTAGAAGTCCAGGGAAGGTTTAAAAGGTGAGGCGGTACGAAGTTTGCCCGGTCAGCTAGTTATTGATAAAAACACTAAAAGTAATTTAAAAAAAAATCGTAAACCCCAAAATTCCTGGGGTGCTAAGACAGGAAACCTCCACGTGCGCCCGTAGACTGGAGTTCCCTCTCGGATACGTCCGTGGGGAAGACCAGTTTTTCGGGCCGGTGCACCCTGGGATGCGGGCAAAGACTTCCTTAGGCACTGTGTGCCTAAGGGGTCTCTTTGCCCGTATGCGAATAGCCTGTCGGGTGGACGCTCCAACGCGTGTCCCTCTGATTAGCAGAGGGCACAGCGGCGGAGCGGGCTTGCGGACGGTGAGTAATGGGTAGCTCGCCGTCCGACCAAGGACCAAGCCCGGGTCGGTGGCGCGTCGTGTCGTGTTTCGCGCGTGCCTTCGAGGAGTTGTCAGCAAACTGACGGGGCCCCTTATGGGGCCAAATGCCTGCTGGGGTCGCGGGTTTTTCTTAACACAGGATACCGTGGCCCCGGAACGTAAAGGGCATCCGAAGGAACACGGGTGGATTTTAGTCAGTAAGAGTCTGACAGTCCCTTCCGCCCCACCCAGGGCGGGAGGACTCATTTGATGATTTTACCACCTAAAAAAAAAAAAAAAACCCCAAAATTCCTAAAGTATCAAAATTTTAAAGGAACGCGGAACGAAAAGTAAACAAAACGTCAAATAATATTAGGCGAAGATACTTGCATTAATTTTTTTTTTTGAGTTCCGAATTACGATTAGTATCGTTAATAAGTAAAGCCCGAGTTTAAAATATTGCTCGTTAGTAAAATTTCACCCTGTATAATTACAAAATATCCCTGATCTCGATGTGCTTGTTGGCATAGGCCTCCTCCAACGTCTTCCACTGCCTCCTGTCTCGTGCGACCCTTCTCCAGTTTGGACCTGCTGTGAGTTTGGTTTCGTCCTACCATCTAGTGAACTGCCTTCCACGACTACGCTTGCCAGTCCTTGGATACCACACTGTCACTGCTTGGCACCATTTTCCCTTTGTATCTCGCATCATGTGCCCTGTCCATCTCTATTTCTGTTGGTCTGTTTTTGCCAGTATGTCAATCAGTTTGGTTTTGGTACGTAGATCTATGTTTCTGATTTTGTCAATAATTTGTTTTGAGCCTGACATGCTCCTCTCCATCGCCCTTTGGCATTTAGCAAGTCTTTATCTTAGGTATTTGGTCAGTGCCCATGTATCACAGCCATAGGTTAAGCATGGGAGTACACATGACTCGAATGTTTTCTTCTTCAATGCCATGCTCAGGTCTTTTTTTTACTTCACGATTTCCTTGAGGCTTCCGACCATAGATATAGCTTAAATATTGTTTGTAGTCAGTGATCTCTCGTAAGGCCCCGATCTGATGGCCCTCTACGGGGCCCACGTGTAGTTTATGAGCATGCGGACGCATGCCAGAGGGTCATGATGGCTATCCGGATGATCCGAGAATACCACACGATCGCCGGCGAATCGGCCAACCTCCTTGCCGGATTGCTGCCTTGGGATCTGGAGGCTACTGCCCTCCAGCTCCTCCAGAGTGGTGCATGGAGGCGCATCGCCGGGGCGAATCCTCGCTGCCTCGAGAAGTCGAGGCGCAGTGGGAAGAGCTCCGGCGCGATCTCAGGGCAGTATGGAGGGAACGACTGTCGCAACCGAGGTCCGGGCGCGCCGCAATCGCGGCGGTAAGACCCCTCTTTGAGGAGTGACTGGATAGGCGTCACGGCGTCCTGACCTACCGCATGACGCAGGTCCTCACCAGACACGGAAGTTTCGGGAGGTACCTGTGTCGGATAAAGGAAGAAACGCCTGGGTGTCACCACTGCGAGGATCGCCCGGAGGACACAGGGGAGCATACAGTGCAAGACTGCCCCGCTTGGGCAGAGCACCGCCGTGTCCTCACGGCGGATCACCGCCGTGTCCTGCGGTGCTCTGCGTATCAACGCGGAGACCTCTCGCGCCCGGCATTGGTCGAGACCATGCTGCGGGGCGAGACAGAGTGAGAAGCGCGAAGGAGGAGGCGGGCCGCGTGAGGGAGAGGACAGCGTCCTCCCTCCACCCCAGCCGCAGTGGTAGACGCCCACGGCGACGGATGTTGGCAGACGGCCGTTGTAGGCGCGGGCATGCGGGCGGCGAGTAATGGGCGACTCGCCACTCGATCATGGACCATGACCGGGTCGAAGACGCGACGGCGCGTTGTGTTCCACGCGCGCCTCGAAGAGTGTCAGCATAATGACGGGACTAAAAAAATCATATTAAACCTCCGCGTCGTTGGAATGCGCGAATTATTGGCAGTCTTGGCGGTAGCCCTATAAACAATTACCTACTCTATGGCAGTAGCACAGTAGCTTTGTCACTTTCATAGAGTATAATTGGTCACTTGAACTTGCGGAAAAAATGGTTCTGTTTTGGATTACTCTTGCTCTAGCAGTTATTGGTATTTAATTTTTCTTAATTAACTTGCACATAATATTTTTTAACTTACTATAATAGTTAATTTCAACCTGCCCGCTTATCTCGCCCCGTCAACGGGCTAGAAGGGAAAAATTGTATCATCTAGCCCGCCAGTGTCGGCATCAGCATGTAACGAGGTGGATGGGACTGAATTTTGACTTGGTCAACGGGGTATGATTGAAAAAAAATAGTTGAAGTTTCATCGATCTTGCTAGAGTACTACAATTACGATAATTACGATTCGCTAGAGTATCGTTCGAGCTTGGGACCACAGTATATAAGTATTATGTATGACTGTATGTGTATTGTGACTCGGTCCTTGATATAGTGCCTACAGCCGAAGGGCTCATGTACACGACGCCGCGCCGCCGCCGCGCCGCCGCCGCGCCGCGCCGCAATGCTGTGTATACCTACAATCGCGACCGTGCCGCCGCCGCTGAAAATCAAACATGAATGGGCGTTTTTCCATTAGCCGGCACGGCACCGGCAACGGCGCCGGCGCCGTGCCGTTGCCGGGGAAGCAAAAATGTTTGAAATTGTATGGCTCGCTTTTGCACTTACCGGCGCCGGCACCGGCCCGGCGTTCATACATTTTTACCGGCACTACCACCCCAGATACATACGGGTCGGATTGATAACCGCCTTTTTTTTTTTGAAGTCGGTAAAAAGCATGAGTCTGTACATAATTATATTTATAACATTTTAGGCTCCAATGCAGATGGAGAGTTCTGTGTTCTTTATAGTCCCGACTCCCTAATGTTCACACAAAGAAGTGCAATATGGGAAAGTATTCTGAAAGAGGTATTTTCTGCTGCACTTGGACTCTCTGTTGAGCACGTATGTAATTTATGGCTTATGTTTAACTTACCACCAAACATAGTAGGTAACAGTTACTATATAACAGACAAAAATAGTAAATTATAACCAAAATGAAACCCGCATTTTAATGTAAAATAACCAAACATTTCGCTGTTTAATCAAAATGTGACTCCAAATAAATCATTGTCAACCCAAAAGTAGTAAATGATCACCAAAATTAAACCAGCATTTTAATGTAAAATTACAACCAAAGTTTTTACATCTTGCTATCCTGTTTTAAATGCGGTTAAACCTAGATGTATCCTTCCTTAACAGGAGCAAGTCGACGGAGCCCCGCTGCGTGGGGCTCCTACTTCTGGGTGGTTAATAAAAATTAACCACGACCGACTAACCTAAATTGTCCGAGTCGGGGTGCCAGCAAGTCCTGAGGCTGCACCTAGTTCTAACCGGCTAAACCTATTTCTAACCGAAGCTAAGTAGGATACCTACATCTACGTTTAACCGCATGTGGTCGGTTACACCTAGTTTTAGCCGGCTAAAACTAGGTATAACCGCACTTAGGGTATTAGCCGAAACATATATACCGTGACTTTTTAGTCGTCTTACAAAAGTGGTCCACTTAATGTATCCGACCTAAAACATCTCTAGGCGAGTTTTTTATTTTTTTAATCGGTAATAATGATTTTTATTATTAATAAATAGGTACATAGAAATATGAAACACCCTGTTAAAATGTTTACGTATCAAGCTGTAGAGTATACCCTACCCTGCGCAATAGTCGGGCAGATCATTTCATCTCTATTTTCTACGAGACAAGGGTGTTTCTAACTACGTCTTGCGTCAGTTGCGTCATAATATCGAATTAAATTTTATTTTAAAATTTTTCAAATCTCATAAATACCTATTTTTTATTATAAACGTGTTCTAGTCATTGAATACATGAACTGTGCTGCCGTTGTAAGACGACTAAAAAGTCACGGTGTATAATAGGTTTATTTAGGCAGAAATAACCATTTCATTAATTTGCTCGCTAAGATTTGGTGATCATTTACTATATTTGGTGTTCGAATACAATTTTTGGTTAAAGAACTAAGGGTATCAAAGTATTTTATGGTGGTCATTATATTTAATCCAGTAATTTATTTACCTACCTATCTCAGAGTTAAAGATGACAATTTCACTGTTAGTGCGACCGCATACTTACTATATGTATAAGATTTTTTTGTCGGAAAATTTACAACCACTAAAGACTATCAGAAATGAAAAACTATGCACCGAGTAGTGCCGTCTGCCGAGCATCAGAAGCGCACGATCCGTGAGAACTTATGATACAGAGTACGGTATCTAAAAGAAAATGTATGCAGCGAGAGCATTCCGACGAGGATTAGAAGAGTGCGAATCCCTCGCTGCTCTCTGGATTCTAGTCTTACGCCTGCCCTGACCACAACCACAATGAATAAACAAATACTTTCTTGACAGAATGCAGAATGGGATGGTTTGTATATCATGGATGCATTCAACACCCCTGAAGCTGTTGTGAACGTGCACATTGATGGTGTTTCCAGCCTTGGTCAAAATGTAAGTACCCAAGCAAGCAAGCTTGTCAGGCTATCGACAAGCTTGCTCAAGCAATTGAGTAGGTACCCTAATTTATATCCCAACATATCTGGTAATAAAAAGGGGGCCAAGTTCCTATCGGCTAATTGTTCGCCTAAAAAAGAGTTGAAATCCAATCTAATGCCAAGTTTACGGTCCATCTGGCCGAAATGCAACTTTTAAAGTGCATCTAAACTTGGTATTGGATTGGATTTCAACCCTTTTTAAACCGACTTCAAAAAAAAAAACGGCCAAGTGCGAGTTGGACTCGCCCATGAAGGGTTCCGTAGTAGCAAGCATAGATTAAAATTTTTGTAACCTAACCTTAAAACTTGTTGTAGGTAGTCACATAATAGGCGTATTCCAAAAACTTGGTATAGTTTAGCATAAGGAGGGAGGTGCCCCCTGTGTCCTGGCACCACTCTCCTGTAAGGGCAGCGCCCAGACCCCGCCATCTCTTCGAATCTAACCTGTCCGTGTCGGGGTGCTCCAATTCCCGAGTTCGGTCTTGCATCCTAGGTCACTGTTTACTACCTACCTAGGTGGCTCGACGGAGCACCGCTTCGCGGGGCTCCTTCTTCTGGGTGGTTTGATAAAAAATAACCTAACCTGTCCGTGTCGGGGTAACCCAAAGTCCCGAGCTCGCTTCGCTCGCTCTTGCATCCTAGGTCGAAAGACTGCATTGATTTTTTTTCAACTGATTTTGCACCCTAGACAATACGTGGTGTATATACTCGTATTATGGTTGTCAATCGCCTATTTTTGCGTTCCGTTTTCGATTTTCTGATTTGAGGTTAGAAAAATTGGTTTTCATTAATTTCTCGAAAAATACGCACGACATACGGACGTCTTCAATCTGCAATCTTCTGATGATCCTGGCAGGGTCGCCATGCAGGATTGGGCTGAGGGTTAGGTGGAGCTTATAAAGAAACGACGTATGTCGTGCGATCCTTTTATTAACTGCCTTTAACATAATACTTATTCGCTATTCTACGTAAACTACTTACTCGCTATTACTGCAAACTTGCACATAATATTACATACCACACTCTCATAATTTCGAAGATAAGTGGCTGTGACATACGGACGGACAGACAGACAGACATGACGAGTCTATAAGGCGGAACCCTTATAGATTTGTCATGTCTGTCTGTCTTTTTGCCATTTCGCTACGGAAACCTAAAAAGGAGGTTATCAATTCGGCCCGTATGTATGTAATATTTTCAGAACTGCCCAGTTTTTGTATAATGTTAGTCTACGAGTATATCAGCATCTGAACAAATGTGCCAAATTTCAAAAGTGTATGTAAGTATGTATGTATGTTTTTATGTTTGTGTTCCCATATCTCCGGAACTGCTAGTCCGGTTTAAGTAATTCTTTTTTCAACCGACTTCCAAAAGGAGGAGGTTCTCAATTCGGATGTTTACTTTTTTTTTTTCTTTTTTATGTTTGTTCGGGCATAACTCCGTTGTTTACCAACCGATTTGAAAAAATCTTTTTGTGTTGGAAAGGGTATACTTCCCGAATGGTCCCATTAAAATTTTATCGAAATCGGACTAGCACCTTTTTAAAAACAACAAAAACCTAAAAAGTTTTCAACATTGTCTACACCGATTTACTCCGAGGTTTCTGGTCCGATTTCGATGATTCTTTTTTTGTTCAATACAGTATATTTGCCATTTGGTCCCATAAAATTTTCATTTAGTTTGGTGCAGCAGTTTTCATTTTTAGCCCATATTGGGTAAGAGTACATACATGGACGATGTTATTACCGGTGCTACGGATTACAAAATTCTAGTACCTACACCTGTATGAAAATTTTGTGACAAGAATTTGGGTTGTATATTTAAACTAAAAAGGGTAAAAAAAAGTAATTAGGCGAACAATAATTAGCCGGTAGGAACTTGACCCCTTTTTCACAGGTATGCTTTGGTGGGATTTCAATACTTTTTTTCAAGAAATCGTACCAATCCCTCTAAAGCGGGAGTTCCCAAACTGTGCGTCGCGGCGCCCTGGTGCGTCGTAGAGACTAGAGAGTAGAGAGGGGCGTGTCGTCAGACGCGAGCGTCCACCATTCTCCGGATTGATATTGCGTGTGGTGGAACCAGATTATCTTTATTTATAAAACATCCACCAGAAAGAAGAGGATAGTCTCATTCATCTCTTTTGCAGCTACAAAACTAGATCCACGTATTCCCAATTCGTGGAGTTTGGAACCAGGTATGTATTATTATTTTATTATTCACCTGGTATCAACTAGCTAGGCCGCGAGAAAAAATTCTAAACCTGTATGTGTGCCGCGAGCTGAAAAAGTATGGGAACTTCTGCTCTAAAGGATTTGGGCCGACTTACCAGTACCTAAGCATGTATAGAACCTGTATCGTACTTCTCTTATTTTCAGTTTGGATTGCAGTCTAAGGTATATCGACTGCTCGTAGATGAGTTTGAACCAGATACGTTCAATGGTGTAAAGCTTAGAATTAAACAGCGCTTAGATGTCGGAAATAATCAAATCGTTAATGTTAAACTATTTGACCCAGACTTGGTAAGTGGATATCCGAGGCACCTACATCCTAGCACGACGTACGAGGCGTGACGTACCTAATTTTTCTAAAGTAGGTACTTATTTTACCTAATTCTTGCTTACTTTCTGGAAAAGGGAGTACCTATATACGGTAGTCGGTACCTCTTAGGTATTACCCAGTCATTGGTCATGTAAAATATTGATGTTCAGCTCAATCCGGTTCGACTGGAAGCAGACCTCAATCTAATTGGGAAAAGGCTAAGCAGATGATGACTAAGGTAGAATGATGTTTAAACAGTTATTTATTTTTTCAGTTTAATACATTTAAGACTGGTAAATCTAAGGACCACAATATTGCACCCGAGCTAAATCATTTAAAGCCAGAAGTAGAAGAAGACCGGAAGTTTTTGGAAGAGCTTGGCAATTTGCGATTAGTTATTGAAAAGGTAACTAAATTAGTCTACTCGTACCTTATGTCCTTGACTAGGGACAAATCAGCTATATACATATATGCTATTCTCTACAAGAAACCGGTGGCGTCCGAATGCACAGGGGCCCCGTAGAGGGTCATGTACCGTACGACACCCGCGTACAGCTTCCGGCCGGAGGCGTTTGGCCCGTCGAGAGCGGCCGCCTACAAGCGGCTCCTGCCCAGTTCAGCTTTGGGGCCCAACGCAGGAAATGTTCCTTGAATTTCAACCGGCTGTCGAGGACGAGACCCAGGTATTTCACCGTCGACCCGGGCGGCGGTGCCGATGTCAACACCTCCCTACATTATTTGGGACTCTGACCGTGGCGCGTTTCCACATCCACACCCAGGAAAACATGGCTTCGGTCCTGTGCAGCGCCTCTTCGAGTTCCAACTGCCGGGTCCAATAAACGACTGTCGCGACCGCCTGCGTCGTCAAGTCGGCCGCCGCCTACTGGTGCGCCCGCCAAGACAAGCGTGTCGCTACGCAACAACCAGTCGTAACCGATGTTCCACAGGAGCGGCCCCAGGACCGATTTTTTTTAACATGGCTCCACCCTATGAATTTCTTCTGTGTCGTGGGTGCGTTTACAAACATATAAACTCACACACACAAACGCCCTGACCCGGAACAACTACTTGTAGATCATACAAATGTTTGCTCCGTGCGGGAATCGAACCCGCGACACGCAGCGCAGCAGTCTAATCACTCAGCCACTAAGCTAACCGTGTCGTCAAATCATTGATCAATTGTGGGACACCGCACGGCATCTCTCGCCGGTTCCATTATCCCCGGTGATTGGGGTAGATGACGGCTCTGTCCATCAGTTAGTCCTCGACTATGCGACGGAGGCAGGTCGGCACCCGGTGATACCGGAGTGACTCCCTGATAGAACTTGAAGGCAGGGTGTTAAAGGCGTTGGTGATGTCTAAAGACACCGCCAAGACGACCCTGCCCCGGAATACCGCAATGATAACGTCCACCGTCGAAAGGCCGCTGTGGAAGCCAAACTGGCTCTCCACCAGGTCGGGACCCAACCGGGTTAGGTGCTCGACGAGGCGGTTTGCAATTACTCTTTCAGAGAGATTCCACCTCGTCGAACAGCATGCCACTATGGGCCGGATGCAGACGGATATCCCGCAGGACGCCCGGGCTTCTTGATGAGGACCAGTTTCCCCGTCTTCCAACGAAGCGGGAACTGGCCCCACTCCAAGCATGATTATTGCTCGGTAGCGTTCGTCTTATATGGGTATATTTGGTGGTATGCGACCATAATTTTTTTCTGGCAGAAAGCATTTCAAATTATTTAATTTTTTTGTTTGTGAAGTAATCACTTACCCCCTTATTAATAAACGTAGACTAAAGTTACTACCAGGATAATTGGCGTAACTTTAGTCCACGTATTAATAAGGGGGTTAGAGTCTATAGTGACCAAGGTATTTAAATTGTTCTACTCGCTCAAGTGCAAGTCTGTGTGAGGGACACTGGGACATCATGGTGGTACTTGGTCCCCATCTCAAACATAATATTGTACTGACTTTTTCCAACGTTTTCTTATCCATGTTCAGGTGCGTACTGTTCACATATAGATACTTGGTATCATATCTGATAACACCGACCCACAAACATTATTATTATGACCACCGACATGATGATGAAATGATGATTCTAAATGCCTCAATCAGGGCATCCATTTACTTCTCAATTCATGAGGGTCTGACTCTTCACTACAAATGACATGACTCCAAAAGCACCAATGAAACCTTTTCACGTATCTGTTGCTTCTGTTGGTTATTTACAGGTCAAGGACCAAGGAGTTCCTGATGGAATTATTGATTTCTTCAATTTTCGTTTTCGGTCGCTGCATACTTTGTCTGACTTTTATGGTCCTTTTTCCGCCCAAATCAAAGAAGCTATGAAACTGTTAGGTAAGTTTCTAAGGAATTAAAGATACAACTGAACATGGTTAGCGGCGCGATCTTAGGGCGAGTTGTTTGATCAGGATCAGGTGGCTTACCATGACGTCGTGTGTGGTTTCGCTCAGGGAACGAGATGGCGCTAGACGACTTGTATAGCTTTGTCTCTTTCCCACAACCTAAAGACGTCGCATGGTAGGCCATCAATAGTTAAGCAAACTATTAGGTAGGTAGTTAAACCTTAACCTTTCATTTTGTGCGTTCCGATACGTTTTTCGCCGGTTTCTTGTTTTCGTAACCAAAGAGGAAAAATGAGACCCTATTACTAAGACTCCGCTGTCCGTCCGTCTGTCTGTCTGTCCGTCTGTCACCAGACTGTATCTCATCAACCGTTATAGTTAGGCAGTTAACTTTGCAATTTTCACAGATGATGTATTTCTGTTGCCGCTATAACAACAAAAACTAAAAACCAGAATAAAATATGTTTTTCACTTCAGTAGCTCAAACATGTAGGTTTTGCTGCCTGAAATCAGTGAGCAAAATGCGATTTTGCTCACTGAGTGAGACAAAGTAACTTTTTAATTTTTCTTTTCAGCAAGCCGCGGATATCATAGGTATTCAGCCTTGGGTTAATCATACAATTCGAAACATTTACACTCCATCTCTTTCACGCTATTAGAAAGAGAGAGGGACAAAGACCAGCCCTTTCGAAATTCCGATTTTGAATTCGATCTCAAAGACAAACACGCTCGGTTTGTACTAACTAAAGAAATTTTGCAAAAAGATAATAATATGTCTTAGTGTAATTTATTGAATTTTTAACTTATATGTATACGTCGTATTTAAACGAAAATAAGTATTTACTGCAAATAAAACTGATATTTAACCTGTAAATATTTATTTCTAGTTTCAATAATGTTACGTAAATATTTTGAATAATAAAATATCATGGGTGCCTACACCTATACTTAATTTCCGAACACGCCTTAATTTAAATAAAAGAGTGGGAATAAAATTTCGTGGCTGACGTAAAGAGTTGAATAAGTTAACAGTTATTTCAATCTATTCCTGTTTATTATTTTATCTCCTAAAGTGTTCTCGCTGCTGAAGTGAAAAGTTATGTGTGTTACACGAGAGCAAAGTTTCTTGCATCTCGTTCCTTTGAATCCTTCGCCACACTCAGGATTCAAAATCAGCACTCGCAGCAAAAAACGACTTTGCTCTCTTGTTGCACAAATAACTATTTAAGTAAGGAGGCTCCCACACAACTAACGTGATTTATTTTTGCAATCCTTTATTGTTTTTGAAGGTAATGCTCTTCAAGAATTAAGCGAAGTATTTGTAAAAGCTTATGATGGCTCCGTATTAGTGACCGTTGTCACCGCTGATGTCGCTCACTCACGTCGTTCTGCCAGATCCGCGATGCCTGATGATGACGCGGACGCAACAGACCCGCCGACGAGCCCCACAACGGTCAAAGAAGAATCATCGGATGAGGTTGAAAAAAAAATTGAGTTTATTTTTTTTAATTTTATAAAATAAACAGTCTAAGCGTATATAATTAATTCAATTACAGGTAAGTTCAGAAGTTGAATTAATTTGAAATAGTATCCTAAATTAATAAAAAAAAAAAATTTCAAAAAAAAAATGTAACCGAATTCAAAAACGACCACGAAAAAGGGTAAAAAAAAACTAACCGCCTTCAAAAACAACCACAAAAAGGGTAAAATAACCTACAAAATAACTTTTCTTTCGGAAGTTGTCTTTTATGCTTTTTTTTAAGTTTTTTTTTTACTCTTTTTAGTTTATTTTATATATTCAAACCAAATTCTTGTCAAATACATCATTTTCTTACATGTGCACTAGAATTTGGTAATCCTTAGCACCGATATTAACATCGCTCGTGTACACAATAAGCTAAAAATGCTCATTTAATAAAAACTACTGAACGAAACTAAATGATTTTTATAGGACCAAATGGCAGGTATAAACCCATATGGGTGCAAAGTTCTCATCAATTTAAATAAATTAAGTCCAACTATAAGGGGGCCGTTCAAGTATTACGTAAGCACTATGGGGGGTGGAGGGGTCTTTGCTTTGCTTATTTTGGATGACATCAGCAGTTATTTACTTTTTACCCGACTACGGCAAAGCCAAAAGGAGGGTTATGATTTTGACCGGTATGTATGTATGTACAGGGTGTAATTAGACACATCACAAAGCCGTTAACTACGCATACTGTACATCTAACTAAGTAGCTTTACGCTAAAATTATCGCTGGGAACCGACTTTTATTTTTAGGTATCACAAAAAATAAAATAAAAAAAATACTGTAAGTAGGCAAATATAGTCTATTTTATATCATAGAGAAAAAATTATGTCCCAGTGTCATAAATACTCGCAGAAAAAATAAAAGCTGAAACCAATGATATTATAAAGTCATAGATATGTTATACACTTACAAAACAACAGAAAAAAATGCTCCGCGGCGAGAGGCTGCACACATACACACTTTTTATTCACACATTACATTTCACTACAAGTAAAAAGGATAGCGTGATAAAACCAATAAGAAAAAAAGTGACAGCTAGATGTTGTCAGTGCCAATCAGCGCTCGTTGGCATCATAGAGAGATAGAGAAAGAGAATTTGTTGTCGCACTCTTTCTTTTACGACGCCATTAATATAGAAACGTAATGTTTTATTATTTTGGGAAAATATTAAGAAAAATAGTATATTTACGAATGATATGTGATTGCTTGACTTTTAGAAGTCTTACTTGTATAATTTGTACAATGTCTCATTTCATTTTCAATGGTTTTGAGTCACTTTTACTTTTGATTCACTCTGTTTACGTGACGTGCATCCGTTGACGCCGGCAACGTCGCACTGAGGTCAAGGTTTGTGAATCAACCACATTTGAGCGTGTTCTTTCTGAGCGCGTATAACGACTAACGTATCTACACCTTTTTACTTATAATATCATTGGCTGAAACTATTTTTTTCACATAATTTGCTAATATGGGTGAATCATACCTGGTAGCAATATTATAAGGGTTATTTTATTTTGTCCCTGTTTTGATTTATTTTGCACAAACATTTCGAATGAAATCTCAGTGGTCCGCACTTGGGCGCCGTTGTGAGTGGACGCTGTGTCACTCGTTAGCAGCGGCATGCGTTGAAAGATCGCTGATTATACAGGGTGATTTGCAATTCGTTGCGGTCCTTGAAACCGAAAACTTGAAAAGCTATTATTAGATAGCAGTTTGGACAAAAACCACAGAAAGAAAATGTTGGGTCGAAAAAACATTGCAACCGATTTTCGTTGATTTACTACCTTGTCAGTAACCAACCTAATTTTCTGGTCAGACACTAACTAAAAGTAGGTATCTCCTTGACGCATGTTTTGTCTTTTGTTGTTTTACGCCCAACTTGGTGATAATAATTATTAGTTTAAGTCCATAGTATTAACTAGATGACACTTTCACTTTTTATACACACTATTTTATAATTTTTAGACCACATAAATTAAATTTGTTTTTGTTTTCGTTTTCCTGTTGACATATTGTGTATTGTCTGCGCCCGCGTCTCTGATTTGTCGGTGTTGTCAGCCTCTTGACACTTACGGCATAGACAATCGGTTACGTCGGGTATCGACCTATTACATTATTTATTTTATATAAGTTATCTGTTTATTATACTTTATATAGTTAGTTCTGTTTTCGTTATTTAATTATTTTGTAACACCGTTTTATTTGTAAGTATGTATCTGACCGTGACTTCACTTTGGGCCCTACCAGAAAACCAGCGCTGTGACAGTTAAAATTGTCGCAGCAAATGCTGAGGTAGGAGCCTTTTGGCCTCACACAGGACCAGACTAAATTGGTTTGTTTTACCTTTTGTTTTTTTTTCTTTTATTTCATTTTTGTTTTTCTTTGTTGTTTTATTCATGTAATTTTGTTTGTTCTGTCCTGTGTGTCCCAATAAATTTCTTTTCTTTCTTTCTTTCTTTACTGTGGTACCATTTTAGAAAAGTAATGAGACAAGAAATTTTTTCTGTAATTTGTAAACCAAGTGTCATACATTTTTTTTTAAATATGCTTTGAAAGACAAGGAAAGTTTTCAGAAAACTTCAAAACAGAAACTTTATGCCACTTTATTTCCAAAGATAAGATTAGTTTACAACATACTTGTATTCACTAGATTCAGTCATTCATATTCTATCAGAAAAGTATAAATTCTAAGTGGTGACCATCATTACTTTCTAACAATAAGCACTTAATGATGGAGAGGTAGAAATTTTTCGAAAAACCTTTAAAGTTCGATTTCTCCAAAACCAGTCAGTTTAGACCCCATGTTGTCGGGGTTAAAATTAATGCAAATAAGGTATAGTATCACCCATTTCAAGGATCGCATCGAATTACAAATCACCCTGTATACGGAATATTCGATAAACCAAATTTGATACTTGACAAGGTAAGACTTTTCTAAATAAAAACATTTTATTTCTTATTTTATTAGTTAGGATGAGATCGTCCCTCTGCACTTGATGGAGAGACCTGAAGGTCCACTTCGGTAATTGCTACTGGAACTCGGTGACGGATCGAACTAGATGTGCCGAGTTTGGGCTCGTTTTGTTAATTATGAGGTGACCTTACCTCCTGCCTTGATGGAGTGACCTGAAGGTCTACTGCTGTGACTCCTACAGGAACTCCTCGACGGATCGAACTATATGTGTCGAGTTTGGGCTCGTTTTGTTAGTTATGATGAGATCTTACCTCCTGCCTTGATGGAGTGACCTGAAGGTCTACTTCCTACTGGAACTCCTCGACGGATCGAACTACATGTGTCGAGTTTGGGCTGGTTTTGTTAGTTATGAGGAGACCTTACCTCCTGCCTGGATGACGTGACCTGAAGGGTTACTTCTGTGACTCCTACTGGAACTCCTCGACGGATCGAACTAGATGTGTCGTGTTTGGGCTCGTTTTGTTAGTTATGATGAGATCTTACCTCCGGACTTGAGGGAGTGACCTGAAGGTCTACTTCGGTAATTGTTACTGGAGTTAAGGCTCATTTTGTTCGATCCGTTGAGGATTTCCAAAAGGAAGTAGACCTTCAGGTCACTCCCTCAAGTCCGGAGGTAAGTTCTCATTATAACTAACAAAACGAGCCCAAACACGACACTTCTAGTTCGATTCGTTGAGGAGTTCCAGTAGGAGTCACAGAAGTAGACCTTCAGGTCACTCCATCAAGTCCGGAGGTAAGATCTCATCATAACTAACAAAACGAGCCCAAACACGACACATCTAGTTCGATCCGTCGAGGAGTTCCAGTAGGAGTCACAGAAGTAGACCTTCAGGTCACTCCCTCAAGTCCGGAGGTAAGATCTCATCATAACTAACAAAACGAGCTCAAACACGACACATCTAGTTCGATCCGTCGAGGAGTTCCAGTAGGAGTCCCAGAAGTAGACCTTCAGGTCACTCCATCAAAGCAGCAGGTAAGGTCACCTCATAACCAACAAAACGAGCCCAAACACGACACATCTAGTTCAATCTGTCGAGGAGTTCCAGTAGGAGTCACAGAAGTAGACCTTCAGGTCACACTATCAAGGCAGGAGGTAAGGTCACCTCATAACTTACAAAACGAGCCCAAACTCGACACATCTAGTTCGATCCGTCGAGGAGTTCCAGTTGCAATCACCGAAGTAGACCTTCAGGTCACTCTATAAGGTCAGGAGCTGAAGTCACCTTATAACTAACAAAACGAGCCCAAACTCGACACATCTAGTCTTCTAGTAGGAATTCTAGTAGGAGTCACAGAAGTAGACCTTCTGGTCACTTCATCAAGTTTGCAGGTGAGGTTTCATCTTAGCCAACAAGTACATATACACCGTGTTCCGGACGATATACATAAACTTCGACCAGATGTTCAAACCACGGAAGTAAGCATTTTTCATTATGGACACATTAATAAATTCTTATTTTTTATTTTTTGTTAATTTTCATACAAACTAAATACCTAGACGTAAATAACCCGATATGCATGCCTCTTTATCCGAATTGGCAACGTCATTCATAACATTTGGCGGGCTGAAACAAATGAAATGCAAATAGTACCTATTTGATAGATTTCAAATTAAGATACTTTCTCACTGCATAGCTCAATTAAATTTCATTAAATGAAATTACAAATATCTTTGTAACGAAGCCTTTTTAAGTACTACTTCCTTTGTTGGATTTGATTTGTAAAAGCCATAGAAGCATTTGCTAAAGTTTATGGATAACGTGAAGAACACGGTGTATATATTACATAACATAAAAAAAAATACAATTTTCATCGTATCAAAATTAGTTCACTTGACTATTTATTCCCGCAGCTGACACGCTAACGCTTGTGTGTGTGACTCGTGTCTATGTAGTAGTTCAATTCTCTACTTGTCATTTTTGCATTTACGTCCTTAAGTTTGGTATCCCCCAGGGGACTTTAGTTGGCCCATTGTTTTTTCTTATTCATACAAATCAATCAATCAATCAAACTTTATTTGTGAACATAGTCTAAATTGTATTAAAAGGTCTTTTTAATACAATTTAGTCGAGCTCTATGTCCTACCAAAGAAATTGGTGTACAAATCTATTCATTTTATTAGCAATAAGTCAGAATTTATACAATAAAAAGTCAAGTTCGAGTAAATAATGTCAGTTAAATCAAAAGACGAACAAATTCCACTTCATATTGTAAATAATGTCAATTTTAATTTATTGTTACATGCATGTCAAAGTTAAATTGTATTAAAGGATAGTAATGTCATATTTTATCATTTAAAAATTCTTCTATAGAGTAGTACGTCTTATCTAATGAAAATAAATACAATTTACTTTTGAATTTGCGGACATTTTCTTCACTCCTTATATATTTTGGTAATTTATTATAGACCCTTGGTGCCATTACAAAGATACTGTTTCCATATAGCGCAGTTCTAGACCCAACTGTTTGTAACCGATCACAACGGCCTTGACTAGTAACTGGAACAAATTTATGTAAATTATTTTTTACGAACATAGACGTTTCATAAATGTACAGCGAGGGCATTGTTAATATTTTTGTATTTTTAAAAAACGGCTTGCAGCTATCTGTTGCCTTTAAGTTGTAAATAGCTCTAATACACCTCTTTTGGCACTTAAATACCATTTCTTTACCCGTGGCATTCCCCCAAAGTATAATTCCGTATCTCAATGTTGAGGCTACTAAACCATGATAAGCCGTTAAAACATGCAAATGCAAATGACATGCCTTCTATTACAAACCATGACATTACTCTTTTCGCGGATGACAGCACCATTTTATTTACCAATAACAATTCCAATAATCTAGAAACTGATATAAATCAAACTTTGCAAACTATTGTGAACTGGACAAATAAAAATCATCTTGTGATAAATTTTGACAAAACTACAATAATGAGTTTCAAAATAAGGACTAACCACACCGCTCCCTTAAGAATACAGTTCTTAGACAATGACATCGATGAAACTGAAGGAACTAAATTTCTAGGGTTACACATTGATAGCAAAATAAATTGGAAATCACATAATAGGTATAGACCATTTATGCAAAAAATTAAGTCAATTCTCGTATGCACTTTATAGACTGAAAAAACTTGTATTGTAAATACTTCAGCCTTCAGCATTGTTATCTGCATATCACGGTTACGTTAGCTCTACCCTCAGATACGGAGCAATATTTTGGGGAAATATTTAGTACTGACAAGGAACGTGCATTTAAGGCACAAAAGCGCTGTATTAGAGCAATGTTTAGTTTACACCAAACTGAATCCTGTAAACCATTTTTCAAAAACCAGAAAATACTGACATTGCCTTGTCTATATACAGGGTGTAAGAAGACACTTAACGAAGCCGAAAGCCACGTATTCTACCCATTATTTGGATCATTTTTTCCTTTAGATTAGACCGTACCTGGGACTCCAAGGGTTCTCGAGATACTGAAGGTCAAAGTTGCATTTTTTTAAAACTTTTTTTAACGAATTCTAAGTATTATTACAAAACTTTTTTCCAAACAAACATTACCTGAATTTTCGATTTTTCTAAAAAAATTACGCACGCACGTCGATACGTTCTTATCACAGCGCGTTCCAGCCATAGACAAGACTACATTAATGAGAGTTCCAGCATAGGCGCGTTGCGTTGTGAGCGTCAAGCCGCCCGCCTACGCACACAACGACACGAAACCTGTTTGCTTTACATTGCGCGCAATAAAATTATTAATTTTTTTTGAGCCCAGCTACACTATAACATAAACAGGAATGACGTCTTAGCAAAGTGGTTCAGCCTGATGAGCACTCTCTGTTGACGTATAAAAATCTAAAAACAAAAGTCGGTTCCCAGCGATAATTTTAGCGTAAAGCTACTTAGTTAGATGTACAGTATGCGTAGTTAACGGCTATGTGATGTGTCTAATTACATCATGAGCGAGTCCAACTCGCACTTGGCCGGTTTTTTTAACATTTTTTATAGGCAATAAACTTTTATAATACTTTTTTGCGAGTTATATACGCTTTATTTAATTTCTAGACTAGATTTTTTCAAAAATCGCCACACTATAGCATTTTTTTTAAAATCGCCATAGTAGGTAATATTTACATATTTACAAAAAAACCGGCCAAGTGCGAGTTGGACTCGCCCATGAAGGGTTCCGTAGCAGCAAGCATAGATTAGAGATATAATTATATTGAGATTAGTAAGTAATATACACAAACAATAAAAATAACTTTGTTTTTCATAGTATTTGTATGAATGGCAAAGTTATATTTGCGGTTTTTGAAAATGTACTATATCTCAAAAACTGCTAACTGTATCTAATCCAAACCAATTTTCGTTGGTAGTTTTGGTTGAGGTCTACATTATATATTTTTTTTAGTTTTATCATTCTCTTATTTTAGAAGTTACGGGGGGGGGACACACTTTTTACCACTTTGGAAGTGTCTCTCGCGCAAACTGTTCAGTTTAGAAAAAAATGATGTTAGTAACCTCAATATCATTTTTAAAGACCTATTCATAGATACCCCACACGTATGGGTTTGGTGAAAAAAAAAATTTTGAGTTTCAATTCTAAGTATGGGGGGCACCCCCAAAATTTGTTTTGTTTTGATTTTTGTGTGAAAATCCTAATGCGGTTCACATAATACATCTTTCTACCAAGTTTCAACAGGATAGCTCTTATACTTTCGACAAAAAGTGGCTGTGACATACACGAACAGACAGACAGACAGACAGACAGACATGACGAATCTATAAGGGTTCCGTTTTTGCCATTTGGCTACAGAACCCTAAAAACGATCAATGGAAAAAAGTTAATATTTACTTAAAAGCCAATAAAAGTTCTAAAATATAACATAGCGTTAGCATTGCATTAGTGATCAAGTCTCTGACTTGACCCTTACGGTGCATCCACACCGCCCGTAACATATTTTGTGGAGCAACAAAAGGCAACACGGTAACATTCGGTAACTTTTGTGGCTCCTTGTTACTATTTGTTGATTGTTACTCATCCACACCGCAGTAACATCCGACCGACAACAAATGTTGCCGTGTTACTGTATGTCGAGTAACGTTGCTCGACAATCGGTGCCAATAAATCTGTAATTGACTATATTTTCCACCTGGATGACGGCGAAACTATGAAATGCAATATTAAGGGAGTCACCGTTGATATGCTAATAGATTCAAGAAGTAGATGTAATATTATTACAGACAGAATATAACAATTTCTAATAGTCAATAATGTGTAAGTTTCCAACCAGATACGCAAACCTAATAAGACACTTATTTCCTATGGCAGTAAAAAACTCCTGGATATTATAGGCTCCTTTGACGTGGACATTTCAGTCATTAAAAATAAAAGTATAAAGTGTACTGCTTATGTCATCAGAAACAGCACACGCGATTTATTAGGCGTGCTTAAAATTGGGCTTCAATTTGGCTTAATGAATTAAACAATGTGACATCGTTAGGGAAAGCGTTTTCAAAGGAGTGACTGTCCAGATCCCAAAAGGCCGAACAGTAAAACCAGTTACTCAACCATATACAACATTATTTTTGGTATATGCGAAACCTGAATATAGTTTGTTCAGAATCAGTAACTGATTGGATTCCATTGCACATAGATTCTTTACACAAAAATACTAGACAGGTGAATCGGGTTTTGGCATAAGCCAAAAATAATTTTGTAGAAGAGTTCCCATTCCCTTAGAAGAAAAGTTTGCCAAAAAACTAGAGGAACTGAAGGATGCGGATATTATCGAGGAAGTAAATGGACCCTCTCCGTGGGTGTCGCCAATAGTTCCCGATCTTAAAGAATACAAGAAGAGGCAAATCTCCCACAGAGTTGTTTTATAAAAGACAGTTTAGAGACAAGATCCGGGCAGCACCAGACATGGAATACAAATCAATAGAAGAAGAAGTGAGAAAGAGATCTGCAAATGAAGGAAAAAGGGAAGGAGCATGGGGATCTCAAAAGTAAAGCGACAGGCTTGGAAATAGGAGAAAAATTATTGGTGGAAAATTTAATCAAAGATAATAAGTTGACTCCCAATTTCAATCCTGCGCATACAGTAACGGACGTGAGAGGTTGCGATGTTATCGGAATGATGAAACCGGGAAAGAATATCGTCGTAATGTAAAATCAAAATAGTGGTAATAGTGATTTAAGAGAAAATGATGAACTAGCGTAAATAGTAAATAATTTTGTTAATTTTGTACTATAATATTGTTATTTACTGTTATCAACTATGTCTTTAAGATTTGTTACACAGATTTAAAATTAAGCAAATCATTGCTGTTCTGTAAAACCTTGCGGTAAATCTGAAATAATAATATTTAAAACATTTGATTAGTATCCACCAACTATAGGTGTTTAGGTCGGAATATTAAAACCTAATCTAATATTGTAATTTTGAAACATTTCAATTCAATTAAAATAAAGAAGGGATGTAGTGTATGCGCGGGCGCATTGGCGTTGTCAGTCGGTTACCAGCCGTAGGCGAGTGAGCACGTCTTTAATCTTGCGCATACAGTGTATCCTGATCAGATAACCTGAGTGACAAATAGTGTGTTTTATTGACCCCCGAGACATTACAAATGGCGACGAGGATAAAAGTGAGTACATGACACATTAAAAACAAAATAAAATGAAGGAAAGAATATAAGTAATTGTTTATTGCCTATCAGTTGTTTGCGGGTAGATTCGTTCCAAATAGCCTATTACAAATTATTTGTTATTATATAAGAAAAATACTAGCAAATTAACACTCATTTTACATTGAGTTATGAGCTAAATCAAAATCACATATGAATCGAGCCAATACGTAAGCAATTGTTACTGATAAACAGTTTCATACCACTATCCTTCATTGTAAATGGCCATGCATCGTATTAGATGGAAAATAAGGCCACGCAAGGATACAACAAAAATATAATATTGTGCAAGTATGCGACCTAACGGTAACTACCCACAATTAGTAAAAAAGTTTAACCAAACGTAATTATCGACATAATGAGATTTATGATCGAGATAATAAGAAATACTTACCTAACTGTTCACAACACAGTAGAAAGGATAGGTAATTAGTTATTTCAGCTCGCTTAAAGATATTATTACTTACAGAATTAATTTTGTTTATGGATTTGTTATACTCATTAGTAAAAACCTATTATTAAATAGCTTTAGATAATGGCATTTTAATAATAGACTTATTGAATTTGGAAGTGTTGATAGCAAAAGTACGTATGTTGTGTTTACACTATACTACTATACATATTCTACTTTTACTGTTTTATTTGAAGAACAATTACATCACAATAGTTAAATTAGGTAGATAACCTAACCTAACTATTTTTATGCTTGCACAATTTATACATATTCGGAAAATAGTTATAATAAAGGCACACTTAAAGGCCACGCAATGAGTAAATAATAAAGGGCCACGCCGTTTAAATAAGTACCTAACAAAAGGCCACGCAATGAGTAAATAACAAAGGGCCACGCCGTTTAAATAAGTACCTAACAAAAGGCCACGCAATGAGTAAATAACAAAGGGCCACGCCGATTAAATAAGTAACAATTTTAAAAGGACTGTAAATTATTAAAAAAAAACAAACATTTACAAAAATATAATGAAGTCCACGCAATGAGTACTCGAGAAATCTTTAATTCAAGCTCAGAGCTGATAAATGGTTAGTAACAATTTTCTTAAACAGCTTGTGTTAGTAAAACATATTTTGATTATCAATTACAATTAATTACATTTATACAATTTCAATTATAACAAATTAAATAAATGATATAAAATTGAAATAAAATTGAAATAAAATTGAAATAAAATTGAAATAAAATTGAAATAAAATTGAAATAAAATTGAAATAAAATTGAAATAAAATTGAAATAAAATTGAAATAAAATTGAAATAAAATTGAAATAAAATTGAAATAAAATTGAAATAAAATTTAAATAAAATTGAAATAAAATTGAAATAAAATTGAAATAAAATTGAAATAAAATTGAAATAAAATTGAAATAAAATCGAAATAAAATCGAAATAAAATTGAAATAAAATTGAAATAAATATGAAATAGAATTGAAATAAAATCGAAATAAAATTGAAATAAGTAAAGTTGTAATACTGTTACTGATTTTCAGTAAAAAGCCACGCAAGGTACAACAAAAAATAGGGCTATGCAGTTGTAATACTGTTACTGATTTTCAGTAAAAAGCCATGCAAAAATAAGAGCCAATATTTTATTGCTACCCAAAATGACTCGTGCATCATCCATAGTTCCCAACTTAGACATTTCGATTGCGAAAGCGATCCGACATCTGTCGGCACTCGCTGGAGGAAATGGAAGAGGGCACTTGAAATTTATTTACTGAATGCCAACATCGGCATTCCCGTAAAAAAAAAAGAGCTACTCTTCCCCACGTTGGGGGAATAGCAATTCAAGAAGTGTATTAAAACCTTCCTGGAGCTCATGCTGAAGAAGGCGCAGGTGTCGATGATTATGCAATAGCTCTAAATAATTTAGACTGTTTCAAACAATCAAAAATTTTCTTTGTAGTGGCTTAGAATGCCAAAAAATAATGTTCTTATAGCAGCAGTATTATCGCTGATAAGGGAGCGTTTGGGCACAACTTATAAGGGCAAAACCCTTATACTCCTCTTATAGTTGCTTTATAGTTTCAAACTAAACTTATAATGGCAAGAAAAGTGCTCCAACAAAGCCAATACCCCTGTGAGAATGATATGAAGAGCGTTGATAAGGGCGATCACCCTTATACATATTTTATTATGGTCCGATACAAGGTTATTTAAACTTATTGTAGCAAATTAAAGGCTCATAAAAATCCGACGGCCCTTATAGCCGTCTGCAATAAGTCTTTTTCTCAGTGATATACATTATTTTGTGCAACAGTTTGGCAAATAAAGAAAAACGCCAACCATATTATTGAAAATAGTGAGGTTCATTAACAATAGTAACTTAACGCCTTACAAAATTGTTAGGACACTCAAAATTGTCCGCAGTACCGAGCAAGTGGGAAAAAGATGGCGTTCTGCGCTGGTCATAATGTAATGAAAATAAATTAAGAAAACTTGAACATTCGTGTAACTGGCGGAAAATTAATTGCAAAGAGAAAAGATCAAATAATAAGTCACTTAAAGCTATATGGGAAATGTTGAATTTCACTACCCATTCTCTTATATCACTACGAATATCAATATTCTCCGACTCTTGATAGCAATATCTATATGTCCTTATCACTATCACTACCGCTACAATTATGTTCTTCCTCACTGGTTTCCTTTTCAATCTCATTTTCTATAAAATAATCCTCTGCGGAACCACTAGCTGATTCGTGAGTATCGGCTTGGTCATTTTGTAGTACCATAAGAGTAGAGGTGGTGTGTGTAAACATCATATAACATGCTAGAATTCATTTGTTGGATAGACGTCTTATAAAATGCTCCTATAAGTTTAAAAGCATCATAGTTACCTTGTGCATTACTTTCCTAAGAATAATTGACCATACTAAAAGCCTTTATATGACTTTGAATATTATGTGGCTAAAAAGCAATGTAACTAGCCTCTATAAGAAAAACAATTTCGAGCCCTTATTGTAGCCGTATAAATTGGATTTATTATCGTTTACCCAGCCAAAATATAAAATTAAAGGTAATTTAAGCCAAATCTTCTAATAATGTGCCACTAAAAGTAATATTGGCATAATGAATGCTCTTTTATAATCAGTTTAAGGGTTTAGACCTTATAAACTTAATGTTATGAGCTTAGTTTGTTTGTTGGGTTACTTTGCTCCAAAACAAAGTCGGATTTATGAAAGATACCTTTTCCGACTCACGAAACAGGAGGAAGGAGAACAATTTGAAAGATTTTTATTAAGGTTGAGAAACCATGCCGATAAATGTCAATTCCATAGTAAAGAAGAGCATATTATCGATCAAATCACGGAAAAGTGTCGATTAATCGAAAAAAAAATAAGAATACTGGGATACAATATGTTTAGACGAAATCATCAGTAAAGCAAATGCTTTAGAAGTTGTAGCCAGGCGATTAGAACAATTTAAAACTGTAAATACAAACGATGCGAATAATTACACTGCATGGTTCCCATATAATTTGAACAATAGAAAATTGTCTGGACTTTAAAAGAGACTGTGACCTCTGAGTTTGTTTCGGATGTTTCTTCTCAGAGTAGTCAGGTACGAAACACCGGCCTCATCTAGTGTAAAATAGTGTCTTTTGACGTGTAAAAGAGTTTGCCAAAACCAATTTACTGAATAAATAATTATAATTTATCATTTAATACAACAAAGCAAAAATAAATGAAATAGATAAGAAAAAAAAATCAACAAACCGTTCAGACAACGATCATTGAACACAAAATGTAGTAGATGTGGAAACTCCACCCATCTATCCGAAGACACAAAATGCCCCGCAAAAGACAAACGATGTTTAAAATGTGGATTCATTGGTCTTTTCCGAGAACATTGCAGGACTCGACAGAAAAGACAATTTTCCAACAACAGGCCAGACAACAGGACTGTAAAAAAAAAACAAAAAAAAAAAAAAACTAAGAAAAGAAATAAAAAATGATGCCAATAAATCTGTAATTGACTATATTTTCCACCTGGATGACGGCGAAACTATGAAATGCAACATTAAGGGAGTCACCGTTGATATGCTAATAGATTCAATAAGTAGATGTAATATTATTACAGACAGAATATAACAATTTCTAATAGTCAATAATGTGTAAGTTTCCAACCAGATACGCAAACCTAATAAGACACTTATTTCCTATGGCAGTAAAAAACTCCTGGATATTATAGGCTCCTTTGACGTGGACATTTCAGTCATTAAAAATAAAAGTATAAAGTGTACTGCTTATGTCATCAGAAACAGCACACGCGATTTATTAGGCGTGCTTAAAATTGGGCTTCAATTTGGCTTAATGAATTAAACAATGTGACATCGTTAGGGAAAGCGTTTTCAAAGGAGTGACTGTCCAGATCCCAAAAGGCCGAACAGTAAAACCAGTCACTCAACCATATACAACATTATTTTTTGGTATATGCGAAACCTGAATATAGTTTGTTCAGAATCAGTAACTGATTCGATTCCATTGCACATAGATTCTTTACACAAAAATACTAGACAGGTGAATCGGGTTTTGGCATAAGCCAAAAATAATTTTGTAGAAGAGTTCCCATTCCCTTAGAAGAAAAGTTTGCCAAAAAACTAGAGGAACTGAAGGATGCGGATATTATCGAGGAAGTAAATGGACCCTCTCCGTGGGTGTCGCCAATAGTTCCCGATCTTAAAGAATACAAGAAGAGGCAAATCTCCCTCAGAGTTGTTTTATAAAAGACAGTTTAGAGACAAGATCCGGGCAGCACCAGACATGGAATACAAATCAATAGAAGAAGAAGTGAGAAAGAGATCTGCAAATGAAGGAAAAAGGGAAGGAGCATGGGGATCTCAAAAGTAAAGCGACAGGCTTGGAAATAGGAGAAAAAGTATTGGTGGAAAATTTAATCAAAGATAATAAGTTGACCCCCAATTTCAATCCTGCGCATACAGTAACGGACGTGAGAGGTTGCGATGTTATCGGAATGATGAAACCGGGAAAGAATATCGTCGTAATGTAAAATCAAAATAGTGGTAATAGTGATTTAAGAGAAAATGATGAACTAGCGTAAATAGTAAATAATTTTGTTAATTTTGTACTATAATATTGTTATTTACTGTTATCAACTATGTCTTTAAGATTTGTTACACAGATTTAAAATTAAGTAAATCATTGCTGTTCTGTAAAACTTTGCGGTAAATCTGAAATAATTATATTTAAAACATTTGATTAGTTATCCACCAATTATAGGTGTTTAGGTCGGAATATTAAAACCTAATCTAATATTGTAATTTTGAAACATTTCAATTCAATTAAAATAAAGAAGGGATGTAGTGTATGCGCGGGCGCATTGGCGTTGTCAGTCGGTTACCAGCCGTAGGCGAGTGAGCACGTCTTTAGACTTGCGCATACAGTGTATCCTGATCAGATAACCTGAGTGACAAAAAGTGTGTTTTATTGACCCCCGAGACATTACAAATGGCGACGAGGATAAAAGTGAGTACATGACACATTAAAAACAAAATAAAATGAAGGAAGGAATATAAGTAATTGTTTATTGCCTATCAGTTGTTTGCGGGTAGATTCGTTCCAAATAGCCTATTACAAATTATTTGTTATTATATAAGAAAAAATACTAGCAAATTAACACTCATTTTACATTGAGTTATGAGCTAAATCAAAATCACATATGAATCGAGCCAATACGTAAGCAATTGTTACTGATAAACAGTTTCATACCACTATCCTTCATTGTAAATGGCCATGCATCGTATTAGATGGAAAATAAGGCCACGCAAGGATACTACAAAAATATAATATTGTGCAAGTATGCGACCTAACGGTAACTACCCACAATTAGTAAAAAAGTTTAACCAAACGTAATTATCGACATAATGAGATTTATGATCGAGATAATAAGAAATACTTACCTAACTGTTCACAACACAGTAGAAAGGATAGGTAATTAGTTATTTCAGCTCGCTTAAAGATATTATTACTTACAGAATTAATTTTGTTTATGGATTTGTTATACTCATTAGTAAAAACCTATTATTAAATAGCTTTAGATAATGTCATTTTAATAATAGACTTATTGAATTTGGAAGTGTTGATAGCAAAAGTACGTATGTTGTGTTTACACTATACTACTATACATATTCTACTTTTACTGTTTTATTTGAAGAACAATTACATCACAATAGTTAAATTAGGTAGATAACCTAACCTAACTATTTTATGCTTGCACAATTTATACATATTCGGAAAATAGTTATAATAAAGGTACACTTAAAGGCCACGCAATGAGTAAATAATAAAGGGCCACGCCGTTTAAATAAGTACCTAACAAAAGGCCACGCAATGAGTAAATAACAAAGGGCCACGCCGTTTAAATAAGTACCTAACAAAAGGCCACGCAATGAGTAAATAGCAAAGGGCCACGCCGATTAAATAAGTAACAATTTTAAAAGGACTGTAAATTATTAAAAAAAAAACAAACATTTACAAAAATATAATGAAGTCCACGCAATGAGTACTCGAGAAATCTTTAATTCAAGCTCAGAGCTGATAAATGGTTAGTAACAATTTTCTTAAAGAGCTTGTGTTAGTAAAACATATTTTGATTATCAATTACAATTATACAATTTCAATTATAACAAATTAAATAAATGATACAAAATTTGCATAACATTGAAATAAAATTGACATAAAATTGGAATAAAATTGATATAAAATTGAAATAAAATTGAAATAAAATTGAAATAAAATTGAAATAAAATTGAAATAAAATTGAAATAAAATTGAAATAAAATTGAAATAAAATTGAAATAAAATTGAAATAAAATTGAAATAAAATTGAAATAAAATTGAAATAAAATTTAAATAAATTTTAAATAAAATTGAAATAAAATTGAAATAAAATTGAAATAAAATTGAAATAAAATTGAAATAAAATCGAAATAAAATTGAAATAAAATTGAAATAAATATGAAATAAAATTGAAATAAAATCGAAATAAAATTGAAATAAGTAAAGTTGTATTACTGTTACTGATTTTCAGTAAAAAGCCACGCAAGGTACAACAAAAAATAGGGCTATGCAGTTGTAATACTGTTACTGATTTTCAGTAAAAAGCCACGCAAGGTACAACAAAAAATAGGGCTATGCAGTTGTAATACTGTTACTGATTTTCAGTAAAAAGCCATGCAAAAATAAGAGTCAATATTTTATTGCTACCCAAAATGACTCGTGCATCATCCATAGTTCCCAACTTAGACATTTCGATTGCGAAAGCGATCCGACATCTGTCGGCACTCGCTGGAGGAAATGGAAGAGGGCACTTGAAATTTATTTACTGAATGCCAACATCGACACTCCCGTAAAAAAAAGAGCTACTCTTCTCCACGTTGGGGGAATAGCAATTCAAGAAGGTATTAAAACCTTCCTGGAGCTCATGCTGAAGAAGGCGCAGGTGTCGATGATTATGCAATAGCTCTAAATAATTTAGACTGTTTCAAACAATCAAAAAAATTTCTTTGTAGTGGCTTAGAATGCCAAAAAATAATGTTCTTATAGCAGCAGTATTATCGCTAATAAGGGAGCGTTTGGGCACAACTTATAAGGGCAAAACCCTTATACTCCTCTTAAAGTTGCTTTATAGTTTCAAACTAAACTTATAATGGCAAGAAAAGTGCTCCAACAAAGCCAATACCCCTGTGAGAATGATATGAAGAGCGTTGATAAGGGCGATCACCCTTATACATATTTTATTATGGTCCGATACAAGGTTATTTAAACTTATTGTAGCAAATTAAAGGCTCATAAAAATCCGACGGCCCTTATAGCCGTCTGCAATAAGTCTTTTTCTCAGTGATTTACATTATTTTGTGCAACAGTTTGGCAAATAAAGAAAAACGCCAACCATATTATTGAAAATAGTGAGGTTCATTAACAATAGTAACTTAACGCCTTACAAAATTGTTAGGACACTCAAAATTGTCCGCAGTACCGAGCAAGTGGGAAAAGATGGCGTTCTGCGCTGGTCATAATGTAATGAAAATAAATTAAGAAAACTTGAACATTCGTGTAACTGGCGGAAAATTAATTGCAAAGAGAAAAGATCTAATAATAAGTCACTTAAAGCGATATGGGAAATGTTGAATTTCACTACCCATTCTCTTATATCACTACGAATATCAATATTCTTCGACTCTTGATAGCAATATCTATATGTCCTTATCACTATCACTACCGCTACAATTATGTTCTTCCTCACTGGTTTCCTTTTCAATCTCATTTTCTATAAAATAATCCTCTGCGGAACCACTAGCTGATTCGTGAGTATCGGCTTGGTCATTTTGTAGTACCATAAGAGTAGAGGTAGTGTGTGTAAACATCATATAACATGCTAGAATTCATTTGTTGGATAGACGTCTTATAAAATGCTCCTATAAGTTTAAAAGCATCATAGTTACCTTGTGCATTACTTTCCTAAGAATAATTGACCATACTAAAAGCCTTTATATGACTTTGAATATTATGTGGCTAAAAAGCAATGTAACTAGCCTCTATAAGAAAAACAATTTCGAGCCCTTATTGTAGCCGTATAAATTGGATTTATTATCGTTTACCCAGCCAAAATATAAAATTAAAGGTAATTTAAGCCAAATCTTCTAATAATGTGCCACTAAAAGTAATATTGGCATAATGAATGCTCTTTTATAATCAGTTTAAGGGTTTAGACCTTATAAACTTAATGTTATGAGCTTAGTTTGTTTGTTGGGTTACTTTGCTCCAAAACAAAGTCGGATTTATGAAAGATACCTTTTCCGACTCACGAAACAGGAGGAAGGAGAACAATTTGAAAGATTTTTATTAAGGTTGAGAAACCATGCCGATAAATGTCAATTCCATAGTAAAGAAGAGCATATTATCGATCAAATCACGGAAAAGTGTCGATTAATCGAAAAAAAAATAAGAATACTGGGATACAATATGTTTAGACGAAATCATCAGTAAAGCAAATGCTTTAGAAGTTGTAGCCAGGCGATTAGAACAATTTAAAACTGTAAATACAAACGATGCGAATAATTACACTGCATGGTTCCCATATAGGTAATTTGAACAATAGAAAATTGTCTGGACTTTAAAAGAGACTGTGACCTCTGAGTTTGTTTCGGATGTTTCTTCTCAGAGTAGTCGGGTACGAAACACCGGCCTCATCTAGTGTAAAATAGTGTCTTTTGACGTGTAAAAGAGTTTGCCAAAACCAATTTACTGAATAAATAATTATAATTTATCATTTATTACAACAAAGTAAAAATAAATGAAATAGATAAGAAAAAAAAAAATCAACAAACCGTTCAGACAACGATCATCGAACACAAAATGTAGTAGATGTGGAAACTCCACCCATCTATCCGAAGACACAAAATGCCCCGCAAAAGACAAACGATGTTTAAAATGTGGATTCATTGGTCTTTTCCGAGAACATTGCAGGACTCGACAGAAAAGACAATTTTCCAACAACAGGCCAGACAACAGGAATGTAAAAAAAAAAAAAACCCAAGAAAAGAAATAAAAAATGATGCCAATAAATCTGTAATTGACTATATTTTCCACCTGGATGACGGCGAAACTATGAAATGCAATATTAAGGGAGTCACCGTTGATATGCTAATAGATTCAAGAAGTAAATGTAATATTATTACAGACAGAATATAACAATTTCTAATAGTCAATAATGTGTAAGTTTCCAACCAGATACGCAAACCTAATAAGACACTTATTTCTTATGGCAGTAAAAAACTCCTGGATATTATAGGCTCCTTTGACGTGGACATTTCAGTCATTAAAAATAAAAGTATAAAGTGTACTGCTTATGTCATCAGAAACAGCACACGCGATTTATTAGGCGTGCTTAAAATTGGGCTTCAATTTGGCTTAATGAATTAAACAATGTGACATCGTTAGGGAAAGCGTTTTCAAAGGAGTGACTGTCCAGATCCCAAAAGGCCGAACAGTAAAACCAGTCACTCAACCATATACAACATTATTTTTGGTATATGCGAAACCTGAATATAGTTTGTTCAGAATCAGTAACTGATTCGATTCCATTGCACATAGATTCTTTACACAAAAATACTAGACAGGTAAATCGGGTTTTGGCATAAGCCAAAAATAATTTTGTAGAAGAGTTCCCATTCCCTTAGAAGAAAAGTTTGCCAAAAAACTAGAGGAACTGAAGGATGCGGATATTATCGAGGAAGTAAATGGACCCTCTCCGTGGGTGTCGCCAATAGTTCCCGATCTTAAAGAATACAAGAAGAGGCAAATCTCCCACAGAGTTGTTTTATAAAAGACAGTTTAGAGACAAGATCCGGGCAGCACCAGACATGGAATACAAATCAATAGAAGAAGAAGTGAGAAAGAGATCTGCAAATGAAGGAAAAAGGGAAGGAGCATGGGGATCTCAAAAGTAAAGCGACAGGCTTGGAAATAGGAGAAAAAGTATTGGTGGAAAATTTAATCAAAGATAATAAGTTGACCCCCAATTTCAATCCTGCGCATACAGTAACGGACGTGAGAGGTTGCGATGTTATTGGAATGATGAAACCGGGAAAGAATATCGTCGTAATGTAAAATCAAAATAGTGGTAATAGTGATTTAAGAGAAAATGATGAACTAGCGTAAATAGTAAATAATTTTGTTAATTTTGTACTATAATATTGTTATTTACTGTTATCAACTATGTCTTTAAGATTTGTTACACAGATTTAAAATTAAGTAAATCATTGCTGTTCTGTAAAACTTTGCGGTAAATCTGAAATAATTATATTTAAAACATTTGATTAGTTATCCACCAATTATAGGTGTTTAGGTCGGAATATTAAAACCTAATCTAATATTGTAATTTTGAAACATTTCAATTCAATTAAAATAAAGAAGGGATGTAGTGTATGCGCGGGCGCATTGGCGTTGTCAGTCGGTTACCAGCCGTAGGCGAGTGAGCACGTCTTTAGACTTGCGCATACAGTGTATCCTGATCAGATAACCTGAGTGACAAAAAGTGTGTTTTATTGACCCCCGAGACATTACAGGTCTTTTTAATACAATTTAGTCGAGCTCTATGTCCTACCAAAGAAATTGGTGTACAAATCTATTCATTTTATTAGCAATAAGTCAGAATTTATACAATAAAAAGTCAAGTTCGAGTAAATAATGTCAGTTAAATCAAAAGACGAACAAATTCCACTTCATATTGTAAATAATGTCAATTTTAATTTATTGTTACATGCATGTCAAAGTTAAATTGTATTAAAGGATAGTAATGTCATATTTTATCATTTAAAAATTCTTCTATAGAGTAGTACGTCTTATCTAATGAAAATAAATACAATTTACTTTTGAATTTGCGGACATTTTCTTCACTCCTTATATATTTTGGTAATTTATTATAGACCCTTGGTGCCATTACAAAGATACTGTTTCCATATAGCGCAGTTCTAGACCCAACTGTTTGTAACCGATCACAACGGCCTTGACTAGTAACTGGAACAAATTTATGTAAATTATTTTTTACGAACATAGACGTTTCATAAATGTACAGCGAGGGCATTGTTAATATTTTTGTATTTTTAAAAAACGGCTTGCAGCTATCTGTTGCCTTTAAGTTGTAAATAGCTCTAATACACCTCTTTTGGCACTTAAATACCATTTCTTTACCCGTGGCATTCCCCCAAAGTATAATTCCGTATCTCAATGTTGAGGCTACTAAACCATGATAAGCCGTTAAAACATGCAAATGCAAATGACATGCCTTCTATTACAAACCATGACATTACTCTTTTCGCGGATGACAGCACCATTTTATTTACCAATAACAATTCCAATAATCTAGAAACTGATATAAATCAAACTTTGCAAACTATTGTGAACTGGACAAATAAAAATCATCTTGTGATAAATTTTGACAAAACTACAATAATGAGTTTCAAAATAAGGACTAACCACACCGCTCCCTTAAGAATACAGTTCTTAGACAATGACATCGATGAAACTGAAGGAACTAAATTTCTAGGGTTACACATTGATAGCAAAATAAATTGGAAATCACATAATAGGTATAGACCATTTATGCAAAAAATTAAGTCAATTCTCGTATGCACTTTATAGACTGAAAAAACTTGTATTGTAAATACTTCAGCCTTCAGCATTGTTATCTGCATATCACGGTTACGTTAGCTCTACCCTCAGATACGGAGCAATATTTTGGGGAAATATTTAGTACTGACAAGGAACGTGCATTTAAGGCACAAAAGCGCTGTATTAGAGCAATGTTTAGTTTACACCAAACTGAATCCTGTAAACCATTTTTCAAAAACCAGAAAATACTGACATTGCCTTGTCTATATACAGGGTGTAAGAAGACACTTAACGAAGCCGAAAGCCACGTATTCTACCCATTATTTGGATCATTTTTTCCTTTAGATTAGACCGTACCTGGGACTCCAAGGGTTCTCGAGATACTGAAGGTCAAAGTTGCATTTTTTTAAAACTTTTTTTAACGAATTCTAAGTATTATTACAAAACTTTTTTCCAAACAAACATTACCTGAATTTTCGATTTTTCTAAAAAAATTACGCACGCACGTCGATACGTTCTTATCACAGCGCGTTCCAGCCATAGACAAGACTACATTAATGAGAGTTCCAGCATAGGCGCGTTGCGTTGTGAGCGTCAAGCCGCCCGCCTACGCACACAACGACACGAAACCTGTTTGCTTTACATTGCGCGCAATAAAATTATTAATTTTTTTTGAGCCCAGCTACACTATAACATAAACAGGAATGACGTCTTAGCAAAGTGGTTCAGCCTGATGAGCACTCTCTGTTGACGTATAAAAATCTAAAAACAAAAGTCGGTTCCCAGCGATAATTTTAGCGTAAAGCTACTTAGTTAGATGTACAGTATGCGTAGTTAACGGCTATGTGATGTGTCTAATTACATCATGAGCGAGTCCAACTCGCACTTGGCCGGTTTTTTTAACATTTTTTATAGGCAATAAACTTTTATAATACTTTTTTGCGAGTTATATACGCTTTATTTAATTTCTAGACTAGATTTTTTCAAAAATCGCCACACTATAGCATTTTTTTTAAAATCGCCATAGTAGGTAATATTTACATATTTACAAAAAAACCGGCCAAGTGCGAGTTGGACTCGCCCATGAAGGGTTCCGTAGCAGCAAGCATAGATTAGAGATATAATTATATTGAGATTAGTAAGTAATATACACAAACAATAAAAATAACTTTGTTTTTCATAGTATTTGTATGAATGGCAAAGTTATATTTGCGGTTTTTGAAAATGTACTATATCTCAAAAACTGCTAACTGTATCTAATCCAAACCAATTTTCGTTGGTAGTTTTGGTTGAGGTCTACATTATATATTTTTTTTAGTTTTATCATTCTCTTATTTTAGAAGTTACGGGGGGGGGGACACACTTTTTACCACTTTGGAAGTGTCTCTCGCGCAAACTGTTCAGTTTAGAAAAAAATGATGTTAGTAACCTCAATATCATTTTTAAAGACCTATTCATAGATACCCCACACGTATGGGTTTGGTGAAAAAAAAAATTTTGAGTTTCAATTCTAAGTATGGGGGGCACCCCCAAAATTTGTTTTGTTTTGATTTTTGTGTGAAAATCCTAATGCGGTTCACATAATACATCTTTCTACCAAGTTTCAACAGGATAGCTCTTATACTTTCGACAAAAAGTGGCTGTGACATACACGAACAGACAGACAGACAGACAGACAGACATGACGAATCTATAAGGGTTCCGTTTTTGCCATTTGGCTACAGAACCCTAAAAACGATCAATGGAAAAAAGTTAATATTTACTTAAAAGCCAATAAAAGTTCTAAAATATAACATAGCGTTAGCATTGCATTAGTGATCAAGTCTCTGACTTGACCCTTACGGTGCATCCACACCGCCCGTAACATATTTTGTGGAGCAACAAAAGGCAACACGGTAACATTCGGTAACTTTTGTGGCTCCTTGTTACTATTTGTTGATTGTTACTCATCCACACCGCAGTAACATCCGACCGACAACAAATGTTGCCGTGTTACTGTATGTCGAGTAACGTTGCTCGACAATCGGTAACATTGTTAGATAATGGGGGTAACATTGTTACCGAATGTTGAGCAACGTTACTCGACTTACAGTAACACGTCAACACGTAGTAACATTAAATAACATTTTGTTGGCTGATGTTACCGAGTAACATTTGGAAACGTTGAGCTACAAATGTTACCGGCGGTGTGGAGATACACTACGCGTCGTGTCTCGGTGTCCGAGACGCGACGCTGCGCGCACTTTTCAATAGAGCTTCTCAAAATCTAACTCTACTAGAACGAATTTGCAGTATTGTTGCGTTACGTCGCGTTGCCTCGCGTCTCGGTGTGATCTTACTGTTACAGTCTTATTTTACACGCTAACATTTTATTTTTATTTTTTAAGGGCCCACCTCCACCTCCACCAGAAGAAACCGCTCCAATGTTCAACGTAATCTTGTGGTTTAGTTTAATGATGGTGTTCGTCATGTTAGCAATTGTGCATGCCTGCATGGATATGGATCCGGGCAGAGACACAATTATTTACAGGATGACTGCACCTAGGCAGGCCAGGAAAGATAAGTGAAAAGTTGTCATGTTCACTAATTTTAAACAAGGTATATATATGTTTTAAAACAAGTAGATATTGTTTATTGATTAGATTAAAGAATAACATTTATTCCAGGCAATGTGCATTTTTTTCGCTTGCTTTGCTCGGTTTCGGTCTCCTATTCTAATTTTAGTAAGTATTATTTATTAATAACCGTAGGGAATTATACCTACCTAAGCTCATTGTGAACCTCAAAAACTGAACAATTTTATCAGATAGGTATCATATCAGAGACCAGCGCCAAAGGTATCTCTCTCGACCTAGTACGTCGGTACCCATTCAGTAAATGAAGTCGGCTGCTTCATGTAAAAACCGGCCAAGTGCGAGTTGAACTCGCCCATGAAGGGTTCCGTAGTAGCAAGCATAGATTAGGGATATAATTATATTGAGATTAGTAAGTAATATACACAAACAATAAAAATAACTTTGTTTTTCATAGTGTTTGTATGAATGGCAAAGTTATATTTGCGGTTTTTGAAAATGTACTATATCTCAAAAACTGCTAACTGTATCTCATCCAAACCAATTTTCGCTGGAAGTTTTTGTTGAGGTTTACATAATAAATTTTTTTTAGTTTTATCATTCTCTTATTTTAGAAGTTACAGGGGGGGACACACATTTTACCACTTTGGAAGTGTCTCTCGTGCAAACTGTTCAGTTTAGAAAAAAATGATATTAGTAACCTCAATATAATTTTTAAAGACCTATCCATAGATACCCCACACGTAAAGGTTTGGTAAAAAAAAATTTGAGTTTCAATTCTAAGTATGGGGGGCACCCCCAAAATTTGTTTTGTTTTTATTTTTGTGTAAAAATCCTAATGCGGGTCACTTATTACATCTACCTACCAAGTTTCAACAGGATAGCTCTTATACTTTCGACAAAAAGTGGCTGTGACATACGGACGGACAGACAGACAGACAGACATGACGAATCTATAAGGGTTCCGTTTTTGCCATTTGGCTACGGAACCCTAAAAACTCACTAAAGAATATGTTATTTATCAAATTCTGTTTTGAACTTAAAAAGCACCTATAAAACATAATAACTAAACACATAATAAAATATCTTAGTAAACACCAGAAATATAATTATGAACCTCAATATAATATTATACCTACCTTACTTACCTTTTGAGCCCATTCGCTCGAGCTCGAGCGCTTTAATTTAATTTTATGGGCGTTAATTATAAGGGGAAGTTTGAAAGTGGCGCCTGTTACAGAAAAAATGAAAGGGAATCGTCTATCTTGGTATGGACATGTGATGAGGAGGGATGACACCCATGTGACTAAGAAAGTGATGAGTATGAATGTTGATGGATGGAGAGGAAGAGGAAGGCCAAAGAAAAGATGGATGGATTGTCTAAAGAATGATATGAAAGAAAAAGGAGTAAATGATACTGTGACGTCTGATTAGGGGAGAATGGAAGAAGAAAACGTGTTGCGCCGCCGACCCCAAGTAGAATGGGATAAGGGCAGGAAGAAGAAGATAAAAACGCCCGAAATAGAACAATACGGCGCTTTGTTTTATAACTGTATTTGATTTTAAGGGCTGGGCAGTGACAATTAAGTTCAATTTACCTTTTTGTTAAAACTCGGCGCTTTTTAACGACGGAAAGAAAGTGCTCGTGTGAATGGGCTCTTATTTATCAATGCCAATAATTGTGTACAGACGCCAGCAGGTCAACCTACCTGAAACTGTCAGATTTTACCAATCGAACATTAACCTTCCACTATTGTGATAAGGTTGAAAATCTATTGAAGAAATTTGACACGATTGTGGTAGCTTGATGTGTTGGCGTCTGTACAATCGACAAAGAATGTTTTTTTGATTGTTGTGCCTGTTCCTTTTTTTTCTGTGGTAAAATCTTCCCAGGGTGGTAAATACTTAATAAAAATAATAATCTGCCCAGATTCGTTCGTACCTAACACAGAGATTTAAAAGAATCATTTGGTTCAGAATATGCTGACTAAGTAAATTCATTATTATCAAATTCATATCATACAGGTTCTATGGACAATGCCGTCTTTACCATAAGGGCACACGGGGCCCGTGCCCAGGGGCCCCATTCTTAGAGGGGCCCCGAAGGACCTACAATTTCTCTCACACATTTATTCTCAAAACATTTTTGTCGGACACATTACTTTTTTTCGCAAATTAGTAACCTTAAGAAGGTATTTACGTGGCATAATTTTATTATACTACGCCATTATATCTATGACTGCGACTATTCATACTGTACGAATTAATAATATTTCCGAACGCATTCGACCTAATTTACTAAGTACACCATCTAGCGAACACTCACGCAATCACTCCGATTTCAAAGTCAAGCTGCACCATCTAAACAAGGCCTAACGTAAATGTCGACATTGTCCATGGTCGGGGAAATCCCCGAACAAATGATGTATTAAACTTTCAGTCTGTTATGAGTGAATGCAGTTATTTTGTTTCGTTTTATATTTAAAATTGAGTAAAATAAACAGAAGTTTTGATTTTTCGTCTGTGGTTCGTTTAATTGCACATTTAAAAAAGTTCAGCAGCATACCAAGAAATTGACAGTCGATTTAGTTTTCTTTGTCAGTTATCAACAATAGAATCTGATAAGTTGACAAGAAAATGCAAAGAATTTGCAGTATTTTATCATGAAGACATAAATGCAGATGGGTTCAAAACAGAATGTTTTCATTTAAGTAAAAAACATAGCAAGACAATCGGCGGATTTAAATACCTATCTCAACCTTACATAACTTAATAAAACCAGATAAATTGGAAGAAACTTTTCCAAACGTAGAAATTGCTACAAGAATATACCTTTGCTTGATGGTTGTCAATTATGTGCATTGAAAGTGATATCCTTCAAAACATTGACTTTATTGATAATTATAAAGATTTTGCTCAACAGAAATCCCGAAAGAAACCATTAAGTATTGTAATAATGGTTCCTTTCGGGATTTTGACCAAAAAGCAGCAGCATTCGAATATCATTAATTACTTAGAACATCATACTATATTTGATTAGGTACCTATAATAAATGATTAAACTTATTCAGAAAATGTTAGTTTAGCTCGCGTTTTCTACTTTCCAAAAGGGCCTCCAATTATTGTGTGCCCAAGGGCCCCAGCTTAGTTTAAAAAGGCGGTGTCTATGGACAGTTATACACTTCGGTCGCAAAGCCCGTTGACAGCTTGGTAGGAGATCCAAGAGCCAAGTTGTCCCGACATTATACCGAAGATATCCCGGACATCAGTCTGTACGAGATTAGGATGGCCCTGAAGCAGCTTAAGAACAACAAGGCGCCGGGCGAGGACGGAATCACTTCAGAGCTTCTGAGAGCGGGTGGAACACCGGTACTTAAAGTCCTCCAGAAACTCTTTAATTCCGTCCTGTCCGAGGGCAAAACGCCTCAAACGTGGAGCAGGGGTGAGGTGGTGTTTTTCTTCAAAAAAGGTGATAACAGCCTATTGAAGAACTACAGACCCATCACGCTTCTGAGTCATGTTTATAAGCTGTTTTCAAGGGTCTCGAACACAGACTTGATGACTTCCAGCCTCCTCCCGAATAAACCGGTTTCCGAAGAGGCTAATAGTACCTTAGACCACATCCATACGCTGCGGCAAGTTCTACAGAAGACCGAAGAGTATAACTTGCCATTATGCTTAGCGTTTGTGGACTATGAGAAAGCCTTCGATTCGGTGGAAACATGGGCGGTACTTGAGTCACTCCAGCGATGCCGTATTGACTATCGGTACATCGAGGTGTTGAAGTGTTTGTATAATAACGCCACCATGTCGGTCCGAGTACAGGAGCAGAGCACGAAGGCGATTCCATTGAGAAGAGGCGTAAGACAGGGGGACGTTATCTCCCCGAAACTGTTTATTGCCGCAATGGAAGTCGCCTTCAAACTCCTGGAATGGCAAGGACTTGGCATCAACATCAACGGCGAATACATCACTCACCTTCGGTTTGCCGACGACATCGTAGTCATGGCAAAGTCGATGGAGGAACTCAGCATGATGCTCGATGGCCTCGACCGAGTTTCACAACGGGTGGGCTTGAAAATGAACATGGACAAGACGAAAATTATGTCAAATGCCAATGTTGTGCCCACCCCAGTCTCTGTTGGAAACTCGGTACTCGAAGTTGTTGACTCATATATCTATTTAGGATAAGTAGTCCAATTAGGTAGGTCCAACTTCGAGAAAGAGGTCAACCGCCGAATCCAACTCGGTTGGGCAGCGTTCGGGAAGCTACGCAATGTCTTTTCGTCCGACATGCCTCAGTGCCTCAAGACGAAAGTCTCCAACCAATGTGTGTTACCAGCAACGGCGGATCCAGGGGGGGGGGGTCATGGGGGTCATGACCCCCCCCTGGGCGACAGACTGGGTCTTATTAGGCGACCACTGCAATTTTATCAATTTTATTTATAAACATAAATAAATTAAAGATGCACATAATCATAATAATACAATTCCGTGTTGTTATTGGTTATATTATAGTTATATAGTGCAAAACATCGAATAAAATCATTCAAGTTTGCCGCGCAGCGTGGCCGCTGGCGCTGTGCTTATTGTCCTATCATGTCACGCCGCATGGCGGGCGCACCAGCGAGCGGCACCAAGCAAACCCTCTCCGCGCGCCCGCAAGTTTTTATTGTTCTTTAGTGTGCTAAAAATATATAATTTTCACCTCACACGCTCGGAAAGATTCTAAGTATTCCTCGTTCAACTCACTTCACTCTAGGGTTACCAACTTTTTTTCAATCAAATATAGTATTTTTGAAGTTATTAACTTAAAAATATAGTAGATGGCAAAAAAATGAAAAAGTAAATAGTATGTGGTTAATATGTACTTTATTTTTTAAATGAAGATTTTTTGCCGCATTTGGTTGCTATCGTCGCGATTGCGTGCGTTATATTTCGCGGTAGACCCCCAGTGCGGGCTTTAGTTAAGGCTGCGTTCCGCTTATTAGAAATATAGTATTTGATCCCTTAAAATAGTAGGATAGTAGGATATTATATAGTAGGGTTGGCAACCCTGCTTCACTCGCGGTTCAATCTTAGGATCCTTCGCTCGCTCCAAAAAACAACTTTGCAGCCTTGCCCAAATAACTATTTCACCTTGCAGGCTTGGAAAGATTTGTCATTCGAAATCTGAGCGCAAAACTCCATTTTGCGCGCTAGCGAAAAAGTGTTTTCAAAATTCGAACACGTCTTCTATTCAATTATTTTCTACACCGACAGGCGAGCCGGCCCCACTGCATTTCCTCGCTGTAGTGAGGTAAAAGTTGTGTGTTGCGTCCAGCAGCAAAGTTATTCTGCGTCTCGTACCTTTGAAAACTTCGTTGCGCTCAGGATTCAATTCAAATACTAGCGCCAAAAAACAACAAATAGCATTATTTACTAGATTTTTCCGGTGACTCTGACCGCGACCAGGTAATTTCGCTGCAATGGAGGACCAATGCAATCGACCCCATGAAATCTTGTCCGTTTAGCGGTTTCAACCAGAAAAATTGACAAACAACATATCTGATCGCCGGCGAATCGGCCAACCTCCTTGCCGGATCGCTGCTCTGGCGCGTCTAATATGAGTGGCGCGTGGAGGCGCAGCGCCGTCCGGGGCGAATCCCTGCTGTGCGGTGGGAAGAGCTCCGGCGTGATCTCAGGGCAGTATGGAGGGGACGATTGTCGCAACCGACGACCGGGCACGCCGCAATCGCGGCGGTAAGACCCCTCTTTGAGGAGTGGCTGGATAGGCGTCACGGCGTCCTGACCTACCGCATGACGCAGGTCCTCACCGGACACGGAAGTTTCGGTAGGTACCTGTGTCGGATAAGGAGGGAAGAAACACCGGGGTGTCACCACTGCGAAGATCGCCCGGAGAACATGGTGGAGCATATGGTGCAGGACTATCCCGCTTAGGCAGAGCACCGCCGTGTCCTCACGACGGCGGAGACCTCTCGCACCCGGCATTGGGCGAGGCCATGCTGCGGGGCGAGACGGAGTGGGAAGCGGTCGCCTCCTTCTGCGAAACTGTCATGCTCGTGAAAGAGGAGGCGGGCCGCTTGAGGGATAGGACAGCGTCCTCCCTCCACCCCAGCCGCAGTGGTAGACGCCCACGGCGACGGACAACGGCAGACGATTTCCGGCCACGGTAGGCGCGGGCATGCGAGCGGCGAGTAATGGGTGACTCGCTGTCCGATCATGGACAATGCCCGGGTCGAAGGCGCGTTGTGTTCCACGCGCACCTCAAAAAGTGTGAGCATAATGACGGGGCCCCCCTTTAGAGGGCCATAGCCAGCCGGGGTAGCGGGACTTATGAATTACCGTGACCCGGGATCGTAAAGGGCTATTGAAGGACACCGTGGATTTTAGTCAGTACGAGTCTGACAGTCCCTCCCGCTCTGCCCTGAGTGGGAGGACTCATTTGATGACCACGATAAAAAAAGTATAGTTATATCTATCCGAACTAGACTACGGAGACAAGCTGTCTGCGACATGGTGACCCCCCCCTGAAACAAAAGCTGGATCCGCCCTTGGTCACCAGTGATGACTTACGGCACCGAAACGTGGTCTTTCACTATCGGCCTCATCTCAAAGCTCAAAGTCGCTCAGCGAGCTATGGAGAGGGCTATGCTCGGTGTTTCTCTACGTGATCGAATCCGAAATGAGGAGATCCGTAGACGAACTAAAGTCACCGATATAGCAAGCTGAAGTGGCAATGGGCAGGCCATATTGCTCGTAGAGCAGATGGCCGATGGGGTCTAAAAGTGCAAGAGTGGAGACCGCGGACTAGCAAGCGCAGCGTAGGACGTCCACCAACGAGGTGGACAGACGACCTTGTAAAGGTCGCCGGAAGACGCTGGATGCAGGTCGCTTCCAACCGGTATATTATGTGGAGATCTAAAGGGGAGGCCTATGTTCAGCAGTGGACGTCCTATGGCTGAGATGATGATGATGATGATGACTGCATCGAACATACCTGAGTATACCTGCCATTTGGTCCCATAAAATTTTCATTTCGTTTGGTTTAGTAGTTTTTATTTTTAGCTCATTTGTGTACCTATATGGGCAATGTTATTACCGGTGCTACGGATTACAAAATTCTATTGCACGTGTAAGAAAATAATGTAATTGACAATAATTTGGGTTGAATATTTAAACTAAAAAGGATAAAATTAAATACAAATCTCATCAAAAAATGTAGATAACCGACTTCAAAAACAACCACAATTTTTTTTTAAATAGCCTACAAAATAACTTTTCTTTCGAAAGTCGGTGGCAAAAGTATAAAAAGCAAAGTCACGACTTTGACACCGACAATTTTTTTTTTTACCGCCAACATAGCGTTCTGTTCTGATTTCTGATAAAAAGTCAACATCCACCAACTTCTTTTGTGCCATTTCTTTTAAGTCATTTGTAAATAAATTATCGCGGCTGCAAGAGATTCCACGTCCATCTTTATCAACGCCGAATTGCCGATTCGGCAACGCAATATTAACGTATATTCGATATACTATTGCCGAATGATCAGCGGGGCTATTGCGTATCTCGGTCCTCGGTGTCTGTGTACAACTTTTGCTCAGTCCATACTTTGAGTCTTTGATGACATCAATAGAGTCTGCGGGGCTATTGCGTATCTCGGTGTCTGTGTGGCGATCATAATGGCGATCATCAAATAGCTGTCAAATCAAAAGGTAAATTTCGTATTGGCTTTTGCATTTGCAATGAAAATGATAAATGTAAAAGTTCCCTAAAATCAACTTATAACGCTCTTGAGGCACTCCACTCCTCAACTTAGCCTCATAACAGGTGTCAAGCCATCCAAGTTTAGTGGACAACCCCTGGTCAGTGACTATCAAGCATGGAGATGGAAATTACCAAGTTAGCCAATAGCTCTGCTGTACACCATAGTGTAAACAGCGACATTTGGAATTCATTACTTTTGCCCAACATGCTGGCCTTGGGCCCAATGCGTACAGCGGTCTTAAAGCCGAAGTTAGACGGTTCATTTTTGCTTTCATTTTCGATGCTTCATCGATGAAAGACCGAAAATGAAATGTCTAAATTGACGTTCATCACAGTGCGCCGAGAGTGCGCATAAACAAACAACGCAATTCACTGTTCATTATTCATTGTAGGTAAGAATGAATCACTTTTGAACTAACTTCGCGGGGTGTGACATTTTTATTTTGGTTGGTATTATCATAAACTAATATTACATATGGCAATACAAAAATCATATGACAGTCAGTCGTCTAGTTCCGAACAAAATGGCTGTAGCCATGTCTCTGTTTTGGATTTCTCTTCTAATATCCGTAATTGGTAAGTAAATTTTAAGTAAATGTTATAGACACAAATCTCCTAAGCTTACTTTATGACGATGTGTTAAATTTTAGGATCTAATGCCGCCGGAGAGTTCAGCATCCTTCATAGTCCTGACTCACTCAAATTTTCGGGATTAGGAAAAACCTCGGAAAGCCTTCTGAAAGAAATATTTTCTGCTGCTCTCGGTCTCTCGGTTGAAGAGGTACGTATCTAACGTATCATAGGCATGTGGCCCGATGTGGCTACGCTATTTAAGAATAAAGAAGTGTACGAAAAACAAGAGACCTACCAACCCTTAATAGTGCTACGAGTGCTGGATAGGAATATAAACTTAGTCAAGGTCAATTATTTACCTGTAAGTTCTACCAAATTAGCTAGAGTAAAATCCGCGGCTAAGACTACACCCTGACTGCCTACGCCTGAGTGTCACCACTGCAAAGATCGCCCGGAGGACACAGTGGAGCATACGGTGCAGGACTGCCCCGCTTGGGCAGAGCACCGCCGTGTCCTCACGCAGGCGATAGGTAACGACCTCTCGCGCCCGGCATTGGTCGCTGCCATCCTGGGGGGCGAGACGGAGTGGGAAGCGGTCGTCTCCTTCTGCGAAGCAGTCATGCTCGCGAAGGAGGAGGCGGGACGCGCCAGGGAGAACAGCGTCTACCCCTTACCCACGCCGCAGTGGTAGACGCCCACGGCGTCGGACGTCGCAGGACGATCTCCGGCCACCGTAGGCGCGGGCATGCGGGCGGCGAGTAATGGGCTACTCGCTGTCCGACCATGGACCATACCCGGGTCGACGGCGCATTGTGTTCCACGCGCGCCTCAAAGAACGTCAGCATGATGATGGGGCCCCCCTCTAGAGGGTCAAAGCCTGCAGGGGTCGCGGGACTTATCTCATAACCGTGTCCCTGGAATGTAAAGGGCTATTGAAGGACACCATGGATTTTAGTCAGTACATGTCTGATAGTAGAGGACTCATTTGATGATTCTACTGCAATAAAAAAAAAACACCCTGACTTATCATGTTCTTCATCGTAAGTAGCAACTTTATGGTAGAGTGGTGATTTGATTAGGGAATCTAGATGGATGATCAAGAATTGGTGGGATGTCTTCGAAGGGTAAACCTTACCGAAGGGTTTTTTTTTTCGCTAGGGAAGAAAACACAAAATGATAGAACATGAACAATTTTTACCATTTGATTGTAAGGGCGTTCCCTCACCGCGAGCATTCACCTGTAATGTAACGTTTCAGATTCGAGCATTGGAAGACAATAGAGCATCAAATTGCACACTTTTATGTTAATTACAGGTGAATGCTCGTGGTGAGGGAGCGCCTTAATGTGTAAAGTAAGAAATGTTTCTGTTCTTCAACAGAGTATGGATTGTGCCATAGTCTCAAAAAAAAAACACTTCTATAGTTAAGTATACAAATAACAATGGAAATAAAATAAAAGAAATAGCATTAATAAACAAAGAACTTTACAGGTACTAAAATGAATAAAGAAGAGGTTTATTTTGAAACAAATTCATTGTGCCCTAGCTTGAGCAAAGTCACAGTAATCTCTATGAGCTCAGCTTGAGAAATTGGTTGCTTTGTGCAAATCTGGCCCTTTTTGTATCATAAAAGGCAAACATAGTGCTTTGAATCACTTGAATCTATACTAATATAAATCTGAAGCATTTGTGCACTTATCTCAGGAACTACTGGTTCAAATTGAGAAATTGTTTTTGTGTTGGATAGTCCATTTATTAGGAAGGCTATATAACAGCTCCCTACCATCCCTACTTATCTCCGTTCAGACATTTTTAAGGGGTTTGCTCAGGTTTAATTTTTTTTTCATTTCATTTTTCTCAAATTGTGTGAATGATTTATTTGATCCAGTTAACAATTAAGATCTAGAACCTAGACTGTGAGGAGTTGAGTGAACCTACCTCTGCTTAACTTGTGTCAAGCCACTGCAAGGCAAGCCACATGCCACCTCTACCATTATGGCATGTTTGGTGCTAGTGTGGGGTCATCAATAGTTTACTTTTCTGGTTTTTGAGATCTGTATCTTTTATAAATGCGCATTTAATTTTTAGGTATACATGACTTGAAATCGTGGTAGTCATCAATCAGTTTTTTTTTTGTTTTTTAAATATAATACTAAATTTTCTTTTTTTATATTTTGTTTAAAGAATTCAGAATGGAAAGGAATGTCTGTCACAGACCCCTTCAACACTCCTGAAGCTGTTGTGGAGGTATACATTGATGGCGTCTCCAGTCTTGGTGAAAATGTGAGTTAGCCCATGCTATTGCTAATGTAATTTATGTACATGTGTCTATGTACTGTAGATATTTACTAATGTAAAATGAGCACTGACTCCATTTTTCATTTATTACTAACATGCATGGTTGCAAATAAAGGATTATAAAATTTTATACTTTCATTTGTAGTCTGGATTGAAATCCAAAAACTACCCGTTGGTGGTAGACGAATATGAGCCAGATACCTATGAGGCAGTGCAGCACAGAATTAAGCAGCGTTTCACTAGCGGGGGCAACAAACTTGTAAACATCAAACTCGCTAATCGCTATGAGGTAAGTGGTTTCACAGTTGTGCAGCATACCTGAAATTGCTATGTACTCAAGAGCCCAACCTATTTATTTTTAACTGTTGGTGTACCAATTTTATTTTTATATGTAAATACGTTGGCCCACACTAGGAATTTCTCCTATCTCGTGGGTGTGTTAAACATAGAAACTCACAACAACTCAGAATAACTACTTGTAGACAATGGACAATTTGGTATATACAAAGAATATATATATTAATAATCTGTTAATTTTTCAGTTGGAATCAGATGTTTTTGGTGAAGTCACATACACCAAACCTGCTGAACAAAATCTTAAGCACTTGAAGCCCACTGTGGATGAAGATAACAATTTCCTAGATGAGCTTGCGACTCTGCAAGCTATTACTGAGAGGGTAATTTAGTTATTATAACAGTAATTAATAGTTTTACTAAGTTACTCAAGGTGTTTTACATGATTATTAGGGCTGATTTTTCAATAGTCCGATATCTTTTATCTGAGGAATAAAAACGGCGATTTGACTTAGCTTAACTATAGAAAATATGTCAAACCGCTATTTTTATCCCTCAGATAAAAGTTATCTGACTATTGAAAAATCAGCCCTTATATAATAATTAATTTTCAGGTTCAGAACGGAGCTATAATTCCAGACAACATTATTGATATCTTCAACCTACGTTTCCTCAGTCTTCATCCTTTATCAGACTTCCATGGACCTAACTCTCCACAAACCAAAGAAGCTAAGAAACTGTTATGTAAGGAGACCAGTAAAACATTTTCATTTCGGTTTATATAAATATAATTATTAGTTTCAGCTAACTTTTTCTGTTTTTCATAAAGGTGATGCTATCCAAGAACTCAGCAATGCATTCGTGAAAGCTTACGATGGCTCCGTGTTAGTCACCGTTGTCACGACAGATGTCGCTCACACACGCCGGCACGTCCGATCTGTGGGAGCCGATGGTAAACAAGTCAGCGATGGACCCATGTACGAATGGAATATTAAAGAATATAAAGCGGTAAGAATAACTTTGTTTAATAAAAAAATCAAATATGCTCACAATACTCTAGCTCGTTTAAAGGGTTCCCATACGTCCAAAAAATAAAAGAAATCCATGTATCTTTTGTGTGCCTGTCTATCCTCTATTCTCTTGTCACATAAATTTTCTCTGAATTTGCTTGACTGGTTGAATTGAAATTTGGTACACATATCGGACATGAACAAAATCTGAATAGGGTGAGGGAGCCACTTTGGGGGACAAAGGGAATATTTGAAAAAAAAAATTGCTACTATAAAATTTCGAGCATTTCGAAAACACTTCTTTTTGTAATTTTAAAACCAATAATATTTGAATCATAACTTACAACACTTTTTGAATTTTAGGATAATAGCACCGATGACAGCTACGATGCTGACTACCCTGCAATCTTCAACATTATTCTTTGGTTTGTTGTTGTGTTGGTATTCACCCTTATCGCAATTGTCTATGCCCTTATGGACATGGATCCAGGTAGAGACTCCATCATCTACAGGATGACTAGCACAAGGATGAAGAAGGACAATTAAATCCTGAAGTCTGTTTAGAATTTGTATAATTTTCAGTTATGTTCCAAATACAGTATTGAATGTTTAGAACTCATGTTTTCGTATTATCGGAACAAGAAAAATCACATATTATGTTCCACAGAAACAATGTTCTCTAATACATGTTGTTGTCATTTTGAAATTACAATAACACTTGATGAGTGACGTGTAAATAGTGTTATTTTAGTTGTAAAGTAATAGTTTTTTAGATGAAGCAATTGTTAGTTATTTACAAATTAAATATTTATGCAAATTATAAGCGAAATATGGAAACTTACATTAATTGCTTCACTACCCAAAAATCGTCCCCCCCCCTTGCATTGTTTTTAAATATTGCTGCTTTACCATTGTATGATAATTGTTACCTACAAAAATAAATGTAATGCTAACTATGAAAGTGTTCTAATTATCCATTTCTGTAAATATTATATCAATTATTCAAATGCACAAGTTTAATTTTGATCTGTGTATGTACAATATAGTGAGGTACTGTTAAGATTTGATGAAAATAAAATGCATTCCCTATAATTATATTAGATTTTATTCTTCTTTTCCTTTGCCTATCAGTCTAAGATCCGCAGTGTCACCGACACTGGCTTAGCCACCACTATGGATTTTAATTTGAATACAAACCCATGATGGGACTAGGGTAGGTCTTTCAAAATAACGGATTTTTCAATAAATGAGGCTGGCAGGCTGCCTGTCACACAGGAGCGGAGTGGAGAAATATTAACCAATAGTCCTATCCTACTATAATAAAGACGTGAAAGTTTGTTAGGATGGATGGATAATAATAATAAATTTATTCATCAAAAAGTAAAGTTACAATGTGACATGTTCGGTGAGCCACAAACTAAGCGTCGTATCGCTTGTATCTTGTGGCTCTGGAGAAGACGTGGGCGCCGCCTTAAAAATTATCGGCGGCGGCGCGCTGACCAATTTCAATCGGCGGCGGCGTAGTTTTCTACTACGTACAATTAAAACTCGCAATCTACTCACTATTTTCTTTAAGCCGGCCGGCAACTTCATGTCGTTTCAGGCGGACGACAGGAAAATGTCAGTCCTATACAGTACAGTAAATACCTTGTCCAGCAGGGCGATTGTCTAACTGGTGGGAAACTGTGGCGTAAGTGGATAGTTACTGGACACCTCTATATTTTATCGACTGTTATGCGACTAAGTTGAGAAGTGCCTCTAGAGCGTTAGAATATTTGCATAAAGGCAACATTTAAATTTAATAGGTTTATTGAAATTTACCCTTTGACATGCCTTTGACAGCTATTTGATGCGTTCATTTCATAGACATTATAATCCTATGGACTGGAAATACCTACACCAAAATCGTGGATACCTACAAGTTCGAATGGCACATAAAATGGCGGCCAATGCTAGGGTTGTGCCAATCAAGAAACATAGTGTTACTGTAACGAGTATGGATACTAGTATCCCTAGTACTTTTAGGATTACATAATAGTATTACGACTAGATACCATGATTAAATTATAATCCATGTAGTTACGTAAAAAAAAATGAAAATTTTCACATTTGCGCTATTGCTTGTAATTAAATATTATACATATATTTATGTGTTAGCGTTAATTTAAAAAATTGACGATTAATTCGGATTGTACAGGTAAACCTTTGGACTTGTTAATTTGTCTTTTTAAAAAGTCTTTTGGTCCCGTCAAGTCTTCTATCACAACAGCCTTCAAATCAGCAATTTTTTTTTCCTTCGTATTATTTCATTGAGGCGTTTAATTGTTTTCTGTTGATTGACGTATTTTTCATTAAAGGCTTTAATTTTTCCAGTTTGTAAAACCTGTAATAGAAAAGATAAATAGTTAAATCAAATCAAATTTATTTCAACTAGGCCAATAATTACAGGCACTTTTGAATGGTCAAAAGACATAAAAATAAATCAGTACAAAATTGTTATGGTGCTACAGTTCTAGTCACAAGACATAATAACTGTGAAAGTACCGTAGGTGCCCATTCCAGAGCGAAGATCTCTATGGAAAAGAACGGACAAGAAACTCCATGGACACTCTTTTAACACTCAACGTAGCAAGTTAAGTGTACAGCTAATATTAAAAAATAATAATAATGAAAAATTAAAATAGACCGTGGCAGCTAAGAGATGATCAGTCCCATCTGACAGCGCCTTTTCACGAACATGCCAAATGTATCAGCACTATTAACCAATAACTTAACAATGCACCGTTATAAAATAATTTGCATATTGCATTTTATTGCTAAAAGTTATTTTCAAGTGACAGTTGACAAGTCTTTGACAGATTGCGGCGCTTGATGTGCTGCCGTCTGTTTGTCAGAAAACGGTTAAAAATTCAACATCTACATACCTCTTTGTGCACTGTTCCCACAAATTGATGGGTCAACTGCAATGGTGCCTCCATTACATTAGATGGTTCATCTATTACGGTAGATGGTTGCTTTATTACAGTAGATGTACAAGAAACATCAGATTCTTGAGTGTTGCTTGTTTCACAGAATACAAATGACTCTGGAAGTTGTTTTTTGTTGGATGTCTGAAAAAAAAATGAAATATGCATTACTATCCATATAACTTAGGCTAAAAAACCAGGCTGTTATTTAACAATCATTTTAATACACACTTACCGAAAATATTGTAGGTACAGAGTTCTCATGTAACCTAATAACATCAAGTGTTCTGTTAAAACATTTTTCTACAAAGTGAAGTGAACACATAAGCCAGTCTTTACTTCGAGAACAAATTTTTTCGTCACTGATAGAGTCCAACCATTTTTTCTTCAATCTTTCATTTTTGGGAAACCTATAAATGATTAGTATTTTTTTATCAATATATCATTTGGTAACAGTTTCAGTGTAACGAAGGACTAGTATCGGGAACTATTACAGCAACGGTACAACACTATTATTATTGTAAACAAACAAACGAAAATAAGAAATGAAAAATATTATCTGTAGGACGGAAATAAACCCAAATATTAATACTCTAACCATGAAAACAAGGTCACATAGCGATTTCTTTACCGAAATTGTTCTATTTCATGTAGTTTTGCATGAAAACGTGTTACTAACCTGTACAAAGTCAATTCAGGCTGATTTTTCTTTTTCCTGGCATGACAAGACACAATGGAACATCCAGGCATGTTGAATTACTGTTTCTTAATGGTAACACGCACTTTTAAAAGAAAACACTCCGTAATTTACTCAAAAATCTAAATTCAACAAAAAGTAAACAACTGTTTGACAGCAGAACTACCACGAAACTTGGCACATAAAATGGCGAAATGGGCACGTTTCTGTAACTGTGGGAAATATCCCAACAAAATATTCCATTTTGAGCAACAACCGAAATATTGTTGTCTCTTTTGTCAAATATGATTACTGCATTAGAAGGAAAGAGACAAACCAATATTTCACTCTTTGTCTCATGTTTGACTCATATTTGTATAAGCAAAATGTATGTATAGAACATCGGGGCATCTCCATATAACTTCATCTCAATGGTTCATTTCGCTGCATTCCGATTGTTCAACATCAAATTTATAATCAAACGGGTGGAAAGTGGCATCGTCTAAGACACTGCTCATGAGCAGTGTTTTAAGCTAGCCACCGGTCGAGCGGTCTGTGCCGTAGATATAAAAGATGGACTGAGCAATAGCTGAATAAAATTGGCCATACAGTAGTCATACCTATAAGTCTATGCACAATATGCAAATATTTTTTTCATCGCGGGCATTGTTTTGCGAAACATTTTGGAGAATGGCGCGTATAGTATTGCTGGGATTTGCTGAAGAAGAGAGGAAACGACTTCGTCTACGACTGGAGAGAAGACGCCTACGTGACCTAAGTGACCCGTTGCAGTTGCCAGAGAAGGAATTTATGGCAAATTTTCGATTGAACAAAGCTGCGTTTCAACAGGTTTGAGAAGAACTTCGCCCGTATTTACCACAACCAACGACCATTCACAACCTTTACGAAAAACAGCTGTTCGCAATGAACTAAAAGTAAATATTTATTTCTATAGCACGTTTATTTAGTTTTGTTCCCAACTTGTATGATCATGTAAGTCATCCTATTTTTATTGTTTGTTGCAGATTTTGGCTTCATTTTTTATGCAAATGGATCTTACCAACGTAATATCAGTACCCTCCTACTTGTTTAATATGTCCCAGCCAACATTTAGTAAGTGTTTACAACAGGTTACTGATGAACTCAATGTCCGGGAAGTACTGTTGACCACATAAAATTTCCCATGTCTCAGGTAGAGAGACAAGTCATCATGACACAGTAAGTTTATAAAATATTTATGTGCCTATAATAAGTATTATCTAAATGTCTATCTCTATTGAAAATATTCACCTATGCCGATGACACTGCACTTATTGTATAATAATACTAACCGGATTGCAATGGAAGTGGCTCTCTACTAATTATCCTACTAATAATATTATAAAAGTGAAAGTTTGTTTGGATGGATAAATGGATGTTTGTTAATTTTTCATGTGAAAACTATTGAATGCATTTGTATAGTTTGGCAAAAGTCACTGTCCATAGTCCCTAGTGTTAACTAGGTGTTTACATTGATGAAAAACTAACCTAGAGCACCCACATAGAGGCATTATCTACATGTACAAAGAAGCTCATATTCAAAACTTTGAAATTAGTCTCTCAGTCAGTCTCTCTTTGTCTATATGCATCAATGATCACCTATTGTAATTACTGACTCTGTTGATAACATTTCATTTTCACAGGTACTGTGGCTCCTGAGATACAAGAGTATATTTTTACTGAGTTAGTTTGTTCTATTTAATTTTGTAAAACTTTTAACCTATGTGTTTTTTATTTGTTCAATAAACTAATTTAATAAATATCTATAAGGAATTCAATTTTAATTTTTAATATGTATGGTTGATTTCAGGTTTATGGAAAGATTGCACTTTCCAGGCATTATTGGGTGCATAGATGGTACTCATGTGGCTATAATTAGGCTTAATGATCATGAAGAAACATATTTTAATAGAAAAAATTATAATTCTCTGAATGTTTTATTGGTGAGTGATAACAAGTTTAATAATTGTGTTTAAATGTATATACCATCTTTATATATTGAGTAAAAAAAATTGTTTCAGATTTGTGATGCACATCTCAATATTCTACATGTAAATGCGTCATTTGGTGGCGCTGCTCATGATTCTTATGTTTCGAATTAATGTTCCTTCAAGACTTATTTGGAGAGACTGCAAAGGAATCGCCAGAGCTGTTGGCTATTAGGTAGGTAACTATATCATTTACATTGGCATTTAAATAGATTATTTTGGCATAAATTACCAAAAGTGATTGATTAATCATATCAATGCAGTTAGAATGGTAGAACTAAAAAAGATAGTTCTATTGTGCAGACCGTTACGTTGAATGGGAAATATGAAATAAAGCAAATATTATATTTCAGGTGATTCTGGATATGCACAGCGCCCATGGATGATGACACCTATCTTGGGCACAGCTCCCAGTTCACCTGAAGAATATTACATGGAATTACATTGCAAAGTGAGAAACATTTATATAGCATTAAATACTATTGTTGGAGCTGCTGAAGATTGTACAACTAGGTATTTTATTAGTATAACCGCTCGATTGCTTGCGCGAAAAAAAATGGGTACCTTACTTTGCTAGTTACTTTGGACCGCTACTGCGCGTTCTGCCCGCTGTTACTAAAACTTAATTTATGACTTCCTTGAGTGGAGTACTTCAAATGTTTTTACTGTTATGAGTAGCCCATGAGATAAGAAATAATGTGTGATCGCTTTATTTTAAAAATATGATTACACTAATATTTTACAAGTGTTTAAATTAAGAGTAGCACCCATTTTAGCGACATTTTGTAAAACATAGGGGTTTTAAGAAACTAAAATCAATAAGTATGTAGTTATTTATTTTATTCTTAAACTAGGTTTATTACTATACATATTTAACAGTATTTGAAAACAATTTACATATAAGAATGTAGTAAAAAAATTATGTAAAACCAGGTGTAGAATTCGCGGATGCGTAAAAGCTCGTAACTTTTTTTAGGTATAATTTAGGCCACTTTACATTAAAACTAAAGCACATAGAACAAAAATATTACCATCTCTATAAAGGTAATTTTCTTCACTCTTAGATGAATATAATAGTTTAAATGGGTTATTCCTTAATGTTTGTCAAATTAATGAATTAAATTAAGCGGCACATATTTTTGCCAGTTTGCATTGCCTACCTAAATCTTTAAATTTGTAAATGTAGACCGCCAAGCAATCATATTTACTCATACAATAAATAGGCCAAATCCTGACGTTTCGATAGCGTCATTAATCTCAAAAATAAAGTATTATTAGCATTAATAAAAAATAAAGTAAAATCGGCTATAGCCTGGTACTTGAGATCAAGCACTTGACCCCCGAACCGCAAAGATGGCGGCCATTCCTAGCTAGGGTTGTCAACTACTACGACTTACTGCTTAAATTAATAGAACAACATTGTGTAAATATATGATTTTTTTTCCTTAAAATCAAATTTTATTTATGTTATTTATTTTTGCAAACATTTTAAATAGTTTTTAACCAATTTCGAAAAATGAAGGTTATGAATTTATGGAAAAAATAAAATTGTCGTAATGATTAGTAAAATTTTAAGGTGTTACGTTTAATCTGTTACACATTGTATGTATGAGTTGTGTTTATTTGTAAAATGTAGGGTGTGTGGTAGGTTAAGCCAATAAAAAACACCGACTGCCAACCCTAAAACGTATATTGCTTCGTGCAACCAAAGCGGCAATATCAAATTGAGTAGGTAAAAACTTACCGGGTGGTTTAATTTTCGCAATCTGTTACAAATTGAAGAACAATTTACACAACTTAGTACCTTAAATTGAATAAATATAGTCAAGTATCATTAATAATATTGTATGTTTTAGAAAAACATCGTATTAACGATAATATAGCAGTACAAAATCAAGTTTAGAACTACGACCCTGCGAGTATGTTTTTAAATGACGGTTTTTTAAATGTTGTCTTACAATGTACCTAAAAATATTACTTTAATATAAAAACACACAGGTTAGAGATTAATTTAGTATACAAACATCAGCAGAAATCAGTAAAATAACAAACTTACGACATATTTTAGAACCTCCTTCAAAACACTGTGGCGTCACTTCACTCACGTTAACACAACTGACGATATTTCGTTATTTTTCTACCGTGATGTTGGTATTAGCGGCACACGTCTATTATAAATTTATCTGTCTATGGTTTAAATACACACTACTACGATTCTATGCGTTTGATATAGAGACTAAATTGAATTAAAAAAACTTTGTCGCTTTGCAACCACGGTTGCACGAAGCAAAGTTGACGACTTTTTCTTTGCAACTGTGGTTGCGAGAAGCGACCAAGCGGATAAGCTTAGGTTGTCCTGCTGAAAGACATTTTGCATTGTATAAATTCAATCTCATTATATAGCTGCATAGCCTAAGTACCTATATTGTTTGAGTTCTATTATTATTATCATCTGCAGTGTTGTTTTTTCACAATCTTGTAAATTGTTCCTTATCAATTATCTAGGTGTTTTGCATTGTATAAATTCAATCTCATTATTTTAAAGCTGCATAGCCTAAGTATATTGTATAAGTACTGTTTCTTTATTATTATTTTTTACTTATAAATTACATTTTTTAATATTTTTACAAAAAATAAATAAATTCTCCATAGATCTACGCTTTGGAATGGACTACCAGTACTTTCACAGTTATTATGTCTTGTGTCTGGGACTGTAGCTTCATTATTTAAATTGAGAAACAAGCTTTGATTGGAATGAATGAAATGAAATTAAAGCCAATTTTTAAAATATATAATAAATACTTTTATTTACAAAAACCCTATATAACAAAATAATCTATTATAATAAAAAAAAATTAAGAACTATTGTTCAGTGGTTTAGGCGCCAGCTATACAAAACAAAATTGCTTATCAACCACGCTACATAGCGTAATAATACATAACCTATCAACAGAAGCATATTTCTATGATTATTTGAGGACAATTTGATCGAAAAATTTTCAGTAGTTCAGGCGCCAGCCAACTCAAAGAATATCAAAATAAAAATTTCGAAAAAAATGATGATTTGGCATTAGAATAATAATAATATTCCACAAGTTCTATCACACAACGCCATCTAGTCCAAAGCTAAGCAGAGCTTGTGTCATGGGTACTAGACAACTGATAAACATACTTATATATTTCTAAATACATACATAATAATTACACCCAGAGACAGAATAAATGATTGCACTCATCACACAAACATTTGTCCTGGGTGGGAATCGAACCCACGACCTCCGGCATAGCAGACAAGGTCACTAACCACTAGACCAACAGGCCTGCTGACATTTTATGCCAAGGAATTAAAATTTGGTTTATTTATAAGTCTAAATCACGTTTTTTTTACAACAATCACTATCAAAAGACTACAATATTACGAATAATTTATTATTATTTAAAATATATTATGTATTATAATTATGAACTCAAACAAACACCTAAGTTTTATAAAACAAAGGTAAGACAAAATTGGTAATATTAAGCTACTTGGATATTTGTTTCAATATGTAATTATAAAAATCATGATCTTGATTATGGTATAATTAGAAAATACATTGTGTGTGATTATGTCTAGTTTTAGTAATATTTCTCTTCTTTTCTGTGTAACTTGTTTATTACACACACAGTTGTTAGTTTTAAACCACTTATGTAATAATCTTTGTTATTTTGCATGCTATTGTTATTGCAGAATGTGTCCTGCCCTAAAATATGATATCACACCTTTTATTTACCACATTTTATGCAAATAAAGATTATGAATTTAAATTATCTACAAAAGATACATCAAAATACAGATTATCAAATGTCTCGAATTGGGAATTGAAGATTTTGGGACTTTGAGAATTGGACATTCTGCCCCTGAACGATAATAGTTGAATGAACATTATTTTAGCTTGTGGCACCACATATTTTAGGGCAGGACACATTCTGCCTTAACAATGGTATGCAAATTAATAACAAAGATTATGACCTAAGTAGTATAAAACTAACACAAATGTGTAATAAACAAGCTACAGAGAAAAGAAGAAAAATATTATTAAAACTAGACATAATCACAATTTGGATTGAGGATCCACTTTTTGGATCTTGTTTTTAATTTATTTTGTTAATTTATTTTGTAGTAAGTTTAAAAAATTGTTGAAACAATCATCGATTTTGTAGTGTAATAGTTCTGGCCCTATAGATAAACAGGCAGACGATAATCGTTATCGCTCAGCAGTCACTTATACATTTTCAACTATATACACTAGCGCATAAAGTTGGAAATCTATTAAAGGCTGCTGAAAGATGACGAAAGAAACAAAAACAATCTGTAAACTCCAATAGATTTTCAACTCTACAAGCTGTTTAAAGTTGAAAAAGACTGCTGAGCGATAACGATTGTCGTCTGTTGTTTGTCTATAGGGCCAGTAGTTATACGAACATAAAAGTGGCACCTCAATCTGTTTCAATTTTGTTTGGGAGGAGAATCAAAACTAGGAACACTGTGGAGTAAAGCTTTTCACAATTTGGCATAATTTTGTAGCATTACTTACTACTGAACTAAACTTACTACTGATTAAGAATACATATTAGGATACGAATAGTGGCTCCTCAATATCCTTACATCATGAATCAAAATAAAAGGCTTGTTATTTTTGGTTCATGGCCCTGACAATGTCTACTAAAGCTTCTGTAGCAGCTGCTTGTCGCCCCATTTGTTTCTGCTGCCACTGCGACAGCCAGCCCCTCCATTGCGGCTGCCTGTTGCTCCTCTGCAACAACACGACGTCTCTCAATTTCGTAAGCCCACTGAGGCGTATTTTCAGGAACTGTAATGAATATAAATAATTAATTTTACAATTGACTTCTGTTTTAGTAAAATGGCTGTTGTAAACTAACAAATAGAATATTATACCTACATTGTCTACTCAACCTTCTGACTGGACGCGGCCCAGTGGATGGTAGAGCTTGTCTGGGTCCTAGAAATATTTATTTATGAATTATCATAATCTTCAACTTGGTTTTCATTTGTAACACGTTTTATTCTCAAAGACAAGTCATGTGATTGATCAGAATATATATAATAAACAGAGGTCGGAATTAGGTAGAGTTATTTTAGTACTTGCAACGAAATGTTTAAAATATACTATACTAGCGGCCCGTACGTGCTTCGCTACGTATACAAAAACTGATAAATGAAGAACCGCTTGACCAATTTTGTTTAAACTTCACATAAACCATCTACTAAATAGTTCGAACAAAGCCTAAACATTTGGTTTGGATAAGTGAGCCCGTTCTTGAGTCATAAAATTACAACATAAGGTGGCATTGATTTTTATGATTATTGATTGATTCTCTGAAATACTTACTTGACTCATCTTAAGCGCGTAAATCAACGGAGGGAGTGGGCGTGGTTCTCAGGGACTGACTATCAAGCCATTCTTCTTCCATAGGGTCACTGGTAGAATCGTCTGATGCTGGTATAGAAACAGGACAGGAGGATACCGAGTCTGCAAGCCTAATTTCGTCAGCCAAAGGCTCTGGCGTGTCCTTATCAACAGATGGTATCTGTAAAGTATTTATTTTTTATTACAAACACACAATATCCAATGATTTGACTTACAAACAAACACATAAAAAAATACTTAAATGTGAAAATGATAGCAAAGTTTAATAGTAAGATGAATGAGAAAAGAAAAAGAACTAAGATATAAATAGGTCCCAAATTCTATAGATAATTTTGATTTTGCTTGGGCCTCCGCCAGTAGCAGCTGCAGACCTCCTGGAATCTGCAGCTTTGTTTTTGGTTTTGGCTTTAAGCTCGCATTAGGTACTTCGCAAAACTAAAAACACAATGTTAATGTGATACAACCATTGTTAAGGTGCATTTATGGTAAGTAAGCTATACTAAAACTTTTAGATTGTTTTTCTTTAACATAGTTATGTTTTTAACAATAAGCATGCGAGGGTCAGTGGGTCGTCCTAAGGGGAGTCTATTTTTATTTAGATGATTTGTGAACTTACCTTTAATTATAAATTCTTTTTTAACTTGGGCTTGAGTTCAACGGCTGAGTGACATGAAAGGTTAATCTTCAATGCAAAACCACAAGCTGAATTAAGACGCCGCGGTGCAACTGTAAGAGGAAAAAAAGTGATATAATTGAGTGGTTATACATTTTATTTTACTGTATTAAATCCATAATTACTTATAGTTGATGTTCAAATTTTTAAGATAAAGTATGTTTTACCTGTCCTCTCCTCTACCAAGAATATAATACTGCTTCTGACTTTCTATTTTGATAAAAATAAAATATCATGTTATATGTCAGTAATTTTACCCCTTCTTATTTCTATTTAGATTAGAGAAATATCACAATATATTTAATTTCTTAACACCACAAACCTCGCTACAGGTGATAATTCTTCCACCAGACGAACCATTTTATGATTTAGAGAGCGATGCAATACTGGTACTTAACCTCCAATAGAAAAGTAGATATTATTTTGAAAGGTGTATTCGATTGTTTAGTTATGGTATAATCATAGAATTTCATTAATAAACTCAACTAACGGCCTGTCCCGGCTTCGCAAGGGTGGTTATTTGTTTATATAACTTTTCGTTAGTGATAATACAATTTTTGTTCTCACAGCAGTCACAGCAGCTACCCATTATTTCTTAATAGTTTGAATTATCGAAATGTGTGTTCCAACATTTTTACAGCCTTTTACACAATATTTAATCATGATAAATCGTTTTTTTCACAGAAAACTTCTTTGTTGTGACCGTTGTGACAGACACTTTGACATTTAACTTCCCCATTCTTAGCGCGAATTTTACCTGTCAGTTGCATATAAACCACAAAAATATAAAATACTCTATAAAACCAACTATTCTAATGCTCATGAGGTACTCCTCAACTTAGTCGCGTAACAGTCGATAACACCAGACTACAATATCGATAAAATTAGAGGTGTCAAGATTAAGCAACCTATCGCTACAGTTGTACACCAGTTAGACAATACGGGGGCAGATCAGGTTCTCAGGTACAAAAAAATAACAGTTTTTCAAAGGGACACTTTAAATACGGGCACTAAGTCTAATCTCTCGGTTGAGACTCTCCGACTTATGGACATCAGAAGAAGGGATCTGCAAGCTACACCGTCAGAAAAGCGAGAACTCAATAAGAAAGTAAGCAAGTTGGTGCGACGTGACCTCCGAACCACCAATACACGCCGGATTGAAAAGTCAGTGTTCGCCCAACAGCTGAGACGTTCGCATCTGAGGAAGCTTTATTTTCGTGGTAAAATCATCAAATGAGTCCTCCCACCCAGGGCAGGGCGGGAGGGACTGTCAGACTCGTATTGACTAAAATCCACGGTGTCCTTCAATAGCCCTTTATGTTCCAAGGTCACGATAATGAGATAAGTCCCGCGGCCCCGGCAGGTTTTGGCCCTTTAGAAGGGGGCCCCGTCATTATGCTGACACTCTATGAGGCGCGCGTGGAACACAACGCACCGTCGACCCAGGCATGGTCCATGGTCGGACAGCGAGTCCCCCAATACTCGCCGCCCGCATGCCCTCGCCTACGTTGGCCGGAGATCGTCTGTCGCCGTGGGCGTCTACCACTGCGGCTGGGGTGGAGGGAGGACGCTGTCCTCTCTCTCACGCGGCCCGCCTCCTTCTTCGCGAGCATGACTGCTTCGTAGAAGGAGGCGACCGCTTCCCACTCCGTCGCGCCCCGCAGCGTGGCCTCGACCAATGCCGGGCTCACCAATGCTCTGCCGCGCGCGGGGCAGTCCTGTATCGTATGCTCCACCGTGTCCTCAAGGCGATCCTCACAGTGGTGACAACCAGGCGTTTCTTCCCTCCTTATCAGACACAGGTACCTCCCCAAGGTTCCGTGTCCGGTGAGAACCTGAGTCATGCGGTAGGTCAGGACGCCGTGACGCCTATCCAGCCACTCCTCAAAGAGGGGTCTTACCGCCGCGATTCCGGCGTACCCGGACCTCGGTTGCGACATTCGTTCCCTCCATACTGCCCTGAGGTCGCGCCGGAGCTTTTCCCGCCGGGCCTCGACTTGTCGAGGCAGCAGGGATTCGACCCGGCGCTGAGCCTCCACGCGCCACTCATAGACGCGCTGGAGGGCAGTTGCCTCAAGATCCCAGGGAAGATCTGACGAAGCTTAGATCACCTAATGGCCAAACCATAACCTCACAGCCGGAGATCCTAGCCGAGATAGAAGACTTTTATGGCTGGTTGTAGGACAGGCGTGGTCCACAAACCACCTCTTCAGAGGATAGCCGAGCCACTCTGACACGCCACAACACCGATGAACTGCTGGAAATCAGGCCGGTGAAAACGGAATCACTTCAGAGCTTCTGAAAGCAGGTGAAATGCTCGTACTACGGGAGCTCCAAAAGCTATTCAACTCTGTTTTAGACGCCTTGAGAACTCCAAAGGCGTGGAACAGGAGTGCTGTGATCCTCCTTTTCAAGAAGGGCGACAAAACCCTATTGTAAACTATCGTCCTATATCACTCCTGAGCCACATCTATAAACTGTTTTCGATGGTCATCACAAACCGTCTCGCAAGAAGACTTGACGAGTTTCAGCCTCCGGAACAGGCTGGGTTTCACGGAGGATTTAGCACCATTGACCACATCCACACAGTGAAGAAGGTTATACAGAAGTCCAAAGAGCATAACCAGCCCCTGCAAAGAAAAGGCCTTTGACTCCGTTGAAACCTGGGCTGTTCTACAATCACTGCAGCTATGTCAAGTGGACTGGCGGTACCTCGAAGTGCTGAAATGTCTGTATGACGCCGCGACTATGAGTGTCCAAATACAGAAACATCAGTCTAAACATATCGCGCTGCGCAGGGGAGTATGACAGGGGGATGTTATATCCCCGAAACTGTTGACCAATGATTGTTGGAATATTAATTCAGTCATTTTGGATGAGTCAATCACGAAAACAAATACACGTCTTTACGCCACTCACGCCGCGCGGCAGCGGCGGCGCGGCGTGCGGAGGGCAAAGGGCGGCGCCGCGCCGGCGCGGCGCCCATATCTACTCTGGAGTGCAAAATTTTTCAAAATTACATACCTACCTACATTGTAGTTTGACAATGTTAAGACATAGTTACAAAAAGAAAACAAAAGAATAAAAAAGTCTTAAATTATGATGGGTGACAATAAAATAAAGAATTCGTACTTCTAACAAAAAATAAGGTACCTAACATTTGAAGGTTAATGGCAGATTTACATTGAGTCAGTGGCTGCCGTCAGTGCTGGCGCCGAAAACTGACTCATGCTATTATTTAGACGAGATCATTCGTCAGTAGCCGAGGATATTCTTTTGGTGTACACACGTTCATAAAGTCAGTGCGGAAAAACGAATTCTCAAAAACAGCAAAAAATCAAAGTTGGAGCAATGCTGTTGCACGAATTTCATTGTTTCTATAATTTTGCGATTTGAGATCCCACAGGCATTCATTATCTCGGTATAGTTGAACAAGTTTTAAGTTTTCCGTGTCGCTCAGTTTTCGCGTCATTTTGTGATGCGGTGCGAGGAAGCGTGGTCACCATACAACAGAGCAAAGACTACAATACAACAGAGCGGCAGCGACTGACTTGGGCATATTTTTTACACGCCTTCAGTTGCACTGGCGCGGGTGGCGGGGGGGCGAACTGACGGCGAAAATATTGAAGCGCGAATATTGAAGTCAGTGCTGACGCGACAGTACTGTGCTGACTTGAAATCAATTTACACTATGGCAGTGTCAGGTCAGTACTGACTCCTGACTCAATGTAAATCTGCCATAATGTTGGGCTTTATTGTTATTGTATAAGTGAGCGTGTGTGTGTATGTGTAGGTGCTATATCAAGGCTTCGGTGTCTTCGTATGATAAGTGTCTAAACACACTATGCTGAAGTTACGCGACCGAAGTTCGGCGGCTGATTTCACGTTCCGACGTATTTGGCTGATATGACACACCATAAGTGCCGAACTTACGCGGCAGAAATTCGGCGCAGGTGGCGCGGGCGGCTCCCTGCTGCTCCCCGCCCCCGGATCTTCGCCGGTAATCAACCGAACTTCGGTCGCGTATAATGTGTGGTTACAGAATAATAATAATAATAATAATATTCCACAACTATCACACAACGCCATCTAGTCCCAAGCTAAGCAGAGCTTGTGTTATGGGTACTAGACAACTGATAAACATACTTATATATTTCTAAATACATACATATTATAGATAAATTACACCCAGACACAGAACAAATGATCGTGCTCATCACACAAACATTTGTCCTGGGTGGGGATCGAACCCACGACCTCCGGTATAGCAGTCAGGGTCACTAACCACTAGACCAACAGGCCAGTCGAAGTCGAAGTTGCCGCTGAACTTACGCCCGACCGAAGTTACGCTGTACGCTATGACGCGACGTAATTTCGGCATAGTGTGTTTAGACACTAATTTTAACATTGCTGAAGTTAGGGTTTTCTTACAGGTTGTAGTTGAGCACTACTTTAGGTTGCAGATTTTCCAAACTTTATTATAAGTGTTGGGTAGTGAGAAATAGGTACAGCGTCTAGCTAGTTCGGATTTTGATTTGGTATGGGTACTCTAAAGACGCGTTTGTTTATTATATCTTCATAGTCGGGCCGTTTTTTTATTATTGCGTGGTATTTGAGTGTTGCTTGGAGTAGGTACGTATATTTGTCGTACCCTGAGTACTTGAAACTCATGGTAGATAAGGTCTGTAGGGAATCTGTAGGGCTTTTTAGTGCAACCTTGATCAGTGCCCGTTGCGCTCTCTCTAGCGTTATGAAAGTGCTCTTGCAAGCGCGTCCCCAAATTCGGATGCAGTACTTTATGATTGACTGACATAGTGCAGTGTAGACCATTCGTAGAATGTCGACTGGGGTACAGTCGCGAAGTTTTTTTAGGACGTGTATTAGTTTTCGTACTCTGGAGGAGAGGGCGTTAATGTGGGCTTTGTATGTAAGGTTGCTATCGATCGTAATTCCGAGGTATTTAATCGTGTCGGGGTACGTTCTAGGGCTGTGCATGCGCAGTCTTGGGGTGGTAGGTGTGGGACAGTGTTGTGTTGCTGTGAGCAGGTGTGTATTTTCAGGGACATAGTTTGGGAGGCATTGGAGGAGTGTGTTTTCGAGAATGCAATGTATTTGCTTTTGCTGGTGTTTAGTGTCAGTAGGTTAGTGTTTAGTGATTGCGCTATCTGGGAAAGACCTTGTTCAGCCAGTTGGTACACTCGGTCCCGTGACGTGTCGTGGAAGACGATGGCTGTGTCGTCAGCCTAGGCTATTACTGTAGCGTTTCTAAGCGGGAGATTTACTACGTCATTAATGTATAGCGTAAATAATGTTGGGCCAAGGGTACTGCCCTGCGGAACGCCGAACGCTATAGGGAGCAACTTACTTTGGTGTGTGCCTACTTTACACTATTGGTACCGTGATGTTAAGTAGCTACGGAACCATTCTAGAGGTGTTCCTCTTATACCTATTGCCTCGAGTTTCTTTAGAAGCAGTATCCTGGTGACACCGTGTCGAAGGCTTTTGCCAAATCAAGAAAGACACCGACACAGCGTTCTCCATTTTCTATGTGGTGAGAAACTTGATTTGTCAAAAGTGAGAGCGCGTCCTTGGTGGATCTTCCCTGACGAAATCCGAACTGCCTATTTGAGACGAGGTTGTGCTTCTCTACAAAATTCACCAGTCTTTTGTTCACTATTTTTTCCATAATTTTAGAGACAATACTCAACAGGGCAGTAGGTCTATAATTTTCAGGCTTTTCTTTGGGACCACTTTTGTAAATAGGGGACACTGCAGCAGTTTTCCAGCAGTCAGGAAATACTCCTGTTTCCAAATTTAAATTAAAGATGTGCGCTAGTGGCTTAGTTATACTTTCACGGGAATTTATGAGTAATGGGATATTTAGTTGGTCTGGCCCAGGGGCGCTGTCTATTTTAAAATTACGTATTACGTTCGACACTTCTTCTTCGTCGGTCGGATGCAGATAGAAGGATTGTGGGATAGAGCTCGGAATTACGTTTGATTCTATTAATGCGAGGTGAGTGGTAGAGAGTTTATCTAATATCTTGGCTGCGTGTTTTTCTCCAACAGAGACGAAATGTCGGTTGCAGTTATCAAGTGATGAAGTTGGAGAGAAACTGGACGCAATTAGGTGTGAAGACGAGTTTTTAAGAGATTCAGCTCCACAAATATGTTTTATGGCTGTCCAGAGCTTTTTTGGGTTTTTCTGGTTTTCTTCAAATTGAAGAAAACCAGAAAAACCCAAAAAAGCTCTGTAGTGTAGGTTTCTAAGTTTCCGAAGAACTGTACGCACGAAGTTCCTATAACTAGTGTAAATAAGATGTTTTGTGTGGTCGTCAGGGTTGGCTTTGCATTCAAGATGAAGTTTGTCGCGTTGTCTCATGCACCTAATTAGACCAGGAGTGACCCAGGGCTGGATGTTGGTCATTCTGCGACTAAGATTGACATTTTGAGTGTGTTTGTCAGTGGCACGCGAGATAATGTCATTGAAGTAGTTTAAGGCAGTGTATACACAGGATGAGTTAGTAACTGGGTCCCAGTTTGTATTTGTGATCTCGCCACACTCGAGTATAGATTTTACATTTGTTTTATTGTTTTTGGGAAGTGACCCAACTGTTCTAAACTGTGATCTCGCCAGCAACAGCGGTCCAGTCAGTTCTGACTCTCCATCGTTTAATGGTTTTAGGGCGTTCTGGTTTAATGGGGACACTACACATGGCTAGGTCGTGATCGGTAATAGATAGGTTGCAAACGAGACCAAAAGGTGTTGCTGGTGATTTTATAAATATGTGGTCGATGCAAGTTCCGAATCTTGTTGGGAGAGTTATAGCTGGGGATAAACCGTGTGAGGCCATGAGACAAGCGTAGTTAGAGACTTGATTGTTACTTGGGTCGTTTAGGTTTAAGTTAATATCGCCGGCCACAATAAGTGTTTGTTGATTTTTGAGATCTAGCAGGACGGAGTCCAGCGAGTTAAGAAATGGTTCTGTGTTTGTAAAAGAGGGAAACCGGTAAATGGCTTGGAGGCTTAATTTGTTGTTGGTTTTTATTAATAAACTATCGGCGAGGTTTGATTCTACGGTAACAGTACTGCTGTTCCAGGCTGTTCTTGTGTAAATAACAATTCCTCCGTTTTTGTTTATTTGTTTAGATGTTCTGTATGAGCTGTACCCCTGCAGGTCCTCTATAATGGAGCCGTCAGACAACCAGCATTCAGTGAGCACGATAACATCGATGTTCGAGTCTAACCGATTTAGAGCAATTTGAAAGTCGGCAAAGTTTTTCTGGTAACTTCTGATGTTGTATGTTAGCACCTTAATATTGTCTTTGGAAGTATTTAGTTTATTCTTGCAGCTTTCAAGAGATTCTACTGAGCGGCATTCTATGTTAAAGGTTTCGTCTAGGTCATTGGATATGCTGATGCTGTTACTCTTTCACACAAAAACTACTGAGCGGATTTGGATGGAATTGAGTACCCAGATTGTAACCTGGATTAACATAGGATAGTTTTTATCCCGATTTTATGTTCCCGTGGGATAATTTCCGCGTTGTAGTGGGTTAAGCCGTTGGCAACAGCTTGTTTGATAACATATTTCTTCGTTTCTCCGCTCTGCTCTAGTGGGCAGGCAGCCTTAATGTGATCAATATCGTGATAGCGGTATTAAAGAATTTTAATTAGGACATGTTTCAGGCAGGCGACTGACAATCCGAAAATAAGTTTTTTTTTGGGGATATGAAAGTGAGAAGACTTATATAGGTATATGAAAGAAAACACAGAAAATGGTATTATAAAATTACTATATTTTAATAATTGCTATTAGTAGTACAAAAGATAATTATGGGTAAACCTACATATTATTTACTAATTTTTTATTTGATTTTAATTAATTACCGGTACCCACCAGTAATAGCACCTTTCAACACTGGCCACTCAGACTCAAAACTAACTAGTGCGACTTCGCGAAAGAAGGCAGTCACGAGACTATTCACGGCCATGACCCAGAACCGGCGATAACCAAATATGTCACTTTTTAGGATTTCGTAGCTAAATGGCAAAGAACGGAAATGCAGACTAACCGGTAATTAGGCCTTTTCTTGAAAAGGGTGTTAGTATAGACATTAGTTTCTACCAGAACATAATACAATAAATGTGAATTATTCTACATTGCGTTTGGATGTTTTGCGAATCAGACCTACGCTAATATTTGCGCCAGTTAGAATACAAGCTAAGGGAGTCCTTTGCATACCTAACTTTGATTAAAATAAAATAGCGGTAGATACGTTACGTTCTTGCGTTGAGTATTCGAACAGTGACTCTTATACGCACACAGACACATTTACTCACACAAACAATATTTGTTATTACACGCCAATAAAGAGAGAGACAGATTATTGCACAAAGGTAGCGTGCGACCAAGACGGAGCATCGACGGTCTTTGTATTACTTCGTTAGTACTCGTGTAGTCACTCGTGTATGTTTCTATCCCGCTCTACAAAATGGCGAACAAATTTGAACGGATACAATATCAAATCGATACAATATCAAAATTATAAGAAAAATGTATTTACGAATGAAATGTGAGGCCATGTGATTTGTTTTTCTTTTAGAGTAGTTCGTACACCCGGTGAAGGCACACGATGGCCTTTTTTTCTTCTGAGTGTGGTGGGACGAATTTGAAATAAACACATACCTACGCACGTCTCAACCGAAATCTACTCGTATTGCGACTGAGGACAGTTAGGCCAATTTAGCCTAATTTATGCGGTCCATGCGCTATCGTGTAGTGACATATCTTCCGCTATTTTATTTTAATCAAAGATACCTAATAATAATATTGTTTGGCCAGAGTTGTTACTTATTAATCTTAAATACGAGATTTTTTTAAGTTCAAACCTATATTAATTCTACAAATCTACATCTATATTAGATAATTATTAAAAGTAGTTTTAAGTATATTAAAACTACTACAATTTTTAATTTCATTTATAAGGCAGATAAGCATATTATTTTAAGGCACAAAATTAACTCTTACATTTCATCAATGCTAAAAGCATATCTTAAAGTTAGACTGAGAAATGGATAAATTAGCTAAATTATTTTGAACTCAAAAGAATAATAACTTATAAAGCAAAAAATGGGAATGCAAGTTGTACTTATTTTTCCATTTTGCCCCCAAAACAGCTTCGGTACTTTATAAAGTAATTATAATTCTTTCCCTTGAATAATGACCTCTCAATTGCAGATTGTTAGAAGTCACTCAAAAATTTTAGCGACATGCTTGAATTTTTTTCTAGTTAAATGCTGTTCTTTTGCAACGCCATAAGAATGGCTTCTCACACTTAGCACACACGATAGTAGGGTATGTTCCCTCAAGTCTGTAATTAACTGACAGCATTCGGATATTTTAACGTTAGTGATTAGAAGCAAGATGATACGGAGTAAACCGTATTTTTAGCGGCGGATAGTATAGTGATGCGCGCGACGCAGTCTACGGCGCAGCTCTGTCGGGAACTTTTCGTAACAGCGGCGGCAAGCGGGACGTTCATCGTATTCATAAAACTTGCTCCTCGTGCTGAGTGCTGCATCGCACACGGAGCAAGCGAAGTGGTGTACACACCAAGCCTTGTTCAGCGCTGTGAATACTGAACGAAAAAAAAAAACAGTGTTTGAGCAATATGTTTCACAAAGAGTATTACTGACATGGCTGCTGTAAAAATCTTACCATCACCAGCAATCACTTGGTTGCAAACATAGCACAAGTTGCCAAACAACTGATGGTAATGCTGTTCGCAGTAAGCCAGGCCCTTCTTCTCGTAGTGGCGATGGCCATGGAATGGCTTCTCACATTTGGCACACACAAAGTGCTGAAAAAATATCATCCTTGATTTAAGTAAAGAAATTTAATAGAAGATTGTGTTTTGTAGTGTAAGTATAGTGACACACCTCAACATGCCAATGTTTTCCAAGGGCAGTGACAATCCTCTCCTCGATAGGACGACGGCAAGCTCCACAAATGGGAATACCCATTTTATCATGGCAACGTAAGCAGAAGAGATTGTTCTGAAAATAAAATTAGTGATGTTTTATAAAAATAAAAGGTGATATTTTTTTATTCTATAAGTGGTTCTATTTACAATCGTAGTCATTTATCACAGACCCAGCAATAGCACTAATCAGACAACTCACAGTAAAACATTAAAGTATGAGCTTTATACTGTGTGCTTGAAGGTAGATTTCAGCATTCACTTGAAATCTTTACTGTCGAGTAGGAGTTTTATAGTCAGTCAGCGTCGAAGACCTAAGATGATACAAACAAAAATATATTTACCACATCATTGGCAGCATATCCAGGGCGGTTCTTGACCTCTCTAGCGGTATGATCGAGCTCCACACCACACGTAGCACATGTGAAGTGATACCCGTGGTACACCTCGCCACGGTAACGTAACGGCTCACCGTCAATTACGCCACTGCAAAACAATTTATAAATTGATTCAAAGTATGTACCTACTAGTTAGTGACTTTAGTAACAGCTAGTTCACGACTTTGATAGGACATTAATAATTACTTTCAAGTACGCGAATTCGCTACTGGCGGCGCCTCTTGGCGTCTTTCAATCATTTCTATACATTTGATCTTACCGCTCACCACCCCGACTAAGTCACTGCTCACAGCGCAGCGGCAGCGGCTTGAGCCTTGAGAGACATTTTGTAATATGGACCCTTCGATCATTAATAACAACTGTTGCAACGCCCGGAACGTAAATATGCCTCCATGCTCGTTTAAAAAGTGCAAAAATCACTCTTTTAGGCGGCCCCTAGACCTACAATAACATTGTACAATACTTTTTATTGTACAATAAGATTAAAAGGCGGTCTGAATCCAAACGAGCAATTATATTGCACAATAGTACGAAATGCACAATGTTTTCGTGTTCTATCGGAGAATATTAATCCCGATATTGCGCAATACTGACCCTTCACGATGCAATGAAATAATATGGTGCAATAATAAAAAACTTTTTAAAAATAAATGTAACCGCCTTCAAAAACAACCACAAAAAAGGGTAAAATAACCTACAAAATAACTTTTCTTTCAGAAGCCTTTGTTTTTTTTCATTTCATTGTCTTTTTTGCCACCGACTTCTGAAAGAAAAGTTATTTTGTAGGTTATTTTACCCTTTTTTGTGGTTGTTTTTGAAGGCGATTACATTTTTTTGAAAAAGTTTTTTATTTTACTCTTTTTCGTTTAAATATTCAACCCAAATTCTTGTCAAATAAATCATTCTCTTACATGTGCACTAAAATTTTGTAACCCGTAGCACCGGTAACAACATCGCTCAAGTGCACAATAAAATTCCCTATCTCAAAAACTCCTGAACCGATTTTGATGAAACTTGCAGTATTCCGTAAGTTAAACAATACCTAGTACAACAAAAAAGAATTACTTAAATTGGACTTGCAGTTTCGGAGATATGCGAACACAAACTAAATCAGTCGATGCCTACTCCTTACTGTTAAGGAGTTGTACCTTCCATCATCAGCTCAGCTACATGAGATGATGATTATCATACGCAAGTACTTAAATTACTTCATAAAATTTGCGAAAAACGATGTGCGGGCCTATAAAATTTGAGGGTTGCCCTCGATTTCCCTGGGATCCCATCATCAGATCCTGACCTGATGATCATGGGACCACTGCGCATTCTTCAATGTTTACTCAAAACGGTCAATAATATTGCACAATTTGTAATATTGCCCAATATAATTGACCGAGGCCGCCTTAGGACGGGAAAAACCGGCCAAGTGCGAGTTGGACTTGCCCATGAAGGGTTCCGTAGTAGCAAGCATAGATTAGGGATATAATTATATTGAGATTAGTAAGTAATATACACAAACAATAAAAATAACTTTGTTTTTCTTTCATAGTGTTTGTATGAATGGCAAAGTTATATTTGCGGTTTTTGAAAATGTACTATATCTCAAAAACTGCTAACTGTATCTCATCCAAACCAATTTTCGTTGGAAGTTCTGGTTGAGGTCTACACATTATATATTTTTTTTAGTTTTATCATTCTCTTATTTTAGAAGTTACAGGGGGGGGGGGGGACACGTTTTACCACTTTGGAAGTGTCTCTCGTGCAAACTGTTCAGTTTAGAAAAAGATGATATTAATAACGTCAATATAATTTTTAAAGACCTATCCATAATACCCCACACGTATGGGTTTGGTGAAAAATAGTATATTATGCTACTAGTGAATAAAGAGCGGATTTAAAGCGAGGGCCATATATGAATCACGAGCAAGCGAAGGGTTTTAATGACTGAATCACGACCGTAGGGAGTGATTCATGATGATTGAATCACGAGCGAAGCAAGTGATTCAAGTATTTAAATCTTGAGCGACGCGAGTGATTCATGGCCCTCGATATAAATCCGTTTTATTCAAGAGTTGCATACGATACTTTATACCATGACCACGAGAAAAAGAAAGATTTAAGCTATAAACCATTTAAAAGATTTAAAGAACAACAAAATAGTATATTATGCAACTAGTGAATAAAGAGCGGATTTAAAGCGAGGGCCATATATGAATCACGAGCAAGCGAAGGGTTTTAATGACTGAATCACGACCGTAGGGAGTGATTCATGATGATTGAATCACGAGCGAAGCAAGTGATTCAAGTATTTAAAACCTGAGCGACGCGAGTGATTCATGGCCCTCGATATAAATCCGTTTTATTCACGAGTTGCATACGATACTTTATACCATGACCACGAGAAAAAGAAAGACTTAAGCTATAAATAATTTAAAAGATATTAAAGAACAACAAAAAAAGTTTTTTTATTAAGCCTGCTCCACATCATTAATTTCTCCTGTACCGTAGGTACGTTTAAAAACATCTAAATTCACATACACAAACACCCAGACCCGAAAAACATAAATGTAGATCATATGAATTATTGTTCCGTGCGGGAATCGAACCCACGACCCACAACGCAGCAGTCCAATCGCTCAATCACTGCGCGACAAACAAAACAACATTAACATTAAAATCGAAACAATGACTTACGAGTAAAATAAGAGTAATATTTTCCTAATAACACGGGGGTCGACCGCATCAATGTGTTCTAAATTCAAACACCAAAACAGTGAGTAAAAGAGCTTTTTATTCACTGTTTTCAGTGAGTAAAAGTAACTTTTTAAAATGGGAATGGTATAATAGTATATTTTGCAACTAGTGAATAAAGAGCGGATTTAAAGCGAGGGCCATTATATGAATCACGAGCGGAGCGAGTGATTCAAATATTTAAATCCTGAGCGACGCGAGTATTTCAGGCCCTCGATTTAAATCCGTTTTATTCAAGAGTTGCAAACGATACTTTATACCATGACTACGAGAAAAAGAAAGATTTGAGCGATAACATATATGTAACGAAAAAAAAAGCGTTTTTTTAGTAATACTGCTCCACACACACGTGGGTGCGTTTCCAAACATCTAAATTCACAATACACAAACACCCACACCCGAAACAAATAATTGTAGATCTTAGTACGAATATTTGCTCCGTGCGGGAATCGAACCCGCTTCACGTAGGTAACGAAGTAGTCCAATCGCTCAGTCAACAAATTAACATTAAAATCGGAACAATGACTTAAATTAAGAGTAATATTTTCCTAATAACACGGGGGTCGACCGCATCAATGTGTTCTAAATTCAACCACCAAAACAGTGAGTAAAAGACAATAATATTATAAGTAAAAAAGGTGTAGATACGTTATACGCGCTCAAAAACAGACGCGCTCAAATGTGGTTGATTCACAAACCTTGACCTCAGTCCGACGTTGCCAGCGACAACGGATGCACGTCACGTACTACAGAGTGAGTCAAAAGTAAAAGTGACTCAAAACCACCGAAAATGCCGTCGTGTGTGATGAGATATTGTACAAATTATACAAGCAAGACTTCTAAAAGTCAAAGAATCACTTATCACTCGTAAATATATTATTTATCTTAATATTTTCACAAATAAAACATTACGTTTCTATAATATGGCGTCGTAAAAGAAAGAGTGCGAGTGAGATAAAAGAGATAACGTCACCATCTAGCTGTCACTTTTTTTCATATTGGTTTTATCAAGCTATCCTTTTTACTTGTAGTGAAATGTAATGTGTTTGAATAAAAAGTGTGTATGTGTGCTGCCTCTCTGCGCGGTACGCTTTTTTCTGTTGTTTTGTACGTGTATAACATATCTATGACTTATAATATCATTGGTAAAAGAGCTTTTTATTCACTGTTTTCAGTGAGTAAAAGTAACTTTTTAGAGTAGGAATGGTATAAAAAGTTTTTGAGTTTCAATTCTAAGTATGGGGGGCACCCCCAAAATTTGTTTTGTTTTTATTTTTGTGTGAAAATCCTAATGCGGTTTATATAATACATCTACCTACCAAGTTTCAACAGGATAGCTCTTATACTTTCGACAAAAAGTGGCTGTGACATACGGATGGACAGACAGACAGACATGACGAATCTATAAGGGTTCCGTTTTTGCCATTTGGCTACGGAACCCTAAAAAAGGATGGAACTGTCGAAATTACCAGCAGGGTATAAAAAACACTTCAATTGAAAAGACTTTTACTAAACGTACAGTTCATATTGTCGCATGCCTACTTGATTTGGTCGGGTAATATTGTTGGTTCGAGTCGCGGTCGTAAAATTCAACTAATTCATTCGAATATGGTTTGATTTCTTTTGATATTATAAGTTGGCCAGTTATGTTTCTTTCTGTTTTTTTTTTTCTATTTTACGAACTTGAGGACAGTTTAAAGTTTGTTTTTGTACGGGATTGTGTATCTAGTTGTTATTAATGATCGAAGTATGGGCCTAACACCTACTTTATAAGTTCTTAGATTTACTTACTGGCATTTATGGCACATGTAGTTAAGTAGTCCGTCGGCTTTAATACGTGCATTGCAGGTGTGGCACAGAGCACGTCCAGCATTTTTAATAAAGCCAGCATCCGCAAGCTCAACATTACAGTCCTCACAACGAAAGCATGCAGGGTGCCAGTTGGCATTCATTGCTTTTATAACACGGCCAATCACAAATTCACCTGAAACCAAAAAAAAAGTCATGTTTTTCAAGTTTAGTTTTTATTTTTTCAAGTTTTGTTACAGACAACAATGATATTTTTTAACATTTAATAAAAAGCAGAGGTCGGAATTAGGTACAGTTATTTTAGTACTTGCTCGAAATGCTGATATTAATATGGATCTTCCCGAGATTTGTCTTGTGTGGTAAACAGTATAACAAATAAGTTGTGTAAATGAAAATAACTTTTTGATAATAAAAATCACAAGATTTTTCTGCTCTTTAAAAGTAATTCTGGGATTTGGGGCATATATCTACTTTATTCTTTCACTAGCTTTCCCTATTTCGAAGCTATCTTACTGACAGATTACAGACTGCTAAGATTGGGACCTATTGCAGTTCTGATTTGCATATTTCATTTGGGGTGTCCCAAGGCAGTGTTCTTGGCCCGAGCCTGTTTTTGATATATATGAATGACTTGTGTACTCTCATCCTGGAAAAAGGTGCAATGTTTTCCTATGCGGACGATACGGGGTGCTAAGACAGGAAACCCCCACGTGCGCCCGTGGACTGGAGTTCCCTCTCGGATACGTCCGGGGGAAGACCAGTTTTTCGGGCCGGTGCGCCCTGGGATGCGGGCAAAAACTCTCCTTAGGCACTGTGTGCCTAAGGGGTTTCTTTGCCCGTATGCAAATAGCCTGCCGGGTGGACGCTCCAACGCGTGTCCCTCTGAACAGCAGAGGGCACAGCGGCGGAACGGGCTTGCGGACGGTGAGTAATGGGTATGCTCGCCGTCCGACCAAGGACCAAGCCCGGGTCGGTGGCGCGTCGTGTTTCACGCGTCACCGATGGGGCCCCTTATGGGGCCAAATGCCTGCCGGGGTCGCGGATTTTTCTTAATCCAGGATACCGTGGCCCCGGAACGTAAAGGGCATCCGACGGAACACGGGTGGATTTTAGTCAGTAAGAGTCTGACAGTCCCCCCCGCCCCACCCAGGGCGGGAGGACTCATTTGATGATTTTGCCACCCTAAAAAAAAAAAAAAAAAAATGCGGACGATACAGCACTTGTATTTTCGGCGGAAACCTGGGAAGAAACTTATCGCCTCGCACAAAAAGGTTTTGACAGGGTTAGTGTATGGCTAAAGAATAACTTGCTCACTTTGAATATCACAAAAACAAAAATACTAAATTTCTCAATCCGTAACTCGAATATGGCACTAGCCAACTCATTGAACGTCAATGCTAAGTCTTGCCAATCCAGTAGCAATAATAATGCACATGACGAAAGTCCCCTCAGGTCAAAGTCATCTACATCCCTAAACCAGGTAAGGCGAACTATGAGGAGGCGAAGTCATACCGACCTATTAGCCTAACATCTTTCCTCTTGAAAACCCTGGAAAAGATGCTAGATGAATATATAAGGGAGGGACCTCTGAAGAAGATACCTCTACACAGGTTGCAATGTGCGTACCAGCCAGGAAAGTCCACGGAGACAGCTCTGCACTTCGTGGTATCCAAAGCTGAGGAAGCACTACAGAACAAGGAAATTTGTGTGGGGACGTTCCTGGATATAGAAGGGGCATTCGACCGCACAACCTTCGAGGCCATCAACACGGCGGCGCAGGAGCATGGTATAGAACCCACCATACGTAAGTGGATAAACTGCATGCTCAAAGGTAGGATTATACACTCTAATCTACTAGGTGACAGTCTCCGAGCGACGACCACTAGAGGATGTCCGCAGGGTGGGGTTTTATCCCCTCTTCTGTGGAGCTTGGTGGTTGATTCGCTTCTGAACAAACTGAACACAGGGCCACTCTACACAGTGGGATATGCAGATGATATTGTCATACTAGTTAATGGTAAGTTCCCAGAAACAGTGACAGGGTTAATGCAGAAGGCGCTGGGAACGGTAGAGCACTGGTGTAATCTTAACCACCTCTCTATCAATCCGAGCAAGACCACGGCGATAGCCTTCACTAGAAAAAGGAAGCTCGCAAGGCTGATGAATCTTCATCTGTATGACACTCGTATCGAATGGTCCACAACGGTAAAGTATCTAGGGATAACACTAGACAATACACTGACGTGGAGTACACACCTGGAGAACACAACGACGAAGGCACTTAGGGTCTTTGGCATGTGTCGCTCAACATATGGAAAAACTTGGGGCTTAAAGCCAAGGGTTCTACATTGGCTCTATACTATGATTGTGAGACCTATTCTCACATATGGCAGCTTAGTATGGTGGCCGAGAACAAGACTGGTCACATGCAAACAGACACTGTTGAAAGTCCAAAGGACGGCATGCATGGCCATAACGGGAGCGTTCGGAACAACGCCCACGGCAGCGATGGAAATGATGCTTAACATGCCCCCACTGCATATTGTGATACAGTCGGAAGCTGCAAAAGCTCTCCACAGACTATCAGTAAATGACATGTGGAACTTCAACATGCCGAGGACGGATCACACAAGAATGGAGATCCCAATCACTCTCGAAAAGGTTCATGTCCATGGGATGTGACAAAATGCGACCCACGCACATGTTCCGGAAGAAGTACAAGATACATGTGCCCAGCAGGGACGACTGGAGGGAGGGCCTGCAATTCACAGACAACCCGAAACTCACATGGTATACGGACGGCTCAAAAATGAAGTCCGGAACAGGAGCAGGCATTTATGCAGAGGACTGTCAAATCAGTCAAAGCATGGGCCACTATGCTACGGTCTTCCAAGCGGAGGTCTACGCTATATGTGCCTGTGCCCAGGTAAACCTAGACAGGAATACTAAAGGTAAGACTATTTACATACTAAGTGACAGTCAAGCGGCCCTCAAGGCCCTGGACTCCTACCGAATGGACTCCAGACTAATCATGAACTGTGCCAAAACCCTAAATACTTTGGGGAGGCAAAACAAAGTCAGATTAGTCTGGGTTCCAGGCCACGTGGGCATCCTGGGAAATGAGAAAGCTGATGAACTAGCCAGCAGAGGCGGATATCTAATACAAAACGATTCCTATCGAGTTCCCTTCCGAAATATAATGGCAATTTGGCAAATACTAATCTTTTCAATTATCATTAAAACAAATTAATTACCTATTCAAGTTACTTTGCAGGTATAACATTATTGATTATTGCTTATGAAAATAACAAAGAAATAAATAAACGCCTACCATTTTTATCCGAGCAATTTCAATTCGCGCAAAACAGCAAGGAAGCCGCAACGCGAACCAGGAATTTAGTCCATTTAATTCATTGCATTTCTCTTTTAGCGACCGTGAGCTCATAACTCGGCTAGTTTAAGTAAGTTATAACCCGCGATTTTACGGCTTACGATAAGGACAGAGATATGTAATGCGTACGCCAGAATGAGATGGAATGATACTGGACTTCGTAATTCGTTTAGATACTATTATTTGGATGACAGATTCACATTAAAATAGTTTTTTTCGCGCTTATTTATAATTTTGTATGTTATTGTTTTCACCACATTTGCATTTGATTTGGTATTATTGTTGAAATTGATAAGTTTTGCGTAGTGAGTGCAGTAATAACAAGGTTAGTTCAGCGTAAAACAGTGTTATGTTAGTTTCGAAGTTTAAACTAGATGGCGTTGTGCAATTACGTCACGATCCTGAATCGCGGTGTTAAGATTTGTAGGCGATTAGTATAAGGTTTTGTGAACATTATATTTTATTTATGTGGTGTTCAATAATTTGTTAGCCGACTACAGAAAAGGAGGTGACCCATTTCGTCCGCCTCGTCCGACTCCGGTGTAAAATGTTGTTTTTTATTTGTGTTAGAGATGGGTAACTAGCCGAAATTTCAATATTTTGTTTGCTCCTTGTTCGCGTCTTCGCGGTATAACTTCGTCGTTAATGAACCGATTTTGATGATCTTTTTTTTTTTTGGAAAGAAGATATTCCAAATGTGGTTCCATGATAAGTAAATCAGAGTTTTATGATGGAAGACCAGAGAAATCGAGTGGATTTTTCAAAAATCGTAGGGGCGACTAGTGTGTTTGTAAGTTTTTTCATTAAGTATTTCAAAGCACTACAATTTAATAAAGGTCTGGACTGGAGTATAATATCTGATGATGGAGCCGAGAGACAGCTGATGGAACTCCTCAACGATTCACAGCAGCTACCTTGTGTTTGAGCTTGATTAATTTGTATTGATAAGAACTTTTCACCTTGACGGGTTGCAACTGTCATTAGGGGTCTGATGGCGAAGACGCCTGCCATTTGGTCCCATAAAAAATCATTTAGTTTGGTTCAGTGGTTTTTATTTTATGAGCATTTTTAGCTTATTGTGTACATGGGCGATGTTATTATCGGTAATACGGATAATAAAATTCTAGTGCATATGTAAGAAAGATATGTATTTGACAAGAATTTGGGTTGAATATTTAAATTAAAAAGGCTAATATTAGGCCAAAGCTGTAGTTACTGCAATTCACGTTTTGGTCCGGCTTCACTTTCAAGAATATTGACCCTACGCCACTGCTAGCCAGAAAAGGATCAGAAAGTGATCTCATCGGCCCGGAGCCATTCGTGGGACTATCAATTAGTACCGTGAACATGGCCATGAGGGCGATGGCCGTTTTTGCCCAATGACAGATGTCAAAAAGGAGACCATGAAGCATCTTTTATGTGAATGCGACTCTCTGGCTGGAAAGCGTATGGGACTTCTGGGCCAAGCTTACCCTGACCCAGAGGACTACAGGAATCTGCCAACAGGGGGAATTATATCGCTTCTGAGGTATATTTTTGCCGAAGAGGCAGATTGAAAAGGCTAAGGGCAAGACACAATAGATCCAAAAGGGTCGGAGTGTCGGCAAGGTTACATTGGGCCCGCAATAGCAAAAAAATAAAAAACATTGAAAAGCTCACGTCCATAAAGTACCTTGGCATAGTGGATTGACTGCAACCTAACATTTAGAGAATACTTAGTGCACTTATCAAATAGACTACGCAAGCTTATCTACATCTTTAAGCAACTACGTCATTCAGCTGATCCAGTCGTCTTGAAAATGGTTTACCAAGCAATGTGCCAATCAATATTAACATATTGCATCTCTTCCTGGGGCGGGGCTGCCAAAACCTACTTCATACAGATAGAACGTGCGCAAAGAGCTATTCTTAAGGTATGCTGCTTTAAACCACGGCTTTATCCCACAGTCAAGCTATATGACTTATATGAGTACTGCCAAGTCTTTTCGGCAGTTATTCATACTGACCACTGCCCTCAAACAGCACACCATTACTAAGTACTCTCGGGAATCCACTCGCCGTAACCATATTGTTGCAACAGCCACTCCACTTAAGACTTCCTTTAGTCATAGGTTCTTTATATTCCTCGGACCGTATCTTTATAATAAATTACATCAAATTTTGACCGTACACCCATTGAATAAACATAATTATAAAACGGTACTTCAAACTTGGCTGCAAAATCAATCATACATGGCGACAGATGCCCTCATGGATGTTCCAGTTTAATTTCTAAATAACCTATAGGTACACTCACAATCACATACACTCCTCTACATACACACGATCATACATAATTATACAATCTCACACGTACATGAATAACTCTACCTAATTCCGACCTATGGTAATAAGTCACTACATAAACCAATGAAGTATTTCAAAAAAAGATTTATGTAAATCATTTAAGACAATCTTAAGATCGAAGAGTCTTTTTTTATCATGGTAAAATCATCAAATGAGTCCTCCCACCCAGGGCAGGGCGAGAGGGACTGTCAGACTTGTACTGACTAAAATCCACGGTGTCCTTCATTAGCCCTTTACGTTCCAGGGTCACGGTAATGGCATAAGTCCCGCGACCCCGGCAGGCTTTGGCCCTCTAGAGGGGGGCCCCGTCATCTTGCTGACGCTCTTTGAGGCGCGCGTGGAACACAACGCACCGTCCGTCGACCCGGGCATGGTCCATGGTCGACGGCGAGTTGCCCATTACTCGCCGCCCGCATGCCCAAGATCAAAGAGTTTTGGGAATTAGAATTGTTTTAATTTATGAATATTTAAAAATGAGAATAACGTTAAGGAAATATTATTATTAATAAATTACCGCATTTTCCGCAACAAGGCGCAAACAGCACTTGGAAGTCATGTTCACAGTATTTGCGACCTTCGAACTCATAGAATATACCTTCAGGAAATACACGGAAACATTGTGCGCATCTGAAAGATAATATAAAATAAGTTTCTAAATATCTTCTTAAATTATTACCTATTTAGAAGTTTTTGTTTTGAAAAAAAAATCAGAGATGGTAAAGTTACTTACACAAAACAATTGGTATGCCAAAGTTCACCATTAGAGTTGACAATCTTTTCATTAGGCTCAAAGCCATCCCCGCAGCGGGTGCAGAACATGTTGTCGAGGGACATCGTTGCTAATCTAGAAATAAATGATTTTTTTAAGTTAGTTGTATTCCAAAATTTTCAAACCAGAGCACTTATCACGAGTGTTCAGTATTTTACTTTACAGCGTCTTTCCAGTATTTACAGTGTTTCTTGTATGGAAAAATGGAACAGCGCCTGGTGTACGAAGAAGGGACTAATTTTTTCCTTGAAATTAAATGTCAAAGTTCCTGTTTACTTTATGTCACAAAGTGAAAACTCATGATAAGGCCTCAGTAGTAATGTATACAATCAGGTCTTTTCCTAGGGTACACTTGCATAGTGTGTACTACTGCTTAAGAGGCTCAAAACCGCAAGTTTTGTTTTCATGTCAGGGTAACATGTTTTTTTCTGAAATAATGTTGTACAGTGTAGATTTTTATTTTACCATTAAGTGATACAAGCATGATTATGGGAATAATTTTAGTATTGTGTATGTAATTACATTTTCCTGTAGACATAATTCCTTAGTAAATTAGGTATAAAACATTTATTAAAAAATTGTTGGTGGTTTGAATATTAGAGCAAGTTTTCTATGTAAGTTTAGTTAAAAATTACAAATAATTTGATAGTACCTATATTATTTTTTAAGTTAGAGCGATTTACATATAAAATTACAATAATGAGTCAAATTAATAATGAAGGCGAATTATTATTTATTTGTGTTAGAAAACTTGATTGTTTTTAAATCAAGCACTTAAATGAGACCAAGGATTTAGATTGAAAGTGATGAGATGTGCAGTTAAACTAATGATAACTACGCATCATGTGGAGGTGTGGTGCCAGTTATGAGCAATCAAGGTAATAGTTAAGTTAACCACTCCCTCCCACGACTGCATCTGTTTCTTACCCTGGCATTTTTCCCGTCTGTTGTTTACTTACTACAGAATAACCTTATTCTTCAACGAAGCTTCTGTCAAAAAGAAGAATAAGTTGGATAATAAAATAAACCTAGTTTCCAACTTAGAAATACAGTGGACACAAATAGAAATGATGTAACGGTGTCGGAAATAGTAGTTACAAAATCATGAAAAAGATTTACTTACATTTAGGTTTTGTGGAAGTTAAAAAATAAGTTTAGTAATTCATAAATTTTACTAGTAAATAGACGATGATTCAAAATAATAATATTTCACGCAAAGTTTCACGTCACTCGCAAATAAAACATTTTTTTGTGAATATGTGAGACGTCCCTCCCAAAAAGTACCGAACGAAACGAATGATGAATGAATGATCATCATGAATTGTCATGAATGATTCAGAAATCAGAACCAGTGTTGCTATATTAAAAAAAATAGTTGCCGTCTACGTCTCCAAGAACTTAAATAGTGAGGTGCGAACATAAATACTGACGCGTCCGTCAGCCGCGGCTGAGGGACGCGGCTTATTAAAATCTAGCCAGTACATTGAATACTACACTGTGCAAACTATCGGTCGTAAGACGCGGACGTGACCTTGAATCGCCCTTGAGCGCTCGGACGTCCGAACAGAATCTGGCCGGCTGGATGGTGTACCGTGCACACTGCTAAGCCGCGTTCCTCAGCCGCGGCTGACGGACGCGTCCGATAATATGTTCGCAGCTGTAATCTGGTAGTATAAAGGTGAACGCAGACTTAGCCGGACCGCAGTCTCCGCAGTCCCCGCAGTCATCGTTTTCTTACCGCTTCTGCGGCTACTGCGATGCAACTAGGTGTGCGAGGTTGCATAGAACTTCATATAAAGAATTCGTAATGCGCAGACTGCGGAGACTGCGGTGCGGCTAAGTCTGGAGATAGTGCCTTACAACTACTACAAGTTGGCATGTAGAGTCTGTCTCACGAAAGAAGTCTCTCAGGTGCAGCGCTAGCACTGCAGTCATGTCACGGAATTTTGCCAAACTCCACTGTTTAAGACTCCCCAATTTCATAATAAATGATTTCAAATTGAATTTTTGGTTCAATCCGATTTTATTATTTTTAATAATTTAATTAATATAATTAAAATAGAAAAAGAAATTAGTTCCAATTATTGCCGCGGGACTTCTTTCGTGAGACAGACTCTACGGCACAGCTTGGCCAGAACGTCTTGAAACGGAACTAATTTCTGACAACGTTTTAAAATATTTGATGTAAACAAAGACGCAGGTTTGTTAGATTTATTATTGTGCCAAGGGCCAATCTCCAGTATTTGAGACTTCCGTTTTGGATAATGACGGCCGATCTTTTATTTATATTTTTGTTTTTTTTTTTTTAAAACAAAAATATAAATTATTTTAATTTCATTTAAGTTAGATGTAATTAAAATAATTTATATTTTTGTTTTTTGTCAGTGGTTGGTTGCACTAGTAGGTAAAAGATCGGGCGTCATTATCCTCAACGGATGTCTCAAATATTGAAGATTGACCCACTGACTAAAATCCACGGTGACCTTCAATAACACTTTACGTTCCGGGGTCACGGTATTCGTTAATCCCGCGGCCCCGGCAGGCTTTGGCCCTCTAAGAAGCGCCATTGTGCTGACTGACACTCTTTGAGGCGCGCGTGGACATGGTCAGACAGCGAGTTGCCTATTACTCGCCGCCTGCATGCCCGCGCCTTCGGTGCAGCGGTGGCCGCAGATCATCTTGCGACGTCCAACGCCACGGGTGTCAACCACTGCTGCTGGGCTGTGAGGTGGAAGCCGCCCTCTCCCTCCCGTGTCCCGCGGTCCCACCTTCTCCTTCGCTAGCATGACTGCTTCGCATGCTTGGAATCGTTTTCCAAATAGAATGAGATTACCATTCAAAAACCATATGGCCTATTCTGTTCCCTACACACATTTTCGGCAGAATGCCGCATTTACACATTCGAGTGACATTGGGCAGTTTTTCGTTCACAACCATGTTCACAACACCCAATGTAGCCCAAGGGTGCTCCCACATTTGGTAAGATTCAGACCAACCGGCACGCGTCGTGCCGCATCAGAACGGAGCCGTACGTGTGCCGCGGCAGCCAAACGCGTCCGTTGGAACCGTACCGCAGCCCTGTGTAACTTAGAACATTCAGGTCAATGTATGGAATTTATTCCCAATCCATTGCCAACATTCAAAAACACGTCAGAAAATCATAATGACCAACATCACAGTACTAAATAATGATACCACGTGACTAAATTATGGAGACCGAAACAAATATGTCTGCCTTCGTGTTGTGTTTTTCAGTTTGTTTTTCCTTTTTCTGTATGATTTGGGAATATAACTTACAAGAATAATTTCTGTGATTGTGTTAACGTTACGTTGAGTGGAGTGTCTAGTCAGTGCGTCGTCTTAGAAGTGGTTTGCTTTTCAATTTCATCCTCACATATTTTTAACGAGAAAATGAATAATTTAGAACTGTTGAACATAAAACTAGACATCGACTCGAAGTTTGTGGGATTAGGGTCATAAAGGAGTCCTGGCATACTGGAAATAACTTTTTCCAAGGTTTCCCTGTATCCAAACTGGTGAGTACATCTGCTGATTTGATTTTGTTCTCAAACTCTCACAGCACTAATTTGAAATTAAAAGCATCATCAACATCTGTAATACAACCTTCACCAATCAAAATTAGCTGAAACTAGTGAAGAAAAGTTTTAAATATTTTTCTACATACAAAATTATAATTTTGGTTCATGTTGGTCGAGTCTAAAGACATTATCTACCTGTGACACCATTATACTGCGAATCTATAATTAATCTTAGAATTTCATGTTCCAAGCATAATAATTTATATATTCATTTAGTTATTCTGATAGTGTAAAGAGTGCTTTCTTTAAATCACACTTTATTTTGCAGAGAAACAGCCAGTGAGAAGTAATGTTTTATATTTTTTATTCCAGCTATTAGGAGAGGCTAAATGCTGTTGGTATTGAAGAATCGGTGAATCTACCAATAGTAAAACAACATGTGCAGCGAAATGTATGTGCTTAACTCTTCGGAAAAAAGGATTTCAATAAATATGGAAACCGTTGGAAGGTATGCAATCCCAACTTTGAATTTGATCGCTTTACCTCTCACTGACAGACAATTATCAAAATTTCCACATCATTACACCTATTCAGAGTTAAAAAGTAAATAATTATAAAAAGAAAAACGTGAGTTTTATTAATATGTAAAAAATAACAAACAGACTTTCAAAGATATTTTAATAATAAATATGTTTAAAAAGCTGAGTTTCTGTAGCACATTCATAACACTTGTGAAGCCTTACCGCATCACCACATAAAAATAAACAACTGTTGAAGGGTTTTCTAAAAAAAGAGTTGAGTTCCAAAACAACCCGTAGATATCAACATGAAATGTTGTTTTGATGTTGACAATTATTTTAGGCTTTAGTTTTCAAGAGATATCTTTTTTTAAGACGGTTTGTTTTTATTTTGTTGTAAGTCTTTTATGATACTTTTCGTTTTCCCGAAATATTATTAACAAATTCTTATGTTTCATTTCAGATACTTTCTACAAGCCAGCTATTGAGGTGTTTGCTGCAAAGTTGTGCCTTCACTCTGAAGGCTTAGGAGCGGTTTGGTAACGATCGGTTTACCCTTGTGAAGCAAAGGCGGGTCGCTAATAATTTATATAAATTAATAAATGTTGAAGTTATATAAATCAGTGTTTTATTTCACCAAGTTTTATATTAAAATCAATAAATTTTGCAACCTACCTACTACCTGCGTAGTATGCATTTTATCGATATCGATAAACTAAATATCGATAAGGTATGACAACTCTATGATGCGTTGGGCATCCCTATTTCTGTGTATGTGAAACTTTTATGTTGGTAGCCATGTTTTTTTGTTGTGATTGGTACCACTTCCGTTATAAACTCGTTATGACCTAAATGTTCTAAGTTCCGACTCTTAAAATTACATGCTCTGTGCCGTACCGCTAAGGGTGCTCCCACATTTATCGACGCGGACTCGGCTTAAGCCGGTCAAAAAATCCTTTATGTCAACGTAATAAGGGTGTTACTAATGCCATTCGCATCGGCTCGGCTCGGACGACGCGACGCGACGTCGGCCAACGGCGGAAGCAGTTTGTCGATTAGCTGATCGCATCCGTACGGCTGCGTACAGCGTCCGACTGCTTCCGAACAGCGCCGAAGACGGCCGAACGCATGCCTTCATCTCCGATGGTAGCCGAACGGCGCTGGAGACGGCCGAGTACCGATGGTGGCACAGAGGTTGCCTTTTTATGTGAAAATCTGATAGTTTAAGTTAAATCATTACTTTGTATCCCCATTTTACTAGCATGTTTAGTTTTTGAGATAAAATTTTTGAAAATCGACATTTTTTCAACAAGCTACATATTTAGAAAAAAATCATTTCTTTGCCACTAAATATGATACGCAATTATGACCTTAGAAAAATCGACGGCGTTTTTTATGCTGCATATTTTAGAGTACAAATAAACTTAGGAACTTCGGTAGATCCAGACTTATACGAGGTTTTTAGTTTTTCTCGGTAATTCAGTTGTATTTGGAAAAGTTATATAAACTGAAATTATGCCCTTTATTTTCTTTGCGTACCACAACAATCTAGAAGTTATTACAAATCAACCGTCGCGACAGCCGTTCGGAGGAGTCGATGACGGCCGTTCGGAGTAAGCATACGAACATCCGTCGCGGCGGTAAGCCGAGTAGTGTGGTGATATGCACTCAGCTTAAGCCGATTCCGAGTCGATAGGTAAATGTGGGTGCACCTCTATCTGACATTGACACTGACGTTTTCGTTTCGCGGTTTGAAACCAGTGTTGCCAACTCAGCACTTTGAGTGCTAGATTTAGCACTATTTTCATGTGCCTAGCACTGAAATTTATGAAATAGCACCCAGCACTAAATCTAGCACTAATTTTGTTGTTGTCTGTTCGCCCACAAAATGCAGCCGTGGCTGAAGTAACAAAACGCAAACTAGTGTAGTCTGTAATCTGCGGCATTTCGGTAGGGGATTCCCGTGAACATGAAAATAAAGGCGTGTATGGCAGACGAGGCGAACAGTGCTATGTTTGTCTTTTTCTCTAAGATAACTCCTTTGTCTAACCTTGCTTGTTTTTCGTTCATTTTTGTTTTTCATTCATCGTGTCTTTGTGCGCAATAATTATCTGATTAATAGTATTAATCATTTTATTAACTTGTTTTGTGTTCGGTGACTGTGAGACGAAAATGGATGTTCCTTTACTTAAAAATGTATTTATGTTCAAAATTATAGAAAAGAATGGGAGGAAGATCCAAAATACAAAAAGTGGCTTAGACCTGTGCTAGGAAATAGTTCAAAAGCAATGTGTTCCTTCTGTAAAATCGAATTTAACGCAAGAATATTTGAAATCAAACGGCATTCGGAATCAAAAAAGCATATAGATAAAATTGAAAAAAAAAATCGAAAATGAAAACATATTCTGTTATGTGTTCTTTTTTATTAAATTCATATTTTTGGCACTATTTTTGAAACTTTCTAGCAATTTAGCACTATTTGAGATTTTACTTAGCACCCAACCGTGGCACTGAGTTGGCAACCCTGTTTGAAACGACATTTCGGTTGTTTTTCGTAGGAGCTCATTTTGCAATAATGGAATCAAGCAGAGCTAATTTAAAAGCTGTAAAAGAACTGGTACTGGATGAACATAAGTTAGTTACCTATATTTCAATTAGCAAGGACCTGTGTATTCATGTGAATGAAGCTAAGTCTTTACTGAGTGAACTGGTCCAAGACATAAGAAATACTCAGCCAGAAACTGAATTGAGTGTTTCATACGTTGTATCTGGTTTACTCAACAATAATAGTGGATGTGTTACTGTATGTTCCGAAACAGCCTTAGAAACTTTGAAGAAAACACTAAAACTCATATTTTATGAACATGTTTATTGCGTTAGTCGCGGAGACAAGCCTGTGGATAATGTTGCTTTGATCGCAGTAAACAAATTCGAAGATCTCTCATTATGCGCCGGATTAATAAAAGCTAACTCTTGCTCAAAGAGAACAGATCTTGAAATCGGAAACTTGATTTCTAAAAATCATGCTCTAAATATACCTAAATCATCAAATACTCAACAGAAACCCAAGGAAAAAATATCAGCTGTTAAAAAGCTTGAAGAAGTTAAATCAGGGAGTGAAAGTAAGTCAGCATCTAATGCAGAATCTAAAATCCCATCTCCCAAGAAAGATACATCTAATAATCATCGAACACCCACTAAACCCAATGGTACTAAAAGCAATGTAAAAGGTATTGCAGGATTTTTCAGCAAAGTTAATAGTGATTCCACAAAATCCAAGAAAGCTAAAGTTCTTGAAACTGAGATAAAAGTTGAGAAAGAGATTAAAGTTGAGCCGGAGATTAAAGTTGAACCAGTAAATAACAACACTAAAATATTACCTGATAAAGCAAATGAAGTCAAATCAGTAAAAACTGAGAAAACTAAATCAAATAATAATAAAGCTCTCACACAAATAAAGAAAACTGCAAAAGTAGATAAAAAACGCAAAAGGCTTTTACATGTGTCAGACAGTGAGAGTGAAACAGAGGAAAATGATCCTTTTAAAACTAATGAAATGGATGTTGATCATGAGTCTGAAGATGAAATACCTCCAACACCAACCATAAATACAGTAAAAATAACATCAGGTATAGTAAACCCCAAGAAAAGGAGAAAAATTGTTGATAAAACATATACTGATGAAGATGGTTATATTCTAACTAAGAAAGAAGAAGTATATGAGAGTTTCTCAGAAAATGAGGAAGAAGAAAAAGATAATACCAACCACATTAAAAAAAATGGCATACAAGAAAATGGGGAGCCAAAAAAAGAAACTGAAGTTGAGAAAAATAAAGCAAAATATGATAAAAATACAAAGGAAAATAATGAACAAGTTAAAGTGACTAAAAGTGATCCTTCACCAAAGAAAACCAAGGGTAAAAAATTCTCACCACCAAAGAAGGGGAAGCAGACAGCGATTAATAGCTTTTTCAAAAAGGTGTGAAGTTGGAGTAAAACTACAAATAACAATCATGCTATTCTTTTAAGATGTCTATGCAATTATTTTCTTTCATGTATCATTTTATTATTTTGTTCAAGTTGTAGTAAAACAGCAAATATTAATTTATGTTCTATTTTATTGTTTTAACATTGGTTCAAATGTATTTATAACATGGCATTGTATTTGGCTATCTCTTCGTCCCAATGGCAACAACCCAGTCTGGATGAACTTGCACATCTACTAGATATGAACATTTTGTGTTGTAGGTTGACGATTGCATATCTTGGCTTGATATTTGCCTGTAAATTGAAGAGAAGTTCAGTAAAATGTGAATGAAAAAAGTATTTGGCTCACTATTTCAGAGTTAGGTATAGAATTTTTACATAAAAACAAAGAACATACTTATTCTTAGAATTACAATCTGTCATCATTTTAACAATGCCATCCATGCCAGCAGAACATAATAGAGAGTTGTCAACCAATGGGTCGCTGGGATCTGATAAAACCCTGTTAGTCAAACTAGGTTTCCCTATGGATGACCAGTCTAGTGCAGTAACCTTCCCATGATGGCCTTTATACTCATGAATACAGCTGCACGCTGCTATATCCCAAACTTTGATTTTCTTGTCATCTCCTGAAAAAAAAAAAAGATTTATTTAGGAACAATAAGGTATAAACAAATAACACTTTTTTTTCTCTCTTCTTTTCCTGCAATCTGTCTTGTGAACATTAAGGCTGCGTTTCCACTGAGGCGGAGCGGAGTGCGATTCACCAATCACAAGGCTTGAAATCCACTTTCTCCTATCTCACTCTTCTCCACTCAAGCAATGTGATTGGTGAATCGCACTCCGCTCCGCCTCAGTGGAAACGCAGCCTAAGCCTTGTAATTGGGAGTTTTTCTTGCATCCATATTATCAATTTACTTATGCTTATGTTTCAAATCATATCTTGAGAGGGTCATCTTTTAAGTCTTCTGAAAAAATGTGGTTGTTCTTCCATTAGGTTTTTTGCCAGTCGGTTGGGATGTTTAGATATTCATTTTTTTTTTTGCGTGGTAAAATCATCAATTGAGTCCTCCCACCCCGGGCAGGGCGAGAGGGACTGTCAGACTTGTACTGACTAAAATCCACGGAGTCCTTCAATAGCCCTTTTTGTTCGGGGGTCACGGTAATAAGTCCCGCGACCCCGGCAGGCTTTGGCCCTCTAGTGAGGGGGCCCCGTCATTATGCTGACGCTCTTTGAGGCGCGCGTGGAACACAACGCGCCGTCGACCCGGGCATGGTCCATGGTCGGGCAGCGTGTTGCCCTTTACTCGCCGCCCGCATGCCCGCGCCTACGGTGGCCGGAGATCGTCTTGCGACGTCCGTCGCCGTGGGTGTCCACCACCGCGGATGGGGCGGAGGGAGGACATTGTCCTCTCCCTCACGCGGCCCGCCTTTGGGTATTCATTTAGTGTACATTTGTAGGGAATCTTTGATTTCTTTTCATACAGGTTTTATTTTCAAATCGTGGTGAATGTAACACTTAATAAGAGAAATAAATAATTACCAGCACTGGCCAAATGAGCCCCGGAGGGAGAGAATGCGAGTGTCCTCACAATGCCACGGTGACCACACAAGATGCGCACTAATCGCGCGTCGGATACCATCCACAAGCGTACTGTACGGTCTGCACCGCCAGTCGCTATGTATGCTTCATTTGGGTGGAATTTTACACACTAAAACAAAACAGATTGTTTCAACAAACCAAAATTCATTCAATCATTTGTCATATAGGGGATCTGAGTGCTTCATAGAGGTTCATACTTTGGTGGTAGAATCATCAAATGAGTCCTGCCCGCTATGTGGAAGGGACTGTCAGACTCGTACTGACTAAATCCCACAGTGTTTATTCAATTGAACTTCACGTTCCAGGGTCACGGTAACCGCTGCTTAGACAGTCCCGCGACCAAAAGGTGTTTTTTGACTATATTTACTTTATTGTGTAAGTCTTCAAAAATTATACTCATATAACAAAACTATGAAGAAAACAATCAAAGTTGGGTATTGGTGGGATTGGCTGCTGCTCTGTGTATCGTGGGTTCGATTCCCTACGAAATTATATTTGTATGATCTACAGGTAGTAGTAACTATAAAAGGTAAAGTTAGCTCTGTTCCATTTTCACCAGGATGCTTTAAATAAACTAGATGTCGACTAAATATCGACTAAAGATGATTTTTGAGGAAAGAAAAATTCTGTTGCAAGTGGGATTCGAACTTAGATGTTGGACTTACTGTGACATCAGACATGTGGCCAACAAATATACGTATTGGAAAAGTTCTGCTAAGAGACCACAATTTTGCTGTCTTGTCATGAGAACCGGTAACGAAGAGTCCGCTTTTTGACACATCCATACACCAGATTGGGTAATTATGACCTCTGCAACAAGATATAATTTATTTGTATTTAGCACTAGCTACTGTTCCCCGAGCAGTGGTGGCCCAGGGGTATCGGCCTCGACTTACGAGTTGTAGGTCGTGGGTCCCCCGGTCCCCGTCAGGCGCATTACTTTGTACAATTTATTTCAACATCACTGCTCTCAAAACGGTGAAGGAAAACATCGTGAGGAAACCGGCATGTCCTAGAACCAAAAATTCGAAGACATGTGACATCTACCAATCCGCACTGGGGCCGCGTGGTAGATTACGGCCTACTCCCTCTCACAGAGAGGAGGCCTGTGTCCCAGCAGTGGGAACATTTATAGGCTGATGATGATGATGATGACTGTTTCACTGTTCCCCGCAGTTTCACCCGCTGTTCGGTTCCTTTTGGACTTAGTGTGATGTTATATTATAGTGTATAGCCTCCCTCAATAAATACGCTATCCAACAAAAGATGTTTTCAATTCGAACCAGAAGTCCCTGAGATAAGCGCGTTCAACCAAACAAACTCTTCAGCTTTATAAATTAACTAGCGACTCGCCCCGGCTCCGCACGGGTGCAACCTCTACTTATTATGAATGTTATAGAGTCTGACACACGAAACATGAGCCTGGGAAATTAGCGGCAAATTCAAAAAATCTACATCTAAAATCTCTATATATCATCTAAAATACATTTTGATACTTGAATTTACTTAGTAATTAATTACTTAGTAATCCATGATGTAAATTCAAGTATCAAAATGTATTTTAGATGATATATAGAGATTTTAGATGTAGATTTTTTGAATTTGCCGCTATTTTCCAGGCTCATGTTTCGTGTGTCAGACTCTACCTATACATATAAACCTCCCTATTCAATCACTCTATCCGTAAAAAAAATCGCATCAAAATCTGTTGCGTAGTTTTAAAGATCTAAGCATACATAGGGATAGACAGACAGCGACTTTGTTTTATACTATGTAGTGATATAGTATAGAATATATGAGATGCACCAATGAACTGAAGGAGGCGCGATGGAGCTGCTTGGGGAGGTTCAGCGGTAGACTGCAATAAGCTGAAATCTATGCTAATGTTATAAAGCAGAAGAGTTTGGTTGAACGCTCTAATCTCAGGAACTACTGGTTCGAACTCACAAAATCTTTTTGTGTTGGATAGTCTAACTACGAGTATCAAGGTAGGCTATACCGGGTGTAAGAAGACACTTAACGAAGCCGAAAGCCACGTATTCTACCCATTATTTGGATCATTTTTTTCCTTTAGACCATACCTGGGACTCCACGGGTTCTCGAGATATTGAAGGTCAATGTTGCATTTTTTAAAACTTTTTTTTACGAGATCGATTTCTAAGTATTATTACAAAACTTTTTTTTCCAAACAAACATTACCTGAATTTTCGATTTTTCTAAAAAAATTACGCACACACGTCGATACGTTCTTATCACAGCGCGTTCCAGCATAGGCGCGCTTGTGTTCGTCAAGCCGCCGCCTACGCACACAACGACACTAAACCTGTTTGCTTTACATTGCGCGCAATAAAATTTTTTTTTTTTTTGATACCTAAAAATAAAAGTCGGTTCCCAGCGATAATTTTAGCGTAAAGCTACTTAATTAGATGTACAGTATGCGTAGTTAACGGCTTTGTGATGTGTCTAATTACACCCTGTATATCATCACGCTACGATCACAGGAGTCGAGCAGCGGGGGTAAAGCCGGAACAGCTAGTAATATATGAGATAATTTCGAGAGATTATTATCCATTTACAGAGGCACGTATCGAAGAAAAAAAAAAAGAAATATATGCACAGATTCTATAATAGTAATACAACAAGGTGTGTATTCAACAAAACAAACCTGTAAATAGCTGCGCAAGAATAATCAGAAAGACGCCAGGCTCGTACAGTGTTGTCATGTGAAGCTGAAACAACTAACTCTTCTTGTGGTAGTACACTAACAGCATGCACTGGACCAGAATGTCCTCTCAATGGCACACCAGCACCTATTTGTCTGGAAATAAGAGTACATTGTGAATATTATGAATAATAAATAGTTTTCCAGATTTCCACAACAACTGTAGCTTTTTAGGGTTCCGTAGCCAAATGGCAAAAGCGGAACCCTTATAGATTCGTCATGTCTGTCTGTCTGTCCGTCCGTATGTCACAGCCACTTTTTTTCGAAAGTATAAGAGCTATCCTGTTGAAACTTGGTAGGTAGATGTATTATGAGAACCGCATTAGGATTTTCACACAAAAATTAAAAAAAAAATTTTGGGGTTGCCCCCCATACTTATAATTGAAACTCAAAATATTTTTTTTCACCATACCCATACGTGTGGGGTATCTCTTGGAACAGTTTGCACGAGAGACACTTCCAAAGTGGTAAAATGTGTGTCCCCCCCCCTGTAACTTCTAAAATAAGAGAATGATAAAACTAAAAAAAATATATAATGTAGACCTCAACAAAAACTTCCAACGAAAATTGTTTTGAATGAGATACAGTTAGCAGTTTTTGAGATATAGTACATTTTCAAAAACCGCAAATATAACTTTGCCATTCATACAAACACTATGAAAAACAAAGTTATTTTTATTGTTTGTGTATATTACGTATGCTTGCTACTACGGAACCCTTCATGGACGAGTCCAACTCGCACTTGGCCGGTTTTTTATTACACAAACAACATGACTTTTGGTTTGGCATGGTTTTACATTACACCCACAAACCACCAATACTGGCAAACTATTACTGTCAACAGTAGTCTATTTTGATCAAACCTATGTGAAAAATTATTTGAAACTAGTGAACGAAAATGTTTGTGTCTATTCTTCATTTAAATATACACCCTGTTCCGGACGATATACATAAACTTCGACCAGATGTTCAAACCACGGAAGTAAGCATTTTTCATTATGGACACATTAATAAATTCTTATTTTTTATTTTTTGTTAATTTTCATACAAACTAAATACCTAGACGTAAATAACCCGATATGCATGCCTCTTTATCCGAATTGGCAACGTCATTCATAACATTTGGCGGGCTGAAACAAATGAAATGCAAATAGTATTTGATAGATTTCAAATTAAGATACTTTCTCACTGCATAGCTCAATTAAATTTCATTAAATGAAATTACAAATATCTTTGTAACGAAGCCTTTTTAAGTACTACTTCCTTTGCTGGATTTGATTTGTAAAAGCCATAGAAGTATTTGCTAAAGTTTATGGATAACGTGAAGAACACGGTGTAGAATTCAGTTATGTTTTTAGATAAACTCGCCATTATTTTAAGGCCTCTGATCCGAATGTACTAAGTAAACAATTTTAAGTTCAATTATTTCAATTTTATATTAATCATATCAAATATATATTCAATTATAAAAGTAAATACTTACAAAGTATTATCATCAGGCACTAGTTCATGTGGTACATGACACGCTAATTCCACTTCAGAAATATTTCGATTGACTCGTCTGTTGACATTGTTTTGGCCTAGGTCCCAAAACCGTACCTCTGAATTGCTGAACCCTCCACATAACATGTTGCAATATTGATCTGTTTTTGCACATATCAAACTGTAAACAAAAAATAATTCAAGTTTTATTTGCACTATTTATGCACATTGTCACAAGCTAAAAAAAATCAGTAATACACTGATTTTTTTAAATTCAGTTAACTTACTGAGTATCTGGCGCGGCTATTTTGTATAATTTTAGTGGTGCTGTGGATTCTCTGACCCCTTTTATTGCTTCTTGTAGTTCCATCAATTCCTTATCAATACTTATATATTCTGCATGGCCATTACATTCAGCAAAAATATCTGGAAAAACAAAACCATGGCTTGTAAACACCATATTTATTATAAATTAACTAATGTTGTTTATCTACCGGAGATAATTTACTACAATATTTTAGCATGACATCATTATTGTAACAGGATTATTAACCATTGCTTAGTTCAATGTCAAAATTTACTTTTATGGGGGTGATAGTATCACTAAGATGAAACCCTTTAAAATAAATAATGTTAAGTTAATCCTGAGTTCAGTTAATTAATTTTAGAGATTACCATTAGTGTCTGTTACTTTTTCCTCTGAATTAGTTCTAGTGACACTTATATCCTCATCCATTTCTTCTTCATCATCTTCCTGTAAATATACCCATAATAATTATATTCCATTTAGTTTTAACCACACAAGTACATTTCCAAGTTACTAAGTTACTACTAATCTGTGTCAAAGTACAAAGTAAAAAATATATTGAATTGTGCACAAATAGTAGGGTAGTTAGTGGACACAGAATCAATCAACATATAATTTATGAGCTCTGTCAAAATGCTACATTTTTGGCTGCTTTGAAAGTTGATTTATTGAATTCACATTTAACAGAAAGTAGTTAGGTTTTCAGGCCTAAAATAATGCATTAATCAAACCTGAAATGGGATACTTTTGACCATGTCAGTTTATGAGGTTTAATAAAAGTTTATCAAGACAGATCAAATTACTGCTTTAATTTTTGACGTGGAGAGTATTCTGGTGTAGTAGTGGTCATTAGTGTAAGTAAATGTAATAAATATACTCACAGCATTCTTCTTATTTGGGTCATTATTAATATCAATGTGGAACCATGTTTGAAGAACTTGTATTAGAAGAACATGGCCATTTTTAGCTAAATATGCTTTTAACATATTTAAAGCATCTTGTGATAGAGTAATATCATATTTGCATGACCTGAAATAAATAAATAAATATGTTGTAGGGCCAAACATCACTTTATGAAATAAATTAACTAAACATTCCAACTTATGAAATAATCATGGAAAAAGAACATCATTCATATCTTTGATATTTCTATCTGAAACAAGCAATATTATAACTTTAGGACTAGGATACCTGAATGCCGCAATAGATGGTCTAGTTTCAACTTCTTGCAAAGTATAAATGGAGCCAATATCATCCAGTATTTGATTCATGTAATCTTTTTCAGGAGTTTCATTGTCAATTGTACCATTTTGTAAAGAATTGAATAACTGCTCTAAGCTGTTTGGTCTGTACAATGCTGATGGTAGATTACCATCAATGGGTTGATGATAAGATAAATCCTTTTGAGGTAACGCAGCTGAATGTCTCTTCAGGAACATTTGGGCTGGGCCCCCATGACCACCCCGTAACATTTCTAAATATAAATGACAAAGTAGCGGGCATAGCAAACCAAGAAGTTCATTTTTCACTTTTTCTTGCTTGATATCTTTTATGAAATTAACCAATCTGAAAAGTAAAATGGTTAAGTTGGGTCATTTCTGATTCATCTACATTAACATTAATAAAAACATTTTTTTAATTTGCTGATGTGATATTTTTGAGGGAAGTTAAAAGTAAAAGACGTGCTCTCTACCTGACATTAGTTTTAAAGAAATAAGGCTGTTATAAACAGCGGCATTACCTTGTGTACTGTAAGTCGTATTGACCCGAGTCATTGTTAATGCAAGAAAACAAGATGGAATTAGCGCGACTTGCTTCACATTGAACTATAGTAGCGACAGCCATTTGTTCAGCACTTCTGCTTAGATTATTATTATTGCTAAACAAGTCTATGTCCTGCAATTAACAAAAACAAACACTGATAAAAACATTTTCATAGCAATAATTATTATTTATATTCAAGGAAGTTTAAACTCACAGGATAATTCCGACGTTCTAAGTAGGAAGTGACCGCAGCCTTAATTGCATCATTTCTAGTCTTTTTCATTAAAGACATCAGTTTTTAAAGTTAATATTTTTACTAAAAATAACCAAATTAACACAATATTTCCTGTTTTATTTTTGACATTCACCTTTAGAACATTTTTGACATGGCTTCAGAAGTTCAGAGACATTTTTTTAATAGTTCTTTTTTAGTAATATTTTTGGCATGGCTTCTTGGCCTTTGTGCTTTGATTAAAATAAAATAGCGGTAGATATTTCCTCAGTAGTAGCCCGCGAAATTCAATCATGTGTTTTTTGCAATTTGCTTATCAGTGACAAGTAGTAGCTTGATCAAAATATGATTCGCGACAATAACAAGTATAACTTTACGTATAAGAATGATCAAAACATTCGCTGCATTCGCTTTCAAAGAGATTTGTACAAAGTTGGTAAAAAATCCGAAAACTAACTCATTTTGTCCAAATCTTTGTGAAAGTGAATGGAGCGAATGTTATGATCATTTGAATTTCGCGGGCCACTACTGAGGAATCACCTTAAGTACCTATTCAAACAGTGACTCATAAACGTACACAGACACATTTACTAGCACAAATAATCATTGTTATTACACGCCAACAAAGAAAGAGACAGAATAATGCACAAAGGTGGCGTAAGACCAAGACGGAGCATCACCGCTCTTCGTATTAGTTCGTTAGTAGTCGCCACGCCGAGCGGCGGCGGGCGGCGGCGCGGCCTTGTTTTAGCCAAACGTGTCGCACATTATCGCATTGTATGTTTCTATCCCACTCTTCAAAATTGAAATATACCATTGAGATGAAAGTATATGGAGACGCCCCGATGTTCTATACATACATTTTGCTTATACAGATATGAGTCAAACATGAGACAGAGAGTGAAATATTGGTGTCCTGCTCTGCCGCGGAGCCACCATGTTAAATTCCGATCAATCATATCTTAAAATGGTGTACATCAGACGTACATAATGTACGTAAACTGTTATTGATGTACGTGTATCAGGTATTGATAAAATATACATTGATTGTGGCTCTGCTGGGGAGCATACTCTCTAGCAGAGCCACCTAGAATACACACTCAGGAAAGTTAAACCTTACTGTTTTTCGATGAAAGCCGTTGTACGTATAGTGCTCATAATGTACGGGTTGAAAAATATTTTTATTAGTCAGTGGTTTTTTTTTATTTTAATTTTTTTTATAAAATCTTCAAATATGTGTAGAAAGCGCCTGCTTTTGCTTTGTGTCTTGTCCACGACACCACAAGGGTGTGGTTTTAGGGTTCCGCAGTCTACAAGAAACCCTTACATGTCCATCTGTCTGTCTGTATCTAGCTCAGAGACAATTATCTCCTGTACATGCAAAGTGGGGTTGTTTATTTTTTCTCTTGAATTTCGTAGTGTGGGATGCCATTAGATAGGTCTATAGGAAAGCCGCTGTGATTAGGGCATGCACCTAGGTATACCCAGTTCCGGAACATCCGGGTAAACCCGGGTATATGATGAAGTCTGCGGAGCCGGTTCTGAGAGCGGTGGAACCGGGTTGACCCAGTTAAGATTATTGTAATTTTGTAGGTATAGCTTTTATTTTTACGCGTAGCATTCGCTCACAACACTTTGGAGTGTTAGTACTATGAGAAAATGGTGAATATAATGAGATTTTGGTTGAAATGTGCCAAAACATCTTTTTTGCGTTTGTTTTCGACTTAGCTGCAAATAACGGGAACACCGCAATAGCGGTGGTGTAAGATCTCTTTTTGAGGAGTGGCTGGAGAGGCGCCACGGCGTCTTCACCTTCCGCCTGATGCAGGTTTTCACCGGACACGGATGTTTTGCGAGGTTCTTGTGTCTGATCGGGCGGGAAAAAACGTCTGGGTGTCAAAACTTACAGGATCACCCGGAGGACACGGCGAGCCATACGCTGCGAGTGTGTCCCGCTTAAGCAGAGCACCACCGCGTCCTCACGGAGGCTATAGGCGGCGATGACCTCCCGCGGTTGGCTCATTCTGCGAAGCAGTCATGCTAGCGTAGGAGGACAGCACAGCCCGCGGCTAACCGTCGCGGGAGACGTCTATGACAATAGACGTCTCGAGACGATTTCCAGCCACCGTATAGGTGCAGGCATGCGGACGGCGAGTACTGGGTGACTTTTTTTTATCGTGGTAAAATCAAATGAGCGGACTCATTTGATTTTACCACGCCCCACCTAGGGCAGAGTGGGAGGGACTCCTCACGGTGTCCTTCAATAGCCCTTTACGTTCCGGGGTCACGGTAATTCGTAACTCCCGTGACCCCGACAGGCTTTGGCCTTCTAGAGGCCCACGTCATTTTGCTGACACTCTTTGAGGCGCACGTGAAACACAACGCGCCGTCAACCCGGGTATGGTCCATGGCCGGACAGCGAGTCGCCCATTTATTTATTTATTTATTTAAACTTTATGCAACACCAAAGGTACATAGGCGGACTTAATGCCTGAGGCATTCTCTACCAGTCAACCTAGGGTAGTGGAGAAATAACATGGCAGGTGCATAAAAAGAATCAGATTATTATAGGTATAAATTAAATTTTTAATAAAATATTAATAATTTTAGATTAAATAAACATACATATATATTTGCTATAATATATAGGTAAATATATAATATATAAATATATATATATATATATATTATATATATAAATAAGAAAGGAGATTGAGAGGACTCTGCTAATGGTGTAGAAAATAACGACGCAGCTTCCGCTTAAATGCAAATTGACTGGTGGCCGTCCTGATAGCGAGAGGAAGCGCATTCCAAAGAAGAATGGACTGAATGTGAAATGAAGAATGAATAAAATCAGAAGTATGAGAAGGGCAAAGTAAGAGAAGATTATTAGAGGAACGCAGATTCCTAGCATGTGAAGTACATAGATATTGAAAGTGAGGGATAAGATAAGAAGGAGGGGTCGGAGAATTAAGTAGGGAGAAAAGAGTGGTCAAGGCACGCAAATTACGTCTTTGTCGGATGGGCATCCAATTAAGCTCAGATCTATAGCTCGAAACATGATCATATTTTTTAAGATTAAATATGAACCGGATGCAGTTGTTTAAGAGCCGATCAAGCTTATCCAGAAAAACTGCGTTCAGGTCAAAGTAGCACACATCACCATAGTCGATTATGGGGAAGATTAAAGTCTGCACAAGCATAGTCTTGGTTTTTGCAGGCAGAAAGTTCCTCAGACGATACAGGCCACGTAAGATCCCGTTGACTCTCTGACAGACACTAGAAACTTGATTTTGCCAGCTGAGTGTCGAGTCAAGGTGAAGCCCGAGATCTTTTACACTAGGGCTGATGGGGATAACGGTACCATTAAAAATAATAGGAGGAAGAGAGCTTATCCCAACCCGACCCATCATGCGCGGACTCCCAATCAGAATGGCCTGACATTTTGAGGGGTTCACAGACACCCCAAACCTATCAGACCAGTTCTTGACAGCGACCAAATCCTGATTTACATCTTCTATAGCGTCTGACAAACTTTCCACCCGCGCAGCTGCATACAGTTGAAGGTCATCGGCATACAGATGATACGAACACCGAAGACAGAGAGTTATAAAATTTATGAAGATAGAGAATAACAGTGGGGAAAGAATACCGCCTTGTGGAACACCAGCAGATAGGTCACCCCAACTTGACGAACTCTCGTCCACGCGAACCGACTGCTGACGTCCCCGAAGATAGGAAGAGAACCATTCCAGAGCCTCGGAAGAAACCATAAGATGTGAAAGGATAGAAAGGAGAATATCATGACTGACGGCATTAAAGGCATTGGAAAAATCGATTAAAACCAAAACTGTTACTTTAGTATTCTCCATAGCCTGTCTAATGTCGCCAGTCACTTTAAGGAGAGCAGAGGCAGTACTGTGGCCTGGCCGGAATCCAGACTGGAATGAGCTAACAAGGTTATTCCGATAAATAAACCCTGAAAACTGCTTGTGGACACAGGCTTCCAGTACTTTGGAAAGAAAAGGAAGGATACAAATAGGTCGGAAATGGTTAGGTAGGGAAGGATTAGGGATTTTGGGAAGTGGGCGAACGAAGGCCATTCGCCACAAGGAAGGGAACTGTGCGGAATCAAGAGAAAAATTGATAATGTGGGTTATCGGAGGGAGAAGAAAGTCAAGGATTAAGGTAACCATATAACGGCTGATACCGTCAAAACCCATGGCCTTGGATTTTATAGACAGGATAATCTTTCTGATTTCGTCCAAGGTAACCGGAGAAAAGTGGAACTGCTCAATAATAGGACCTGGCAGGCCAGTAATGAAATCAACCGTCTGTGAAACCATTTGAGGATCCAAGTTGGTAGTGGTTGAAAAGTGACGGTTAATATCATCCAAGCCGATTGTCTTCGGAAAATCGACCTGACGTGACCTACCAATCCCAAGCGTCCCAAGAAATTTCCAAATATCGGCCGAAGAAGAAGAAGATATGTTTTCGAGAATATGGCGGCGTTTGGCATTGCGTATCACCTGATTACACCGATTTCTTGCAGTTTTGAAGAGATTCCTGTTATCATCACAACGGTCCCGTTTAAACTTCCTAAAGGCCCGATCCCTACGCCTCATCGCCAAACGAACCTCAGTCGTCATCCATGGGGCAGGCGGACGCCTGAGTTTAACCCTTTTGACAGGAGCATGTTTGTCGTAGAGTGCAAGGACCGCCTGATTAAACAAATCCAACTTATCATCTACAGTGACCGCGGCAACAAGGTTATCCCAGTCCAGTTCAGATGCATCCTGACGCAGTTTAACAGCATCAATGCGAGCAAAACAACGCATGTGCAGAACTTTAGGGGGGATTTTAGGTGATTTTAAGGTATAGGAGAGGAATATAAGGTCGTGTTTGGAAAAGCCAGGTGCAGGACACTGACCATGAAAGGAAACAAGAGAAGGAGTGGACGTAAGGATTAAGTCAAGCCATGTATCCTCACCTGAGACATTGAGGTGAGTCGGTTGCAGAGGAAGGACATGGAGACTGACGGACTCGATAATATGAAGGAGTTTACGGGAACGAGGGGAAGGATGAGACAGGTCGGTGTTGAAATCTCCCATGATTATACAGTGTGCATACTCTGACCCTACAGATTCTAGCGCCAATTCCAAATTTGAAAAGTAGTCAACGGCAGGCGGACAGTAAACAACACCAAGTAAGGTCTTGACCCCTTTGACGTAAATCTCCAAAAACAGATACTCAGCGTGAGCATTAAAATTTGAAGGAGATGAGGCAAGAACTTTATAGGGAAAATCACTGCGAAGATAGATAGCAACACCTCCCCCACCCTTTCCAATTCTATCATTGCGGATAAGAATGAAACCGGGAAGAGGGTAGGTGGTAGAGAGAAGATGAGGTTTGAGCCAACTCTCAGAAACCAGGACGGCGTGAACATTGGCGTCGGAAAATGTGTCATACAGATCACAGTAGTGACTTGGCACACTCTGAGCGTTAATGTGGCACACATTGAACGAATTAAGTTTTTGTTGGTTGAAGTTCCGACGCAGAATGTCACAGGGAGTGTCAGTCAAGGAACTAAAGCTAGCATTAGCGGTGGAGTTAAATGAATCATTTGCAGAGTGAAAGGAATCATCATCAGATGTCATAAATAAAATAGAAAATTAAAAATATATAAAAATAAATAAACAAGAAAAAAAGTGATAAAAAAAATAAATACTGCTATTAAGCCTTACGGCCCAACACCAATTATTTTTTCACCACCCGCCAGCAGCACCGGTCCGATACATTAACAAAAAAATAATTAAGAATTAAATACAAGAAAATAAAATAATAACAACAACAGACATCACAAAAGCAAAGCTCAAAATACTTCCACTAGTTTACATTAAATAATATTATGTAGCCAACTAAATAGGACGGTACTAGACAAAAAACATGAACACAACACAATTACCGAACGCAGTATGAAGTGTCACAGAACTCACAGAGACATTCGAACTATCAAAGTTGACAGATGACAACATAATGACATTTACAAGTTCAAGCACAAACAAAAACTGTACAAATACCACTAGACCGGCAATTATTTTTGTAAACAAAATATTAAAAACGGGTACACGTACACGGCAATAATTACGTACTAACAAAGTGAAATTTACCTTCACAAGTTCATGATAAGAAAAAGAAAAAAAATAAAAAAATATATACGGTGTGTAGAACTAATGGACAAGACAATTATTATGAAAACACTACCACTACGCACTAACCGCTACTCCCCGTTGCACCAGATGATTCACCAGTCTTCCCAGGGTACCGGGTCAACAAGGGATTGAGTTCCTCCACTGCAATAACCTTGTGCCGTGTTCCGTCGGGGGTTCTAACGACAATGATTCCGTCCTGTGTCCAGCAAGCTGCCATTCCAAAGTGTAAGCGGGCCTTACTAAACACAGCCTGCCGAGCCCTGGTCAGGAATTCCTTGATGGTAACTGTGGAGCCCTTCAGTGCTGATTTCGCCTTCCACACAGCAGATCTATGATCAATATTGGTGAATCTTACCAGAATTGGCCGGCTGCGTGTGGGCCCACGACTCGATGCCCCAAGTCTATGGCACACTTTGATGGATGAAGTAGTGATGTCAGGCAGAGCGAGCTTACTATGAATGATTCCCAGCACGAGATCCCGGCAATCCTCATCTTCAGCCTCAGCAAAGCCAGTAAAGATGAGCGCCTTCCTCCGTGAACGTGTCTCCAATCCATCCACAGCTCTGGAGCATTCCGAGATTTGTTTGCGAAGAAGTCCAAGCATAGCAAACATCATTTCTTTGAACGTTCGAAGCTCCTCACGTATCTTTGCCACGGTATCCTTAGCAGGACCTGCACTCTGGAGCTGCGTCTCAAGCTCGTTCATCTTCCTCAGGAAACATTCCTCCAGATTCTTTTGGGCTGACTGAATATCATCCAGCTGAGACATTCTGTAGTTCAGTGTTGTTGTTCAATGAAGAGAAGTGACAGGTGAAAGTGATGGCTGGCAGGTGATGTAGTTTTAAGAGATACAATACATAGAATGTATCACCAACAATTGTGCAGCTATTTGGTAAGTTAATGTATTTACTCCAAACCAAAAAACTGTATAAAAATGCTTAATTCTATTTTAAATTAATTAAATAAAACTGAATCGCAAAAACGCGTCTAACTTTTTTTACACCTACCGCCGAAAAAAAAAAAAAAAAAAAAAAAAAAAAAAGCCCATTACCCGCCGCGCGCCTACGGTGGCCGGAGATCGTCTAGACGTCCGTCACCGTGGGCGACTACTACTGCGGCTGAGGTGAAGGAAGGACGCTGTCCTCTCCCTCACGCGGCCCGCCTCCTCCTTCGCTTGCATGACTGCTTCGCAGAAGGAGGCGACCGCTTCCCATTCCGTCTCGCACAGCAGCATGGCCGTGATCAATGCCGGCCGGTCTCCGCCTATCCCCTCCGTGAGGACACGGCGGTGCTCTGCCCAAGCGGGGCAGTCCTACACCGTATGCTCCACCGTGTCCTCCGGGCGATCCTCGCAGTGGTGACACCCAGGGGTTTCTTCCCTCCTTATCCGACACAGGTACCTTCCGAAGCTTCCGCATCCGGTGAGGCCCTGCGTCAGGCGGTAGGTCAGGACGCCGTGACGCCTACCCAGCCACTCCTTAAAAAATTAAGCAAAATTAAAAATTTTGAAAAAAAAAACCCACGACGGTAAAAATCTAATTGAAAAAGAATAAAATAACTCAAAACCTTCGACTTTACCCAATTTTCACGAAATATTATAATAGACGTAAAAATAACCGAGGTATATCCGTCGGGGGCTGCCTTTTATACATATTTATATGAAATTTTAACAAAAATTTAATCATATTCATAAGTGTATTTTATGTCGTCGTTAAACATCTACAATTCTTCATTAATTGTATTCACGTCACTAGAAAACCTTTAGCTGGTTTAATGAATTAAGTTCCTTTTTAAATATTATACAGTTGCTTTCTGTTGGTTCACACTAATATAACACCGCCCCGTAATGAGTTAATATCATAAGACTTACGAGTATCTTAGACCATGCACCAATCAACTATGAACCCATTGCTGAAAATCGCTTTGAAATCGGACATTCGTTTTAACATTACTGCAATATTATTTTGCACTAATTTTGTAGCGCCCTCTAGTGAGTTACACACGTATTTTTTATTATTTGGGAACATGCATTAAGCTACCACGTACACATTGCTGAAAACAGAATTGTAATCGGACATTTCGTTTTGATTATATTGCAACAGTTTTGCACTAATATTGTGGCGCCCCGTAGTGAGTTTCAGCCATGACACCTGTCTAAGAACATGAACTCATCAAACACAAACCCGTTATTGAAAACCGCATCAAAATCGGATCATTAGTTTAGAAGATAGGTGGAAACATTACTTTGCACACGCACAAACACACAAACGCACACACAAACATCTCTCACCCTAAACGCATATACCTGCTCCGTTCCGTCGTGGGTAAAAAGGGGTCTTACCGCTGCAGTCGCGGCGTGCCTGGACCTCGGTTGCGACAGTCACTCCCTCCATACTGCCCTGAGATAGCGCCGGAGCTCTTCCCGCTGCGCCTCGACTTGTGGAGGCAGTGGGGATTCGCCCCGACGCTGCGCCTCCACCCGCCACTCATAGACGCGCTGGAGGGCCGTCGCCTCCAGATCCCGGGCAGCACTCCGGCAAAGAGGTCGTACTGGGTGACTTGTCATCTGATCATGGAGCATGCCCGGGCAGACGGCGCGCCCCGTGTTCTAAACTCACCTCAAAGAGCTGTCAGCAATCTGACGGGGCTCCTCCTACAGGGCTAAAGCCTGCTGGGGTTGTGGACTGTCTTATCAGGTAACCGTGACTCCGGAACGGAAAGGGCTATTGAAGGACACCTTAAATGTTGGTTAGTACGAGTCTGCCAGTCCTTCCCGTCCTCATTTGAATATACCACGTAAAAAAATCCAATTAATGAAGTGTGAGAAAAAAAAACATTTCAATCAACTGGAACCAGGTTGAACCCAGTTCCGACCGCGTCCAGAACCGGGTATGCACATCCCAAAAACCGGGTCCGGTTCTGCATGCCCTAGTGATGTCACCCAAACGTATCGATGGCATGAGTTATTTTATATCATTAAAAGTTGTTTATAGAATCTTCCTTTCAGTTAAGTTAAAAACATTATTTTAAATAACATTTATAACATAAATAACATTTAAAATACTGAGTATATCAATTTTCCTAAAACTACATTAATAGCTAATTGAACAAAACTTAACAAACTTGAATGATAATTTATTTTTGGAAAATAAATGTTATTTAAATTACGTTTTTAACTTAACTGAACGGCATATTCTATAAACAACTTTTGCTGATATAAAATAACTCATGTCATCGACACGTCTGGGTGACATCACAGCGGCTTTCTTATAGACCTATCTAACGGCATCCCACACTACGAAATTCAAGAGAAAAAATAAACAACCCCACTTTGCATGTACTTACAGGAGATAATTGTCTCTGAGCTAGATACAGACAGACAGTTGGACATGTAAGGGTTTCTTGTTGACTGCGGACCCTAAAACCACACCCTTGTGGTGTCGTGGACAAGACACAAAACAAAAGCAGGAGATTTCTACACATATCTGAACATTTTATAAAAAAAATTAAAATAAAAAAAAAACCACTGACTAATAAAAATATTTTTCAACCCGTACATTATAAGCACTATACGTACAACGGCTTTCATCGAAAAACAGTAAGGTTTAACTTTCCTGAGTGTGTATTCTAGGTGGCTCTGCTGAGTATGCTCCCCAGCAGAGCCACAATCAATGTTTATTTTATCAATACCTGATACACGTACATCAATAACAGTTTACGTACATTATGTACGTCAGACGTACACCATTTTAAGATATGATTGATCGGAATTTAACATGGTGGCTCCGCGGCAGAGCAGGACACAAATATTGATTTGTCTCTTTCTTTCTAATGCAGTAATCATATTTGACAAAAGAGACAACAATATTTCGTTTGTTGCTCAAAATGGAATATTTTGTTGGGATATTTCCCACAGTTACAGAAACGTGCCCATTTCGCCATTTTATGGGCCGAGTTTCGTGGTAGTTCTGCTGTCAAATAGTTGTTTACTTTTGTTGAATTTAGATTTTTGAGTAAATTACGGAGTGTTTTCTTTTAAAAGTGCGTGTCACCATTAACAAACAGTAATTCAACATGCCTGGATGTTCCATTGTGTCTTGTCGTGCCAGAAAAAAGAAAAATCAGCCTGAATTGACTTTGCACAGGTTAGTAACAGGTTTTCATGCAAAACTACATGAATTAGAACAATTTCGGTAAAGAAATCGCTATGTGATCATATTTTCATGGTTAGAGTATTAATATTTGGGTTTATTTCCGCCCTACAGACAATATTTTTCATTTCTTATTTTCGTTCGTTTGTTTACAATAATAATAGTGTTGTACCGTTGCTGTAATAGTTCCCGATACTAGTCCTTCGTTACACTGAAACTGTTACCAAATGATATATTGATACAAAAATACTAATCATTTACAGGTTTCCCAAAAATTAAAGATTGAAGAAAAAGTGGTTGGACTCTATCGATGTGGAAAATATTAGTCCACGAAGTAAAGACTGGCTTATATGTTCACTTTACTTTGAATAAAAATGTTTTGACAGAACACTTGATGTTATTAGGTTACATAAGAACTATGTACCTACAATATTTTCGGTAAGTGTGTATTAAAATTATTGTTAAATAACAGCCTGGTTTTTTAGCCTAAGAAGTTATACAGGGTGTTTTTTTTGATTTCCCATAACTTTAGGGTTATATTCTAGACGTAAAAATAATACAAAAACTCCTACATTAAGGGGTCCAAAAATGCATAGTTTTGAAGATATCATCAATCATCATAATTAAATTACATCATAAATTGTCACCAGTATGACGAGTCATTACTTTTACGACGTTTGTAAGATAAACTAGTGAAGAGAAAGCACCTACTCGTTATCGATGAAATCTCAAGTGGTTTGAAGAAAAAATACTAAGCAAAATTGAAAACTAAGCAAAATTGAAATCACATTAAAACAGGCAAATCTTTATTGATTACGTTTTAGTACTTACAAAGGGTAACTTATGGCTAAAGTTATTTTTTTTAAACTGGGTTAAGGTTATTATTACTTTGAGCGAACTTTGTATTAATCGCTATTCTACTGGATTAGAAAATTCGTAATCTTCGTTTAATACTTATGTCCGTTAAATCAATCGGAGTACTTATGTTTATAAGCAAAAATAAATTCTGGATTTAATCGACATCGATAACATTACAAATATGACAACAGAACATACCCTAGCTCGAGGCGTCCGATTACAAGTACTTTGCAACAATGTTGTGTGTTTATGTTTAGGCACAGGTTTAGGCAAGTCGGCTATGATTCGGATATTTCACTCTCTCAATGGTGCTTGTCGCTTTGCGTAAATAAGATAGAACTATTGAGTAGGTTCCTGCTTCAGGACAACGGACTCTCGATGTGCGCATCTTACTCTAACTTTCATTGATAAATCCGAGTTAATTCATTTTTCTTCAAACTAATCATTCATATTAAAGCTAAGAAAATGCGACGTTGTCATATTTCACATAAGGGTGTTTTACATTGAATATTGTGACTCTGTCGAATTATTTTGTATGAAAAATTAAAACAAAAAAAAAATACATGATTGAAAAATAATTCTTATGCCAATTGATTCTATTATATGCCCTCATTCATACCCTAGAGTTATGGGAAATCAAAAAAAAACACGTTGTATAGATAGTAATGTGTATTTAATTTTTTTTTTCAGACCTCCATTAAAAAACAACTTCCAGAGTCATTTGTATTCTGTGAAACAAGCAACACTCAAGAATCTGGTGTTTCTTGTACATTTACTGTAATAGAGGAACAATCTAGTGTAATAAAGTCCTCGCTGTGGTCTCTGTATAGATTCAAGCATTTCCTCCCATCTAGCACCAAACTCATTCTTGTCCAGTCACTTGTGCTTCCCATTATTGACTATGCTGATGTTTGTTATTCTGATCTATCCCAAGAACTTCTTAACAAATTGGATCGACTTCTCAATAGCTGTATTCGCTTCGTTTTTGGCCTTCATAAATATGATCACATTTCTTCTTTCCGTTCTCAGCTTAAATGGTTGCCTATCCCACTCAGGAGATCCCTCAGATCTCTCTGCATGCTTTTCAAGATTATGAACGATCCACGTGCTCCTGATTATTTAAAAACTCAATTTAAAGTGTTGGGCAGTTCTCATACTTGTAACCTTCGAGCTTCCAAAAAACTACTTCTCCAAATTCCTTCACACCGCACCGGTTTTATGTCTAATTCTTTCGCTATAGCATTGAAAAAGCTGAAAGCGATTTCACTTTAAAAAAAAATTACGTAACCTCTATTTAAGTCACAATAAATAGCTCTCTTCTTTTTCTTTTCAAGTCTAGTCATAATAGTTATTATTAAGTTATATGTATATATATATTTTTTCATTTATTCTATTATATTGTTTAGTTTATTTTATCAGTAATATATGTATTAGTATCTATTATATATGTCTTTGATTTTTTTTTTGTACCCTACCACAATATTCTCTTATTTAACCCAAAGGTTGACTGGTAGAGAATGCCTTGTGGCATTAAGTCCGCCCTTGTACCACTTTATGTACATGAAGTTTAAATAAATAAATAAAGGAACCGTCTACCGTAATGGAGGCACCATTGCAGTTGACCCATCAATGTGTGGGAACAGTGTGGGAACAAATTAACGCTAACACATAAATATATAATATTTAATTACAAGCGATAACGCAAATGTGAAAACATTATTTTTACGTAACTACATGAATTATTATTCAATCGTGGTATCTAGTCGTAATACTATTATGTAATCCTAAAAGTACTAGGGATACTGGTATCGATACTCGTTACACTAACACAATGTTTCTTGATTGGCACAACCCTAGCATTGGCCGCCATTTTATGGGACCAGCGAACTTGTAGGCATACACGTTTTTGGTGTAGGTATTTCCAGTCCATAGGATTATATGTCTATGCTCGTGACGCATTAGTGGTGTTCAAAGTTGCTTTTTTATTTTATATGCTTTATTAAAGCATGCTTTTTTTAAACGCGTAGGCATAGCATGCTGCCACTCACCGCCCTTGCGCCCTTGCTTTAAGGGCTGATTTTTCAATAGTCAGATAACTTTTATCTGAGGAATAAAAATACCGGTTTGACATTATTTTCTATAGATAAGCTGTCAAACCGCCATTTTTATCCCTCAGATAAAAGTTATCTGACTATTGAAAAATCAGCCCTAAGTCAAGTGACTTAACCACTCTGCACGACAACATTTTGACACATGACACATCAGCTGAGTCGACCGGGTGATTCGAAATTTAAGACGACACTCAAGATTTTTTGTACATTTTCAGCATCCGATTTTCAATCAAAATTATATTGCTACAGCTATTTCATACGATGAGTGTGTGAACAATGTCTCTAAGAACGTGTTGAGGTCACTAAAACTGCGTGATTCTACTGTAAAATGTGTGTAACATACAAAATGCTACATCATTCCAAAAACTAGATAATTTAGATGTGCTGAAAATATCTACATAAACAAGCTTCCCACGTGATAAAAAACGGTTATACAGTGAAATAAATAAAGTAACTAACTACATGCATTATTACATTTGCCAGTGTTCATACATAATTTCATAATAATAAAGAAACAAAGTCTTGATAAAAATTACCAAAAACTATGTTGCAACATGACACTTCTTAGTGCTGCCGTAATCCCAATGTTCATTATAACGATTAAAAAGGTTCATTCAGCCTAATCGATACTCGCAATATAATCGAACATGGAAAAAAAAGTAAAACAAGACATAGAGCATGGACCGATTTATCTGCTTATTTGACTATAGTTAGCTTAGTCCATGCAATACATCTATGAAACTGAACCTGAAAATTATTTTTTATAATAATTTGAGTATTATTTCGTTTGATGATTTTTTTATTACACAATAAATTATTTAATTTTTAATTCATGATTTCGATGGAAATAAATATCGGTATTTCAATGGAGGCCAAACATGTGTGTGTCTTCTAAATTTAAATTCAACCA